>CM040438.1:31441671-32754188 GCA_022702705.1 Papilionanthe hookeriana x Papilionanthe teres
AAGGATTAACGCATGCAATCGTGTGTAATGATGGCCTACATAAGTGATCAGTCCCTGATAGCCCGACCACTTTGGTAGGTGGGCTCAGCTAAACCACCAGCATATTGGTCACTATGATCTATCTCTGAAAAGTCTTTGTCAGGATATATGGTCGTAATTTTTTACTATACAGTTATCTATAATTTATTTTGCAAAATATATTTTCTATAAAGTGTTGAAATAAATATAAAACTGCCAAAAAATTTTAGTCATTTCTATTGGAGAGATTAGTCAAAAAAAATACAAATTGAAATTTATGGTTGGATTATTGCAGCACTTTTTCTAACAAAGTTACAAAATAACCTCCAATTTTGCCAATTTATCATCGCAAAGTATACGAGTAAGTCAACTTATTTATTATATATTTATATTATAATTAAATGTCATAATTTCATTTAAATTAACTTATTTATTCTTATAAATATATTTATTTTCGCAAATGCCCAAACATAGAGCTTAATTAATTGCAATTAATTACAGCTCCATGTTTGATTATTTCGTTTCAATTCCATCAAAACTGCATATAGAATCTTCAAATATATAATTAGAATCTGCAAATATAAAATCAAATAATTATTCTGAATTATTTAGCGTCCGTTTGAGGCAGTTTATTTGGTGCAGTAGCATTTTGAAAATAAACTGACTTGTTTGGGAAACTGCATATGCATTTTCAAAATGCTGAAAATAACGTTTTCATACCACACCTACCTAGTTACAGTGGGAACTTTCTGTATGCAGTTTGATTTTTCTAAAAAAATAAAAATTTGTAATAGTTATCGCACCTAATTTATCAGCAAATTATTTTTAATCAACATATCAGCAGATTATTTAATAAGCTACAGCTGCTACAAACAAACCCTTAATATCAAATCGGCTTATGCTTAAGCTCATATAGATGCATGATCCAGCAGAAAAATCTAAAATAAAATAAATTTGTAATACAGCTTATATTCTAATTTTTTAACAAAAAATTTTTTAACAAATGTCATCTTGTGTTAAAAAATAAATTAAATCTGATACAGATAGGGGTGTAAACGAACCGAACACGAATGAACAGAGCTTGTGTTCGTATTCGGTTCGTTTGAAATTTAATTTGTTTGAAATAAGCTCGTGTTTGAAATTGTTCGTGAAGTCATTGTTCGTGTTCGTTTCTTAACGAACAAGTCGAACACGAGCCGAACACGTGCTATTCGCGAACAACGAGCCAATTTGACTGCCCTAGTATAAATATATATAAATAATATATTATTATATATTATAATTTACAGAATTTAATTTTTTAAAATATTATAAATTTTTATATATAATTATTTGATATTATTTTATATTTCGAACAATAACGATTTGAACATGAACAAACACATCATTGTTCGTATTTGGTTCGTTTAACTTACCGAATCAAAAAAATTTATTCGTGTTCGTTTCGTTTACTTATTGAACGAATCAAACACAAACTCCTTGACAAAACGAACAACGAACAGTTCGCGAACAACAACGAGTTTTTTGAACAGGCCTGGATACAGATGCCCCTTCTATTTAAACAACCATAGCCTTCCCATTTTCTGCATTCAATCACAGTCGAGCGATTTAGTTTCCATGGCGGCCGTCTCTTCCTTCAGCTCTGCTACAATCTTCCTCCTCCTCCTCCTCGTCTCCGGAACCCTAACGACCGTCTCGGGAAGAAATCGTTTGTATCCCCGCCAAGTTTTGAGGTGGCCGGAGAGATCTCTAGTGGTTAAGGGGAGCAATAAAGACCTTTACGAAGTCTTTGTAGATCCATATTGTCTTCTGAACCTCAGCGTTAATGGACGGAGCAACACCGTATGGAAAAAAGGAGTGTATTACCCGGATGGTCGTTGCGGCGTGAAACTGAGGGGAAATTACGCGAGTTTTGGGATCTACCCAAGGTTTGCTGAAGCGGGCACCCTTCCTCTCTGGGAAAGCAACCCTAACGCCACATTGTGTAAGAGGTGTTTTGTTGAACTGGGAAGAGATCTTAACGTCCGCCTGTTTGACGGGCATACACCATTATGGGACTCCAACAGCAGCATTCTTGGTCAGACAATGTCAATTATGGACTAATTAGTATGTAATTTCTATGTATGTGAGGTGTGTTAGAGCATGTATTTGGATATCTTTTTTTTTTTATTTTAAGTGCAAAGTTGTGTTTGTGTTGCGGAAAATGTTAGGTGCGTCGCACAAATTTGTTGCGACTCAACCGCGCGCCTAATGTTTTGTCTTTGTACAGACACTGACACTGTGTGGGTTATTATGTTTGATCGTGCATCATGATTTCTGTTTAGTAAGAGAATGTATCGTTATTTGGAAATGTTTTATTATATGAAGTGTTTATTGATGAAAAAGGGCGGTAATATACTTACCATTCCATTCTTATGTTTTTAGATTTAAATTTTGCTTTGAGGGGTTGTTTGGTTTGTTGTAAAAGTAATGTATTGTAAATTAAGTCCAAAAAAGCCGTAGATCCCTCTCGACCGACATTTTTGAAGTTGTGGAATAGGTGGGCCCGGCATGACCACATCTAGAAATGGGTGTGACCACGCCTGAGCCACCAACTAAGCAACGACACTTTCTAACTAGCGTGACCAAACCCAAAAGAGATGTGGCTACACTGACAAGTCTGAGAGTTTGGCATAATTATGCCATCTCTTGGGTGTGACCACGAGCAAACTTTTGAAGTTGTGTGACCACGCCTAACTCTAAGCGTAACCACGTCGGTTCATCTGGATCATTGTTAGTCCGTGAAAATTTGTCATTAGCAATCTTTAACCACTGGATGAGCAAGCTTTACCTGGATATTAATCCTAAATGGGATAAGGAGCAAACCTAACCTTTTCCCTGTGGGGTAAATGGTCGATGCTTTCCTTAAACCCAGGGAGATATCCTCTGGGGCAGTGGAGTTGAGCGAAAGGTCCAGCAAGAGAGCGTGTACGAGTGCTTGGAAGTAGACTCCATCGATCAGCTGCCTCCTTCCCGATCGCTTTGATCGAGCACTTCTGTCGACTCGGTAGATCATTCGCCTCTAGCCCAATCTCATCGATCAATCACCTCCTTCCACTAGATTGGTTGACCTCCGATGGCCCGATCACATCGATTTTCCCCTTCCGTCGACTCAGTCAATCGGTCATCACCAACCCGACCTTCTCGATTAGCCACTTTCGCCGACTCAGTCGCCCGGCTGCCATAAACCTTATCGTCTCGATCTAACACTTCCGTCGACTCAGTTAATCGACTGCTACCGGCCCTATCGTCTCAATTGACCACGTCTGTTGACTCATTCGATCGGAAAACTTTAGCCCGATCTTCTCGATTGACCCCTTTTGATCGACTTTATTAAGTGATCGCCTTTGATTTGATTGATCGATCAATCAATTTTTATTTGGACATCGCATTATTGCATGTTTCCTTATGTTGTCTGCACTAGCAAATTCACTCTCGCATTTGCATTAGCACCCTCTTATGCACCGGCGAGCATATGTCCTCATATGCTCATTATGTGTACTTGTGCCCCGCTTGGGCAAAACACCTTGTGCATCAACTTCTTGACATCCTCACGTCATCAAATGTTTGCACATTTTCACTCTTGCATGTTCTCCTGCATAACATCTTATATGTTCATGTGTTGCATGTTTTAGGTCTTTATTTGAGTTTGTTTTCTCACACACTCACTCTAAACACTCATGTGTCTTCTCAAGAGATGGCTTGCACATCAAGCCTATCCGATGTGTAATTCTCCTTAAAAAGAATTATGTCATTTCACTTTTTATGGCACCACTCAAGAATGTCTTAAGTGTATCGCACTGTGCCACTTGGCATGGATCACGCTCTTAGCCCCTAAACCCATCTAGTGAATAGTGAATGTACCCTTGCACATTTCCTTGTGTCACCTAGCATAGGTCACACTTCATAACCTTTGAACCTTTCTGGGACACGTGGTCTGGACACTTGTACATTTTACATTGGGTCACTTGGCACGGGTCATGCTTTCTAGCCTCTGAACCTGCCTAATGTACAATGTGTTTTATGTTCGGGTACACAGCTATCACCTAGCCTGAGTCACACTTCATAGCCTCTGAACCCACTTGATGTGTGATTCATACCCGCCTCGCACTCATGACAGCAACCACATTATGTAATGTGTGTGTCACTTATCAAGAGTGTGTTGCGCATCATGCATGTTTTTTTTGTTTGCATGTTGCATTACATGGCGTATAAGCCTTCCACTTGCTTGTGTGTTTGATCACTATTTGGGCAAGGTGTAATCCCTCTTCAGTGTCATATACTCTAAGTAACCGAGCACAACATCGCACATGCGATGTGTCCTACATTTGCATGGTTGCACTGTCGGCATATTTGTCATTAGTATATACCCCTATATACTTCTGACAAATATTTGCTATCTTGTGATCACTCCAACTTCGATTGAGTGATCACATTGCACCAGATCATTTTGCATTTGCATTTGCAATTCCCGATCGTTTCGATGATCGATCTTACTCGTTAGTGGAGTGACTTGTTGTTAGTTGTGATGTGTTGACAATCATTGCTCATGAAAATGTTTTGGTGAGCAATGTCAGTTATCACATTGCAATTGTCGTGCTAAGATTCCAAGGGATCCTGGCGTGCATTGAAAGACGTGCAATTATCAAAATTAGACTTTTCTGCATGTAGGTAGGTCTATAAACAAACAAATGCACTTGATGAACAACTTAAACTCGACACGATTAATATTTAAACTAGTTAGTTTAAATTAATTTTTCATTTAGTAAACTCATTAGTATTTATTTATGTTATTTGATTATAAAATAATTTATTTAAAATTTATATATTATTTTATTTATTTGATACTTACCACTTAGATGTTTGAAATTTATTTAATTAATTATTTATTAGGAATTTTAAGGTTATTTAGTAATAGTTTTATATAAAAAAATTAAATATTAATTTAAAATTTTTAACTTGTTTAGTAGTTTTATATAATCATATTTTTTGAAGCTTGTCGAAAGCTTGAATTGAACACGGATAATCTATGTTTCTATCAACCCAAATCCAAACAATGATATGTTGGGTTAAACTATAGCTTAACTAATAATTACCTCCATGACCAAATATCGGACTTCTTTGAACAAGAAACGTACATCGGACTCTTTTTTCAGCAATATTGAATTGTGCAGGTTCAAATTCACAACCCGAAAGCTGAAAAGAATATGAACATTTTTCAAGCCGAATACAAATATATTGTTCACGAGCAATGTCAAGCACGAGCCAATTTCATAAAAACATAAAATATCAATGAGCCGAACACGAACAAATAATTATAGTTTTATCAGATATGTATAACATATATTGTGGTTTGTTTGAGTAACATTCTGCCATTTTGGCCTATTTTAGCACTAGTATTAGAGGATATTGTAATTATAATTTAATTGGAACGTATGTTTGTATATAAATTTTAAGATTTTTTAAAATACACATGATATATAAATAGATATTTTATAAATATATATAAATGGAAAATTTTATGAACTATTGGTGAGACCTATAGTGCTTCATGACATAGAATGTTGTCCTTTAAATGAGAAGAAAAAACAAAGTTAATTGTTGTTGGATGAGTGGCTTGACACTTACAGAGAAAATGCGAAACAAATCTTACCGTGAATGGGTTGGTGTAGCTCCAATGATGGGCAAACTTAGAAAGCATCGTCTCAGATAATTTGGTCATATTAAACATTGATCGTCTGATAATCCAACAGTTTAATCATCATTAAATATAAATTAAATATAGAAAATAAATTTTGCAAAATAAATTATAGAAAATTGTATGCTAAAAAATATGAACATATACCGTAGCAAAGCTTTTTTAGGGATACATCATAGCTACCAACATGTTGGTGGTTTAGTTGAGCCCCCCTACCAAAGTGATCGAGCTATTCGAGACGGATCACTTAGTAGATCATCATTACATACCATTGCATCTGTTAATCCTTACTTATGGCGCCATCTGACACCCGCATCACAATCTTTTCACCAAGACACTGCGAACAGACACAATATCGTACGTAATATTATTTTATATATTGTTTTTCTTATGTATAAAAGGAAATCAAAGGGACTCTTGGAAGATCCGTTTTATGGAACTTCAAAAAGGGTTTTACTTTCACTCTCTCTCACTTATGATCTTTTTCTCCATCCCTCTTGTTATGGGAGAAGCAGAGATCCTTCTTTTGAACTATTCATGACTTTCCATCAATCTTGGGAAAATATAGAGTGAGAAATATAAGACCTAACATGACATCAACACCTTCATTTCCAAATTCTCTCTGAAAAATAGGGTCTTTATTGGGTTGAATGAACTCAAGAACAATAAGAGACCCTATATCGTGAAAGGAAATAACATCTTAAAATGTGCAATGAGCATGAAATCCATACACAAACTTTGCAAGTGGATCCATCTAACACGCAGAACAAAAAAAAGAATGATGGATTGTACCCAAGTGTTCATGACACATCAAATCAATGAGTTGAGGGAACAAGTCCTGAAAGTCATACAAGATTTATGGCAAAAAAGACTCCAAATCTCGTTTCAAGACTCAACTAAAGATCTAATGATTAGAATGTAGTTGGAATTTGTGTTTTTTAATTAGAGAAAGAATTCTCTAATAAATCTTTCCAAAATCTTACACACATAATTAGAAATTAAATAAGAATAAAATATTATACGAAATTCATTATAATATTCATTCTGATCATTCAACTTAGGGCTGATTCAGAACTGACTGAGTTCAATATAAGATACCAATTAGTGGAATCGAAGCTGATCCATTCAAACTGTATTAAACTAAATTGTCACATACAGATAATACGTATATCAAAGCATAATATAAAAATACAACAACAATAAAAACAATAACGACTAGCCTTTGTCCCAATAAGGGGGGCTAGCTACATGAATCCTTTTTCTCCATTATATCCTATTGTGTGTCATATTTTCATTTAATTTCAAAAACAAAAATCATCTTTTGTATAATAAGCCCGAGTTTTATTGGGTCTACTTCTGTCTTCACATAAGTCGAATCTAAAACAATTACTCTACTAACAGGATCATCAGATGATCAACACTTAACGTAACCAAATTATCTAAGACGACACTTTCTTAGTTTGCCTATCACTAGAGCTAAACCAACCCCTTCATGAATAGATTCGTTTCACATTTTATCTCTTTTACAGGACAACATTCTGTGTCATAAAGCACTAAAGTAATTTAAAAAAATAGATAAATATAGAATGCTGAATTTGAATGCACAAGTCAATTAGTAGAATAATATACAAAACTCATTATAAAAACATCCAACTTAGAGTTTGATTCAATTCAACAAAGACAGTGTTGAATACATATGTCAACTAGTAGAATAGATGCCCATCTATTCAGACTCCATTAAACTAAATTATCACATGCAGATAATATAGCGTTAAAATGAAAAATAAATATTCAAATTTTACACACAGACATAAAGACAAAAGGTATATGGTATTTGACTATGTAAATATCACCTAATTATATATATATATATATACAGAAAGAGAGAGAGTTAGATTTGAAGATAGGGAGAGGTAGCCATGGCCTCCATAACCGCAATCCTCTTCATCATCCTCTTCACTGCAATGAGCCATCTATGCACAGAGGTGTCCGGCATTAACCGTATGAATTGGTACCAGTTTTTGGGAACTGGAAGTACTATGAAAAGTGCAGATGGTAAATCAACGTTACAGATGAGGAGTGACTGTAACGTGGTGCTGGAGAGGGAGAAGAAAGGGCAGATTTGGGAGTCGAATTCTCGCTTCTTTAGTCCTCTTGGCTGCGAACTGCACTTGAATGATGGAGTTCTAACCGTCAAAGAAAGCTTTAAAGAAGATTCAGATATTTGGCACAGCGATAACGATCCACTGGCTCCGAATAGTAAGAGCTATCTTGTAGTTGAGCCAACTAAGCTCGTCGTCTACAATAATGAAAATAACCAGCCCATTTGGTCCTCCCCCAAACAGACTAGCCATTAACAGAAATGAATATATATATATGGGCAGCCATGAATCTTTTTGAAAGGTTTGGATAAGAAAATAAGGATTGTAGGGAAGTTGTATTCAGCTTTATTTTTCGTTTAAGGGTCAAATCGAATGAAGCTTAATTTTATCAACTTTGGGGTTTATAAGGAATAGGGTTGTCCAGAAAGTTTGTAATGAATAGCTCTTGTTTGGTTATGAAAGTGTTGATCTGTTGAGCAAGTTACCTTGATATAAGTAATGAATATGCTCAAAGTCGTTAATTTACAAAATTCCTAAATGATTAACTGTGTAAGAAAAAAATATTTAAATTTATTATTTATATAAAAAAGTCGACAATTACATAACCTGTTTCCGCCCCTGCTCATGCTAGAGTTGTATGTAATTTTTTATTTTTATTATTATTTTTTTTTTTTGAGGTTATTCATTAAAAAAATATTGGTTATGATACGCCACCAACAAATTTTCACTATTCATCACGAATCTTGAGGTATGACATGAATCTCAAGGTAATCATTTGAACAAGAAACATTCAAACTTCAATTAAGAGTCATTCAAAGCTCTGCTTTCAGTATACTTTTATGCTCAAATTGACCGACTTGATGAGACAGACATAATGATATAAAAACTAGTCCACTCTGACTCAAATCAAGCCCAGATAAAGTCAGTAAACCTCTCTTGAAAGATTTTTAGACACATTTGAAAGTTCAAACGGATGTCGAATCTGATGAGTTCATAATCGAATCGAGCGCCTCGAAAAAAAAAATTCAACGAGCCCAAGATTGCTTAATTCTAACATCGTTAAGGCACTAAAATGTCCATCAAACGACGTATGATCGAAGGAAGTTCTCTGGACCATCCGATCAAAATAGAGAGCTTCCTTCGATTATTACAGGTTTTTCCACTTAAAAACTTTCATTGTCATTATTGATCGTTTTCTTTCACCTGAGTGTGTGTTGAATTTTCGTGCAACGCTAAGATGAATTCTCGTGCAACGCTAAGATGATAATACATAACTCTACTGTCGCGAATTTTCTAGCACGCATCAAGTTATTTTTAGAATTTCTAAAACCAACTCTTATCAAATGATATGAGTATTAATTTGGTTAATAAATTTTGATTTTGTAAAAAAATAAAGACTATGCGTGGTTTAGAATATTAAAATTCACATCGAGTAAAGAATAAACCCACATTAAAAATGAAACAGAATATATCTCACTTTTTAGCGTGCATTTTGTAGCTCTCATCTATTGCCTTTCGAGATTATCTAAGGCTATCTATCAATAGGGATGTAAAAGAGTCGAAAACGAGCGAGCTCGGGCTCAGTTCGTATTCGACTCGTTTAAAAAGATCATTATTCGTGTTCGGCTCATTTATATTTCGAACACAAAAAGTGTGTTCGTGTTTGACTTATTTGCTTAGCCAGTCGAACACAAGCTGTTCGCGAACAAAGAGTCGTTTTGACAACCCTAATCACGCAGCTAACATGTTTTGTAGCCTGTAATTTTTCTTTATATTTAACACTTATTTTTTATGAAATCACACTTTAAATGAAGATATTTTTATTTTTATTGTTGTAGGTATAATAGGTAAGAGATTTGAAGCAAATTGGAACGGAAACGAAGCAAAAAGGAGGCAAATGAAGCAATGGAGCAAACAACAGGCTCGTGCATTGGCGCTACTCCACGGCGCCACAAACTGGCGGCTAGGCGCCAGAACTTCTTTGTGCAATTTCTGTAGCGGTTATGCGTGAAATTGGAGGTTATGAGCGGGGAGAAGCATTTCAAACAGGGAGGGCGATCATTTGTGAAGCCAAAATAACGTCTAAGTGTGCAGGAAAGAAGAGTTAAAAGTGAGGTTTTGTATTTTTCTGCATTTTCTTGGAGAGAATTGAGAGGATCTTACAAAGGATTGTTGTAGGCAGTGCAAGGAACTCGTGTTGATTATTTGGGGAGGAGTTTTTATTTCTTTTCTCGGGGAGAAAGATATGTTTTCATTCTAAATTGTCTTTTATTAGTTGTAAACTCATTGTGTATGAATTTACTTTACTATAAGATAATGTATGGTTGTGTTTTCTTCATGCACTGTGAGTAAACCCTTTGCACCTTCCTCTTGTCATGAAGTAGTAGTTTTTGTAAGTATGTGGATACATTTATAATGAGTTTTTATTTATTATTGTGATGGTTTTTACTTCCAACTTCATTTACTTATTAATCTTGCTAATTGGTATGTTAAACTATGTAATGATTCCATAAATGTCCGAGAGGGTTGTGGCTATAACAACTAGTAGAAACCACATTGAACTATTGGGTGAAGGAAAAGTAATTCTTAAGGCAGTGCAAATAGATATATAGATAGGTTTTGATGGGAGTAACTTTGAGGTTTCTAAGGTGACAAGCAAAAACACTTACCCAGTTAAACCAATCTTCTTTATGCACTCAAAAGAGGGTAAAAAATAGGAATGCTCCTATTTCTCACCATGTTCAATCTATAATCTAAGTGTTTCATTCCTACACAAATTACTTCCTCCATTGCAAGGGGAGGGTATTTTTCATCACTTGATCTTTCTCAACTTATTTAACTTATTTAACATTAATAAAATTAACTCTAGAGTAATTCTATAGGTTTGGTGATAATTTGGTAGAATTTACAAGCTCAAATTAAATCGACTTTACTTTCAGTCTAAGACTCATTATAATAACCTAGAAGTTTTCTTAAGCTTTTAAAATAATAGTCTTCCCTGTGTGATCGATACTTCAGACTCAAAAATCTGAGATTATTTGGATGATATGTACACTTGCGTAAATATCTAGTGTGTAGTGCTAAATTCTGGAAAAAAAAAATTTTAAAAATTTATAAAACATATTTTAGATTTCAAATATTTCATCCAAAAACATTACGGATCCCCAAAATGAGTGGTGTACCCAACTGGTATACCGCACATATTGGCGTGATCGAGCCAAGAAACTGGATCCCCGAGGAATTTCAGCAACCTTGAGATCAAGTTTTGGGTTGAGTTTCCCACTAAGGGAATCCTAGGAAAAAAAGCTTTCCAGGGAAGATTAAGTTCGAATTGAATTTACCATGAGGACTCTTCAAACAAAAGAAGTCCAAGAACTGTTAGGTTTGAGTTGAATTTAATTGTATATGTTGTTGTTATGTTTGTTCGTTATTATTTTATTGAGTAAACCAAAGCTTTTACAAGGGGTTCTATAGGCAGGACTTATCTAAATAAGATTCACTAGTTTGAACAAGAAAGAAGTAATCCAATTAAGGAGGTCTTACATCCACTTTGGGAACTAGTTGGGGAGGAACTAGAGAGGAAGAATGTTGTATTCCATTAAAGGAGCCCTTACACCAATCCTCAAAGGCTGATGTTGTGGCCCTATCTGTCATCTTATGTCTGGGTTCTACCCTTGGTAGGTCTTACCTAGCTGGCGCCTGCCTTGATGTCTTGACATTTCTCGTCATACAACACTAATCATGATGATCTTGTTTGTCTCTTAGGTTGAGTCCTGAAACAAGATTTGGAGGTTTATTGCCTTAAATCTTGTATGACTTTCAGGAATTGTGCCATCAGTTCATTGATTTGTTGTGTCATGGACTCTTGGGTACAATTCATCACTCTTTTTTTTTTCTTATGTGCATTAGATGGATCCTCTTGCAGAGTTTGTGTATGAATATCATGCTCATCGCACTTTTAATATGTTGAATCTTTTTAAGATGTAGGGTCTCGTATTGTTTGTGAGTTCATTCACCCCGATAAAGACCCTATTTTAAGAAAGAGTTTGTAAACGAAGGTGTTAGACATCATGTTAGGCCTTATATCTCTCACTCTATATTTTCCCAAAATTGATGGGTGGTCATGAATAGTTCAAAAGAAGAATCTCTTCTTCTCCCATAACAACAAAGAGGGAGAGGGAGAAAAAGATGGTAGAAGAGAGAGAGAAAGAGAGAGAGAGAGAAAGTAAAACCCTTTTTGAAGTCCTCAAAAACGGATCTCTCAAAAGCTCCTTTGATTTCCTTTTATACATAAGAAAAAAAAAACAGATATAAAATAATATTATGTATGATATTGTGCTTGTTCGCAGTGTTTTGATGAAAAGGTTGTGATGCAGCTGTCAAAGGGCTATAAAAGTAAAGACTAACGCAAGTAATCGTATGTAATGATGGTCCACCCCAGTGATCCGTCCCGAATAGCCCGATCACTTCGGTAGCAAGGCTCAGCTAAACTACCAATAAGTTGATAACTATGGTGTATCCCTAAAAAATCCTTGTTAGGGTACATGGTCGTATTATTCAACTACATCTTGTACAAGAAAATTATTTATTATATATTTATAATAAAATTAGCTGTCATATTTTCATTAAAAATAACTTATTTATTGTTATAATATCTATATATATATATATATATATATATATATATATATATATATATATATATATATGTATATATTATCTGTCTATTTATAATTAGATTTAGCTGACATGAAAGATTAAATTTTTTTAAATTCGTCCTTCTAATAATTAGACTAAAATCTAACGACTAGAATGTAGTTCAAATTTGTGTTTTTTAATTAGAAAAAGAATTGTCCAATTCTTTCCAAAATCTTAATAAGAATAAAATATTATACGAAATTCATTATAATATTCATTCTAATCATTCAACTCAGGGTTGCTTCAGCCTGACTGAGTTCAATATAGATATCAATTAGTGGAATCGAAGCTGATCCATTCAAACTGTATTAAACTAAATTGTCACATACAGATAATACGTACATCAAATAAGTGCCAAAAAGGCAAAAAAAAAGTAATTATAGAAGATTTTTAAAAACTGTAAATCTAATTTAAGAAAAACATAAGATAATAATACAACGACAACAAAAACAACAATGACAAGCCTTTATCCCAATAAGCGGGGCTGGCTACATGAATCCTTCTTCTCCATTGCGTCATGTTGTGTCATATTATCGTTTAATTCTAATGAATTAAAATCATTTTTTATATAATATGTCTGAGTTTCATTTTAGCTTTACTTCTGTCATCTAAAACATCTACTCTCCTAATTGGATCATCAGATGATCAATGTTTAATGTGACCAAATTATCTAAGACGATACTTTCTAAGTTTACTTATAACTGGAGCTACACCAACCCCTTTACGGTCCAATGCGTTTCGCATTTTACCTCTAAGAGTCAAGTTACTCATCCTCCTAAATGTTCTTATCTCTGCAACACTTAACTTTCTTCCATATTCTTCTCTTTTTAAAGGATAACATTACAATATCCTCTAATATCCTCTAATACTAGTGCAAAAATACGCCAAAATGCCATAACGTTACCCAAAACAAACCACAATATATGTTTGACATATGGCTCTCATATATCTCCAAGAGTTTCCTACATATCTGGTAAAGCTTTAATTACTTATAATTAGGAAAAATTGCATACATACAACAGAACATCATTATATCCACGTCTGATAATTAAAATATACTATTTACATTTAGGAGCATTTCCATACATACCAACCAATTATTATTTATTAACATATCGAACATCTAAACGTACTACTAAAATTATTCATATCATATCAAAAATATTATCATTTTAATTTATAAAAAGCTAAGTACAACTTTAAAAATGTAGATTTCAACATCAAATATATAGAAATAAGATAAATATTGATTGTTTGATTCGAACCTGCACAATTCGATACTACTGAGAAAAGAGTCCGAATGACCTTTCTTACTCCAAAGAAGTTATAATATGTTGATTCAACTTAGTGTTTGATTCAAGTCAACAAAGACAGTGTTGAATACAAATGTCAATTGGTAGAATAGATGCAAACTCCATTAAACTTAATTGCCACAAGCAGCTGATATACACGCCAATTAACAAGCACTAAAATGAAGAATAAATATTTAAATTTTACACCTAAACATAAAGACAAAAAGAATTAAACATATGGCCATAATTGACTCCTCCCTTTCCAGCTGCTAAAGTGGTAAACAACTGTGCCCATCCATCATCTATATATACGTACAGAAAGACAGATGGATAGATTTGAAGATAGGGAGAGGTAGCCATGGCCTCCTTCACTGCAATCCTCTTCATCATCCTCTTCACTGCAATGAGCCATCTAGAGGTCACCGGAGCTAACCGTGGAAAGGTGAACGCCCGCATTGACCGAATGGATTCAGGCGGGTTTCTGGGGCCTACAGATACTCTGACAAGCGCAGATGGCAAGTCAAGGTTACAGATGATGAGAGACTGTAACTTACTGCTTGAGAGCAGGAAGACTAAACAGAAGATTTGGGAGTCCAAGTCTGGCTTAGCTGATGATCATTACTGCACTCTGATATTGGTTGACGGAATTCTAACCGTCAGAGAAAGCGCGGGAGAAATTTGGCAAAGCAATAACGTTCCACTGGCTGTGAATACTACCAGCTATCTTGTAGTTTTTGAAACAATGCTCGTCGTCTACAATAATGAAGATAACCAGCAGATTTGGTCCTCCCTCGACCAGCCTAGCCGTTAACAGTTAGCCGTTAACAGTTATATTACCTTTTTGAAAGGTTTGGATGAGGAAATAAGGATTACAAGGCTTAATTTTATCAAATTTGGGGTTATGAAAGTATTTATGTGTTAAGCAAGATTAGTTTGATATAATTAATTCTTTTAGTTTGTTTTATAAAGGAGCGGAACGGCTCAGCGTTCTGCTCGTTAAGAAGCTCTTGTTCGATTCGTTCGCTATATTAAAGATTCAAACACGAATGTTTTTTTGTGTTGGATATATAAATGAACTGAATGCAAACAAACATTTATTCATTCGGGTTCGACTCGTCTTGGGCAGAAATACTACTCATCAATTATATATATCAATTATATATATATATATATATATATATATATATATATATATATATATATATATATATATATATATATATATATATATATATATATATATATATATATATATATATATATGAAGATACTTATAAACCTTAGAATGAAAATGGCTTATTTTATCTTTTTTTAAGAAAATAATATTAGTGATATTTTTGATATTTTGTTAAAAATTTTGAGAGAAATGCACTGTCTAAAGGTTTGAAATATAAATTTATAAGAATTGGGTGGTAAGTATGTAAATGCTCCCATATTTTTAGAATAATTAATTTATTTAAAAAATAATATATTTTTTCGGATAAGATGAGACCGACAAAAGCACATAAGCTGTATTTTTGTCGTACGATGTGAATAAAATATTTCAATATTATGGTGATAGCTATAGGCGATCAACACAAAGTTGACTTAATGTAGAAAATTCAATTAGAAATGCAGGCCAGAATTAGCCTTGTTGGATCTAATATTGGTAATGTAAAAGATATTAATCTCTTAATAAAATCGTTCATCGTGAAATTATTACGTGCAATGACAGTACGTCCAGATGATAGTCTGAATGAGTCGCTATTCGATACACGATTGCATGGCCTCGTCCAGAATGTTGTTCGGACGTGCGCTCAGTCGACATTATAAAACTCGCTACATATGTTGAAATTCATATAATTGATTGTGTAATTCGGGGACTCGAGCTTGTATTCAATTTTAATTTGTATTCAATTTTAATATAAAACTTTAGATTAAATCTACTAGAGGTCAGACCGACTCGAAGAACTCTTCAATGAGAAACACTCGATGGTTGACGAGCAATCAAGATGAGCCCTCATGTTTGATGGACGAATAGTCCCGGCGAACATATGACTATCTTAGTTCATCGAACGAGTTCAATAGTTAGTGTTGAGGGCTGAGTTGGTGGGTTAAATGGAGACATTAAGGTTCTGCTTAGATAAATATTATAAACAAATAACAACTCAGATAATTAGATTTCTTTCAACATGAAAATAATATTAAAAATTAATCAAATTTTAAATCAAATTTCTCTGAAATACAAAAAATAAAAATAAAAAATATTATTTCTTATTACCAAACTTTTTCACCGTCTTAACTTTCGAGCATGGGTAAGATGACAGATTGGTAGCATGTAAAAATTGAAGTTTAGGTGTTAGATATGTAAATAGATAAGAATTGAGTGTTATGTTTGTAAATCTTCCCAAAGAAAGGCATCTGCATACATATCCCCCAATTGCTATGCATTTATATATCTAACATCTAAACTTTTATCTTTATTGAGCTCTGTCGCCCAATTGTACGCTTTCGAATGACTTAAAGGCGAAACTCCACTCTGGACACTTATCCCACTACCAAGAAATGTGTGTGTGTGTGTGTGTGTGTGTGTGTGTGTGTGTGTGTGTGTGTGTCATGTGTTGCTTACTCCGACCTGTTGGTTTCCATCCTCGGTATAAGACCCCTCAAGTTGGGGTTCGAATCCCCTCTTGCGACGTGAGCCTTAAAGAGGTGGTATGTTGGAATGATGAAGCTTTTAGGATTTGGCAAAAGTTAAAGATTTATGAAAGAAGCTCCACTTTATTTAACATAATTTCTTGTCTTGATACAAGCTCAAATACTCTACGCCTCTTTATACTAGTGACACCCCCTAAATTAATGGCTAAGATTATGTCACTACAATTTGTAATCTAATTGTTACAAATAATTACTTACCTACCACACAATAATTCACATCTACCATACTGATAATTTCACATCTAGAATAAGTTTCTCAATGAGACATGTTTCTAGAAATTAGGTTCTTATTGAGTTTTATTTAAATAACTAAAATCAAGCTTATATTTCAATACCCCCTCTTAAATTTGATTTTGTGACTCCAAGTAAACTTCTCATTTTAAATAATTCTTCACTCTTGAGTGGCTTAGTAAAATATCTGATAACTTGATCTTGAGACTTTACGTACTGCACTTGTATCTCCTTTCTTTCGATGCATTCTCTGATGTAGTGATAGTGTGTATCAATGTGTTTGCTTCTATCGTGGAAAACTGGATTCTCTGCTAGCGCTATTACAAACTTGTTATCGATAGAAATCTTGATCGCGTCTTCTTGTGGTAAACTTAACTCTTTTAATAGGTTTCAAAGTCAAATTGCATGGCAAACACATGAGGTTGCAGCTACGTACTCTGCTTCACAAGTAGAATGAATAACAATCGGTTGTTTCTTTGACATTCAAGTGAAAGTAGTGTCTCCTATGAAGAACGCAAACCTTGTATCGCTCTTTCAATCATCCATGTCTCCGGCCCAATCAACGTCGCTATATCCTTTAAGCTTGAAATTGTTAAAAGATGAGTAAAGTAAGCCAAAATCAATTGTACCTTGTGCATAATTCTTTTAGCGATCTTCGGATGGGTAGCGAGTTGGAGTCTCAATGTAGCCACTGAAAAATCCAACAGTATAAAAAATATCAAGCATTGTGCATGTCAAGTAAAGCAAACTTCCAACCAAACTCTTGAAAATCATTAGGTCACTTCTTTTTCCCTCTTCATACTTTGATAGCTTGACTCCACATTCTACAGGGGTATTTATAGGTTATCTATTATCGATTTTGAACTTCTTCAATCTCTCCCTTGCATAACCATCTTCAGAGATGAAAATCTCATCTTCTGTTTGCTTTACTTCAATGCCAAGGTAATTTGTCATGAGCCTAATGTCTGTCATTTCGAACTCATTTGTCATCGCTTCTTTGAACTTTTCAAACATGCTTGAATTGTTTCCGATGAAGATCAAGTCATCGACATATAAAAAAACAATCAAGACATTTTCATCTTCATTATTGATGTAAAGAGCATGTTCATATTGACACTTTATGAAAACTTTCTCTTGCAGATACTTGTCTATTCGGTTATTCCATGCTCTTGGTGCTTGCTTCAGCCCGTAGAGAGCATTTTTTAGTTTTAGAACCTTGTCTTATTGTCTTCGACTTCATATCCTGGTGGATGCTGAATATAGACTTTTTCTTCAAATATTCAATTCAAGAAGGTAGATTTTACATCTATTTGATGTATTCTCCACTATTTTGAGTTGCGAAGAGATGATTAGTCTAATAGTTTTTAATCGAGCAACGAGGGCAAATATATCATCATAGTCGATGTACGCTCTTTATTTGTAGTCTTTTGCCAACAATCTTATTTTGTATCTTTCAATTTCTCCTTTGTAATTCTTCTTTGCTTTGTACACTCACTTCACACCAATTGTCTTATGCCCTTTAGGAAGTGAAGATAACTCCCATGTGTATTTCTTCTCGGTTGCTTTGATTCCTTCATCCATTGCATCTATCCACTTCTTATTTTGTATGGCTTCTTAAAAATCCATGAGCTCACAATCAGCAAAGAGACAAAAAAGAGTAAGATTATCTTGATTGTTAGTTACCTCATAAAGATCTTTTAATCTTGTGAAGCGTGGTTCTATTTCACTGAATTTTCGTTGAACTTGACGATGATGAGTCACATTGAGTTCCTGAAGTCAATTTTGTTTGTGGAGTAATAGGCTCTCCTCTTGCTTGCTCGATCCTTGGCAGCTCTGCGTCTTCTTCTTGAAAGTATAGGAAAAGTTGTAGTTCTCATCATGTGATCCCCAGTTTCATTCTCCTCCTTCTTCGAATATGACATCTTTGTTGATGATTATCTTCCCTGTATGTGGATTGTATAGTTTGTAGTTTTTCAAGTTGGTGTTGTAAACAATGAAAATGAACTTCTCGCTCTTATCATCCAACTTCTTATGTAGTTCTTTTCTCGTCGGGTATGTGTACATGAGTTATTCATCCAAAAACTCGTAGATGAGAGATGTCGGGCTTCCTTCCACTCCATACTTCTTGTGTTGTCTTTCCCGACAAACTTATTGTTGGTGATCGGTTAACGAATAAACGGCACATGCAACCGCTTACTGCAAAACTCTTTCGGCAATCTCTTGTTTTTTAACATGCTCCTTGCCATGTTAAGGATGGTTCTATTCTTCCTTTATGTTACTCCATTTTGCTGGGGGGATCTTTGAATAGTTAGAAATAGACATACTCCGTTGGCTTCACAAAATTCTTGAAATTCTTTTGAAGTGAATTCTTCTCCACGATCAGATCGCATAGCTTTGGTCTTGAGACATTTGGCAATATCGTTTTGAATGTTGAGCAAGAACATTCTATTTTTATACATTGGCACATTAGCAATCAAGTTACCAATTTTATCTTTTAAGAAGAGAGTATTTTCTTTCAATTGAATATCATTTCATTTCTCCAATATTTGTCGTAAACTTAAGATGTTCTTCTTCATATTCGACACAAAGTAAACATTAGAAATAAATTGAGGCTTCCCATTTTTTTACGGATGAAAATGTTACCTTTTTTCATTCACCTCTACCTTGGACTCATCTCCAAAAACACATTGACGCTTACTTATTCATCGAAGCTCTACGAACATGCTTCGTCTCCACACATATGGTTGTTTGCACCGGTGTCCGGGTACCATGTACTATCTTTACCTCTTTCGGCGTCCACGTATGCTTAGCGATAGAGTGTCATCTTCTTCTCTTTTTTCTTCTATGTAGTTAACTCTTTCATTAACTTTGTTCTTACGTGCTCTACATTCTTTCACATGATGTCTAAACTTGTTACAATTATAATACTTAATTTACGATTTATCATATCTCTAGTTTGAACGCCCTCGACCACTTCCTCTTGTAGATTTTCCTCCTTTCTCATAGCTATTGTTGGTACCCAATCCTTGCTTGCTAGCATGACCTCGTCCTTGTCCACTGCCTCTTCCATGTTGGTGTCTAATATTTTTGAAGCTTTCATCTTTCTGAGTTGGTTGGAGATCCGTCTTGAGAAGTTCAGCAATCTCTTCATTCTTCTTCTTCTGTTCTTCATAGGTTTACAATGAACCCAGAATTTGCTCTATCGTCATGGTTTGTAAATCTTTGGTCTCTTCGATAATGGTTGTGATACTATCAAATTTTAAATCTAATGCTCAAAGAATCTTTTCCATGATACCCGCATCTTCTAACTTCTCACCATTTCGTTTAGTTGATTGGAAATGGTAATGACTCTAAAAAAGTAATCAGAGACCAACTCGCCTTCTTTCATATGCAAAACATCAAATTGACTTCTTAAAGTTTGAAATCGTATATTTTTAACCTTCTCTTCTCTCTTATACGAGACCTCGAGCTTCTTCCATGCTAGCTTGGCCGAAGTAGCACTTGAGATCATCTCAAAACCATCTTCATCTAAAGCTTGATAGATGAGGAAGAAAGCCTTCTTGTCTCTCTTTCGCAAGTCTCTTAAGCTATCCTTTTGTGTTGTGGATAGAGCGGACTCGTCTCTTGGCTCATCGTAGCCTTTCTCCATAACCTCCCAAATGTCATGCGCTCCAGGAGTGCCTTCATCTAGATACTCCAATTGTCGTAGATGCTTTTCTTAAGCATCGGGACTTGGAAGGAAACCATGCCACCGTTTTTCACTGCTCTATAAAGGAACCTTTAGGCTCTGATATCACTTTGTTGGAATGGAGAAGCTTTTAGAATTTGGTAAATGTTAAAAATTTATAGAAGAAGCTCCACTTTATTTAACAAATTTTATTGGTTTGATACAAACTCAAAGACTACCCTATTTATACTTAGTGACACCTCCTAAATTAATGGTTAGGATTGTGTCACTACGATTCTAATATAATGATTACAAATAATTTCATACCTACCACACAATAATTCCACACTTACACACATTCAGAATAAGCTTGTAGATGAGATATGTTTCTAGAAATTAGAGCTTTTATTGAGCTTTATTTAAATAGCTAAAATCAAACTTATATTTCAACATGGTACTCGAATAGTCGGGCACATTAAGAGTGATTGGAGGCTCGTATAATAGCTCTACGGCCATTTATTTTTTAATTAAAAAGAATATATATATATATATATATATATATATATATATATATATATATATATATATATATCTGTGTGTGTGTGTATGTGTAGCATAGAAATTTACATACATACCGCACAATTCTTATGTATTAAAATATTTAACACCTAAATTTTGATATATACACATGTAACATCCTTGCGTCATAAATCTATACATGAATCATCCTATCTTCCAAGTTATTCGCGTGATCGATATCGAATGAATGTAAGCACTAAATAATAAAATTTGTAGGATGAAACATCAAATAATTATCTCAAATTGAAGCCAACCATAGGATAGTTAGGAAAAACACCGAGATTTTCCTTGGATCTATGTCTTTCTTCTAGTCTTCTTTTCCTTTGGATTCCTACAATAATTGTCTCAAACTTGAGTCATTCACCTATTGGATTTCTCATTATCACATTTTCTTGAACAACCCTACCTTTTAGAAGTCATTAATACAATATTTCTTGAACTTGGTCAAGAGTTTTCTTAGGTGACTTCGGTTATCTAAGATGTAATTAACTATAGGGATTTACCGTTATAGGAAACTTAAAGACCCCATATTAAAGTAAACCCTATCCAGTTGTTTCATACTAGGTAAGAAAAATTGTTGGTCAATATAAATGTTTCGCAGACCAGACAGATGTTATAAATTCTTTAGTTTATTTGATCAAGTCTCACCTCCAAGCAATGTATTCATTCTTCGGGATAGATACGTGTCTTGTGATGAAGTGTCTGATTATTTAAACTATTGATTATATGAGATCTGTTTGATTTCTTATTTTAAAATTAAAAATAATATTTTCTGAAATTATATATATATATATATATATATATATATATATATATATATATATATATATATATTAAATTAAAAATCTATTTATGAAATTTTAACGGCCGACAAGGGCGATATAAGTAAGGACTAACACATGTAATCGTATGTAATGATGGTCTACCCTAGTGATCCGTCCCGAACAGCCCGATCACTTCAGTAGCTAAACCACTAACAAGTTGATCATTATGGTGTATCCCTGAAAATTTCTTGTTACCGTATATTATCGTACTTTTTTGTATATAGTTTTATATAATTTATTTTACAAAATATATTTTCTATATTTAATTTATTTTTCATAATAGTGAAAGCGTGGAAATAAATATATTATCTCTTTAACTTTTTTATCGAAAGGTAATCCTAAAACTGTCAAAATTTTTGGGTAATATTTATATGATAAGTAAGGCAAAAACTACTAAATACTTTTTCTAACAAGTTACAAAAAAACTGTCAATTTATCATCGCAAAGTATGAGAGTAATTCAACTACATCTTGTACAAAAAAAATTATTTATTATATATTTATAATATAATTAGCCGACATATTTTCATTAAAAAATAATGTATTTATTGTTATAATATATATATATATATATATATATACTATCTTTGTCTATTTATAATTAGATTTAGCTGACGCGAAAGATTAATTTTTTTAAAATTCATCCTTCTAATAATTAGACTAAAATCTAATGACTAGAATGTAGTTCAAGTTTGTGTTTTTTAATTAGAGAAAGAATTGTCCAATTCTTTCCAAAATCTTAATAAGAATAAAATATTATACGAAATTCATTATAATACTCATTCTAATCATTCAACTCAGGGCTGCTTCAGCCTGACTGAGTTCAATATAGATATCAATTAGTGGAATCGAAGCTGATCCATTCAAACTGTATTAAACTAAATTGCCACATACAGATAATACGTTCATCAAATTAGTGCCAAAAGGCAAAAAAAAAATGTAATCATAGAAGATTTTTAAAAGCTGTAAATCTAATTTAAGAAAAACATAAGATAATAATACAACGACAACAAAAACAACAATGACAAGCCTTTATCCCAATAAGCGGGGCTGGCTACATGAATCCTTCTTCTCCATTGTGTCATGTTGTGTCATATTATCGTTTAATTCTAATGAATTAAAATCATTTTTTAAACAATATGCCTGAGTTTCATTTTAGCTTTACTTCTGTCATCTAAAACATCTACTCTCCTAATTGGATCATCAGATGATCAACTTTTAATGTGACCAAATTATCTAAGACGATACTTTCTAAGTTTACTTATAACTGGAGCTACACCAACCCCTTCACGGTCAAATGTGTTTCGCATTTTGCCTCTAAGAGTCAAGCTACTCATCCTCCTAAGTGTTCTTATCCCTGCAACACTTAACTTTCTTCTATATTCTTCTCTTTTTAAAGGACAACATTCTGTGCAATAAAACATTGCAGGTCTCCCCTCCATCTCATAAAATTAAAATATTTATTTATATATTATGTGTATTTTAATGAATCTTAAAATTTATGTACAAACATATATTCCAATTAAATTATAACTACAATATCCTCTAATACTAGTGCTAAAATACGCCAAAATGCCATAATGTTACCCAAACGAACAACAATATATGTTAGACATATGGCTCTCATATATCTCCCAGAGTTTCCTACATATCTGGTAAAGCTTTAATTACTTATAATTAGAAAAGATTGCATACATACAACAGAACATCATTATATCCACATGTCTGAAAATTAAACTATACTATTTACAATTAGGAGCATTCACATACATACCAACCAATTATTATTTATTAACATATCGAACATCTAAACGTACTACTAAAATTATTCATATCATATCAAAAATATTATCATTTTAATTTATAAAAAGCTAAGTACAACTTTAAAAATGTAGATTTCAACATCAAATATATAGAAATAAGATAAATATTGATTGTTTGATTCGAACCTGCACAATTCGATACTACTGAGAAAAGAGTCCGAATGACCTTTCTTACTCCAAAGAAGTTATAATATGTTGATTCAACTTAGTGTTTGATTCAAGTCAACAAAGACAGTGTTGAATACAAATGTCAATTGGTAGAATAGATGCAAACTCCATTAAACTTAATTGCCACAAGCAGCTGATATACACGCCAATTAACAAGCACTAAAATGAAGAATAAATATTCAAATTTTACACCTAAACATAAAGACAAAAAGAATTAAACATATGGCCATAATTGACTCCTCCCTTTCCAGCTGCTAAAGTGGTAAACAACTGTGCCCATCCATCATCTATATATACGTACAGAAAGACATATAGATAGATTTGAAGATAGGGAGAGGTAGCCATGGCCTCCTTGACTGCAATCCTCTTCATCATCCTCTTCACTGCAATGAGCCATCTAGAGGTCACCGGAGCTAACCCTGGAAAGGTGAACGCCCGCATTGACCGCATGGATTCAGGCGGGTTTCTGGGGCCTACAGATACTCTGACAAGCGCAGATGGTAAGTCAAGGTTACTGATGATGAGAAACTGTAACGTACTGCTTGAGAGCAGGAAGACTAAGAAAAAGATTTGGGAGTCCAAGTCTGGCTTAGCTGATGATCATTACTGCACTCTGATGTTGTTTGACGGAATTCTAACCGTCAGAGAAAGCGCGGGAGATATTTGGCAAAGCAATAACGTTCCACTGGCTGTGAATACTACCAGCTATCTTGTAGTTTTTGAAACAATGCTCGTCGTCTACAATAATGAAGATAACCAGCAGATTTGGTCCTCCCTCAACCAGCCTAGCCGTTAACAGTTAGCCGTTAACAGTTATATTACCTTTTTGAAAGGTTTGGATGACGAAATAAGGATTACAAGGCTTAATTTTATCAAAATTGAATGGGTCTTGTTTGGTTATGAAAGTATTTATTTGTTAAGCGAGTTTAGTTTGATATAATTAATTCTTTTAGTTTGTTTTATAAAGGAGCGGAACGGCTCAGTGTTCTGCTTATTAAGAAGCTCTTGTTCGATTTGTTCGCTATATTAAAGATTCAAACACGAACATTTTTTTGTGCTGGATATATAAACGAACTGAACGCAAACAAACATTTTTTCAATCTAGTTCGGCGCGTCTTGGGTAGAAATACTACTCATCAATTATATATATATATATGAAGATACTTATAAACCTTTGAATGAAAATGGCGTATTTTACTTTTTTAAGAAAATAATATTAGTGATATTTTTGATATTTTGTTAAAAAATTTGAGAGAGATGCACTGTCTAAAGGTTTGAAATATAAATTTATAAGAATTGGGTGGTAAGTATGTAAATGCTCCCATATTTTTAGAATAATTAATTTATTTAAAAAATAATATATTTTTTGGGATAAGATGAGACCGACAAAAGCACATAAGCTGTATTTTTGTCGTACGATGTGAATAAAATATTTCAATATTATGGTGATAGCTATAGGCGATCAACACAAAGTTGACTTAACATAGAAAATTCAATTAGAAATGCAGGCAAGAATTAGCCTTGTTGGATCTAATATTGGTAATGTAAAAGATATTAATCTCTTAATAAAGCCGTAGATCGTGAAATTATTACGTGCAATGACAGTACGTCTGGATGATAGTCTGAATGAGTCGCTATTCGATACACGATTGCATGGCCTCATCCAGAATGAGACGTGCGGTCAGTCGACATTATGAAATTGGCTGCATATGTTGAAGTTTATATAATTGATTGTGTAATTGGGGAAGTCGAGCTTGTATTCAATTTTAATATTAACTTTAGATTAAATCTTCTAGAGGTCAGGCCGACTCGAAGAACTGTTCAATGAGAAACACTCGATGATCGACGAGCAATCAAGATGAGCACTCATGTTTGATGGGCGAATAGTCCCGGCGAACATATGACTATCTTAGTTCATCGAACGAATTCAATAGTTAGTGTTGAGGGCTGAGTTGGTGAGTTGAATGGAGACATTAAGGGTCTGCTTAGATAAATATTATAAACAAATAACAACTCAGATAATTAGATTTCTTTCAACATGAAAATAATATTAAAAATTAATCAAATTTTAAATCAAATTTCTCTGAAATACAAAAAATAAAAATAAAAAATATTATTTCTTATTACCAAACTTTTTCACCGTCTTAACTTTCGAGCATGGGTAAGATGACAGATTGGTAGCATGTAAAAATTGAAGTTTAGGTGTTAGATATGTAAATATATAAGAATTGAGTGTTATGTTTGTAAATCTTCCCAAAGAAAGGCATCTGCATACATATCCCCCAATTGCTATGCATTTATATATCTAACATCTAAACTTTTATCTTCATTGAGCTCTGTCGCCCAATTGCACGCTTTCGAATGACTCAAAGGCGAAACTCCACACTGGACACTTATCCCAGCACCAAGAAATGTGTGTGTGTGTGTGTGTGTGTGTGTGTGTGTCATGTGTTGCTTACTCCGACCTGTTGGTTGCCATCCTCGGTATAAGACCCCTCAAGTTGGGGTTCGAATCCCCTCTGGCGACGTGAGCCTTAAAGAGGTGGTATGTTGGAATGGTGAAGCTTTTAGGATTTGACAATAGTTAAAGATTTATGAAAGAAGCTCCACTTTATTTAACACAATTTCTTGTCTTGATACAAGCTCAAAAACTCCACCCCACTTTATACTAGTGACACCTCCTAAATTAATGGCTTAGATTATGTCACTACAATTTGTAATCTAATTGTTACAAATAATTACTTACCTACCACACAATAATTCCACATCTACCATACAATAATTTCACATCTAGAATAAGTTTCTCAATGAGACATGTTTCTAGAAATTAGGTTCTTATTGAGTTTTATTTAAATAACTAAAATCAAGCTTATATTTCAATACCCCCTCTTAAATTTGATTTTGTGACTCCAAGTAAACTTCTCATTTTAAATAATTCTTCACTCTTGAGTGGCTTAGTAAAATATCCGATAACTTGATCTCGAGACTTTACGTCATCGCACTTGTATCTCCTTTCTTTCGATGCATTCTCCGATGTAGTGATAGTGTGTATCAATGTGTTTGCTTCATCGTGAAAATCGGATTCTCTGCTAGCGCTATTACAAACTTGTTATCGATAGAAATCTTGATCGCGTCTTCTTTTGGTAAACTTAACTCCTTTAATAGATTTCAAAGTCAAATTGCATGGCAAACACATGAGGTTGCAGCTACGTACTCTGCTTCACAAGTAGAATGAATAACAATCGGTTGTTTCTTTGACATTCAAGTGAAAGTAGTGTCTCCTATGAAGAACGCAAACCTTGTACTGCTCTTTCAATCATCCATGTCTCCAGCCCAATCACTGTCGCTATATCCTTTAAGCTTGAAATTGTTAGAAGATGAGTAAAGTAAGCCAAAATCAATTGTACCTTGTGCATAATTCTTTTAGCAGTCTTCAGATGGGTAGCAGTTGGAGTCTCTATGTAGCCACTGAAAAATCCAACAGTATAAAAAATATCAAGCATTGTGCATGTCAAGTAACGCAAACTTCCAACCAAACTCTTGAAAATCATTAGGTCACTTCTTTTTCCCTCTTCATACTTTGATAGCTTGACTCCACATTCTACAGGGGTATTTATAGGTTATCTATTATCGATTTTGAACTTCTTCAATCTCTCCCTTGCATAACCATCTTCGGAGATGAAAATCTCATCTTCTGTTTGCTTTACTTCAATGGCAAGGTAATTTGTCATGAGCCTAATGTCTGTCATTTCGAACTCATTTGTCATCGCTTCTTTGAACTTTTCAAACATGCTTGAATTGTTTCCGATGAAGATCAAGTCATCGACATATAAAAAAACAATCAAGACATTTTCATCTTCATTATTGATGTAAAGAACATGTTCATATTGACACTTTATGAAAACTTTCTCTTGCAGATACTTGTCTAGTCGGTTATTCCATGCTCTTGGTGCTTGCTTCAGCCCGTAGAGAGCATTTTTTAGTTTTAGAACCTTGTCTTATTGTCTTCGACTTCATATCCTGGTGGATGCTGAATATAGACTTTTTCTTCAAATATTCCATTCAAGAAGGTAGATTTTACATCTATTTGATGTATTCTCCACTATTTTGAGTTGCCAAAGAGATGATTAGTCTAATAGTTTTTAATCGAGCAACAGGGGCAAATATATCATCATAGTCGATGTCTGCTCTTTGACTGTAGTCTTTTGCCAACAATCTTATTTTGTATCTTTCAATTTCTCCTTTGTAATTCTTCTTTGCTTTGTACACTCACTTCACACCAATTGTCTTATGCCCTTTAGGAAGTGAAGATAACTCCCATGTGTATTTCTTCTCGGTTGCTTTGATTCCTTCATCCATTGCATCTTTCCACTTCTTATTTTGTATGGCTTCTTAAAAATCCATGAGCTCACAATCAGCAAAGAGACAAAAAAGAGTAAGATTATCTTGATTGTTAGTTACCTCATAAAGATCTTTTAATCTTGTGAAGCGTGGTTCTATTTCACCTGAATTTTCTGTTGAAGTTGACGATGATGAGTCACGTTGAGTTCCTGAAGTCAATTTTGTTTGTGGAGTAATAGGCTCTCCTCTTGCTTGCTCGATCCTTGGCAGCTCTGCGTCTTCTTCTTGAAAGTATAGGAAAAGTTGTAGTTCTCATCATGTGATCCCCGGCTTCATTCTCCTCCTTCTTCGAATATGACATCTTTGTTGATGATTATCTTCCCTGTATGTGGATTGTATAGTTTGTAGTTTTTCAAGTTGGTGTTGTAAACAATGAAAATGAACTTCTCGCTCTTATCATCCAGCTTCTTATGTAGTTCTTTTCTCGTCGGGTATGTGTACATGAGTTATTCATCCAAAAACTCGTAGATGAGAGATGTCGGGCTTCCTTCCACTCCATACTTCTTGTGTTGTCTTTCCCAACAAACTTATTGTTGGTGATCGGTTAGCCAAATAAACAGCACATGCAACCGCTTCTGCCCAAAACTCTTCCGGCAATCTCTTGTTTTTTAACATGCTCCTTGCCATGTTAAGGATGGTTCTATTCTTCCTTTATGTTACTCCATTTTGCTGGGGGGATCTTTGAATAGTTAGAAATAGACATACTCCGTTGGCTTCACAAAATTCTTGAAATTCTTTTGAAGTGAATTCTTCTCCACGATCAGATCGCATAGCTTTGGTCTTGAGACATTTGGCAATATCGTTTTGAATGTTGAGCAAGAACATTCTATTTTTATACATTGGCACATTAGCAATCAAGTTAACAATTTTATCTTTTAAGAAGAGAGTATTTTCTTTCAATTGAATATCATATCATTTCTCCAATATTTGTCGTAAACTTAAGATGTTCTTCTTCATATTCGACACAAAGTAAACATTAGAAATAAATTGAGGCTTCCCATTTTTTTTACGGATGAAAATGTTACCTTTTTTCATTCACCTCTACCTTGGACTCATCTCCAAAAAACACATTGACGCTTACTATTCATCAAGCTCTACGAACATGCTTCGTCTCCCACACATATGGTTGTTTGCACCGGTGTCCAGGTACCATGTACTATCTTTACCTCTTTCAGCGTCCCTGTATGCTAGCAGTAGAGTGTCATCTTCTTCTCTTTTTTCTTCTATGTAGTTAACTCTTTCATTAACTTTGTTCTTACGTGCTCTACATTCTTTCACATGATGTCTAAACTTGTTACAATTATAATACTTAATTTACGATTTATCATATCTCTAGTTTGAACGCCCTCGACCACTTCCTCTTGTAGATTTTCCTCCTTTCTCATAGCTATTGTTGGTACCCAATCCTTGCTTGCTAGCATGACCTCGTCCTTGTCCACTGTCTCTTCCATGTTGGTGTCTAATATTGTTGAAGCTTTCATCTTTCTGAGTTGGTTGGAGATCCGTCTTGAGAAGTTCAGCAATCTCTTCATTCTTCTTCTTCTGTTCTTCATAGGTTTACAATGAACCCAGAATTTGCTTCTATCGTCATGGTTTGTAAATCTTTGGTCTCTTCGATAATGGTTGTGATACTATCAAATTTTAAATCTAATGCTCAAAGAATCTTTTCCATGATACCCGCATCTTCTAACTTCTCACCATTTCGTTTAGTTGATTGGAAATGGTAATGACTCTAAAAAAGTAATCAGAGACCAACTCGCCTTCTTTCATATGCAAAACATCAAATTGACTTCTTAAAGTTTGAAATCGTATATTTTTAACCTTCTCTTCTCTCTTATACGAGACCTCGAGCTTCTTCCATGCTAGCTTGGCCGAAGTAAGCACTTGAGATCATCTCGAAACCATCTTCATCTAAAGCTTGATAGATGAGGAAGAGAGCCTTCTTGTCTCTCTTTCGCAAGTCTCTTAAGCTATCCTTTTGTGTTGTGGATAGAGCGGACTCGTCTCTTGGCTCATCGTAGCCTTTCTCCATAACCTCCCAAATGTCATGCGCTCCAAGGAGTGCCTTCATCTAGATACTCCAATTGTCGTAGATGCTTTTCTTAAGCATCGGGACTTGGAAGGAAACCATGCCACCGTTTTTCACTGCTCTATAAAGGAACCTTTAGGCTCTGATATCACTTTGTTGGAATGGAGAAGCTTTTAGAATTTGGTAAATGTTAAAAATTTATAGAAGAAGCTCCACTTTATTTAACAAATTTTATTGGTTTGATACAAACTCAAAGACTACCCCTATTTATACTAGTGACACCTCCTAAATTAATGGTTAGGATTGTGTCACTACAATTCTAATATAATGATTACAAATAATTTCATACCTACCACACAATAATTCCACACCTACCACACATTCTAGAATAAGCTTGTAGATGAGATATGTTTCTAGAAATTAGGCTTTTATTGAGCTTTATTTAAATAGCTAAAATCAAACTTATATTTCAACATGGTACTCGAATAGTCGGGCACATTAAGAGTGATTGGAGGCTCGTATAATAGCCTCTGGCCATTTATTTTTTAATTAAAAAGAATATATATATATATATATATATATATATATATATATATATCTGTGTGTGTGTGTATGTGTAGCATAGAAATTTACATACATACCGCACAATTCTCATGTATTAATATATTTAACACCTAAATTTTGATATATACATGTCACATTCTTGCATCATAAATCTATACATGAATCATCCTATCTTCCAAGCTATTCACGTGATCGATATCAAATGAATGTAAGCCCTAAATAATAAAATTTGTAGGATGAAACATCAAATAATTATCTCAAATTGAAGCCAACCATAGGATAGTTAGGAAAAACACCGAGATTTTCCTTGGATCTATGTCTTTCCTCTAGTCTTCTTTTCCTTTGGATTCCTACAATAATTGTCTCAAACTTGAGTTATTCACCTATTGGATTTCGCATTATCACATTTTATTGAAGAACCCTACCTTTTAGAAGTCATTAATACAATATTTCTTGAACTTAGTCAAGAGTTTTCTTAGGTGACTTCGGTTATCTAAGATGTAATTAACTATAGGGATTTACCGTTATAGGAAACTTAAAGACCCCATATTAAAGTAAACCCTATCCAGTTGTTTCATACTAGGTAAGAAAAATTGTTGGTCAATATAAATGTTTCGCAGACCAAATAGATGTCATAAATTTTTTAGTTTATTTGATCAAGCCTCACCTCCAAGCAATGTATTCATTCTTCGGGATAGATACGTGTCTTGTGGTGAAGTGTTTGATTATTTAAACTATTGATTATATGAGATCTGTTTAATTTCATATTTTAAAATTAAAAATGATATTTTCTGAAATTATATATATATACATATTAAATTAAAAATCTATTTTTGAAATTTTAACAGCAGACAAGGGCGATATAAGTAAGGACTAACACATGTAATTGTATGTAATGATGGTCTACCCCAATGATCCGTCCCGAACAGCCCGATCACTTCAGTAGGTAGGCTCAGCTAAACCACTAACAAGTTGATCACTATGGTGTATCCCTGAAAAATTCTTGTTACGATATATGATCGTACTTTTTAGTATATAGTTTTATATAATTTGTTTAGCAAAATATATTTTCTATATTTAATTTATTTTTCATAACCGTGAAAGTGTTGAAATAAATATATAATTCTTTAACTTTTTTATCGAAATGTAATCCTAAAACTGCCAAAAATTTTGGGTAATATTTATATGATAAGTAAGGCAAAAACTACTAAATACTTTTTCTAACAAGTTACAAAAAAACTGTCAATTTATCATCGCAAAGTATGAGAGTAATTCAACTACATCTTGTACAAAAAAATTATTTATTATATATTTATAATATAATTAGCTGACATATTTTCATTAAAAATAATTTATTTATTGTTATAATATATATATACTATCTTTGTCTATTTATAATTAGATTTAGCTGACGTGAAAGATTAATTTTTTTTAAATTTATCCTTATAATAATTAGACTAAAATCTAATGAATAGAATGTAGTTCAAATTTGTGTTTTTTAATTAGAGAAAGAATTGTCCAATTCTTTCCAAAATCTTAATAAGAATAAAATATTATACGAAATTCATTATAAAACTCATTCTAATCATTCAACTCAGGGCTGCTTCAGCACTGACTGAGTTCAATATAGATATCAATTAGTGGAATCGAAGTTGATCCATTCAAACTGTATTAAACTAAATTGTCACATACAGATAATACGTTCATCAAATAAGTGCCAAAAGGCAAAAAAAAAAAAAGTAATTAAAGAAGATTTTAAAAGCTTTAAATCTAATTTAAGAAAAACATACGATAAAAATACAACGACAACAAAAACAACAATGACAAGCCTTTATCCCAATAAGCGGGGCTGGCTACATGAATCCTTCTTCTCCATTGTGTCCTGTTGGGTCATATTATCGTTTATTTAAAAATCATTTTTTATACAATATGCCCGAGTTTCATTTTAGTTTACCTCTGTCATCTAAAACATCTACTCTCTGTTGTGATTTTCATTCATTTCCCTAATTAATTTTATTATTATTATTATTATTTATTTACAATTCTCATTAGAAACATTTGTGTTTTCAAGGGAAATAAATCTTTTATATTTTCAAGAGAAATGAACTTTAGAATGTGGTCCATATTAAGTTTAAATTCAACCCTGTCGTATGCCCTGCTCACATCCGTTGATCTCTATGATGGGATCACGACCGTAGATCTCTGTGATGGGCAGAGTCTATAAATAGATCTGATGCTTAATGTTTTGGTCCCTAAGCTTGCTCCTCATAATTTTGTTTCCTCACCATCAGGTTGTGAGTGAGAAAAGTTTAGAAGATCTATAACACAACTTTACCGTGTAAGTAGAGAGTTCCCCTTTGCACGTGTAAGCTATGACTAGAGGTATGTATGATCCTATCTCGCTTCCGCTTATAGTTTCAACAAATATATTTTATTGAAATTAATAAACAAGTTTGATATTTTTTGAGATATCATTTAGTTATATAAAATATGAAATTCTTATATTTGGTATCAGAGCAAGCTTAACATCTGCCTTGCTTACTCTGTTTCACTCTGTTTATATACCCGTATACGAAATTTTCGATTCTGGGCAATTGATTGATTGAGTTATGATTAGAAATCCTTAAGAATATTGATTTCTAATGTATCTAATTGTTGTTACACAAGCTTAAATCATGGTTGGACATTAAGGTTAATATATGTGCTTGTTGCCCGATTTTGGAGAAAACGTTTTAATTTTTTAGTTTTAGAATTTTAACATTTTTAATCCAAAATAAAACAGGAAATCATGTTGTAATCAAGTTCTAAATGATTTTATGAATTGTTTGGCACATAATTGATTTTGTAATTAATTATGAGTCATTTTTTTGTTTTTTAATGTGTCTAAATTATTTAGTTATTTTGTTAAATTCTATGTTTAATTTTTTGTGTTAAATTAAGCGTATAATATTAAGTTATGTAATTTATTCACATTAGAATTATAATTAAGAACTTCTTTGGTTTAAAATTTGAATAACTGTTATGCATAAATTACTTATTTATTTCTTGAAATTTTTTGTGTATAAATTTATGGTTATTATACATGCTAAAATTATGTTAAATAATATTTATGCATTGTTATTCGTTTTATTTGCACTATATATGATTGAATGCAAATGTTCAGCTCTTAATAAAGAGTTAATTAATGATAGTTGATTTATATAATTTTAATTAATTAATGAATAGCCACATCATCTTTAATTAATTAAAATTATACATTAAGTTCATGAATCACATTACAACATTAGTTGTTATTAATCATATGAGATATAATGAAATCTACCCACAAGAATTTTGTTATATTTGTATGATTAATTAGGATGAAATATCAACTTATATTTATTAATCTTCACACATGAATTAATAAGGGGAACATAATTTGATAGTTTTATCATAAAGTTATTAGATGAATCTAATTGAGTAGGATTTTAGCGCACAAGCAAATTCTATGTCACTAGATTCATTGTTTTGAGCATGATTTACATTGGTAAAACATGTTATTTTGTTTTTAGATCTCAATCTTTTGTTTAATGAGCATATATATTTGATAAATTTTGCAGTTATTCAACCTGCGAATATTTCTGATTTTAAGTGTAATATTCCCGAATTAAAGGGTGATAACTATAAAGTGCGGAAAGAGAGAATTTTTCTCCATTTAGGATGGATGGATATTGATTATGCTTATAAGAAAAGACGAACCACTCGCCATTATCGAAACCGAAGCATTCGGATGCTGTTAATCTTTAAGAAAAATGGGAGCGATCCAATCGCCTCTCTGTGATGTTCATAAAGACTGAGATATCTGCTGGTATTCGTGGTTCTGTCGAGCAGCATAATAAGGTCAAGGACCTTCTGAAAGCCATTGATGAGCAGTTTGTTACATCTGACAAGGCTTTGCCGACACCTTAATTATGCAGTTTTCATCCATGAAGCTCACCGGAATTAAAGGCGTGCGTGATCATATCATGCACATGAGGGACATAGCGGCTCAGCTTGAAACTTTGAAAGTTAAAATATCAGAATATTTCCTTATTCATTTCATTCTGAACACTCTGCCCTAACCATATGGACCCTTCAAAATCTCTTATAACACACATAAAGACAAATGGTTAATTAACGAGTTGTTGACCATGTGTGTTCAAGAGGAAGGTAGGTTGGCAATGGAAGAGGGTGAAAAGGTGAATTTCACTACTCAAGGAAAGAGGAAGAGGGATCGAGCCAAAAATAAGGAAAAGGGCAATATTCCTCCTCAGCCAGACATAAAGAAAGAGTCAAAGTGTTTCTTTTGTAAAGAAGGGACACATGAAGAAACACTGCATTAAGTTTAAGAACTACCTCGACAAGAAAGGTACTCAACTTTCATTTTTCTGTTATGAGTCTAATATGGTTAGTGTTAATCATAATACATGGTGGATTGATTCTGGTTCTACAATCCATGTTTCTAATACCTTGCAGGGTATGCAAAACCTAAGGAAGCTAATGGGAAGTGAACTCTGCATCTATTTAGGAAGCAAGATGAGTTCACATGTAGAAGTCATTGGCACGTGCAGTTTGGTTTTAAGCAGCGGTTTCGTTCTACATTTTGAATAAACTTTTTATGTTCCAAGTTTTTATAGGAATTTGATTTCTGTTTTAAGACTTGTACCTTTGGGTTTTTCCTTTAACTTCTTGGATTCTGGTTTTAGTTTATCTTTTGAATCTAAGGTTATTGGTTATGGTACTTTGTCTGATGGTCTTTACTCTATTGAATTACAAAATGATGTTGCTTATAATTCTATGCATGTTACTACTGGGTTAAAACGATGTGTTGTGAATGAGGAATCCTCTATGTTGTCGCAACGGAGATTAGGACATATCTCCATTAATATAATTAAAAGTTTGATAAATGAAGGGGTACTTAGTACTTTGGATTTTGTTGACTTTGAGACTTGTTTAGATTGCATAAAGGGTAAACAAACTAATAAGTCTAAAAAGGGTGCCAAGAGGAGCAAAAACCTATTGGAGATCATACATACAGATATTTGTTGTCCAGACATGGATATAGTTGGTCCAAAATACTTTATCACCTTCATAGATGATTATTCACGATATATGTATCTCTACTTACTTCGTTCTAAGGATGAAGCTTTGGATGCCTTTAAAGTCTTTAAGGCTGAAGTTGAGAATCAATGTGGAAAGCAAATTAAAATCGTGAGGTCAGATAGAGGTGGGGAGTATTATGGAAGATACATAGAGAGTGGACAAGCACCTGGTCCATTTGCGAAGTTTCTTCAAGAACATGAGATTGTTGCCCAACACACTATGCGTGGTTCTCCGGATCAGAATGGTGTGGCAGAAAGATGAAACCGAACTTTAATGGACATGGTGAGAAGTATGCGGAGTAACTCGAAACTCCCTAAATTCTTGTGGACTGAAGCTCTAGAGACGGATGCGTATATATTAAACAGAGTTCCAATCAATGTTGTTCCAAAGACGCCTTTTGAGTTATTCAAAGGTTGGAAACCAAGTTTGCGACTTATGCGCATTTGGGGATGCCCATCTGAAGTAAGAATTTACAACCCACAAGAAAAGAAGTTAGACCCAAGGACCATTAGTGGGTATTTTATTAGATATGCTCAAAGGTCTAAAGGTTATAGATTATATTGTCCGTCTCATAACACTAGGATTGTGGAATCAAGAAATGCAAAATTTCTTGAGTATGACTTGATCAGTGGGAGTGATCTTTTTTAAGATATTTTTTCTGAAAAGGATCATTGTGAAGCTCAACCCTCTAGATCAAGTGACAGATTGATTGTCATTCACACCTCTCAAGGACAAACAGGTGTTAGACAACCAATTACTGAAGTTCAACAAGCTATTAAAAATGACCAAGTAGATCAAGTTGTTAATAAGGAACAACAAAATATTGTTGAAAAACCAGTTGAACAACATGTTGAAACAACGTTAAGAATGTCTACTAGAGAAAGAAAATCAGCCATACCTAATGATTATGTTTTGTATCTTCAAGAATCAGATTACAACATTGGAGCAGAAAATGATCCTGAAACGTTTTCACAAGCCATGAGTTCTAAGGAATCGGACTTATGGCATAATGTCATGAAAGATGAGTTGGATTATATGGCATCTAATCGAGTCTGTGATCTCGTTGAGTTGCCTAATGGTGTAAAAGCCATTGCATCTAAATGAGTTTTTAAAACAAAGAAAGACTCACAAGGTAACATTGAGAGACATAAGCAAGACTTGTTGCCAAAGGGTTCACTCAGAGGGAAGGAATTGACTACACGGATACATTTTCTTCTGTATCTAAAAAGGATTCTCTACGAGTAATTATGGCATTGGTAGCTCATTTTGATTTTGAGTTACATTAAATGGATGTGAAAACGACATTCCTTAATGGAGATCTAGAGGAAGAGGTTTGCATGAAACAACAGAAGGATTCTCCTCTAGTGACGGTGAACACTTGGTCTGCAAGCTAAATAAATCCATATACGGTTTGAAACAAGCCTCCCGTCAGTGGTATTTGAAATTTCATGAAGTTATTCCTTCATTTGGTTTTGAAGAGAACGTCATGGATCAATGTATATACCAGAAGGTTAGTGGGAGTAAATTTTGTTTTCTTGTACTGTATGTGGATGATATTTTACTTGCAACCAATGATAAGGGTTTACTTTATGAAGTGAAACAATTCCTCTCTAGGAATTTTGATATGAAGGATATGGGTGAGGCATCTTATGTTATTGGCATTAAGATCCATAGAGAAAGATCTCGAGGTATTTTAGGTTTGTCTCAAGAGGACTATATCAATAAAGTTCTAGAGAGATTTCACATGAAGAATTGTTCACCAAGTATAGCACCTATTGTGAAGGGCGACATATTCGATTTGAGTCAGTGCCGGAAAAATAATTTTGAACGGGAACACAAGAAAAACATTCCATATGCTTCAGCTGTTGCAGGTCTTATGTATGCTCAGGTTTGTACCAGACCTGACATTGCATTTGCTGTTGGAATGTTGGGAAGATATCAGAGTAATCCAGGTATTGACCACTGGAAAGCTGCAAAGAAAGTGATGAAATATCTTCAAGTTACAAAGGACTACATGCTCATGTACAAACAAACTGATAATTTGGAAGTGATTGGCTACTCCGATTCAGACTACGCTGGCTGCATTGATTCCAGAAAATAAACATCTAGTTATATTTTCATGCTAGCTGGTGGAGTTGTATCTTGGAGAAGTGCTAAGCAGACCTTGCTGCTACTTCCACTATGGAAGCTAAGTTCATATCATGTTTTGAGGCTACCTCACTTGGTGTATGGTTGAAGAGTTTCATATCTGGGCTTAGAGTCGTGGACTCTATTTCAAGGCCATTAAAGTTGTACTGTGACAACTCAGCTGTAGTATTTATGGTTAAGAACAATAAAAGTGGAAGTCGAAGTAAACATATCGATATCAAATATTTAGCCATAAGAGAACGTGTTCAGGAAAATAAAGTGGACATTGAACACATTAGCACTGAGTTGATGATTGCTGATCCTTTGACTAAAGGTATGCCACCAAAAAATTTCAAAGATCATGTAATATGAATGGGACTTGGTTCCATAGTGTGATTTATTGTTTTAATGAAACTCTTATTCAGTTAATATTTTCTCATATGGTTTTGTGCACATATTTGTTTATTATGAGAAATATCATTTGGTTTGGACCTAGAATAGACATATGGTTTATTCATTAAGTTATATCGGCTAGTATTGAGAGACTTGATATAGTGTAATACATGGAAGATAATACTCACTATAAGAGGACCTATCGCCACGATTCATATATTTTGCTTCTCTATATGGTATGTGTTGAACTATATGGACCAAGTGTGAGAATGTTGGGATTTTCATTCATTTCCCTAATTAATTTATTATTATTATTATTATTTATTTACAATTCCCATTAGAAACTTTTGTGTTTTCAAGAGAAATAAATCTTTTATATTTTCAAGGAAAATGAATTTTAGAATGTGGTCCATATTAAGTCTAAGTTCAACCCTTTCGTATGCCACCATTTCGTATGCCCTGCTCACAACAGTTAATCTCTATGATGGGATCACGACCGTAGATCTCTATGATGGGAAGAGCCTATAAATAGATGTGATGCTTAATGTTTTGGTCCCTAAGCTTGCTCCTCATAATTTTGTTTCCTCACCATCGGGTTGTGAGTGAGAAAAGTTTAGAAGATCTATAACACAACTTTACCGTGTAAGCAGAGAGTTCGCTTTTGCACGTGTAAGCTATAGCTGGAGGTATGTATGGTCCTATCTTGCTTCCGCTTATAATTTCAACAAATATATTTTGTTGAAATTAATAAACAAGTTTGATATTTTTTGAGATATCATTTAGTTATATAGAATATGATATTCTTACACTCTCTTAATTGGATCACCATATTATCAATGTTTTATATGACCAAATTATCTAAGACGATACTTTCTAAGTTTACTTATAACTGGAGCTACACCAAACCCTTCACGGTCAAATTCGTTTCGCATTTTGCCTCTAAGAGTCAAGCTACTCATCCTCCTAAGTGTTCTTATCTGTGCAACACTTAACTTTCTTCTATATTCTTCTCTTTTTAAAGGACAACATTTCAATATCCTCTAATATCCTCTAATACTAGTGCTAAAATACGCCAAAATGCCATAACGTTACCCAAACAAACCACAATATATGTTAGACAAATGGCTCTCATATATCTCCCAGAGTTTCCTAAATATCTGGTAAAGGTTTAATTACTTACAATTAGAAAAGATTGCATACATACAACAGAACATCATTATATCCACATGTCTGAAAATTAAAATATACTACTTACATTTAGGAGCATTTCCATACATACCAACCAATTATTAAGAAGCTCTTGTTCGATTAGTTAAGAAGCTCTTGTTCGATTCGTTCGCTATATTAAAGATTCAAACACGAACATTTTTTTGTGCTGGACATATAAACGAACTGAACGCAAACAAACATTTGTTCGATCTAGTTCGGCTCGTCTTGGGTAGAAATACTACTCATCAATTATATATATATATATATGAAGATACTTATAAACCTTTGAATGAAAATGGCTTATTTTATCTTTTTAAGAAAATAATATTAGTGATATTTTTGATCTTTTGTTAAAAAAATTGAGAGAGATGCACTGTCTAAAGGTTTGAAATATAAATTTATAAGAATTGGGTGGTAAGTATGTAAATGGACCTATATTTTTAGATTAATTAATTTATTTAAAAAATAATATATTTTTTGGGATAAGATGAGACCGACAAAAGCACTTAAGCTGTATTTTTGTCGTACGATGTGAATAAATTATTTCAATATTATGGTGATAGCTATAGGCGATCAACACAAAGTTGACTTAACATAGAAAATTCAATTAGAAATGCAGACAAGAATTAGCCTTGTTGGATCTAATATTGGTAATGTAAAAGATATTAATCTCTTAATAAAGTCGTAGATCGTGAAATTATTACGTGCAATGACAGTACGTCCGGATGATAGTCTGAACGAGTCGCTATTCGATACACGATTGCATGGCCTCATCCAGAATGTTGTTCGGACGTGCGCTCAGTCGACATTATAAAACTGGCTACTTATGTTGAAATTCATATAATTGATTGTGTAATTCGGGGACTCGAGCTTGTATTCAATTTTAATATAAAACTTTAGATTGAATCTACTAGAGGTCAGGCCGACTCGAAGAACTCTTCAATGAGAAACACTCAATGGTCGACTAGTAATCAAGATGAGCACTCATGTTTCATGGGCAAATAGTCCCGGCGAACATACGACTATATCTTAGTTCATCGAACGAGTTCAATAGTTAGTGTTGAGGTCCGAGTTGGTGGGTTGACAGGAGAGATTTAAGGTATGCTTGGATAAATATTGAAAACAAATAACAACTCAGATAATTAGATTTCTTTCAACATAAAAATAATATAAAAATAATAATCAAAATTTAAATCGAATTTCTCTGAAAAACTTTAAAAAAAAATAATATAAAAATATTATTTCTTATTACCAAACTTTTTCTTATTTACAAATTTGTTCTTCCCCTTTGCGGACTTCTTACTGTTGAAGCGGTTAATTCTGGTGGCCTTCTGCTGTCTGTTCTTCCTCACCTGCTCTGGATCTCTGAGCTCAGACTTCACATTAGCATTAGGCAGCACTGCTCTATTCTTTCCACCGCTAAAGCCCCTCTTATTTCCTCTCCCTTCATTTTTCCCTGAAGATACAAAATGATTAAATAATTGCAATCGAGTCTATTTATTTAAATTCATATGAAATTAGCCACAAAACGAAAAAAATGGATAACATAATGCATGATTTTAACATTTTAGTTTGCTTTCAACATTTACGTCTAAACCTCATTCATGGGTGAAAAAACATAGAAATACATACCACCCAATACTTATGTACTTCCATATTTCGAGTTGAGGTATGTTCAAATAGCATAGCATATTCTTGAAGTTGATTCAGTTCAAATCAATCAAATTTGGTGTTATTTCAGGGTTATTAGGGCATTATTTCCGTGTTATTAGGGTATTTACTTCAATAATGCGGTAATAATCCCCCAATAACACCGCGGTGAACCGCTCCAATAACTTCAGCGGTTCCACTTCAATAATTCTCATAAAAAAAATTCATTTTTTAATGTTTTAAGAGGTGAAATAACACACGTGACGGCATATTACTGGAATCTGCACGCACAGCTGCATCCGCACTCCGTGTGGAAAAAATCTTCCATTGACTTTCAAGCATAAGTAAGATGTAAAATTGAGTGGTAAATAGATAAGAATAGATAAAATTGTGATATTTACAGTTATATCATTTTGGTGTCATAAATCTATACATGAAAGTGTGTATTTCACTTTTTAAAAAACAGTGATGACAGTGTTTCGACATGATGTTAAGAATTTGAGCGATAATGAATGTAAATATGAATGTTTTGGTGTTAGATATGTAAAACATAACAATTATGAGGGCGTACATGTAAATGCCCCTAAATTTTATTTTAATTTAGGTTTCTTCTCAATATATACAACACTCATCTCAAAGCAAATCTAACAGCTCCAATACTTACAATCATGCCGACAGATTAGATAAAGCTAAAATATGAAAAAAAATTAGACTTTAATGAAAGAAAGAATGTTAAGACTCACCTGCACGAGAAGAAGTATCCTGTCCTGAAGCAGCATTTGCAGAACCACCAAAAGATATATTTTTGTGTGACCTTTCTTTCCATTTTTTATATATTCCTCCTGATTTTTCAGCTTTCACTTTTGCACCACTCTCTGTCTTGATCTATATGCATCAAAAAAGTTTGACAAATTTACATAAATTTATCAGACATTGCCATTTTAGTCCTAAAATTTTGTAATATTTCGATTTCAGATGACAGAGGAAGCATAGAAGTAGAGTAAAAAGTGTTCATTTATAGCTAAATTATTGAATTGTAGTTAATCTAAAGGAAAGGAAATGCAATATTGTATTTAAAAGGGTAAATCAAAGTAAAAACAGTTATTTAGAAGAGAGCAGATCATATGAGAAAGCAAATAGGAAAATTTTTACATATATACTGATAAGCATGTGAATAATGATAAGCTATTGTAATCAGTTGGTAAAGAGTTTTGGTTATCTCTTCGGAGATCTCAAATACTAAAATTATTCAAGAAAAATGATTCTGATGGCTATCTCGATAGCTCTTGTCCAATAACTGCTTGTTGAAATGTTAACGAGGATGGTAAATTTCTTCCCAATCATGATTGAAATAGTTTGATGATTGTTGATCAAAATTTAGCATTCTTGTTATACTCTACAATTTCAGCTGCTCTTCAATCATATGTTCTTAATTTGGATTCCTATGTGGAGATTTGGACAGCTATCGAACGACGACTGCAATCTACTAATCGCTCTTGAATTATCTAGCTTAAAAATGAATTGCATCATATTTCTATGAAGGATAAGTCGAAGCTATTGTTGCAGCTGGTTCTCCACTTGATGCTGAGGATAATCTTTTATACTCTTAATGGTTTGCCTTCATCTTATGAAGTCTTTAAAATGGCTATCAGAACAAATCTTCAAACAAATGGTTTAAAGGATTCCTACTTTCTTCTTTGTAGTAAAGAGTTAAATCTAGTTGCTGATGTATCTAAAGAACTCGCAAGTATCACTTCTTCAAAATCCTTAGATGCTTTATCTACTGTTAGACGGCGGGGTAGTTCTTCAACTCGTTCTAACAATTTTTATAAAGACCATAATGTAGCTCCCTGGGGAAACTATAAGAGCACTAGATCTGGATTCACTACATCTAGAGGTGGTTGTAATCCTAATATTGTTGTTACATGTCAGATTTGTGCCAAAGTTGGTTGTTTCGTTGGCACCGCACCAACTTAGCATATCAGCCATCTCATCAGGGTCTCTTTGCTCCTTGTGCTTCTACCGAGTCCTGGATTTTGGATTCCGGCGCAACTTCACACTTGACAGCAAATATTGATTACCAACAACAACCTCAAGCATATGCTGGATCCCAACAGATTTCTATTTGCAATTGCCAAAGAGCTACGCATCGCGCACACTAAAAAAGGAATTTTACCTACTCCGCACCGTAAGCTTCACCTCTCCCCCTTACTCCATGTTCCAAAGTTATCACATAACCTAATTTCAGTTCGCTAACTTGTGATAACTCATGTTGTCATTTTCGATAAATTTGGTTTTATTGTTCTTCTCCAAGGGCGCTGTCAAGGACTATCCGGTTTCATCAAGGACTATCCGGTTAAGCTTCCAGCCAAGTCGCCCCCCACACTTGCTGCTCTCTTCAGCCCCACAACAGATTCCGTTCCTTAGCATCGTCGTCTTGGCCATCCGTCCATTTTGCTCAACTGCAACTACGCCATCAGTTAAATTTTATTTGAATTTTGAATTTTGAATCCTTGGAATTTTTCATGACATAACAACGTTGTGCAGCACCTTACGAGAAAAAATAAGGTGTAAACATAAATTTTAATTCGAGTCTTTACACTTTTAATTGATATCTCATATTCAATTTGATTTGAAAAGAAAACTATTTAAATAATTTCTTCTTAATATGTTGCTTGTTGTAAGCTAAAGAAGTAAACATTGTTCTTATTCAGTGAGGTTCTATTCAATATTGCATGAAGCTAGAGAGAGTAGAGCATCAACTAAAAATGAAATAGTGTTTAAATTCTAATTTTGTAAGCAGATTGTATGAGGTCATTTCTACATTGCATAATTTGAGTTAATAGATTCTTATGGTTATTGTTAAAATTCAGAATAATATAAAATAAAGTGAAACGATTTTAATGATATGAAAGGGGTACAATTAACTTTTACATGAATCCTAGAATAGGAAAGACAATAAAAAGAAAATATGAAAGGAAAGATATATTACATAATTTCTCCAATTAATCAATTCATATTAATTATTTGGAGCTAAAGGAAACAACATAAAATAGGAAAGCCTAAAATAGAAAAGAAAATAAATTCAATCCAAAAAATAGGTCTAAAATAGGAAAAGAAATAAAGTTATATTAGGAATTTTGAATGTTTATTTATAAAAAAATTTAAGTTTTTAAAAATTTGGAAAAAAAATTAAACTAATAAGAGCCAATCGAGCTCCTTACAATCAATACAAAACAGACTAGAAAAGCAAATTTAAGAACAATTTTTAACATGGGTGGGCCAAATTCCAACAAACAAATGTTCAAACGAAAAGAACATGAACATACAATAAGCTTGTTGAAACTCATCTCATTTTCACAACTACACTTGGTTCATTTACAACACTACTTAATAGTAAAGAAACTTTTCATATAACATAACATACTAGAATCAGAAATCAAATATTTATTTTCGACTTATGTTAAGAAAGGCAGAGGTAGACATAAAAAAGACCTGGGCATATTATATAAAAAATAATCTTAATTTATTAGAATTAAATGAACATATGACACTCAGTAGAACTCAATGAAGAAAAACGATTCATGCAGCCGAGCCCATTCAATGTGCTAATTGTTATGGTTGTTGTATGTAAAGTCCAGATTCATAATTTTGCATTCAATGAAAATTTCATAGTGTGGTGAACTGTATCAATAAATATTACTTTCAATACCCCTTTAAAAATGTGGAGCTTCACTACACCATCTCAGATTAAGTATCACAGTAGAACTACGCAAAGCTTATAAAGTGCTACATTACCTTTCCAGTAGCTGTGACGCGTTCACCATTGTTCAGTTTGATGTATTTTTTACTTCTCTGTCAACAAGAGAAAGAAATATGAATATTTTATTAGGCCTTTAAAAAAGGGAGATGACTTCAATTAAATACCTTATCCCAATGATATACAGATTTTTGTTTCTGCATTGTAGAGCTATCATCTCCAACTAGATCAAGGACAGCAGACTCCAATCTGCAAATTCATAAATTAGTGCATCCTAAATTGCATCATCACGTTATTAATTATTCTTAGCCATCACAGTTATATGCACCAGCCTCATCAATCAACCTTTTTTTTTTTTTGACTTTTTTTATGGGCTTTTGCATACATACCAACCAATACCTATGTACTTACATATCAAACACCCAAACTTCATTTTTTACAGTTATACGACCCAAATCTTTCAACTCACATAAAAAATATCACTAATTTAATTTTGAAAAAGTGAAATACACCTTTTCATGCATATGTAAAGTGGAATATGTAAAAATTGAAATTTAGGTGTTAGATATGTAAATACATTGGAATTTAGTGGTATGTTCAGATGTATGTAAATCTTCCTTTTTTATAAAGGTGAGGGATAGTAACGAGACAAGTTTTCACGGGTAGGAAAAAAATATATGTTCTATTCCGCCGGTACCAAATCAAAACAATACAATCTCAAATACATAAAAAAATAAACACCTATAATTCAAGAGGTAAGCGATCTTTCCCAAACCATAACCCTAAGATTTAAGATAACAATCACAAAGGCAAAATAATAACTAAAAAATGATTAAATTATATTTTTAGTCTTGCACATAACATAAGCTTTTAGATTATTTGGCGGACGACGCAATAGGCGCCGGTCTGACATAACTTACCTCCAAACAAAACACCTTGTCCTCAAGGTGGATGAGAGGATTGTTCTTGGATCAATCCGTATGCTCCCATTTGGCGTCATTAGCTAGTAATCCTTTCCATTTAATCAGTTTAAAATGCCCCAACAATTGGTTTTTGCATTCTCCTAATGTTATGATTGGTTGACATTATTCTCTCCGTTGATATCATGCTCGAGTCTTCCCTTCCAAATACAAGACCACCGTCATCAATTTTTCTACATTCGTCAACCTATTAACAACAAAGTATCCCTCCAAGTGATAAACTCAACCATAAGCATCCTTTCCTTCAAAGATCAGCATATTCAACTTGACTAAATGGAACTAAATAAGAAAATTGTACCTAATAACTGGAGGTAAGAGTTGGCGAGCAATGAATAATGTTAGTCCCTAATGAGTTCAAGATAGAAACTTTGTCAGGTAATGTTTCCATATTTAATGGCTAATAATTGGCGGGCTCGGCAACGACTCAGTGGAGCATGAGGCAGACAATGTCATGGGCACTGGTTTAACATTACTCCCCTCTCAAAAAATACACATTGTCCTCAAGGTGGAAGAAAGAAAACTCCTACTAAATAAAGTCGTATGACTCTCATTCATAAACTGACTTGAGTCTGGCTCTCACCGCCAGCACTTAACTAAAATAAGCAATGAGTCGTTCACACTACATGAGGAATGCGCCTAAACCATAGCTTGAGACACCCGTATCTACAATAAGCGTTGGCTAAAATCAGATATCGCCATCATTAGTACAATCATCGTGGTCTTCTTTAACTTCTCAAAAGTTGTCACAACTTCCCCCACTGAAAGTTATCCTTCTTCAATTGCCTTGTCGACGGATTCGTCAACACCCCCGAGTGCCCTCAACACCTTTGAATGATCGGTTGGGTCACAACTTCCCCCCACTGAAAGTTATTCTTCTTCAATTGCCCTGTCAATGGATTCGTCAACACCCTCAAGTACCGTCAACACCTTTGAATGATCAATGTAGTTTTCCAAGGAACGGTTGGGTCACAACTTCCCCCCACTGAAAGTTATTCTTCTTCAATTGCCCTGTCAATGGATTCGTCAACAGCCCCAAGTACCGTCAACACCTTTGAATGAGCAATGAAGTTTTCCAAGGATCTCGTCAAGGAACTCCAACACAAACTTCCAAGGGAAAGGTTGAAACAACTTATTCATCAGTGGTTGAAATGAAGTTAGTGTGTTGGTGAGCCTGAATGGCAAACCAGAAATTTGTAGTGAAACTCATGAGTTTGAAATGCAGTCATGTACACATCCATCAACCGCATCTGAATCTGATGATATCATGACTTCATGTCAATCTTAAAAAATATTAGAACCCCAAACAACTCGTTCAATAGCTCATCAATCATTGGGATGAGAATTTTGTTAGGTATTGCTTCCTTAGTCACTGCCCTATAATCAGCTTGCCCGTCCACATAGACTCCTGAATCGCCTTCCGTCCAGAAGGCTACTGCAGCAAAGGCGCTAACACTGTTGGATGCAGCCCTCGACCGATTTCCTTGTCGCATGTAGCAACCATTCAAATCAATTTTCTCCAACTTTGAATCGCACATCACCTCGTTCTTCCTGTTGTCGCTCATTCCAAACTTTCAAATGTCGTGTGATTCCCTCCAAATAGTGTCGCTTGAATCTACTCATGACTCCCCCGCTCAATCCCGCTTGCTTTTATTCATTCCAGTCGTCTGGATGTCGCGCTTCCAAGTGTTGCCACTCGAGTCCGCTTTCAATTCCTTTGCTCGATCCTGCAGCTCCAAATCCGCCTAATGCAGCAACACTACCCTGATGGCACGTAAATCTTTCTGATTGTTATCGCTCACGTCCGCTCCAAAAGTCGTCGCTCAATCCAACTGCAATTGACGATGAGTTTGCGTGAAACTTCGTGATCTTCATTTCTTCCAAGGGCATGACTCCCCTTCATTGACAAGAACCGCACATCCATGGCCAAGAAACATTCTATTATGTAGGTGTCTAGCCCAAGAGCAATTTTGTCTTTTATTCACCTAAGGGCAATTGAGCATTTTTATTATTTATTATTGTTTGTTATAAATAGGCCTTAATAGGTTTAGGGTTAGGTATCCATTAGATTATTGTGGTAAGTCTTAGGTTTAAGGTTTGGGAGAGATTTCCTATCTCTCGAATTGTAGAAATTGGGAGAGATCGTCTATCTCTCGAATTATAAGTGTTATTATATTTGTGTTGAGTTGTTAGGAATGTTAAAGAAAAATATTTACTTTGCCCTAATTTCGGTAAAAATTTATGTCAATTTCTACGTCGGATCGTATAATGTCTACTCCAATGCATCTACTTTCTTGGCCAACATTACACTTAGACGGTTTTCAATCACCAAGGCAAAACTATTGTACGTCGTGATCCCATTTTTGGCTTCACAGCTAGCTTGAATCGCGATGGTATCGCAAGGGTCAATAATGAAGGCAGAACCCTGTACGTCGTAATCCCGTCGTCCGCATCCGAACTACCACACAAAGGCGGAACCCTATACATCGCAATCTTGTCGGCTAGCTCGAATTGCGACTATATCATGATGTTCAATCACAAAAACGAAATCCTATACGTTATGATCCCGTCATTGGCTTCCCAGCTAGCTTGAATTATGACTATACCGCAAGTTTTAGTCAGAAAGGCGGAACTTTGTACATCGCGATCACATTGTTGGCTTCCCAGCTAGCTTGAATAGAACTTTATTGTGAGGTTTGGTCACAAAAGTGGAACTTTGTGCGTCGTAATACCGTTGTTGGCTTCCGAGTTAGCTTGAATTGCGTTGTTCGGTCGCAAAGGTGGAATCCTCTACGCCGTGAATTAATAGGAGGGAGATGAGTTTCCGCAGAAATTAGGGCAGAAATAATAGATTCTATTATGTCAATACCAAGTCAAAATGATATAATCTAGAATACATATAAGATAAACACTTATAGTTCAAGAGGTAGGTAATCCCTCCCAAACCCAAACCCTAAGATTTAAGATAACAATCAAACCAAACCTAACCCTAAACATATTAAGCCATATTTATAACCCAAAATAATAATAAACAAATAATTAAATTGTCGATTCAGGGTGTGTTTCGGGCAGCAGTGTGGTGGCGATGCAGTGAAGCACCACACTTTCTTGTGTTAGGCAAACCTGCATTTTGTCTGCATCTTAAAAAGTTGTGGTGGAAAACTATGTTTTGCAACCTGACCTAGCTAAGACTACATTTGGGAGGATGCTTTCTCTATATCGCGAAGTGGCGGAAGCAGAAAAAATAGGGAGTCATCATTTGGATGCAAGGTGCTCCAATCATTTTTTTTTTCCAACCCAACGTTTATTTTTGACAACTTTGAAATGCCAGATACACTGAGTGTTTCTTCCACCGTAATACTATGCTCATTGACGCATAAAAGAGATACAGTTATTACAAACTTCTCTAATAAAAAAATGTGGATACATTTTTTTTCCTCAAACAATAATATTCACTTCAGCAAGCATTACTTTAGATCGTACTTATCTTCACGTGGATTTTAAAGGGGGCTTTATAAATGATTAAGCTCCCTCAAACGAGCCCTAAGTGCGGCGGTTATTAGAACGCTGCGATCTGACTTTTTTAAAAAAATTGTAATAGTCATTGCAGTTTTTTGGACAACAACTTCTACAGCAGCTTCACAGCTATTCTTCAAATAGTTGCAGTAGCTCCAAACAGACCCTTAGTCTTGCGCTTAACATGATTTTCAAACAATTTGGTTGAGGGCACCATAGGGGGCGGTCTAATAGGGTGCGGCATGAGAACTTCCCAAGAGAGAAATTTGCAAGGGAAGATTTTCTACATCATTCCAATTTTATTGGACGTCTCCAAGGAGAACTCATCCTCCATTCATTCTTTGACCGAACATTACATATGGTGTTAGCTCAAATTTGAGCAAGTCATGGTGTATTACTTTCGGCCCAATTATCTTTACACTATTCATTTTAATACCCAAAAACTTTCGCATTTAACTACCAACTTATCAGCTCCCAAAATACCTAAAATCTTTTTTCTATTATTATAATATATCCCCAAGATATAACGACAATAAAAATAAAACGAGAAATACTAAAATGCTTTGAACTTTTAAGACTCCCATAATCATGAAGAAAAAATAAGTCTCAATTGGACTAAAGTTTATGTAAGCCAGAAATTTATTTCTAAGAAAATTCCACGGGTCAGAGCCAATAAAGAAAGAAACTAAGCATTCATAAAAATGAAAGCAAAAAAGTTTAGATTATAGTTTTTAGCATTCTAACAAATTATCAACCATCATCAAATAAAATAAGGAAGATTTACATAACGCTCAATTCATATGTATTTACATATCTAACACCTAAACTTTAATTTTTACGTAGAACCATCTTATCCATGCATGAAAAGGTGTATTTCACTTTTTAAAGATAAAATGGTGGTATTTTATGTGGTGTTAAATATTTGGGTGATATGAATGTAAAAAAGTTAAATTTAGGTGTTACATGTGTAAAAACATAGAATTGGGTGATGTCCACGTAAATGCCCCAAAAAATATTGTTAAGTAGTAAAAGCAATCCATAACTTTCTAGATCACTTTCTAGTAAACACTCGATAGGAACTCATTTAGGAGTTCCTTAAAGATCAATTTACTTTGTGAAGACAGAACGAATGCAATAAGGTAGAAATGTGAAAAAAAATCCAAACAAAAATAGTAATCAACATATAATATGTCTAGAAGTTCTACAAAAGCATCTTATCCAAAGTATGATTTAACATCCTAAGCAACACCCGGCTGAAGGGAATGGAGAAGGATTCAAAAAATTGGCCCCAAATACTAAGGATAATGTTAGTGTTGCCCTCAAAAGGCCTCCAAACATTGAAAAGAGAAGATAATTGGAAAAAAAAAGCAAAAAATTCAAGACAATCCAAGTAAATCCTTACCTATTAGAAGTAAAACCATGGTTTCCCTTCACAGATAGTCCTGCCTCCAGGTGCTAAGCAAATAAAATGTTGGATCAGTTGTTGCTATGCGGCGATAATAATAATGATTCAAATTTAGTAAAATTTACATACATACTATTTACATATCTAGCACCAAAAATTCATTTTTTGCATATATTTCTCTTTGCATATGAATGAAAATCTGTATCACACTTTTTAAGAAGTCATAATAGTGGTATTTTTTTATGTGATATGAAAGATTTGGGTGTTATAAATATGAAAATAAATTTTAGTTGTTAGATAGCTAAATACATAGGAATTAGGTGGTACATATGTAAATGCCCCTAAAAATTATATGGCCGTAACCAGGAACGACCGGACACATAATGATTGCCCGAATACTAAGGACAAATTAAAAAATAACGATTTAATTACAACGAGCAGAAGTCTATCAGATAGCATACTTGGTTAACTGGAACAGAACTTATATAGAAGTCTTCATCCTTAAAACTTGCTTCCTTCCTCTTCAAACCGCTTGAGCCTAGAATTGATGTCATATGTTAGTGAAACGGAAAATAACATTTTTTAATTACAGCTTAAAGCTGAATAAAAAACAGTTATGCAATTTAAACAAATTGACTGCAAACTAAAATATGAGCAACAAGAAGAAAGAAGCAAGCAACAAAATTATTGTTAAAAACAAGAAGCAAATATTAAAAAACATAAAAATCAGTAATAAAAGTTGAATATTAGATGACAGACCCTTAACTGAAGTAGATAAAGGCCTTAAATGCCAAAGATAATTACGTTTATAACAAATAAAGCATGAACAGCAAATTGGAAGGCAAATGATGCAAAATTTGTATTTCTAGAAACATTTAGTGCACAACATACCATTATCATGTGATGTCCTTAATACTCAGCACAAAGCGTCCATAAAATCAAGGGGCTACACACCACAGAATTCTTATATGTTTACATATCTAACATATAAACTTTGATAATTACATGCATACCACTCAAATCTTTAACGTCAAATCAAAAATACCACTAGTATTAACTTTTTTAAAATGAAATACATCTTTTCATGCAGAGGTTTATAACACCAAAATGTTATAAATGTAAATATCAAACTTTGGGTGTTAGATATGTAAATACAAAAGAATTGTGTGGTAGTATGTAAATTTCCCTAAAATTAATAGCATGCCTTCACCATTGTCAGCACTGTCCTAATCTATTTGAAGTTTTGTATTCTATTAGTTATCTGAAATTGATTGGAAACTGACCTTTACATAAATAGCAGGCTTTCAAAAGGGTTGATTACATGATATAAATACAGAAGTTCTTTAAATATCATATGCAAACATAGAGATTATATGAGGACAGAAAGAACCTTTTTTATCCCAATCATTTGATAATGTGCTCTCCACATCAGTTTCCTGCGAGAGAGGGTCGGATATCAGCAAAAAACTCAATTAAGAAAATAATATATGCTGGTAGTAGCATAGCAACTTCAAATGTAAATAATAGTCTTTAAGTAATTCAAGGTTACTATATTACAAACAAAATAGATCAAAGGGGCATTTACATATATATCACACAATTCTTAAGTATTTACATACCTCACACCTAAACTTTCATATTTACACACACAGCACTTTCGTGTTTTAAACCTATGCATGGTACTATGCGCGTAATAAATGTGTGCTAGGCATGTAAATTTTCCAAGATTATGCAGAATCTCAATCAAGAGGAATAAAAGAAATAGATTGAAAAAAGAGAAAGTGATCTGGTAAGAATAAAAGATAATGGTAACCAATAGGTTCCATCAAGAACTTCAAAATCTGGCTTCTTTAAGGTTAGTTAATGTTCGGTTATTTAGATAATTGAACTATCTCGAACAAAATTAGTAAGCTTCAACATACAAAAATGATTAAGGGGTTGTTTAGTTTAATGAACAAGAGGTGTAAAATCAAGGATTACATATATTTTAAAAGGTTAATGCTTAGTAGAATTTTGCAGTATTTAAAATTCACCATTTAATTCATTTTCAATGTATTTGAAATTCACCCAACTTTTAATGTATTGATTTCAATTTTTTTCAAATAAAAAAAAAATGTAAATGCATGCATTTATTTTGCACTGAATCAAGCAACTCTAAATATTTCAAATACACTACATTTCAATTATATTAATTTTTTTTACATGGAATTCCTTTTTCAGCAAAAAAAAAGCCCCTAAAACACATAAGCCTTCTTGCTTATTCCTGAACAAGCTTATATGTTGTTCAGCAATTAATTGCCCAAAAGCTTATATAATAAGTAATTTTATGTTGATTTATCAAACTTGATTTCATCCTATGCACTTGATAAAATATACAAGTAAAACTAAAGAAGAATAGAAACTTATATAGAGTAAATGATTAGATAGTGCTATATAAATCTATTTTATTTTAATTCATATTTAAGTTGAGAATAAGTTTCAAGTTAAATAATTCTAATCCCACATGCATCTACCCAAATTCACTGAAAGCTTGATTGCAGCTCGAACTTGTAAAAAATAAAAGTACATAGTGCTTTAACATAACTTATTAAAACTCCTAATCAAGTATAAAATAAGTCTCACAAACCATATCTAGAGGTAAGAATCTAACAAAAAAGCTTACAAAAACCTAATAATGCGTCTCATGCACGGGATACAAAATTATAATTAATATAATGGAAAAATATACTGGCTAACCCAAGCCCTAAAACAAAATATTACAAGATAAATGAATTTATTTAAATGAAAAGTTTATAATTTTTTTTTTTTATATACTTGAGTTAATGGCTTAGCTTGTTTGTTGATTGGGCCAATAAGACAATTGTTTGTTGATTGGGCTCATGCACGGGATACAAAATTATAATTAATATAATGGAAAAATATACTGGCTAACCCAAGCCCTAAAACAAAATATTACAAGATAAATGAATTTATTTAAATGAATTGTTTATAATTTTTTTTTTTTTTTTTTTTTTTTTTTTACATGAGTTAATGGCTTAACTTGTTTGTTGATTGGGCCAATAAGACAATTGTTTGTTGATTGGGCCAATAAGACAATTGAGATCATGTGATTTTCAAAAATAAACAAAAAATAGCAAAGGCTTTAAACAGAAGAAAAGGAGTCAAATATGGATATATGTTCAACATAAAAGATCTATTATAGTTTTCTCACAAGTTTATTTTTAAAATTGCTGCCTCATATATGTTTGGCTATTGTTTTTTTTATGTTTCTCATCAGTTTTCGTGGTGAACTTTTGAGAACCAGATATCCTAAAGAATGATAATAGTAAAAAAGTTTTTCCCCACAACAGCTTTACAATCAAATTCACAAAAATTTTACAGCCTTCCAAATAAACTTTAAGAGTGCATGTTTATCTCTACCACCATTCCATATTACACTTAATGAGGTTTTAAATGATCATTACATGCTTTAAAGGGTTTCCTTTATGGAACAAAGTTGAAAGAAAATCCCTCCACAGTATAAGCCAGCTAACTTAATTGAGTAACTAGTTGACATGATATTCCAATAATTGAATTCACCAACTAAAAACCTATTGATGTCAAAGAATCTCAATGAAGCTCCAACAATTCAACGCATTTTTGCAACTTCTTCTAACCAATATTTAGAGACAAAATCCGAAATGAATATATCCGTAGTAGGGTTGGAGTTGCACCAGTGACGGATAAAATTAGAGAGAGTCGCCTTAGATGGTTTGGTCACATTAAACGTCGACCACCTGATGATCCGATTAGGAGAGTAGATGTTTTAAATACAACTTATGTTAAGAAAGGCAGAGGCAGACCTAGGAAAACTTGGGCTTATTGCATAAAAAATGATCTTAATTTATTAGAATTAAACGAAAATTTGACAAAATAGGACACAATGGAGAAAAAGGATTCATGTAGCCGACCCCACTTAGTGGGATTAAGGCTTTGTTGTTGTTGTTGTTGTTGTTCTAACCAATATTTAGATTATTATTCTCCGCAACTTTGATCTTCTTAGGGCTATCTTAATTAGTTCCAAAACAAATATACTTAGATATAGTATATCATATTTCACTGCATTATCTAAAGCTAGATGTTCCCAGTAATCTCAACCTCCATTTGATGCTTCAACACTAAGTTACCAGAGCACAAAAGTGCATGAATGTAGTTCTAGAATTTCACCGTTAAGGGAAGCTCACCAAAATTGACTTTCTTCATTGAATTTTTTTGTTCTCTAGCAGCGAAGATGTTTAGCGAATAAAGTACTTTAGATCAATAAAATAATGGCAATATATTATAAAAGATAGTTATTGTGATATTGCCAAATATGCACCTTGGACCCATTATACTAAAAACAAAGAAGTAACTTCTTAAGGATACATGGTTAAATTAAGAAGTGCCTGCTATATGATAAGACAATATAATGAAAAATTAAATTCAAATTTTATAAAATGCAAGTAGTTGAGCGACATTGTATAGATCTGAGTGTTGAACGTAACAAAGCCATTGGTAGTTAAGTTGAACATGGGCAAAATGAAGTTATGGTAGATGAGAGGTACTGCTAGCAATAAAAGATTGATAAATGACTATATTACATAAATGAGAGTGGTAGCATCCCATAAAAATAAGAAGTGAAAACTAGACTTAATGAATATGACAATTGTGACGAATGACGAAAGATGCACCAATCAGAGCGGTGGATAAAAGAATGTTAAAGGGCTATGAAAAATGTAAAAAGAAGTATTTAGATATATGAAACATGCAAAATAAAAGTATGGCACATCATGTAGTACTCAGCATTGGCAAATCGAGAATCAGAAATCCTAAAGCCGACATAATTGGGATAATGCTGATGATAATAATGATTTTTTGTTAACTTTACTTTTTGTATTATTATTTTAGGTAAATTAAAGCAAAGTTGTACTGCAATAGTCATACCCTTGGCATGATCTCAACATTTGCATTTAAAGGATCTTCTCTAATGAGAAAATCTATGGCTTCTAATGAGGCAACGAATGACCATAGCTAAAGCTACCAAACCTTAATGTCACAGAATAAGAACTTTTGGAATGATTTCATTGTTAGACTTAATAAGGTCACAAAACAGGCCATTGGATTATAAAAGAGTTGACATGAAGATATGGGAGAAAAATAGCTAAAAGAACGACATCAAGATAACACAGAAATTACCTTGATTAAAAATATAAGGAATAAAACATTACTAAAGAGGAGGATTAAATGTAGATAAAAGAAAACGTGAAGTCAGAAGTATCGACTAGAGATATTAAACATATCTAATGACATCTCATCGTCCCTTACAATTTATGGAATTTTTCAAGAAGCCAGTGCTCTAATATCATATGCATAACATATTATAAATGTGAAAGAAAGAAAATGTGCAAAAAACTTTGTGTATAAGATTCCTAAAAGAAACAAATAAGCATTTTTCCCCTTACACATCCAAATATCTGCTAACACGTCAAGCAAATTCATAACCAAAAAAAATATTCTTTAATAACCATACATGTTATCCACAAAAATTCAGATGTATATGGAAAGTTATAATTCCATGACATGCAAATTGAAATACATAAAAAAACTACAAGCGGCGTCATCAAGCACATCTTTGGCGCAGCCTAACCAAATAGATTTTGAAGATGTAAATATATGAAGCTCAAATTATCTATGAAGAAATATTTAAGTGGATCATTTAAAGAACAAGTACTCTATTAGACCAACACCTTCCGCCTCGTGCTCCACTGAGTCAATGCCAAGCTCGTCAAATAATTTGAAGACTTATATTAGGCGCAAGCAAAAAAGCCAATTTAGTCATTTGTTAATTATTATTGTCGGGTATAAATAGGGTTTAATATGTTTAGGGTTATGTGCAATTGTTGTCTTGAATCTTAGGGTTAAGGTTTAGGATAGATCGCCTACTTCTCAAATTGTAATTATTTATATTTTATGCATTTGATATTGTCTTGTTTTATTTTGGTATCGGGGGACCTGATTCTTGTGAAAATGTCTTGTTCCTATTAAACTAGAATCAGAGCATTCGAGGTTGCTGCTCCACCAGAAATCTTTGTCATTCACATTCGAGGTAATTGCTCCACTTCATATCATTCTGAATTTGTAAATGTGTCACCTTTGTGGAAGAACCTCGCATTACAGTCACGATTCGAGCTAGTGGGAAAGCCAATGATGAGATCACATGTCGCATTCGTGACGAAACCTCACGGTATAGTCTTGATTGGAGCTAGTTAGGAAGCCATCGATGGGATCATGAGTCGCCTTGGTGATCGAGGCTCATAATACAGTCACAATTTAAGCTAGTTGGGAAGCCAACGATCTGATCGTGGATCGCCTTGGTCTATAGCGTCGCCTTAGTGACTGAAACTCGCAATACAGTTGAAACAAGAGTTTCGCCTTCATGATCAAAAGTTGTTCTAGGAATAATGGCGGCCAATAAAGTAGATAATATGGAACATAAATTAGAGAGAGTTGAGACAAATTAAATGTGGAATGAAGGAGTGCTTCTCGTCAATGACGAAGCGGTTCTCGTCCATGGAAGGAAGATTCACAGTCTCGAAATAAATGATGAAGAAGATCGTAGAGTTTCGAACAAATTCACTCCCATTGGATTCAAGTGGCAGCATCTGGAAAGAACCGCGCGACATCTAGAGGTTTAGAATGAGTGGCACCAAACGGAACAGGACGGCGTGCAATTCAAGGTTGGACAAAATTAATTTGAAGGATTAAGCCTAAATACGGAACCACATCGTGTGGGACTCTGACTAAGAGCTGCATCCAACTGCGTTGGTGCCTTTTGTTGAGACAGCCTTCCGGACATAAGGCAATTCAAAAGCCTATAGGGACGAGTGGGTTGATTACAGGGCAAACCAGACTTATGGAAGAAGGGAAATCAATATGGGTTGAGGAAGAAAACCCAATCCCGGTTTCATGGTGAAATAAACTTCGGTCAAAGAAATTGAGGAGGAGACTCACACATAAGAAAGTTGAAGATGTCGATCTTTGAAGGAGATGACACCTATGATTGGATTTATTGCATGTAGAGATACTTTGTTGTCAATGGGCTAACAACGAAACAAAATTTGATGATAGTGATCCTGTGTTTGGAGGGAAGCGGCATCAATGGGGAGAACAACATCAGCAAATCAAAACATGAAAAAAAATCAAAAACGATTGTTTGAGCCTCTCAAACCAAGCAAAAAGGGGATTTACATAAGCAATTTCTTACATTGGTCAAAGAACGATCCAACATGAATTATAGATAGAAATTTGAGATGTTATCAGGCCTTTGAGAGGGATATTTGAAGCAATATTGGAAGAAAACTTCACAAAATGGTTGAGGCCGGAAATTCAAGCAGGGTTTTGTCTGCTGAGACAGCGACGATTAGAGCAAACTATAGAATTAGCACAGTTAGTTGAAGATAAAAATGCAATGGAGTGGGCTATAGAAACAACACAAGTAGAGCATCCTATCGAAATGCTACAACCACCACGATACCAAAAACACAAATAGTGGGATTCTAGAGTGAGGCTCCATAAAACGGGAATAATGGGTCACAATCGGGGGTGACATTCATACGCATTCCAAAAACGGATATTCAAGAGAAATTAGTCAATGGGGAATTTTTTCAGTTTAATGAGTTTGATCCAAGACACCAATGTAAGGATTGGACCTTGCAGGTTCTCACAATGTGTAACGAGGAGAAAACAGAGAATGAAGAAATATAGGAGTTTGTGGCGATGGAGGAGTAACACCCTCACTTGGATGTAGTAGAAGTCTCATTGAACTTGATGGTGTGTTAACATCGAACCACGCTATGAAACTTTTAGGGACAAATCAGAGAACATGGTGAAGTATTGTAAACGGGACAGGCACTAACACTTCCTCTACTTACCACTTCCTCTACTCAAATAGTGAAGCAATTAGGGCTTGAGATGGTTAACAAGCAATTTTGGAGTTGTGATGAGAACGAGACAAGTGGAGAAGAGCGGGGGACTTTGTAATTAGGTGATTTTTAACACTGCAAGATATTTAGGTGATGAAAATTTTTATTCCATTGGGTTTAGGGAGCACTAAAGTGATATTCGGTATGAAATGGTTGCGGTCCTTAGAAAAGACTAAGATTAATTAAAAACACCTAACAACTGAGTTCCAAGGGGGAGAAAAAGTAGTAGTACTTTGTGGTGATCCTAATTTATGCAAGACCTTGGTGAAACTCAAGACCATACTTAGGGCAATGCAGAACACAAGGTCGAGATTCTTGATCGAGTTGCATTACATGGAAGAGACTGGAGTAAAACTGCACGTTTTCATTCAGTATTTGGTTATAAACCTTATTCACGTTTAGAGTTGAAAGAATTTTAAGCTGTTGCAAGCTGTAGTATTTTTGGTTGCTTCTAGCAAGATTGGAGGAACGCCTGAAAAGTTATAGAGGTGTTCTTGCTCCGAAAGAAGCAACTAAATCTCCGAAGAATGGCAAAAAGGCTGGGAGAAGTGCCTGGAAGCCTGCAAGGAGCTTTGGGAGAAGTGCCTGGAAGCCTGCAAGGAGCTCTGGGGGAAGAATGTAGGGTTGCTCTAGCTACTATCTAGAATGTGAATACTCTAGCTGTAGGGAGAGATCTGGCAAGGACGCCTACAAGAAATGCTGCAGGGAAGAACTGAGGAAGGATGGGTAGGGAAGAGTTCCGACATAAAGATTCTAGCTAGACGACCTGCAGGAACGGAGAGAAGTGACATGTGGGGAAAAGCATAGGCAGAGGAGGGTCTGCAACCTGTGAGAAGAGAACCAACAACAAGGAAGAAGTGATTCTGACTGGCCTATAAGCTGGCAAAGGAATTCTAGTTTGCCTGAGAACCGGCTGCAATGAGATTTCGGCAGACGATCCTGCAGCAAGGAGAATCCAGTAGAGACGAGCCTGCGACAGGGAAAGTTCCAACAAATGATGAATCCAGCTAGCCTGCAAGGAGAATTCATGTTATAGGGAAGGGCATAAAAGGTCTTGTAGGGTAGTTGTTGGGATTCTGGCAGCTATTGGAGGTGGTTGCTACCTGCGGCTAATCAAGCTAGAGGCAGAAGAGAGAGGACTAGCAGATGAAGCCGAAGACTAAAAGGGTAGTCAAACACAAAGCAGACGATTGCTTTCGAAGAACGAGGTCCATTCGTTTGAATGAACCAGATAAAGATGTTGTCGAGGGACAATGACAACACCGTTTGAAGCAATTCCATACTAAGTTGACACAGACGAAGCAGTGGACATTGAAGTCAACGGTTATGTAACGTTCGAGGCAGACGAAGTAGGGAGCAATCGACGCCTTAACGATAAAGTTGGCCTGGACCTGGCGAACGAGGCTCTACTAGCAGATGAAGCCGAAGAGAGAGGACTAGCAGATGAAGTCGAAGACGAAGACGGTAGTCAAACACAAAACAGAAGATTGCTTTCGAAGAACGAGGTCCATTCGTTTGAATGAACCAGATAAAGATGTTGTCGAGGGAAAATGACAACACCGTTTGAAGCAATTCCATACTAAGTTGACACAGACGAAGCAGTGGACGTTGAAGTCAACGGTTATGTAACGTTCGGGGCAGACGAAGCAGGGAGCAATTGATGTCGTAACGATAAAGTTGGCCTGGACCTGGCGAACGAGGCTCTACTAGCAGATGAAGCCGAAGAGAGAGGAATAGCAGATGAATCTGAAGACGAAGACGGTAGTCAAACACAAAACAGAAGATTGCTTTCGAAGAACGAGGTCCATTCGTTTGAATGAACCAGATAAAGATGTTGTCGAGGGAAAATGACAACACCGTTTGAAGCAATTCCATACTAAGTCCACATAGACGAAGCAGTGGACGTTGAAGTCAAGGGTTATGTATCGTTCGAGGCAGACGAAGCAGCGAGCAATCGACGCCTTAACGATACAGTTGGCCTGGACCTGGCGAATGAGGATCTACTACCATGTAGAAAACGAGATTTTGGGAGGAAAATTTATGATCTCATTATTCACGTTAAGGGTATTTATATAGAGAAACCAATCGGTCCTAATCTACATACTTACCAAATATATCTAATATAAATTAAAAAAGAAATAATTCTGAAATAAAAAATAAAGAAACAAAAATTGGAAAGAAATAAACACAAATCAAGTGGTTTCCAAATTAATGTCCGATCAAATCTCCCATAAGATCTTGTATAGCTTGGCGGTTTATCCTATGAAACACTACCTGAAGCTTCTCAGATTTCCACAGTTAGTTATTATTGTTGGGTGGAAATATAGCTTAATATGTTTAGGGTTAGGATATGTGGTTGTTGTCTTGAACCTTAGGGCTAGTGTTTTAGCAAGATCGCCTACATCTCGAATTGTAGGTGTTTATCTTTTATGTGTTCGGGATTATGTCATTTGTTTTGATATTGATGGAATCTAATCTATTATTTTTGCCCTAGTTCCTGTGAAAATTTGTCTCGTTCCTATCATATTCCTTTGAAAAATACCCACAAAGGATCTGCTAAACATATGACTTTGCTCTTTTAGCTGCTCAATAACATATTTATCTAAGGAATATTTGAATACATTCTATTCAATTCTTATATATTTAAATACCTAACACCTAAACTTCAATTTTACATAATTTGTCACCGTATGCATGAAAAGATGTATTTCATTTGCTAAAAAGTTAAAATGGTGGTATTTTTTATGTGATATGAAAATTTTGGGAGTTATAAATGTAAAAAACAAAGTTTAGTTGTTAGATATGTAAATAGATAGGAATTGGGTGGTATGTATGTAAATGCCCGTTAAGACCAAATTAAAGACTCGTTGAGGAATGAATCCAAATAATAATAATAATAATAAAATATTATAACAAATCAATATTTACTAAATCAGAGTTTTACCTTGGGTGTTGCACAGGTAATCCTTTTTTGTTGCACTAGATTGATCACCTCTTCATGAACAGCTCTTTTTTTCCTCATTATGTCAAGCAATTGATTGGAACCCTGAGATAAATTTTTAAAAAATATACATAATGAGGATTATCAAGTGATAAAATTTTATAAAAATTCCTCGCAATAATAGCATGCTTACGTACAACAGATGCATAAGTAAATATGCAACGTTAGCAATAAGAATCGTCTAACCAAACAAGCTGTATTGCACGAAAGCTAAATAAGGAACCAATAAAATCTAAAAAATAGAATGAGATATAAGTAAAAGATAGAATAGGCAATAGTAAAATTCTTCAGGGACAACATTATACATATCAATTCACTAAGAGCAATTACACTTAAAAGTAAAGGTGCTAGTCAAGTGAGATAACTTAGTGCATTAACAACTATAGCATGAGTTAACTATATGAATGATATAAATAAGAGTCAAATTCACATTCTGATGTTTATGAATGATATAAGAAAATTTTAAATTGTTGAACCAAAATTTTTTACTCAACCACCAAAAGTAATTCTGGATAGCAGCAACATCAAATCCTCAATCAAGCCATGACATTCTTGTAGCGACAAAACAAAATCACACTAATTAGTTCAAATCAAATCTCTAGTCAATGTAGATTTTCAGATATAATATTTAATGATCCAATTTGATATGGAATTATAAACATTAAAAATGCACGGGAATAGAACTTGAGAATTGTGTTTTGGTGCAGTTTGAAGGCGTTTACAGAAGTCACTGCTGAATAAAGAAACAATTTAGTAAAGAAAATCAAATTTATCAAACTATGGAAGAAGAAAAATACTATTTACTAGTACCTTTAAGTTTTTTGATTTGACAGCTTCTGCTTCTGCCTCTAAAATGGTTTTCTTTGGTCTGGATTGAAATCATTTGTTCAGAAGAAAGTTTAGTTATAAGCCTTGATGCAGATAGCAGAGCATAAATAATAGTAACTAATTTTATATGAAAATTTAAATTTAAAAAAAAAATGTGGTGGCAGATAAGCATGCAACTAAAAGAGATGGATAAATGAAAAGGGGCATTTACATACATACCACCCAATTCCCACGTAATTACATATCTAACACCAAAACTTTTACTTTTTTACATTCACAACACCCAGATCTTTCATATCACATAAAAAATACCACCATTTAACTTTGAAAAAGTGAAATGCACATCTTCATGCATAGGCAAGACTGTATGTAAAAAAAAAGTTTAGATGTTAGACATATAAATAAATACAAATTGAGTGATATGTATGTAAATCTTCCAAAATAGTAACTAATCTCAAATGAAAAACGAAATGTTATTGAGCTAAGTACATAACTAAGAGAATGATGTACAAATGAAAAAAATAAATTATTTTCATCTGAAAAACATTAACCTGTATGCTTTCAAACGCTCAGAAAAAGCACAAGCTACCAGTTCATTGGATCCCAATACATCCTTAAAAATCAGGTGGAGACCTTCGTGATTTAAATCCTTTGCCCTCCTGATGGATTCTTTTGAAGGTAACGGTTTTGTCTTTGAATACAAACGAAAAGCATTAGAACAAGATTTCTGCAAAGCTACAAGTTCTGCAGACCCTTCAATAATCTCTTTCATCCTATCAGAAGCAAGATCCAAAATTGTCTGCGGAAATCGACCATAAACTGTTTCTCCATTGGCAATTGCTTGATCGAGCTTCGAATAAACCCCATCCATATCACGAATAACCTCATCCTCCGTTGGAGCCGCTCTAAGAGGCTTTGAAAGAAAGAGATGGAGGTCTAACAGGTAAGGCATATCATCTGGTGTGACAAAAGAGTAAGCCGTGCCTGTTCTTCCTGCTCGAGCTGCACGGCCCACTCTATGAACGAAAATTTTAGGCTTTGGAGGAAAATCCCAGTTCACTACATTATCGAGTAAGGGGATGTCAAGTCCCCTGGCTGCAACATCGGTCACAATAAGCATCATCGTCTTCCTCGCCCTGAATTTGGAAATATGAATCTTTCGCGCATCCTGATCCATATCACCATATGAAACAGAAGGCTCAATGCCCTCTTCTCTAAATAGAGAATTTAGAAACTCTACATGGTGCTTCGTTGAAACAAAAATCAATGTTTGTTGATCAGAACTTATCACTTCCCTCACTAGATACAATAAAGCAGCGATCTTTTCTTCGTTCCGCACTGTGAAAAAATTGATCTTGAGATCAGGACTGATTCGAGACTCCACATCGAGTCGGACAAGGTGAGGCTCGCGCAAGCCAGCCTTGGCAAAATCTGCAAGTGCACTAGGCAGTGTAGCGCTGAAAAGTAAAGTTTGGCGGTTGTCGCTTAATTGCAGCAAAATTTTGTGTAGTTGTTCAGAAAACCCCATATCAAAGAGCGAATCAGCTTCATCAAATACTACATATTCTACTGATCGTAAAGTCATCCCCTCCACCTCAGATAGATGATGCATGAGCCGTCCCGGAGTAGCAATTATAATATCTGGACTCTGCGTTAATGTCTCGAATTGGTTTTCCATACTGTCTCCACCAACTAGCAAACAAGTGCGAAGATCTGCAATAATTTCATTGATGCCAATGTAGCAAACAGAACAAATTTGCTCAAACATAAAGGGAAAAACTAAAAAAAAAATTAAAAAAAAAACAAACAAAAAACAAACTTGAACAAGGGAAATGAGAATGGGAAAGAGGAAACTCTGACCAGTATATCTTCCAAGCTCCTTGGTGAATTTCAAAGTCTGAATGGCAAGGTCTCTGGTTGGAGAGAGTATAAGAGAGCGAATGCCTGCTTGAGGTACATGATGGCGCAGGCGTTGAAGCATGGGGACGAGAAAAGCAGCCGTCTTTCCTGAACCAGTACACGCTGTGGCAACCACATTGGCACCAGCGAGGATTAGAGGCATCGTCTTGTGCTGAATCGGGGTCGGCACGTGGTAGCCCTTGCGCTTAACCCCCCGGTAAACCTCGGAACAGAGTCCTAACGATTCAAATCCCCCGGACTTGGCCTTCTTTAGTTGCTTCTGCTTGCGCTTAAGCTCCCCTTTTGAACTCACCCCCATCAAAGCTTCAGTTTCAGAATCAGCAATCCGCCGCCCCATGATTCCACCACTTCTGGCTTCTTCTGCCGGCAGGTTTTGCGTCCCAGTTAGCTCTAATGGAGACTGTATTTCAAGGATTAGGTCACGAAGCGATGGTTTTGGGAAGGAGAGGGGGAAGGGCGTTTGGGCGAAAGTGGGAGAAGGGGAGCGGTGTTGGCGAGGGTTTTGGGGAGAGAAGGGTAGATGGGATTATTGTTTTAATTTAAGTTTTGTTTAAGCTAATTTTATTTAATAAATTATCAAATTAATTATGATTACATTAACTTATATGTGCTTTTTTAATGGTTGTTTAATAAAAATATATTTAAAAAAAAAATTAAATTATTTAATAGTTAATCAAATTAAAATATATTACTACTTAATATAATTAATAATTAAATAATGTTAACTAATTGCTTAATAAAACATTACTTCAATAAAAAAAATTTAATAAATAATTAGTTTAATGAATAATTTATTATTAATTAGTATAATTATAAATAAAATTTGATGTCATCAATAAATTTAAGTTATTAGATTGAATTTTGAGGTAAAACACGAATCTTGAGATAGTTTTCAAACATAAAATATTCAAACTTCGATTAAAATTCATCCAAAATTTTGATTTAAACAAACTTATAATCAAACTGATCGGCCCAACGAGACGGACCCAACGGTATTAAAGACGATCTAATCTGAGGGTCCGTTTGGGGTTGCTTATTTGTTGTTTATGTGTTTTCAAAACTCAAATTGTGTGTTTGTTTTAGTGTGGTTGGTGTGCATTTCAAGATAAGTGTGCATCCTATTGTATTAGACACGGATAGCGGGTTGCATCACGCGGCTCGCGTATCTATCTATTTATCGCGATAATGCCCAGTTCCCTAGTTGTGATTCTTCTCCCCATGCCCTGGTTGTGATTCTCCTTCTCATTAATCTATCTGGTGTGATTCTCCTTCTCCTCTTTGTCGCCCCTCATCCTGTGCCCTAGGTTTGTGTTCTCTGATGCGATTCTCATTCTTCTCTCTGCGATTCTCCTTCATCCCCTGAATTTCTCCTCTTTGCAATTTCTCCTCTTCTTCTCTGCGATCTGGTGTGAATCTATATTATCAGTTTGTGTTATTTTTTTATGTGAAATGAAAAAAATGGCTGGTACAAATGTTTTACAATAAAATTCAGGTTTTAGACATGTGAATACATAAGAATTAGGTTGTGTGTATGTAAATGCCCCGATTTGACACATAGGAATTAGCTGGTATGTATGGAAATGCCCATTTTGTACAAATTATGCAACCTCATTTTCTTTCACCTTCTATACATGCAAAGGAATTTGGGGGTATGTATGTATATACATTGAAACTGTGTGATATGCATGTAAATGCTCGTTTAGGTTCTAATGATGCATTTTGTGTGGTGGATTGGTTGTGGCGGATGTGTGAGGTGGCTTCGGTGTGCTCTCCTAGCTTTGGGTGTGTGAGTTGGTGGTGGAAGTGTGAGGTTTGTCTGTGTGTGGTGGATTGGTTGTGTTGGATGTGTCAGGTGACTTGGGTGTGTGAGTTGGTGCTTATGGTGGCTTCTGTTTTATACGTTGATTGTTTTTCTATATTATTTTATGTCAATGATTCTATTGTTGTTTTCATTTACTATTAATACGAGTGCACTTTTTTTATCCATATCTTATATTAATTCTATTATGGATAAGAGCAAAGAAGGGGCTATGTCAGTCATGTGGGATAAGGATTTTACAAATATTTTTTGCAGTCTCCGTTAAGGAGATTGAAATTGAAAAGTTCTACCACTTACTTTAACAAAAGAAGGGTCACAGAATATTTCTAAGAAGTTTAAAGAAATAATAGAGCGGGAGTACAATAGGTTAAAATTCAAGAACAAGTGGGATCAACTAAATAATGATTGAAATTTATGAAAATAACTGAAATGGGGATCCATGGGATTGGGATTGGATCCTATCAAGCATATCGTGAATGTTTCAGAGGAATAGTGGACTGAGAAGTTAGAGATAATAATTGCACCCATGTGAACTCTTCAGTTAATTATCATTTTTATTTCTATTTCGTCTAATATGCCCCTTCCCTACCCCCTCCCCACTCCCCCCTCCACCCTCCACGATGCAGGCAGTGTCAGCTGAAAAAAAATTTTAAGGTGTGCAGGATTGACCCAAACTTGGAAAATAAATTGGACATAATGCTCAAGGAGGTTGTCGCGACAGGAACATGCGTTCAACCCAAGTGAGCAGGGTTTTGCAGACATCTTAATTGACTTGCCACCAGATCAGGTTGCAGGTTCTCGTGAAGGGTCTGACATAAACTCGAGGGAGCTCGAGTCCATGTGTCAATCAAAGAGGTGCGGGATGGAAAAAAGGACAAATGATAGAGATATTTTTGTGAAGAGCTCAATAAATAAACTAATACAAGTATTTGTAACTCCGCAACATGATGCTACAACTAACACCACTATCATTGTCATGATAGTTTTGGATGGAATTGCAGAAATTGTAGCTTATTTGACCTTCTATTTAAAATGTGCTAAAGTACCCGAGGACCCAACCCACGGGCAATATTCATGAGGCTGTGGCCTGAGATGCGTGTCGAATATTTACATCTTTCAATTAAAAAATGAGTATTTGCTATTTTTTTACTCTTAGATTTGATGATTGTAGTGGACATATTTGCTTTTTGAGTTTTTCAAGACAATGATATGTGGGAGATTTTTTCATTAAAGTAGTACATGTTTGTGGAAAACGTTTGCTTTTCTTTATATTTGCATGGTATTTTTCTCTTTTATTTTAAGAAGCAGTTTATTCATAGCATGTTATCCGAACAAGTCATTTATTCAAGATGGATCGACAACGAGAATGCCACAAAAGAATGGTTGTAACAATTGTTAAATTGTTGTTAGAGTACTATCGTTCTATCACTGTTTTTACATTACGCGTGATGTCATCCTTTATTAGGGATAAATGGGTAGGCAATATGCTCTCTGAACATCTAATAAGATTCAACAACATATTTCACATGAGTGTACCCATTTTTTTTTATCTCCATCGTGAGCTACATAGCAACCACGACCTTTGAGATTCTTCTAGAACGACTACAAGGGAGATTTTGGCAGTGACGTTGTGCATTTTATCTCAAAACGAATTAATCAGACGAGCGATTAAACGATTCGAGCATTCCTCGTAGATAAAAAGCTAATACTTCTCTGAAGGTCTGAGTGCATTAGTTAGCTTAGCATCAAACATAATTAAGCTATAAGATCCAACATTCGGTAGAACACCAGAAAAAATTGCTAGTGACACGCGTTACATGTCATTTTCAAGGTGAGTTTCGTTAGTGCACTATGTTTACTTCAGAATGTTCTTATTGTGTTGAGATTGACATCTTTAATACTTTCAAACAGAATTGTATTGGGCAATCGACGGTACGCACATGGATGTCCGAGTACCCAGTCATAAAAAGGGGCGTACATTAGTCGTTGTGTTTCACCTACAAAAAATGTGAAGATTGTATGTGACTTCAACATTTGCTTCACATTTGTGATGGTCGGATGAGAAGGGAGTGCCATGACAGCCGTCTTTTTACCTATGCAACAAGGAATAGCAGACAGTTCTTCCCTCACCCGCCTACAGGTGGACTTTTTTTTTAAATCTATTAGTTTTTGTTATCAACAGTCAATAATAATGTCTTTTATGATAGGTAAATATTATTTGGTGGATGTCAAATATCCCTTGCAGAGATGGTATTTAAAGCCATTTTCAGACACCAAATACCACGTTCCCGATTTTGAGAGATCAAGTGACGTCTCCCGTGATAGAAAAAAAATGTTCAACAAATGTCACTCTTCCTTATGCGGGGTGATCGAAAGAACATTTGGAGTTTGTAAAAAGAAATGGTTTATCCTGCACGATATGCTGACTTGCCCATTTCCTAAACATTTACATATTGTGGTGGTCACAATGATACTCCACAATTTCATTAGACGGTATCCCTCTCAGTCTGATACCGACTTCAATATGGCTGACGCAGATAATATGTATATCTTGTCTAAAGCATTAGAATTACAGGTTGGGCAGTCCGTTGAGAACGTTATGGAGTCGCGTCAATTTGACGCTCAGGACGGCGAAGGTGTAGTGGAGATGGCTACTTTGAGGGAGTGCATCACAGATGCTATATGCAGCGGCTGATTAACCTCGTATTCTTTATTTTGTATACTTTATGCACCCTTCTTACTTCGTTAGTTTCATTGTAACTTTTAAATTTATGATACTAATATGTTTTGGTGGCTTTATGTTTTTTTTTAAGTTTGTGAAGTTAATGATGAAACATATGACCTTATGAGTTCCTCTGGATGGACAGCTCGTTTCTATTTTAGTGGTGCATGTGAAATCTTAATAACGAAAATCGATATCCACTCATTTTTTTGGTGTTTCAGTTTATGAGGATCCGCAGGGATGACATTTTTTGGTGATACGCATATGTGCCACAGGCCATAGGTTACCGGTTGGTATTTCATGCAAAATCCTAATGAAGGCAACTGAGGTCCTTTCTTCTCGGTCGTGCATCAATCGATAAAAATCAACTAGATTACATTTTTTGGTGATGTGCATATGTGACATTGTACGCTGGTTCCACGTGGGTTAAAGACAACCAATAACTCTTTTTTTTACAAGTTTTACTATCTTCATATTGTGACAGAATTGTTGGTTGGTTAGTTACTTCTCAGGGGTCTCACACCTCTTATTTTTTTCAGTTTATGTTTAGTATATTTTTGTTATGTATATTTTTTGATTTAAAAATTTATGGTGATTGTTTTTTCTTTTGTTTATGTTTGATTTTTTTATGTTTTTTTATTTGTGGGTTTTTTTTCTTACTCCTACCTGCTATTTTTCTTTTGATCAGATATTTTTTTATGCAATATTATTTCTTATTTTAAAATTCAGTAAATTTTTTCTATTTCATATAATTTTATGACTGACGTGTTCTTTCTTGAATAATTGTAATAAGATGAGCTCCAGGATTTCGGGTCACTTCGGGCGACTGCTATGTCGCTGCGGACTGCCCTATTTGTTACTCACGTCATGCCAGTCACATAGCTACGGGCGGGCAGTTCTACAGGTGTCGCGGTGGGAGGACGGTATGGACATGTGTGAGTTATTTAGATGGGTAGACAGTCCGCTCGATTCTACTGCTGGTAGTTAGCGAGGTTCGACGGTATCATAAGTGAACAATGTTACTCGAGGTTCGATGACATCCAAACTGGACGACGTTGCTCATGACATGCATCTTCTGCACTTTAAAATGAATATTATTATAATTATAATTTTAATGTTAATATATTTTTTTTCTTTTTTATTTTGTTCTGTGATACTCACGCTTAAGTGAGGTGTATATCTTTTTTGTACTGTTTTGAAGTGATTTTATTAGTTCTGAAATATACAATGTGTATCATTTGCAGTTCTGTTGCAAACATCACAACTGATGCATCCCAAAATTGTCATTTATCCAAAAAAATATGCAAATCAATTATTTTTCAAACGCACAAACTAAACAACTAAGTAGTTTATCCATAATAGGGGCAAAATGGTCATTCATCCAAATACAACTATTTTTCAAATGCACAAACCGAACAATTAGTCAGATTATCAGCCTATCAGGACAAGTTGCCTATTTAGATAAGTTAGATAAGCTGTAGCTGCCCCAAATAGACCCTGAGTTATCTCAATTCAATATCAAGCTGTTAAACTATTAGAAGCTTTTCAAATAAAATTAGAACTACAGATGAATTTTGAATGTGACATGCTTCTAGTAAGATAGAATGTCTTGGTAAGACAAATCCAACGAGCACAATTTCATTTAATTTTGATGTCGTTAAGGCACTAAAATGTTCATTGAATGTCGTCCGATCAAGATAATTTCTCTACATCGTCCGATAAAAAACTGATATATTCCTTATTGAAACGTGTAATCTATAAATAGAGCTCTAACCCCTTCATGAGAGAGGACCTATACCATAATAAGGAGCAAGCTCAAAGTCTTTAAAAGAGAAAAAATTAGTAGGTGGACTGACATATGAATTTCATTGTATTTTAGTTGTAATTGTTATATTAATACAACAAATACAATGAAATTTGCATGTACTTATGTTGCGCTTAATAATTTCTCGTAGAAGGGGGAATTGTGGCCCAACATCCTGCATGCTAGATTCAACCAACTTCAGTTGTCGCAACTACATTTGGCTGCCACTGCCGATTTCAACCACTGTCGCTTCCGACCAACTTCAAATGTCATTGCCCCCTCTGACCAATGATGATCATCTCTAATCAATGCCACCTCCAACAAACTCTGTTCGTCGACTCTTCCTGCCACCGCCGCAGCCGCCTCTGGTCGTCACCGCTTTCGGCTAACTCCAACCACCAGCTGCTAGCCAACATCTATCAACATTAGTTTCCTCCGTTGCCTCCTGCCAATTTGGTCAACCCCATCTCTGTACGTCACGGCCTTCAACCAATTTTAATTGCTAGCATCTCGCCTCCTTCGACCACCATTGGTCATCACCCGCTTCCTACTGCATGATAATATATTCTTCTATGCATATACATTGTAATCTGAGAAACTGTATAACACTTTCCTATTCGTGGAACGAAGGTTGTACGTGTAATCACCAACTTCTAGTATAACATTTTGACTAGGCAAGGCCTCGTGGTTTTTTTTCCTTTTTAAACTTTTTTCCACATTTTTTTTTGTCATTGTTGGTTATCCTCTTTCATCCGAGCGTGTGATGGATTCTCGTACAAGTCATGGGGTTGAGCATCTCTGACTATACAACCTTGGGCAAGTCATACATTATGCATGAATTATAAACGACTTATTCCACTGCAAGCTACAGTCATCGATCAGACGTGTTTTGACTGACAATCTAAAATAAGTCAAGCAAAAGAGACAAAACTCTATTGGAAGATAGCATACTATTAGAAGACGACCTATGAGGCAAGTCTAGATGAAAAGATATCATATCTCTGAAAGTTGGACTCAAGGTGCAAGACTCAATGAGAAGATGTCATAACCCTGAAAGACAAGCCGAAGAGGCAAGTCTTGATGGGAATATATCACACTTATGAAAGTTGAGCACGAGAGCTGTGACCCGATGGAAAGATGCCGTAACCTAAAAAGTCAAGTCCACTAGTCAATACTCAACTGAAAAATATGGTATCTAAAGAAGACGAACCCGTGAGACAAGTCACGATGGAAAACTACCATTCCCATATAAGACGACCTAAGATTCCACGAGAGCAGTTAGTTGATAGGGTCTCCATTCAAAGACTTCAGAATACTGAACGACTCAGAAGACACGAGTACATTAAATACCTCATAAATATACAATTTGAGATGTATTCTTTACGTCTTTTAAATAATTTCGATCACTATTTTAAAATTTTAACTAGATGTTAAACAAATAAAAATTACAAATTAAAAATAGAATTTTTATTACTTGGTAGGAATGATTTGAATGAATCGTTATGGGATTTGAGAGCACACTCTATAAAATACTATTTATGTTGTTAACCATATATTTTTGCACTTAATAAATAATAATAATAATAATAATAAGGAACTTAAAAGTATTAGGTATTAATTGTATCTTATTGTATAAATATTTATGTAGTTATGTCATTGCTGCTGTAATTATACTCATATTATGAGCCTGTTTGGGATAGCTTGTAAGTGTGGTGGCGTTTTTGAAAACGTCGCCTAACTACTTGTTCCTCGTGTTTTTGAAAATACTGTCTGCCATATTTGAATTTTTTTACACTAAATATACCATTAGTTTTTAATTTATACGAGCAATTTTCAACTCTAATTACACATATTTATAATTTTTTAATAAATAAAAAGGGCATTTGCCCACATATGATTAACTAATACATCTTTACTTATAAAATAAAAAGTAAGGATGTATATTAGTGAATACATGCCATCCAATTCGTACGTAGATACAAATTTAACACCTAAATTTTACTTTTACATTAATACCACTAAACTTTTTAACACATCAAATTTGTTAACAAATTATTTTTTAATAGGAAAATATAGATTTTTATACATAAATAATGTGTCACAAATGTAAAAAGTGAAGTATAGATGTTACATATGAAAATATGTAAAATTTGAGTGTTATATATGTAAATATTTTTAAATAAAATTAACAGGAGAGTAACAATTAGTAACAATTGCTAATATTAAAAATTTTGAGTCGGGGGCTTTACATGCATACCATATATATATTTTTATATTTTTATATCTAACATCTAAGTTTTGATATTGTTGAATTTTAATTTGTCTGTAAATCATATCCAATAAATATAAAGTACGATAGAGGAGAGAGAGAGACAGAAAAAAATACTGATTTAGAACGAGAGTGCAATCGTTTTCTCGCGAAATAAACTGATATTTATAGAAAAAATGGGTATCATATGTGAATTTAAACAGGCGCCCCCTATTTTATTGGGGTTTGTACAAGTTATTACATATATTATACATATACGGGGCACGGTGAATCTATGGCTTGGCTGGCCAGACTAACAAGTCCTTCAAAAGGTATTGTCATTCGACTGAGCAAGGAAGACGTCTCAGTCGGCATGGTACGGTGATTGTTGGTTTACCGACGATTGACTGGATTCTTGCTTGTGAAATGCTGCAGAGATTGCCTTGGTTGGCTGAGTGGGGTTGATCAAATGATCATATCTGTCTAGCGACTCTCAATCCCTAAAAATGAGCACATATCAGTTGAATGGAGCTAGGCAACCGGGCTGATGGTGCATCACTGTAATTTAATAGGTAGCCAACCTTAGACGAAGATATCCTATTGCATGATCGAGGTTCGCATTACTGACTATTAATCGTGAACGGGAAGGCTGCTAAATACCTCAAAGAGAATCGTATGGCTCAAGAAGTTAGTTCTTGTTAGCTTTTCTCATTGGGTTAGTTTCATTGTGGTGATATCCCTACGTTCTCCTGTATTTGGTTACCTGTCAAACTGTTCGAGTTATTCGACCGCATTGTTTAATCATCATCTTGATGCTTCCGATCAGATGCATGGGCTCCTTAGCCTCTTGTTGGTGGGCCTTCCTCCGACACGTCTTGTTCTACTCATGCCGTTCGATCTCTTAAAGAATAAAGATTTACGCTGGTACTTTTTTCACGTACATATATTCATATATACGACATTGAAAATTTTAATATTATATCATAATTGCTACTATTTAAAGTCACTTATATATGTCAAATACTTGAGTTACATCTGAAGACACACAATCAAACAAGATTTAAATAGCCTCCATGATAGAAGAGAATATCAATTCAGCAAAAACAAAAAGAACCAACTCAACGCTAAAATTATTGCAAGTTAAATGATTCTGTAAATCTGTAAATTAAATATTTTCTTACAAAAACATCCACAGAAAAGTCAAACAGGGTTGATTTGTAAATAGGAAGTTTTGGGTGGTCCATCCCGAAAAAGGAAAAATTTACATACATACCACACACTTCTTATGCACAAACTTAAAGTTATTTTTTAAATTTAAAAAAAATAATAATGATAATATTTTTGATGTAATAAAAAATTGAATGTTGTGCATATAAAGATAGAGTTTGATTGGTAGATATGTAAATATATAAGATTGTGTGGTATGCATGTAATTACCCCTAATTTTATTTACCCCAATCATTGGCAATTTTTAATTATTTTATCGTGATACCTTTATGTAGATGCCTTCGATAATAATAAAGAAAAATAATTAAATACAAACCACCTGAATTATTTATATTTACAAATAATTAAATACAAACCACCTGAATTAGTTGATAAAAAGTCAACTAGAGCTCTGATTTCAGCAAACTTATAGTCAAACTGACCGGCTCGATGAGACAAACATAATGATATAAAAACTAGTTCAATCTTAATGAAATCAAGCTTAGATCAATTTATTAAACCACTTTGAAAAGATTTACGAACAAATTTGGAAGGTTAAACAAATGCCGCCACTAGCAAACATATACTTGAATCGAGCATGTCGATAAGAAGAATCCAACGAGCCCAATATCACTCAATTCTGACATCGTTAAGACACTCAAATGTCCATTAAACACTGTATGATCGTAGGAAATACTCTTGATCATCTGATCAAAATGGTTCATATTCATGCATTAAATGCACTTATAACACTATAAATGACCCCCACCCCTTATAAGTGGGGAGAAGCCTAGGAAAAAGTCCGAGGCCTTGAGGAGAAGATGCAGCTCAACACCACTGCTGACCGTCCTCGATTGCCGCCTTCCGTCGACCTCCGTCGACCACCGCCTATCGTCGTTAATCACTACCTATCGTCGTCGACCATTGCCTACCGTCATCGACCCTCGCCAACTTCCGTCGACCTCCATCGACCACTGCCTACCGTTGTCGATCACCGCCTAATATCGTCACTACTGTTTATCGTCGTCGACCATTGCTACCGTCATCGATCACCGCCGACCTCCGTCGACCATCGCTAAATTCTGTCAACCTCCCTTGACCACCACCTATAGTTGTCAACTACCGTCGACCTCCGTAGATTACTGCTAATCATCGCTAATCACCATCAATCAAACGCCATCATTCGACGTTGTAGTCTGAAACATATAGTAACCCTTTCCCTTCTGTGGGACAAAAAATTTATGTAAAACATAAATCAATAGTGAATTTTTACAACTGGGTCAGACCTCGTGGTTTTTCCCTTTACGGGTTTTCCACGTAAAAAACTCTGGAGTCGTCACCAATTGTTTGTCTTTCATATATGTGTGTCTTTGAATTTTCGTACAACGCTAAAATAATAATTAACAATAATTATCTACTATACCGTCGTGAATTTTCTAGCACACATGATGGTGCATTCACACGTGCCAAAAAAAAAAAAACAAATTTTTGAGACGACTTTTTTTGTAAATATCAATTTTCTCACGTGCTCTCCATATCATTGTCACAAAGAATGTTTAATTTTATAAATATATAGGAATTAAATGTCATATGTGTAAATTTTTAAAATGGATTATAAATAAAACTCTGGATAAAATCCAGTCAACATTCTAGCTTGCATGTTGCCGGCCGCTAAACTCCGCCGGAATCCATGGCTTCCCACTGGCCTTACGGCGTCCCATTACTCTTCATCTTCTTCTTTGCAGCTTCTTTCTACCTCTCCGTGGCTGAATATATCGCCTACAACACCACCGCCGGGATTGTCACCGGAAAGCTCAACGTTCACCTCGTTCCCCACACTCACGATGACGTTGGCTGGCTGAAGACCGTCGATCAGTATTACGTTGGGTCCAATAACTCTATCCAGGGCGCATGTGTGCGCAACGTTTTGGATTCAGTTGTTTCCGCTCTTCTGGAGGATAAGAACAGGAGGTTTATCTATGTCGAGCAGGTAGTCTTCTATTTTGTAGGGTTGTGATTCATTTATTTTGATTTGGGAGGGAGCTGAAGAAGAATTGGTAGGGGTTTTAGGGTAATCGATTGACGATAGATGGTGATTTCAGGCGTTCTTCCAGCGTTGGTGGAGGCAACAGAGTAATGCCGTTAAGAAGATAGTAAAGAGACTGATTAACTCCGGCCGATTAGAGTTAATGTATTTCACTCTGCTTCTTTTTAGCAGTCGTTTATGGATTAGTTTTTAGTAAATCGCATGCGATCGATTTTTGGGCTGTATTTGGTTGCTTAGTTTTTTAATGATTTGTTCAAATTTTTGATCGAAGAAATGGGGGAATGTGTATGCACGATGAGGCAGCTCCGCATTATATTGACATGATTGATCAGACAACCCTCGGCCATCGCTTCATCAAGAAGGAGTTTGGGCAAACGCCGAGGATTGGTTGGCAGATTGACCCGTTTGGACATTCGGCTGTACAGGCGTATTTGCTCTCTGCAGAGGTAAACGAATACATATAGTTGCCTTATGGATTTTTTGACTTACTCTTGGAAGAAAACTATTTATTCAGTTCCTTATGATGGATTTCTCTTCATGATAGTCATACTTTATTATTTGGTCAATTATACCGGCCCTTTAAAGAGGCTCCATTTGTCAATCGGATTGCTTTCTTTCATCGGAGAGTTGTTGTTATACAGGCAAATGCTTGGTATAATACAAGGCTGCATTAAAACGATGACATAATCAAACATGGCAAAATGAGCACCATGACAACTGTAGTTCTAGATACAAATATTTACATTAATGTAGCATAATTACAGGAAATATTCAGCATCATATTGATAGCCATTTTACAGGGATCTTAGAGTTATAATATATAGCATAGGCATGATGTGCTATCATAAATCTTACTATTACCTCCTCCTTAAATGGATGGTGTGATCAAGAACCACCAATTCACTCACAAGAAACTGATGATGTTGATACGTTAAGAAGATGCCTACATCTAGATGTCGTTGGAAATATAAGGAAAGGGAATCGTATGACATTGAATGCTTCTTGAATCAAATGGTAGTTTTCTTCGATGTATTTTTAGTTCTCACAATAAATGTAGTTAGCTGTAATTTGAATAGCATTGTTATTGTCCTTATCGGGGAAGTGGGATTATAGTGAGAAAAATTCAAGGTCAACCAGAGTCCATGAAGCTAGATTAGGGGTATCAAATTGGGTTCGTTGGGTAGATTTAAGTACGACTTGAAATTGACTAGACTTGAAACCGCTTGATCCTAACTCGCCCTGAATATTAAATAGGCAAAAAGTCTAGTTCGAACATGACCCACCTTCAAATTAACTGAATCAAATCTGACCCCATGTACCCATTTAATACATGCATAATAGTTATTTGAGTTCATTTTGATCAAGTTCGGGTTGGTGGGTCAACCTGTCAACCCGAAGCTAACTCAAACATTTAAACATGTTGGATTTTTTTTTTCACCCAAATTCGACTTGAAATAAATGGGTTGAGTTTGAACCTGAAAGTTTTGAGTTGGATTCGTTGTCATGTTGGGTCAAATTTTGACATCTCTGAGCGAGATAAACTCAGAATAGATTGCCTAATTGAATTATTGTCCTTTATACTGCTCTATGCCACCCTAATTTTTTGGCACTAGGCCATGGTTTACCTCTTTTGGGTAGTGATGATCACTGACCCAATGAATGCTATTTCTGTCTTGTAATTGCCCAAATATTTTCAACTACAAAATTTCTATAGAATATTGTCATACGATCCCAAGTGGTGACATGGATCCGACACTGTTTAATCCAACTTGAGTTTCGCGGGCTAGGCGTACTCCAGCTTGGCTCAATCCTATAGATATTTGAGTGGGCCGTGGGTAATAATAATTCAGGTTCTCTGTTTATTCAGGGGTGGGTACTTACCGATGGACATTTGCAACAATTGTCTCAATCCTGTAGATAGTAATGATTACACAATACAGAGTATATTTGCTGTAATTGGGGATAGTGGCTATTAATGAGAAATGATATTCAATTTTGTACACTTCTTTAGTTCCTAAAGTTCTTCTTACCTTCTCTGTAAAATCAAACCCTTACCTTCTCTGCAAAATCATTAAAGCTCGACAAGCTCGACTCGCGAGCTCGTTATCCAGTCGAGTTCGAGCTGGCTTGCGAGCTCATTTACAGCCCTAATCATAACATAATGTCTCTTGTACTTCTGAACAATCTTTCTTTCGTGCTATAACTTCCTTAGTCATTCATGAGTATAGCCCAACACGCCATGGGAAAAATACTGTTACAGGAATAGTATCTTGAAATCCACCTAATAAATTATTGTGTTTGGTCCAAAAGTATTGCTGCGATGACTCTCCCAATCATCAGCTTATTCTCTCAACTGGAATGTAGCAATATCTACCATATGGTCTTGAGGGCACTTTATAAAAAGCCACTTCTCGATATCATGAAGCCATGTGTCAGACTCAATCGAGCCCATCGTTTCGTTAAAAGTATGAGAGTGTGTCTTCAGACATTGGTCCATCACTCGATCCATAGTACTCCCACTGGCCATAACCACTGCTCGATTAAGGTTGAGCTTCCACAATGACAACTGGTGGTACAGGTTGAGTTGCTTGTGATGCCGATTGCACCGCTTGTTGGATAACATGAACTGCTTGTATAATTTGCGCTGCAAAACTGATTTAAAATGTCTTGGTAATATTCTGTGTAACCATCTCCACGAGAGTAATCAAGTTAAGGTTTGGTGCTCCAGTAATCTCGGTGGCTTGAGCAGGATTAACACAACGACAATTTAGGGAGCTAAGACACACAGGGACAGGTACTGCTTCTATAGTAGCTCTTAGAACTTCTCGGCTGCAGCGCCTCTTCTCTTTGGAGCCATTCTAAACAATTGAAATTCACACAAAATCAAAATTGACTAGATAACTAACTAACTAGAGTCATCTATTCCCAACCCAATTCTAAAAAGATAAGAGTATAGAATGCAAAGATAAGTAATCTTGAATACAAAACATAGACTCTGATATCACCCTTTCACACATAGGGTCTGGAAGACGGTATACCTAAACAAAGAAGGGCGTAATGTAAAAAATTGAACATGTTTTGTATTCTAAAAAAAAAAAAATACATGTAAGTTATAACATAAAGAAACAATGAAGGATATATTTTATTTTATAAATAAGAGTCAACTGGTACAACTGAAAGAAAAGTTGAACCGACTGAAACAAAAACTAAAATGACTATAGAATACAACTACCTAAAACCCAAAAAAATTATATTCAATATACTAAAAAGAAATCTACAGCTAAAATGTATGATCCTGGGAGGCCGATTCTACAAATGATTGAAATAATCTATTATGCAAAAATATGAACGTGAGAGTTTGACAACTCAAACTTAGTAAATAATAACTATTTATTAAGGCATAAACGGTAAGAAACTGACACATGCAGTATGAAAAATAAAAAGGAACAATTTATTATATGCATAAAAAATTTTAGGGTTAACCCAAAACCCAAAACCCAAAACCCAGAGCCCATAATGTAATAATACTTTAATTACTAAAATTAAAAGGCTTAGAAACACGACACTTGAAAATAAGAAAAACAATGACACACCATCAAAGCAAAATGCAGTAAATTTCATTAAAACTTTAACTTTAGCCATTTCCGTTCCACTTTAAGTAATTTCTGTTTTTAACCCTTTTAAATGTTATAATAAAATTACCACTATACCCAAAAATATCAAAAAAAAATGTGTCTGAATTCACCCTCAAAATGCGTCCGAAGACACTCTAAAAATGCACCTGAAGGCACCCTGAATTTGCACCTGAAGGCGCACCTTTACAATTTCCTTTAATGTGTACGAGCACATTGCATCCCCTACCAGTATCATCTTGGGGTAATCCCGCACGACATAAATCTTTAACTTTCATTTCATTTCATTTTAATTACTTTCTTTCTTAAAAACATTAAGCATTCTTTTTCCCATTCTCCTTTCATTTCTCATTTCATTCTGAAGTTACAACATGCATACAAATATAAAATGATTGGCTAAAGCATTAAATAATTTTTTTATTGAATAAACTTTAAATCTAATATATACAAGAAAATAATTACTCACATTGATTTATAAGGCCCCTGAAGATGCTTATTCCTTCACTTCACTTTTTTGGACAACCACCAATATTAATTGAAAGTGCATCCTTTAATTAAGAACCTCTCACTTTAAATTTATCCTTGAATTAAATATTTGTATCAGTTACCTAAAATATTTTATCTACTTAATGTTATTCAAACATGATTATGAATAAAAATATAAATTACCTCCACTTATCTCTTTCCTTGTCCTTACAAACTTCATGATCCCAAAACACTTAGTCCTTTGAACCTAACTTCTTAACTCCCCGATTCAAATAAACTATATTTTAACATGAAAAAAGATGTATATAATATTTAAATAATTTTGCTTAATTTAATAATAAAAATTTACCTTATAAGTTATTCAGATCAATCTCCTCTCTGGCACGCTTCCCAACCTTTTCTGTGAATTTGAATTCACTGTTTGTTTAATCTCTGATTTCAATAAAATTTTAATTAATTAATTAATTAATCGTACCCTCACACATTAATATAATTATTCATCTAATAATATTAATTTAAATATTACACATACCTATTTTTGCCTTAGCCTTAGCCCTAGCTCACGCACGATGCTTCGACATCTTCCTGTACATGAGCAGAAGCTACTCTTCGTGGCTCGTCTGCAATCGATAGTGCTGTGCACTACCTCGACTTCCTCCCCTTCTTCCTGCACGCGAGCACTACAGGAATCACAACTCATCTTCTTCTTCTCCTATGCACTACTCGACATGCGTAGCTCCTTTTCCTCTGTTATGCGAGCACAGTGCCAAAGGCCACATCTTTTCCCTTCCTCCCCTACTTCGACTCAACCCTAAGCAGGTTGTCTTCGCTTCCTTCTTCCTTCTCTCGACTCAATCCAGGGCAGCATATGACACCGCTGCCTCCCCTTCCTCCGCAATCAAGAGAGACACAAATCCGGCAAGGCACGAAACCCCTTTCCTTTATCTTCTTGTTCGACTAGAGTCTCCTAGGGCACAATAACTCTCCTCTCTCGACTCTCCCACTATCTCTTACTCTTGAGTGCTCATGCGATGGTTAGAATGGTGTAATACCTCTTAAGTCATAGCTGAACTCTTATGGCATAGTTGAATAGGTTCTTATCTTAGTGCCTATTTGAATTATTATGTTATAATAAGAATTTTTTTTATGTTATTACAGAGTTGTCCTTGGGTATTACGACCCATCTTGAGGCTTGGATTTAATCAAGACAGGGTAGGAACTAAGTTATCTATATTCTTTTATTATTTAACAGATGAAAGAGCTACGAATTTAATTAAATTAAAATACTAAAATTAGATTTATCTCGTTACTGGTCGTCCGTGTCTTATGTACAAGTTTTCTCTTCTATCGCTCTTCTTTCAATCAGTTAATTAACTTAAAAAATCAGTTTAAAATAATATTGAACTAAATAAACCAGCGAATACTCATACTTAAAAATCATAGTAATATAAGAGAAAAACGATATGCATGTCAGTCAAGCTTTTAATAAATCAATAAAATATTTAATGATATTCAAAGAACTTTATATCAATAAGATATCAATATCATATTATATCTATACAACCGTTATAGGAGCATCATCTAAAAATTGTGTCAATTAAGACACAATATCAATAAAATTTTTCATATATGTGTATAGATACCTTAATGTTCCCTATTAGTATCATCAACGTGTGATTCCATTATAGTCAGTCATGTATAGACAAGCGGTCAACATAAACATTTCATTCGTGCATTTGTCACATTCATTTCAGCATTCTTTATAAATTATGCCCCAAATGCATAAAGTAAATAGTTACAACATTCATAACAATATAACCGGTAAAGAAAATGTCTCAATCAGAATAAAGCATGTGTAGGTGTCATCAACCATAAAATATTTGAGAAGAAAGAAATTATTATTATAGATTAGGATTACGAGTATTCACCTTGATAATCGACAATCTACTTGCTTCTAACTTGTATTACTTCTATCAAATTATCGCATATATACTATAAAATATTCAATTATCACTTTACTTAATTATGAATTATTGTTGTATCACACTATTTTAATTAAGATTTTCATACTTTAAACTTTAAGTTTAATTATTGTGATCAAAATTAATACAAAAAACACTTCTTTTAGAAATAAGACCTTACACACACACATTAAATAATAATATAATTAATTAAAACAACTTACCTCTGCTATATGTTGTTCAACTCTCCATCTATGTCGTTTCTCGACTCTACACGTCACCTCTTACGCGTGGATTTATATGCGAAAATAACTCCTTGGCTTCCCTCCCTCTCTGGCGTCCTAACTCCTCATTTTGCTTTACTTCGCTTCGTTTCCTCTACCGTCTGTTCATTTCTTCTTCTTCGATTCTTCTTTTCCCTTCCTTCCGCTCAACTCTTCGATTCATCTCCGCTCTCTTCATTTCCTTTCTCTGGTCGTTACATGGGGAGCGGTTGTTAATTTACGGAGCCCACACCCGAGTCAGGTTGAATAAAATCTATAATGCAAAAATATGAACGAGTGAGTTTGACATTGACAAATTAAACTTAGTAAATAATCACTATTTATTAAGGCATAAACAGTAAGAAATTAGGACATGCAATATGAAAAATAAAAATAGACAATTTACTACATGCATGAAATATTTTTCTATCAAGCAGAAGTATATAATTTAAACCAAAATGAGTTTGCTCAATCTATTTAATGAATAGGGGATCGGTGACTGGTGTGTGGGAAGGTGCGATGCTCTGATCCTCGTGTGCTCTTAAATAGAGTACCGAAGTCGGTGCAACAACACATCTGGAAGGCTACAAATCGAAGAGTAGAATCGCAGGAAGAAAAGAAAAGGAAAGCAATATGAATTAGGAAAGTGGCAACGAGTCGGGAGAAAAAAAAGGGAAAATGAAATCTCATCGGAGATCATGTGAGGCTCTAAATCCGGAAGGCGGTGGATTGACCTATGCCATTCGCGTGGCTTGCACACAGGAGAGGAAAAGTGCAGCTCTAACATCACCCATCCCGAGAGTGCTCTTGGAAGAGCATGTTTAACTTTGAAGTTTCCGATGAAATATCAACCATCATTACACCAAATAACGCCTCGATGTTTAAGAATTTAGCTTTATTTTACTTGAGATATTTTTTTTTACTTCTAGTCCTAAATATACTACGCATGATTCTTCCTTCTATAATGATTAAAGTTTCAGGTTTTTTTCTTCTCTTTTTTTTTAACATTTATTTCCAAAGTTAATTGAATCTCACTTATTCTTTTTTTTTTTTCATTAAAATCATTAGAGCATATTGTTCTTTACTCCATTTACATTTATAGTCCTTAAGACAGCCATATTTTTTCGTGGAAGCCAGATTATGGAGAAGTAATGTACTCGTTAATTCAATTATGGAATAAATTTGGACTTTATGCAGGTAGGATTTGATGCTCTGTATTTTTCTCGAATTGATTATCAAGATAGGGATGAACGAAAGGGCCGGAAAAGTCTTGAGGTTGTATGGAGGGGATCCAAGTCTCTTGGATCATCAGCTGACGTGAGTGATCTTATTTAAATTGTTGGAAGATTTACATAATACCACTTAATTCCTATGTATTTTCCTATGTAGCACCTAAAGCTCAAATTTTACATGTTAAAATGTGTATGTCACTTTTTAAAAGCTAGAATAGTAGTATTTTTGCCGTGACTTGAAAGAGTGGGTTGGTATAAAACTAAAAAGTAAAGTGTAGGTATTTAGATATGTAAACACATAGAATTTGGGTGTTAGGCATGTAAATGCCCCTAATTTATTTTGCTATCTGCAATTAGCATAATTGTAGCTTGGTGTAATATTGCCGATACATTCATGTCATTTATGTTTCCAATTCATCTCAATGCTCTTTTATTCAAGTTTTGTTGGACATGATTGTTCACCAGGTTTTTACTGGCATTTTTCCTGTAAACTACGAGCCCCCTCCTGGGGGTTTTTATTTTGAGGTTAATGACGAATCCCCTGTCATTCAGGTAATGTGCTTAGTGCGCCATTTCTTTTTATAAATACAAATGGGTGAAAATCTTAACTTAATCCGCTCTTTTCCTTGCAGGATGATCCACTTTTGTTCGATTACAATGTTCAGGAAAGAGTGAATGATTTTGTTTCTGCAGCTATATCACAGGCATGAATATCTTTTACATACGTACCGCCCAATTCCTATGAATTTAAATATCTAACACCTACATTTTGTTTTTTGAATTTATACCTCCCAACCCTTTCATATCACATAAAAATTACCACCACCTTTTTAACTTTTGAAAAGTGAAATATGCCTTTTCATGTAACCTAAGGCGGTCTACATGTAAAAATTAAAGTTAGGTGTTAGATAAGTGAATACATAGAAATTGAGTGGTATGTATGTAAATCTTCTTATCTTTTATTTGTCCAAATTTTTTCATTGTTATCACACAAATGTTATGCATTACTTTCTACCTACCTGGCATTCCACTTTGCTGTCTCTCTACTGGCTTTCATGTTTAAGTAATGACAAGGCCGTAGCAACAACAACAACAACAACAGAGCCTTAATCCCGTTAAGTGGGGTCAGCTACATGAATCGTTCTTCTCCATTGCGTCCTATTTAGTTTCATATTTTCATTTAATTCTAATAAATTAAGATCATTTTTTATACAATAAGCCCAAGTATTCTTAGGTCTACCATGCCTTTCTTAACATAAGTCGAATCTAATACATCTACTCTCCTAATCGGATAATCCTATGGTCGACATTTAAAGTGACCAAACCATCTAAGACGACTCTCTCTAATTTTGTTCTTCACCGAAGCTACACCAACGCTATCATGGATATATTCATTTCGCCCTTTGTCTCTAAGTGTAAAGACAGTCATCCACCTAACCATTCTCATCTCGGCAACACTTAACTTAGTATTATGCTTTTCTTTTAAAGACGAATATTCGACACCATAGAGCATTGCAAGTCTCACCACCATCTTATAAAATTTCCTTTCAGTCTAAGCGGTACTTTTCTATCACACAAAAGGCTCGAAGTATTCCTCCACTTCAACCAACCAACTTGAATTCTACTATTAACATCCCCGTCTATATCACTATCGCTTTAAACAATAGACCTGATATATCTTGATTGTTCTAAATGACAAGATCGTAGCATCGATTGAAAATTTTCGAGTGTTGGGTTGGCAACCAAAGGGCTTCATATTCTAGGATCATTGAGAATTTTGAATATGGATTCTTTTTATTTGTGAATAGTTAATAGAGGTGAGTTTTGGTTTGTTTGGATGGATTGATTTTTAAAGTGATTTAACTGATAGCAACTGAAATCTAAAATCCAAAAATCAAACCAACTAAAATTTTTATATAACCAAACCGATTGAATAGACTGAAATTTAGTTCTTAGTTGGAATTTTGTTATGAACAAACATCACAAATTACATATTACATGTATAATATCATTATAATATCATAAATCAACCATTTAATTTCAAATTTTCAGTTTTCGATTTATTCAGCTATATAAAAATAAAAACCAAACTATTAACCAAAAATCAAATATTCAGGTTTAAGAAACCAAAATTGGAATGCATTTTTGAAATCTAACCGAACCAATCTAACTTGTTTGATTCGGTTTGATCTTTCGATTTTGACCAAATAGTTAGAAAGTAGAGGTAAAGAAAAAAGCGGTGAAATTTGGGAAACTATTCCGACTGGTTATTAAATAGTTGTGGGTGAGAACGGGCCCTGGTTGGAGACCAAGTTATGGGTTGGTGATGTGGTGTTTGGTATGTCGATCACGTACAAAAACTTGAATATAGTGTCCCACGAAAACTCTGACCTGCGTCATTCCTCATTCCAAAATCAAACAATCCCCCATTCTTGCCCCTTAATTCATTTTCAAGCTCTGCTTCTTTCGTGTTTAGAACTGTAATCGAGCCGACTTGAGCTGTGAATTTCATGAATTAAATTTGGCTTGGTTGAATCATATGTTCATATTCATTTTAAGCTTGAGGCAAGCTTTTATATATACATTCATATTTAATTTTAATGATCATATACTTATTTGTACTTGGTTGTTTATATTAGTTGAATAATTTAAACATTTGAATGAGTAGTTAATTTTTTATGTGAAGCTAATAGAGAAGTTAAAAATTCAAAGGAGTATTTGATTTTATATATAATATTACTAAAAATATTATTTTGATTAATCTAAATAAGTAAGAAATTGAAGAAATTTTAATTTAGCATCAAATTAATTTATACGAAATAAATTAAATAATATATAAGTTGCAAGTAAACTTTCTTGTAAATTAATAACGTAATTAACTACTAACAAATTAATTCATTGGAATAAAAAAGAAGAAATTACATTAAATTTATATACATATTGATATTAAATTATAATATATTAATGTTTTATATAGTTAAATAAGTTCTAGTTAATTAAATTTTATTTAAGTAATTATGATGTAAGTATAGAATATTTGTAAGTTATTTGTTGAACAATAAAACTAGCGTGTTTGTGAAAATTAATAAAAGAGTTGAAATATGTTCACATTTGGTTCATTTAACCTCTGAGTTTAAAAAAGATGTTTAAACTTATTTATTTACTAATTTGAACAAAATTATCGATTATTAATCAAGCCAAATTTGAGTTGTTCACTACTTACTACCTTAATTTTGTTCTCGTTGCATTATGAATCTCTTTTCATTTCTTAGGCGGGACTTATTATAATTTTCATCTAACCTCATATGCCTAATGAATTAATGATATGTATACAGGACAAATGAATTAAAGTCATGTATTGATCCCATGTATTGATTGAGCTATTTTAGTCAAAATGCAAAAGGATGTGTGTTTAACAATGAAATGTATGCGAGCTGAATGAAATCTGACCGTTACATATATCTTTTTCTTTGGCTGAAAATTTTCTTGAACATATTTCTGCGCTTTGTCTAAAAAATGATCTTAATTTATTAGAATTAATTAAAAATATGACACTAATTATGACATGATGGAGAAAAAGTATTCATGTAGCTGACCCCACTTAGTGGGATTAAGGCTTTGTTGTTATTGTTGTTGTATATTTCTGTGCTTTGAAGTGCTTATTGTCATTCTGAATGATCGAGTCATTGTTTTCTAACTTAAATTAGTATTTGCGTTTACCTTATTGTGTGTGTGTGTGTATGTAGAAACGCGATGCGTTCAATACACACGACACATTTTAATATTAATGATGCTCAGATTTGAAACTAATATAATAAGTTTGAAATATTATGATTGATTAATTTAAAAGTTTAAATGACAATTACCTGTCTTTATTCATAGTTGAAAGAATCAAAATATTTTGAAACAAACAAATTTTATTGGTTGAGATTATCTGGATATAAGTTTTAGCTAAGCTAATAGTATTAGTGGATGACATATTGTTAAATCATTTGATTGTTAAGCAAAAATATATACATAATGCACAAATTTTTATACATGTTAAGCATCTAAAATTTTATATTTCTAATATTATAACAGTGTCAAAATATATACATAAATAATATATATTTTACTTTAAAATGAGTAATAATGTTATATTTAATAATCATATAAATTTAAGTGTTATATATATGAGCAAATTATTTTTGAGAATTTAAAATATCATGGTCAATAATTTTAAGTGCTTCATTAATGATACATCATTTCATTCATAAAATAATTTTATATTGATATTTTAAGGACCTTTATGTTCCTCCATATCCACACATATTTAACATTAATAAAACTATAAAGATAATAATGTGTTAAGTTCTTCATCGATTAATTAAAAGTAATTTTTAAATTATTTTTTTTTTAATTTTTGTTTTGAAAAGCAGAGGTAGATCTACGAAGTCTTGGGCTTATTGTATAAAAAATGATCTTAATTTATTAGAATTAAATGAAAATATGACACTAAATATGACGCAATGGAGAAAAAGGATTCATGTGGCCGACCCCACTTAGTGGGATTAAGGGTTTTTTGTTCTTGTTGTTGTTTGATTTTGAACCCCATTTATTTTTCTAAGATCCAGAGCTTATTTGGCTTAATTAAAGGGTGAGAAGTACCGGCTGATAAAATGTTAGTTTTAAAAGAGACAAAAAGACAACCTTAAACATAAGTACTTGCCACATTTTTTTTCCGCTTCTTTTCTTAATTTTTGTTCCAGTTGTATCTCTAACTCCAAATGTGTTGCGATTACACAATTTCAAATATTTATGTTTAGTTGATTTAGGTGAAATTTTGCCTAAAATTGGTCTAAAACGTGATTCCAAACATATCTAGTTAGCATGCAAATTCTGATAAATTTTCAACAACAATAACAACAACAACAAAGCCTTAATCCCACTAAGTGGGGTCTGCTACATGAATCCTTTTTCTCCATTGCGTCCTATTTAGTGTCAAATTTTCGTTTAATTCTAATAAATTAAGATAATTTTTCATGCAATAAGCCCAAGTTTTCCTAGGTCTACTTCTGCCTTTCTTACCATAAGTTGTATCTAAAACATCTACTCTCCTAATCGGATCATTAGGTGGTCGACGTTTAATGTGACCAAACCATCTAAGGCGACTCTCTCTAATTTTATCCGTCACTGGAGCAACACCAACCCTATTACGGATAAATTTTCAAACTCAGATATTTAAATTGTTAAATACATTGAAACTGCAAAAATTAAACAATCTCAAAAACATTTTGCTATAGTTATGGATGTCCTTACAAGACATTTACACCAGGTTGTACCTTTGTGCATGCTTTTTGCTGGTGATATCCTTGTGAATTCTAATGATAAGACTAGAAACAGTTCAGGAAAAATTTGAATTATGAAGGCCAATTTGAGAGATTAAAGGCTTTCGTTTGAGTAGATCTAAAACTGAATACATGGAATATAATTTTATTAGTAGTAGATCTAGTAACGTGGTTGTAACAATGGGTGAAAAAGTCATTAAAAAAGGTAAACATTTTAGATATGTCGGGTCAATAGTTCAAAATGATGGTGATATAGATGGGGATGTTATTAGTAGAATTCAAGTTGGATGATTGAAATGGAGGAATGCATCAGGTCTATTGTGTGATGCAAAAGTACTGCTTAGACTTAAAGGGAAAATTTATAAGATGGTCGTGAGACATGCAATAGTTTATGACACAAAATATTGGCCTATAAAAGCGAAGCATATATAAAATAAAGTTAAGTGTTTTTGAGATGAGAATGCTTAGGTGGATGAGTCACTTTACACTTGGATACAAAATGCAAAATGAATATATTGGTGAAAAGGTTGATTTTCTCCAACAGACTAGATTTGAGAGAGTTTTCTTGGATAGTTTGGTCACGTTAAATGTCAACACTTTGATGATCTTAGGAGAGTAGATTTTTTAGATTTGATTTTCGATAAGAAAGGCAGAGGTAGACCTAAAAAAGACGTGGGCTTGTTGTATTAAAAATGATCTTAATTTATTAAAATTAAATGAAAATATGACACTCAATGAAGAAAAAGATTCATGTAGTCGATCCCACTAAGTGGGAAAAAGATTTTTTGTTGTTGTTGTAAGATTTAAGTGAAATTTTGCTTAAAACATGCCAAAAAATAGGCCTCATACACACACACACAAAAAAAAAAAAAAAAAAAAATCAAATTTTTTTGGGGGAAATAAACAAATAAAAAAAGTCTACTATAAACATTTTTTAAATGATAAAATATATTAATACTAATATTATCAACTATAATTTTTTCTTCATTTGAAAATTCATAAAATATGATAGTATCAACTGAATTAAAATAACAAAATATAGTAATTTTGCTTAATTAATCGAGATAGTTTTAAATATTAATCAAAACTTTTTCCTTTGAAAATTGGAAGGTGAAAATTGAGTTAACACTAAAGAAATGTTGATTTATGTTTCATACAAGTGCAAATATTATATCTAAAAATATTCGAGTCAACGTAAATATAAATCCATCAAATTTAAATCTTTAATGTAAAAATATTATACAATATTTATTAATTAATGTAAAATTTCATAAATAAACCAATAAAAATCATATATAATCAAGTACAAATTCAGTCACATATTTCTATTATCTTGTTGTGGGAAAAATAGTTTGAGAGAGAAGAAAATACTATAGGAAACTAAATGAAACTGGAACACAAGAATTTACGTGGTTCAGTCCATAAGGCCTATATCCACGGGAGGGAAATCACAGTCAAATCACTAAGACAATTGGAAGAGTTACATGGCTTTACACTGAGAGAGAAGAGCCTTCATCTTGCCATGACCTCTCTTTCTCACAGGACCTCCAAGATCCTCACCCTCTCAATTCTTGAATGCTATCTACTCTTTAACAAGGAAAACCTGATTTTCTTTTTCTTAGCCTCTTCCCACACCTCTCTACAAGCCTCCCCATTATTTATAATATAATGAGCCTTCCTATGTAGAACCAGTTCGCCTTAGATGCTTCCATCCATCTCTAATTACAAGTATGCTATGTCTTAGTTATATAATTGAGAGTCATAGCAACATATCTCAATCAATTGATCCACAATAGTTTCACTTTGAAAGAGTGGCCGAAAAGAAAAAAAAGTTAAGAACTAAAAATTTGCCCTATTAAAAATAAAATTTACACAAAAATATGCAGTTATATGCATTTTAAATTTATGCACCTTCAATATACTGACCAAATAACAACTCTTTATTAGGTGTTGATTTGTTTTAGTGTCTAGTAAGAATAATTTCAATTTCCTTCATTTAATGAAAATAGTTTCAGTTAAAATTTTTAATAATTTTTGCTTTAGCTCATCTCCTCGTTGTTGACCACTATTTGAGACCCAGAATAACGGATTTATAAGTGCATCCACAGATAAGAAGATAGTCTAACATAATTTTAGGTGGGTGATATTTGGATGTGAACATTCGAAGTGAGGTTTGAAAATTAATACATTTAAAAAAAGATGAACTTCACTGAAACATATAAAAATTATTAACTTTATTGAAAAATTGAAACGTCTCCGTGAAAATTATTGAACATAAATCGAATTCCACGCATAGCTGAAACAAATGATCTCTTTTAACTTCTAATTCCGTTGGTTTTAAAAAATCAAAACATATTCCATCTGTTTTAAACAATAAATTTATAATTAATACGGAAAACATGTATAGCCGATATGTTTTAATTTCCAAATATTTAATTCCATCAGAAAAACTTACCATGTGCATAGCAGTGATGTACGTGGCAAAATAACTAACAGCCTAAAAGAAAAGCGTTAAATTACTTACAAAAACGAATCAGCAATTATAATTTACTTTTTAAAAAACATTAATTTTATTGAAAAAAAATGAATCAACAATTCCACGCATAGCTGAAACATTTTATTCCACTGGTTTAATAGAGTATTTATAATTATAATTAATATATTTACTGTAACATTTAAATTATAATTAACATCTTTAATATAAATGATACTATATAGGGTTAAGATTTATCTTTGAAAATTATTGGTGAAGGTTTGAAATCATAAAAGCAAAATAAGATGAAAGGCTAGATTTCATTCGGGAAGAAACAGAAGCGGCTTTTATAATAGTAGCAGCGTGTGTGTGTGTGTATATATATATATATATATATATATATATATATATATATATATATATATAGATATAGATATAGATAGATAGTCATACATACATATATTATATACATATCATATATGAATGCACACTTTATTCTGATTTTTAATACATGTGTCTGTTGAGTCCAACAGTAATCTACTATTTATGTTTCAGGCAAATATTACACGCACAAATCATATCATGTTCACCATGGGAACTGATTTTAAGTACCAATATGCGAAGTCATGGTTCAGACAAATGGACCAGTTTATTCATTATGTTAACAAGGTAAGTATTACTTTTGCAGTACTTCTAAAATAGGCTTGTTTTTTTTTTTTTTTTTTTTTGACATTGCTTAACCTACGGTGGCTAAAACCTAACGCTTTTAGGGTTTCATGCTGGGTTTTTTCTTTGCATTAATCAATAAACTTTATTTGTATGCGGGTACCTTATGCCCTATCAGTCTAGTTCTCTAATTTTGAATTGTTATGTATTTTGGTTAAGCAAATATATCTGCAGTCCAAATTTCCTTGCAACAATTTCGTGGATTGGAGGTATCCAGCAAGTGCAATTTAAGGACATTTATGAACGCTTTGGACATAGTTTTCACATGGTAACAGTAGAATTGACATGAAAGTTTCTGACAAGGTAACAGTAGAATTGACATGAAAGTTTTTGACAAGGTAACAGTAGAATTGACATAACTTGTTGGAAGTAACAGCCTTATGTGCTGTAAGGGTGGGGAAGGAGAGAAGAAGATGCTTGAGGAAAGTGGTCAGAATTGCTTATGGCACCTCCTACGAGGAGGAGAAGGACGATGAAGAAGAGGTGGAGGTGGGGTGGGGTGGGGTGAATTGGGCGTTACACAAAACTTTTCTCGATCAGAAATTTAGATTTTGTCTTAGTAGAGAACTTAAATGTTAAAACAAATTTATGTGTCAGAGAGTTTTAGAGCTAAAGGTAATTTAAAATTTAAGTTATTTTTATTTTGCAGGGAAGTTTAATGATGTGACTTATACATTAAAAAGATAAACAACAATTAAGAGAAAGTGCAAGAAAGTAAAACACAAACAATTTTTAGGCTGTTTGGCCAAATACTCAAAAACTGGTCTACACTATGCCTACCACCAAAATCCAATGCTAGGACAACTAAAATAATTGACGATATAATAACCGCATCCTTCCACAACAGATGGATACTACACTCACAACACGTGAGTGCAACCTCATCACAGGGTTATAATCAACCAAAAAAACAAAAATAAAATTACAAGATTTTACTCTCACATAGGAATATCTAAAAAATATTGCTCTACTACAACAACAACAATAAGTACAAGCCTTATCCCGCTAAGTGGGATTGGTTACATGAATCTATTTCTTCAATTGCGTCCTTTTGAGTGTCATATTTTCATTTAATTCGAATAAATTAAGATAATTTTATGCCAAAGTATCTTTAGGTTTACCTTTGCCTTTCTTAACATAAGTTGAATCTAAAACATCTAGTCTCCTAACCGGATCATCAGATGGTCGAAGTTTGATGTGACCAAACCATCTAAGATTACTCTCTCTAAGCTTGTCCACCATTGGAGCTACACCAACCCATCATAGATATATTCATTTGACATTTTGTCTCTAAGTGTCTAGCCACTCATCCATCTAAGCATTCCCACATCAACAACACTTAATTTTATTTTATGCTTCTCTTTTAAAGGCCCACATTTGCGCTATAGAGCATTGCAAGTCTCACCACCATCTTATAAAATTTTCCTTTCTGTCTAAGCGGCACTTTTCTATCACACAATAGACCCAATGTATTCCTCCACTTCTATCACACAATAGGCCCGATTACTAATAACTTCCCCTTCTATATCACCAGCACTTTGAATAATATACCTTTGATACCTAAAACTTTCACAACTTTTAATGATTTGATCACCCATAGTTAGAACCCTGCCACTGGAGCTCCTACTACTAAAATTACATTCCATGTATTCAGTTTAGTTCTACTCAAGCGAAGGCCTTTAGGCTCCAATGGTGACCTTCATAATGTAATTTTTTTTTGAACTCTTTCTCTAGTCTTATCCACAAGAAGGATTTCATCAGTGAAAAGCATAAACCAAGGCACATTCTCTTGTAAATATCCAGTAAGAGCATCCATAACTAAGAAAGATGTCGGCTTAAACGCGATTCCTGATGTAATCCAACTGAAATAGGAAAATACTTGGTCAATCCTTCTTCTGTTCGAACACAAGTATCAACTCTAGTAGACGTATCTTTAATGACTTGAATATAAGTCATACCAACACCTTTCTTCTCTAGAACTCCCCAAAGAATTTCTCTTGGAACCTTATCGTAAGCTTTTTTATCAATAAAATCATATGTAGATCCTCATTCTGTCTTTACTTCTCCTTCAACCTCTCAATAAATGTATAGCTTCCATAGTAGACTTGCCCGACATAAATACAAACTAATTATGAGAAAACTTTGCAACACATTTTAACCTGTGTTCAATTACCCTCTCCCATTTTTTAATGTATGACACATCAACTTAATTCATCTCTACTTTGCTCAAACTTGTATATCCTATTTATTCTTAAAAATGCGGACCAAAATACTCTTCCACCACTCCTCAAGAATCTCATAGTTTTAAAATAATATTAAAGAGTTTAGTAAGCCAAGAAACTTTTAAATCTCCTAAATATTTTTAGACTTCGAATGAGATATCATCAGGTCATATTGATTTTCCAATACGATCAAAAATATCCATGTCATGTTTTTTTGACAAATTTTATGTTTGTTGTCGACTAACTAATGCAACTCTCCACTTTTTATATCCAGGACTTGAGACACTGTCGGCGTTGTTTTGTGCGTGAAGTGCCCGTAAGAAGCTGTCGGTCGCCGGAATCGGAATCCCGTCGCCCGCTTCGGAAGGATCCTTCAACGAAAAGAAAGGAAGTCAAACTGACCCCATATTTTTCATAGTTTGAATGAAAGAGCGCTACACCTCAAGTCATGCATTTATCCCGAAAGACAAACACAAGACTTAAGGGTGAGGCTCGATCAAAGAAACTAAGAAATATATGACGTCCGTTTGGTCTGCGAAACCAATTTATTTGCCGACAAATTCCCCTATTTAATATGAAGAATTAAATAGGGTTTATTTTAAGCTGGGTTCGGAAAATGCTTCCTATAAGGGCAAACCCCTATAGTTAATTACATCTTAAATGACCGAAATCATCTAAGAATACTCTTGATAAAAATCAGGAAATATTATCTTCAAGGAGGTCAAAAGGATAGGACTTTTCAACGAAATAAGATGTGGAGGTGTGCAAAAGGAATTGGCTCAAATTTGGAATGCGGAATCCAAAGGGAGAGGACTCAGGGGATGTCAGAGGTCCGAAAGCGAGCCTCAATAACTTCCCGAGCTATCCTATGGTTTTGTCGACGACGACAAGCTCCACTCGTCGAAGACGACCGTGCTGCCCACTATACTAGCTCCGAGCTCCTTGCTGTGAAGAGGCTGAGTTTTCTAAGGTGGCGAGTCAAAATATTCAATCAGGTGGCCCTATGGTCGAAGTTCTTCTAAACATCCTATGCAAATATGTTTAAGTGTTGTACAGTTTATAACAGGATATGTATATAGACGAGAGTAACGATAGAAGCATGCAACAGTATATAATGTAACGTGCTAAACAGGATAACATGCAGTAGCAGGTATGAAAAGTGACGGCTAAACAGTATAGCATGCAGTAGCAGGTATGAAAAGTGACGGCTAAACAGTATAGCATGCAGTAGCAGGTATGAAAAGGTAACACGCTGCAAATGTAAACAAACCTGTATACCTGGGAGGCCCGTTATTTTCTTTCGTCTAGCCGACAGTAAGTGTGCCACATGAAAGCCAAGCAATGCGAATAAAAGGTCGTCGAAAAACTCGAAAAAAAAAGTGGCCGACCCACAACGGAAAGCTCGAGAAAAGTAGTAAAAGTCACCAAAACTCCGAGAAAATCCTAAAAAGACCACGAGTGCTTTATCAAAAATCAAATGAAAACCCGAAGAAAACCGCAAGCACTCGGGTCAGGGCTAGACTCGAAGCGTGTAAGTACTTGCTCGAAGGGTCGTCGAAGGCTACTCCGGTCGCACGAGTGTATAAAGCTCGTCACTCGGCCAGAAAGGTGTCCAACTAAACCTAACTCGTGAGAGTGTTCCCCACCCAAGACTGATAATCAACAAGTGGACAATCAAATTTTATAATGTAGTTTTGAAATTTATATTTTTAGCATGCATATGAATTTCAGACATGCAAAAGAGAGTTTATCAATTTTTTTTATTATAGTGGAAAGATATTTTTGTTGCGAAATGTAGTATCGTATTTTTATCAGATTTTGAAAAAAATATAATTGTCCACGAGTCGATCATTTCGTAGGGTAAAGGATCGCTAACAATCCTAAGAAGATACGGGTGCCCCGCTTGCTCATGTAGCGGTGAATGATACCGTCATCCTACGGTTCACCGGGGCCCCGAAGCGAGTCACGATGTCGTAGGATGGGATATCATTCTACTCTATCACTGGCGTGCCTTTTGCATCATCGCCGTCATCGCCCAAAAAAAAAACAAAACCAAAACCGACTCCGAGTGAAGCGGGGAAAACGTGTCAAGCAACGAAAAGGGGGAAAGGAAAATTAACCCACCCCCGAACTTGGAGGGATAGGACGACGAGTGAGTTAATTTAAAATTCCCCTAACACATGTAATAACAAGGCGTTTAAAAACGAAATCCGAGTTCCCGAATCGACCTCGAGGGTGTCATTTTCTCGCTCAAGCACAATTATATCAAAAGGAAACTTAAAAACAAAATTGTGGAGAGAAAACGATCAAAGCCTTTTAAAATCAAGTAAAAAGAGAAAAAGGGCTCGAGACAAACACCGGTTGCGAACATTTCCAAACCCATAAGAAAGTGAATGGACAAGCTTCCCAAGAACATCGATTTAACTCCAATTCATCAAATGAGGCACCTAAGAAGTGGCTCAAGCACAATGCTTAATATCTCCCTCTCAAACAAGCAAAGAGCAACTATAGGTTCGTTTTTATCAATTCCCAATTCAAACACAACAGTAAACAAGGCCACCATCACATCAGCCACCAACAAAAAGGCTCTCGGCCAAGCCCCAACAAAAAGGGCAGCAACAAGTAAAGTTTCTATCCAACCTCAAAACTCACAAATCACATCAATGGACTCACGGCCAAGCCCCAAATTGAACCCAACTCCTTCCATAAACATAGAATCAGTTTTCACCAAATGAGCACAAAGCCCGACCCTCGACTAGAGCCAAACCCGAGCACAAACTCGAGCCCACAACAAGCCTCCAAGTGAATCAAATGAATTATCCCAACTCCAATTACAGCAGCCTTTTAAAAAGCCAAATTCAAACTTCCATTGGGCAAGAAACCGAGCCACAACAAGGCCAAGAAAGCCAGCCCTACTCCAAACCAAAACAGCCCTCAAAGAAACAGGTTCCAGTCTACAGGGAAGCCAAACCCGAGCCAGCATAAGGCTAAGAAATACAGCTCAATCCCAAACTAAAACAGCCCCCAAAGAGGCAAATACCAGCTTATAGGGAAGCCAAGCCCGAGCCACATGAGGATGAAACCCGAGCCGTGGCTGGCCTGGGATAAAGTCAGCTTTAAATTGAAACAGTCCAAATATAAAATCGAAATCAAAGGTGTCAAAGAGAGCCAAAACTGAGCACAGCAGGGGTGAAAACAAAGCTAGCTTTAAATCACAGCAGTTTCGACATAAAGCCAAAGCTAGAGAAAGCTAAAGAAGCCAACCCGAATCGTAGCTAAACTAGGGACAGCTCCAGTTTTAAATTTAAAACCAAATGGGTAGCAAGACTAACAAAAGCCGAGCCTCATGAGGCTAAAAAAAAGACGAATCCCAAATCGAGTTCAAAGCACATAATGCAGCGGGACTCCACAAGACCGATTCACATGAGGCTAAAACCAAGCCCGATCACAATTAAATCCAGAACCAATATAGAACTGAAGCAAACTTCTCCTTGAAATCTCAATTAAAATGAAGCACATACATATCTTTAAAAAGCTTCACTACCATGCATTTGCTAGCAAGAATAAGTATAGAACGAACATGAAAAACCCTTCAAATTAATTAATCATGCTTCGTGAAGGGCTAGATTTCCATATATTCAAGGCATAAGGCCACCACATGCTTGTAAACAAAGGTGAGCATAAAGAATTTCCAAACTAGCTAGCCATATCTTCATGAAAGATTAAAATGCAAGAGGCCCAAGAACAACATAAACCTCTCCGAAGCCAAGCCTAAATTTTCTCTCTAGCATGCTCAATCGAAACTTTTTAGCCACATTTCAAATTGTAAAGAAAACATTCCAAAGCATTTATACAAGTATCACATTAGCATGCTGTTAGAAGAAGAAACCCATAGGAATCGGTATTTCGAGCAACTAAATAAGACTTTCCATAGCATACAAGTGCTTAACCGAAACTATGAACAGGGCAAACCGAGCCAAAGGCACAAGTGAAGCCTCCCTGGGGCCAAAACCGAGAATAAGAAAGGGGTGGAGGAGAGTTACCAGATTGCGTAGAACATACAAGAAGCAAACCGCAAGTACAAGAAACGCTCCAACAGCAACTCCCCTCTCTTCACAAAGGTTTTTGGGCCAACCACAATCCCACCCCAAATGGGGTTTAAATAGGCAGAGGAGGGGAAGCAGAGGTCAAGAGCTCAACCTACAGGATCGGGCGCAAGTGGGACTGGCGGCAAATTGCCGCAGGAGGGAGCAGAGCTCGGTAAGGGACGCACGCATGAGGTGTCGCAAGTTGCTCGAGGGATAAGGATAGGGCTTATCACGAGCGGCTCGAGGAGCAAACGGCCGCCAGAAAGCACGCTCGAGCGCGGGAGGGACGAAGGCTCCAGGGAACTCGCGTGGGAGAGACGAAGGCACCAGTCGAGTGCGAAGGTAATTAGGGCAGAGGGTTTAATTTAAAAAAAAAGATTTTAGAATATCTTTTTTTTGTTTTATTTTTATTATTTAAATTAAAACTTAAATTACAAGTTTCGCCCTCGACAGGCTATCGTCGCAAACTTAACGTCGATTTTAAGTGCAAACGAATTTCCGGACGCATCGGCGCAGTCCGTTTCGTCGTCCGAGGTCGTCTGAGCAACCTCGTCGACGAGCGCGTCAAAATTGCGTCGAAATTTGGTATCGTCGCAAAATTTTGACGCGAGCGCGATCGAAAGAGAGGTCAACAGGACCCGACAATGACAGGGTTAGAAAAAACATAGGAATATATAAAAAATATTGCTCTCATCAAATAAAAAAACAACAATAAAAATAATAGCTCACGGTGTTGTTTTAGTTTAAATAATATGAAGGTGAATAAAGCCTTGCAATTTTATAAAATTTAATCCAAATGATATGAAGAACTCAAAATATAATTTATGTAATGAAATCAATGTAAACTATAAATGTCAATCTGAGAAATAAACTAACTTTTAAAAAAAGCACATTTATGTTAAATCAAGCTAATATGAAATTTGTATGTGAAAGAAATTAGCACTTTAAAAACATGAGTTCAAACATTTCATAAAGTTTAAACCAAGATGAAAATATTTATAACACAAAATCACAACTTGAAAATATCGCACCAAAGGAATCAAACTTTGAAGAGTATTGATTGAAAGAGAGCAAAAGATGTTCCTTGTAGATGCTTGAATCAAGAGAAGACTGATGGAACTTCGGCCAAGCAATGAGAGAAGGGATTTAGCAATTGAGACAATAATTCAACAGAGTTTTGGTATGATTTTTGAGAGCAAGCCTGATTAACCAAGCCATAGACCCATATTCATATTGAAAATTTTGGCCAAGCATTAGAGAATTGGAAGAAAATAATTTTTGGAATGTTTTTTAGATTTAAGAATAAAATAAATCAAGAATAAACAATGGTAGTGGCCAACCATGATTTAATATGGACTTAGTAGATTTATTTTGCAGCTCATCAATATTTCAGAGTTAATTAATTTGGCCAATGAGAAATAAGTTATGAGGATTTTAAATAAGGTAAGCACGAAAGGGAATTTTAGCCTATGAGGGATTAAATTAATAAATTTATCATCAATCAAGAGACTTAACTAATCAAGAGATTTACTATGATTCAGTTTAAATAATCATTTGAAATTTTTGAAAACTTTCTTGAAATAAACCTTAATATATAAAGAAAGATATCATGTAGAAAATCTTATAAAATAATTTGAATGATTTCAATTTTTAATGTACTTTAAGGAAATAATAATATAGCCATAAATATTTGTGAAAATTCGAATTATATCAACCAAAATAAATTTGGAGAGATTTGAACAATATTAATGAAACTAGGCAATTAATTAATGCAAGTGAAAAAGCAAGTTTAATATTTAATTTAACTAGAAAATGATTATCCAGAATTAATAAAATGGATGGCATTAATTTTAGTAAATATATTAATTAATTTTAAGTGCAGATAACTAAGAAAATTTGGCCTAAATAATTCGAATAACAAGAATTATTATTTTGATAGGGTAGGAGAGATAGCAAAATAGTAATATTAGAGATAAAGCATTCTCCTATATTATGTCTTTAATTTTAGGCATCATTTTGAGAAAATAATTGAGCCATTTTTTTCAAATAATTCATCTTATTTTGTTTCAAATTTTTTTTTAAAAAGTGACTATTTCAAGTGGCTATGACAAAAAATCATTTTTGATAATTAGGAAGAAGAAAAATGATAATTTGGATAATTTAGGGATAGTTTGAACTAAATGTCATCAACTAAATTTTAGGGGACAATTTGAACTAAATGTGTACCACTATATGTATAGAATTGATTAATGAAACGCTAGGATATTTATGAAATAAATTTTGAGCTCAAGTCAAGTTTTGGATCATGCAAAAAGATAAATTATCCAAAAAAAGTATTTTAATGATAATTTTAAAAATAATGCAAATTTACCTTTGTAAGATTTGTGTAGAGTTGTTTTGCAAATGTGAAAATATGATTTAACATTAAATTTTAATTTTAATTTTAATTTTAATTTGTGAGCTGTTAAATTTTAATTATTGCGCATAATAAGTAGCAAAGACCCAACTTCAATTATGAGTTGGATTTGACTGTATCAAAATTTATTGATTGAACTACCTTTTGCATTTGCCTGAAACACTTAAAATATAGCATTAGTATTACCCAACAAAATTTTTGTTATCATCAAAATCGAGTGGACCATATGAAATGACTCATGGGGCTAACAGGTGGAATGCTTGTTTATGGATATTCACTTGTGTCCTTAAATTATTGTGTGAATTGACTTCTTTTACGTCTTCTCATTGTTTACACATGTCAAAATCTTTTCCATGTCCAGCGCAAGGGTAAATTTGTTGTTTTTTTTTGGTGGTGGTTCAGGCATTATCGGTGTTACCAAAATGTTGGTGCAGTCCATTTCACAAAACAGGCAATGATTTAGTGATTTTCGTTGTCGTAGATGTGATTAAATTTAACTTCAATGCACTACAGCCATTGTCCTTTGTTTCGTCTCGCTCAATCGAATTACTTGCTGATATTCTAACTGCCATGTTTTTCTTTTATGTATAATGAAATATTCAAAAGAATGTTGTGAAAAATATTAATTACAAATGAACTAAACCTCATTTTGAATGAAAATCTTATACAGTTACAATGTAAAAATTAGCGTACTTTAGAATCTATGCTACACAAAAAATTTATTTGGTAAATGTTATATGATTCATGTGATGTAATTTGTTGGCATTGTTTGAACATGCCCTAATCTATGAAGAAGCGATGCTTGATACTTCATAAACAGGTCTGCATGAAATTTTGCATTTCAAAATCTACTATGTTTTCTTAAAGCTTTTATACTAAATTTTATTTATCTTTGTGCATTATTTAATGTTTTACAATAGAGCAAGTAATTTTCTCCATTAATATTATTTTATCACGCTTCAGGATGGGCGAGTTAATGCCTTGTATTCGACACCTTCCATATACACTGATGCTAAATACGAAGCAAATGAATTTTGGCCTCTCAAGACAGATGACTTTTTCCCGTAAGTCGAATACTTGAAAAGTTAAGGAATTATTTGGGAACATTTTTAATTTTTATTTTCATCTATATTTTTGTTTTTATTTTTAAGAACATATTTGTTTGGTGCATATTTTAAGTGTTTTTAAAAGCACTCAAAATAACATTTTTATGTTGGCTTGAGTGTTTAGAAAAGCAATCACCACTAACAAATATTTTTTATTTCAATGTAAAACTTAAAAATAAGAAAATAAAATAAAATAAAAAAGTGATCCCAAACGGTCCCTAAAGTTTCTTTATCATGTCAGTTTATTTGAAATCAATAATGCTGTTTTAACTAGTATATATACTGTAGATATGCGGATGGACCAAATAGATATTGGACAGGATACTTCAGCAGTAGGCCTAGCTTCAAAAGATACGTTAGAAGGACGAGTGCCTACTATCTAGTAGGGCTTCAATTCCCTTTCATATTTTGAATCGGGCATTTACATTCATACCACACAATTCTTATTTATTTACATATCTAACATCCAAACTTTCATATTTATATACATACGACTCTAATCTTTAATATCACATAAAAAAATACCACTACTATTAACATTTTAAAAGTGAAGTATACCTTTTAAAAGTGAAGTACACCTTTTCATGCATAGTTTCATGCCACCATATTGTTATAAATGTAAATATCAAATTTTGGGTGTTAGATATATGAATACAAATAAATTGTGTTGTATGGATGTGAATTTCCCATTTTGAACATGTTATCCAAAAAATGGACATCTAATGTATTCAACCATCTTAAAGGCTGCAAGGCAACTGGAGTTTCTTATTGGAAGAAACAGCTCGGGGCCAAGCACTGACAGTTTGGCTGATGCTTTAGCCATTGCTCAACATCATGATGCAGTTAGTGGAACCGAACAACAGCATGTTGCAAACGATTATGCGAAACGACTATCTATAGGCTATGCCGAGGTGACAAATTTGGCTCAAGCTGTGGCATTTGCAACTTTGATCCATCATTGTTAGTTATGCATTTACATATTTAACACCAAACTTTATTTTTTACATTTATACCACCCAATTATTTCATATCACATAAAAATAGGACAATTTTAACTTTTAAAAGTGAAATGCACCTTTTCATGCATCGGTAAGGTGGTTTGTATATAAAAATTGAAGTTTAGGTGTTGGGTATGTAAATAAATGAATTGAGTTGTATGCATGTAAATCTTCCTTTTTTTTTTTTTTTTTTTTTTCTTTTCAGTCTGAGAAGGTAGTTGGGTTATCACTTGGCTGCTTGGCAGAATCACTCTCAGGTTCTCGTTGCTATAACCCTGCAACTAAGTTTGAACAGGTTTGATATGATAGAATTACTGTTTTACATTGCAAGGAAATTTTTGTATCTTTTGCTAAATTGTGAATGTACAGCTTTCCATCAGCCATAGTTTATAAAAGTTATACTTTCAAGGGGTCTTCTATAAAACAATGGTTTAATCACCTCAATACCGAGGAATGTGCCCTCTAGAACTATTGGCCATTATAGGTAATCCATTCTGCAATGATGACAAAAGATGGTGCAGTTTCATGACAAACCGGCTCAAAAATCTCTGGATCCATTGCTGAGTACACAAATGGACTGATAATGCATTTAGAAAGCTGAAATGATCTCAGAAAATGCTGTCTTGTCATGCTGAAGTTGTGATGGGGAAGCGAACTGCATGTACTTTGGAAGGAAATTTGCTGGGAATTCAACCACGTTAGATGTTTTAAAAATAAAAGAAAATAACAATATAAAATAATATAAAAAGGGGATGTAAATAAATAAATATAAACAGAATATAATAACAATAACAGCAGCAGCAGCAGCAACAACAACAACAATAATAATAATAACAATAATAATAATAATAATAATAAGATATATGTGTTTGTACATACAGGTACATTAAACACATCCATTTTAGCCATCTCACAGAGTTTGTTTGGAGAAACTTTCTTTTCGCGCTGCTTTTCAGAGTGCTACTACAACTATGTCTGCTGCTTTCTTGTTGCTTTATAGAAATTTCATTAGTGGTCATCTACTTTCTATAAAATGATCTGCTAAAGTATGATAGTTGTAAGAAAATTATTGTAATTGTTTTTTCCGCAGATGCTTTGCAACCACCTTTATAAACAACTGCAACTGCCCTAAACTTATCATAAATCAACAGTTTGGATGTTATTTCGGTTCAGGTTAAGATATATTATGATGCATGAGGTATTATGTTAATGACTTTTAATAATGTGTTTCTCCTGCTTATGTTATAGACAAAAATAGGCTTTTACTATTGATGACTAGAGAAATTTTAGCTTATAGTTATGCTTCTTCGCCTCAATGAATCTTTGCCTACTTCATATGCTTCCTATCTTTTCCGTTTATTTTGGACCTATGGTTTAAATACATCATGCAGCGAATTATTGTATCTGTTTTTTCCGTTTCTTGGTTTTTGATTATTGATTTTTTTTGTGTTCTACTGTCTAGTGTCCGCTTCTGAATTTAAGTTACTGCCCTCCTTCTGAAGCAGAGCTCTCTCATGGAAAAAGCCTTGTAATATAATTAATTTTTCGTAATTACTTTTGTCTGGTCTGGTAATTTTTATAGAAACTGAATGTGTCACTAATCTTGTAGGTTGTTCTTGTGTACAACTCACTTGGATGGAAAAGGGAGGATGTGATTCAAATTCCAGTAAGAAATTCTTTCTTATTCCTATTCATTCTTAGCTAGATTTGTTCTCGGGAAGCTCCTTAACCCAGCTACTCCCTCAGCTTTCCCTGCGGAAAAAAAAGGAAAGACAGTATACTAAAACTGCGAAGTTGATGGTTTTGCCAGTTCTCTGAGCATTTTGTTCCAACTATTATTTCATGTTTAAATATTTTATGTTTATTACATGATGGAAATAGGAGAGCTGTTTTTTTATATTATGCATGGGGCTTAAGATAGTTTTTTTGGTAACATTTGCTTTAAACAAAGTATGGAATTTTGAGTTTCCTATTTTGGATTTATTCTTGATTTATTCCTTTCGAATTATGTTGTATTTTTATCCTTTTTTAGCTGTTGTCTTCTGTATGTTGTAATTGTAAGAATTAAGTTTTTCCTAGCCTGTACTTATTATATTAGGAGGAGTTGTAATTTGATTATCATGAAATAAGAGAGTATAATTTTCTTCACATTTCTACATGGTATCAGAGAGTGGGAAGAAACCCTAGCATTTTGCAGCTGCCGGAGCGGGTATTGGTGTGGTAATTCGTGATGAGATAGGCAAAGTTGTTCTGGCTACTGGAAAGAATCTTGTCCACTGGGACAGTTCTCAAGTTGAAATGGAGGCAGTTATGTTTCTTGGCAAACTCCTTAAGCCTGGGATGATTGAAACCAAGGGGAGCCTGATCATTGATGCTTTTGGCAATCTTATGCAAGCTAATGGTTGGCAACACCACCTCCAGATTGAACCGGACATCACATTTCATTTTGACTTTCAAAAAGTTTTATTTCTTTTTGCTTACAGAGAATATAACAAATCGGGCAATTTCTTTTGCTAGGCTCGCTTTGGATAGGTATTTCTTTTGGGAGGCTCACACTTGTGACCTCGATTTTTTAGCGTGGTTGAGGAAGATGCCAACCATGCTAGTTCTCTTGTCTAGCTTTTATAGCTCTCTTTTGTACTTTTGTTTTTATTTTTAATGCAATATGCACATTTAGGGAACCTCTTCAGCCGGCCTGCAGACCATCCCCGACTCTCTCTGCAGCCGAAACTCTCCCTGGAGGCCCCTTCCTCTATTCTCTTTGCACCAGAATCTTCCATGCTACAGACCCTCATTGCCAAACTCTTTATGCAAGCATTCCTTGCTTTTATCCTTGACATCGGATCCTCCCTGCAACTGGAATCCTCCCTGCTGTAGGCTGATGCGCCCCCGGCTTGTGCTATTTTTCTACGTGTTTTTATGTTTTGTATGTGCACACACTAGAGGTTCTACGTAAGTATACGTATCGTTCAAGTAATACAGTGCTCTAGTGGAGTCCCGTTTATCGATTCCACAGGAAAGTTAGGTAAGAGGTTCTTAGTCAAATTCTAGTATACTATTATCAGAATTTAGTTTGGAAGATCGATATAAGTAGTGTTTTATCTAGCAACTACTCTTAAATGCAGATGATTATATGTAAAGATAATAACTATTCCTAAATGTAAATATTACTTCTAAAGATAATCTTTTCTGGATAAATTGGTTTGTAGAATTTTGAGATGTTCAAAACTACTATTTTCATGTAATGAATTGGATAATGTAAAGGAATGAGATGCATTAAATATTGTATGTGTCAAATAGGAGCAATCCTATTCTTTACCCTCTTCCGAGTGCATAAAGAACATCGACTAATCCTAGGTTGTCCCTAAATCCTAGGTTAATTATTGCTGCTATGTTAGGTGTTTTGACAATTCATATATCATCATATTGTTGTATGTGGATGATATGCTTATTGCAGGGGCTAATATTGATGAGATCAATAATCTGAAGGAGTAGTTGTCAGAGCACTTTGCAATGAAGGATTTGGGAGCTGCAAAACAAATCATTAGCATGAGAATTGTCAGAGATAGAGTTAGAGGTATGTTGAGACTCTCTCAGGCTGAGTATGTGAAAAAGTACTTAACAGGTTCAATATGGATAAGGCCAAACCAATTGGGACACCCTTGGACAGTCACTTCAGACTCAGCAAGAATTAGTCACCCAAGTCAGAGGAGGAACGGGACCACATGAGTAAGGTTCCTTATGCTTCCGCTATTGGTTCACTTATGTATGCTATCGTTTGCACCAGAACAGATATTGCCCATGCAGTGAGAGTTGTTAGCAGATACATGAGTAATTCAGGAAAACAACATTGGGAAGCATTGTAGTAGATCTTGAGGTACCTAAGAGACTCTTCAAAAACTTGCTTGTGTTTCTCAGGAAATATTTTAGAGATACAGGGCTATGTTGATGCTGATCTAGCTAGAGATATTGATACTAGAAGTACTACGGGCTATATTTATACTTTTGGTGACACTGCAGTATCATGAAGCTCTAATCTGCAGAAGACAGTTTCGTTGTCTACTATAGAGATAAAATATATAGCAGTGTCAGAGGTTGTAAAGGAAATGATATGACTACAGAGCTTCTTGGAAGAATTGGACAAGGAGGATCAGATGGACATTCTCTACAATGATAGTCAGAGCGCCATATTCCTTGCCAGGAATCCAAAATTTTAGTCAAGGACCAAACACATTCAGATCAAGTATCACTTCATATGGTCATTGTTGGATAACAGACAATTGTTGCTTGAGAAAATTTGTGGAAGTAAGAATCATGCTGTTGATTAAGGGTATTACTCTTGAGAAACTGAAGCTGTGCGCAGCTTCAGTTGGTCTTCTAGCTCGAAGACAGTGGCTTTGAGTTGCAGAGGTGGAGGATAACACATTTGAAGAAATGAGCTCCGCTGCCAAGGGAAGATATCAGTTTGAGGAAGAAAACATTGTAGCCTGTGTACCGGTCTCCAAGTGGGAGATGTGTTGAGGTGGAGCCCGGTAAAAAAAAAAAACATTACCTGTTCCGCCTGCCCCGCCTCCTCACCCACGAAGCGAAACTTCGTGCCCGCTCCTTAGAGTCGCGAACTGCTCCCGCCTTCACCCTCCGTCTCTTAAAATCACGATTTAGAGGCTTGCAGAAGTAACTGTAAGGAAAAATTCTTGCTTCCTGCTCTCCCTCGTTCTTCTTCTGCGTTGGTTTACAGGTGAAGGAAGCATCACAATTCAAGAAGAAGAGTTACGGGCTGGACGATTTAATTGCAAGGCTCTCCTGTTTCTGTGAGGCTACAGGTGCATTAATTGGAAAAGGGCCCGGCTCAATTAATGCTTAAGAAGAATTCATTTGAGTTCTTAAGTAGCCGAATTCCTTGATTTTGATTTGGCCGATGCAAGTGTATGTGGCTTACAGGCAAAAGCAAAAAGGATCGTAGCGGGTTAGCTTTTCTTTGATTTTTTATTCTCCTTCTGTGTGAATCTCGAGGAGAGAGAGAAGAATAGAAAGCTTTTCTTTTAGGTCGGTGTGATTGACGGTGTAAATTTTTGAAGTAATAAAATCCTCTGCAAGTCCGTGGATGTAGGTAAAAATTGCCGAACCACGTAAATCTGCGTGTTCTTTGTGGTGTGATTTTTTCTCGTTTTGTTTTTCCGCTTCGTCGTCGATCGTTATTCTATTTATATATATATACCACAACAGAATGATCCCTTGAGCCTTTCCTTCCTTTCCAAGCTGTCAACCAAGCTTCTATTGGCCACTCGAGCCCTTCTTCCTCATTTGCAGACCTCAAGACTGGGGTCTTGCGAGCCCTTCTTCCCTTTCGGTTCGATTGAACATAGGGAATGAACGACTAGGTAAGCAACTCGCATGCTCACCACCCTCTTCTTTTTCTTCTCCCTTGCTACGACTCCTTCTTTCTTCTCCTTTCTCCACTTCCTCTACTCCACTACCGATCTCTCACGCTCCCTTTGTTTCTCTCGATTTTTCTGTTCGAATGAGCGGAGGTGTGAGAGAGGCAAACTATTTTTAATTTCAGCGGGGAGTTACATCTTTTCTAACAGATTCATTCTAAATAAAAATTATTTATTTATTTATATTTTTTTACTTACATATGTATACATTTTTATATTTCAGTTATTACAAGTACATTGTCAGTTGAATCAAGATGTCTGTCTACGCGATGCAACAACGAAGTTCATGATAATTGGGTGGGATGTGAGGAAGATATTTAATGATTTTATTTGCTTAATATCAATTTGTAATTGTCCTGTTTCGGTTACAGGGGAGACAAAACAAAGAACAGTTGAGGGAGAAATGATGAGTCGGAAAAAACAAACAGAGGAGAAAGGAAACAAGAGATCAAAAGTCTAGGAGGTGATATCAGATATATAAATCATAGACTAGCTTATCCGGGGGTAGAGTGGCGTGCGAAGGAGAGGAGGACGGTGTGAGGGTTAGGGCAGAGGCGGCGTCTCTATCGAGCAGAGGAGGAGGCAGTGTTGGTACCGTGCAGAGGTAGAGGAAGCGAGAGGAAGAAGGCTCATGCGAGAGAGCCTAAGCCGAGCTCTGAAGCAGAGGATTGCGCTATTATCGAGTCGAAGAGGAAGAACTTCTGTTAAGCTTCGAGCGGTTCGTTGCAAAAGAGAAACGATGAAGGGAGCGGAAGCTGAAGGAGGCGTCGAGCGGCTAACGAACAAGTGCCCATGCGAAGGAGGAAGCCAACAGTACACGTGGTTAGGGCTGGACCAAAGTTTTAATGGCAAAATTTAATAATATATATTGGGTTTTATGGAAATTATATTCACACAAACATAATATAATGTTAATGAAAGAGTTATTAAAGTAGGACTCCTGGTTTAGAAATTTAGATTTGAGCTGAATAGAAGGAGATGTGATATGCAAGCTTGAGATAATTAACCAATGCAATCCTTGGTAAGAAAATTTCAGCTTATATTTAATTAATGAATTTAATTAGGATGACAAAATTAAATTAATTAAATTTAATACTTAAATAATTAAAATTTAATAATTTACTAAAATATTAAATTAATTAAACTTTTTATCATGTTCGATTTTCATTTATTTGAAGAGTCATCATTAAGGCCAATAGCAAATTAATCGACATCGAGATGCGTACTCATGTTCTTATATTATGGTGTATTTTATTTTTTCTAAACTAAATGCATTTATTGGTACTATCATTGGCTATATTAAAATTACTGTAAACTTATGATTTTGAATTTTATTGAATGTTTGTTCATACTATATGAATGATATGTGTGCATATTAATATTGAATGATTTCACTTATATGCAAATGAGAAATGAATATTTTTTATTAGAATGTGAGTTTTTTATTGGATGCATGTATGTGCAGGGATTGACTATGATGGAGTCTCCCCTTGATGGTCTTAGTTGAGGAATACTAAGTCATCCGTGCACGTAAATGAAAAAATATAATGATATTGAAGTACCTTTAAATGATACAAATTTTTAGACGATGCCCTTGTGATGGTTGTATAAATATGAAATGATATTGATATTGAATCTTTAAATAACATTATTAAATGTATATATTGATTTATAAAGAAGCTTAACTGACATGTATATTGTACTTTTTTCTTGTATTGCTGTAGTTTATAAGTTTAAACATTTACTGGCTTGTTCTGCTCATTATTATTTTAAATTAACTTTTCAAGTTAATTAAGTGATCAAAAGATAAGTAATAAAAAGTGAAACATTTATAGAAGACACAAACAACCTGTAACGAGGTAACATTAAATATATTGCTTTAATTTATATTGATTAGTGACTCTTTCATTTGTTAATAACAAGTTATAGAAAATGAATAACGAAATTTTTATTCAAACCGTCCAACCGATTGTACCCGTTTTGGTTAATTCCAAGTCTCGGACCGGGTCATGACACAATTATTAATTAAATTAATATATTAGTTTTTGTTAATTAAATTAGTATTTGTTAGATAATTATGTATTACATAATTATAATTATAGTAACAATTTTTTCACTAATTAAAGCTAACATGTGTAGACTCAAAGTAATAATATACTTTGTAGAAATTAAATTATAAATTTTTTAATTTAGTTTATATTAACAAAATAAATTTTTTTAATGAATTTAATCAAATGTTAGATTTTTTTAACAAAAGATAGTTATGTTGCCTTTTTCTTATGTTTTCCTCGCTCCTAAAGCTTGCTTTTGTCCTCTATCTCGTGCGACTTGATTTCGTGTTTGCCCCATAGATTAGTTTATTTGTGCATTTTGAGTTTGAATCCTTTAACTTACAGGAATATTTGTTTTTCTTGTTTTTCGTACACATCCGGTCTTCATCATCTTGTGCGCTTGTATTGTTCTCATGTTGCAAGTTTGATGATATGAGGGTCATTTTTGAGTAATTTTGATGTCTTGGACACATTATTGTGGTCTGTTTTATGAAATGAGCGAGGTTTGAGCAATTTTGTTATGCTTGAGGCATTTGAAACTCGGCTTGTACGATACTGCTTTCATTTTCTGTGGTCGTGTTGGATCTAATTGAATATGAGAGGCCAACCTTAATGTTTAGTATTCTACTAACTTTGTTGTTTCTCCGAATTGAAGACATTCGGTTCATCTAAATCTTTATTTGGGCATCATAAAGTCATTGTGATATGGGAAAAAAAATACCTTGAAACTTTTGTACTGGTGTGATTTCCTTTTCTTGAGGTTGTTAACCAAGCTATTCTATTGCTGATCTGGGACAATGTTTTATCCAACTAACAAATTGCTGCAGGTTGTCAGCGATTCAGTTATTGTCCAGGACTCTTCCAGTGGTAGAGAAGTTGAATGCCAGCTTCTTCCTATTTCTGATGCTACCATGAGATTAAGAAGCCGCTACGTTAAAGCATATTTAGGCATATCACCCCGCACCCGTCCTAAATTTTGGCTCGTATTTCCAGTTTCTGTACCACCTCTCGGTTTCAGCACATATGTTATTTCCCTTGCTAGGACGAAAGGTTACAGTCTTATCATTTATTTATGAATTAGGAAGATTTACTTACATGCCCCTCAATTCATATGTATTTACATATCTAACACCTAAAGTTCAGTTTTTATATATATGCCACCTTACCCATGCATGGAAAGGTGTATTTCACTTTTAAAGGTTGAAATGATAGTACTTTTTACGTGATATGAATGATTTGGGTGGTATAAATGTAAAAGGCTGTTTAGTGTTAGATATCTAAATACATTGGAATTGGGTGGGAATTATTATGTTCCATTTTATGAGCTTTTTTCCTGCCACTTAAAGTGCACTGCAACGGATTGAGGGGCATGCCATTCATTACTCCGTGCTGTTTCAGGCTCTCTTACTTCTACGCCTACTACCTACTTATCCAAGGAAAATAACGGCGACAACATTGAGATTGGACCCGGAGACTTGAAGCTACTTTACAATGTTGAGAAACAGGAGCTCTCTTATTATTCCAATAGAAGAAGCTCTGTAAGTTTAATTTGTTGTCATAATTGGCTATATACCTTTGTGATTTTTCTCTTATTATTATTGTGTATGCCTTGAAATGGGATTTTCAGTGTAAAATGGTATTATAGAGTCCGAACCAATCTACTTATTCAAGCACCTTAATTTTGTTTCTATGTTTACGGTTTATCTGGAGGTTCTGTTAATTTATTATAAGAGCATTTACATTTTACATATCTAACACCTAAACATTCACATTTCCATACATACCGATCAAATCTTTGGCATCACATAAAAGTATCACAATCACTATCTTTTTAATAGAAAAATACATCATTTCATGCATGGGTTTATGACACCAACGAGTCATAAATGTAAATATCAAACTTCGGGTGTTAGATATGTAAATATATAAGAAATGTGTGGTATCTAATGATGTGGAACTTTCTTGCTAGAAAAAAAATTCTAATCCTTAAATGTAGGGAAATTATATATTTTTGTTTTTATTTATAATTTTCTGGAACCTTTTAGGTTAAATCATCCTTAGGGCAGTCATACAAGTACTATATTGGAGCTGTTGGAGATAAAAGTGATCCACAGGTGTCAATTTGTCATGCAACCTTCTGCTATTCCTCAACTCAGTTTTTTTTGTCCAGTGAAACTTTTTTTTTTGCCGTTTCTTACTCATTTCCTTATTCCTGTGATACTTCTAAAAGGCCTCTGGAGCATATGTTTTTCGTCCAAACGGCACTTCTCCGATCAAATCTAAGCAGGTATTTTGTTATCTATTTGTTTTGCTGGTTCTCAGGCATGTTATTTCGGATCAAACAGTTATGCTAATATTTGGTCACGCTGGTTGAACTGGTGAGGATGATATGGGGTTCATATGAGCATCTTGTACAAGCGATATCAGCACTGGCGGAACCACCCTACAGTGGGACTGTGAGAGTGGGCCCCATCCTCAAAATTTGTATTACTTTATAAAAGTTTTAAGGTTTAGGAGTTTGTCCACCCTCAATTTATAATTTTACCCAATCCTCAAAAAAATACCCATCTTAAGCACTTATCTATATACATATTTTAAAAAATTTTATGTTCTTATGTATTTGTATTTCTTTTTCATAAATCTGATAATATTATCTAACCAGCTATTTATATTTCTTTATAGAAATACTAATCAGATATGTATGTATGTATGTATGTATGTATGTACCTAATGAGATCCGCTTATATTCATGTGTATTCTGTGGATTTGGGTGCCTTCATCCGTATTGCTGATTTTGCATATTGTTTCGTATCAGCTTTTGATTTGAGTAAAGTGTCAAAATAGTTCCTTGATTATTTACATGGGGTCATTTTAGTCCCAAAGTCTATAAAAATGTCAAATTAGTCCCCATGCTCTTGTAATAGGAGGTGAAATAGTCCTTAAGGGGGACTATTTTAGCTTTCATTAAAAATGTTTGAGGATTAAATCGACACATTTATAGAATCTGATCCATACGAAGATTTGTGGGACTATTTTGACACTTCTCTCCTTTAAATTTCATCTCAGATACCTTCTTTCATTCCTGATTTGTATTTTGGCTAGGTTCCGTTGACTATTTTGCGAGGGCCCCTAGTAGATGAAGTGCATGAACAGGTCAATTCATGGATATATCAGGTCTTGTCTCTTAACTTTATTGAGGATTTACGTGCACATCATACCATACAGATTGTTATATTTGTTTGGTTTAATCATGTACCGTAATATGGCCAGGAAGTAGAGGCATGAACTGTTTGTAAGATAAATAGTGGAGGTCTCTGGATTTTTTAGCTTAGTTTGATATACAGTTCAATTTTTGGGATTATTTTGCAGGTTATTTTATAAATATAACTTTTTAGAATAAGGTTAATATTCTGCTAATATATTGATATCCTTGCTTAGCGGCTGAATGATGGTTATCCTTCCTCGCTCTCGCAAGGGCTAGTGAATTACCATTTAGTTTGTAATTCCCAAATTTTGAGAGGTAAATATTGACTATTTCTTTGAGACTGGAGCTAACCTAAACCACAATAGTAAAAGTAAATATTATTACGGAAAGTAAATAGACGATTACAACCAATGCACTTGAAATGGAAAATACAATAATACCACATCTGAAGATTTGAAATAGCAACAGACATGATACAAACACTGAAAGTAAGGGGAGATGATGGTAGTCGACAAAGGCCTAGGAGGAGGCGGAGTGGTGGATGAGGCGGTTGGCAAGCAGTAAACCTCACGGTAGTGGTTTCCAATGTTCTGGGCTGCAAGCAAGCAACAATGATCGATGCGGGAGAGCTGTCTAGTGTGACAAAAGGAAAAATGCAGCCTGTCCGGAGCAGCAGTAGCAAGAGTGCGACCGGTTTGGGGTGCCAACAGTAAGGTGGAATTGGCGAAGCAAGGGTTCTAGATCGCAGCAGCAAGTTGAAAGGGGAAGGGAGCTGTTTTTTAAGGTGGCAGCAAGGTGAGAGGAAGGATGGCTGCTGACAGGTGAGAATTGTAGTGAAGACGACTACATGACGCTGTTCGAGCGGTTCTAGTCGGTGAAGATGATGTGGCATCAAAGTGAGGGGTGTGGGAAAAGAAAGGTCAAGGATAAAGGCTCCCTCAGAAATGCGCTACAGCCATAGCACCATTCGACTCTTAAAAGAAGGTTACCACTTCGGACGAGCTACAACCGCGAAACACCACCCGCCTTTGATTACAACCCTTAAGGGAGAAATCGGGACGCCGACGATTGTCGTGAATGGAATCCCGGAAAATCTAATGTTAGACCCCCACGAAAGTGAATTCATAATAATAGGATAAATAGAAGTGGGCAAAGGAACCGACCGACACTCCCAAAATAGAAAAAGGCACCGATTCGGTCCAGGCAAACAGATGTGTAGCTAGATATCTCGCGTGCAAGAGACACTTGCTTTAGCTTGCTGGTTTGGGGAAACACCGGTGTGGGAAACACCGGTGTGGGAGACACGCATCAATTATGCGGTTCGCGAGACATCCTGCTTGCAGGAGATGTCCGCTCTGGTCTCCTGGAGTTGGGGGAGCTTTGATCTCATCCGTCGAAGATTTTTTCTCTTAATAGTAGTTAGGTCGGCTCTATTAAATGTAGTAGAAATATTGCGAGTGTCCGATACATCAATCTGTAAGCGTTGTTATCCCAAAGCATATTGTGATAGAATAATTGTCCATCCAGTTTTGATACAACTTGAGCTGGATCTACATGATGATATAGATTCTACGAGCCAAATCTTGAGCATGTAGTTTTATAATCTGATTCTTCCACTTGTAATTTGTTGGATGTATTTGATAAAAAGTAGGTCATGTGAAATCAATTATGGGACGAAATCTATGGTAGGATGGACCACATTGAGTATAACCACTTAGGAGAGACATCTTCTACTTCTCTCAAGGGATTGGATCCCATTGTAGAATGTTCCTTCTCCCATAAAGCTTATGGCAATTTTCATGCTATGGTTCATCCATTTTGCCTAATCATTTATCGGGGGTACACTGCTGAGTAGATTTTAACACTCAACTGTCTCCATATAGTCTTCCACAAGTGCCACAAAAGAACCTCATTTATGATATGTTGGATGTCTCTCTGCAGAGGCAACAAAAGAACAAGTCTATATATTTGGAAAGTCTGAATTTCTCTCATATGGAATTGTCACGCCTTTAGTGTTGGTTTCTCGAACTCAAGATCGTCTTGGACAACCACTATTAATTCGATTGGAGTCTCTCATGGGCTCAACTAGAATTACATGCATCTTTTACTCATAAGTTGGAACTGATTGATATGTTTATAATTTTGCACTTGTTGAGACTTAAGTTTTTATATTTATATGATAATCTGTACTTTGAGGAAGGCTTTATGTCGTTATTGCAGGTCATAGTAGAAAAGGGGACAAACAAGAATCGAACTAGATCACATTAAAGAATGGAACAAAATTTAGCCACTGGGCGCCTAGGCGCCAGTTCCCTCCCAAATGATGCAAAATCCCGAGAAGACAGAAAAGTGGCGGTGCCTAATAGGTGCCTAAGCGCTGCCACCGGCGCAGGCCTTATGAAAATTTTTTCAGGTGAGTGGCGCCTATGCGCATAACTCGAAATTTTATAGTTTTGGTAGTTCAAAATTTGAATTGAGATGAAGAAATATAAAATGCGTGAAGACGAATTATGAGGGCTTTCAGATTATTCCTCTGTTATATTTTTTTTGGAGGGATTGAAGGAGAAGGCCAAAACTCTGCAAGGAGATCGAGTGCAATTGTGTTTGAGAGATTGAGAGAATATTTCCTACTTGCTGTTTAAGATTCATTGCACCATTTTGTTTGGGAAGGAGATAAGTACAATCAAGTTTATTTTCTCTGTGGATTTCCTTGTAAAAGACTTAATGTATGATTTACTTTCTTGATGCAGTGATTGTGTTGATGTATTTTATCATGAGTAGTGAATAGTTTCTTGTGTTTCTTCTCTGAATTGGGAATGTTGCAGGATAAAAGTTGATGATTCTTTTATTTTATGAACTTTAATTTTCTAAAAGTGTTGCATTAACTGTTAATTTTAATTTTGCACTTGTTGATACTTGTGTTTTTATATTTTATATGATAATTTGTACTTTGAGGAAGACTTTATATCGTTATTGCAGGTCATAGCAGAAAAGGGGACAAACAGGAATTGAACTAGATCGCATTAGAGAATGGAACAAAATTTGGCCACTAGACGCCTAACCATTGGCGCCTAGGCGCCAGTTCCCTCCCAAATGATGCAAAATCCTGAGAAGATTGAAAAGTGGCGTTGCCTGATGGGCGCCTAAGCACTGCCACCGGTGCAACGCCGAGGTGCCTCGATCGTAGCACCATGGTGCCCGACCTTATGAAAAGTTTTTCAAGTGAGTGGCGCCTACGCGCCAGAACCCGAAATTTTATAGTTTTGGCAGTTCAAAATTTGAATTGAGTGGAAGAAATATAAAGTGGCTGAAGACGAATTTATGAGGGCTTTTACACCATTCTTCTGCCATTTTGTTTTTTTGGAGGAATTGAAGGAGAAGGCCAAAACTCTGCAAGGAGATCGAGTGTAATTGTGTTTGAGAGATTGAGAGAATATTTCCTACCTGCTGTTTAAGATTCATTGCACCATTTTGTTTGGGAAGGAGATAAGTACAATCAAGTTTATTTTCTCTGTGGATTTCCTTGTAAAAGACTTAATGTATGAGTTACTTTCTTGATGCAATGATTGTGTTGATGTATTTATCATGAGTAGTGAATAGTTTGTGAGGATAAAAATTGATGATTCTTTTATTTTATGAACTTGAATTTTTTAAAAGTATTGCGCTAACTTTTAATTTTAATTTATATTCTGCTTGGCTAATGGAATAGTTAAAGTTTTCTCTGAATTTTGGGAGGATAGATTGTAGAATGAAAAGAGTTAACCTCATAAATTTATTGGAATATGGATATTACCCTTGAGTTTATGCAATCAATAGGAACTTTCTTTTGTTTGAGTGAATTATGGAATTTAGGGAACTAAATTCATGATAGATAAGAAAACTTTGCTCATGACAATACTATTCTTAGTTTTCTTATCGCCGGTACTATTCTCGTTACTTTCTTAGTTTTCTTATCGCCGATACTATTCTTATCTATCATGTAGATAAGAAAACTAATATGCTCATGACGATCTCGTTAACCTTGAATCCTTTAAATAATCTTTATGCTTGTTAGGACGACTTTAGAATATGGTTTTTAAAAATTAAACTTGCAAATCAATCCTTTTAGGCTAGGATTGACAACTGTAGCTAGAAATTTTCCTTAAAATTCATTTTGTTCTCTGTAAGATCGACAACTAGACTCAATCCCGGTACTATTGATACGTCACGTATACTTACGCGAGTCGCCCGTGCGTCACAACACCTGGTGAGTGTCACTGATAGTCTTTAGTCTCCTCACCTTTCTCATTGTCTACTGTGTCACTATTTCTTTAACAACTTCTTGTGTAATGTCTCGTTTTGTCTACAAGAGAGGAATTGAAGAGTCTAATGCTCGAGAGAAATCGAAGAAGAACGAGGTGTCGGGGAGCCGGAAGGGAAGCAGAAACAAGCTAATCAGAAGCTAAGGAGACGTCTTCGCCTATAAAATGACGCAATGAAGGCAAGTTTTACATACCTGAGAGTCGAGCGACATATTGAGTTTGTGCGTTTGTTTGGGAGGAGGCTTTTGTCGAGTAGAGGCGTGACTCTAGGATTTCACCGAGCCGGCGATGGCGACTAACGAGATCGTCATGAGCAGAGGAGGCAAGATGAAGGCTACGAAGAGTGGCTGGTATGGAGGCTGAGCGAGGCGATGCGAGGGAGGGGCCGCGTGTGGGACAGCCGAAGCAAGTCGTGCGTTTGTGGTTTAGGGTCGAACAAATTCATAAAAATGTATAATATGATACTTTTATTTAATAGAAAATTTTGTTATTTAAGATTTGGGGTGGAATAGGAGGCGAAGCGTGCAAGCTAGAAGAGGAAAATTGATCTGAGCAAGCTTCGGTAAGGAAAATTTGAGTTTAGATTATAAATTAATGAAATTTAATAGCAAAATAAAATTAATTAGGATTTCATAAAGAAAAATAATTCAAATATAATACTTAGAAATATAAAATTAAATAGCTAATTAAAGTGATAACTAATAAAATTTTTTTAATATAAATACCCATTTTTATTGTAGGCTTAAATTTTAAAAGGGTCGAGATTAATACAAATTCAAGAATAAATCATTTGCCATCGATGTGAGTACTTGTATTTCTAATATGTAGTAATATTTTGTTTCTTCTCAACCATTTCGCAGTTAATAACACTTGCATAAATTTTATTCCGATTAAGATATTTTTTCTTTATTGGTTACATTGTCATGAATGTATGTAACTACTTTATATTCTGCATTGGTGTATGTTATATATAATATGCATAATTGAATGCGATGAGCATATAAATGATATAATTATGTTGACTGCTTGTATGTGCACGATTGATTATGATGAGATTACTTTTTTATGATACTAGTGGGGGAACACAATTGTACCTGTGCACGTATATGAAAAATGATATTGATATTGAAGTACTTCTGTGATATAATTTTTAGATGGCACTCATGTGACGGCTGTATATGTATAAAATGATATAATGTTATTAATATAGTAATAAGATTCATTGAATAACATCTCATATGTTTTTATTTATTTATTAAAAATTTAATTGACACACACACACACACACACACACACACACACACACACACACATATATATATATATATATATATTCTAATGTATTACTGTAGTTGAGGAGCAGAAGTATTCACTGGCTTGTTTTGCTTATTGTTATTTTAAACAAATTTTTTCAGGTTGATTAAGTGATTAACGATGAGCATTAGAAAATATAATATTAAAAGAAGACGCGAATGACCAGTAACGAAATAATTTTAAATATATTGCTTTAGTTTAATTTGATTAGTGGTTATTTAATTTGTTAAATTGTAGACAAATTTATAAAATTTTTGTTCCCACCGTTGAATTGCCTGTTCCCGTCATTGTTAATTTCAAGCCCCACTTTGGGTTGTGATACCTTGCTTAGTGAAATAGATTATTCTCCTGATTGTGCAATCCGATTTATTATGTCTAAATCTGTGATACTTGAAACACTTTTTGACTGGGATGGATTTAGGAATATATGTTCGCTTCACCTGTTCTCTAACCTTAATAAGTTTTTCCTTAGGCGGGGTTGACTTGTATATTCCCCTGGGTGTACTCTGGCCATAAGATTGGTAAAAAAATTTGAAGCACATACTTCAGTGTGAGGGAAAAGACAGGATCACTACCTGGTTTAAGATGAAATGGGAGATGCAACGCCAATAGCTACTAACTCACTACAGGCTGGAACCAGGTGACTGCCACATCTTATAGGTAGAGTTCAAGCTCAGGATAACACACTGTCCTTTAACTTGTTGGCAGCTAATTTATTATTATGTAAAGTGAATGTCCTATAACTCGAAGAAAAGTTCCATGGTCATTCGATGAATTCATCTAGATCTAAGTGGCTTTCGAAATTTGGCAAATTCATCTTTACTTCAAAATTTTGGTTTCTCATATATTTCAGGTAAAGTTTTCGGGGTAAAGTTTCTTCATGCATGACATCCATATTGTGGAAGGGATTCACGACATTTATTGGATCTAACAAGTCACCGTTATGGCTATGGGTGACCCGTCTAGATGGTCTCATTTCCTCAATTTAATAGAGTCGTTGTAGCACTTAGCAGAATTGTCGTTGTACTCGTCCATGGTAACCTTTCGATCGAAATCCAACACTTATCTCCTCGGTGGCATGATTAGGGTTTGGGTATGGATTGGTGGAAAGAGGTGTATAATGGTGATGTTGGGTGATAAAGAAAATTTTTTGCGTGAAGATATGAGGGATTCAGATAGGACTAAGATTAGACTAGCATTGATACTAAATGATACTGGAGTTAACCCAAACCATAATTGGAAAAATAAATATTATTATGAAAAGCAAATAGGTGGTTACAATTAAAATAGTTGAAAGGAAAAATGCAATAACGTAACACTCAAAAATCAGAAATAACAATTGAGATGACACAAACACTCACACTAGAGTTGAATTTGGGGTGGTGGTGGTTGTCAGTAAAGGCTTGAAGGTGGCAAAGTGGTGGAAGAGGCAGTTGGAAAGCATAAAATCTCACAATAGTGGTTTCCAATGGTTCGGACTACAAGCAAGCATTAGAGATCAATGTGGGAGGGTTGTCCACCATGACAGTAGGAGAAATGTGCCAGGTTTGGAGCAGCAACAGCAAGAGTGCAGCCGGTTCAGGGTACCAGCAGCAAAGTGGAATGGGAGAAGCGAGGGTTCTAGATGGCGACAACAAGTTGGAAGGGGGAGGGCATTGTTTCTGGAGGCAACAACAAGTTGAGAAGGAGGCGGAGAACTGTAGGGAAATGACTACATGAAGCTGTCCAGGTTGTTGCAGTTGAGGAAGATGTCATCGCAGTGAAGGCTACTGTGAGGTGGAGAATTGCAGGGAAGATAGCTGCATGAAGCTGTCCAAGCAGCTGCGGCTGAGGTGAAGCGAGGGGTGTGGGCAATGAAAGGTCGAGGACAAACAATCCATCGAGAACAAGCTAAATTAAAACACCACTCGATTTTTGGAAGGTCACCACCTTGGACAAACTACAGCTGAAGCACCACCCTTCTTTGAAAACAACCCTAGAAGGGAGAAATCGAGACGCAGATGGTTATTCGGAACAGAAACATGTAAAAAACTAACCTTGGACTCCCATGAAGACAAATTTTTATCTTGGAGTGGGCCAAGGAACTAACCGACGCAGCTAAAATAGAAAGAGGCCTGGACCGGATTTAGTCCAGGTGAGCAAACGAGTTACGAGAAGTCCAGTGCGCCCACGTCAGTTCTGCGAGTCGCGGGAAAAATCAGGTCCGGGAGATGCACGCATTATTTCTGTTGGTCGCAGAACATCCCGCGTGCAGTGGACACCTGCGTCATTATTACTCTTTCATTCTTTACGGTGTGCAATTGTAATAACAAATTTTTTGAGAAATCAGATAAAATTTTTGGCGACATACAAAATGCCTCAAAATTTTCATCTCCCCTAAATTTACTCGAAATAATTTAATAAAATTCTACGTGTTAAATCTATTAATTTAATATAAAGCACTGTATATTAATTATGAATAGATTGAGGGATATAAAAATTTAAAGTTATAAGTTTAATTAAATTTACTAACCTTAACTATTTCTTAATCATTTCCCTAGTTACTCTGTCGCTGTTCTCCATCGAATTACGCCCATTTTATTTCCATTTCGGTCGAAGGAGTCCCGAGCTTCATTTTCTCTTCTGATTTCTTCTCCTGACTACCGTTCCCTCCTCTCTCTCGATCCCTCTCCCTTTTTGGTTCGCGCGACAGAGTACGGTTGTGACCCTTGTTACAGTTCAAGGGCAGCGATCAGACACGAACCGAGCGACACCTGGGAAGGCCGCAACTCACAATTTAAGGCTCCTTGGCAATTTTTTGTAAGCACAAATCCCTCTTTCACAATATTTGATGCTTTTATTTCCTTCCCCACCCTTTGATTTTGACTTTTGCCTCGTTTTTCATTCATTTTTCCTTTCTGGTAGTCGTCGGAGGTGCTGATTGTGTGTCGGAAGTGTCGAAGTCCTTTGCGAGCTTCCATGAGGGTTCTATCACGATATCAGCATAGGAAATGTGTGATCAGAGGCGATAGTAAATTTGGCAGGGTCAGAAGGGCAGATTTGTTTCGAGAAACTTATTTTGAGGCGAGTATGTTACTTTTTTGGTTTAATTAGTTTATGAGCCGAAAATATATAAAATGCTAAATTCCTTACAGATTCGAGGTTGTTTACTTGAGGCTGTAAGTACGAGGTAAGCATGTAGAAGATCGTCATAGAATAACTCTGTAAATTTTAGGTAACATAATCATATGCTAATTCAGGAAGAATAAATCAATTTATGAAATTGAATCGTAAAGTTTAATATTATTTTTTATAGGCTTTTAAGCTCAATATCCAAGATTAAGATTTTAGCGTGACAACTGTGGTGAATTATTATATTTCTAAATTTGAGTTATTTTCTTTGTTTTAGAATGTATGTTGATTTATATGTATGCTTTAGTTTAGTTAGATTTATATTACAAAAAATTCATATTGTTAGATTAGAAAAGATATACAAGATGTGTATGAGATGCATGATATGTATAATTCACATGATATGCAAAATAGACATGATATAATCTGCAAGATAGACATGATAACTGATATGCCATCAACAAATTGTCATCATCCGACACGAATCTAGAGACATGACACGGATCTCGAGATAATCTTTTGAGTAAGAAATGTTCAAATCTTGATAAAAATGCATTCTGAACCCCGATTTTAGTAAACTTAGTCAAACTGACTGGCTCGATGAGACAACCCCAATGATATCAAAATTTGTCCAATCCGAGTTAAATCAAGCTCGGATCAAGTCATTAAACCACATTGGGAAGTTTTCCAGACATATTTAAAAGGTCAAATGAATGTCGAATCTAGCAAGCTTATGGTCGAATCAAGCATCTCGACAAGAGGAATCCAACGAACCTAAGATCGCTTAATTCCGACATCATTAAACCACTCAAATGTCCATCAATTGTAATTTGATCAAAGGAAGCTCTTCGGATTGTCCGATCAAAATAGTTCATATTCCTGCATTAGTTGCACTCAGAACACTATAAATAGAGCCCACATTTCTCATGAGAGGGGAGCTTGGTGCCTGGGGCAGGGAGCTTGAAGTTTGAAGAAGAGCTTGAAGTTTTGAGTAGCTGAAGTCTAACATCACTCCAGTCACCGTTGAGCATTGTCAATCTTTGTCGATCACTGTTGACCGTCATTGATTACTGCCAATCGCCATCGACCACCACTTGCCAGCCTCTACCGATCTCCATTAGCGATCGTCCGCTTCTTACAAGTTTATTCATGCACCGACGTTGTAACTCCGAAGAGTGTTTAACCCTTTCTTACTTGTTGAACGAGAGACTGTACATGTAATATCCAGTTTATAGTGGATTAGGCCTCATGGTTTTTTCCCTTTATGGTTTTCCACATAAAAACTTATAATGAAATCACTGGTTATTTTCTCTCTTTTGTCTATGTGTTGAATCTTTATACCACGCTAGGACGATAATTAATCACTCTATCGCCGCGAATTTTTTAGCACGGATCAATCAGCTAGATAAAAAACATGTATATGCATGAGAAGGATAAACATGATATAAATGATATGCATGAGACATGAGATGCATGATTTATAAGATACACATGATAGGACAAATATACATGATATAAGAGATATGCATGACATAAGAGATACAAATTATGAGAGATATGCATGATATGAAAGATATACACGATGAATAGTTGCACAGCAAATTAAGAGAAAGTGACACTAGGGTTTTCCTCCTTTCCTTTTCCCTTCCTTTTTTTTCTTCTTATTCTCCTTCCTAGCACTTTCTTATTTTAAAACTTTTCCTAAAATTGAAATCTAATTTTTTTCCCTTCTTTTTTTAAATCCTTTCTTAAAATATGAAAACATGATTATATTTTATTTCCCTTATTTTCATTACCGAAAATAAGTCTAGCCTCTTTATAAATATGAGATAGATATGCTTACAGTTGAGGGTCTTGTTTTTGATATCCGAGTTCAAGTTTTATCCTAGAGTTTTCCCATCTAGGGCTATATCCAATGTCGAGGAAGTGCTCCGGTTGTCCCTCGTCTAAGGTGGTGATCATCTTCAAGGGTTTGAGTGGTGCTCCGGTTGTATCTCAACTTCGCCGAGATATTTATTTGTCTGTCCGTCTCCCTACACTCTTGCGGTTGGCTGTCCAGCCTGCATCTAGCAGGCCGTTGTCCAGCCCCCTTTTGTAGTCAGCAGGCCGTTGTCCTTTACTTTCCAACCATCCAACCTGCTGTTCCGTTACTCGCAGGTGTTGTCCCACCTTCTCGGCTTGCTACCCCACCTTCTCGGCTTGCTACCCCACCTTCCAACCAACCTTCACCGCCCTTAGGATCTCGAAGTGTCTGTTTGTGTTGTTTTGCGTTTTGGTGATGTTATTTCTAGTTTGTGTGTTGTAACCCTCTTTTTTTATTAATAAAAGTTTCTTTTGTGGTTTGAGCTCTCTCCTCTGGTATCAGAAATAGAATAATGGAGTTTTACTTATTAATTTTGATTGCTTTCTTTAGTAGCTCTTTTACGTATTTGTTTGAATATTGAATTGTTAGTAATAGAAATAGAATAACGGAGAATTGATTTCCACCATCCGATCATCTTTTGCTGTCTTGGTTAAATCCAAGCTCTGGGCCGGATCGTGACAGCAACTATAAAACATCTTGGCTTTTGCATGTGCAATATAAAGTTGCGTAACATAGCTATCTTAGTATTTCTGTTTTGCTAGTCTCGCCATGCAAAACCTTTGAATTACAAGGTTGTTCCATAAATGTTGCTTTTATTTATTTACTAGTGCAGCTAGGATACCACAGGATTTGCGTACTCCGCTCACCTTGTGCAAATTAGTTTGAGTAGGTAAGAAGGATTTTGAGCATCTTATTGAGATAGTTCGGAATATTGGAAATTGGAATAGAAAGTCTGAGATTTCAAAATGAAATATTTGAGTTGTTGGAAGATTTGAAATGATAAATTATCTTGTTGCAATGTGATCTCTTGAGCTATAAGAACATTTAAAGGCTCTTTCTTGGTAAAGATCATTTTTCTCCTTAAATTTTTCTCCGGCATGAATTGTGGCCCACCGCAACTGAATTTTGGATCTTAGTTTTTGAGCTGTTTCTGAAATATTGACTTTTCCATAGATCTTTCTTGGATAAGTTGGAATGATGTGAATGTACATGGCTTGGCAATATGATGTTTTTCTATCAAATTGGCTTCCTAAGTTTAAACGCATCTTATTTTAAGGATCGGTACGCAAAGGATGGAGAGAGGAAGCTTTTCCCCCATTTTCTGATGAATAACTAATGAAAAGTATCACTTGCTGACTTCCATAGGTAAATAGATAAATATGGTTATTTTTCCCATATTTGAAGATTTTAATTGATTGGGAACAGCAGAAAGTTATTTTTTAACTTTCTTTTTGTTATCTTATTTATCTCTTTTCTCTTCTTACTCTTTATATGCTAAATCATTCTTTATTATATATATATATATATATATATATATATATATATATATATATATATATATATATATATATATATATTTTTTTTTTTTAAAAAAAAGGCCTCGAGGGCCGATTTCATTAAGATAAAACCGATACAAGGTCTCGTGAATGGGCCGAAACCCGAAGCCCAACTCAACGATACGGCGCTAAACAAAATGAAGGCTTAAGGTCATAACAAAAATTACAAAATAGCCATGTCTACGAACGAGAACGTGCTGCTCTCGCTCTGTACCTAGGGGATCTATAAAGTAAACTCTTACCAGCTGTGCCATTGCCATGAGTGATCAATGTATCATCAACAAAAAGAGAATCGCCAGGCTTCTTCCGTCGAGAAGTGTAAACCTGTCAATTCGCTGCCTCTTCTTCTTCTTCATCTTTTTCTTCTTCAGAAGCTACGTCTTCTGATGTCTGAATCTGCGAACACATACCGGTGGGTCGGTCGGAAGCGGCAGTATGGTAGCCTCCGAACCGTATGCACCGCGAGAGAGGGGGTCACCATACCGGACTTGTTCAGCAAGCACGGTGCTAATCACCGGAGAGGCAACTAGAGTAGGATGAAGGGTCACCCCGACAGCACATGTCGAGGCTCGGATTGTACCGTGATCCCCTTTGGAACCAGGGTAGCATCAGCGCTTTGTTGAATAATCTCAACAGCAGCTAAAGAAGGCCTAGAGGCCCTTTTCCTTGAGGGGGGGTGTAGCCTGTAGCAAGTGCCCCTAGTGTGTCCAAACATTTTGCAATGCTGGCATATATATATATATATACACATATATATATATATATATATAGAGAGAGAGAGAGAGAGTTGATACCTAAAATTGTTGCGAAGCAATTGATTAATCACGTTAGTATACATGTCGGTCTAGTAAAATACGGAATTAGAGTCTGTGTATCGTTCGAACGAGGAAACTTATCGACTTTTCTGATAGACAAAGTTCTAGTTTATTATAACGTTGTCTAGTTTGAAGGGTTTAGATTTTCAGAAGGTGAAGAGTTCTAAAATCATAATGCAGAAATTAGAAAACATAACGAAGTTTGGATTATCTCTGTGGTAAAATGTTCATATTCTTGTGACACCGGTTTAATGAATTTTCAATGTTTTTCCTATTAGTAACTCGTGTTGTTGTTGACAATGAAGGATAAGTCCTCTGTAGCTCATGTCTAGGTCGTAAGAAGCTTTGGAAATATATATTACAATTAACGGGGATTAGCCATGTAATGTTTCCCTGGAATCTTCTATTCCTCTATCTAGGTTGCAATCCCATACCAAGAATATGTCTAGTCTACTAAGTGAATGTGTGCTAACCTATTTGTTTTTCTATTCAACAGTTAGAAATCCTTGATTACAAGAGATTTAAACTTTTTAATTGACTAGATTAGGAGTAAACTATGCGCATAAGGTTAACACATCAACATATGAAATCCAAAACACATAAAATATCTAGGGAAGCATGCAAGGATAACACAACGAAGAAATCACATGCCTTACATCACAGGAGTACAAAGAAGATTTAGCTACTATGCATGAAGAAGGAAAACACAATGATTTATATTGAAACCATTAAAGAAAACAATTTCAATATTAAAGAAAACAATGTAACAAGATAGATAAAACTCAAATCTGAGCCAATCACTCTTTACAATACACCGCAATCCTCTCCGTATAATGAAATCTCTCTGTCAATCTCCTTCGTACAGGTTCACGCATCTCTCCCTCTCAACTCTCTCCAAACTCTTACAATGATCAAATCCTAGAAGTTCTTTCAAGGAAAACCCATGAGAACACTAGGGCACACAAGAATCTCCTCAAAACTAGGTGGAAAAGAAGCCCCCCATCAGCCAATAGTGCCTTTTAATGTTCCATGCATTCCCTTGTACACTTAGAGCTCAAAACTAGACACAAAATATTCCAAAATTGCCAATTCGTGGAACAAGATGTGCCTGTTGAAGCGGCAGCATGGGCATGCAGGGTTGCAACATGGGTGTGTTTTGCCCTCAGTTGGGTGGCGCATACATGCAGCTAGCAGGCGTGGATGTACTGTGGTAGCACAATCTTCTCGATAGAGAGGTGCATAGGTGTTCTTCTAGTACAAAGGCTAATTTTTGGGGATACAAAGGAAAAGTTGAGAATTTTGTGTGCGCGCCCGCTTGTGTGCATTAAATAATACGTGTGCTTCATATTTCTTTTCTCAATTCATTTGCGTCTGTGTCTCTCAAATTTGTTTTTTTGTTCTCAATTCTTTCACATCTGCTTGTCTCAAATTTATGTTCCTTTCCATGCACACTTCAGTTTTGTGTTGGTCACACAAACTTATGTTATTCTCAAGGTTTGGTTTTTGTTGTCGGTTGTCAACTTGGGTGCAAGCAAAACTTTTCCATTTTTTCTCACATGGCTTCTCATGTAGTTTGAGTGTATTTTTAAATATTATTGAAGTTATAAACTTGACAACACAATCTATTTTGCAAAATAAATGAGCATTAAATGATTTTTGATTGTGATCGAAGTATTTGAGTTCGATTTATGTGATGTCGCATTCACTGTCTGTCACGTTGATGATGCTCGATTAAATAAAATACGGAGCCCCACTTTTGTAAAATTTTGGCATCCCAGACTTGTCGATGCAATCCATTTAATGAAATGGGTGACATTCGAGTTCTTTTGGATTTACGTGACACATTTCATATAGAGACAAAGCATTTGTTTCCCGTTGCTTTCTTTTGATCAAGTTGGATTCTGCAGTGCATGAGTTTGTCAAGATGTGTCAAACTTTCAAGCTTGGATGTAAGCTAGCTTGATGATTTGTGCATCATGGTGAGTAGTTCGTTGCCTGGTTGGATCATTCATATCTAAGCAGACAATAGGGTCCAAAAACTGAAAGTGCCATTCATTAACGATAGCTCTTTTGATTTTTATGGATGGCATTCAATATTGGAGTATTGACACAATCATCTCCCACTTACTGAACTGACGCTAGAATTCCTGCAATGGAAGCAGCGTGTCGTTGTTTAGGTCTAGGTTTTTTTCTTCTGATTAGTTAGCTGGTCCTCCTGGGCCACTCTTAGTTATCTTATTGTTATATATTTGTTTTCTTATAAGTTCAGGATTAGCTTTGGTGTGCTATCTAACGGGATAGCCGCCGACATTTCAGATTTCCCCTTCGAAGGATGTATCCAAGGGTCGAGTGGTGCTCAGGCTGTATTTTGCCCTCGATGTGGTGATTTATCCCTCCCTCATCGCTCCCCCCCACTCCATGTCATCCTTCCCTGTTTTAGCTGTCCCCATAACAACAATATTATTGTCTTTCCTGCAGCTCTCCCTTTGCTCGCCGCCTCTCTCCCTCCCCAGCCTTGTTGCCACCCAGCACAACCACCTCCACCCTTCCACAACCTTCCCGCATCGCATCGAATTTCTGCCCCTTGCTGTCGCCATCAGGGAAACAACAAGCCTAAATTTTTACTTTTATCCAGCCGTCTGACATTGCTATCTCAGTTCCACAACTCCTTCCCTTGCTATTCTACCATTGTCCAGACGTCTGACATCGCTTCCATAGCCCCATGACTCATTCTCTTTGCTGTTTTACTACTGTTCCAGCCACCCAGAAGCCCTACCGCACCTCATCCACCCATAAATCTAACCTACTGTAACGACCACCCTCCAACACCCCAAATTACTCATTTCAACCCACCTAGCGACCTCCACCACGCCTGATTCGACCTCTAGTTTAGTTTGTGTGTTGAGTATGTTGTTATTTCTTTTTTCAGTGCATTGGCTGTAATTTCCTTGTTGATTTCAATAATAACATTTGTTTTCTATTGGTCTTTTGGTTAACTCCAGTATCAAGTATCTTTCCTCTTTTTATTCTTTGCATTGTCACTAGCTTGGTTGATTGGCTTGTTAAATGTTATTTCTTGAAGTAGGACCTACAAAAAATAAATCTAAAGTTGCTTTCTTGGACTTCGGTTTTCTCACATTGGAGTATATAAGTAGTAATTTTTTTAGGACTTCTTAAAGAAAAAACCAATTTTTGTGAACTAATTATGTTGATATGAATTTTGTTTCACCATTGATAACATATCAGCATTATTGATGATTGTCCATCATGGATTACATGTCTTAGTTATGTAGAAATTTATCCTATATCTTCTTGATGTTGTCTTGTTTTTCTTTATTTTTTGTGAGCTAACTATGAAGGACTTATTAGAGATCATTTTTTTTTATCTTTTATTTTTTATTTTTTTGCTTTTATTTAAAAATTATGTTTGTTTAATACATTTCTGCATGTTTTTATTTTTTTATTTTAAAGCAAATGAATTTATTCCTAAAAACACTCAAAACACTTAAAAATTATTTTTAGTATTTTTAAAGTTAACTAAAGATGCTATAATATGTTAAACGTATTTCATTTCAAGTAAAAACCTAAAAAAAATAAAATAAAAAAGAAAAAATAAGAATCAAAAGTGATCCCAAACAGCCCCCAAAGTTATTTCACCCTCTCTCTCCCCAATTCAAAGGTTCTTCTTTTTTTTTTTACTCAATTGCTGAATGCTTCTACAAGTAGTCTATTGCTATCCTCCATCAGTTAACGTCTATTTAATGGCACTTTTTTATTGTAAATTCTAAATAAGGTAAATTGAGTAAAAGAAATTAGCCTCCAAGATTTAGTGGCACCTTCTTTGTATCTTGAATGGGCAATAATATTCAATAATTTTATTTGAGATGCATATTGTTTTTGGCTTTCAGCTTTAACATTTTTGGCACAGTACTGAATTAAATGTACTCAAAATTATCTTATTTATTATTTTATTTATCATTATTATTATTATTATTATTTTTGCAGATTACTAGGGTATACAAGGCAAAAGAACATGTAGAATTGGAGTTTGCAGTAAGCATTTCCCTTAAAGAGCTACTTAATAAATTTAATATGTATTTTTTTTCATTGATAATCTGTTTCATGCTGTGAATTTGTTACCTATACGGCCCAATAAAAATTCAGGTTGGTCCGATACCCATTGAAGATGGATATGGGAAGGAATTAGCCACCCAATTCACTACAAAAATGCTGACCAACAAGATATTTTATACAGATTCAAATGGGCGAGATTTCATAAAGAGGGTAAGATTCATGGTTTCACTTGCAATTTGTAATTTACGTCAGAGTTCTATACTGGCATACATGGACAATTCGATTTTTTGGTGGACTTGTTAAAATTTCTCCTAGGCCCTAAGGGCTTGTTTGAGATCAAATTTTTTTTATTTTTTGTTTAGTTTTTAAAAATATATTTATTTAGTTTGTTTTTTTTACATATTTTTATTCTTTGCTTCTAAAAACTAAATAACATATTTTTCTAAGCCACTGTAACACTGCTAGTTGCCGGTCCCGAAGCCGGATGTGAAAAGTGGAGGGTTGCGTTAGGTAGTCGACGACCAAGCATAAAACTTGTCGAAAAAAATCATGACATGAATCCTTTGGATCATTGTGTAAGTGCTAGGGCGTCCCCCGAAAGCGACGCGCCGTATGGCTCGAATACAGTGGAAAGTGTGCAAGGCCGCTACACTGGCGCCCGGTGTAGTGTCGAGTAAGTGAGGGTTCCCACATTACGGACGGATGCGGGTAAAGAAGTTAGTCCATGATACTATTATTAGGATAGGATCCTGGAATATAGGTACTCTCAATGGTAAACTAATGGAATTGGTTGATATTATGATCCATAGAAAGATAAATATCCTATGTATTCAAGAAACTAAATGGGTTGGAGAAAAAGCTAAGGAGATTGATAACTTAGGTTTTAAACTATGGTATTCGGTAAGAGTCGTACTTAGAAATGGTGTAGGTGTAATTATAGATAAGAGTTTGAAAGATAATGTTGTCAAAATTAATAGAGTTGGAGATAGAATTATAACGACTTAAGATTATTATTGATACTAAGATTTTTAATATTATAAGTGCTTTATGCTTCTCGAGTTGGTTTAGATATAGGCTCTAAAGATAAATTCTGGAATGATTTAGAAGACTTAATACACTCGATACTCCTCGAAGAAAGAATTTTTATTAGAGGAGATTTAAATGAACATGTCGGTAGAGTGATAGAAGATTTAAGAAATTATTATAGTGGCTACAGTTATGGAGCGATTAATGAAGAAGGTAGAACCATTTTAGATTTTGCTTTAGCGTATGATATGATTATTACTAATACTTTATTCAAGAAAAGAGATGAGCATCTTATTACTTATAAGAATAGATCTAATAAAACACAAATTGATTATTTTCTTATGAGAAGAAGAGATCGTCGAGATTGTAAGGATTGTAAGGTTATTCCAAGTGAGCAATTAAGTACCCAACATCGATTATTAGTTCTAGATTTTAAGATGAAGAGTTGTAAATTAAAGAATACTAGGATTCAACATCGTAGAATAAGATGGGGGCACCTAAAAGACACAAATAAAATTATTTTTATGAATAAAATTCAAGATTTAAATATTTGGGATGTTCATGAAAAAGCGAATGTTATGTGAGAAAAATTAACTAATACTATTAAACAAGTGGCTAAAGATGTACTTGGAGAATCAAAAGAAAAAGTTTCTATAAATAAAAATAGTTGGTGGTGGAATAATAATGTGCCGAAAAAATAAAATATAAGAAGTTATGTTATAAAAATTGGTTTAAATGTAAAAGCGTAGAGAGCTGGAAAAATATAAAATGGCTCGCAGTGAGTGTAAAAGCATAATCGTGACGCTAAAAATTACGCTTTTAGTGATCTTTATAACATGTTAGATACTTAAGGAAGGTGAAAAATATATGTATAAACTAGCTAAACAAAGAGAAAAAAAGTAAATATTTAACTCAAGTAAAGTGTATTAAAAATGAAAATCAAAAAGTGTTTTCTTAGAAAAAGATATTCAACATAGGTGGGTGAGTTATTTTGATAAACTTTTTAATGATGATGCTTGAAAGTACGATTGACCTTAGTGATCTTAATATCGTTAATAATAATAAAACTTTTCATTTTTACCGTCGCATTAGTAAAAAAGAAGTTGATGAAGCTTTAAAGAAAACCAAGGGGGGAAGGTCTATAGGGCCTGATGATATCCCAATTGAAATGTGGAAATGTTTAGGTGATTTGGGGGTTTCCTGGCTTACTAAACTTTTTAATATTATTTTAAAAACTAAAAGGATGCCTGAGGAGTGGAGAAATAGCATTTTGGTCCCCATTTTTAAGAATAAAGGAGATGCACAAGAGTGTGCAAATTATAGAGGAATTAAATTGATGTGTCATACTTTAAAATTATGGGAGAGGGTAATTGACCATAGGTTAAGACGTATTACGAAGATTTCTCATAATCAATTTGGATTTATGCCGGGCAGGTCTACCATGGAAGCTATACATTTATTGAGAGGTTTGATGGAGAAGTACAGAGATAATAAGGAGGATCTACATTTGATTTTTATTGATTTAGAAAAAGCTTACGATAAGGTTCCTAGAGATGTTCTTTGGAGAGTCCTCGAGAAGAAAGGTGTTGATATAACTTATATTCAAGTCATTAAAGATATGTATGCTAGAGCTGTTACATGTGTTCGAACTGAAGGAGGATTGACCAAGTATTTTACTATTTCTGTTGGTTTACATCAAGGATCGGCTCCATATCTTTTTGCTTTATTTATGGATGGTCTTACTGGGCATTTACAAGAGGATGTACCTTGGTGTATGTTTTTTGCTGATGATATCCTCCTAGTGGATAAGACAAGAGAAAAAGTCCAGGAAAAACTTGAATTATGGAGGTCTACATTGGAGTCTAAAGGTCTTCGTTTCGAGTAGAACTAAAGCCGAATACATGTAATGTAATTTTAGTAATAGTAGGTCTAGTGACAGCAGTGTAACTTTGGGTGATCAAATTATTAAAAGGTGTGAACGATTTAGATATCTAGGGTCCATTGTTCAAAGCGATGGTGATATAGATGGGGATGTTAATAGTAGAATTCAGGTTGGTTGGTTGAAGTGGAGGAATGCGTCCGGCCTATTGTGTGATAGAAAAGTACCGCTTAGGCCGAAAGGAAAATTTTATAAGATGGTGGTGAGACCTTCAATGCTCTATGGTGCTGAATGTTGGCCTTTAAAAGAGAAGCATAATGTTAAGTTAAGTGTTGCCGAGATGAGAATGATTAGGTGGATGAGTGGCTTTACACTTAGAGACAAAATGCGAAATGAATATATCCGTAAAAGTGTTGGAGTTGCACCAGTGAAGGATAAAATTAGAGAGAGTCGCCTTAGATGGTTTGGTCACATTAAACGTCGACCACTCGATGATCCGATTAGGAGAGTAGATGTTTTAAATACAACTTATGTTAAGAAAGGCGAGAGCGAGTACCTAGGAAAACTTGGGCTTATTGCATAAAAAATGATCTTAATTTATTAGAATTAAACGAAAATCTGACACTAAATAGCACGCAATGGAGAAAAAGGATTCATGTAGCCGACCCCACTTAGTGGGATTAAGGCTTTGTTGTTGTTTTTGTTGTTGTATTCAAAATAACTTTTAGATAATTTGAATATTTTTTAAAACAGTAATCAAATAGTGAAAATTGTTTTATTTTAAATCAAATATAAACACAGCAGAAAAAAAAAATAGCAAACTAAAAATAAAAAGTAAAAGTGATCCCAAACCTCTTAATATTTAATTCTTTATTTTTGTTTTCTCATAAATTACTTCCTATTGCTTTTGCAGATTCGAAATTATCGGTCAGACTGGACGCTGCAAGTACACCAACCTTTTGCTGGAAATTATTATCCGGTGAGTTCTTTTTTATACTCCAACACCGTTCAACATTCATTGATTTCTGTGCCATAAATAAAAGTTGGAAAGCTTGGTTCTGAGGTCAGAGAGTAGCGGTCACTCTTAAATCATTAAGCACCCCAAACTTGCTTGATTTACACCGCGCACCTTTTTTTTTTTTTGTGGTAATCTCATAAATCTAATTGCATTGTGCTTTAGTTTTATTACCTGCTTTTTTGTTATTTTGTTTTATTTCTTGGCGGATAGTAATTTCAGTTTTATTCATTATATTGATTTGTCGTTCTGTTTTTCTTATTTTTCTTACTTGCATTGAGATTTATTATTGATTCAACATTGATTATTAGGGGTTTTTACATACATACCACAAAATTCTTATGTCTTTACACATCAAACACCTAATATTTATATTTACATGCATACCACCCAAATCCTTAACTTCACATAAAAAAATACCATTATCACTGATTCCGGAGTTAACCCAAGCTATAATAAGGAAAGCGAATATTATTACTTAAAAGTAACTTGGGTTACTATCAAAGACACTCGAAATAAGAATGACAACGACACAAACATAAACACCCATTTGGTCAAGATTCAAAGGTGGTGTGCTGTTGTTCAAGTTTGTGGAAAACTGAGAGCTGTAGATGGTAGAGTGGTCTAGGGGTAGCCAGGGGAAGGTTGGTCGGCGAACTTGAAAAGGAGAGGGGAAGGTGGTGGAAGCAAGGGGAGTGAGGGTTTAGGGCTGTCCGTCAGTTGCACGGGAAGCATGAGAGGGTTGGAAGGGGTGGCAACAAGCAACAAGTGGACTGGAAGGGTGACAATGAGCAGCAGGTTGACTAGAAAGATTGGCAACGGTAGAGGGTTTGGAACAAGACACACCGCCTCTGGATGAGTTACAGCCAGAGCACCTTCTCGCCGTTTGATACAAAGGTGTGATGGGAAATGTGATGCCGAAGGTTGTCTTGAGAAAAATCCCAAAGCAAAATCTAACCCTAGAATATATAAAACAAATATAAATACTATTTGGCGACAAAGGAGTGGCCCACTCCTATTTCTAGGCAACTTCTGACCCCTTAAGAGGTCGGTCTTCTGTTTGTAGGCAACTTCTGACCCTTAAGAGGCCGGTCGACCCTCCCTTCCCCATTTAGACCTGCCCAATTGACTGCAGGTCATGGCGGTCCATATTGACGTATGTTAGTCTGTCGGAGTTGGGGGAGTTTCGACCTCATTTGTCGAAGTTTTTGTGTCCTTGTAGTATAGAGTCAAATCTGCCATGTTAAAGGTAGCAGATACGTTGTAATTTCCTGGTAAATCAATCTTGTAAGCGTTGAATTCAACTTCTTTAAGATTTAGAAATGTCTGCATTTTTAGTGCTTGAGTTCCTTAACGAACCTTGGGAAATCTTTCTTTTTTCAGTCTGATCCACACTAGATCTGCCTCTGGGAAGGCCACCTTCCAGAATTTGATAGCTTGTGCCTGGTACTTGTGATTTTGTTTGGCAATATCTTTCCCCGCCTCATGAAGCCTCTAAATATTCTATACTTTTGCCTCAACAACTACATTAATCTTTGATGTAGGATGAACTAGTACTAACTCAAGCGGAGTGAGCGGATTGCGTCCATTCACAATCCATAAAGGTGTTTGTCGAAGACAAGATCTATGGTACAACCACCGGATTGCGTCCAATGTTGGTGGGCTAGAAACTCTTAGATGCATGATAAGATGTATGGAACAACCACGGTTTTGGCAGCCACCTTACCGGAAGCTTTATTTGCCATGTTCTCTCCCCATTGTACTGAGAACTGAGACACCATCTACTCGAATAGACTGTTTTAAACTTCGTCCCTCCTCGATGGCTGAGGGTCAACGTTGATAGAGCTTTACTTCCTTCCCATAAAGGCAGCACTGGCTGAGCTTATGGACATCACCTTTATGAGATTGTTTCTTGAACTGTGGATGTACGAAGTCAATGGCATCATTATTGAAAGTGATAACTTCTATACTATCTCATCTCTCCAACAATCCACCACTAGCATTGACCGGAAGGAACGAGTACATACCTACGAAGACTTTGATTTCCTTACTAAATAGTTGTTCTTTTTACATACTCTTAGACAATGCAACAAGTCAGCTAATTTTTGTGCCAACTTGGCTCTACTTAATAGTTTTGTTTTGAAGCATGTACGCAGTTTTAGTGAGCTCACTTCTATTCTTATAGATGATTGGCCGCGCTTTTGTATGTGATAAGTGTTTACATGCATATCTTTTGTAACTTTTATTTTTATTAATGTAAATTGTAACCCTTTCAAGAAAATGTGTGCATCTCATAGTCTGGCTTACGGGCCTGTTGTAGGCAAATTTGGCTTGGGCTAGGATCAGATCCCACTGCTTAATCTTTTTCCCCACAAAGCACCTTAGAAGGTTCTCCGGACTTCTGTTCACTATCTCCATTTGATCGTCTGCCTGTGGGTGAGCTGTTGAGTTGAATTGAAGTTTAATGTCAAGCTTCCCCCGTAGGGTCCTCTAAGTGACTCAGAAACTTCGATGTCTTTCGGAGGTAATGATCTTCGGTATCTCGTGCTGCCTCATGTCCTCCCCAAAGTACAAGCCAGCTATATGTGATGCATCCAGCGTCCCGTGGCAAGGTACGAAATGAGTCATCTTTGAGAATCTATCCACCACAACCATCGCATAATCCTTATTTTGTTGTGTCCTCGAAAGACCCACCACAAATCCATGTTTACATCTACCTATGGGGCCTCTTGTACTCTTAATGGAGTGTATAGTTTTACATTTTGACCTCTATCTTTGATCGCTTTACAAGCTCTGCATTACCTGACCCGCCACTCTACCTCTCTTATCAGTCGGGTCCAGAAAAAAGTGTTCTCGCACGAGTGTTAGAATATTTTCTTTGCTAAAGTGTTTGCCAAGTCCTCTATTGCGACTCTTCTAAATGATGGATTCTCTTAGTGAACATCAAGGATTACACAACTTGTTCTGGTGGAACTAATAAGCATCAGCCTTGTGATACTGTGTTGCAGGCTTCTTCTAACTGTGCTCGTTGATCCCTTTCAAATCTTCATATGTTCTATACAACTTCTTCACCTCAAATCCTACGACTCAAGTCTTCATAGAAGTGATTAGCAAATGATGGTGGCTCATTGCATTTTCTACTCGATTTTGGCTTTCCGCCTTGTGCTTAAGCTCGAACTGGAACAATGCAAAGAACTCCACCACGGAAGCATGTCGACCTATTAGCTTTTTCTGACTATTCAAGAATCTCAAAGTTTCATGATCCATAAATGAAATGAACTCGCTCGTCAGCAGGTAGTGACTCCAGTGCTTAAGAGCTCTTATGATCGCATAGAACACTTTGTCGCATGTCGACTACTTTCACCTAGACTGATTCAGCTTCTCGCTAAAGAAGGCTATGTCGTGGCCTCCCTGTTTCAATAATACTTCGATTTCCACATTTGAGGTGCCAAATTCCACATCGAATCTGAATTTTGGTAATGCCAATATTGGTGCCCTAGTCATGTTCTCATTAGGGTTTACCGAAACAGGACTGATTTGGCTCCGTCCACCGGAACTTCTTCTTTTTCAAAAGTTTTGTTAGGGGAGAGGTGATGGTGCTGACACTCTTGCTGAAGCTCCTGAAGAAATGCTAGCCCCAATAGTTACCTCAGATCGCTAAGGGAGTGTGGGGGCGTCCAACCCACCATCGCCTCTATCTTTTTAGGGTTCTTCTGAATGCTTGCACTGAAGACAATATAACCCAAGAAGCATGCCTGAGTTAACATGAAGTAACACTTCTTAGTTTAGGCATATGACTTTTTCAATCACAGAACCTTGCAACCACGATTCATCAACTTCTGAATGTTGCAAGTATTCCTTCTTGAATCTGTTATATACAAGAATATCATTGAAGCACTCCGCTTTGAACTTTTCGGTGTGCCTGAAACACTTGATTCATCAACTTCATGAACGTGCTTGGCGCATTAGGTAACCCAAAAGGCATGACCACTCGTATAATCCATTCCGGATCTTGAAAGCAGTCTTTCATTTGTCTTCTGATCTCATTCTAATATGGTAATATTCGCTGCATAAGTTGATCTTGAAAATGACAATTACTCTATGAAACTAATTCAAGACGTCATCTATACGAGATATAGGGAACCTTTATTTGATGGTGATCTTGTCGGTAGTTCGACTCTCAATGCATATTCTCCATGATTCATCCTTCTTAGGCACCATCAAGACGGGGACAACATGCGGGCCGAGACAGTCTCTCACCAAACATCTTGCAACGGGATCATGTATCTATCGTTGCAGATCCTCGTACTCTGCAATCTTAGTTATAGGCATGTCTATTTGGCAACACTGATCCAGGGATGAGATCTATGGCATTTTGAATGCGTCTGAGTGGTGGCAATCCCTCTAGAAGGTTGCCAGTCATCATGTCCTTAAATTCATTTAACATTGGCTGTATAGGCTATGGTATCTCAATCTCCTCAGTTCTCTCTAACATGATTAAAGCCATTGCCATTGGAGTCTCTCGTACCGAGTGCATAAAATTGGCTCGAAGGATTACCATCTGTCTAGGATGTCTACTTCTCTTGAAGCCCTGAAAGGCACGAGAAATTTGTTTCTTCCATCTTTCTTGAACAAATAAGTGTTCTTGAACCCATCATACTTGGTCTTGCTTTCAAACTGCCACGTCCATCCCAACAAAATATGACAGGAATTCATAGGTACTATGTCGCACCACACCTACTTCTGTAGTTGATCTCCAATAGAAAATTCAACCCAGTTTTGTTGATCCACGCATATCTCATATCTCATTTTCAATCAGGTAAGAGAATAGATTTGAGGATGCTTCTATGTGGTCAAATCCTATTTCTTCACAATTAGAGTGGATACCACATTCTCATTAATCAGGATGCAAACCTTCCTATCTCACGATACACCTTGTTCGAAAATTGCTATGCCTTAGTCACATATGATCCTTCTCTGGTTAGTCTGCTGGACCCGCCTAATGACTAGCATCGCTTCCTCCTCTCCCTGGAGTTGAGTTCCTCATCCCGATCCTCTGTTGTTTCCTCGTCATTCACTTCCTTGACGGCACCCTGTTCAGTGAAGGAAATAAACTAGCTCGTAGTGCAATTGGTGGCTGTGTCCATAGTCGTGCACGTAAAACATCTCTTGACAGGCATTGTACTGGATGTGTTACTATTCTATGTCTTCTTTCCACTTAGACCTTTCTTGTCATTCCCTTGTCTAGTCTTGCCAACTCTTTTAGATTTAACCTTGTTGTTAGCTACAACTGTAGATGGTTGTCTAAATGAGTGAGGTTGTCTACTTTATTTATGCTCTCTCTATTTTCAATGCTAGATCGAGACATTTCACGGTGACTAATAGGACTGCAGTTGAACACCGTTACAAATAGTCGGCTTCAGGCCTCTCAAATATCTGACTATAGTATGTTTCTCTAGCTCGACCAACTTGCATTTCAATTGAAGCTACTTAACTGTATCGTGAACTCCTCCACTGATTGGTCTCATAAATATATCTTACTGGCTATTAAATTTTGGCTACCGGCGTCTTTTAAAAACTGGATCGGACATCAAATAGAAAGAAGTAGAGGTTCAAGGTTTATTTGTTCAACCTGGCCCGATGATGCAATAAATATAAAATTTAATTGAATGTGACTTAAATAGTATTATAATAATATAAATATATAAAAAAAACAAATAAATGCAATCGTGAAGTATTATTTTACTATAAAGCTATGAAGCTCTCTTCCCTAAGAGCAACCAATCTTATTCCCAAAATACTTTTTAATATTCCCATAAAGCTGGCCACATTCAACACCCACCCTCTCTTTCTCTATTCCTGTGACCCCCCCCCCCTCTCTCTTTCTATTTCTATAACCCCACTTCTCTCTCTTTCTCTATTCACATAGCCCCCACAGTCGTAATTTAAGAATTATGAGAAAAAAAAAAAAACATCACAAATTTCAAATGAGGGAACTGGTTCTTTTGGTTAAACTGGTAGTTCGATGCTAGAAATGGTTCATTATGTGGATTGAACCCAGCTCGCAGTCGAACCAGTTGAACCAACTGGTCCGTTCCATTTTTCTAAACCTTGTGTTATTTTCTCTTTTGGAGTACCAGCCGCTCATGCTTAGGTTTTATTTCATTGTTATGCTTGATTGTCTAATACTGATCCATATGTACAAGAAGTTAAAAATGTGTGCAATGTACTAATTTGGGTCTCTATATTTTATGATTTGCTTTTAAAGGAAGTAAAAAAGAAAAAGAGAAAGAATGAGAGAGGGGAAGGAAGAGTGGGAGAGCAGAAGTCTCAAATTGGTCAAACACACCAACTAGACCCGAACACATCTCGAAAAATCTGGGTTCGGGTTGACTAATAATATTCGAGTTGGGTTTATGTTAGGAATTCTAACCCGTTTAATTTTTTAGGTTGATTTCAGGTTGACCTATCAACTCGAAATTAATTCAAAATGGGCCTGCTAACCTGAAATTGACTCGAATTTATCCGTCAACCCAAAATCAACCAGAGATTGACTTGAAATGTTGAATTTGACCTGAATAACTGTTGTCTTATATTAAAAAAGTTATACGGATCAGTTTTGGGTCAGTGGGTTGAAGGTGGGTCTGGTTTGGGTTGGTCTTTGTGACCCTTTTAATATTTGTCAGTGGTTCTAGTCAAAAGTTTTGGGTCGGGTCAGTATCAGGTCAGAACTGAACCCGACACACGAACCCGATTTGACACCCCTGGGAGAGAGTCTGTTTTGCACTTGAGCATTATGTTTCAGAGAACTTGACGTCATTCTTTCAACAAAATAGCCAATATTATCTAGAATATGTTCATTTTTTTTCTTGACCCAAGACAATAATGCATTCAACAGAATAGCTATCATGTAATTTCTAGCCTATAATATTCATTTAAAAAGTGCATTACCCCTTGTTTTGTTTAACTAAATTAATTTATTTACAGATTAATCTTGGAATTTACTTGCAAGATAACCGCACAGAACTCTCTCTCTTAGTAGACGGATGTATGGGTGGTTCCAGCATTCAGGATGGGCAAGTAGAATTGATGCTTCACAGGTACATTTTGCCTTTTTTATCAATGTTAAAACAAAGACTTCCAGACTATCTATTGAGGCTTGCCTTATGTTTGAAGCCAAACTTTGTTGTTCCAAGATGTAAGTTTGCATATGTTTCCGCCTGCATTGGACTCGAGTCAGTGGAATAATCTTTTGGGAAATTGACATACATACCACACAATTTATATGTATTTACATATGTAACACCAAAAATTTGATGTTTACCTCTTTAACACTTTGGGGCTATAAACCTATGCAAGAAAAGGTGCTCTCACTTTTATAAAATTAGTGAGAGTAGTATTTTTAATGTGATGTTAAAATTTTGAGTGTTATGCATGTAAATAAAAAAGTTTAGCTGTTAAATATGTAAATATATAAGGAGTACGCTGTATGTATGTAAATACACCTAAACTTTGCTGAAATGTAAATATATAAGAACTTCTTCTGTTCCAGACTTTGCTGAAATGTTAACATGGGCTATGTGTAGTTTTGAAATAATAACTAAGTTTATCGAAGCCATTCCATTATTGTTCTTTTAAAGTACAATTGATATAGTCGACCAAGGCATGCCCTTCATAAATTTAGTGCTGTTCTCTTGACTCTTATAAATTGGTTTATTGGCTACTAATTCTGCTTAATCTCCAATATTCATGCAGGAGATTGCTTCATGATGATGGTAAAGGAGTGGCAGAGGCGCTTAATGAAACAGTTTGTGTGAATGATGAATGTGCAGGACTAACAGTAAGAAATCTTCTTTGATTGTCCGTTCCACAGTTTGCTTGTAAATGCATTCTCTGTTATGTACACACACACACCTTTTTTTATTTTCGTCATGACTTGTGTGTTAGCTTTAGTATTCATTGCATATTGTTTTGCAATTTTTGTTTTTTATTTATTTTAGTCATGTTATCGAGTCCAAAATATTTTTCCTGATATTATTTTTCTAGTTGTCACTAGGAATCTCAATAGTCTCTGAAAATCTCTTCCACCTACGACGCAACAACTGGAATCTAGTTCTGCCCACCACACTAACAAGACGTGTTGTTGGTGACTATAACACCATTGTCAGGTCTTCACTTTCACCATGCAAAGAAAGGCATTTATGGGGATTTATGTCCTTGAACTAAAATTTTGTAAATAGAATTTCCAGATCACATAAAAAAGAGTGCACGGGTATTTATTTTTTTCGGCTCAGCTCTTCTCCTATCATTCCATGAAAGTTTTGTACGAGTCTTTTCCTACCATGCTAAGTAAAATAAATGTTTTTTCACTTATATGAGAAAATGCATAAGCAATAAAAAACTTTTCTGTTACATCAAGATGACATGTGCGGGTACTTAAAACACATAGGCTGAGCGGCTTGCTTTGTATTAGACCCTTGGCTTTGACGATGATGACAAGGCAATGAGAGTCAAAATACAACCCTTTTTTCTATTTTTTTTTTTCTTGTTTTTTGTTTTGCTCTCTTTTATTTATTTTTTTCTTTTTAGTTTTGTTTCCTCCTTTTAGAGACAGAAAGGGGAAGAGCAAAAAGAGGTCAAGGGTTAGGTAGAAAAGGGTATAGAGGGAGAGACAAGAAATAAAAAGAAGAAAGGTAACATAGGAGCCGGGGAGGAGGGAGTGAGGAAGAGAGGAAGGAACAATGGGGTTCCTTAGAAGCAGGATTTGAGTTGGATTTTACCTATATTCAGTCAAAGAACCAAAATGACAACTTTAAGGTAGTGTTTGGTACCGCAGAATTAATAGGATTTACGCATAATTTTAATGTAAATCCATCCAAACACAAAAAAAAGTGAAATAAATTTGACAGTTTAGAATATCCAAATTTGTCCTCCTCCATTATTTTTTTTAGGTAAATTTAACGGATTTAGGTTAACTCAATGGACGCGAGAAAATTAACTATTAATAAAATTCCAAGCATAAGAGATGAATTTAAGTGGATTTAGGTTAAATCATACCAAACATCTTCTTGAATTTAACAACACTAGATTTTATAAATTCAGGTTTATCGGATTTACTAAATCCTACTTCACCTGAATCCTACGTGCAGCCGAAAACCCCCTAAATCTTACAAAGCTCTTGGATATAGTAAATTCAGGCGTTCGATGGATTTAACTTAAACTCTAAAGTCTCACATGCTCTTCTTCTCATCATGTTGGGTTTGAAGATGTTTTCATTGGTGAGCTCTCACGCGATGTCCTCCTTCACACCATCATATCCATTGACATCTTCTTCAGCGAGCTCATGGGTGTGAGTGCGGCTTCATACATTGTTGACCCGTAAATGCCTTGTCAGCAAGTTCTCATCATGAGCTTCTTATCTCATTTACACATCATTTGTCTCAATGTTGCTTGCTTCTACGAGCTCTTGCCATGACTTTCTCGCTTCTTTTGCCATTGAGGCTCTTGAATTTGGTCTTGCAGCGCAACATAAGGAGTAGGGAGATCGGAGAGTGTGTGTGCGAGAATGAGTGGAAGGTTGAATGTGGAGGGGTAGTTGTGAGGACTTATTGACACTTGTTTAGCATATTGGGGACTAGAGGGTACAAGAGAGGTGCGGGTATGATATTTTCTTTTTCATTTTTTTTTTATTTTTTAAAATGAATGTTGTTTTTAAATTAGATGTTATATTTTATTTGAGTTAAATAAAAATGGGCATTTAAAATATGAAATTTCGTCTTAATAAATAATATTGGGTTTAGTCCAAGATGTTGCAAACTCACAATATTATTGTAAGATACGGAAAAACTACAATGAAAAGGTTCTCAGAACAGAAATAGCAATGAAACCAACACACAACACCCTATGGTGAGGACAAAGGTGGTGCGTGGTGGCTAGACTGCAGGAGGGGTGCAGGTTGGGATTGAGATAGCGGCAGGAATGTAGGTAGAGAGTGGCGACAGTAGGAGGGATGGAGACGGGTCTACGACAGCGGGTTGGGTCATGGGGAAGGATTTAAGGCAGTGGGTGGGAAGTTCGAAGGGGTTGTTGCCAGTAGGGATTGAGGCAATGAGGTTGGCGGCTACAGATTGGAAGGCAGAGGATGGGATGACAGTAGGTTGGGAGGGTGGCGGCAGGCAACACAGAGAAGGTTGGGTAGTGGCAGTAAGGGAGGAATAGGCGTGGGGATGTGGGGAGTTAGTCACCACCCTGAAGCAGGATTCAAGCACTACCTGGCCTTGATTACAACTCTAAGAAGGAAGAAATGCCGAAGGCGAGAAACCTGAACTCAAAAAGCAAAATTGAACCCTAAACATTCAAAACAACACGCGCACACACACACACAAACATATATGTACTAGTAGATAACTATGAGGGGGAAAACCCTTTCCTTGGGCACTTGTACTAACTGGGCCAAACTGCAGCAAGGCTGGGCCTATTCTGCGCTCTCCAGCCTATTCAACCCTCCCAAGCCCCGTGTCAGTCTCCCGGGATGGAGGGGAGAATTGACTTCATTCGTCAAAGCTTCTAGCTCCTCATAGCAATGCGTCAAATCAACTACATTGAATGTAGCAGACACATAGTAATACCATGGTAAGTCTATCTTATAAGCATTATAATTCAACTTCCAAAGTATTTGAAAGGTTAATTTACTCTGCACTTGACTTCCCTGAATGCTCTCACTGGAAATCTTTCTTTCTTCAGCCGGATCCACACAGTCACCTTCCTATTCTTCTTTGCCCATGTTCGGTACTTGCGGTTCTGATTAGTGATCTCCTTCCCAACCTCTTCATGGAGCTTTTGAATTTCATATAGCCATTCCTTACCATTGTTACTGTTCTCTGACGTTAGCATTAGATATACCAATTCGAGTGGAGTGAGCGGATTGCGCTCGTACACTTTCTCAAATGGGGCGTGCCCTGTAGTCTGACTCACGGATCTATTGTAAGAGAACTCAGCTTGAGCTAAAATCAAATCCCACTATGTAATACTCTTTCCCACAAAACATCTTAGAAGGTTCTCAAGGCTTCTGTTCACTGCCTTTGTTTGATTGTTCCTCTTTTGGTGAGCTGCTGAACTAAATTGAAGCTTAGTGCTTAGCTTCCCCCGCAGGTTCCTCCACAGGTGACTCAGAAACTTGAGATCTCTGTCGGAAGTAATGGTCTTGGGTATCCCGTGCAACATCACAATCTCCCTGAAGTACAAGTTGGTGACAAGCGATGTATCTAGCATCCTGTGGCAGGGTTCAAAATGCATCACTTTTTAGAATCGATCCACAATAACCAAAATAGAATCCTTGTTCTATTGCTTCCTCGGGAGGCCCACTACAAAATCCATACTAACATCCACCCACGGTGCCTCTGGTACAATGCGTGTATAGTCCTACATTTTGTCATCGGGTTTTGGCTATATGACAAATCTGACATTGTCTACTATGCCACTCCACATCTCTAGTTAGTCGAAGCCAAAAGAAGTGCTCTCACCAATGCGAGAGCCATATTTCTTCTAAAATGTCCTGCAACTCATCCAATGTGGCTTTCCTGAACAAGTAACTCACTGAGCAAACATCTAAGGAGTACTGCCCGGTAGGCTTTTCCTGACACTGGTCTTAGATTTTTCCGAAATCCTTATGTCTTGTACAACTCCTTCACTACCTGAAAGCCTACGATTCGAGCTTGCATCGCAATGATCAGCAAGTGACGATGGCTCAGTGCGTCTGGTATGCGTTTTTGGCTCTCCTCATTATGCTTGAGCAAGAACTGGAATGACGCTAAGAACTCCACCCAAGATATCTGTCAACCCTTCAATTTGTCATGGTTGTCTAATAATTTCAATGCCTCATGTCCGTGAAAAAGTGAACTCGTTCATCAGTAGGTAGTGGCTCCATTGCTCCAGAGCTCTCATAATAGCATAAAACTTCTTGTCGTACGTTGAATATTTCTTCCTGAACTTGCTCGACTTCTCACTGAAGGTTATGGGGTGACCTCCATGGCTCGACAGTTGTCCTATCCCCATGTTGGATGCAACACACTCTATCTCAAACAACTTATTGAATTCCGGTAAATGCGATGACAGGTGCCCGAGTCACCTTCTCCTTCAGTGTGTCGGAGTTGTTCTTAGCTGCATTTGTCCACTGGAATCTCTCATTTCAAAAGATCTGTCAGGGGAGCGATGATGATACTCAAGTTCCTGATGAATCGCATGTAAAATGATGCTAGTCCCAGAAACTGTCTCAGCTCGGTGAAAGACCACTGTGCGGATTTAGCTTATAATAAACTCAATCTTTGTAGGATCCATCAAAATGCTCACACCACACAATATAACTCAAAAAGCATGTCTGTGTTATTAAAGTAACACTTCTTTAGATGGGCGTATAGTTTTTCCAGTTGCAACATCTCAAATACTGTCCTTAGTTGTAATTGCTCCTCCTTGGATCACTTGTATACCAGAATGTCATCGAAGCACACAACCACAAATTTTTTGATGTGGGTCTGGAACATCTGATTCATCAGCCTCATGAATATGTTGAGCGCATTAGACAATCCGCAAGGCCTAATTGTCCACTGTATAATCTATCTCGGGTCTTGAAAGCGAAATTCCACCTATCCGTTGGCCTCATTTGGATCTGGTGGTACCTGCTACGTAATTCGATCTTGGAAAAGACAATGGCCCTTTTCAATGAACCTAAGAGATCGCCAAGCGAGGTATGAGAAACCGGTACTAAAATAGTAATTTTGGTGATAGCTCTACTTTCAATACATATCCTCCACAATTTGTCTTTTTTGGGTACCATCAAGGCGGGGAAAACACACGGGCTGGTATTCTCTCTGACCGAACGTCTCACGACGAGATCTTGTACCTATTACTGCTACTCATAATTTGTCAGTCTCAATCTGCAAACAGGCCAATTTGACAGTACTAGTCTGGGTATGAGATCGATGGTGTGCTTAATGTCTTTCAGTGGCGCCAATCCCTCCAGAAGACTGTCGATAATCACATTCTAGAAGTCATTTAGCATTGGTTGTATAGATGTTGGTATCTCACTCTACTCCTCAGTTCCCTCAGTGTGACTAATGCCTTTGCCACTGGTGCATCCTGAATTGACCGCATGAAGGTGGCTCTCGAGGCTAACGCCTCCTTGGAGTCGTCTACACCTCTTGCATCATTGACAGGAAATATCACAATGCATTTTCCAACATTTTTAAGTGAATCAGTATTCTTGAAGCCATTGTGTTGGGTCATGCAATCGAACTGACATGACATCCCCAACATAATATGACACGCATCCATAGGAACCACGTCACACTAAACTTGCTTCTGTAGCTGATTATAAATCGAAAATTCAACCAAGCACTGCTGATCCACGTGTATCTCATTTCTTCTTTTTAGCCAGGTAAGGTAATAGGATTAAGAATATTTTTTGTGCCCAACTTATTCACCATCGATGTGAATACAACAGTCTCATAGCTCTACCCGTTGATAATCAAACTGCAAACTTTATCATTCATTATAAACTTGGTTTGAAAGGTGCTTTGCCTCGGCCATGACTGATCCCTCTCTAGTTCTGCTTATAGGACTCTCTGTATGACTAGCATTTCTCACTCGTCTTCCTGGAGCTAAAATTTTTCCTCTGGATTCTTCTTCCTCCACTTCCTCGACAACGCCCTGCTTCGTGACTGAAACAACTCAGTTCGTGGGATAGTTGAAGTTTGTGTCCGAAGTCGTGGCAACTGAAACATCTCCTTGCAAGCATTGTATTGGGCCAACTACTCTTGTCGAGCTTCTTTTCACTCAGATCTGTCTTATCACTTCCCTGTTCTGTCTTTCCAACTCCTCTAGGGTACCCTTGTAGGGAAATGTAGTTGCAGGTGATTGCTCGAATGAGGACTATTGTCTAAATGAGGACTGTTGTCTGCTCTGTTTTCGTTGACTTTCCACCTTCAAAGCTAAGGTCCGCACATCTCCTAGTGACCAATATGGATGTAGCTGCATAAAGTTGCTAATAGCGAGCTCAGACACTTTAGATAATTGGCTATGGTGTGTTTCTCTAGCTTGTCAACCCACTTCATCTATAACTGGTCAAGCTACGTCGTGAACTCAACTAATATGTCTCTTTGCTGTAGGTGGAGTCTTAGAAACATATCATTGAGGTATTGAGGTGAGGTATTTCCTCTACATTTTCTTTTCTTATCTTTTCTTACTTTGTAATCTTACAATTGCCTTCTCTATTCCTGTGTCTTTGCAAGTTTTCCCACCACATTGGGGTACTCTTCTTCTATCACGTCCTAGCCTGGTAAGCTTTGAATTAGCAATGAGGGAACTGACTGTGGACGGAGGAAATCTAACAATTTCATTTTATCACAAAAATAAAATCCAGAATGCAAAATAGTCATTCTAAATCATAAAACTTATTTAAACATTTACATTCAAACATAAAATAACTAAATCACAATACTTTTTAGGTTGAGCTCCACGGCCCCTGTACACCTACTCGTTGGAGTCCATCTAATCTACAACTGGTTTTTCCGTAAAATATTAGCAATTATGGTATGAGTTAGTAAATATTTTTAAATTACAATAATTCTCATTTTAAAATATTTTTGTAAAAGTGCGGTAATAGTAAAAGAGAGCAACAAAGAAAATAAATTTCTTGTCATTTCATTTAATTATGTTACACATCATAATTGGGAGTCATCGTCTAAACGTATATTTTATAAAAATATATGTTTACCTTTTCCAACTAACTATAAAAGGTATGCAATATTTTTCATTTCACTTCAATTTTCATTTCATGCACCGTACAATGCATTCCCCTGCTATTATCATTCAGGGGTGACTCTCTTATGCATTCATATATCATATTTATTCATTTTATCTTGCATTTAAACTTTAAAAGAAAATTTGCATTCAACATTTAAAAATAAACATAGACTTTTTACATTTAAAAAAAATAAAGTTGGAAACAATAAAACATGCGTAAATAAATAGAACTATTGTAAAATAAAAACATATTACCCTTCTCAACTGTGTCTTCTGGTAACATTCACCTCGGGTCAATCTAGTCCATAAGTGAACCTATAATAATAATTTTATATAATAATCTTCTTGTTAAGTGCTAATCTTATCTCCTATTGCTTCTAAATTTTCTATTATTAGTTCTGTAATTTCTTTATTTACACACACGCAAATATATATATATATATATATATATATATATATATATATATATATATATATATATATAAAGAAAAGCCCTAGGGTCATATTCATTAAGATAAAAAGGGGGTTACAAAACAAGTAGTATGAGAGGGCCCAATGATGGAGCTCTGCTCATAAGAAACAAAGAGCAAAAAGCTCAAACAAGAAGTACAAAAGATAGGACAAAAGTAAAACATGCAACTAAAATTTTCTCAGTGGATGAGGTCTCTAAGGCCTTCCTCTTCCATGAGTTCTTGTAGCGCATTCAATAATCAAACTTTGAAGTGATTCTCCATTGCCAGGAGAGACCATGGTGCCATCCATAATATTCACAAGTAGCATAGTACCCCCAGCCTTCTTCTTCCGCCGGGAGGTGTACACTTGCCACTCATCCACCGAAGGGTGAGCCGTCCTAAAGGTTACTGCAGTGGTTGGTTCAAATACTTGGGAATCTCCTACCCCTTGAGCGGGTAGAACAACCAAGGTACTATTAGCCAGTAGATCTTCCTCAGTAGAAGCAGACACCTTTTCCGTCGTCAGATGAGTGTTTGTTTCTTCCCTGTCTTCGGACCTGTCAAGGTGGGGAGTCTGAACTCCCTCCATAGTAGTGGGTACCTGAAATGGTAATATAGTTGCTCCAGTAAAAGAAAGCTGAGAGGTGACCACGTCCTGCCTATCAATAGCATATGCCTGATGTTCCTCCAAGGGTTGCTCCTTCTCACCCTGATCTGAAACTGAGGAAGGCGGTATATCCGTCGCAGGAATGTGTGGTCCAGTAGCGTTTGTACGGGGAGGTTTTAGATTCGGATGCAGGTGGTAACACTGTTGGTGAGAGTGGCCAAACATACAGCAATGTGTGCAATACAGAGGTGCCTGTTCAAGTTTTGATGGTTGCCAAAATCCCTAATGCTGTGTGCCAATCCAAAGCTCTTTCGGGAAGGGTAACATAATATCTTGTTTAATCAATATTCTAGCCTCGGAAGGTCTAGATATATGCTCTGTAAGCGGATCGGTGTGGAGTGGCGTTCCATAAATCTTTGCGAAAGTAAAGAGAAGCTCTTGATCATAGAGATGTACCTGCAAATCTGGAAGCGTAGCCACACCGGAATTATGGGAGGTTCCGTGCGATGGTCAAAATCCACCGTTCATTTCAGCACCTTCATCACCCGGTTATCTATCCGAAGTATTCTTCTAGCAAACACTTGGGCATAATCTGTATCATCCGTTAATTGGATGAGAACGTGCCGGCCATCCAGTCTTCCTATCTTCCAACTTCCATTGAAGTTCATTTGCTCAAATTCCTTTCGGATCAGTTCAAGTTTAGGATTGTCGTAGAGAAACTTACCCACTAGAAACAGCCTACAGGGTGCAGCTAGAATAAAGATCTCTTCCTCGGTGAGAAAGATTGCAGGTTTGCCGTATTTGCGAGATGCTTTTTTGAGAAACCCACTCTCGACACCTTGCTTGAATGCATCATGGAACCTCTGCGAGAACATATTGGAACGTTAAGGGGCGCGGGCGGGGTTGTCGCCTGAGGGGGCGGCGGCATAAGAACGACCCGAGGCCATTGTTGACAGCTGGATGACGTGCAGCTGTTGGCCTCACAGCAGGAACACAGAGCTGCAGGAGCTCAGTGGAGTCCTGCGGGATTGCGAGACCTAACCCGCAAGCACGGGAGACGCCAAACAGCAGAGACGAGCGTAACAGCGTCGACGCCCGACGAAAAGCGCGACAGAATGCCGCGGGCCGAGCGGTGAGAAAACCCGCAGGCACGGGAGATGCCGAACAGAGAGATAGGGATCGAGCGACAGCGTCGGCGTCAGACGAAAATCGCGACAGAATGCCGCGAGCCGAGCGGTGACTGCAGTAGAGACGAAGGAGACGACGCTCAACAGAGGGGGAGCGAGGCCGTAGCTACAGATTCGAGGTGTACTGCATACGCTAGGGTTCGCCATGAGGCGAAACCCTAGCAGAGCGGAGGGGGAGACAGCGCTCCATTATATATATACGCATATATATATATATATATATATATATATATATATATATATATATATATATATATACACACACACACACACACACATATATATATATATATATTCAATTTAATTTTTATGTTAAAGTTTTTAAAAAAATTTTCTTTTTTACCCACCTACTTAATATCAAAGTTATCTATAGCTAAATTTGAAATTTAGGATTCTTAATTTTCTTTTTAACATTGCGTAATAAGAAGAATATTAATTAATTTTGCAAATTTAATTTTATAGCTGAAGTTTCCTCTCCTTTTTTCTGCTTAGTTCCCTCGTCAATCACTTATAATTGTAAGAATCAACATTAAAATTTATAATTCATAATCTAATTAAATAAATTACAATTAATAATGTAAATAAATTTAATATTTTAATTTTTAAATCCTTTGCCTTCCCTAACTCATTTCAGCCGAGTAGAACCAAGCTTATTAAGGGTTCGATCGAGCACCCTCACACACTAGAAAATGTTACATACGGAGAACGTACGCAACTCTGTGTACGTACTCCCAATAACCCACATTACCCTCATAATAACCTATGAATAACTGAACTAGAACCTGCGAATGTTATTAGGGGTTATTGAAATTAATACCCAATAACCTGCCGATAACCCTCCAATAACCTCAAATAGAGGTTATTGCGGGGTTATTACCCACCCAGCGCTGCGTACGTTCACCATATGGAACATTTTCTCCTCACGCACGCAAAGCTGCTGCACGCAGAGCTCCCACACATAAACTTCTGCATCCCCTTTTCTTCCTCGCTCAGTTCTCCGTCGAGCCTCAAACAGCTACTCGAGCCACCCCTCTATTTATGTGAAAAAATTTGTGTACGTAAAGCATACACAACGCTGCGTACGCTTTACGGGGTATATGGAGGTTATATGGGGGGTATTTCAGCGTTTTATCCCTTGTAACCTCCATGTAACCTGCCTGTAACCTCCCTGTAACCTCCTTATTTTTGCAGGTTACAGATACGTTACATGGAGGTTATACGTGCGTGTCATCCTCCTACTAGATGACGTACGCAACAATGTGCATGCTTTACGTACGCAAATTTTTTCCCTATTTATGAGCCACACAAGTTGGATGGCCCGCCTCCTTTCTCAACGAATCACACGACAGGGAGATCCCGCTGCCTCCTTCCCCTTCTAGTTCTCGATCGAGCTTGCAACAAGCCACATGAGCTCTCCTTCCTCTTTTGTGGCTCTTTTAGGGCATGAATGCCTCTCCCTCCCTCTTCTTTGCTCAGGTAGGGCTGCTTTAGCCTTCTACGTGCGAAAAAATGCCGCACGGGCTCCCTTCTCATATCTCTTTAGATTAATTACAGGTTGACTCCTTCTCCTTCTACTGCTTCTCCTTCTTCCTCCTCCAACTTCTTCCTCTACCTCACTCCCTGCTCTCACTTTCCCCTGCCTCTCTCACTCTCTCTCTCGCTCTCTGTGTGTGTGAGTTTGAATGAGGGTAACCTTGTCTAAATGCTCCCATGAGTGGTGCAGACCTTGTTCGAACGACACCTACCCAATGTTGTTACAAATGAAGCTCTCTTTTTTGTTTAATTGAAATTGTTTTTAATGTTTATTATTACATCTTCAACGTGATAACTACTAGTTTTACCTGTTTATCCTTCGTCAATTCCTATGGATAGGTTCCGAAAATAAAGTCGTCTAGATTTATACTACCACTGAACATTAGTTGATCTGCTTTGATGCCAAAACCCTATGCCCTCCATATGTACTTTGCTCTCTCAGCCTCTTCTCATACTGAATTCTAAAGCGCCATGACCTGTATTCTCATCACTGACATTTTTCCTATGGAACAGATTCAGATTTTCGTCTCTTTCTACCCCTCGACTCTTCAAATCACGATTGAGAGTAATATACAAAAAAACCTCTGGGTTCCATTGCCAATCTTTGCAAGCATCTATTGAATCTGACTGATCTCTCATTGTATCCAGTTCTGTATAGGTTCCGTCATTTATCTCTTTGGTGGCATGGTTATGTTTTGGGGATTGGAAGAGGTGGTTGAGGATAGGAAAGTAAATGGTGGGAGGGTAAGGTTAACGCTAGGAATCCCTAAGATATGATTAGGGATGAGCTAGCTCTGATACCAATTGATATCAGGTTTAATCTAAAATGCAGTAAACTCAAAATATATTGCAAGATACGGAAAAAACTACAATAACAAGGATCTCGAAACCTAAATAACAACGACAACAATACATACCCTAGGGTGAGGTCGAAGATGGTGGGTGGCAGTCGGACTGCAAGAGGGTACAGGTTGGGATTGAGATAGCAAAAGGAAGGCAGGTGGAAGGTGGCGGCAGAACTAGGAGGGCTGGAGATGGGTCTACGACAGCAGGTTGGATCTTGGGGAAGGAGTATGGGAGTTGTTGGGAAGTTCGAAGGGGTTGCAGCCAGCAGGGATTGAGGGGATGAGGTTGGTGGTTGCTAATTGGAAGTCAAAGGGGATGGCAACACGTTTGGGCGGTAGGAGGGTGGCTGTAGGGAACACAGAGAAGGCTGGGTAGCAGCAATAAAAGAGGTGTCCCGACCCGGTTCGGGGCTTGGAATTAACAAGAATGTGAATGGACGGTCAAACGGTGAAAAATATATTCTATTTCTATTACTAACAATTCGATATTAAAAATTTGCATAAAAGAGCCATTAAAGGAGGCAATAAAAATTAATATATAAAATTGTATATTTCTTGTTGGTGTTCTCTTCTCTTATATACATTTGCTTCTCTCCTATTCATCTTGTTCAAATATTTAAAACTTAAAAACAATATTAAAGCGACATAATGAGTTATTGAAATATAACCCAGGAGTAATAACACTACTAAACTACAATAATCCAAGGAAATGAATACAATATGTATACGAGTCTATGAGAAATCATATTATATATTGGTCTTTCATATTTTATAAGAAATCTGATCTATAACAGAATATGCTGGTCTTTCATATTTTAGAAGCAATCTGATATATGTACTTATAAGTAATCTGATATATGATAATGCATGTATCAATGAATTTTTTCTAAATAACATACTCAATTTGTTATATGCATTAACTTTAACTTTACTTTCATTTTATACTTTACATACACATTGTCTCTAGAGGATCATCATCAACAAACGCAACACACCCTTGGCTGATATTACTCCGTTGGCTCCCGTCGGCACAGCGGTTATTGATCTTCACATCACAATTATCTAGTGAAAAGACCCTCAGGTATTATCCCATCGACACAATGGTTAGTAATATAAACATTATAATTGTATGGGGAGGTAAGTTTTGGCCTACTCGCCCCTGACCGATATTATCCCGTTGACACAGTGGTTAGTGATCTAACTATCACAATTGTCTGGGTTGGTAGAAAAACTCTGTGTGTGGGTACACTGACGTCTTCTGCCTGTACTATTAAGGTGTGAAATCCTCATCTGAGCATGCATATGCAAGAATTTACATATAAACTGTTTCATTCTTCATGCATACATTATTTGAGACATCTTTATGCATCTACTAACATGTATATTTATTCTGCTGTAAAATTATTCATTAAGTATATCTTCCATATTATTCATATATATATATATATATATATATATATATATATATATATATATATATATATATATATATATTACCGGTCAAGATGGCGCTCGTCGTCGTCCCGTTCGGCGTCGCTAGGGTTTCGCCGCATGGCGAACCCTAGCGACCGTGCGTTTTCTCCGGATCGCATCTCCTCCGGCTCGTTTTCGTCATTGCCCTACGTACGCAGCGTCGCGTCGTCCGATCGAGCTCCGTACGTCATCTGGAGCTCGCATCCGGGTCGCTGCTCAACGTGCGCCGTGTCTTTCCGCATCTTCTTCTTCTTCCTCCGCGGGCCACTGTAGTGTTGCTGCGGTCTCGCTGAACTCGCCGAGGTGTCGCGGCACTCCTACGGCAGCCGGTTCGGCCGGTGCTACAGGGCCTTTCTCCGCTTCTTTCGAAACTGCGAAGGAAACAGAGATTTGAATTCCCTAGCTTGACAGTGCCGCCGGTGCAAACTTGACAGTGAGCCTTTCTCCGCCTCTGGTTTTTCTGAGCCGCCTTCATGGCAGCGACTTCTTCTGCCCCCGTTAATGTGCAGAGTTACGCACAACGGGCTAAGTCTACTTTTGTCGGAGTTGTTGGCAGGGACAACACGTCCCACAAAAAAGTTCTTGATCATCTTTTCTTTCCACAATCCTTTCATGATGTGGCGGCTGGTAAAATAGAGTATCATTTTATTAGGCCGATAGGTATAAAGGATGGGAAGTCTGCGGTCATCTTCACTACCCAGGAAATGAAGGCTCTCTCTGAGGATGTGAAGTTTACGCTAATTGGGAAATTTCAATTTGGTCATCCCAAGATGGATCCGGCTAGAAAGTTCTTCGAGGATCCGAAGCTCATCGGAGGATGGAGGTCTGTGAGTTTTGGATGGCAGACATCTACTTATTAGAATACAAAAGCGAAGAAGATTATGCTAGAATCTTGCGCAACAATCTGTTTTGGTTGCGGTACCTATATGAAGCTTATCAAATGGACTCTCGATTTCGACCCATCTAAGGAACCTTCGTCGTTCCTATGTGGTTCAAGCTTCCGGACTCCCTTTCATTCGTACCAATGGAAAACTTTATATAACATCAGTCAAGCTCTTGGTACCTCTCTCAGAGTTGATTCACCTACTTATGATATGGTTTCGCCTGATGGTGTTAGGATTCAGGTGGAGACGGATTTTACCCTCCCAGATGTTGATCAAATTTGGATCACGGATGGTGCTGATGGTTTTTGGCAGGAGGTGGTGGTAGGTTACGAGTCGCATCCTCCCTCGAGGAAAGAGCTTCGGGCCTTCTTCATTGCCGTTGAGATTCACCAACAAAGTCGTTGGTGCTACCCCGGTTCAAAAGGGGAATAGGGTAGCTTTTGAGGCCGATAACGTTGCGGGGAGACTCCTCGCAGATCGCACAAATTGCACGCCCGGTGACTAAGCATCATGGTTGCTGAAAAAGCTGGAAGGGTGGCCCTTTCTCTTGTGGTGCAAACCGCCAAGGTGGCTACCATAGCTGTCGATTCTGACCGATTCACCAAAAAATTTAGCAGAAAAAGAAGAAACCTCCAACCTACTGCTGCACCCACCGGTAGGTTTCAGCGGACTCTGACAACAGATGAAGAAGAAGCTGAAGAAGAAGAAGTAGAAGAAGATGATGAAGAAGAAGATGAAGAGGATTGACAAGTTTACACTTCTCGACGTAAGAAGAAGCCTGGGGATACTCTACCAGTTGATGATACATTGGTCACTAATGGCAATAGAGCAGCAATTAAGAGCTTACTCAATGGATCTTCTAGAAACAGAGCGAGAGCGATACTTATCTAGTTCTTAGCCTTTGTTATTGTTATTTATGTATCGATCTTTGGATCATTTTGTTAGTTTTGTATCGTAGGGGTCGGGCTTTATGTTTTGGGCCCTCCGCAAGCTCATGTAACCGTTTTTATTTAAATAAAATTGGTCCTAGGGGTTTTTATTAAAAAAAATAATATATATATATATATATATATATATATATTAAAAAAAAGGGTCGTAGGCCTATTGCTTTGAATTAAAAGAGGGGTACAAAACAAAAAGTATGAGAGGACCCAAAACAATTGAGCTCACCTCATAAAACCAAAAGATACAATAAAGCTCAAACAGAGCGATACAAAAGATACAACAAAAGAAAATTAGCAACTAAAGAGGACGAGGTCGCCAAGCCTTCCCCCTGCCCTTGGCTATGAAAGCGCATCTAGAAATCACATTTTGAAGAGCTTCCCCATTGCCAGGGGAAACCAAAATATCATCCATAATGTTTCCAAGGGGGATAGGGCCCCCCGCTTTCCTCTTCCTTCGTGAGATATACACTTGTTATTCTTCTTCAGTAGACCTGACAGTCTGAGCTGAATTGGGAAAGGCTGTTGTTGTGATAGGTTCCACTGCTTGAGACTGTTCTATCCTATGATCAGGTTGAACAACCAAGCTAGGCTTAGCCCCATGGACGGCTTGCGCCACAAGAGGAAGGGCCACACTTCCAGCTTGTACAGTAATCACTGTAGTCACCGGAGTGGCAATTTGTACAACCGACCGATGAGTCTCCGACGACGCCTTGTCGACTCGAGTTTAAACGGTTATCAGCATCGATGCTACCCTATTCTTCCGAGTCGTGGTAGCATCGACTCTTTGTCGGGAAATCCCAACAACAGCCAGGCGCCTAAGCCCTTTTTCGAGGAGGATGCGATGCTATAACAAGTGTCCCTAATGTGCCCGAACATTTTACAATGCTGACAAAAGAGAGGTCTGTTCTCCACCACAGCCTCCTGCCAAAACCCATCTGCACCATCTGTGATCTAAAATCGATCCACATCTGAAAGAGTGAAATCCCTCTCCACCTGAACCCTGCACCACCTGGCGAGACCCTATCAAAAGTAGGTGAGTCAACTCTGAGAGGAGTACCAAGAGCTTGTCTTATGTTATACAAAACACGTGGATTGTATGAATGAAAGGGGAGTCCCAGAAGTTTGAACCACATAGGAACGATAGGAGGTTCCTTAAATTGGTCAAAATCAGGAGTCCATTTGATAAGCTTCATCTGGGTGTCAGCAACCAAAACGGATTGTTGAGCAAAGATTCTAGCATAATCTTCTTCCTTTTGTATTCTAATAAGTGTTTGCCATCCAAAACTCCCAACTTCCATGCTCCAATGAGCTTCATATTCTCAAAAAATTTTCTAACTAAATTCATCTTGGGGTGACCAAATTGGAATTTCCCAATTAAAGTGAACTTGATATCATCAAAGAGAACCTTCATTTTCTGGGTGGTGAAGATAACAGCAGGTTTTCCATCTTTAACACCTATCGGCCTTATAAAAGCACTCTGCCTTTTTCCGACCACAGTGTCATGAAACTCTCGTGGAAAAAGAGATGATCAAAGTTTTTGTGGGAATTGCTGCCCGTAGCTACAGCATAAGACGCCTTAGCTGCAATGAAGATAGACACAAACTAAGAAGGAAACTCACAGTCGTCGCCGAAAAGGACTGTTCGAGCGGCCTTCAGTCAGCAGCGCAACCTTCGTGTTTAGCTATAGCAGGTTTTTTCACAGCAGATGCTGCTAGAGAGGTGAGTCAACGACAGAACAGAAGCGCAGCAATCGCAGAGGACTCCAGCTGCCCGAGTTCTCGCTCGCCTAACCAGGAAGACGAGTCGAGCACGGGAAGCTCCAGACCAGAGCCGACAGCCGAGTTATCGAACCTGCAGGATGAAATGCCGCGAGCAGCAGTCAAGCGGCTCGACCTAAAACGCGAGCACTCGAGCAGCACAGGATGACCGTAGCAATCGACAAGCTGGCCCGCGATCAGCAATTGAGCAGCACAGCAAGAAACGAAGCCGGCAGGCGAGTTCGTCGAAGAAGATCGACGAGCGGCAGGTGAGTTCGACGAACCAGCGAGCTCCTCCATGGGAGACGACGAAGACGCGCCGCTAGACAGTCGACGACGACGAAATTGAGCCAATGAGAACGTTGGAGATGGTGGCAGTCAATCTGGGTTTCGCCATCGGTCGAAACCCTAGGAGAGCTACCGGAGGACGCCGCCATTATATCAATACATTTATATATATATATATATATATATATATATATATATATATATATATATATATATATATATATATATATATCATGCATATCTTTTATATATGCTTGTTTTAAATATTTATCTTGCATATAATTCTATATAAATATCATTAATCTCATGCATGTCTTTCATGCATGCACATCTTTTTTTATTATGCTTATCATGCATATATGTTCTATTAATATGAAGGATCTGATTAAAATAGGGCATACATGAAGTTAAACATACAATTTGAAAAAAGAAAGATTACTAAAATTTAGACATACAATTACTCACCTCAGTTGTCATGATAAACTCTTAATCTTTAACAGTTAGCTAGAGGTTGCGATGACTTTTACATTGAGATTGATAGCCTATAAAATATAATGTTAAAATTTAAGACCCAAATAATTTATGTTAATCAATTTAGTTTTCTTAAATTACTTTTAAGATGAATTTAACAAAATTTATGAAGTCGCTTTACAGTGAATGTGCACACTCTTGCGTCGAGCCCATCACCCCGGTAAACAACCTAGAATTTGCAATTAATTTCAAATTTAAAGATATCTTGTCTAATAAATTAATTTAACCAAAAATATAAATGATTGCTAAAACATATGTTAAAGAGTTTTCTCGGAGATCAATTCTTTTCCAAAGTTGTCAAATTCACTTTTTATCACCTCCAACTACACTTCTCCTATGTTGATATTGTGTTAGAACCTTTTTGGAAGCTCGCAAAATATGTTGGACGCTTCCGACACACAATCGGCGCCTCTGATAGCTACCGGAAAGGAAAAATGCACGAAAGACAAGACAAAACTTAAAATCGAAGGGTGAAGAAGGAAAAGAAAGTCTCAAACTTTGCTAAAATTAATTTCGCACTTACCAATTTTGTCCTGGAGACTAGAATCGAAGCCTGCGGCTTACTGAGGTGTGTGGGGTTGCTTTGTTCACGCCTTGGATCGCGAACCGTACTACATTAGTCGGGCGCAAGATTGCGGGAGCTTGCGGTAAGGAGTGGAATCAGAAGGTGGCTTCGAGCGATCAAACGAAACCGAGAAGGGAAGAAAACATGTGAAGGCTTTGGAGGGCCCCTAAATCGATGCATATATTGAAGGTTATGTCGGTTGGCTGCAGTAAAAGAGATTAATGATGAATTAATTAAGAATTACTTAGGTTTAATTATTTTACAACTTTCAATTTTTATATCTTCCAATATATTCATAATTTGTATGTCATGTTTTATATAGAATTGATCGGTTTATTGCGTAGAATTTAATAAAATTATTTCGATTGAAATCCAAGAGGTGCGAGAATTGAGGTACACTCTTAAGCACTAAAATTTTATCCAATTTTTCAAAAATTGGTTCTCACAATCTTTCCTCCTTATGAAATTTTGTCCTCGAAATCTTAAACTCCACATCAACTATGAATATATACATTGTGAAGATGAAACAAAAGTGATTACAAAAATATGTTTCTTGATAAGTGATAACGAAAACATAACAAACTCTATGCATTAGCATCGGTGACAACATGTTCATCTGGCTCCTGATGGGTTATGGAATAAGTTCTTGGATGAATGTTCTGCCTTTGTTGCTCCTTATGAACCACAAAATCATTTTTTTCCATCCTCTGCTGACCACTTCTAGGTGTAGAACTTTTCTGAAATTTCCTCTGAATTGGATCCCTTCTTTAGTGAACATCTGATGTAGATCTATGAACAGCATTACGACAATTTCTCCTCTGATGTCCAAGCTGTCTACATAAGTAACACACCTTCTACCCAAGTAAACGTTCACCACAATGTTGTTTTCCACACTTAAAAGGGGGCTATATAATACTACTGCCAGTGGCTATCAACTCCACTAGTGTAGGACTTCATCTTTTTCTCACTAGACTCTCCTCCAGAAAAAAAAAGTGGTTTCATACTTGAAAGAGCTTCATATACTTATTCATCAGGGGTTCTCCACCGTACTAGCTTGAGATTGAGAATTCTTAATCAACCGAGTCATATCATTCATCATATCAGAGAAAACACCATCACTAATTGTGACATTCTGGGGTACAATAGATTCTACATTCTCATCTCTATGCTCTTCCTCCGGATCATCTATAATTCTGAAAAAATAACATAAATTAGACTCAATTAAAATTTTAATTTCTAACATTCATAACTTGATCTAATTTTTATATTAGCTCTTTCATTAAGATTCGTATTATTTAATCTAAACCTTAACTTGATACTATTTTTGTCACGACCCGACTCGGGACTTAGAATTAACCAAGATGTGAATGGACGATTGGACGGTGAAAACTATATTTTATGTTTATTACTAACAATTCAATAGTAAAAATTTACATAAAACGTACCACTAAAAGAAGCAATAAAAATTAATATGTAAATATTATACCTTTCTTGTTGATGTTCGTCTCATGTATACACTTGTTCCTCTTTTATTCATCTTATTTAAATATTTAAAGCCTTAAAATAATATTAAAACATAATGAGTTATCGAAAGATAACTCAGGTATAATCACACTATTAAACTATAGTAATCCATGGAAAAGAATACAACATGTATGCGAGTCTATAAGAAATCATGTAATTTGTTGGTCTTTTAAGTTTTATAAGAAATCTGATATATATACATAATATGTTGGTCTTTCATATTTTATAAGTAATCTGATATATATAATTATAAGTAATATGATATATAATAGTGCATGTGTTAATGATCTTTTTCTAATTATACATACTCAATATAATATAAGCATTTACTTTTCTTTTACTTTATACTTTACATAAACGTTTGTCTCTGTGTGGATCGCCGTCAACAAACCTAACACACCCTTGACCGATATTTCCCCGACGGCTCCCGTCGGCACATGTTTAATGATCTACACATCATAATTGTCTAGGGTGGAAAGACCCTTACTTGCCTCTGACCAATATTATTCCGTTGAAACTACATTTAGTAATGTAAATATTATAATTGTCTAGGAATGTAAGCTCTAGTCTACTCGCCCCTGACCGATATTATCTCGTAAGCACTACAATTAGTGATCTAACCATTGTGATGTCTAGGGGTAGAAAAACTCTACGCGTGCGCGTACACTGGCTTTCCGTGCCTGTACCATTAGGGGATGAAGTCCCCTAACATGCATATGCAAATATTCACCTATAAGCTATTTCATTCTTCATACATGCATTATTCTTAGACGTACTTTATGCATCTAATAACATAAAAATTTATTGTACTATATAACTATTCATCAAACATATCTTTCATACCATTCATATATATCATGCATATCTTTTCTACATGTTGATCTTACATGTTTATCTTATATATAATGTTTATATAAATATCATTCATTTCATGCATATCTTTCCTGCATACACATCTTTTCTTATTATGTTTATCATGCATATATGTTTTATTAATATGAAGGATCTGATTAAACTAGGGCATACATGAAGTCAAACATTTAATTTGAAATAAAGAATATTACTGAAATTTAGAGATACAATTACTCACCTCAGTTGTCATGCGAAATTTTTAATCTTCAACAGTTAGATGGAGGTTGCGGTGACTTTTACATTGAGATTAATAACCTATAAAACATAATATTAACAAGTAATTTCTATTAATCAATTTAATCTTCTTAAATTACTGTGAGATGACCCAATTTACGAGGTCGATTTATAGTGAATGTCCCGCACTCTTGCCTCGAGCCAGCCGCCCCGATAAACAACGTAGAATTCGCAATTAATTTCAGATTTAAAGATATCTTGTCTAATAAAGTAATTTAACCAAAAATATAGATGATGTGCTAAAACATGCTTTAAACAAATTTATCGACAACCAATCCTTCTTGAAACCTGCCAATTTTTTTTTATCACCGTCAACCACACTTCTCCTACATTGATATCGTGCTAAAACCCTTTTGGAAGCTTAGAAAAATAAGTTCGACACTTCCGACACACAATTGGCGCCTCCGCGACTGCCGAGAAGGAAAAAGGCGTGGAAAACGAGGCAAAACTTAAATTTGAATGGTGATGAAGGAAATGAAAGTCTCTAACATTGCTAAAATCAATTTCACACTTACCAATTTTTTGTCGGACACTAGAATAAAAGCCTGCGGCTTTCTGAGGTGTGCGTGGCTGCTTTGTTCGCACCCTGGATTGCGAACCGTGCTATAGTAGCCGGGTGCAAGATTGTGGGAGCTCACAGTAAGGGGCGAAAGCGAAAGGAGGCTTTGAGCAAACAAACGAGGAAAAAAAATTCAATGACTCTGGTGGCCCCAAATTGACGCATATATCGGAAGTTAAGTTGGTAAAACCAACCCCTTTAGACCGGCTGGCCCAAACAGCAGCAAGGCTGAACTGGTTCTAAGCTCTCCAACTGAGACCCACATCAATAAAGCTCAAAATTTATTTTTAGTTCAAGTTTTGAATTGAATTAGCTCGCTTATATGTGTTAATTTAAAAGTAATATTTTAGAAATTATTATTTATTTACATTTAAAAGGGTGGTTGTTGGCCCAAACAGTAGCAAGGCTGAACTGGTTCTGCGCTCCGACCGATTCAACCCTCCCAACCCCCACGTCAATAAAGCTTAAAAATTATTTGTAATTCAAGTTTTGAATTGAATTTGCTCGCTTATATGCACTAATTTAAAAGTAAATGTTTTAAAAGTTATTATTTATCTAAACTTGAAAGAATTTTCTTATGCACCAAATTTTATTTTTATTTTTTATTTTTGGGGTTTTAAATCTGCCTATGCCTGCTGGAGTCTCATCAGATCAGTGGTCCACATGACATCAGGAAAGTTTTTCACATCCTAACAGTCTGCATTTTTCATTACCTTTCAGATTATTTTTTTTTAAATTTTATTTGATCATTTGTATCTTAGTTTTGGACAAGAAAGGCAGTTTCATCCAATATATTAGCTGTTTGTCATAAATAAAATAAATAATGCTTTAGATTAGGTCAAAGTGAACTAATACTTCTGGGAATATAAATGCCATTGTATTTTATGTCAGTGCTGATGCCAATCTATGGTTTAGCTTCATTATTTTTTTTTTTCTTAAATTGCACATATTTGCATTTTGTATATGAAGTTATTATGAAGCTTAATTAGTGATAGGAATTGTAAAAAAACATTTTTACATCCCCCTATCCATGTACAGATTCAAGGCAAATTCTATCTTAGAATAGATCCGCTGGGAGAGGGAGCTAAATGGCGTAGAACCACCGGTCAAGAGATCTATTCTCCTCTTCTTTTGGCTTTTTCAGAACAGGTTAATAATCAATTACTATATACTGAAACTGTTATTTTGTTGTTGATAACATGAATTGTAATTTTGTTTTTTAGGAGGGGGGCAACTGGATAAATTCTCATGTGCCAAAATTCTCTGCAACGGAGTCCTATAGTTTGCCAGAAAATGTTGCTTTGATTACACTACAGGTACGTGCCTTCTAAATTTTAGAACGTTTCGTGCATGCAACAATATTATTAAAAAAATAAAATATGAAAGTTAAAGTTACGCACAGTCTTCACATTACCTTTATAATTTCAAATTAATGTTACAAGGGGCCACCTAGATCTTATGAATTTACATTTCTTACAACTAAACTTTGATTCTTTTTACATTTATAAAACCAAAATATTTCTTATCACATACTAAATACCACCATTTTAACGTTTAAAATTTGAAATGCACCTTTTCATCCATTTGTAAGGTGGTATGTAAAAATTAAAGTTTTGGCCATAGACATGCATATGCATAGGAATTCAGTGTTGTGTATGTAACCTTTTCATATTTCAATGATATCCTGGTGCACCATCCTTTAGAGCCAATGATTAGTATGTACCCCTTTCATTTTTCAACCCCTTGTGCCCTTCTCGGTTTGGATTGTTTTTTTTAATGCATGTGAAATCTTGGGTAAAAATGCTATTTATGGGAATTTGCTTGTTAAAGCTGTTAGCATGTTAGGATATCGACACAACTTTATAAAATATTGGTGTTAATATTACTCTTTCTTAACTTGATGGTTGTTAGTTTCACCGTTTCATCTAGTGGGATGCCCTAGCACTCAAAGACAAGTTTCACTATTTAGAGCCACTCGATAAGCTCGCCCGGATCCATGTGGCTGTTAAAATATGTCAAATCCATCTTTACTTCAAAATCCTGACTTCTCCAATATTTCATGGCAAATCTTTGGGGCAAGTTTTTTATCCCTGAAATTTGTCTGGTGGAAGGGATTCACTACATTACTTCAATTTGGCAAGTTACCGTTGTGGCTACGAGTGACTATTTTAGATTCTCCTCTCGAAGGTGGCAAATCTTTGTTGCAGTTGCAGACTTTCTCGCTGCATATTTCCTTTGGAAAATTCCTAGACATCTCTTTTTGGATTTCTCATAAATGGCATTGTCGCATCTCTTCTCTGGCAATTGTCTTTTGGTGGCTGGTTAAGGTTTGTGTAGGTGGAAGAGGGAGTATAAGGATGATGTAGGGTGGGGAAAATAATCATTGGTTTTCGGCCTAAAAAATCAACAAAAGGAAAGTATTTTTGTGTGGAGGTGGGGTTGAGTATCAGTATATCATAGAAACAGTAAGATGGGAATAGGATTAGGGTTAAGCTGGCTCTGATACCAAATGATATCGAGGTTAACTCAAATAATAATAATAAAAAATTATTACTGAAAATCCAATGTGCGGTTGCAACCAACACACTGAAAGGGAAATTAATAATAGACACAACATGCAAACTCATATTAGGGTTCGATCCAGGAGTGGTGGTGGTCAGTTGTGGGGTTTGTAAGGGGTGTAAGTGGCGGGAATGATGTTATGAGCGCTGGGATGAAGTATAATAGCGGTTGGAACGGTTTTCTTGGAGTGGCAGTGAGTAGGGGGCAGTTGGACAGCAAGAAAACTGCATATTTGTTGTTTTTTCCGGATGGCGGTAGTGAGGAACGCTGATTGGGAGCGGTGTGAGAAGGTTGGGGAAGGGTGGAGGCTGTAGGAAAAAACACAAGGGGTGGCTGGTTCTGCAGGTGGACATCAAAGGAACAACAACAAGACGTGTTCTATGCGGCTGTGGCAAGAAGGGAAGAGGGGGCGAGACGACTTGACCGCAAGGAACTGCAGAAAACAGCAGTGGGAGGATGTTCCGGGCGGCTGCAGCGGGCAAGGGGTGCTCAGGAATGATGGGACGTATGCGTGGCAAGGAAAGTTGTAGTTAAATACCATATCGGGAGTGAGATGCAGTCAGAGCATTTCTCGACACTTGGAAGAGAATCGCTATCTTGGAATGAGATACGACAAGAGCACCACTCACCCTTGGATAAGCCATAGACGGGAAAACATGAGATGTCGACAATTGTCCTGACATAAACAATAAATAGCTGCCCTAACACAAGAAAATAACATACTTGTAGACCTAGGGTAATGGGGAGTGGCCCCCATAGGGTGGGTGGCAACCTCAAGCAAACCGGAAGGTCAGTTGAAGCCCAAATCATCCGTAACCAAATAGTCTGGACCGTGCCTGGTGCGGTCTTGTCTCGAAGAGACACTAGCATTGCGTCTCATGAGGAACAGAAGCTTGCGTCAACGGGAGCGGGACCGCGGGTGGTGGTGGAAGAGGGAGGGCACTAAGTAAATATTTTTGGCATTTGCATACCTACCAGCCGATTGTTATGTATTTATATATTTAACACAATAGTTTATTTTTTATTTGCAGTCCTAGCTAATTTATTTTAGAATTAATAAAATTTAATATTTTTTAAATACAATAAAAAAATTTAATATATTAATATTATACTAATATTATTTATTTATTATGTGAATAAATAAATTTCTATTTGTGTATGGCTCATTTATAAATTGAACTCAAAAAATTTGTTTGTGTTTGGCTTTTTTGCTTAACGAACGAATTGAACACTTGCTACTTAGCCAGCCAAATATGAGCTATTCTTGAACTACGAGTTTTTTTTCTTGACATCCCAAGTTAGCTTTCAACTTGCGCCCCACATATTTGACTCATCTTTCAGATATGAAAGTGGTCGTCAAAGAAAAGAATGTCAACCTTCAGCTTAAATTCACGTTGAGTTTTTGTCTGAATGCTTCCGCCTCTGTCGAGGAAGCATCAAATAGCGATTGATCTTTCCTCAAATGTCCAAATCTGTTGGAGGATGTCATCGCCTAGATAAATCTGATTATCTTCAATAGCAGCTTCCCCTGCTAAATTTGTGGTTGGAATCACTGTTTTGGTTGCCAGTACACGTCTGCCATTGATCCTGGAAGCTCAAAACTCTCACCTCTAGGAAGTAACCGATCCGAATTTTAGCAACCCCGAATGTTTGTTCTTGTTTAGCCCGTTCTAAATTTTTTTTGGCTCAAAATAGACTCTTGTTTGTTGTGCTTAAAATAGCTCGTGTATAACATGTCCAACTCAATTCAACTTTGTCTCAGCTCATATCCAGCTCAAAATAATAATTTATTTTAAATTCAATAAATCAAAACAACATTATTTGAGCTTTGAAATTTAATTTTATAAACATTTCTATATAACAGCTGAAAAGCTTCAATTCTTTCTGCTTCGTTTTTAGATTTAAACAGCATTAATGAAATACTTCTTAGTGATGTGGGATTAAAGGTAGTATGCAAGAGGTGGAAGTTTTCTAGGGGCATTTACATGCATACCATCCAAATCTTAGTATTTACACGTAGAACGCCTAAATGCAGAAATTGGGGTGAGGCAGGTGGGGCGGAAAATATGACTGACATTTACATACATGACACCCAATTCTTATATACTTACTTTTGTAACGCCTAGATGAGGAGCATTTACATGCATACCATCCATTTCTTATGTATTGCATATCTAACACCAAAATGTCTGAAAAATTCTATGGACGTTTACACACATACTGCCCAATTCTTATGTATTTTCATATCCAGACCCTAAATTTTATTTTTTAAATTTATATAAAGTAAATCTTTGATATCATATCAAAGCATGGATATTTTGACTTTTATATTTCGAGCTAAAATAAGCTAAAATATCGAATAAAAGTTTGTCCCTTGTTTTGCTCGTTTATAAATAGAACTCAAAAAATTTATTGATACTAACTCATTTAATAAATAGAGGAGTTGCTTAGCTAGCAGAACACTAGCTCTTTGAGAACAAGGTGATTTAATGTTGCCGCCAGCCGGGTTCCTTTTGCTTCCTTCCGTCGATGCTCTTTGCTACAATGGTGCAACACCTGCAGACGAGAGCAGTCGGGTTTTGTTTGTGAACGACAAGCTTTTTTTTATAGTCCTAGTTACTTTATTTTGATCGTGAATTGTTGTTAGGATTTCCATTTTTTTCTCCAAGGCGATCTGAGCTTCTCGCATTATTTCCGAACCACGAACGTCAGCGCCAGCCAGGTTCCTGTTGCTTCCTTCCGCCATGCTCTAGATACTACAAAGGTGCAACACCTGCAAAAAGTGCAGCAGAAAAAAGAAGGTAGAATTTGGATGTATCAAGGACTGTAACAGCAAAAGGAATAATACCCCTTTTTAAGAAGCCCCGTAGATTATATATAACCAGGACACATGAAAAATTTTTCTGTAAGAAAATAGTAATTTCATGAAAGAAGCATGTGGGAGAAATTTTTTTAAAATGATTTTTTTAGGAAAAATTGGGAAAGAAAAAGTTTCTAAAAAAATAAAAGAAAGAAGAACACCAAAAAAGGAAAAAGAAAAATGTGAAATTTCACACAACGGAAGAGAATAATTATTTTTATTTTTTGAAATTTATTTTTATTTTCTGGTAATTTTTTTTTGTTGTTTGCCTTTTTTTTCTTTTTATTCGAGTTTTATGCTCAATTTTTTTGGAAAAGAGATTCCAATTGTGAAAACAATGAACCATAGCACAGTCGTAGATTCTTCAACGTCTATTATGGTAATGAAAGAGTCGATTCATCAAGCGTTCTGTATTCCGTCAAAATCGACATGACGAAATTTGATGGCAAAATGAATTTTGGCATGTGGCGATGTGAGGTGATGGATGTGCAGTGTTCTCTAAATTTGGAGGAAGTCCTGAAAGCGAGAAATGTTTCAATGATATTTCCGAGAGAGATAAGTTGAAGATGAACCAGAGTGCTTGTAGCTTGATCCAAAATTGTTTGACCCAGGAGATCAAATCTAGGGTAATGATGGAGATTTCTGTAGGAAAATTGCGGAGGATGTTGGAGAACAAATATCTCATGAATTGTTTCACATGAATTGTCGACTCTACTGATTTTAGATGAGATGGGGGTTTGCTATTAACAAGTACTTGAATGAATTCACAAAGTTGATGACAGATCTGTTAAATTTAGATGAGGTTGAGTATGAAGACAAGACGCTCTTTTTGTTAAATTCTCTCCCAGATGTGTACGAAAACTTCACTATGACGCTTATTCATGGGATGGAGGTCTTAACGTATGGCTAAGTGATTATTGCGCTGTTGAATAATGAATTTCTTCGAATGGACAAGGAGTTCACAAAAATAAAATTGGTTGAGGCACTTACACTGAAACTTGGCAAATCTAAGAAGAAAAAGAAGACTCTGGCAAAGAAAGATGGTTGCGACAACACTTCTCAAAAGCGAGGCAAGTCTTGTAGATGCGATCTTGAGAAAAATCAGTGTACTTTTTTATTTAGAGACCGGTCATTGGAAGAAATATTCTCTGAAGCTGAAGGAGAAGGGAAAATAAACTATATCTGAGGTGAAAACTAACATCAGCGGAAATATGTGAAGAGACGAATTCAAATGTATCATTATTGGTTGTTTCTCATAGTTCATTTACAGATGATTCGTGTTGGACTCTAGACACAGGTGATACCTATCGTATTTGTTCTCATTGAGAGCGGTTTTGTATAAGGAGCAGGATATTGGTGTAGTGATGATGGGCAACGATCAAGCTTGTCGTACTATTTGTGTAGGGAATTTTTTTATCAGAATGCATGATGGTACTATAAAAGTGTTGGTCGATGTTAAACATGTTCCAAATATCCGGAAGAATCTGCTATTAGTTGGATTTTAGAGTCCAAGGGCTATAAGATAGTTATTCAGACAGGAGTTTTGAGCATATGGTGTGGAGAAATGGTTTTTATAAAGGGAGTTTGTCATCACAATGTTTACTATCTTCAGGGTAGTGTAGTGACTGGAATGGTCGTTATTGTTAATAATTTTTTTGACTCCACTAGTTGTGCATATGCGGCTAGCTCATATTGAAAATGCTTCACTTCAAACTTTGGTGAAGAAAGTATTGATCAAAGAAACGAGCACCACCATACTTGATTTCTGTGAACATTGTATATTTGACAAAAACACATGGGTATCTTTTGGAACTTTTAACCACATTATAAAAATGTATTTTAGAGTATGCTCACATAGATGTTTGAGGATTAACGAAGATAACATCATTCAACGAGCGAAGATACTGTCTCTTTTATTAATGATTACTCCAGGTATATTTGGGTGTACAAAATGAAGTGCAAAAGCAAAGTGCTTGAGATTTTCATAACTTGGAAGAAGTGGATTGAGACTCAGACTGACAAAAGATCTGATGTATCAAATCAAACAATGGGGGCGAATACACTTTGGATGCGTTCTTTCAAAAATCCCAGAGAGTTGGGATAAAGCATAACTTCACTGCTCGGGAGACGCCGTAGCAAAACAAGGTGGCAAAGAGGATGAATCAGACTTTGGTGGAGAAAGTTTGGTGCATTTTACTCAATGTTAGGTTGGATAGAATCTATTTGGCTAAGACCATAGAATATGTCTGTCACTTAGTGAACTGTCCGTCTTCTCCTAGTTGAGATGTGATCAAATTATTTTGCTAAAGATTATTAGCACATGAGAGTGTTTAGGTGTCCACCTTACTATCACGTGCATATGATAAACTTGAACCACGAGCAAAGAAGACGATTTTTATTGGCTTCAGTCATGGAGTCAAGGTCTTCAAGTTGTATGATCAGTCAAAAAGGAAGGTTGTCATTAGCAGAGTTGTTATATTCGACGAGGCAAGCTTGTTGAAAAATTAGGACTCGAAGTCTGTGGTCAGTTCTATTGAGACCAAAGATATGCAGTAGAAGTTGGAGTTTGATGTCACTCCATTTGTTCTACAGAATTCGTCCACTCTGGCTTAGATATATGATTCTGTAGTAGCTCAGGAAGTATTTGTTGATTGTGCTCAGGAGGTGTAAAAAGATGTTGATGATGAGATTCATGCTCAAAAATCTATTGCTAGGAGCAGGACCAGGAGTAAGAATGTACTAAAACTAGTTTGGTTGAGAGATCACATTGCATTTGCACTTTCAGTCATTGTCACTATAAAACAGTGGTGAAGGGTCGAGACTGTGATCTTTGGAGAGCGGCAATAGATGAAGATTTGTAGTTTTTTTCAGAAGAATGGTACTCGAAGGTTGATGAAGCTTCCTCCGGGAAGGGAAGCCATCGGACGCAAATGGGTATATGTAAAGAATGAAGGATCTCATTGAGTTGATGTATGGTATAAGGCAAGATTAGTGGCAAAACAATTTGCGCAACGAGAAGGGATTGTTTATGACGAAGTGTTCTCATCGGTGGTCAGGCATCCCTCAATCTATTTTCTCTTAGCACTTTTATTACAGTACATTTTGATCTTAGAACAGCTCGATATGAAGACTACATTCGTAGAAGGAGAATTGCAAAATAGATCTATATGTTACAATATTTAAGTGTTTAGTTTCATTCTATTTAAGAAGTTTTACAATTTCCCCCACTTAAGGAACTAATGTTCTTATCAAGTGCTCTTAAGCTAGAATCATCTACCAGACATATATTCTTTTTTTCATATTGTTCTAATGCTATGATATTATTTGTAACAGCTCAAACTCTCACCCATCGAGATATTGTTCATTTCGGCTTAACAGTCTCATGGTTTTGTCCCATTGGTATAACTGTCCAAGAGGTCTCCCATCTTGAGAGTGCTCTTGTAAAAGCTCGTTTAACTTTAGATTTCCTGATAAAATCCCGCCAGTTACACCAAAAAAACTCCTTGATTTTTAAGAGTTTAGCTTCACTCTACATAAGAGTTTTCATATTTATGATTTATAATATATAGAGAATACATATGTTAGATTAATTGATGAAATTAATAATGTTGATGAATTATGACTAAAAAATGATATTCCCAAGTTCAAATTTAATATAAGTTGTTCAAAGTAATTTTGGAGGATAAAGCTTAAAACTCAGCCTTCAAATAATTGGATAAGGCTGAGTATGCTGATTATGAACTACAATATTGGCACCAAAAAATAACATAAGGAATTTACATGTGGTTCATAAAATATTTCTATTATTTTCAACAACCCCAAAATCTGTCAAGAGTTTGAGTCTGATTATATATTTGAGTGTAGTTCACAAGCTAAAGCTGATATCATATTGAGCTTACAACAACTAGGGGCATTTACATACATACCACCCAATTCCTATGTATTAACTAACACATTTTCTTACTTTTTTACATTTATTCCACCCAATTTTTAATGTCACTTCAAAAATATCATTGTTTTAACTTTTAAAATGTCAAATATACCTTTCCATACATAAATAAGATGGCATATATATAAAAATTAAAATTTAGATGATATATATGTAAATACATAGAAATCAAGTGGTATGTATGTAAATCTTCCTTATGACTAACACATGCACACTGATGGCATACATACACCTTGTACTTTCTTCTGACAGGCGCTTGATGATGAAAGTGTTCTTCTTCGCTTAGCGCATCTCTATGAGGTAATTCAATCCACCTTTATCTGAAAATTTTGAGATCCATCATATCCAATATTTGGCTACAGGGTGGTTGATTTGTAAATAGCAAGTTTTGGGTGATCTGTATGTAATTACCCCCTTTTTTTATTGCTGTTTGAAAGCTTGACGAAGACAAGGATCTCTCAAAGATGGCCACTGTGGATCTCAGAAAGTTGTTCCCAGACAAAATGGTAAATATAAACTCCTAAACCATGCAAATGTTTTCATAAACACTATATACCATATAGGGGTGTAAACGAACCGAACACGAACTAACAGAGCTTGTATTCGTGTTTGGTTCGTATGAAGTTTAGTTTGTTTGAAATAAGCTCGTGTTCGAAATTGTTTGTGAAGTCACTGTTCGTGTTCGTTTCTTAATGAACAAGCTGAACACGAGCTGTTCGTGAACGTCGAGCCAGTTTGACAACCCTAATATTAATATATATAAATAATATATTATATTAATTATATAATTTATATTATATAAATATATAATATCTATATTAATATATTATTAATATAGTATATTAATATATTATTATTATTAATTTATTACATTTTATAATTTATAAATTTTTTTTTTTAAACTATCATAAATTTTTTATATATAATTATTTTAAATTATTTTATATTTCGAACAATAACGATTCGAACACGAACGATTGCATCATTGTTCGTATTTAGTTTATTTAACTAACCAAACAAAAAAAAAATGTTCGTGTTTGTCTCGTTTACTTATCGAACTAATCGAACACGAACTCTTTGACGAACCGAACACGAACTGTTCGCGAACAACAAGCTTTTTTGACAGCCCTAGTACCATATAACCTTATTAGTTTTATACAAACATTGAATTTACATATCTAACACCTAAACTTTGAGTTTTTACATTTGTAACACTCAGTATTTCTTTTTTATCATATCAAAAGATCGTTACCATTAACCTTTTAGAAGTGAAATACATCTTTTGATGCACATCTATAGTGATATTAATGTAAATATCAAAGTTTAGGTGTTAGATGTGCAAATAGGTAGAAATTTTGTGGCACATATGTAAATCTTCCAAACATTTAATATCTCAGATAAGGAAGATTACAGAGACTAACCTATCAGCTAATCAAGAGAGATCTGAGATGGAAAAGAAGAGGCTGAAATGGAAAGTCAGAGGCACTTCCAGGTCTGAGTCAGTGGTGAGGGGAAGACCAGTTGATCCTTCAAAGCTCTTAGTAGAGCTCGGTCCAATGGAGATCCGTACTTTCTTACTAAATTTTCGCGGTACCCACCGGCAAGTGGTCGACTGAGCTTAATCAGAAGTAGGATTCAATTGAGCACTTTCGACTATATGTGCTTCGAATAAGAAACATTCTCGTAATAAATTATTAGGTGTGGATTACATAGGTAATTCTACGTATAGACGGCCAATCAGACGTGAGTAAATGGTTGTATGTTGTATGTTATTTTGTATTGATCGTCTATATGTAGAATTATGTATGTAATATACACTTAATTGTTTCTTTGACCCCGCATTCGAGTGTGCGGGAACGGAGTTTGGCTTTGTTGTTATAATTCGAAAAATAATCATCGAGGTTTTTAAGTGCTACATGATCACTTCTAAAATATTTCATTCAAAACTATAATGCTATTCAAGGAATATGCACATATTTTTAAAATAGGGATAAGTACATACTGACCATTCGAAACATTCATATTTACAAATTAAGCACTCAGGTGATGTTTTTTATTTTATTTGCGACGGAATCAATGTATTTATATGTGTCACGATCAAACTATTGAGAATTTGATAAAAATGTAAAATATCGGTTGGGGTTTTACCATGAATTTTGATATTTGAGGTAGAGATTGAAAAATGGATGAAAGAGGGTGGTTGATTTGTAAATGCTAAGTTTTGGGTGTTATTTATGTAATTTCCTTAAAATTTTGCTAGAAGTTTAATCAACTCAATCTATCTTATTTGGTCCTACGCATACATACGCATACATTGACTATTTAAATCAAAATTTTCATTAAATATTTTCAACATTAGTTGAGAAATGTTAATAGTTATTTTATTCAATAATATTTTTTGTTTAATTGGCAATATTTGAGATCTGTTTTAGCATATGGTATTTAGAACACTATAAATTCTATTAAAACATGACATAAAAGAGAATTTTTCAAAACAATTGGATTGACCATTTGATGGTACACTAGTTTACAATGTGTAGATTTGAAATTAAACTTAATATATATATGGTTATTATTATTATTTTTTTTTTTTGTGAATGAAACTTATATCTGGCAGAGGCCCAAATATCGATTTTCTATGTGCTAGGCTTAATGATGAGAGCCCGCGCCATGTGCCTAAATAGACCGAATCTCCCCGCGCCACAGGTGGGATTCGAACCCCTGATCTTCGGGGTCTTACAGAAGCCACGCCCCAGCAGGCCAAGAACGCGGCACAAATTAAACTTATTATATTTATGTGTGTGTGTAAAATTTAATTGAGTTTATCAACCAAATAATGTTAATTCACTTATTATCTTGGTTGAATATAATATTTTGATTTTAAATTAGGAGGCTCTTGATTGCTTGATTCTTAGAAAGGGTGATTGAAAAAAAAATATATAATTCTAGCCTAACCTCAAACTTATCTTCTAAGGCTTTTGAATTTTTTTCTTTATAGACTTGAGCTTTTATATTTTTATTTTTCATTTGATTTTTTTATTTTTATTTTTAGTAATAATTATTATATTTAGTTAAACTTTTCTCTAATGATTTTGAATATCAATTTTTTTCCTAAGTCAAATATCCTCTCACATCCTAACTTAATTCAAAATATTATAGTTTAAAATATACTAATTGTAATTAAATTATTTTATTGAAAATAGTTAATTTATATATTTGTTGAATTAATTAATATCTAGTAAATTTAATCTAAGTGTTTAAGAATCATTATATAAAGGAGTGATTAATTATGGTAAGAAGTTTGTTATTAGTGAGTTAATATTTAATTTTAATGCTTAATGTGGATTTATATCACTTATAATTATTTCCTTACATATTATCAAATTACAATGAATCCTAGTTAAATCAATCATTTTATAATATTCTACATTTTAGATTTTTATTGTTACTTTAAGGCACATATTTTTCAACAAACCCTCCCTCAAATTCATTTTACATTGAACACATGAAAATAAAAATAGAAGATAAAAATAAAACTAAAAAAGTAAAATATGAATATATAATAAATTAAAATAAATAAATGACAATGAAGATATACTCACATGAAAAAATATGACAAAAATAGAAGTAAACTTCATATCTCAATCACATACCTACTACATAACAATCACGTAAATCACATGAATTTCATAATAACTACATGAAAGTAAATAACACATTTCAAAGGTTCGTAGAAATAAGAGTCACACTGTCTAAAAATAAAATGTAAATAAAATAAAATGCAGTAGCATAAGAAAGTCAAAATAATTAAAACACCAGACTTCTCCTCCCACAACATCATCAATATCATCATTATTCCATTCCATAGTATGACTTGTATCCCCGTTGAAGTGAAATGACAGTGCATCTGGAAGCTGGGTAGTGTTGGCCATGTCGGATTATCTCAACTAGAGTAGAGTCGACATGTATTTGATATGCATACTATCCATGGAGCTGGTCAATGTAATAATCAAAACGATGGTCTTTATCATACCACTACAACTGAATAATTGATGTATCATCACTCAAGCATCCAACCTCTCAAATTTGAAGAAATTGAGGAAGAAGGTCAGATTGGGAAGGGGGCAGGCGTAGAACTCTCCCTTTCTCAAATGAAGTTTTACCATATAAAGCTAGAGTATCATTGTCATGTTCTTACTGAGATTCCACTGCTCCTCCTAGTTCTCACTTTTAAACTTAGCTTTCACACATAAAACATAAATCACGGAGGGGTGTCCAAGGCATATTATTGTTGTTCCCTTAATATTATTATTATAGATGAAAAGGTTGATAACACTTCTTTTATCAATAAACTATTTTTTATAAATGAAATAATTACGAACATCCCTATCCTGCATCACCCCCCACTGATATTAATCAAAGAAAAGAATTTAGTATAAATAAAGTAATGCTAAGCCTTCGACTCGGTGTTCAAAGCAGTGGAAGAAAAGTTAGCAAATTTATCATCATGAATACGCCACTAGCCCTGAGAATCAGTAAAAAAGGTTATGATTTCAATGAAATTAGAAACAAACTAAGAATATTTATACTCAATAATAAATATTAGAAAGTCCATAAAGGTGAATTGATTTTGTAAGAGCTAAAATCAACCTATTTTCTTCTAACAAGCACTTTTTCTTCCATTTGTTCATTAGCATTGGCATAATATTCACGAACATCTGGAATAACTACAATCCCCATCTCAATAAGAAGTTTCTCCCAATTTCACTACACAACCAAATCGTCTGTTTTCCCCCCTGGTTTAAGAAATACTCTCTCCAGTAAGAGTTTTTTTGAAACCATGAAATCATTTTATGTTGTGGTTGCCTCAATACTGATAAACTTTTTGGCAAAAAAGGATAGTTGAGCATTTCCCACCCTTAATTTTAGAGGCCATGGAGATTAAATTGAGAAAGAAATGAAGGAGAATAGGCAAAAAATATGTAGAAATGAAGAAAAATATAAGTTAAAATATTTGGAACCAAGCTATTCCAAAGGATCCCTCCCTTCTTCTTTATGTTTCTATCGACGACTAGGGTTGCAATGATTACATGAAGTGGAAATGAATTAGAAGAGGTGTTTTTATGGGAAAAATGAGTAGTATTACAGCTAGAGTAGGGCGCAAAGATAGTAAATAAATTTGGGAATTGAACGGGGTGAAGCCGCGTAGGCACTGAAGGAAGCATTGTGATGCTAAGGGGTAGCACTGTGGTGCTTGTATAAGGTGGGGGTAGCCCTGTGACTCTAGGGTAAGATGCGGCAGTGTTTAGTGTATATTCCACACAACCTACTTTTTCCAAATCTACCCAAGGCACAAACAACAAACTAAAGCAAACAAAGCAAAATAATAAAAATAAATAAACAAATACAATAAGATAACAGTTGGGTTGTCTCCTAAGATGCGTTTGATTTAGTGTCCTTAGTAAGACAATGTCAAATCCTTAATTGGGATGTCTTAAGTCAATGACCATTCTATGAACTATCCTATTTCCACCTGAATAAGGAATTAATCTTTGTCCATTAAATTTTAAAATAGTGGTCCTATTTCTATCCTCAACATCAATAACTCTAAATGCATAAATCTTTACTAAAATGAATGGACCATATCATCTAGACTTTAGTTTTTCTGGGAATAATTTTAATCATGAATTATATAACAAAAATTCTCATCAAGGTTTGAAATCTTTCATATTAAGCTTTTGATAATGCTATTCTTTCATGTGTTCTTTATAAATTTTAGCATTCTCATAAGCTTACATTTTAATCTCCTTTTAACTTATTCAATAGTGATAATCTTTTATCTGTTAAATCCTTGAGATTATAATAAAATTTCTTAATTGTTTAATAAGCCTTATGCTTTATTTTCTTAGGTAGGTTGCAATTTTTTTCAAATATCAACCTATAAAGTGACACCCCTATGTGATTTTTAATATATGTCCTATAGGTTGATTTTCAATATCAAATTATAATGTACTTTATCCAACATAAAGGACCAATCCTTTCTACCAGGATTAAAAATTATCTCTAGACTTCTTGATCTTCCTATTTGACACTTCTACTGGTTTGAGGATGACAACAAGTAGAAATTTAATATTTAATTCCAAAATTTGTAATTAACATTTCAAAATTTTTATTATAAAAGTGAATCCCTCAATCACTGATACTAACTATAGGTATTCTAAATCTAGTAAAAAATATATTTCTCTAAGGATTTTCAAATACCTTGTGAATCACACCTAGGTATAGCCACTGCCTCAATTTAGTTTTCAACATAATCTACTGTAATTAAATTATAGTAGTTTCTTATAGATAGTGTAAAAGGTCCCGTAAAGTATATACCCCAAATATAAACACATTTGACTTCCAAAATATAGTTTATGGGCATTTTATTTCTCTTAAAAATATTGTCTGCCCTTTGAAATTTATCACAATGCTTAATAGATTCATTAACATTCTTAATGAGTATAAGCCAATAGAATATGTGTGTAATTTCTTAGAAACAGTTCTAAAACCTTCAAAATGCCCTAAAAAATCTGAATCGTGGTAAAAACTAATGATGTTCTCTACTTCTTCTAGGAGAACACAACTCCTAATTATTTGAACCTTACATCTCATAAAAGGTAAGGTTCATCCCAAGAAGAGAATTTGATAGAAACAAACTTTTTTCTCTGATAATATAACAAATCATACAAAATGATTCCACTTACAATGAAATTTATAATGTTTGCATAAGCAGGAAAATTTTAATCAGTCATTGAAATAAGTGGTTCAGTAGGAAAAATTTCATTAATTTCATCTAACAAAGAGTCAGTATTTACATTCTTAAATCTCGATAAGTGATTAGTTATCCGATTCTCAGTATCTTTTATATCCACAATCTCAATATCAATCTCTTATAATAGAAGTGTCCATTAGATCAAGCGAGGTTTGGCGTCCTTCTTAGTTACAAGATATTTGATGGTTGAATGGTTAATGAAAATTTTGACTATGATATTAATAAAGTAGGAACTAAATTTACCAACTATGAATACTGTTGCTAGTAATTATTTTTTATTAAAAGTTTTATTGGTATTGTAAATGACATAAAAACCTTATCTTTTTTTAAGCTCACACAACTCCTACAGTAAAATCACTAACATCACATATTAGTTAAAAATATATACTCCAAATTAGGTGAAACTATCACGAGTGCTGTGATTAATTTTTACTTTAAAAGTTCAAAAGTTGTAAGATAGTATTTATTAAAACCAAAGGGCTCATCGTTCTCTAAAAAATGACACAATTTTTCAAAATTTTTAAAGAATTCCTGAATATATATTCTATAGAACATTGCATGTCCTAAGAATTTTCTAATCCCTCAAATCAAGGGGTTTAGGGAGTGAGTAGTTTTTCTATAAGTTAGGGTTTAGGGTTTAAAGACAGAGCAATTTTTCTATAAATTAGTTCTTGGCTCGATCAACCTATAAAATTTGCCTGAACCAGTTCCCCATATCACCAATATTATAAAGGAGCGACAGTGGTAGTGCTCACATTTGGTGCTTAGGCGCTCAAACTACTCATCTAGCGGTAGCATGAATAAGAAAGGAGGTGGAAAGTAGGTGCTCCAAATTGGCACCTATGAGACGCAACTAGGATACTCAGTGCTCGAAACTAGCGCCTAGGTGCCTGAAGAGAAATTTCCTATACGTGTGAGATCGAGGAGGTGGAAGCTCATCGCCCTAACTCCAACGCCTAGGCATCCAAAACCGACATTATATGATTTTGCATGATTTCGACGAAATTTGGTCATAAAAAATTATTGCTTTCGAACGAAAAGGGGGCTTTAGTACTTCATTTGGCTTATTTGGATGTTGCCAGAGAGCAAAGGGTAGTGCGTGAGTGAGTGTTTTCTAGAGTGATTAGTGGGCGAATATCTATATGTGTGCGTGCAAGAAGAGTTACATTATAAATAGAAAAATCTTTGTCGAGCAAAGTAATATTTAATTGGGTTTTATCATTCTTACTTTTATATAAACTTAATTTTTTTATCTCACCTTGTATTAATAATATAAGAAACTTGGAGAAATCCATATTATGTGATTTTTAAAATCTTATTGAAAATATTGATATTTTAACTATACTTATTTAACCATTTGGAATATTAAACCATGTTTTGATTTGCAATGAAAAATTAATGTTAGTGTTAATACATAAGAATTGCAGGGCATGAATGTAAATTATTTATTTATTTTTTTACCCATTAGGTGCAGTCTATGTGGACTTCATACGCTTGCGTGCGGACTCCAATAAAAAATAAATAAAAAGTTATTCGATATCATAGAGAATATTTTCCCTGTGTTATTCCGCATTATTCAAGTGTTATTATGTGTTATGTATTATTGATATTTTATTGTGTAATAACACCTAAATAATAAACAATAATATCTACATAACACATAATAACATCTGAATAATACATAATAACAGATAAATATTTATTTTGATCACGTACCACGTAACACCATTTCATTGAACAGCTGTAAGATGTAATATTTTATCGCTCGAGAAGTCACCATGGATCTAACGCACCTCTGACCGACCGAGCCTCCTCCTCCGTGGTTAGAATCTGCGTTCTAGGTCAAAAGGGCCATTTCTGCTCGATTTCACTTTCATAATTTCATCTCGGGGGTATTTTTTGGATCATCCGATTGCATTTCACGGCATCTGGAGCAGTTCTGAGGTCGAGGGTTGGAGAAGATGAGGAGGGTTTTTGGCGCGAAGAAGAACCAGGAACCCCCTCCTACTATCCAGGATGCCACAGAGAGGGTATTTGACTCGTTCCATAAGCATCATCGTTCTTTGGATGTTTGCATTTAAGATGTTTGCTATTTAGGATCAATCTTTAATGTTTGCCGGTTTCTTCAATCATTTTGGTTTGTTTTATGAGTATGCGAGATGGTCAATCTGTTCAGCATGAATTAGGGTTTTCGAAATTCTGTAGGGATGTAAATCTTGGTTTATTCTCCATTCATGAAGTATTATGTTGTTACATGTCTGAAATTAAAGTGTGGATATTTTTCTATTGGAGTTAGGGCTGGGAAATATAAATAAATGCTTTTTATTGCTTTATTCCTTTGGGAATTTTACATTCATACCACCCAATTCTTACGTATTTGCAAATTTAACACCTAATATTTGATATTTACATTTAGAAGAAATATTACATGAGGACTCCGCACGTAGAGCTACGCGTAGAGCCTTATCTCAGCCGCACATCAACCTTGCCTAAACCGTTTTTTTTTTTAAATTACAGTGGGGCCCACTCCCATACATCCTTTGATGAGTGTGTGGTTGATGTACGGCTGAGATCAGGCTCCGCACGTAGCTCCACATGCGGAGTCCTGATGTAATATTTTTTCTTACATTTATAATGCTTTGGTGTCAGAAATCTATGCATGGAAAGGCGTGTTTCCCTTATAAAAGTTAGGAAGATTTACATACCACTCAATTCCTATGTATTTACATATCTAACACTTAAATTTCAATTTAATATGTTTACCACCTTACTTATACATGAAAAGATGTACTTTACTTCTTAAAAGTTAAAACGGTGATATTTTTTATTTGATCTGAAATATTTGGGTGGTATAAATAAAATTCAGTTGTTAAATTTGTAAATACATAGGAATTGAGTGGTAGGCATGTAAATCTTAGTAAAAAGTGTTGAATAGTGGTATTTTGATGTGAAATGAAAGATTTTAATATTATACATGTACATATCATTTTTCTAATGGTTTATTTCCGACTTGAAAATATCATTTTTTATGGGGCATTTACATGCATACCACCCAATTCATATGCATTTACATATATAACAACTAAACTTTACCTTTTTACATTTATATTACCCAAATCTTTCATATCATATAAGCAATACTATAATTATAACTTTTAAAAAGTGAAATTTAACTTTTCATGCATAGGTAAGGTAACAACAACAACAATAACAACAAGCCTTTATCCCACTAAGTGGGGATGGCTACATGAATTCTTGTTCTCTATTGTGTCCTATTGAGCGTCATATTTTCATTTAATTCTAATAGATTAAAATCTTTTTTTTATACAATATGCCCAAGTCTTTTTAGGTCTACTTCCATCTTTCTTATATAAGTGGAAACTAAAACATCTGCTCTCCTAACCTGATCATTAGATGGTTGACGTTTAATTTGACCAAACCATCTAAGACGACTCTCTCTAATCTCGTTCACCACTGAAGTGACACCAACCCTATCACAATAATAATGGAGCTACACCAATCCTATCACATATATAATTATTTTGCATTTTTTCTCTAATTCTCAAGCCGCTCATCCATCTTAGCATTCTCATCTCAGCAAGACGTACTTTGTTTTATGCTTCTCTTTTAAAGGCTAACATTCTACTCCATAGACCATTATAGGTCTCACCACCATCTTATAAAAATTTTTTTTATGTCTAAGTGGTACTTTTCTATATGCCCAATTTATTCCTCCACTTCAACCAACCAACTTGGATTCTACTAATAGCATCCCCATCTATATCACCATCACTTTGAACAATAGACTCGAGATATCTCAAATGTTCACACCTTTTAATGATTTGATCACCCATAATTACAACTCTGTTACTAGAGTTACTACTACTAAAATTATATTCCATGTATTCAATTTTAGATTCACTCAAACGAAGGCCTTTAGACTCTAATGTAGACCTCTATAATTCAAATTTTTTCCGAACTCTTTTTCTAGTCTTATCCACAAGAAGGATATCATCAGTGAAAAACATACACTAAGGTACATCATCCTGTAAATGTCCTGTAAGACCATCTATAACTAAAGCAAAAAGATATGGGCTTAAAGCCGATCCCTAATGTAATTTGACTAAAATAAGAAAATAGTTGGTCAATTCTTCTTATGTTTGAACACAAGTAACCACTCTAGTTTACATAACTTTAATGGCTTGAATATAAATTATATCAACACCTTTAATCTCTAGAACTCTTCAAATGACTTATCTTCAAAATTTATCGTAAGCTTTTTCTAAATCAATAAAAATCATATATAGATCCTTCTTGCTCTCTCTGAACTTCTCCACCAAACCTCTCAATAAATTTATAGCTTCCATAGTAGACTTGCTCGACATACATCCAAGCTGATTATGAGAAAGTTTTGTATTACATCTTAACCCATGTTCAATTACCCTCTATCATAATTTTGAAGTACGACACATCAACTTAATTCTTTTATCTCTTGTGCACCCCCTTTATTCATAAAAATGTGGACCAAAATACTCCTCCTCTCCTCAGGCATCTTTTTCATTTTTAAAATACTATTAAAGAGTTTAGTAAGTCAAGAAACTTCTAAATCTCCTAAATATTTCCAAACTTAAATTGGGATATCATCCGGTCCTACTGATTTTCCATCATTGGTTTTCTTTAAAGCTTCCTCAACTTCTTTTTTACTAATGCAATGGTAAAAATAAAACACTTTATTATTATTAGCGATATTAAAATCACTAAAGTTGATAGTATTTTTAGAAACTTCATTGAAAAGTTTATCAAAATAGCTCACCCCATATGTTTATCAAAACTTCGTTGCATAGGTAAAGTGACATATATGTAAAATGAAGTTTGGGTGTTAGATATGTAAATACATATGGTATGTATGTAAATCTTCCCTTTTTCCTCAAAAAATGCAGCACTGGGAAGATGCTAGATTATTTATCTATGGACTTCTTAAATACTGATTTTATTAAATTACAACTGTGTTAAACAGTTATATTATGCGTACTATAGTTTGCTAATGAATCTTATATTTGAGAATATGAAAATTATATTGCCTGCATTGCTAGTGGTCATTGCATAATAGAATTTGAATTAATTATTTCGACTCTTTGTGAAATAGAAGATTATGATACTGTGCTAATTGCCCATAAAAATTGAAGTGGTCCATGTTGTGTTATGCCTTCAATGTGATTAGTGAAAGCTAATACCAGAAATGGATGAATAATATGCTTTAACATTTCTTCTTTGGGGCATTTACATACATACCACTCAATTCCTATGAAATTTACATATCTTACATTAAAAATTTGCTTTTTAGATTAATACCACCCAATCTTTCATATCACATAAAAAATACCATCATTTTGGATTTTTAAAAAGTTAAATACATCTTTCATGCATAGGTATGGTGGTATGTATGTGAAAATTAAAATTTTCGGTGTTAGATATGTAAATACATAGGAATTGAGTGGCATGTATGTAAATCTTCGTTCATACCACATAATTCTTTAAATCCATTACCAGACAAGCCCTTTTACTGTTTGGTAGCCATGTTTGTAGTTCATTATTTTGAAACGTTACTCCTAGAGGCAGTTGTGCCATTGGTTGCTTTACTTGTAATTATACATATCTAGATACTATGAATTGCTATTTAACTAATTAAATAATTTGATTTTTGTTTAAATATTAAATGGTTGATAGACTCCTAATTCGTACTTAAAACTCGTATATATGATTAATTTAATGTTATTAACATTTTAAAAATCTAGAGATATTTTGTTATGATAAGCAGCTTATAAGGCGTTTTTTTCACCAATTATTATCAGTGATTATATCAATTAACTAAATAACATAAACTAGCTAGTTTACTCCATAAAAATTTCTTATAAGAACTTTTGAGGACTCTGGCTGAGATTAGGAAATTTGAATTTCATGTCTGATCTTTTTAGTGCCCAAATTCCTGCAATGAAAAAATGATGTTGGCTTTTTGAAGAAGTGGAGGGCTAGATGATAACTTGTGAATCTTGTAGGGACTAAAAGATTGTAGAAATATATTTTTGATTAAAAGAGGTAAATTATATGGTGAAAAACTAACTGTTGCAGCTGTATTTATAAAGTAAGCATGTTAACATTAGGACAGAAGAAGGGATGAAAATATGTTCGGCCTATCCCTTTCTGCAATGAAAAGGTTTGGAAAGATCAACATAGATTTTTTTGAAAATTTTAAAAGAAAATAAAAATGACCCAACCTTAGTTGCTTTCAAGAAAACGGGTTGGAGTATTAAAACATAAATATATTAAAAGATACATTACGAAAATCTGGTTTATATCATAAAAGCATATAATTTTTTACATTACAAAATAAAAATATTAAATGAAATAATATTTTAACTTAAAAATGAAGGATGTGATTATATTTTAAAAATAAATTATCAAGATTCGGTAATGGTAGCATATATAGATAGATGATCATTTGTGGTCCATTGTTCATATGTGGTCTATTTAGTTATTTTTCTGTGATGTTGAATCTTACTATGAAGGGACAGTTTTAAATATTCTATCATTGTACTTCCTTTCATGTATTATTAAATATTGTGCCAGAGTGTATGACCTTTAAGAATTTTATTGCTTCTAAACATTTGTTGTCATGCTTCCACCTATTTAACACCAAAATTTATATGTATTTACATATTTAACACCAAAACTTACACACATATGCAACCTTACCTATGCACGAAAATGTGTATTTCACTTTTTAGAAGTTAAAAATAGTGGTATTTTTTATGTGGTATGAAAGATTTAGTTGGTATAACTGTAAAAGCTAAAGTTTGGAGTTAGATGTGTAAATATATACGAATTAGGTGGTATGTATGTAAATGCCTCTAAATTGCTTATCAATGTACTGACACCATATTGATGTATTTATGTGCTTACTGGCACATTGGCATTATTTTCAATGCATTTTTATGCTTAACCAGTATAATGCCCCTTGATCATAGCCTAACAAACCGTTTTGACCATTTGGGATTAGTGCCATTCCTTTTAGAGCAATTTGAGAGTTGTTCAAGCATTTCATGGTGCAATTATTGTAGCACAATGCTCCAGTCTGTGTGCTATCACCCTCATTTTCTTGAGTATTACCAAATTTGTGGGCTTTTACATAAAGCAAGTTGACTTTTTTCTTCGTCAAATAGCTATCGAATTGTGCAATCCTACAATGAGTTGCAATAGGTCGCATTAACTTGACATGTTGATGCATATTTACAAATTCTGTTGTAGTGCTATACCACAAACTGTAGTTTGAGTGCACATTAATTTTCTAGGAATGATTACAAGTCAAATGGTGACTATTAGGTTTAGTTGTTTGGCTATGTTCTTCTCATAGTAGCCTTATTGACAAGATAAATCATGAGCGAGGGATCATATCTACGCTTCCGGGAAGTTCCTCATAAAAATCTGCCGACCTTTTTTTTTGTGTGAAGGTTAGATATTTTAAAATTATTTTATTTGAAGTGAAATATAAATTTTACTTTATATATTTGAAGTGAGTAAATTCTTAAATAATTATGTTGATCATTTAGTAGTTCAGATGTGCTTTTTATAATTTAAGAATATGTTAAGTAAGCATATGAATAGCTGTTAAAAGTCATTCTTTATTTGATTTTTAAAATTATTAATCCTTTGTGTGATTTTGGAAATTTTTAGGGGCTTGTTACAATTTGTATGTTAAATTTGCACTTTAGGGAAATCTCTAGACCATCTTATGATCCGATTGTGAGAGTAGATGTTTTAGATTTGACTTATGTTAAGAAAGGCAGAGGTAGACCTAGGAAGACTTGGGCTTATTGTATAAAAAGTGATCTTAATCTTTTAGAATGAAATGAAAATATGACACTAAATAGGACGCAATGGAGAAAAATTCATATAGCCGACCCCACTTAGTGTGATTAAGGCTTTCTTGTTGTAGAGAAATCTCTAGGTTTTCTATGTACTTTTGGATATTTTTTAAGGGTGTAGATGGAGAAATTCAGGCCCTTTGCCTGTTTTTAATTAAGTTGAGGAGTCTTTTGCAAAGTACAAACTTGTGTTGCCAATTAATTTAAGGTCACGTATGCACACAAAATAATGCTTTGATGGCTGGGCTTCTGAGTCGAGCTAGTGAGGGAAAGTGATATCACAAATTTTTTAATGTGTAAGTTTATATTTTTGTGTGTGCAAACAAACTAAATCCTAATTTGCATTACTAATTAAATTACAATAATTATTGTGCGTGTAATAGCCATTTAATTAATCAAACTTTAACAACATTTTGCAGTATAGATATAATGAGAAGACTTCGCACAAGGAAACTAAATCCTAATTTGCATAGTAATTAAATTGCATACGATATGCACTTTAAGACATCGAAAGAATGGAATGCTAAACGTATCATTGATCCACATATTTCTAACATGAAAATAAAAGCGATACCACCAATTTTTTAATGTGTAAGTTAGGGAAAAAGTTTTTATGCGTGTGTGTGTAATAGCAATTCAATTAATCAAACTTAAACTACATTTTGCAGTATAGATATAATGAGAAGACCACACACAAACAAACTAAATCCTAATTTGCATATTAATTAAATTGCATAAATTATGCACTTTATGACATCGAGAGAATGACATGCTAAACGTATCAATGATCAACATGTTCCTAATACAACAACAACAACAAAAACAAGCCTTTATCCCACTAAGTGGGATCGACTGCATGAATCATTTTTCTCCATTGCTTTTATTGAGTGTCATGTTTTCATTTAATTCTAATGAGAAGACTTCGCACAAGGAAACTAAATCCTAATTTGCATACTAATTAAATTGCATACGTTATGCATTTTAAGACATCGAAAGAATGAAATGCTAAACGTATCATTGATCCACATATTTCTAATATGAAAATAAAAGCGATACCACCAATTTTTTAATGTGTAAGTTAAGGACAAAGTTTTTATGCACGTGTGTGTAATAGCAATTTAATTAATCAAACTTAAACTACATTTTGCAGTATAGATATAATGAGAAAACTTCGCACAAACAAACTAAATCCTAATTTGCATATTAATTAAATTGCATAAATTATTCACTTTATGACATCAAAAGATTGAAATGCTAAACGTATCAATGATCAACATGTTCCTAATACAACAAAAAAAACAAAAACAAGCCTTTATCCCACTAAGTGGGATCGACTGCATGAATCATTTTTCTTCATTGCGTCTTATTGAGTGTCATGTTTTCATTTAATTCTAATAAATTAAGATCATTTTTTATACAATATGCCAAGCCTTTCTAGGTCTATCTCTACCTTTCTTAATATAAATCGAGTCTAAAACATCTAATCTCCTAATTGGATCATCAGATGGTCGACGTTTAATGTTAAAAAATCATCTAGGATGACTCTCTGTAACTTTGTTTTTCACTGGAGCAACACCAACCCTATGACAGTTATATTCATTTCACATTCTGTCTCTAAGTGTCAAGCCACTCATCCACTTAAGCATTCTCATCTCGACAACACTTAATTTTGTTTTATGCTTCTCTTTTAAAGGTCAACATTTTGCTCCATAGAGCGTTGCAGGTCTCACCAGCATCTTATAAAGATTTCCTTTTGTTCCAAGCGGTACTTTTCTATCACATAATAGGCGCGAAGCATTTCCTCCACTTTAACCAACCAACTTGAATTCTACTAATAACACCCCCATCCATTTCACCATCACTTTGAACAATAGATCCAAGATATTTATAGCTTTCACACCTTTTAATGATTGATCACCTTTAGTTAGAACTCTACCACTAGAGCTACTACTATTAAAATTACATTCCTTCTATTCAATTTTAGTTCACTCAAATGAAGATCTTTAGACTTCAACGTAGAGCTCCATAATTCAAGTTTTTCCTGAACTCTTTATGCAGTCTTATCCATAAGAAGGATATCATCTGTCAAAAAAAATACACCAAGGTACATCCTCATGGAAATGTCAAGTAAGATCATCCATGACTAACACGAAAAGATATGGGCTTGAAGCCAATCCTTGATGTAATCCAATTGAAATCAGAATATATTTGGTCAATCATCCTTCTATTCCAACGCAAGGAACAACTCTAGTATACATCCTTAATGACTTGAATATAAGTCATATCAACCCTTTTCTTCTCTGAAACTCTCCAAAGGATTTCTCTTGGAACCTTTTCGTAAGTTTTTTCTAGATCAATAAAAATCATGTGTAGATCCACATATTCCTAATATGAAAAAAAATCAAAACCTGATCAAAAAGAAATTGAGCAGCCCACATTGCATATTCTTGTAGTTACTAGTTGAAAATTTATTTTAGAGAGGAATTTTAGTTACGTGGGTGATATAAAAACTCAATATAGACTAATACTAAAACATTGAAAATTTAAGAGAAATATAGATCACCTAATGATAGCACAAATATATGATAAAAAATACACAATTTTTGTCTGAATTACAGAACTTAGAATCTTAGATCAAAGAAAGACAAGCTGAAGTAGCACTATAAGAACAATGAAATTAATAGCCCTGCGTGAAGTTTGAAGACCGGGCCGAGAAATCTGAACCGGTCCAAATGAGTGGCGGGAGGTTTGACCGACCTCTTGGGGGTTGGGATTTGCCGCCCAAGATAATTGGAGCCTCTTTTGTTGCCTAATAGTACTTATAGGATTCACATATTCCTAATATGAAAAAATAAAAATCAAAACCCGATCAAAAAGAATTTGAGTAGTCCACATTGCATATTCTAGTAGTTATTAGTTGAAACTTTATTTTAGAGAGAAAATTTTAGTTGCTTGTGTAATATAAAGACTCAATATAGACTACTAAAACATTGAAATTTTAAGAGAAATATAGATCACCTATTTGTAGCACAAAATATATGCCCAATTTTTGGCTGAATTACATAACTTAGTATCATAGATCAAAGAAAGACAAGCTAAAGTCATACAATAAGAACTAAGAAATTAGTAGCCCTATTGGCAGGGCTTGAGGTTTGAAGACCGGGACATGAAGTCTGAATCGGTCTAAATGAGGGTCGGGGAGGTTCGACCGACCTCTTGGGGGTTTGGGATTTGCCACCTAACATAATTGGGGTCCTCATTTATTGCCTAATTGTATTTATAGGTGTTTTGTGTGTTTTAGGTTTAATTTTGATTTCAAATTTTTGTTTGGACAGCCATCGACATCCAGGTTTTCTTCTATAAAGGCGAGAAGGTGCTTCGGTTGTAATTTATCTTGAGGTGTTGTGTATCTATCATTCCCGGCATCTCCAGCCTTCATTTTAGCCTCCCCACCTGCTGTCTCCCTGCCGCTAGCCCTCTCATCTTATCTTTCCTTGCTGCCAGCCTTCCAAACTGCTATTCCTTTTGCTGCAGCCTTGCATACCTACTGTTCTTTGCCGTTCAACCCTCATACCTGCTATTCCATCACCTCCAGCCGCCCTTTTACCTGCAATCCTTTGCTGCCAACCTCCCCAACCATCTTTCTTTACCCAACCACAATATACCCCCTTACACCCCCTCCATCCTACATCTTCCACCACCTTGGAATCCAACCCTACTTGGGTGTCTATGTTGTGTGTTTTTCATCATATCTCCTTTTTGTTGTGATATTATAATAGCTTATTTGCTTTGAGTAATAATATTTACTTTTCCTATTATGGTTTGCATTAACTTCATTATCACCTATCCTGAGGAGTCAGGTTGCATGGCTGAAGTATGTGTTTGGAGTTATGTACTTGAAGGACTGAAGTCCAACCAGCACAATCAAATGCAGCGATATTTTCTCGTTACTTATGAACCCTTTGGATGGCTGACGTTTAAATATTATTTGTAATATTGTTTTGTTTGTGGTAAGATTGAAGCATATTGAAAAGCCTAATAATTATATGAGAGAAGTGTCAAAATGAATCCCCTAATTCTTTGCAGAGGCCATCTTTGTCCCAAAAATTTATAAAAGTGTCCATTTCGTCTCTTGTAGTCTTTTAGTATGGGTTGAAATCAAGTGAAGACTATTTTAGCTCCCATTAAAAGAGTATAGGAACATTTAGCACTTCTATACATCATAGCACCATCCAAAGCTAAGGGATTGGATCAATACTGTGTGGGTTATTTAGGTATTACTTTAGGTAGATCTGAAATAATTAATGCAAATTATAACAATTTCAATCAATCTCTAGCACTAATAGATTTTAGCAATAGGCAAGTATTCATGAACCTGAAGATAGGACTGCTAAAACATTATATCCTTATATGAATATGCGTGAAGTGTCAAGTATCATGGGATAATGCAGTTGTCTTTTATCAGAAATTTTCTACTTTCAAAAGGTAATTTGATTTCTTTTGCAGCTTTAGTGTGGAGCACTATGCGCTCAGATAAAATGTCTTTTAATATAACGTACAAGGATGAATTTCAGTAAAATCCTATGTATAATTTGAGGGTGGTCCTTCTTTTTTCTTTCATTTTTAAGACATATTTCACGTTGTAATACAATTTATTGCTAACTTTTCCTATTTATTACTGTTATCAGATAAATAAAAGAGGGGATACAGTTGATGAAAAGATAAAAAAGCTCGACTCTGAGCTGGCTAGATATAAAGAGCAAATCAGGAAAACCAGACCAGGTCCTGCTCAAGAAGCTCTTAAAGCTCGTGCAATGAGAGTACTTAAGCAGAGGCGGATGTACGTTTACTTGCTCTTATTTTAGAATCTTTACAAATATACCTCCACAGATTGCATGTCCAAATTTGTAAAAATTTCATGATCAAAATTGCAGTCCTCAGTTGTTAGTGAATCTTCTATTGTTATTGGCTATTATCTGGATTCTGGAATCTTGATTGATTTGATGTTTCTGACTACATGAATTACTTTAGGGGCATTTACACACATACCACCTTATTTCTATGCTTTCTACATTTATACCACCCAAATCTTTCATATCACATAAAAAATACCAATGTCTTTTTTTTAAAGAAGTGAAATACATGCAAAGGTAAAGTGGTATGTATGTAAAAATTTAAGTTTAGGTGTTAGATATGTAAATACGTAAGAATTGAGTGGTATGTATGTAAATCTTCCATTACTTTACTGCATAACAAATTTTGCGGTGGTAGTAGTTTCCTCTGCTATTAATATCCTCGTTACTTCTCCTTGCACGTTGTCACTTAATCTGGCTCATTGTTTTATAGTTATATGAATTTTTTTCTTGTTCAATCACATAACAAATTATTGAGGTGCATATTTTCGTATTGGTGTTTAATATATTTAGCACGCAATAGAATGTTGACTCAATATATCCAATAACAATCATTCAACCCATATTTGAAGAAATAAGATTGTAACATAAGGTCAAACTAATTTGAATTCAAATCTAGATAAATTCTAATAACTCTATCATGTAATTTAAAATATGATAATCCTAATAATTAAAGAAAGATGAAGCTGAAATAAATTTTGAAATAATCTAAAATACTAGATTATTATTGACGTAGTACATAATTATTTATTATTCTGTTTTTTTTTCTATATCAATTTTCTTAAAGACGTTGGTAGAAGTCCTTTCTTGGAAGGTTGGTTTTCATGGTGGAGGTGGTGGTGACACCAATTGTCAGAGGTGACATAAATGCATTGTTTTCTGGAAATGTTTATAAAATTTTTTAGTTTGATAAATTTGCCTATAATGTGGTTTATTATCATGATGAGATTATGTTAGGCTGGAGTACATGTGTCAGATCGAACTATGCTTATAATCATAATTGTAATAACCAAAATAAAATAAGGGAATTTTAAAATAAAATAGAAAGAAATAAAAGAAAATGAATTTTATCAGTTCTGTGTCAGTTTGAACCAACCGGCTTTTAGATGGTTTCTTCTCAAGTATCGTTCAGTCAAACTGAGGAAAGAAATTGAGAGCGACATAAATAGAAGAGAGCGAGCAAGAGACGGAGATAAAGAAGAAGAAGCAGAAGGAAGAGGTAAAATTAGAAGAATCGTACCTCGCATGCTGTAACCTTAACTGAGCCGATTTTTCAGGAAAAGGAGAAGGAGAAGAAAAGATGACACTGCTTGCATGTGCTGGAGGTTTCGACGTGTGCACTGAAGACGGCGTGATGGGAGACAATACCAAGTGCGGCATTACTATGCACGAAGGAGGAGAAAAAATGAAGCTTTAGCCTAACAACCAAAGTAGAAATTGAGTCGGTGCACGAGCTCCTTGTACGGAGGAGAGAGGAAGAACCGAAAGACGAGCCATGTGTGAAAAGGACTGTATCAAATCAAACCAAAGGAAGGAAAGCAGTTTACATGCAGGGCGGAAGCTTTGAGTGGGAGAAGGGACCAAAATGGGCTGCATTGAAGACGGAAGAAGGGACTCAGAAGCGTTGTGTGCTTGCGTGCAACCTGTGCTAAGGAGAAGGGAGGAGGTTCTTTGAAGAGCCGTGTGCACCTCACGTGATGGAGGAAGAGGAGGCAAAGGAAAGCGATAAGTTTAGAGAGAAGGTTGTGTTGCTGTTTTGAGCAGAAGGGAAAATAAAACTGAGCCAAAAATTTTAAGATAGGGTTAAGGTTTAATTTGAAGTTTCGAATTAACATATTTAAGTAAATGCATCAAGTATTGCTTTATGATTCAATGATAGAAAATATATGCAGAAGGATATGTGGTTGGGGTGTTGAGGCATGCTGTTTGTGTTGAGGTAATTTTAGTTATACGTTTATTTCTAAATTCTAAGCTTTCATACCTATAAATTACTTTTTTAGGGTTTTTTCATGAAATCAAAGATTTACAATAACAAAATAACAATCTAGTGTTGTTCAAGGAGAGAAAAGTATAACTTTAAAGCAAAATCTAAAGTTTATATTAATTTGGGTTAGTTAAGAAAATTTTATTTATTTCAAAATAAATCTAAAATTTATAAGAATTAAGATATTTTTGTGAAATATATTTTTTAGTATTATGATTAATTTAATTTTTAGAATAATAGAAATTATAAATTAAATGTTATTTTAGTTTCTTAAAACTTTTAAACCAAATTAATTATATAAAAATCAAATGTGAAGTGTAGTGTAATTACACTACACAGTACCAAACAAATATAAATGTAAATATTAGGATTCAATATACTCTATTAAATTTAGAATGTTAGTGATAAAAAGGAAAATAATAATATTAGAATGTCGACATCACAGGCGATACTGAAGAATATTAACTATAAATTTATTTTGTGAGTACTCATTTTCTTATACTATAGTAATATTTTTGCTTTTTCTAGACCAAAATACATTTACTGTTACTGGTTACATTTATATCATTGCATGCTTTCGATTTATGGTTCTATGAAATTTTTGTTCATATTGTAGGAATAATATGTATACTCATTACTGTTTAAATTATTTACGATATTGAATATTATACAAGTATATGGACTTCCATACAAATATGAATGAAATGATAATTATTAGATAGTGATTATTATAGTATGATTGCATGTGCATGATTGACTATGATAGAGTTCACTCATTTATGGTACTAGCGAGAGAACTTTAAGGTACTCAGTCACATAAATGAAAAATATATTTGTTATTGAAGTATCTTAACTTGTACAATTTTAGATAATGCTCCTACAAAAGTTGTTTATAAAAAAATGATATAAATATGAAAATACTATAGTATGACATAATAAATGTTTTGAAATATCTCGATTGATCATATTCATAAATATAAGATGATGAATATTTTTATACTGGTTCAGTAAAAGTTTGACTAACATGTTTTTTTTTTCATTGAGTTACTATAATTTTGAATTATGAGCATTCACTTACTTTAGTTAGCTTATTATGTTTTACATTAACTTTTAGGTTTAAGATTTTATGTAAAGATGGGTAATAGAAAAAAAATATCAATAGAAGATGTGGACAACAAGAAATAAGGTAAATTTAATTGCATTTACTTTTCTCTTTTTAGTAGTAGTCTTTCATTCATTTTTGGATGATTAAATAATAGTTATGGAAAATGAAAATAGAAAAAATTAATTTTTTAATGTCCGACCCGCTATTCTTGTCTTGGAAAATATTAAGCTTCAGGCTTGGTTGTGACAATAACCATTTTAAGATCTTTTATATTATGATTAATTAAAATTTTCATATTAATGGACACTACCATTACCAGCTCTTAAGAGTCGATGTAAAAAGTGAAGGTTTGTGTTAGGTAGTTGACATTTAACGTAAAAATTTTATCAAATAATTATGGCATGAATCATTTAAATCATTGTATCAAAATGCTAAGACATCCCCTAGAAGTGATGCCTGCATATAATTATAAGTGTGCATAAGTCGTTGCACACCCATGTGTATTGTTAAATAAGCATGAGTTAACACATTATGGACAAATGCGGGCAAATAAGCTAGTTCTTGAAAATAATATTATGATAGGAAGTTGTAATATGTGTACTGTCACGATAAATTAATATAATTAGTAGACATTATGATTCATAAAAAGATAAATATCTTATGCATTCAACAAATTAAATGAATTGGAGAAAATGATGAGGAGATTGATTGTTTAGGTTTTAAACTTTAGTATTTTTGTAGAAATCGAATTAGAAATGATGTGTGTAATTATATATGTAAGTGTTTCAAACATAATGTTGTAAAAATTAATAAAATTAAAGATAGAATTATTGTTGTAAATATCATTTGATACTGAGATTCTTAATATTATAAGTATTTATACGCTTTAACTAGCTTTGGATATATATTTGAAAGAAAAACTTTGGAATGAACTAGAAAAATTAATAGAAATAATACCTCTTGAAGAAAGAATTTTTATTGGAGGTGATTTAAATGGACATGTTGGTAAAATGAAAAAATATTTTAAAAATGTTCATAGTGTCGTTATGGTTTTGGAATGTTTAATAAAGCATATTAGATTTTGCTTTAGATTATGATTTTTCTATTGTTAATATTTTATCTAAGAGAAGTGATGTCATGACCCGGCCCAGGGTTTGAAATTAACTGAGGTGGGTACAGACGATCGGATGGTGAGAAATAAGTTTTTTATATTAATTTATCATTTAACAAATAAAAGAGTTACTAATTATATTAAATTAAAGTGGTATATTTAAATTTACCTCGTTGTTGGTTATCCTCGTCTTCTATGAATATTTTTTCTTTTATCGCTCTTCTTTTAATGACTTAATTAAACTTGAAATGTTAATTTAAAACACCAATAAATTTAAACAAAAATAGTGAATGCTCATAATCTTAAACTATAATAATTCAATGAAAAATTAGATAATATGCATGCCAATTAAACTGTGTAAAAATATAGGAGCAGTTGGTGGGTTGCACTATCTAATATGATTATTAAAGGTGATTTTAAACATTTTGTCTTTCTGTCATTTGTATATCAATATCTTTTAAATCTATTTACAACGGTTAATGGAGCATTGTTTAAACTTGTATCATTTAAGGTACTTCAATATCGATATTCTTTTCGATTTACATGTATAGGTACGTTTGTGTTCCCTCGCTAGTATTATAAAATAGTGATTTCATCATAGTCAAATATGCACATACAAGCAATCAATAGACATGTAACATTCATGTGTTCATCTCACTTAATTCAATATAGTATATCATATACACATGATTTACATACCTACCGCACAATTCTCATGTATTTACATATGCAATAACTAAAATTTCATATTTACAAATATAGCATCCAAATCTTTAACTTCACATTAAAAATACTATTATTATTTACTTTTTAAAAGTTAAATGCACATTTATGCATAGGCTTATGCCACCAAAGTGTTATAAGTGTAAATATAAAATTTTAGATGTTAGGTATATAAATACATAAGAATTGTGTGGTATGTACATAAATTTCTTTTTTATTTATTATGAGATGGTTGCATCGTAAGTATAGAATAAAGTCATTTTTACCTTCTTTTTCCTTAGGTATGAAGGACAGCGAGATATGCTATATAACCAGACCTATAATCTAGATCAAGTTTCCTTTGCTGCTGATGGACTCAAAGATGCTCAGCAAACTGTATATTAAACCTTTTGTTACAATATTTCCAGTTTTTAAGGCAAATCTTGTAATATCGAGAAAAGTGTCAAAATAGTCCTCAGACTCCTTTTTAAGGGGTTGTCTCATAGTTAATAAAAGTGTCAATTTAGTTCTTATACTCTCATGGATGACTATTTCAACACAAATTTAAAGAGTCCGGCGACTAATTTGATACTTTTATTGACTCTGGAATTAAAGGGGACTATTTTGGCAATTTCCTAATCTAACATCACTCTGCATTTGATTTTTCAGATGACTGCACTGAAAACTGCTAATAAGGAGCTGAAAGGAATGATGAAGACCGTCAAAATTCAGGACATAGATGTATGGATTTTCTTTTTTAACCCTTAAAAAATCTAATATTGAAGTTTTATAGATTGGCAATTCAATCAATTGGTTTTCTGGTCTTGATAACTTAAAACTTTTCTATTGGTTTGTAGAGTATGCAAGATGAGATGATGGAACTGATGGACGTTAGCACAGAGATACAAGAATCTCTTGGTAGAAGTTATAATGTTCCTGATGATATTGATGAGGATGAACTCATGGGGGGTATACTTCTACATATTATAGTGCTATGATGATTTGTTTTGCTACATTTACATACATACTATACATACCACACAATTCTCATGTATTTACGTATCTAACACCGAAACTTTGATATTTATGTTCATAACACTCGAATATTTAACATCGCATCAAAAATTCAAGTTTACTAACTTCTTGAAAGTTTTTATGCATAGGTTTATAGCACCAAGATGTTATAAATGTAAAATCAAACTTTACATGGTAGATATGTAAATCAATAAGAATTGTGCAGCCCTTATGTATTTCCCATTTTTTTTTCAATTTTGCATAAGTTTCCAACAGGTTTCTCTGTTAATTATGATTTCCTTGTTTCATTTTTATCGTGAATGCAGAACTGGACGCCTTGGAAGCTGACATGGGAGCAGAATCTGAATCGTCAATTCCAACTTACCTTCAGCCAGATAAGGAACCTGATCTTGATGCAGAACTCAACTTACCTGCAGCACCAATGGGACATGTGCCTAACCGGCAGAATGCTCAGGTATCAAATCTCGCTGGCAGTATTTAAGGGCATTTTCATGCATGCCATCGAATTCCTATGTATTTACATATCTAACACCTAAATTTTTTTTTTTATACATTCAAAAACTTTCATATCATGTCAAAAATACCACTATCTTAACTTTTAATAAGTTTTAGATAAATACCACTATCTTAACTTTTCTTTTTTACATTCAAAACCTTTTCATGCATGGATAAGGTGGCGTGCATGTAAAAATTGAAGTTTAGGTATTCAATATGTAAACACATAGGAATTAAGTAGTGTGTATGTAAATCTCCCTTATTTAATTGTCAAGACTAAATTAATTTCTCTATTATCATTAAAGAAAGTTATTGATAGAGGAAATAGACGTGGTGGGATATAGGTTAGAGTAAAAAATAAAAGGTAAACCAATCATTAGTGATGGTGCTCCGGCTTGGTTCGATAAATGGCTTATGGCTTGGCTTGATGAGCTAACGACTCAAGCTCAAGCCAACGCCGACTTGACTCGTTAGTTTGTGAGCTGATTCATTTAAAAATATTAATAAAAAATATACTTAAAATACAGTTAAATTCAAGAGTTTATCTATAAATTATTTAAAATATATAAAAATAATAATTTTTTATATTTTATATCATGTCATTTTTTGTTATTATCTCATAATTGCTCATTCTTTTTGTCATTTTATTATAGCAATAGCTTAAATTAAGATTATTCTCTCTTTCATTATAAACAGTTTGGCCAATGAACTGGCTCAAACTCATAGACTCAGGCTCGAGCTTGAACTCGATTAATTAATCAAACTAGAGCTCGAGACACAGCTCAAACATGGGTAGCTCGAGCTTGAATGTACTCATTTACGGCCCTAATTGTTACCAAAATGTTTAATTTGATGAGGTCATCTATCCAAGTACAAAAAATAAGTCACCACCGATTCCAATTCTTAAAGATAACTTCTCCATTTTCTTTTAGTATTTATCATCATTACAATGTTCTCATCTATCTGTAAGCAATTACATCGAGAATTCGAAGGGACTCCATTCATGTGTCTCTTGGAATTGGAGAAGTTACCTTCTATTTCATGCCTGAATCCTTGAATTGAAATCTGGTCTTTTTTAATCTCCCATGGCTGGTTGAATGAATTCAATCCCATGCTTTTCGTTTGAATAACATCAAGAATCATTACAATTTAGGAAATTCGACTTGTTCCTTAATATTTCTTCAAAAAATATCTGAAAGTTTGTTCTGAATCAAAACTTTAAATTTTGACTGTAGAGTATTTATTTCGGTCAGTCACGACTAACATTAATTCAGAGAAAAGTTGAGTTTGCTTTCAGACATTGTTCGAACAATATTTAAACCATATTCTAGAGTAATTCAAAGTATATGTCTGGACCCCCCTCAATTCTTATTTGAACTCTTATTAGAAGGTGGATTTGAACCCTCATTCGAAGGCTTTTGAAAATATTTTTCTGGTTTTTAAATAAGGTTCGGATAAGACTTCGACGGAGTTTGAATAGGTCGGCCAAACTTTTATTGGATTCTTGTTAATAAATCACAACAGATACACATACAACAAAGAGCTAACAAATATTCATAACACATTAAAATGGTGAGCATTACTTCTTTGCACAACCATTCAATATCACTAGTTCAAGTATTCTAAGTGATATAAGCATTTACAATATTTTTATGATAAGAAGAGCTCGACTCATTTAGTCATTGCTACGGTTTAGTCGCATGGTGTTTGAATATGGTTCAAGTAGGTTAGATTTGGGTTCGAATTAATTTCAAATATTGTTCAAACTAGATTTGAATCATGTTCGAACGCGCTTACAAGCAGGTTAACAAAAAAAAAAAGGTGAATACAATATAGCATAATCTAATATCTATAACAAATCACTACGAGTAGTATTATATCGTTGCATAATTTTTATAAAATCATATTGGCAATAATTTACGTTAAGTAAAAGTAGTTACATGATGAATAATATCACAATAGATGCAATAATTTATATGAAACTAAATACAATTAAAACATTATAACATGGCACACTTGTATTAACCTTCCTATCTCCCAGACAAATGTTTTATACTTAATACTTTTGAAGCCAACTTATTTCCAAATTTGATTGCATCTATGTTACTATAAAGCATAAAATCTCTAGTCAATAGACATTCTTGAGACTCTATAGGACAAGTTCATAAAGATCATTAGGATTTAGATCATTCTCATCAAGCAATAAAAATTGCATTTTCAATTTGTAGTTTTGAGTCTTAGCCACCAAATAAATATTAGAGCACTAATTAAAATTATTTAAAAAAAAATAAAAGAAAAAATTGCTTAATTAAATGGCCCACTCTCGCTTTAATCTTTAATAACACATTCAAATACTGATTAGCATAAAATTCAGTAATGATAAGTATGCCATTGCCTCTAATATTAATACAATGATGTCATTAGCCTCCATTATAGTAAGATAATTCAAACGAGTCCATTCAGAAAGAGACAATGAATGCAAAGTAATCAATTCAATTAATGTTCAAACAATGTTCAATTAATATTTGAACCAAGATTTTATCTTGTCTGAACTTTGCTTGAATCTTGATCAAATCTTCACCAATCTTCGCTAGGACTGTCAGATCATTGTTTCAATATTTGAACAAATTTTTGATTAAGATCAAAACTGATAGTATGTTGTCTAATATCCGTTTGAGTTCAAGGCCTAAAATGTGAACACACATTTTTATATTTGAATAACCAAATATAAAGCATGATTTGGAGAAGTAGTTGGAGATAGAAGACAAGTTTAGCTTTTAAACTTTACCCGCGAACCATCACTCGTAAACATCAATCGTTGAAGATGAGGAAGTCGCTAAGAACATAATGTTTTGATGACGTTTTGGTCTAAAACACACATCAAGGCATAACTTTCAAGAAATAAAATAGTTGGTATATGTCTAAGTCCGGTCATTACGGGATATATAAAGTCAAAATTTTATGATAACACAAGTGATCACTTTTCGAAAATGGTGTTCGTGCGCCTATTTCTCGATTAGGAGAAGGTGATACCATTAGCCACACGGTATGATACCATTAGCCGATCATTCGTCTTAATTGTGGACCTCAATTAAGATGTAGATGGTCCACCAACTCCTGATATCTTTGCATGAACACTTTAACATGAAATCATATCAAACCGCTGCCATTCTTTCTCACAAATTTTCATAAGAATCAAACTACATAACTAAAATTTATATTTATTTCTACAAAGTCTCTAGTTTTATGCATTATTTCTTCAACTTTGTCAAAATTAAGTATTACATAAAGCATACTGATTATATATTTGTCCTGTTTTTAAAGCAGGCAGAGGATGAGCTTGGTTTGCCTTCGGTTCCCAGAGCTTCTCTGCGAGGCTGAACTGAACTGATATGATAGCTTCAGGGGACAGACTTATTATATTGGATGTGTTTATATCATATTAAAATGTATGTTTTATAATGTTGCTTTGCCCTAACAGTTTTTTAGATTTTAGTTTCTCTTTATGGACTCTCATAATTCTTTGGTGATGATATGTTGGAAATATTTTTGCTTTGCTTGCTACTGCTCTCTCTCTCTCTCTCTCTCTCAAGCATATCTATGATTTTCTATAAATTTGAGCAGTATGAAATCCTTTGATTTTGATTTGCAAATTTTACAAAAAATAATGATATATATTATTGAATTTGTGATAGAATAATGAAATATTAAGAATTTTATTTGTAGTTATCTCAATAATTATCATAGAAAAGGATATAGAAATTCCCTTAATCATGTTTTTTTTTACTAACAAAATGTGTGTTTATATATGGGTATATAGTTTTAATAAGAATGGGTTGGGACTTGAGGTCCTCAATCTATCCTATTGGTTCAACCTCCATTAGGTGGGGGTGGCCCAGTGCGCAAAAAATTTGAGTACCACCTGGTTTAAGGTGACGCTGCGCCTCCAGGTGATTCGAACTGGTGATATGTGGAGACTTACGTCCTTCAAAGAGGTTGCTCTATCAATAAGAAATATATATATAAAAGATTGATCAACAGTCAGATATTGCCGATCAACCCTGATAGGTTGAACTGACCGAGGAGCGGATTCCCCTTCCAGTTCGGTATGCTATTCGAATACTCTCGTCATGTGTGTGTGTCTCTCTCTCTACCATCAAGTCACGGAGCGCGCGCAATCTCACGCATATATATGTCTCTGTGCGCGTGCAGGCGGGCGCGTATGTGCGCTTGAAGGTGAATTGTTTAGTGAAATAATAATATATTGATATAATTTTTAGAAGGCATTTACATGTCACATATCTAGTTAATCTATTAACATGTCTAACATCTAAAATTTAATATTTACATCTATGAAGGTCCATTGCCATAGTATTTGAGATGTGGAGGTTGAGAAGAAAGGGGAGGTCACCTTATTCTATTTTTTGTACATAAGCTTGATGTATGATTAATGAGGTCTAAAAAAATGCCACATAAGCTCAAGAAATATTTAATTTAAAATCTCATATGTTTTTTCTAGAGAATGGGGGAAAAAATAAACTTTAAAATCATGTGTCTTTGATGGTGAGATAGTTGCTTTTTTGTGTATTTAAATATACCACCCATTTTTACGTATTTACATAACACAAAGTTTACTCTTTACATTTATACTAACGTACATGTCATATAAAAAATATCACTATTTCAAGTTCTAAAAAGGTGGAATGTATCTTTTGCTTTTGACATACAGAGAAGGTGACGTATGTAAAAATTGAAACTTGGGTGATAGATATGTAAGGGTCCGTTTAGGGCAGCTTATTTACTGCGGTAGTGTTTTGAAAACGCACCTGGACTGTTTGGGTAAACTGTGTTTTGACAGCTTATACGTATTTGTAACACTGAAAACAGTGTTTTCACACCGCACTTACTTAGGTGTGGTGAGAGCTTTCTGGCTGTAGTATGACTTTTACAAAAAAATAAAAATTTATAATAGCCACTGCACTTAGCGTATCAGCAGATTATTTTTAATCAACTTATCAGCAGATTATTCAATAAGCTGCAGCTGCCCCAAACAGACCTTAGATATGCAGGAATTAATTGGTATGTGTGCAAATCTTCCTTTTTTTTATTTCAAGTCTTGGATTTAGTATTGATCAACTACTCTTTTAAGGATTATGACTTGTGAGTGAGCAGAAGTAGAATGTTCCAACAACTTATACTAAGATAGTAAATGCTTATTTTATCAGAATTGTGAGAAATGAAATATTATTTGTTATTATTATTATTATTGTCTTACTGATTTCTTAAACATATATTTTAAATAAATATGGCATAACCCATAGCCCTATAAAAAATGCACTATTGTATAAATTAAATAAAATAAAGAATTGTTTCTGATTTGTTTATGTGAGGTTCTCAGACGTGTAGATAAACAATAGGGTTGCGAATGAACCGAGCGTCTGCAAATTACTTGTAAATGGCTCACTAAGAGCCTGTTCACGTTCGTTTGATTAAATAATTGAACAAATTTGAATAATTTTATAAATGCTTGATTGTTAAATGAATAAGCTTGAACGCCTCCTTGTTTGATCTGTTAATGTTCATGAACAATATCATTTAAAGCTTGCGAACAAGTTTGTTAAGAAGGTCGATAAACAGTTTCGTTTAAAGTTCGTAAATAAGATTGATACGCCACCAATAAAATTTCATCATCTGACACGACTCTCGATGCAATCTTTTGAGCAAAAAATATTCAAATGTTGATGAAAAGTCATACAGAGCTCCGATTTCAGCAAACTTATAGTCAAACTGACCGGTTCGATGAAACGGACCCAATGATATCAAAACTAGTCCAATCATAGTCAAAACAAGCCCGAATCAAGTCATTAAACCACTTTTAGAATATTTTCGGACACATTAGAAGTTCAAATGGATGTCGACACTATCAAGCCCATACTCGAATCGAGCGTCTCGACAAGACGAATCCAACGAGCTCAAGATCACTCAATTCTGACATCGTTAACCGTCCGATCAAAATGGCTGCATTAATTGCACCTAGAACCCTATAAATAGACCCCAACTCTCACATGAGAAGGGGGCATAGAGAGAGCTTGAGGCCTTAAGGAGAAGCTGCAGCATAACTCACCGTCGACCTCCATTGACTTTCATCGACCTTCGTCACCGTCAACCTCCGTCACCGTTGACCTCCGTGACTGTCGAACTCCATCACCGTCGACCTCTGTCACCGTGAACCTCCACCAATCATAGTCAATCACCACCAACCAGACACTGTCAGTCGACATTGTAGTCTGAAACATATAATTACTCTCTCATGTCTGCGAGACGGGAATTTTGTAAACATCAATCAATAGTGGATTCTCGCAACTGGGCCAGCCCCCGTGGTTTTTCTTTTTACGGGTTTTCCACGTAAAAAATTCTGGAGTCGTCACTGCTTATTTTTTATCTGTGTGTGTGCTGAATTTTCGTACAACACTAAAACAATAATCCGCACCGCCGCGAATTTTCTAGCACGCATCAAAGATTGTTTAATGCTAATGAATAAAATCATTAAGGCTTAGTTTAATAGCTCATTTATTTTAGTAATGAATAAAAACATACAACAAATAAGTCTTAATAGCTCAAATAAGTCTTAATAGCTCATTTATTCATGAATAAAAAAATTAAGGCTTGGATTAAGCTCAAATTAAATTTTAATTATATTTAATTTAATTTAATTTTCATTTGTAGTACATAAAACAGGATAAAGACTTACTTGCTTAGTTCTTCATTTATTTTATGCATTTATATGCATATTTTATTTATTCATTTAATAAATCATTTATTTTTGTATGTTCAATAAGCAACTCATTTATAAGACTGATAAGCTTTGATTAGAAAATAATAGTTCAACCATACTACTCATTATTTTGTTCGATAAGTCTTAGTCGGAAAATAAATAATACGGTGACACTAATTTTAATTTACTGAATAAATATTGTTTGGATAGAGATAAAGGTGCTTGATAGTTTACTCATTGATTTGTTTGATAAAACGGCTCGATTATCATCATTTGAAATGAATAAGAACCCAGCTAGGATTGGGTGCGGTGTGCAAATTATTCGAGGATCGTTTTTCTTAAGGTGACTCAGCTAAGCCAGCAGAGGATTCGAACCAGAGATCTGAGGGAACTTACGACCGACGAAGTGTCTGTTCTATCAATAGATTACGGAACGAGCATTGTATATATATATATATATATATATATATATATATATATATATATATATATTATATATATATATATATATATATATATATATTCCAGAGATTCATCAACGGGCGGAATTGCGGATCAATCCTTAAGCACTAACCCTCGCTAGGTCTGGGGCCGACGCGGTGGGCAAATTATTCAAGTAATGCTTGCCTTGAGGTGACTCAATTACACCAGCAGAGAATTTGAGACCACCTGAGGGGTCTTATACTGTGGATGCAAGCGGCACGCACGCACACATACACAAAATATATGTATATGTATGTATGTGTGTGTACATATATATACATATATATATATATATATATATATATATATATATATATATATATATATATATATATATTTCCTTCATCCTGCTTCCCGCGTTCTACTGAAGCTCCCGTTTCACGTCGAAGGGGGAGAAGAAATGCAGAAGGGGACTCTTAGTCCTTTTCATTCTTCTCTGCATTGCTTATGGTCGATCGGTTTCGAGGTGCGAATCTTTCCACTGTTCTTGATTTCTGGAACATCTTTTCCGTGAACTTTGTACTGGTTTCTGCACGGATCATTGTGTTTTGAACGTGCCTTCTCGTGTTTCACGTTTATTTTTGTTTGTAGTCATTGCGATCAATCAGTTGATTTGGGGTTCAATCAAGTACAATTTGCTAAGAATTCGATTGAACTTAATATGTGCAGATCTGCAGAAGTTTATCGTGGATAGAGAGTCTGCATTTTAGTTTTTCGATTAGCAATAGGATTGGATCGGCGGCTGGGCAGAGGATTTGTGATTACGCATGGCGATCCCGCTTCAGCTGGGGGTTCTATCTCGTGTCATAGGATTTGGAACGAATTTGCAGAGTTCGATTGGTTTTTTATTAAACAAGCGGGTTGCACCTGAGCATTTTTGTAGGGTCTCTAGAGAGAGGGGAATGTTTCAATGTTTAAGGGGAAGATGTTTGAGAATTTGTTGCCAGAGAGGCGATTCTGCAGTAGTGGAAAAGGATGAAATAGAGAAGCATAATGATGATCTAAGTGCTGAACAGTTGAGCATTGTGATGAAATTTGGCGGTTCTTCAGTAGCAACAGCTGAGAGGATGAGGGAGGTTGCAAATATTATTCTGAGTTTTCCAGATGAGAAGCCAGTGATTGTTCTCTCTGCTATGGGAAAAACTACAAACCAACTTTTGCAGGTTTGAGGTATCCTATGATCCCTAGTTACTGCAAATATAGATGCCCCTGGGTTCGACATCTAGTCCTGAATCTTATATTTCTTACTTAGGCAGGGGAGAAGGCAGTGAGCTGTGGTGTATCCCATGTGTCTGGAATCGATGAGCTGAGGTTCATAAAAGATTTACATCTAAGGTAACTTATTTCCTTGCCCAATCATGCTTAAGTTTTCTGATATTTATCTCTGGTTTGTTTATATGGATATAATTATGCTCATTATTATTACAGGACAGCGAATGAATTAGGAGTAGAGAAGGCAGTCATATCAGGTGAATTTTGTTTAAGCGTTTTCATAGATGAAGCATCCTGCAATTATATAGGTCTTTCCTGGCTTTAACGTGATGTTTTACTGGTGGCTATGGTTAATGTTTATTTTGAAACCATGGTTTTCAGACAGAAATAAAACGTATTTGATTTTATATACTAGAAAACTATTTAGATAAATCAAAGTTTGTTGGATGAGAAAATTTACAGTTCCAAGACTATTTGCGAAGTACAGGTTTTAAATCGATGCGGAAAACAGTAGAATCGGATCAGGAAATATGCAATACTGTCTGACATTCAAATCATTTGTATACATCCGATTAACGGTAATAAATGTGTTGCGACCCTTTTGTTATTTTCCTCATTTTCACCCATTTTAGATCCCCATTCTCAAACGCTTTGATATAGAAACAAAATGAGAGAAGATGAGAAATAAATTGGGCAAGTATCAAGAAAGACAAATCGTGGCTATGAAGACATCTCATAAGACAGTTTTCATAATATAAGCCAAAGTGGAGTGATCCGAAGTAAATCAAACCATACTTGACATGAACAAATATATATGAGAAAAGCTTACAATGGCCTTCATATCCGAACCAAAGTAAAATCAAGTTTATTTTTATTATGGGTTCAAAGAGACCTCCAACGACGACATATCCCTCCTGTCATTTATACATTGTTAGGTAACAACTTATACATATTTAACCTATGCTATGGTGTAGTTAGATTTTTCATACGCATAGTCATTATTTTTTATTGGCTTGTGATGTTGCATGTGATGTGAGCACGCTAGCATATATATAGAGGCATTTTTCTGCAAGAAGTCGTGTCCAAATGTGGAGGAGCATAAGTTATAAAGACATAATAATAATTTTTCTGTGGGTGTTAATTTAGGCACTAGTAAGACTTGGGCATATTGTATAAAATATGACTTAATTTATTAGAATTATGGGTTCAAAGAGTGTATCATCTAGTATGTGCAGAAAAATATGGTTAAGGACATGCTCGTAGGATCTTGATAGAGTCACCAAAACTAGCCCTATCCCAAGGACTCGAATAGACTAATATCTATCAAACAAATGATAAGTGTTATTTCATCCACATTCTTAGAATGTTCATGCAAGATTTGTGATAATATAGTAATTTACATTGTTTGCATAGACAATACTCATTTTTTATTATAATCACATGTCATCTCTATGGTTTAACATTAGTCCCACTACTATTGTGTTGACTGAAAGTCTAGATCTATATGGAATGAAAAGCGGACTTACCCAAAAGGGTTAAGTCATGTAGAGCACACAGATGCACAAGTTGTGAAAATCAAGTGCTTCAAGCATTCAACCCGTAGGCATGGACGCAAGGATCGACATACTATAAAGTACGACGTGCACATCGAACATATGCAACATGGAAACAATGATCTAAAATAAAATAGCCAAAGAAAACAAATCCATGATGGGCATGGGCATAACCGTTCCACCATACCGTCTCAAATAGTGCTATGCACATAAAAATGCAAATGCAAACCCACAAAATAGAAGGACCACATCACGGGGTTGTATGTACGACATTGTGATGGCAATCCTTTTAATTTAGGGATGAAAGGGGAGGCATTGCGGCACTGGCTATGAAGAGTCACGATGTTGTATATAAATATAGTGCTATGACACCGCAAAGGCGCCGCTACAGTGTGATCCATGAAAAAAATACATGTTTTTATGCCTTGATTTTTATCAAATTTTTAAGGATATTATGCTTTAATGAAAGGTATTTTATGTTTTTGGATGTAGGTGATGCAAAAATGTTCAAAAAAAAAAAAAAGATGAAAAAGGATTAAAAGGGAGAAAAAATGAGCAAAAATGGAGCCAAAATGCAAAATTGCCAAAATAATGGGTCTGGCACCTAAGCGCCAGAATCCGGCGCCTAAGCGCCAGCTCGATACTAAATCTGTGACGGTTTTTGTAACTACTTTGGGCGGTTATTTTGACGGTTAGAGCGGTTATTAGACCATCTAGAAGATTGGCAGTTATTCCTGGATTATAGGACATATGATACATTGTATCTAAACGCTTGGAAACGGTTTGGATTGCGAAGAGGTGCTATCCAAAATGAAGAGGTGCGAAGAACTGGACGCGGAGTCCGGCGCCTAGGCGCCAGATTCCGGCGCCAAGGCGCCAAACACACTTTCTAGAAGATTCATTGAACTTGGACACATTTTGAAAATGTGCCTTAGGCAACCTTTGAAGCCTATAAATAGGAGGCTATTTCTACAGAGAAAATTGCCCAATAAGAAGCCAAAAATCAGAGAGAGAATTAGAGAGAAATTTTAAGAGCCATATTTTTAGTTTACTTTCCTTCATAAATTAGTGAGTTTATTTTATTTAGAGTTTGTATTGAGAGTTTGAAAGAGTTGGTGCTTGTGAAGTCTATTTCGCTTTGGAGTCGAAGGAATCGGAGGTTCGATTGGAGAAACACTCGAGATAAGTATTTGTAATTTGATTCAAAGTTTTATTTATATGTTTTGTTATTTAAATTCAATGTGTTCTGAGTAGTTACTTTACTTTCTCCTTTCAATTATGAAAAGATAAATAAGATAATCGAAAATTCGTTGGAGAATTAGAAACTAAAATATTGTTTTAATATTGTGATGATATTAAATACCAGATCTTAATTTACTATTTAAATTGGTCATTTAAATTGTTAAAATCTGTTGAAAAATTTTGAGACCTAGAAGGAGATGAATTCTTAACTAGTAGATATCACATGAATCCTTGGGTAATGAAGGCGCTTGTGCGGGTTATTCAAGTTGAAGTAAAAATAAAAAAGAAAATATTATTCAATAAGCATAGAATTGATAAGTTTTTAGAATGACAGACTAAATTCTTGTAATTTGGTTTATAAAGAGGGAACGGGTCACTAGTAGGGCCAACCATAGCCATCCTCGGACATCTAAGTAGTATGAGCCTGGATTAACCCATTCTACTAACAATACATCCGTACTCGATCTATGGATTAGCTAATGTTCTTTATACTTATTGAGCGAAGGTAAAGAATATGACCGCTTCATTCGACACAATACCATAAATTTATATTCTCCACGAATATTACATTATCTAAAAAGTCTTGGATTAATTGAAAGGAAGAAAGTTGTTTGCTTTTTATTATTTACATCACTCATTATTTTATTATTGCTTTAATTTTGCCTTTAGTAAATTAAATATTAAATATTAAAACCTTAAAAGAAATACATAAAAATAAAATTAAAATATTTAAAAATCTATAAACCTCCTCGTGGGATCGATACTGAGGTCTTTATTTAAAGCTCTATATTACTCGAAACGATACATATACTTGCGTAGTACCTATAGTGTGTAAAATATTTTCCATAAAATTATATTTATATACACTAGCCGCTATTATTATTTGATTCAAAGTATTGACTATAACATATTTTTGAAAGCATAAATTACTGCGTTGTCAGTGGATCGAGGTCACAGTGCTTGACATGCTATCTTCACAAATGATCATTTTAGTGCTAACACGTTAAAACAAATGTATTTTTTTTGTATTTTTCTAATATTAACTACCAGACTCACCTAGGTGTCCAAAGCATCTATACGGAGAAAGATTTGTGTGAAGGGAGCATTTACAATGACTTAGCTAATCACGACAAATCTATTGTGAATATGACCTATCTAGTCAAAAATGGGGACAGCCATGATTCAGCAGGAGCAAGACAAATAACCAAGGAAAAAAACCCCCAAGCCTTCTACCCATGAGGATTATGGCTTGAACTTGTTCGACATAGCCGAACTAGACTAAAAGGCAACTAAAATCGACCATTATACTATGACAGTCAGATACTGAGCACTCTCGCATTAATCTTTAATAACACATTCAAATACTAATCAGTATAAAATTCAGTAATGATAAATATACCATTGCCTCTAATATTAAGCACAATGATGTCATTAGCCTCAAATTGTCTAAATAAATGGCTTCTGCCTGCATGCTTGGACCAAATTGGTCCAGGTCTTTCCTTGTTGTGGAGTGTTGGCCGGTCCTTGGAGTTATCCTATCGTTATAAATTTGCTTTCATGAGATTCTTGGGTTAATTTTTTCGTATGTTTGCTCAGGATAGTCGTCGACATCTCTGATTTTTTCTTCTAGGGCTCTATCAAAGAGTTGAGTGGTGCTCATGTTTTATTTTGCTCCCGATGTGGTGATTATCCTTCCCTCAACCGTTATGCAGCGTTCCCACTGTCGGAGTTGTTTTGTGCGTGAAGTGCCCGTAAGAAGCTGTCGGTCGCCGGAATCGAAATCCCGTCGCCCGCTTCGGAAGGATCCTTCAAGAAAAGGAAGGAAATCAAACTGACCCAGTATTTTTCATAGTTTAAATGAAAGAGCGCTACACCTCAAGTCATGCATTTATCCCGAAGACAAACACAAGACTTGAGGGTGAGGCTCGATCAAATAAACTAAGAAATATATGACGTCCGTTTGGTCTGCGAAACCATTTTATTTGCCGACAAATTCCCCTATTTAATATAAAGAATTAAATAGGGTTTATTTTAAGCTGGGTTCGGAAATGCTTCCTATAAGGGCAAGCCCTTATAGTTAATTACATCTTAAATGATCGAAATCACTTAAGAAAACTCTTGATAAAAATCAGGAAATATTATCTTCAAGGAGGTCAAAAGGATAGGACTTTTCAACGAAGTAAGATATGGAGGTGTGCAAAAGGAATTTGCTCAAGTTTGGAATGTTATATCGTAGAATCCAAAGGGAAAGAGACTAGGGGATATCAGAGATCCAAAAACGGACCTCGCTGACTTCCCGGGCTATCCTATAGTCTTGCTGATGAAGATGCACTCTGCTGTCGAAGGCGATCGTGCTGCCCACCATGCCAGCTCCAAGCTCCTTGCCGTGAAGAGGTTGAGTTTTCTAGAATGACAAGTTAAAATGTTCAATCAGGTGGCCCTATGGTCGAGGTCTTCTAAACATCCTATGCAAGTATGTTTAAATGTTGTATAGTTTATAGCAAGATATACAGCACGGGAAAAACAGTAAAGCATGCAACAAGGTACAGTATAACGTGCTAAACAGTAGAAGCATGCAGATAAGAACGAGTATATAAAGGAACATACTGTAAAACTAAACAAACCTGTATACCTGGGAGATCCGTAGTCTTCTTATGTGTAGCCAGCAGGAGTGTATCACATAAAAACCAAACAAGAGAAGGAAAAAGTCGTCGAAAAAGCTCGAGAAAACAAGGAGACTGACTTGTAACAGAAAAAACCGAGAAAACAAACGAAAGTCAAAAATAAAATCACCAAAACCTGGGGAAATCCCGGAAAAAGGACCACGAGTGCTTCATCAAAAATCAAACGAAAGCCCGAAGAAAACCGCAAGCACTCGGGTCGGGGCTAGGCTCGAATCGTGTAAGTATCGCTCGAAGGGTCGTCGAAGGCTACTCGGTCACACGAGTGTATAAAGCCCGCCACTCAACTAGAAGGGTGTCCAACTAAACCTGACTCGGGAGAGTGTTCCTCAACCCAAAACTAATAATCAAGAAGTGGACAACCAGATTTTATAATATAGTTTTTTGAAATTTATATTTTTAGCATGCACATGAGTTTCGTGCATACAAAAAAGAGTTTTATCAATTTCCGATCAGTAATGGAAAGATATATATATATATATTTTTGTTTCGAAATGTAATATCATATTTTTATCAGATTTTGAAAATCATGATTGTCCACGAGTCAATCAATTCGTCGGGTGAAGGATCACTAACAATCGTAAGAAGGTACGGGTGCCCCGCTTGCCTTGTAGCGGTGAATGATACCGTCATCCTACGGTTCACTGTGGCCCTGGAGCGAGTCCTGATGTTGTAGGATGGGATATCATTCTACTCTATCACTGGCGTGCCTTTTGCATCATCGCCGTCATTGCCCCAAAACAAAACAAAACAAAACAGACTCCGAGTGAAGCGGGGAACACGTGTAAATCAATAAGGAGGGGAAGAAGAGGAGATTACCACACCTCCAGACCCGAAGAGACTAAAACGGGAGGAAGGTTAATCCACTCGCCCTTAAAACATGTAACAACAGAACGCTGAAAGCATGACCCGAGGTCTTTGAATCAGTCATGGGGACGTCATTTTCTCACTTGAACACAATTGGATCGGCCCCGAAATGGGTATCCCTTGCATTCAGATAAAACTAAACCAAAAGCAGTGACCTTCGAGAACCGTTTAAAAACTTAGCAAATCGAACGAGAAAAGAAAAGAAAAATGACCGGGAAAACCGACTACCGTACTCCAAACCCGCAAGTAAAATCCGGATACGTCAAATCTCAAAACAGATATCAGCCCCTAAGGCACAGACTCTTTTAATAAGTCTACCTACTGGCTCGGGGCCGGGATCACAATAGGAGAATCAGGAAGACTTCCAATCCATAATAAAGTGAGTATACCAGCCCAAAAGTCTCAAAACTAGCACCAATCCCACCAAATAAAATCTTTAAGAAAGTGCCTTAAGTATCGATGCCCAATTCACTCCCAAAAGCAGATAAGAAACAATTCTGAATTACATTTCCCATCAATTCCAAGTTCAAACATAGCAATAAGCAAAGCCATCACCACATTAATCACCACTATGAGGCTCTCGGCCAAAGCCACAACAAAGGGGCAGCAATGAGTAAAGCACCCACCCATCCTCAAAATCACAAATCAACATCAAGAGGCTCACGGCAAAGCCCCAAACTGAACCCAAATCCTCCACAAACACATTAGAGAGCCCTTACTAAATAGACTTAGAGCTCAGCCTCAACACATCTCACCAAACTCCAACAACAAAGCCTTACACGAGCCACCGTAATCCAACTCCAAGGCCCAACTAAACACCCCCCATAGGAGCAGCTACCAGCTCACAGAAAAGCCAAACCCGAGCCACCATAGGACCAAAATACAAGTCACAGCAAGACTGAGAATAAGCTTAAAATCAGGTTATAGTAGTCCCAACCCAAATTCAGAGTCAAAAGGTGCCAAAGGAGCCAACCCGAGCCACACAAAACCAGAAACCGAGCCACGATGAGGCTGGAAATAAATTCAGCTCCAGGCTACAACAATTCCAACGCAAAGCCAAATCGGAAATATCAAAAGAATCAAAACCGAGCCCCAGTAAGGCTGAAAGCAAGCCCAACTCCAGGTTAAAGCAGCCCCAATATAGAACCAATGTAAGAAGTGCCAAAGGATCCAAACCGAGCACAGCAAGGCTGAAAAATGAACCCAGCTTTAAATTAAAACAGTCCCAACATAAAGCTAAAATCGGAAGTATCAAAAGAGCCAAAACCGAGCCACAACAAGGCCGAAGACAAGCCCAGCTCCAAGTTACAGCAATCCCAACATAAAACTAAAATCAGAGAAAGCTAAAGGAGCCAACTCGAGCCACAGCTAAGGCGGGGCAAATCCAGCTTTAAATTGAAACAGGGGAACAGCAAGACTAACAGAAAGCCGAGCCACATAAGGCCAGAACCAAATCCCGAATTTAAGCTTAGAACAAAGAATACGATGTGACTCATCAAAACTGAGCCATATGAGGCTAAAACCAATTCCAACCACGGTTAAATCCAAATCCAACGTAAAGCTGAAGCAAATTCTCCCTTTTAAAGCTCAAAACACATATATATCTTTAAAAACTCAACTACCATATGCTTGCAAGCAAGAATGAGCATAGAAGCTTTTCAAATTAGTCAATCATGCTTCATGAAGGGCTAAGATATAAGAAGCCCCAGAATTAAGCTTCCAAATATTCAAAACATAGAGCCACAATATGCTTTATATAAGAACAAGCATGAAACTTCTCAAATTGAACTAAGCTTCTTTTCAACATGCCATTTTAATAAAAAAAAAGTTACAAAGGGTAAAAGCCGAGCCCCACATGCATATTGAAAAAGCCAAATGAATCCTTCCATGCTTCATACCAAGGTAAGCAAAGAAACTATTCTAATATCCATTTCAACATGCTTGCAAAAGAAATTATTCATTGCATCAAGCTTATGCTTTTAATACATCAGAAGTAAAAGACAGGTACATGCTTGAAATAAGAACGCGCATAGGATCTCCTTCCCAACATTCCTAGTATGCACCTTCCTTTTTAAAGAGTGAAGCTTAAAACATTTAAACCCAATCTTCTCATATGCTATCAAGAGAGGCTAGCTTTACCTCAAAACCATATTCCATCAATCTCAACTTGCTTTAAACAAAAGAAAATAGAAGCTAAAGCCATGCTAAAACTTCACCATGTTAAGCAAATAAAGCAAAAGGAGGACCTAATATCATGCCATATCCCCCACTCCCACACATGCTTCATGTAATAAACCCCTCATATTTTCATATAAGAACAAACTAACATGCTACTAAAGAGGGGGAATGAGAAAACATCATTTAAGCAAATAGGTAAAGCTCTCTATGACATATAAATGCTTAGCCGAAACCATAAACAGGGCAAATCAAGCTAATAGCGCAAGTGACAGCCTCCCTGGGCCAAAACCGAGAGTAAGAGAGGGGTAAAGGGAAGTTACCAGACAACAGGAAGCACACAAAGTGAATAGCAAGTTCAGGTAACAATCCAGCAGCACCTCCCCTTCCTCACAAGGATTTTCGGGCCCACCTTAAACCATTCCAAAATGGGGTTTAAATAGGGGAAATGGGAAGAGGAGTGCCGACACCTATCCATGGAGTCGAGAGAAAACCCAGGGAGCTACGGGGGATGGGGGAGATTGACGCCAGGAGCAGCAGGGACGGGCCATTCGCGCGTGCAGAGCACGCTCGGCTCACGCCGCAGAGGAGATAAGGAATGGAGAGGACCACGCGCGGCTCGAGAAACCAACGACTACGAAATGGAGAAGGTATCGAGTGCAGGAGAGGAGTCGCAGAGAACTCCCATAGGGCTCGAGCACGAGAGACGAGCGAACCGGGCAGGTCGAGTGATGGAGAAAGAGATTTTAGGGTTTATATTTTAATTAAATAGATTTAAAATTAATTTATTTGAAAATATGCCCCAAATCATAACTCTCGCACCCGACGGGCTATCGTCGCAAACTTAACGTCGATTTTAAGTGAAATCGACGTTCCGGACGCATCGGCGCAGTCCGTTTCGTCGTCCGAGGTCGTCTGGGCAACCTCGTCGACAATCGCGTCGAAATTTGGTATCGTCGCGAAATTTTAACACGAGCACGATCGAAAGCGAGGTCAACACCCACATCGCTCCCTATGCAACGTTCCTACATCGCTCCCGTCGCTCCCCGTCGCCTTCTCTGCTACAGACTGCCCAGAACAGCTGTTGTTGTTGTCCTTCCTACAGTTTCCCTCCTTTTAGCTACCAAGATCGCCTTCCCCCTCCCTTCACTTTGCTGCCTCCACTGTTTCAACCAACCTACATTGTCGCCGCCTCCTAAAATCCCTTCGCCCTGGTCTTTTACCACTGGCCGACCTTCCTGCTTGCTTGCTGCTGCCCAGGACAGAAAGAACCTAATGCTTCTACGTTGTAGCCGCCCCTCTGCTCTCCATCCTTACCTTGCTGCCACATTTCCAAGCCCCTAACAGCCACGACCGCAACCCTAGATCTACCATAGTAGCATGCGTGTGTTGCGTTTGTTGTTGTTTCTCATTTTTGTTTGTGTGGTTGCAATTTCTTGTTTGAATTCAGTAATGATATTAATTTTCTGTTGTTGTTTTGTTAAGCTTTAATATCTTATAGAGAGCTTGATTCCACGACACTAGCTATGTAGCGCGGCTGCGCTGGCCCCAAATCACATAAACATAACTATAATATAAAATAGACGTACAATTTGACATCACTAAACAACAAGAATCATATAAACATAAAATTAAAGTCAATACAAATGCCCCCACCATTATAAGTAATATAGAATAAAACTAATACATAAGAAATTCCCCTAAAATTTAGCCGACATGCCATCACCAGAGCCATCGTCATTGTTGTCGTCATCATCATCCTCCTCTCCTACAACTTCATTATGCCCAACCGCTGAATATAAGTTATTACGGTGCGGCTTCGGGTGGCCTGCTTGGCTAGACCCAAAATGTTGGGTAAACATTTACACCTGCCACATAAGTTGTTGGTGATGTTGTTGCTCCAGGTGATCAAAACATTGACCAACAATCCTCATCAGACGACCTACCCTTTTCAATTTCTAATCAATATGACCTTCGAGTATTGGATGGATAACATTTCTTATATCATCATCACAAGAAATAAGACAATGATGTACAACCAATCACTTGTGGAGCTCTCATTGTCTCCTTACAGCATCATTGTTCATGATAGTTGTTGGAATTTCTCTGACGCGGACGTTAACATCGCCTAATAGGGGTGCTAAAACAGCGCCCCCCGTGTGCTGAATACACCTCGATACGGGGCGCTTCGATCCCGCAGGATTGAAGACCCATGAACTCTCGCGAAAACAGTGGGGTAGGTGAGACCCGCGATCCCTCGCAAAGCTGGGAGGCAGGGATCGTGATGCAGCGACATCCAGGGAAGCTTCGCAATCTCCTCTTGATTCTTCTTGACTCTTCCTCATTTTTTTGTGTAGAAGTTTTCTGGGATCCTATAAATTACCGTCCTCTGTGTGTGGGGAGTGAGAGTTGTTTTCATTCTCAAATTCCTATGTGGAATTTTTTCCCTTTTATGGGATGTGTCCGAAGAGTTAGTGGTGTTTCAGTTATATACTCTCTGAGGTGGTGATTGTATCCTCCTTTTTTTTAACTTCACCAAACCTTCTCCTCCCCACTCAGTCGCCGAACTCTCCTCCGTCACCCCGACACCCAGCCATTCCCCCTTCCTGCGGGTTTTTATTGCTACCCCGCCTCCCTAACCCCTTTCAAGCTTCTCCCAACAATAACAATATCGTTGTTGACCACCTATAAACCTTCCGACTTGCTGTCCCTACAGTTACGCACATTCTCTTTGCTACCACCCCCCTCTTGTGGCTGCCAACATCCCTCCCAATCATCCATATCCCTTTGGCTGACCTCCACCACCCTTTATGATACATTTAGGAGTGTTTGTTTGTGTCGTTTTTATGATTTATGTTATTTTTTCCATTTGAGTCATGTTGTAACCCTATTGTAATATTAATGAAAGTTTGTTTTAGTGTTTCCACTTTTTTTTTCTACCAGTTCCGGTATCATTTGGTATCAGAGCTAGTCCAACCCTAGTCCCATCCTAGGGTTTCCTAGCATCCACCCCTACCCAAGCCACCTTCACCAAATTTTTTTCTTCTAATTTCCAACCCTAGCCAAGCCATCGCGAAGAGATACAAGGGACTCAACCCGGGAAGAGATTCAATGAAAAATCTGTCGTCTACAATGGAGACATGCAGAGCTAGATGATGGAAACTAATAAGATATTATCTTTGATCATGATTGAGAGAATCAAAGAGAAGATAGAGACCAAGAGATGAATCTGTTCCACAGGAAAGATCACAGTGATGCGGAATATCGACCATATCGTTTTGGTTTTCAATATCAAAGGAGGCCGAGAGGAGAGACCCTTTATGGAGGTCAACGAGACTTTGTCATCAAGATGAACCTCCCAAAATTTGAAGGAGGTATGGATACCGACGAATTTATCGACTGGTTGCAATCAGTTGAACGGATTTTCAAATATATAGATATACTAGAGGACAAACAATCAAGTTAGCTGTCATTAAAATAAAGAAAAATGCCTCCTTATGGTGGGAAAATCTACAAAAGCTGAGGAAAAGAGAAGGTAGTGAGAAGATAACTAAGTGGGAGAAGATGAGAAAACAAACAGAAAAAGTTCATCCCACCCTACCATTGTTAGGATATGTTTCTGAAACTCCATAGTTCTGAAACTCCATAGTTGCAGCAGTGGGATCTTTCAGTTAAGGAGTTCACAGTCCAATTCGACCACATACAGCTAAAATGTGAGCTGACGGAGCCAGAGGAACATACAATAGCGAGATATCTTGGGGTCTGAAACCCCCGCCATCAACAATTTGGTAGGGTTGCAGCTATACTAGGCGTTAGAGGATGTCCAGACAATAGCCTTGAAGGTGGAAGACAACAGAAGCAAAGCCAACAATAATCATCTTTCAAGTAGCAACCTTCAGACAGGCTTCTACCTACAATTACCATGTCTGATAGGGATATCCCGAGAGACACAGGCAAGCTCAGACAGGGGAATGACACTACGGATCAGAGTGCAAATAAACAGGGGAAGGGTACCTCCTCCAACACGGTACCACCAGAAGTGCTACCGATGCTACGACTATGACCACATAGCCTCCAGCTGCCCCACAAGCAGGGTAGTCGCACTCACAGAAAAATGTGTGAAAGAGATAAGTGAATAGGAGAAAGCTAAGGAATAGGGTGAGGTATATCAACTCTCATCATACGAAGGAGAAGCACTTAGACACAATGGATACGCAGTGGCTTTGCCACAACATATTCTACACACGTTGCACTGTGAACGGAAAAGTATGCAGTCTAATCATCGAAGGCTGAAGCAGTAAAAGCGTGACATCGATGCGGATGGTAGAGAGATTGGGACTTGCGACCCAGAGACATTCCCAGTCATATTCACTAATGTGGTCGAAGAAAAGAATCGGCTTAACATCGACTGAAGATGCTTGGTAGAATTTTCAATCGGAGGACAACTACAGGACCAGGTATGGTCTGGCTTGGTTCTCGTGGATGTCTGTCATCATTTATTGGGACGACTGTGACAGTTTGATCGAGGACTAAACACGGCGGATATAAAAACACGTATTCTTTCACTGAGGATGGGAAGCGCATCACCCTCCTTCCTTCGACTAGCCCGAGGATACAAGATCCTTTATCAGCAAAGTAGTGTCAGGGGAACCAGAATTAGTGGAGATACAGAATGAGTGGACCTTGATAGCGGCTCCTAATATGAGGCAAATACGATAAAGAAGATTTCAAGGCCTCTTAGATGATATTGTATCACCCACTCCACTACAGAGAGGGAAGGTTCAGCCCAGTTCAGGCCACTCTCCCGGCACACAAGACTGAAACGCCTGTGAGATACTTTGGGAGAATTCAATAGTATATGCAGGGCACACAGTCACAAAAGATAGGATTGAGGTGGATGTTTGTACGTACGTGGGCGAAGACCCTCAGGCACCTCAAGAGACAGTGTAGTCGCCAGTGGGATCCAGGGGTGACTGAAGATGATATAGAAGTTTCGACCTATGACTTCGAAGCTCCCCTAACCTCAGGAGACTGGCGCAGACGTTAACAATGCCCTAATACGGACGCTAAACATAGCCCCCGAGCGCTGAATGCGCCCCAATACGGGGCGCTCCGATCCCGCGTGATCGTAGGAACTCTGGCGAGAACAGTGGGGCGGGCGAGACCCGTGATCCCTAACGAAGGCGAGAGGCAGGGATCACAAAATTTTGCGATCCGTGGGGATGCAGCGCCATCCATAGAAGCTTCACAGTGTCTTCTTGATACCTCTTGTCTTTCCCTTCTTTTCCTTTTGTGTAGAAGTTTCCTAGGAGCCTATAAATTATTGTTCTTTGTGTGTGAGGAGTGAGATTTGGTTGTCTTTGTTCTCAAATTCCTGTGTAGAATTCTTTCTCTTTTGTGGGCTATATCATAGGAATTGGTGGTGCTTCGGCTGTATCCTCTCCGAGGTGGTGATTATATACTCCTTTTTTAGATTCCCCAAACCTTCTCCTCCCCACTTCTCAGCCACCGAACTCTCCCTCTGTCACCCCGACACCCAACCATTCCCCCTTCCTGCAGCTTATTACTATTATCCTGCCTCCCTAACTCCTTTCAAGCTTCTCCAAACCACCACACTACCACTGCTGACCACCTACAACTCTTCCCACCTGCTGTCCCTATAGTTCCGCACCTTCACTTCAATATCACCCGCCACTCGTAGCTGCCGCTATCCCTCTAGCCGACCTCCACCAACCATTGGGATACATTTAGGAGTGTTTTCTTGTGTCGTCTTTATGTTTTGTGTTATTATTTCATTTCGAGACATGTTGTAATCCTATTTTAATATTAATGAAAGTTTACTTTAGTGTTTCTACTATTTTTCCTACTAGTTGGTATCATTTTTTTTTGTTTGGATTTTTCTAATATTTTGTTTATCTAATGAGCTTGCATTATAACATTTAAATCCATGGTGTTTGTGTAGTTTGAAAACTCAAAAAAGTTGAGTGGGAAAAAGCAACAGGCAAGCATACAAAAGAGCTCAACATGATTTAGCAATTCGCTTTACATCCATTAGAGGAAGTAAACTCATTATAAATTTATAGATAAAAATAGTTAAAATCTCTCTCAGTACCCTGACACATGCATGTTCTATTATAAGCTCAAGGAGTTGCTTGTGGAATGATTTGTAAGTGATAATTGCATTCGTTTAAATAATGAAAAGCTCTTCTCCAAATATTATTAATTACTACTATTGAAGTCTTTTGTAACCTCTGTTATAGACTTTTATGGTAGCTTCCATTTAAAACTCTACATAAAATTTTATATAGGACTTTCATGATATTGAAGTGATCAACTATTTTCAACAGTATACAACAACAATAACAAATCCTTAATCCCACTGAGTGGGTCGGCTGCATGAATCCTTTTTCTCCATTGCATCCTATTTAGTGTCATTTTTTTCATTTAACTCTAATAAATTAAGATCATTTTTTATACAATAAGCCCAAGCCTTCCTAGGTCTACCTCTGTCTTTCTTAATATAAGTCGAATCTAAAATATCTACTCTCCTAATTGGATCATCAGATGGTCGACGTTTAATGTGACCAAACCATCTAAGGCGACTCTCTCTAATTTTGTTCGTCACTGGAGCTACACCAACCCTATCACGGATATAATCATTTCTCATTTTGTCTCTAAGTGTAAAGCTACTCATCCACCTAATCATTCTCATCTCAGCAACACTTAACTTAGTACTATGCTTCTCTTTTAAAGGCCAACATTCATAACCATAGAGCATAGCAGGTCTCACCACCATCTTATAGAATTTTCCTTTCAGTCTAAGCGGTACTTTTCTATCACACAATAGGCCCGAAGAATTCCTCCACTTCAACCAACCAACTTGAATTCTACTATTAACATCCCCATCTATATCACCATCGCTTTAAACAATAGACCCGAGATATCTAAATCGATCACACCTTTTAATAATTTGATCATCCAAAGTTACACTTCTGTCACTAGAGCTACTATTACTAAAATTACATTCTATGTATTCAGTTTTAGTTCTACTCAAACGAAGGCCTTTAGACTCCAATGTAGACCTCCATAATTCAAGTTTTTCTTGGGCATTTTCTCTCTTCTTATCCATGAGAAGGATATCATTAGCAAAAATCATACACTAAGGTACAACCTCTTGTAAATGTCCAGTAAGACCATCAATAACTAAAGCAAAAAGATATGGGCTTAAAACTGATCCCCAATGTAAACCAACAGAAATTAGAAAGTATTTGGTTAATCCTCCTTCAGTTTGAACACAAGTATACATATATTTAATGACTTGAATATAAATCATATCAACACCTTTCTTCTCAATGACTCTCCAAAGGATATCTCTTGGAACCTTATCGTAAGATTTTTCTAAATCAATAAAAATCAAATGTAGATCCTCCTTATTATCTATGTACTTCTCCATCAAACTTCTCAATAAATGTATAGCTTCCATAGTATACCTGTCCGACATAAATCCAAATTGATTATGAGAAATCTTGATAAAACTTCTTAACCTATGTCCAATTACCCTCTCCTATAATTTTAAAGTATGACACATCTGTTTAATTTCTCTATAATTTGCACACTCTTGTGCATCCCCTTTATTCTTAAAAATGGGGACCAAAATACTCTTCCTCCACTCAGACATTTTTTAGTTCTTAAAATAATATTAAAAAGTTTAGTAAGGCAAGAAACTCCCAAATCCCCTAAATATTTCCACACTTTAATTGGGATATCATCAGGTCCTACAGACTTTCCACCCTTGGTTTTCTTTAAAGACTCATCAACTTCTTTTTTACTAATGCGACGGTAAAAATGAAACGTTTTATTATTATTAATGATATTAAGATTATTAAGGTTATCGTATTTTCAGAAACATCATTAAAAAGTTTATCAAAATAACTCACCCACTTATGTTGAATATCTTTTTCTAAGAAAATCACTTTGTGATTTTCATCTTTAATACACTTTCTTCTCTAAAATAGTTCCATCTATTGGTCTGAAAGCTGTTCCCGTTGGTTTTTGTGCAAAGTGTGAAAAACTACAGATTGCAAAAAATAATTAGGATAAACTTTTTAATTGCAATACATTTAACGTGCTATGCATTTACATTTATTGTCGTTTCATCTCCCAATGTTCGTATTTATCCTTATGAATTCTTTTTTTTAGGTTTTCATTGCTTAATTTGTACTCATTTTTTAAAGTGCATGTTATTTCTGATCATATAGTTTATGATTTTTCCAATAATTTTTCTTTTTAGGTCTATTGCAAGAACTGGAGCAACTTCTGAAGGGTATTGCTGTGATGAAAGAGTTGACAATTCGTACAAGAGACTATTTAATGTCATTTGGAGAATGCATGTCCACAAGAATTTTCACTGAATATCTTAACAAAATTGGTTTCAAGGCACGACAGGTACCCTTGCAAAAGATTATCTCCACCAATGCAAGACGATTTTACCTGTAGCAATACTGACTAATATTAGTCTAGTTTATATCTATTAAAATATATATTATATACTTAAATGTATTTTTATTGATCCTATTCCCCTACTTAATGAAGACAAGTTTTTTTATTGCTCTAATCTTCCATTTCAAAAAAATGCATCTTATCAAAATTGTCATATGCACTTATTGTACACCGGTTTATATTAACTTAGATATATTTATCTTTCTAGCCAAATAGAAAAGTTAGTGATTTGTGAGGATATCTCCATCAACTAAGGTCCAACCCAAGACATGTATTTTTTCAAGAATTGATTGATAAAGCAAGGTTGAATCTTTATAAGTATTCACTCCTCATGTTTAATCAATTAGAGAAGAAAATTTTCTACATTTGTACGCAACTATTAGAAAGTTTTTTGATAATTTATGCTCTTCCAATGGATCAATGAGTAGTAAGTTGTAGATTTTAAGGGTTTCATGGTGGAGTTTCTAGAAATAGAATGATCGATTCCCCTTGGTGCTTTCAAGTTCTAGTTCATTGACTTATAAATGATACGCTTAGTCACAAATAAGTCAAATTGCTTTACTATCAAAAAATTAAGTATTTGAGACTTTGTGAACTTGCGCTTACTTTACACTAATAAATGAATGTTCTCTGCCGATATAGTCCTAGAGTGATCCAGAACCTTTGGCTAGTTCACATCTATTTCTATCATATTTTTTTTCTGCAATGCATATTTTTAATAGCTTCAACCTTTTTTTGTCATATTTTTTTCTTAATTGTCATCATATTAATCTTTGTGAAGGTTGATTAGATGTTTTTATACGATCAAAAAATCATTTGATGATCATTGTTTTCATTCATACAATGCCTCGATGCAAAAGTAGCTTTCATATTGGATCTTTCTCTCGTATTAAACTGGCTTGTAATTCTGAGGTGTTTTTTCTAATGCTATTCTCCATTACCTTATCTATAACTACATTATGGATCAATATAATTGATATTACAAAGTTATCATAACTTTCAATATGCTCTTTGCTTTCAAATGCTGACACCAAAATTCTCATTTTTCAATCATTGATTTGTGCAATTCATGAACATAAGCACCAAGTTAAAATTAAATTTTATGATATTATGAACTTTGATTCTTTTTGCTTGGATTCTGACGTTTCATAATATGAAAAATAGTAGCTTCAGCAATTTTCTGAGGTGTAATGAAATGGATGAATAATAATTACTCGTAGGGATGAGTTATGTATCTTTTTTACTAATCTTTTTAAACTGAATAAGGTTGACCTAACTGGAATTTTAACCCTGCACTTCATTTTTATATTTTATGTTTTTGATACTTAAAAGAAGGAGCATTTACATCTATACCACTCAATTCCTATGTATTTATATATCTAACACGTAAACTTTGTTTTTTTTTTTTTTTTTTTTTTACATTTATATCACTCAAATCTTTCGTATCATGTTAAAAATATCACTATTTTAATTTAAAATTACAGCTTTTCAAGCATAGGTGAGGTGAAGTATATATAAAAATTGAAGTTTGTGTGTGAGATAAATAAATACATAGGAATTGAGTGTTGTGTATGTAAATCGTCCTAAACTATTCTCATTTCTCTTTCTGTTCATTAACTCGTTCATTGGATGTGACGTGATGTCTAACATTGTGATTGGCCTATTGCAGTATGATGCCTTTGATATCGGTTTTATGACTACAGACGATTTCACAAATGCAGACGTCCTGGAAGCAACATATCCTACTATTGCAAGGTCATTGCGTGAAGATTGGTCGAATAGTCGTGCAATCCCTATTATCACTGGTTTTCTTGGAAAGGTTCATACATTCCAGCAAGCTACATTGATTCCAATCTCGAAAGATTTACATACACACCCCTCAATTCTGTGTGTATACATATCCAATACCTAAATCATAATTTTTACATGCATAGGTGTATTTCACTATTTAAAAGTTAAAATGATAGTATTTTTTATGTGATATGAAATATTTGGAGTAAAGTGTCAAAATAGTCAAAATAGTTCCATGACTATTTACATAAGATCATTTTAGTCCCAGAGTCTATAAAAGTGTCAAATTAGTTATGAATTTTTAAAAATGGTCTAAAATAGTTTTCAAACAGGATTCTTTTAGGCCCAATTAAAAGAGTCTTTGATATTTTTATAGACCCTGGATCATTTTGACACTTTTCTCAAATGATTTGGGTGGTATACATGTAAAAAGCAAAATTCAGGTGTCAGATATGTAAATACATGAGAATTGGGTGGTATGCATGTAAATGCCCCATGAATCCTTTTCATCGTTGGAAGTTTTATGTGATTTTGCTGTTGCAGAGTTGCAAGTCCTCTGCAGTGACTACATTAGGAAGGGGTGGTAGTGACCTCACGACCGCTACTATTGGTAAAGCACTTGGTTTGAAAGAAATCCAAGTATGTACATTTTTCACTCCTAAACATTCATATTTATACACAGCATTCAAATCTTTAATATCACATCAAAAATAGCACTATAATCACTTTTTAGAAGTGAAATCCACATTTTAATGCATAGGTTTAGATCACCGAAGTTCTATGTATGTAATATGAAAATTTAGGTGTGAGATCTGTAAATACACAAAATTTATGTGCTACCTATGTAAGGTTCCCTCTTTTTTTTTTTTTTTTTTTTTTTTGGCTTAAAACAACATCAACTCTGAATGGAATGAACATCACAGTTCTAATTAAAGTTTATTTATACTACAGTAACCTATTATCCTTGTGACTGAGAAATCATGTCTTTAAATTTATAGGTTTGGAAAGATGTTGATGGTGTCCTGACATGTGATCCAAATATTCATCCTCAAGCACAGCCTGTGCCGTATTTGACATTTGAAGAGGCTGCTGAAATAGCATATTTAGGAGCTCCGGTATGCTTGATAATGCTTCATCACTGTTTTCTTTGTTAATTTTGAAGAAATGATTACTTTGGTAAAAAGCATATTTCTTTCATTCATGAGTTGGGCTTCTATAGAGCCTTACAAAATTTTTACAAATAACTCCTAGACTTCTTCTATACTTCATATTTACAATTAGAACCCTCAAAATAAGGTTCAAATCTCAACACCCCCCCTCAAGATGGGCAATAGATATCCACTAAGCCCATCTTGTCACGTAATCTAGACAAATCTAATGAACTAAGCCCTTGAGTGAAGCAGTTAGCCATTTGCTCTCCAGTGGCTACATGACTTAGCTCCAATAGCCTTTTTTGGGCTTTTCCTTGATGAAGAATCTATCAATCTCCACATGTTTGGTTCTATCGTGTTGAACCAGGTCGTTGGCAATGCTAATTGCTGACTTGTCACACCACAACTTTATTTGAGTTCCTTGATCTACCTTGAGCTCGACCAACAAGGCTCTCAGGCGCATCATCTCGGCAACTTGCCCTATACTCTACCTCTGCTGCTAACCTCACTAATGCGGATTATTTCTTGCTCTTCCGAGTGACCAAGTTGTCACCTACAAACTGCATGGTGGATCTTTTGTCATATGCACAACTCGCCCAGTAAGCATCATAATAGCCCTCAATGTCTACATGTCTGTTCTTCCTGGAGAAGGTGCACTCTTCAGGCATCTTAAAATCTGATGCACTGCGTCCATATCACCTTTCCTTGGATCATGCATATAACAGCTCAACACGCTCACTGCAAATGAGATGTTGGGATGTGTGTGACACATATATATTAAATGAACCACCAACGTTTGGTATCTCTCACGATTAACTGGCTCTCCTGTCTCTGCACTCAGCTTGATCTTTTGATCAATTGGAGAGACTATAGGCTTGCATCCCAGCATGTATGTTTTTGTGAGAAGATATAATACATGCTTTCTTTGAGATGAGACCATCCCCTCTAGTTCACGAGCCATCTCAATCCCAAAGAAGTATCTGAGCTATCCAAGGTCCTTCACTTCAAATTCTTTGCCCACTCTAACCTTTGATTGAGAAATCTCTCCCACATCATCACCAGTGACAATCATGCTATCAACATACATAACAAACATAGTAATGTGACCACCATTTTGACGAAAGAACATTGTATGGTTAGCATTGATCTACCGATATCTCATGTTCACCATAAATTTTTTAAACTTGTCAAACTAGGCTCGAGAAGATTGCTTAAAGCAATAAAGCGACTTCCTGAGTCTGCACACCTTGCCCACTGTTTGACCTGTACCGAATCCTTATGGTATATCCATATACATCTCCTCCAGTAATTCAGCAAGAAGAAAAACATTCTTCACATCGAGTTGGTGTAGCATCCGCTCATCATTCATAGCTAGAGAAACTTGTGTCTTCACTGTGCTCATCTTCGCTACCAGCGCAAAGGTCTCATCATAGTCAATATTATATGTCTGACTGTACCCTTTCGCCACCAATCGTGCCTTGTAATGCTTTACTTTCCCTTTTGGATTTTGTTTTACTGTGAAGCTCTATTTGCACCCAATCGCTCTTTTTCTCGCTGATAATAGTACTATCTCCCACATCATGTTCTTATCAAGAGCACTAAGTTCCTCCAACATGACAACCTTCCACTTTGGATCCTCCTTAGCTACTTGCCAACACTTGGATATAAGACTTGGATATAAAGACAGTGTCTAAAGATGCAATGAATGCACCGTGTACAAATGATATGTTAGAATATGTCACGCGCGATGCCGTCCTTGCCTTCTCAGCTAGCATGCGATCGACGCGACGGGACAACTGAGATCCATCCTGCATACATCGCTCGAGTCTCCAAATTGTCGATCTCGACTCGTCCAGGTCCGATCGAGCAACAACGGTGATGTTAGGGCTTTAGTAAAAAAATATTTTTCTTTCATTGATGAGTTGGGCTTCTATGGCCTTATAAATTTTTTATTAATAACTCCTACACTTCTTCCATATTTTATATTTATAATTAAACTCCTCAAAATAAGTTAAAATCTTAACAATTTTGATTCCATCTTTTTTAATATTTACTTACATAACGTTTTAGTATCACAGTCGCATCGTAATATATGCATGAAAATCACTGGGAGGGAGGGATGGAGATAGAGAGAGTCAGTTAATAATAGATGAGTTGTGATGGGGAGGGGTTGGTGGGGGGATCGAACATGAGGTAGAGAGTTGGTAGTGGGCATTTTGTATGATTTGGGTTGGTTTGGTTATGCGGATTTAACTTGAGTCCGCAATCTCCTCTTCTCCTAGAAGCGTTGTTGGTCCAATCAGCACCTTCTGCAACATGCTACCGTTGCAACTGTCACATATTTGGTTGCTGGTTTCAGCAGTCTGGGTAGAAGGGAATGAAGAAAGTGAGGGCTTCAGGAAAGAGAGCTTTTTTGGTGCAGCCTAGTTGTAATATAAGCAACACGCACACTTTTCATTTCATGTAATATGTATCGAGTTTGATTTACAAGACGTTACGCCCGTTATCCATGGTTGTCATACTCAATCAGATTGGATTTTAGAGCAAATATGGATGTTAAAAGTACTATTATCATCTTGTTTGATAGGGAAATAAATGGTGCTAGCTTTTATATCTTAATAAAATGGTCACAGACTCTTTTTGTAAGTGTAGGTTTTGCATCCCCAATCTATTCGCCCTGCTAGAGAAAGTGATATACCAGTCAGAGTCAAGAATTCATACAATCCACAAGCTCCAGGTACCCTCATCACCAAAGAAAGAGATATGAGTGAGGTTTGTACAACATTTTTTTTGGTGTTTATATGCCAATTTTTTTATATTTTGAATCAACGAAGTACCCTTTAAAAACCTCCTTGTTCGGAAATTTTCTTCATATTTTCAGGCTGTTTTAACAAGCATTGTTTTGAAGTCCAGCATTACCGTGTTGGATATTGTAAGCACTCGAATGCTTGGCCAGTATGGTTTCTTAGCAAAGGTGCCATCGATTTCTTCATCAATTATTATTTTTTTTAGTTTATTTGTTGCGTTCAATTTAGTCATTCAATTCATCAAATTTTAACTCATTGGGTTGCATCAACAACTTTGTAATTTCTTTAAATAGAAATTGATGGGCGGAAGCTTTCCGGACATGAGAGCATTTTTGAACTTTTTAGATTCAGTCTCTCACCACTTAGTTGTAGCTTATGCTAATGAGATTCTCACAAAAAAATCTAAAATAAATGATAAATTAAATTAGATCAAAATTAGTTAAAATTTAGCAAGTCTAACTGTCAAATTGAACAATTGAAAAAGCTTAAAATTAAAATGAACGCACCTAATCTTGAAACCATTTTGAACATTTACTCATTATTCTCATAAATTCTCTATAACATGCATTAAATTTTGACTGCTAAGCAGGTCTTCTCCACATTTGAGGAGTGGGGCATTTCAGTTGATTGTGTGGCTACCAGTGAAGTCAGCATCTCTTTGACCTTAGATCCATCTAAACTGTGGAGCGGAGAATTAATTCAACAGGTAAGTTCGCTTCGAACACAAAATTAGCAAGCAACAATTAGATAAACGACGATAGATAGATGGAAACAAATCAAATAAGGGCTTCACTTACGGAATACAAATGCAAACAAGCAAGATAAATGATCTACTTTTTGAGAGGTAGATTGGCTCTCCCACAACCCTAGACGTTGCTAGGAAAACCAACAAAAGATGAAAACACAACAGTTAACAAAAACATGCATAAAAAAAGCAAACCCTAGGTTATTCCCCTTAATAGAATCCCCTCACTGCACTTCAAAAACTTTCATTCCCAACTTCCCTCCAAATTCTTTTAATTTCTCCTCATTGAATATTTGATTATGGCCCTAATAGACCCCACCCTCTCTTGGTTTGCTCCTACAGCCTGCCTCGCCCGCTCTGCTTCTTCATGCGTCAAAGACCGGCCCGCTTGCGGGCCGATTGGGTTGTTTCCGAACTGCCTAGGGTGGACCAGCTCAATTCTTGGCATAACATTACTTTCCTCCCTAGAAGTACCTTTTCCTCAATGTGGAAGGGTGGAAACTGCTTGTGGATCATCTCGTAAGGCTCTCATGTTGCTTCATAGTCTGACAGTCATTTCCACTTAACCGATACCTTCTTTTCTCCCCCTAGCCCTTGGCGTACTCATTCGATCTTTAACGGCTCCAAAATCACCTCCAAGTCTTTCGTCAGCATCTGTGGTAGTGTAGACGAAGGTGTATGATCTCCAATCACACTTCTCAGCTGTGACAGATGGAAGACCTGGTGCAGTGCAGACGATGGTGGTGAATTCAAACGATAAGCCATTGCTTTGCCGCGTGACATCACCTCATATGATCCAAAGTATCACAATGAAAGTTTTCGCTCTTCCTCTGGCCAATGTCTTCTGTCGGTAGGGCCTTAACTTCAAGTAGACTATGCCCTCTGGTTCAAATTGTACCTCTCTCTTGTGTTCATCCGCTTTCCTCTTCATGATTGTTAAGCTCTCAGTAAATGCCTCCTGAGCTTTGCTACTATTCTCTCCCTCTCCAAATACTGATCGACGCTGGATATTGGTGTGGCGCCATGCCCATAATGTACCAAGTGAAGTGGATCCCGCCCATACTATCTTGAATGAGTGGTTTGTGATGCGGTGTGGTACGACGTGTTATACTAATATTCGACCCACGCAATCTACTTGGCTCATAGCTTCGGCGTATCAGATACAAAACAATGCAGGTATGTCTTCACACTCCTGATGACCACCTTCATCTGCACATCGGTCTGGGAGTGATATACGGTGCTTCTCTTAATGTGGGTGATATACGGTGCTTCTCTTAATGTGGGTGATATACGGTGCTTCTCTTAAGGACTACACCTTGCAACATGAATAGCTCTTTCCAAATATAGTTGAGGAACACCTTATCTCTATCCGATACCATCGAATCTGACACTCCGTGCAAACGGACCACCTCTCAGATAAATACCACCGCAACTGAGACTGTCGTGTAGGGATGTCGTAAGGAAATGAAATGTGATTACTTACTCAGGCAACCTACGACCACCATGATCGTTGTGAAACCCCTGACCGTCGCAACCCCTCGATAAAATTTATCGTCACTTCTTCCCAAACCTTTCTTGGTAATGCTAATGGTTGTAGTAAACTACCCGGTGTCGTGGTTAGGAACTTTTGCCGCTGACATACATCACATTTTGTTGTGCCGCTGACATGCAACACATTTTGTTGTGTCGCTGACATACATCACATTTTGTTGTGCCACCATATTCTCGATGTCTCTGCGCATCGCCACCTAATAAAGCTCTGTCGCTAAACTATTGTAGGGCTTCTATACCCTTGAGCGTCCGATAGCACTGCCATGAAACTTTTGTAATAATTTGCGATTATATTCCGACGTCTTAGGTAGCACGAATTGCCCCTAGTGGAGCAGCTGCTACCCCCTCAATTATATCCTGGATGATTGTTCGGATCCTATAGCAACTCGGTCTTTATCTTCTCAACTCCTCATCCCGTTTGCTCCAATGTTTTAAGGCTTCCCAATCCAAGACTAGGGAACCGACAGGGCCGTCAATTAGAGTCTTCCACCTTTCTTGATGGTGCTTCAGGTGCCTTGTTCTCCAATCATGGACGTACTGAATCTCGAAATCATACCCTAGTAGTTTGGATAGCCAACTCCGATGCTCCTCAGTCACCATTTGTTGACCATAAAATGTTGTCCCAATAGGTAGGGACGCCACTTGTGAATGGCCAAGCCAAGCGTCATCAATTCCAGCTCATATACTGACTTCAGCCTCACTCTGGTCGTAACAACCTGGCTGAAGTAAGCAATCGGCGTTGATTCTGCATGAGCATTGCTCCCAATCCGTACTCTGACGCATTTGTTTCTACCACAAATGGTTTACTACAATCTGGAGTGCTAATATCGTGACACTAGTCATGGCCCTCTTCAGATGTTTAAATTCTTGTGTTGCTACTTCCCCCCATTTGAAATTGTCTTTCTTCAACTGCCCTGTTAATGGTTATGTCATCGTGTCATATCCTCTCACGAACTTCTGGTAGTAATCGGTGGGATCCTGGAATCTTCTCAACTTCTTCAAATCTTTGGTAAGATTCAATCAACCATAGCCTCGATCTTGGACTGACTCTGTTATGGTCAGCACATGTCCTAAGTACTCCACCTACAACTGTGCAAAATAAAATTTCTTCAAGTTGGCATACAACAGGTGCTCCCTCAACGTGTCTCGGACTGTCCTTAGGTGCTCCACATGCTTTATCTCTGTACAACTGTAGACCAAAATGTCATCAAAGAAAACTAGGACAAAGTTCCAGAGGTAAGGTGGAAAAGTCCTAGTCATGAGGGACTGACATGTCGTCGAGGTGGTGGTGAGGCCAAATGACATCATTAAGAACTCATGATGTCCTGAATGTTGTATTGTGCATATTTGTTGGATTTATCTTGATCTTGAGGTATCCCAACTTAAGATCAATTTTTGAGAAATTGACTGCCCCATAAAGCTAATGCAGTAAGTCATCAATTACAAGAATAGGAAACTTGTCCAACACCATCCCTTTGTTTAAAGCTCGGTGGTCCTCGCAGAATCTTCAACTATCATCCATTTTCTCTACCAACAGGACTGGACTGGAAAAGGGACTCACGCTAGGCCTGATGATCCTAGCCTTAAGCATTTCTTGGATCAGCTTCTCTATCTTATCCTTCTTATCCTTCTGAATCTAGAAGTACATGTACGGTCTGACACTGATAAGGGAAACACCCTCCTTTAATGTAATAGCGTGCTTGTGCACCATCGGGGGAGGTAATTCTCTTGGTTATTGGAAGTCTTCTGCAAATTGTTGTAGGAGCCGCTGGAACCTTTCAAAAAACTCTGTCAACTCCGACTCTCGAATCCCCTCGATGATTTGCAACTCCACCAAGTAGCCCAGCCCAGCTCCTTGAATCGACTTGATCATGGTTGTGAGCGACACCATAGTTTTGCACAGACTAGCATCTCCTCTCAGCATCACCATCTCACCCTCCACTTGGAATTCCATCGTCAGGGACTTGCAATCCCCCCTCATCTACCCAAGCCTTCGCAGCCACTTCATTCCCTAAATCACATCTATGCTACCCAAATCTAAGGGTAGGAAGTCCTCCACTACTTGTATGCTCTGTAGTGTCAGCACTAACGTCCCCTTGCAAATTCCGCGACTTTTCTCTACCCTCTTTGTCCCCATCATGCCACCAAAGATCCCTGTAGTCACGAGCTCCAACCCTAGCTTCTCCACAACCTGATTTGAGTTAAAATTATGTGTGGCGCCGCTATCTACCAATACCACAATCAGTTGTTCCCCGATCCATCCCTCACCTTCATGGTGCGATTCAAGTTTAAATCTCATCACTGAATTAAAAGACAGTTCTTTCACATCCAAATACAAATGCTCCTCCTCCACCACATCTGCAGTAAATGAAAATTTAGGTGTTAGATACTTGAATAGATAAGAATTGGGTGGTATGAATGTAAATGCCCCTTCTGTACATTAACCACATAAAGCACAGTTGCTTTGCCTCGTACGCAGGAGCTTCATCATATAGTTGAAGAGCTTGAGAAGATTGCGGTGGTTAACCTTCTTCAGGATAGATCCATAATCTCTCTCATTGGAAATGTACAGCGTTCATCATTGATTCTAGAAAAGGTATCTCTCTCTCTCTCTCTCTCTCTCTCTCTCTCTCTCTCTCTCTCTCTCTCTCTCCTCCCCTCCCCCTACTCGTGGATTTTATTGTTCTCTTTCGCCTCGTTCTGTTGAATCAAGTGGCTTTTTGATATGGTCTGAATATAGGCGTTCAATGTTCTCCGCCAAAATGGGGTCAACGTCCAGATGATTTCTCAAGGCGCATCTAAGGTATTTAACTCTCTCTCTCTCTCTCTCTCTCTACATATATATATATATAGAAAAAAAGAAAATTTCTTATAGGAGTAACGACTATTCCCCCCAATATATACCAGTATACCACAATATAAATTTCAAATTCAAGTTCACATCATGAATAGGGGTGTAAAGGAGCCAAACACAAGTAAGCCACGAGCTGAACACGAGTGAGCTCAGGCTCAGTTTGTGTTCGGCTTGTTAGAAAATATCATTGTTTGTGTTTGGCTAATTTATATTTCGAACACAAAAACTGTGTTCGTGTTTGCCCGCTTGCTTAGCGAGCCGAACATGAGTTGTTCGTGAACAAAGTGTGGTTTTGATTATCCTAATCTTGCAGTCGTAGGATGATAAGGATTGAGGTAAAATTTAAATCTTATTGTTTATATTAAAATATTATTTAAATATAATTTAATATATTTTTATTCTATTTTTAAAATTAATAATTTTAAATTGATTATAAATCTTTATAACCTTGTTGTCAATTGATTTTTGTAAGATATATATTCATGAATAGTATTTTGAGCCAAAACGAGCTTTTTGTTTGTGTTCTGCTCGTTTATATAACGAGCACGAAAAAAATGTTCGTGTTCAGTTCGTTAACTTAACAAACGATTCCAACACAAGTTTCTTAATGAAGCAAGACACGAGCTGTTTGCGAACAACTAGCCATTTTGACAACCTCACTCCCAATATATACCACAATATAAGTTTCAAATTCAAGATCACACCATGATTTAGATTCATAACCTATAGTTTCAAGTGGATTTTCATCAATGTTTATGTTTGTTGATTATTCCTTAACCACAAAAAAAGCCAAAAAATAATAATAATAACAATAATAATAATAATAATAAAAGGCATTTACATACATACCATACAATTCTTATACATGTACATATCTAACACCTAAACTTTTGAAAATACATATTTTATGATGATATAAATGTAAATATTAAACTTTAGGGATTAGATAAGTGCACTAATAATATTGATAGAAGGGAACGACCGGTTTTTAAAATATACTTCTTAAGTGGAGGAAAGTCCTATTACATGCAGGTGAACATGTCTATGGTAGTTCATGATAGGGAGGCCAAAGAATGCATCAGAGCCCTCCATTCTGCTTTCTTTGAAAACCCTAATGGCTTCAACCATGAAGCCAATTTAGAAACGAATTAATACTAATTCTATTATCAAATTAGGATTTATTGTAATAAGAAACTCCTTTAAGATTTTGAATATTTGTTGGCCTGCCTTCTTCTAATTTACTAACTCATGGCAATCAATTTCTCAAGCAAAAAGGTGGCTTTGCGAAACAATCAGTTATTCGTGTTTGATTGTGCTCTGCTTCATAATTAGCTTCTATTTGGTTCGATCATACACATGCGTGCACGCATGGATGCAAGCACCCACCCATGCACACACATCCACACACATGCGCATACACACATCCATATATATAATGTTGTGCTATGTATATTCTATATTATGTTAAGAGAGGACTGATGTTGTTCGAACATAGCTTGTGTTGATACTTTTTCCATATTAGGGTGATAAATCGACAAAAAAATATTATTAGGGAAAGACAAGCATCAACTTTTTTCCAAACAGAAAAAAATGACATTTTTCATACCGTATCATCTCGTAAAATACTTCTTAAACGAGAAAAAAATATTACATAAGCAATGCTGATGCAGTTTTGCATCAGTATTATAATTAGGGTTTGCCACGTGTACAAGTAAGCCCACTTATATATTAAATTAATTTTTTTTTACTAGGGGAGTGTATGTACACGTGATTGGTCTTGATTGAAGTCCTAATGTAAAATGGCGTCAGAACTCCTAATGCAATGTTTTTTGGCATTAATTCACAAATAATTAGGTCAGCTGTGAGATGGTGGGAGATGTTGCGAGCAATTAAAGCGTTTATGCAGAGAATTAGGGGTCGTTTGGGGCAGCTTATTTGGTGCGGCGGCGTTTTGAAAATGCACCTGGCCTGTTTGGGTAAATTGTGTTTTGGCAGCTTATGCGTTTTCAAAATGCTGAAAACAACGTTTTCACATCGCACCTAGCTGCACCTATCTTGGTGCGGTGGCAGCTTTCTGGCTGCGAGCTGGCTTTTCCAAAAATAAAATAAAATTTATAATAGCCACCGCACCAAACTTATCAGCAGATTATTTAATAAAATGCAGCTGCCCCAAACAGACCCTTAAAGATGACCTGCTTATTTGTTATCACTAAAGTTTATAAGAATAAATGAAAACAAAATCGGTTTCACATAAACTACTAAATTTTATTAATAAAGATTTAAAAAAATTTGGTACGCTATTATTAGCTCAAAATTAGTTTATTATTTAATCTTTTAATAAATATTTTTTTAATAATTATGTATGCATCACTCAAAAATTGCAATTTACAAATCAACTACCATCTGCCATCCATTTTCAAATTCTCACTCAAAAATGAAAAATTTCTTCTACTTTTTAGCCCTTTGTCCTATGCAAGCAATTTTTTATATTAAAAGAATAGAAATAATATTTTTTTTAATTCAAATTTATTCAAAATGAATTTTAAACTTATCAAATGTATTTTTAAAAAAAATACAATACATTAATAATTAATTAAAATTATATTATATTTATCCTAAAATAAATTTCATAATTAAAAAATTTAGAGATAGCTATGGTGCGGCATGAAAACGCTCAAATCTTGTTTGATCGGAGTAGTATGGGTGTGCTTTATTAAACACACACCGAACCCGAATAATCCTGCCTCGCTTGTCTGGTTGTGTTCCACGATTTTGCTCAAAAGAAATTCCTTCGCTACATTGGCTCCACTTCGCCAGAGTAAAACGACCAGGGTCATTTTCTATTACTGATTTTCTTCGTGCTTTGGTGACAGCGACGAGAGCTCGCTTCATGCTTTCTCTTCCTCTTCTTTCCTTCGTCATCCACTACCTTCTACCCTTTAACTTTTTATGGTATATGCTCTGTTTAAGTTGTGGTTCCTTTAGCTCGCCAAGCTTTATAGTTTTTTGCAATGGTTTTGGTTTATTAATGTGCATGCCTTCAAGCAATCAATCTTCATGTGAATAGCTCACAATTTTTATGTGGTTTGTGCCCTTTACAGTTTTCTGTGATGGAGAAATTTGGAGTTCTGTGGTTTTTTATTTGATGCATAAATTTGGAGAATTTTTTTTTTGAGAAATTTGGTGAAATATGTAGAAATGTTATTGGTGATGATCTTGGATTATTGTTGCTATGACCTTCGATTTCGCCTTGATAGCCTTAGATTTATTATGTGGCTTCATGTTCTTTGAGGTTTTTATGTGATATGGAGAACTTTGGAGTTAGACATCCGACCTGTGATGACCTTCAATTGAGAATTAAACATTGATGAACAAAAAAATGAGTTGAGCTCTACCGTTGTGATGAAAATTTTGGAGGAATTCTTTTTTTAAGTTTGGAAGAATTATGGAGAATGGTGTAGGAGACGTCCTTGGATTATTGTTGTGATGGCTTTCGATTTTCTTGTGATTGTCATCCATTTTGTAAGTGGTTTCATGCTATTTGCAATTATTTATTTATTTATTTATTTATTTTGTGATGGAGAAAGTTAAGAGTTCTTTGTTAGAGAAATCCAGTATGTGATGAGCTAGGAATGATTGACATTGCCAATTCAACTTGAGGAATTGAGAGGTAAAAAGTTATTTAATATTCAGTGCATTCATTCTTTTTTTGTTTTATGTCATCTCAATAATATCAATGTATCATCCATCAATTAATTTGGACGTTGTGCCAACTGCCAAGAAGTTCTAGTTTAGTAGCATTGATTCTGAGCTTGAAGAAAAGTTGGATCTAATGTTTCATAGTCTTGGCTACAAATGATCAAGCATGGGCACCAAGTGGGTATACACTAGCAGAGTCGAGCTTGTAAAAGCTGAGCAAACTGCTGACTCAAATGACGGGTAATTCCAACCTAGATGAAGTGAGATTTGCTAGTCATTCCAAACATCCTAGTGTTGAGAAGAAGAATTAATACGGTGTGGTTTTCATGAAAACCATATTTCATAATTAGTTGCTTTATGCACTTATGAGTCTGATGCATCACATACAAATTTTATCAGTAATATATAATTTTTATATGCATTTACCATAATTATTAAACTACCATAATTCAAAAAAAAAATTAATAATAATAAACTGATAGTCATGTTGATCATTTAAATCTCTATAAGAAATTTTAGAATATGCTAGTTTTTCATGTTTTTATAAGAACCTGATATATCTTAATGCATATATCAATGACATTTTTTAAATAAAAATACATAATTTTTATATGCATTTACTTTAATTTTACTTTTATCATATTCTTTTTACATACACATTTGTCTGCTCGAGGATAACCGTCAACAAAACTTAACACACCCATGATTGATATTATCTCGTTGGCATAACAATTATTAATCTAAATATCACAATTGTCTCGAGTTGAAAGACCATTTCCCACCCTTGGTCGATATTATCCCATTGACATAGCGGTTAACAATATAAACCTCAAAATTGTCTAGAGCGGTAAGCTTTGTCTACTCATCATTGACCGATAGTATCTCGTTGACACATCGATTAGTAATCAAACCATCATAATTGTCTTGAATGGTACAAAAATCTCTACACAAGTTGATGTACCGGCATCACCCGCCTGTACCATTAGTTGGTGAACTCCTCTCCTGAACACGGATATACAAGCATTCATATATAAGCTATCTCATTCTTCCATGTTATGCATTTTCTTCTTATGAAATATTTTATCTCTACCTGCTAATGAATAAAAGCAAATTTACTATATTTATAAATCATGAAATTTATGTCATAATTTCTACTTCTCCATTCAATCTCCAACGTTCCTCAATCTAAAAATTTTCTTTTTTTTAACAAAACTTAATATTAACATTTAATCATATTTTAATTAATTAATTATTCTAAAGATAACACTGAGGAGAAGTCAATAATTAAACTCTTCAAATCTTATAGCAGAAGTTCTTCTACTCATCACCTATCATCAGAGTAATTATTCATTAATTATACAATAATCCTTACTTAATTACTGTTTTAAGCAAATTTAAGAAACTATTACAGTATAAGCTTCGTTTCCATCCTTTTCCCCATACATCCCTCTTCCTCGCCAACTTCCCCTAAGATGCACTAGGTAATAATAATATTTTTTTTATTATTATTATTTTTTTAATTTTATTTTATTTATAATATTATTTTCTTACTGTTAATGCAGCGATGATGGCTCTCCACGATTATATTTGCTGTCATCATTTACGTAGTAATATTGATTTAAATAGTGCAGATGAAGATCAATCACATGTCTTAATTGAAGCATATGAATATCGCATAGATCAATTAATACATAATCTGAATGAGATTTACACGGGTCTTGTACAATGATGAAGAAATGTGCTGGGTAGACTGATGGAGTTGAGAGAGTAAACTACAAGTGCAATAGTTAATGTGTGAAATGATATTGTATGGTGCGTTTTCTTTATTTATGTTCGTGTTGTAAATATGCTTATTGTTTATTGTAATAGTGCTATATCCAATGCTGTTCATGTGAAATTTCAATTCCGTGCAAATTTTCTTTCATTCTATCTACATGTATTTTTTCCTACGTTGATGACCTCTAAGCAACTGTGAGTTAAATATATAAATTTTTCTTGCATGTATTTTTTTTTTATTTTTTTATTTTTTGAGATCTGTGATGACATAAATGACCTTAGGGAGTTGGATGACCTATATGTTGCTGTGGAATTTGACATGTATGAAATTGCCATAAAAAAATCAAGACCCATTTCTTTTTCGGTCATATAACTATTTGGGTTCTAATGGATGATCTTTGAGGTGATATGATTTTGCGACACATATATGCTCAGTTTTACATGGCTTAAAGACAAGCAAGATCTTCTTCTTTTCCATTTGTATGAATGTTGTGGTTTTTCTGGATAGTCTTTGTGATTATATACTTTTGCAACACATACGAGCTCGTATTACATGATTTAAAGACAATAAAGATCATTTTTTTTAAGGCCTTCTATCTTTTCCTATTGACAGATTATTTATCGATTTGTCTTTTTTGCTATGAGAACTCAAAACTTTATAAATATTTAACTGTGTATTCTATTATTCTTATTAGCTCATATTTCATTCAACTATTTGTAGTTTGTTGTTTTAAACCTTTAGAAAATATGAGTTTTGTGGTCTTACAGTGCTTTTAGACTCATGTAATGCAACTGTGGATTGCAATGTTCGCTACGTACTTCATGACAGGATTATAATTATGGGAGAAAAATTTACATGTGTCTAAGAATTTGATGTAACTGTGACTTCTTCAGGTGGGCGGATCAGTCAAATGACTCAACTTCAATAATGATCAGACGCTGAGAGTTTATTTAGATAAGTTATCTTATGAAATTGATTGTCTCATTTCAAATTCAACGTCATAATAATGTTATTTATTGTTTTAATAATTTAATTTTCAATTTTATTTCTTGTGCTACTCACTATTTAGTGAGGTATTAGCTTTTAGCTGTAATCTTTGAACTTACATATTTTTTTGGGATTCTGAATGTAAGTGGTTATGTTATAAACAATACTACAATACATTGACAACAAATCTTTTTATTATAAACAATTGCAACACAGCTGTATAAACAAACAAACACGACTTCCCCGCAACAGCTTCTGCGCAACAACATTCTGAGATAATTATCGGGCAATAGCTTTTAAAAAAACTATAGTTGCCCCAAACAAACCCTAAGTTTGTTTAACCAAAATTTGCGCTATTATTAATGCTCTATTGCTTTAATGATAGAACATTGAAAAACAACAAACAAAAAAGGGGGATTTTTATATACATAACAACCAATTTTTTTTATGAATTTATAAATTTAACGTTTTAATTTTCTTTTATTTATCTATAATGTCTAAATTTTTCACATCACATCTTACTATTTTAATTTTTATAAAGCGTAATATTCTCTTTCACCCATTTTTTTATTTATATTTTTAAATGATCATATTTATTTTTTTATACAAAAGTCTAATGTTATATTTGCAAATAAAAAAAATTAGGGGTGCGATGCATAAATCCATAATAATTGAGTACTACTTTGTAAATTTACCAAAAGTAAACAAACTTAAATAATTAGGCGTAGAGTTACGTGTGGACACGTGGAATCATGCAATAACGCAGAATAACACGAGAATAACACGAATGAATATTCCTTGTATCACTCCGCGGTCTGCGGTGTTTTTTGTGCGGAATAATACGGTGAATAACGCGAAATAACACGGAGAATATTCCTTCGTGTTATTCACATATTATTTCGTGTTATTGTGGTTGTATTGTAACACCACCACAATAACACATCAATACTATGCGGTATAACACGGGAATAACGCGGAATAACACGGGGGAATATTCTCGGTATTACAATACTACCGTAATAACACATGAATAACGCAAAATATCACAAATGAATATTCCCCGTGTTATTCTGCCCAAAATACCGTAAACCGCAGAGTAACACAAGGAATATTCCTTCGTATTATTTCCGTGTTATTGCGTGTTATTGTGGGATTGGGTAATCCAGATGTAATATTTTGCCAGCTAATTAACTAACCCTCTGCTTCTCCTTCCCTCTCAATTAACATGAATATTATATCCGGACTACGCACGTAGAGTTACATGTGGAGCCCAATCCATGCGAGACACGTGGAATCCCGCAATAACACGGAATAACACGAGAATAACATGAAGGAATATTCCTCGTGTTACTCCGTGGTTAGCGGTGTTTTGGGCGTAACACAAAGAATATTCCTCCGTATTATTCTCGTGTTATTCCGCGTTATTATGACCACCACAATAACACATCAATACTATACAAAATAACACATAAATAACACAGAATAACACGAAAAAATATTCTCGATGCTAAAATACTATAGCGATAACACATTAATAACATTCCTCCTTGTTGAGCGTTCCATTGTGTCTCATTGGATTAGCCTCCGCACGGGTAGTCCGGATGTAAGACTTTGTCGTGGCTCTCCTTCCCTCTCAATTAACTCTTCAGATCTGCTGCAAATCTCTGAGAATCTCGCGCTCTCCGCCTTCCTCTGCACCTCGCCGGCAGATCCCTCATAATGCGGCCAAATAGCTTCACCGCCGCCTAGCTCCGCCGCCGCAGATCTGAGCTTCAATGGGCTCCGCACCGTCGTCGCAATACCACGGCGAGGAGGACGGCTACCAAGAAGACGAGGAGGAACAGAATCCCCGAGCTGTTAAACCTTCGAAGGAGAAGGTTCTTGAGCAAGAACCGGAGATCCTCCCCTGCCACGCCTCCGCTTCTCCTCTCTCCCCGCAGCTCTCCACCGTCGGCACTCCACGACTTCTCGGCCCCTCTATAAAAGTTTGGGATCCCTGTAATGTTCTTCTTCCTCCGGCCGCGTTCTCGCGCGGATTCGATGCTGATGCTGGTGGTGTTGAGTTGATGAGGGAGTTGGTGTTGATAAATCATGGTGAATGCGGAGTGAGTTTGAGGCCGGATCTGGTTGGAGGGCGGTGGTCTTCAGCGGGATTGACGGGGAATGGGGAAAGGCAGGCGCGGGCTCTCGCCGTGTTTCTCAATTCACAGGGAGTGAGGTTCAGTGCAGTCTACTGCTCGCCGTTAGATCGGGCGAGGGATACAGCAGCCTTCGTTTGTCGGGTTTGTCTACAATTTATACCCCTGATTCTTTTCATTTTAGCTAATTTCTTCATACATTTGGATATTTTTTATTCGAAATGAACTTTATAATGAAGCGTGACAGACTAGGCATCCAGCTTAGTTTAATGAGTAAACTGAAAAAAAATTGAAACCGTAATCTGGTGGTATCGGCTTGCTGACTTTTTGGGAGTGCTTTTGTTGATTTCATGCTAATGGAGTATCATTCATCTTGCTGCTTCTGCATGAACGGCGTCAAACAAATGTTCTTGCTCAATTTGCGGAAAATTAGTTTGCTTAACTTAGCTACTTTCTCTTTGGATTTCTCGATATCGCTCAAACCTAGCCTCTTGACTATTGGAGAGAGTTTCAAAGAGATTGATATTTGGGAAAGGATAATGAATGAAACTATGATTATGGCCGTGAATTTAGAGAAGTACGGAGGTATTATTATCATGAAAATACTTGGTTGGTATAGATGATGATTAGGTTGTCTTGGTTGCACCACTTATCTTTGATAAACATGCCAAAAGAGTCATTAACTGATGTATCCTTGAGAGAAGTCAAAACATGCTGGACAATGATTAGCATTCATGTTGAGATAGTGAATTGAATCGTGACAATTGATTCTGTGCTGAATTAGTACGTCGGTTTGAACCGAATTTTACTGTCCTACAGTAGTTTTAGCTGAAGTTTTATGGGTTCAAGACTTCGTAGTCTTTGTCATCAGTTTTTATTGTCTTTCCATTAATCCAAGATGGAGTGGGGGGTTTTTGGAAAGCTTTCCCATTGTCATAGATTGTGGGAGTTTTTATGTATCAAAGGTCAAACCTATTGGTGGTCTTGATCTTAAAACACCGTAAGTTGTGATAGTAGAATTGAAGTTTTTAAAGTGAAAATAATTTATATATGTAGTAGTTTTTAAAATTGAGTCTTTATCATTTATTTTAAATTGAGCATTTACTCCATAAAAAGTACAGTTATGATCATGATCCTCTAATTGAATAGTTTGCTATAAAAGGACACCATTAAATTATAAAATGAATAATGCTTGCAAGTTTCATAACATGAAGTGTCTGGGAACCCTGGACCGGTTCGGTCCAAGAGTTGGGAGGGGTCGATTAGCCCTCTTAGGTAGTGTTTCCAAAGGGAATGGGCCTTACTCCTAGTTATCCTAGTATTATATATTTGCTTTCTTGATATTTAGGCTTAGTTTTTGTGTGTGTGTTTATTCAGGACAACCATTGACATCACTGGTTTTCCCTTCTTGGGCTGCATGTAAGAGTACCAGTAGTGCTCCAGTTATATCTCACTCATGTGGTGGTAATTTATCATTCTTATACCATTCCTCTAATTGGATAGTTTGCTATAGAAGGACACCAGTAATTTATAACTATAAATAATGCCTGCAAGTTTCCTAACATGGGGTGCTTGGGAACCTTGGACCGGTTCGGTCCAGAAGTTGGGAGGGGTCAATTGGCCCTCTTATGTAGTGCTTCCAAAGGGAGTGGGCCCTACTCCTAGTTATCCTAGTATTATATATTTACTTTCTTGATATTTAGGGTTAGTTTTTGTGTGTGTTTGTTCGGGACAACCACTGACATCACTGGTTTTCCCTGCTAGGGCTGCACTCAGCTATATCTCACTCATGAGGTGGTAATTTATCATTCTTATACATTCCCTGTCCTAACATGGGGTGCTTGGGAACCCTGTGCCGGTTCGGTCCAGAAGATGGGAAGGGTCGACTGGCCCTCTTAGGTAGTGCTTCCAAAGGGAGTGTGCCCTACTCCTAGTTATCCTAGTAATATATATTTACTTTCTTGATATTTAGGGTTAGTTTTTGTGTGTGTGTTTGTTCGAAACAACCATTGACATCACTAGTTTTCCCTCCTAGGGCTGCCCTCAAGAGTAGGGCTGTCAAAAAAGCTCGTTGTTCGCGAACAGTTTGTGTTCGGTTCGCCAAGAAGTTCGTGTTCGATTCGTTCGATAAGCAAACGAGACGAACACAAACAATTTTTTTCGTTCGATTTGTTGAATGAACCAAACACGAACAGTGATGTGTTCGTTCGTGTTCGATTCGTTATTGTTCGTAATATAAAATAATTTAAAATAATTATATATATATAATTTATGATATTTTAAAAATAATTATATATTATAAAAATTTATCATATTTTAAATAATTAAACTTCTATAAATTATAATATATGATAAATTAATAATAATAATAATAATAATAATAATAATAATAATAATAATATAGTATTAATTATATTAATATGAATACTATACTATATATTAAAATAAAACCCTAAACAAAACCCTAAACGCCTTATTCAGCTTGCTTCATTTCGAGTAAGTATGGATTACTCGACGTGTACGGAATACTTGATCAATTTGCTTCATTTTGAGGAAGTATGCTATCAAAGCTAGGGCTGTCAAAAAAGCTCGTTGTTCGCGAACACATCGTGTTCGGTTCACCAGGAAGTTCGTGTTCGATTCGTTTGATAAGCAAACGAGACGAACACGAATAATTTTTTTTCGTTCGGTTTGTTAAGCGAACCAAACACGAATAGTGATGTGTTCGAACATTTCGAACACGAACACTAGCTCTATTCATTCTCGTTCGGTTCGTTTACACCCCTACTCAAGAGTACCAGTAGTGCTCCAGCTATATCTCACTCACGAGGTAGTAATTTATCATTCTTATACCATTCTCTATCCGTTGCGCTGCACGCACTCCACCCCCCCCCCTCCCGGGCACTTCTCTCCATCTCCTCTGCCGCCCAGAACCACATCCCCTTGTTGAATTCCTGTTGTTCCATTCCTCCTACCTTGTTGTTGCCATTCAAACAGCAAGGTTTTGTTTCCTGCTACTATCCAATCATCCTGCTTTGTTGCCACCACCCAAACTTGCCTCTTCTTGCAGGTTCCTGTTGTTCCAGTCATCCCTTCCTTGCCACAGCCCCTTCCATCGCTTCTGTCATTTAGAAAACAACAACTCTGTTGTTTTCTTGCTCTTTCAACTGCCTGCCGCCCCTTCCATGTTAACCACTACCACCTCTGGATCCAATCTTAGGGTGAATGTGTTGTCATTTGTTGCAATTTCAAATTTGCATTTGTTTTGTTGTAATTTCTTATTGGAAATTGGTAATAATATCTGTTTTTTAATTATGGTTTTGGTTAACTCCAGTGTCATTTGGTTTCAGAGCTAGCCTAACCCTACCCTTTTTTTTGCAACATGATCTGCCCCATACACTCTCTTTCACCTAACAAACCTAAATCATAGTCATGCCATCGAGGAGACAATTGCTAGAAACTTGATTGGGAGGAAATGACACCATATTGTTTATAAAAATTCATAAAGAGATGTCTAAGCATTTTTATGGAGAATATGCAGCGAAAAGTCCTCTAATTGTAACAGAGGTTTGCCGCTTTCAAAAGGAGACAATCTGGAAGGATCACTTAAAGACACAACAATGTTGTCTGATTGAAATGATGATGTAAATCCCTTCTACCAGGCAGTTTCCAGTGACGACGAACCACTATCCCAAAGATTTGAGATGGGATATCAAAGAACTCAGGAACTTAAAGTGAAGGAGGATTTATTGGATTTTGACAGTCACAAGGATCTGGAAATTCATCGAGTGTCTCCAAGCAGTGGAAACAAGTCTTTGAATACAATGATATTTCATCGGACAGAATGGTAAAGCTAGTTGTCATCAAGTTAAAGAAAGCACCTATGGCTAAAGGAATAGGCAAAATCGCTACCTAATTCAAGGTGAAAAGGGAGATTCAACGCAAGTACTTACCCCCGCCTATTATAGGCAGGATATGTTCTTTAGAATTCATTAGTTACAACAACATCATCGGTGACCGCCACATTAAACAGACAGAGTTCAACCTGAGCATCAAACAACAAGAATACAATCAATGGAGCATCCAACCCGACCTCGCCTGAGGATAAACTAGTTTAGAATGGAGAAAGCATTCCTAAATCTGTGCCAGCCAGGATGTGTGTCAAGTGCTATGATTTTGGACACTGTGCATTAAATTGCCCAAATATTGGTATGGTCTATTTCACCGAGCAGGGAGCAGTGGAAGAAATGGATAGTGATAAAGGAGAGGATGAAGATTTTAGAGAGGAGTCTCAACTTCTAGTTGATGAGGAAAAGATATTAGTGGCTTAAGCTGGAGCCCATGGGCGAGACTCTTGATGAATTAATATTAGTTGTTATAGAAGATAGTGAGTTTGATGAACCGATACCTGAAAAGAGACAGCCCCTAAGGAAGGGATTGCTAGAAATCATGACCGATAGTTTATCTATTGGGTGGTTGCCATTGAAAATGGTTTAATATGTTATAGGCTTCATTCCAGAATTAGTTCCTTCATACGAATTTGTTTACTAGATGCACCCAGCTGAGTACGAGGAGTGGAAGAGGCAAATTATAGTTTTAATGACTCGAGAGTTATTTTGTGATAATCTACGTCTATATGTAGTTCTAGCTCAGGTTGTGCCAAAAGAGGATGAGTTTTTATTTTACTAGGATGTGTTTTGGAATGATAATGTCTATAAATTTGACTCAGCGGGAGATTACTTCATTTTTGCTACATTTAACATGGCAGACTTGACTTCATATCATGAGGAGATAAGCTTCGTCGAATGCGATCGAAGCTTCCCTAACCCCGAGAGACTGATGCGGGGCACCTAGGAACCCTGTACCGGTTTGGTCCAGGTGTTATGAAGGGCTGACCGACCCTCCTAATCATAGAGAGTGCTGCCCAAGGGAGTGGGGCTCACTCCTAGTTAACTTAGTATTATATATTTGCTTTCATGATATTTTAGGGTTAGTTTTTGTGCGTGTTTGTTTGGGACAGCCGTCAACATCTATTATTTTCTCTTCTAAGGCTGTATTCAAGGGTTCGAGTGGTTATCTAGCTATATCTCGCTCTTGAAATGGTGATTTATCCTTTCTCTACCTTCCTCTTCCTTCCCGCATCATTCCCCTGACTTGAATTGTATGTACACAATTTTTTTTTTTCATATTAAATTTATAAAACTAATTAGTGATCATGGGGGAAATGCGCCATAAACTATTGTCTTTACATATCACAAATAGTGTGTTCTATTTTGATATGCCATGCACGCCCTTCGCCATAGTATGCGTCATTTTGTGCCATTAATGTGTATGATGAGATGACAATGAAATGAAGTGAATAGAGAAAGATGGAAACAAAATCTGTAAAGATAGCTAGAAATGGCGAAATAAAAGTTGTTTTCGGTGGGAATTGAGGCAAATGTATTTATTAATGTGGTTCCAAACAGGTGAAAATTATGTAGCCATTTCACACTCAAGTGAATGCTTGGAGTTCATTTATTCTAAATTTGTCTGATAAGTTTTTGGTTATTTTTGTGTGACAAATTTCAACAAGTTGTTCAATATTGTCATGTTTTTCCAAGTGCTTCTAGCAATACTTGTTGTTTTTCTATTCCTTATAATGGATCAATATTTTTCCTCCCTTCAAGAATGTGTGGAGTCAATTGTAATCTTTTAGATGATTCTATTCATTGGATCAGTTCGTTGAAAGGATGTTTTGCAACTTTCTTATTATATTTAATTTGCATACTTCAATTCCATGTGACCTAGCTCTAGTAGCCTTATGCATCCTTATTGTTGTCCATGGAGAGGGAAGCTAAAGGTTTATCATAAGAAAAATAAAATAAAAAAGAATAATGTGACAATGTTGGGATGAAGGCTACGATAATTGGAACAATTTGCGACAATACAATGTGATGGCTGTAATAATGGGAAATGTTTATGGGAATGTGGCAGTAAAGGCTGCCCTTAGAAAAAACTAGGGGAAAAGAAGAAAAGTGCAACAATGAAGTTCGTAGGATTGTAAGGATGCAATAATGGAAGCTGTTATGAAAATACAGAAAAGCGTAGAGCTCTAATAAAATGTCTAGAGTATGAGAGAATTGATTGATGTTAATATTTCTATAGTTTTTATCCAATCACAAAGAGTTTCTAATAGGAAACATATATTAAGTAATAATAATTCCTGAATAATTACATTTGTTTTATTGATTAGTAAAATGACATCAATGATCCTATGATTCCATGTGGTGGCAGTAAAATGGAAATTGAAATTTATGGTGCTAGCTTGATAGGGCGGAATGGGAGTGGTTGTTGAGGCTAAATTTTTTATGAGTTTGTATCTCAATTAGTAGAATTTATGTAGTCTTTTCACGCTAGCCAACCCCATTATTGGTTGCTTTCCTCTTTCAAATGGAAACTTAAGACCTTGCCCATCCGTTAGCCCTCTTTCAAATTGAGACAAGCAAATGTTGAAGCTGTAAATAAAATCATTTTACAAGAAAATTTTGTAAGTTAATCATTTTTTACTTGGCATTTGTCTGCAATGTCGTGTTACTATTAAATTCAAAAAGCACTATGTAAGGGCTTTGTTTCCTGTTCAAAATCACTAGAAAATTTGGATTATGAATGTGATTTTGAATTGCCGTTTGATATGGTCACTAGTCAATTTTTAATATTGAAGATATTTTACTATATGGTGGATATATACAAAATTACTAAAACATTTGGATCAAATGCATGATATGTAGGGCTGTAAACGAGCCGAGCTTGAGCGAACTCAGGCCTGGCTCGTGTTCGGCTCGTTCGAAATTGGCTCGGCTCGAATTCGGCTCGTGTTCGAAATAGCTCGTGAACAGTGTGTTCGTGTTCGGCTCGAAAAAATTACTCGTGTTCGTGTTTGGCTCGTGTTCGACTTCGAAATTAGCTCGTTAGAATATTATATTATTTTAATAAATATTATTTTTTTAAAAAAATAGTAATTTTGTCTAAAATTTTTTTAAGAGCAAATTTCATAAAAAAATTTAGAGATAAAATAACTAAAAAAATGATGAACTCAAAAAACTTTACAAAATTTATTACAAAATTTTATACAAGAATATTAATATTATTTGACAAAAATTTATTAAATAAGAATCAATTTATTATAAATTTTAAAATATACAAACTAAACAATGGTACAAATAATACAAAAAAAAATCTCAAAATAAAAAAAAAATTGTATTGAACATTTAATAATTCTTCTTATATTTTACATACAACTCATACAAAGCGAATTAGAAGCTTATAATAATCCACTATCCAAATTCCAAACACCAACAACTATAATTACAAGAACACAATCTTCGTAGGGATCCCGAACTCCGGATTGTATTTCATGTCCGACGAGAAAAAAGAAATCGTCCGTTAATTTATGATATAAAGCATCAATGTGACGCATTAAACTCGACGATAATGAACAATTCTAATATAGAAAAATTCTAATGTTTTCTTATACATGATTCAAAATACACAAAAAAATAAATTTTTCATTTTCGAGTGCATTGTCCAAGCACTAATTAAAAATATTCCTAAAGGTCAAATCAAAGTGAGAAGGATGAATTACCGATATTGGCACCAAAACAAGAGCTAAACATCGATCCCGCTCTTCTCCATAAGCTTGAAGCATTCAAATCCAGTGTATGCATATCCAGTACTCAATCTGCAAGAACATAATCCAAATGTTTTTCAATCGACAATCACTCATCTCAATCCGATTTCGCGAATTAGATAAAATAAACCATTGTTTTCTCAAATAACTAGATCTAAAAGATCGAAGAACTTACACTGTAGAACTACGGTTACAAACTCGCCTAACATCGTCGATCAAATATCACCAATCCCCAAATCCGCTAAGCAAAGGAAAACAACATTAAACTCAATTATATTGAATAATAAATACGAAGCTAGATAAATAAGTATATACTCCCTACAAAATAAACCACTCAATTACCCAAGCGAGAAAGCTATCGCCACAACACCGCCATCTGTTACAAAAACAAATTGAAGCATGTAGACTAGGGTTGTCAAAATTTAACAAGATTTGCCAACCACTATTGGTCACAAATTTGAATCATTAAATTGAGACTAATATATGTGTTTACATATCTAACACCTAAATTTTAATTTTTTAACCAAGATATACATACATGCCAGATCAATTCCTTAGTATTTTTTACCAATATGCTTAACATTTTTCACATTCTAAAGATTAAGATAGAAATGCTAAAAAGTATTATATATGCAAATACACAGGAATCCCTTAATATTTAGCAAGAAAAGAAACGAGTCCTATGGTGTTGCACTCGCTCCATCAAACCAATCCTCCAATACCTGTAATCCCTTAATATTTAGCACTCGCAACGATGGAAACACATATAAACAAACTCTTTAGATTTCGTATGGTTTAAGATTTACAAGCTTCCAACCCACTCGCATCATGCATACAAGAGCCAAAACAACAATGTTTAGATATGAAGGATTACCTCATCGGTGTAATCACCTGTTTCATGTTCTTCAATATGAAACGTAGTCGCATGGTTTAAAACGGTATGCATGGAAACACATGTTGAAACACAATATTGAAACACATATTGATCGTTTCATGTTCTTCAATATGAAACGGTACTGCATGGTTTTCATTCATTAACAATTTGCCCTCAATTCAAGAATAAATCCGCATACAGGTTGGATCAATTTAAGGAATATCCGCATGCATACCACTCAATTCACTCTATAGATTTCTTGAAATCCTTGAGACAAAAGCAATCTCTTCCTGAACTCAGCAAAAATAAAGAGCCAAAACAACAAATCTTAAACACCTAAACTTTACTTCTTACACTTATACCACCCAAATCTTGCATGGATCATTCAAAAAATGCAAATACTTTGAGCCAAAACAGGCAAAAATAAAGAGCCAAAACAACTCTTAGCCTCTTAAAACGACTCTTCCCTTCCGAACTCAAGCAAAATAAAGAGCCAAAACAGACTCTTAGCCAACCCTCGTAAAGAACCGTAAATCCCAAAATATACCTTCCATGATAGACAATGATTTTGTTATCTCAAAATGGTTGCAAACAGATGTTCCTTCCAATATTAAGATTAACAATGATCACTTAGACAAGGGATACGACCGAACATAATAGTAATCTAGGTAACATGAATTATCAAGGTAATCCGAGCACCTTCCCTTCTCAAATTCAAGAGCCAAAACAAGTAAAATAAATAGCCAAAACAGTTCTTATATTAACAATAATCACTTAGATAACTTTACATACTCTTATCTTAAAATAGTTGCAAACTTATGTTGCCTTCCAAAATTAAGATTAAGAATAATCATCCAAGACAACTTTAAATATCATTAAATATAACCATATGAGCGAGTAACATGTAGCTTAGCTTTCCAAAGCTCGAATACATTCCAAGTAAAACATTCAACCAAGCGAAGGCATTAGAGTAAAATAGAGCTCAGTCGAAAACCAACGACCATTACCACTAGAGTACAAAGGTACCACTGTAGAGTAAAATAGAGTACAGTCGCAACCACTAGTAGTAGAAGCAATTTTCCAAAATAAGTACGTGAAAAAATGAGAAAAGAAAAAAACATTACTAACCAAAGACCATTCTTGCACCATTGAGAGAAAACAGTCTCATTATCCCGCTCGTGATCATAAATAGTGATTAAGCCCTTATTAGTAAATATAAGAAAAATTTACATACATACCAAGTATACCACTCAATTTTCGGGTATTGAAAAATGCTCAATATGAGCTTCGGGATTCACTAACTTTTAAGCCAACTAATCAATTTCCATCATTCCACTTAATTCACATATTCTCATAAAAGTTATTTGTGCTTCAACACAAAAGATGAAGCAATAACTAACTAATCAATCTGGGAAGTAAAAATATAATCGGGATTGGAACCACCCATAAATCCAATTTGCTTTTAGCTATGCCATACAAGACAAATAATAATATAGTCCCCCTAATAAAACATCTCCAAAGTTCAATTAGAAGAAGTGCCAACATTTAGTGGTCGAATCAACATGTTTGAACCTTTAAACAATCAGCTGAAAGGAAACTTGAGATATGAAGAGGACTCTTGTATGAACCGCAACACATACTGTATGAATCACTTTATTAAAAATAAATAGATATTAAAAGATATTATACAGAATGCTTATAAGATAATAAATATGCCCTTTCATAAAGAAACTTGGATGTGTGAGATTTGATCGAAAGGAAACCATGATAATAAATAAAGAGGCTTCATAATGAAAGTGCATACTCTCTTTATGAGATAAGATAATAAATCTGCCCTTTCAATAACGAGCTTTGCCCCAATCCTATTTCAAAAATCTCATATGCCCTTTCATATCCGAATTGCTTGGACAAAGCATTTTAGGCAAGAAAAACTCTTTAGGGAGTGAGAGAGGGAGAGAAATATAGTTGATGAAACGATCTAACAAAGCATTTTAGGCAAGAAAAACTTCTTATCATTGCACCATGTTATTTGTATGCATTGACTTCAACGTCAACTACCATAATTGCAATACTCATGAATGGATCAATCCTACTTCCATAAACTAAAGGAATAATATGAAAATCATACACAACCTTGATGCTATACTACAAGGTCATCATTAAATTCAACCTTGATGTTATACTACATTAACACATATAAGCATCCTTTTCTCTTCACCAAAACACATATAGTAGATTCTAAAATTAAAGAAATAGATCCTAAAATTCTTTATTATGAATCAAATCTAGCATGCCCTTTACGGAAGTAGTCATGCAAGTTGCAAACTATCAGTATGTAAATCTTCTAAGAAAAGAGAATTTACATACATACAACCCAATTCCCATCTCACGACTTTTACTTTTCTTATATGCAAATATAGTAAATATTAAGAAATATAATATCCACATGGTCGGCTATTCACATTTGATAAGGCTCTCATTACGCACCTCATGAGATTTAGACGAGAATTAAACAAGAAAGAAGATAAAGGCTCTCATTTAGTTTCGGTTAGACTACTTGTATATGATATGATAGTCATGCCATGCTTTGCAATGATGATGCTTCAAATCGACCTCTTTGCCAAAACTTGTACCCTTTTGTTCGAAACGAAGTTAAGCTAACTTAAAGCCAAAAAATTATGACCTCATTCGGGAAAAAACACATGGTATTCTTCACGTAACCATCCATAAAAACGAAAAACCACATCAGTATTATTAAGTTTTCACAAAGTCGTCCATAAAAAAAGAAAAAATTATGATCTAAAGGCTTAGGTCAGTAAACACAAGACATACGACTAAACCTCGTATGAATCGTCGCACAAATGCACGATAACCGAAATAAATTTCATAACACTCGTCTTATAACGGATCTCATAACTCATTCATAAAAAAATACATATATAAAAGCAATATGTGAGATCTCACCGCTAAAACCCTACAAAGCTAGGTTTCATTCATAAAACCCAAATAAATCTAAAAGAAATTTAAGAAAATTTAAGATAAGAGGCGAACCTGAGGATAGATAAGAAATATTAAAGAAAATATACTCAGAGAGGAGTCCTATGTAGCCAAACAAGCAACCGATGAGCCAAGCAAGAATATCGAGCAACCAAGCGGTCCAAGCCAAGAATACCGAGGAGAATAGAAGTAGATATTAGCACAAGAACACGGATGGCAAACCCTAAGCCGTTGCAACCAAGAATAGTAGAAGACGAAGAGGAAGAGGAAAGGGAAAGGCAGCCGAAACCGAAACCGAGGGCGAGAAGCTTCGAGACTCGAGAGGCGGCCGAATGGGTATTGGGTTGGGGAGGCGGCCGAATAGATATTAGGGTTTAATATTAGATATATTATATTATATAAGTTATATTATATTATTATTTAGGAATATATAATATTTAATAAGTAATATTAATATATTTTTAGAACTTATGTAATATTAATAAGTAATATTTAATAAGTAATATTAATATATTAAAGAAAATCGTAAATTAATTAATTATAACTTATAATATTTAATTTTATGAATATTTATTATTTATTAATTTATTTATTTATTATTTTCGAGCCAATTCGAGCCGAACACGAGCGAACAAACAGATTGTTCGTGTTCGGCTCGTTTACATTTCGAGCTTAAAATTGTTCACGTTCGGCTCGTTAGGCTTAACGAACGAGCCGAACACGAGCTGCTTAACGAGCCGAACACGAGCTGCTTAACGAGCCGAACACGAGTTGCTCGCGAACAACGAGCCAAATTGACAGCCCTAATGATATGTTGAATTGCTACTTGATGTGTTTTCTAGTCAACGTTTTTAATATTGAAGATATTTTACTATATCAAGTATATATATAACCTTGAGAGTTGAAAGCTTACTCTTTTATAGGAAATCATGATCATTATCATTTGTTTCTTTAACCAATTTTTTAGAAGTTGAAGGGATCATCACAAATGAAATTCTAGCAAAGACATTATTTTTTATTTTTAAGTAGATAAAAGAAACAACCACTTACATATAGGCCTAAAAAATTCAAGTCGAGCTCTTTCACGATAGTTTTTTCTTTGGATTAAATTTTTTTAAGGATTAGATTTTGAATAAGATAATACCAAGATATTTTGTCGTATTTTGTTAAGATTTTATGATCCAATCAAGTTTTTCACAAGTACTAGCATTATGTTTAATTATCTCTTTTGACGATGAAAGAGAATTTTCAACTAAGGTTAATTGGTACGCAATAAATATTTAGCATATATTAGTATCAGTTTTATTTTAAAAAGAGAAAATTTATCGCCATCGATTTAAAATAGATGGCTCGTGGAATGATGATGAAGCTTACCCATATTTCATGATATTATGATCTCGAATTGTGGCAGGCCCCTATCTGCCTAGAGAATATGGTCAGCCTAATCTAGCTTAAGTATCCTTATTAGTAGCATGAGTTATATTGTCTAGGAGGCTCTTCTGGATCTTAAATAAATATTTATTTAATGGAATAATTTCAATTTGATCTTAGTAGACAAAAAACTTTATGTTTTATTAAGTACACTCCATAACTACAACTCAAGGGATTTAGGCCATAGAGGTACACGTGTGTTTTTGGCTATGACCATATTTTAATAGTGTTATTTTGCAACGATTCACCTAATTAAATGGCTCTAATCATAATCATGCCTTCACGATGCCATTTTTTGGAAAAATAACACAATTATAAGATATATGACACATCGTTACTAACATGAAATTTTTTGGAGTTGTCATAAAGATATGTTTAATATGACAGTTGCTCTTTGTGAGTTTAATTTAATTTTAAAATTTTTATCTCAGATAAAATATTATGAAAGGTGAATGAGTTATCGCTTTAAACATAGTACAATATATTTTTCTTTATTGTTTTTAGATTTTATAAATTTTTTTGGATTTCATATGTAAATTAAAATTTTAGGTGCAGATTATTTTCTTTGGAATTAGGAGTATTTCAAAATAGCACTTCCTTTGGTTGAGATTCTCTGTCAATGTTGTCATTATTGGGGAATATGAATGATTTCATTTTGGTGTATTGAATTTAATTGACTATACTTGTTCGCTAATAGATGATCAAGTCGATGTTTTACATTACTCAAGTTTATTTAAATATCCTTTGCGTTGCAAACACTGTAGCCTCATATGTAGAGGACTAGGTCTGTGACAAAGGGCTTTGATTGGTCCTTGTAGGCTTGACATTGAAAGTTTGTATTTACAAATAAATTTTCTCTATGAGAGGCCTTGAAGACCTCATGTATAAAATAAAATAACTTCCAGGTTGTTTGGTGTGCTGCGGAAGGAGTGCGTTGCATTCCTTTTGCAGGATATTTGGAAATCTTGGAATTTGACTGGGGAAAAAATAATTATAGTGTTAAATTATAATGCATTTTAAATTCATTATGTGGTTCAATTTCAATATATTTGTAATTAGCTAAATTTGGATGAATTCTTATTACATTGTTTTTGTGTAAGTGTTGAGACTGCTTGTCGCCCGCAGTCCCTCGCCCACCATTTGATTGCCTCCCTTCGCTACTGTTCTTGCTAGTCGCCTGCTCATCGGCCACTGTCGTAGGTGCCACATTTAACAACATGTTGACTATCGCCACTACCTGCCCCCAAGCCGCATCCGCTGCTGGCAACGAGCTGCAGCCGTCTGTCTTCTCCCACACATTAGCAGCGGCAATGGCTGCAGTCCATTTGAGGAAATTGTGCAGTATATTGATGATTTTTATCTTTATAAGGAGTGAAATTTCAGAAGGATGATTGCAAAATTTTTTTTAAAAATTGTATAGTTCTCAAAGTGGGCAAAATTAAGTTTATATTGCACGTTCATTAGAGCACTTGTGAAAATTACGAGTTTTAATTTTGCAAAGAAATTTAACAAGTTTCCCAAATGATTGCACACATTTTGAAATAAGATTTCAAAATTTAAATTTTCTTGAAAGATGTATGTAGTTCTTCGATGTTGTAACAATTTTAGTTTTTAAATAGTGTCTAGCGTATTCGAATATGCAAGAGTTTGATGGTCAATGCACTTTTTTGGGGGGGAACTGCATGCTTTTTTGGGGAAATTGAGGGCCATGCCTAGAAGATTTCATTTATAAGTAACTGTGAAAGTTAAAGGTAACACAAGTCCCGTATACACAAAAGAGACCCGTAAAGAAACTAACAGAATTAACAAACGGAAAGGGAAAAAAAAAACAGTTCAGAATGGACGAGAGCTCTGAGTGTACAACTGATTCATTAAGTGGCTCCTTCTAGGCAAACAATGAGTGAAATAGGCACTGATCAAGAGAAGTATAATTCTTTTCATAAGCCATCAAAAACAGGATCCATTCACGGTAAATGCACCAACAGAGGGATGTCGTAGGGCTCCAACCATGGTCTCAGATCTAGCCAAAACGAAGAAACCTCCCGGTTAAGCTCATTTCTAATGTTGTAGGTATCATCATTGCTCTCCAAAAATAATCCCAAAAGCAGCAAAATATTGGGAATTCCATCCAGGTCACTAGGAAGCAATCAGTTAAATTTCAATCAAAAGAACTTCCCAGTTTAAGCATACGACAAAATTCATAAGAAAATCCCAAAAGTCGAGACAAATCTTCCAAAAAAAGAGCTGCTCATAGCCACACCAACAGACCTCAGAACACCAGAGACCACATAGAGGGGGATTAATACAAACATTGTTAAAAGACCCAATAGAATAGTGAGAAAATGCCAATACAAAGGGGTAGATTAGACAACAAGGGGGATCCTAATTTTACTCCCAATTTTAGATATATCATTTTCAGTCCAGCAACAAAGGGATAGATTAGACAACTTAATCCATCGGGATCTCTTTAAAGCCCTCTTTAGCTAGTTGAAACTTAAGAGTCCACTTTTTAAAGATGAAAGATCTTCCATTTATGAACCAAGGATCTCCATTCAAAATTATCTCCATCTCTTCCTTACAGATAAAGTTGAAAAGAACAAACCTTTTGTAAAAGAAATGAGATACACCATACATTTGAGTTTTGAGATTTTCTAAAAAACTTGCAATAGATTGTCATAAAAAGTGTGTTTACCAATAGCATATCCCATAAGAGCCAAGCTCTAGCACTTCGAGCCCTCGTGAGCTTTTGCCTCGGTGATAACCATCTTGTCCTCATAAGGAGGCACAAATAAAGATTGATAGTGCAGGAGCCTGGAAGATGAGAGGCTATGAGCCCTTTCTAGTTCATAAAGAGAGGAAAATCGAGAATAGATCCAGTAAAAAAAGGGAATGGGGTGGGTGGGTGGAGGGGGGAAATCTATGTCCATAAGTACGGTGGGGTTAGGCCCCTCAACAGCTTGAGAAACTAGAGTAAGGCTGTAATCGAGTCGAGCTTAGTCGATTCGAGTATGCCATGGTTTGGATTTAGCCTTGAGACGACCTTCAAAAATTTATTTATACTTGGCTTGCTTAAACTTTTTAATATTCATACTTGATTTGTACCTAGCTTGTTTATATTAATTAAAAAGCTAAAATTCAAATGAGTTCGTAATTTTTATATAAAATTAAGCATTTGATTTGTACATGATTTTTTATATAAAACTAATAAACATGCTAAAATTTTAAATGGGTATTTGATTTTTTAATATAAATTATTAAAAAATAATCTTACAATTTTAAATAAATAAACAATTGAATAGATTTCAAATTAGTATCTAGCTAGTTAATACCGAACAAAATAAAATAATATGCAAGTTCGAAGTTTTTTTCAATCAAATAACAAAGTTAAGTACTAACAAATTAGTTCTTTGAAATAAAAAAATAAAAAAATTGTATTAAATTTATGTGTATATTGATATTAAATTATAATATATTACTATTAGATATATTATTAAATAAGTTAGGCCCCTCAGCAGCTTGAGAAACTGGACTAAGGGCTATAATCAAGTCGAGCCGAGTCGAGTCGAGTTTGTCAGGGTTTGGATTTGGCCTTGAGACAACCTTCAAAAATATATTTATGCTTGACTTGCTTAAACTTCTAATATTCATGTTTGATTTGTACCTGGCTTTTTTATATTAATTAAAAAGCTAAATGTTAAATGAGTCCTTTATTTTTATATAAAATTAAACATTTGATTTGTACATGAGCTTTTATATAAAACTACTAAACATGTTAAAATTTTAAATGGGTATTTGATTTTTTATATAAATTATTTAAAAATAATCTTATGATTCTAAATAAATAAACAATTGAATAGATTTCAAATTAGTATCTAGCTAGTTAATACCGAACAAAATAAAATAATATATAAGTTGTAAGTTTTTTTTCAATCAAATAACAAAAATAAGTACTAACAAATTAGTTTTTTGAAATAAAAAATAAAAAATTTGTATTAAATTTATGTGTATATTGATATTAAATTATAATATATTACTATTAAATATATTATTAAATAAGTTCTACTTAATTAAATTTTATTTAAATAATATATCATAGAAGCATAAAACATTTAACAAGTTATTTGTTGAACAACAAACTAGTATGTTCAAGAACATCAATAAACGAGTTGGATTATATTCAAATTTAATTTATTTAAGCTCCAAGTTTTTACAAAATATTCAAACTTGATTATTTACTAATTTGAACAAATATGATCTAGTATTAAGCAAGTCGAGTTCGAGTTGTTCATTAAGTACATTGGTTCATTTTTAGACCTAACCAGAGTTGATAAGAGAAATTAGGGCTTTGGAAAGGGGAGAAGTGGGGGCAAAGGCTGCGATGACAGAAACCCAAACCCTTGCAGAGCACTCACACATAAAAACCTTTGGCGTTATTCCTTAAGTGCATGCTTATCTATGTGTTCGAATGCTTGTTATTTGGTTACTGACACACTTCTTGAGGATGAGCACAGTTTTTAAAGCATTTGCATGCTATATGAGGTGCTGAAAGGGCTTTGTCATTTCTTTTGGGGGATTTATACAACAACAACAATAACAACAAAGCCTTAATCCCACAAAGTGGGGTCGGCTACATGGATCATTTTTCTCCATTGTGTCCTTTTTAGTGGCATATTTTCATTTATTTCTAATAAATTAAGATCATTTTTTATACAATAAGCCCAAGACTTCCTAGGTCTACCTCTGCCTTTCTTAACATAAGTCGAATTTAAAACATCTACTCTCCTAATCGGATCATCAGATGGTCGACGTTTAGTGTGACTAAACCATCTAGGACTCTCTCTAATGTTGTCCGTCACTGGAGCTACACCAACCTTGTCACGGATTTATTCATCTCGCTTTTTGTCTCTTAGTGTAAAGCCACTCATCCACCTAATCATTCTCATCTCGACAACACTTAAATTAGTATTATGCTTCTCTTTTAAAGGCCAACATTCAGCACCATAGAGCATTGCAGGTCTCACCACCGTCTTATAAAATTTTCCTTTCAGTCTAAGCGGTACTTTGCTATCACACAAAAGGCCCGAAACATTCCTCCACTTCAACCAACCAACTTGAATTCTACTATTAACATCTCCATCTATATCACCATCGCTTTGAACAACAAACCCGAGATATCTAAATCGTTCACACCTTTTAATAATTTGATCACCCAAAGTTACACTTCTATCACTAGAGCTACTATTACTAAAATTAAATTCCATGTATTCAGTTTTAGTTCTACTCAAACGAAGACCTTTAAACTCCAAAGTAGACCTCCATAATTCATTTTTTTCCTCTGCTTTTTCTCTCGTCTTATCTACAAGAAGGATATCATCAGCAAAAAGCATACACCAAGGGTACATCCTCTTGTAAATGTCCAGTAAGACCATCTATAACTAAAGCAAAAATATATGGGCTTAAAGTCGATCCCTGATGTAAACCAACAGAAATAAGAAAATATTTGGTCAATCCTCCTTCAGTTCGAACACAAGTAACAACTCTGGTATACATATCTTTAATGACTTGAATGTATGTCATATCAACACCTTTCTTCTCAATGACTATCCAAAGGACATCTCTTGGAACCTTATCATAAGCTTTTTCTAAACCAATAAAAATCAAATGTAGGTCCTCCTTATTAGCTCTGTACTTCTCCATCAAACCTCTCAATAAATGTATAACTTCCATAGTAGACCTACCCGACATAAATCCAAATTGATTATGAGAAATCTTGGTAATACGTCTTAATCTATGTTCAATTACCCTCTCTCATAATTTTAAAGTATGACACATCAGTTTAATTCCTCTATAATTTGCACCCTCTTGTGCATCCCCTTTATTCTTAAAAATGGGGACCACAATACTCTTCCTCCACTCCTTAGACATCTTTTTAGTTTTTAAAATCACCTAAATATTTCCACACTTCAATTGGGATATCATCAGGTTCTACAGACTTTCCACCCTTGGTTTTCTTTAAAGCCTCCTCAACTTCTTTATTACTAATGCGACGGTAAAAATGAAACGTTTTATTATTATTAACAATATTAAAATTACTAAGGTCAATCGTATTTTCAGAAACTTCATTAAAGAGTTTATCACAATAACTCACCCATCTATATTGAATATCATTTTCTAAGAAAAGTACTTTTTGATTTTCATCTTTAATACACTTTACTTGAGTTAAATCTTTACTTTTATTTTCTCTTTGTTTGGCTAGTTTATACATATATTTTTCATCATTCTTAGTATCTAAACGGTTATAAAGATCACTAAAAGCAAAATTTTTAGCGTCACGAATTGTTCTTTTAGATTCTCTGTGAGCCCTGTTATATTTTTTTCAGTTCTCTAAGCTTTTACATTTAAATCAATTTTTATAACATAACTTCTTATATTTTATTTTTTCTTGCACATTATCATTCCACCACAAACTATTTTTATTTATAGAAGCTTTTTCTTTTAATTTTTCAAGTACATCTTTAGTCACTTGTTTAATAGTACTTGTAACTTTTTCCCACATAACATTTGATTCTTCATGAACATCCCAAATATTTAAATCTTGAGTTTTACTCATAAAAATAATTTTATTGGTGTCATTTAAGTACCCTCATCTACTTCTACGATGTTGATTTGTAGTATTTTTTATTTTAGAACTCTTCATCTTCAAATCTAGAACTAATAATCGATGTTAGGTACTTAAATCCTCACTTGGAATGACCTTACAATCCTTGCAATCACGACGATCTCTTCTTCTCATAAGAAAATAATCAATTTGTATTTTATGATATCCATTCTTATAGTAATAAGATGCTCATTTTTTTTCTTGAATAAAGTATTGATAATAACCAAATTATACGCTAAAGCAAAATCCAATATAAATCTAACTTCTTCATTAATCACTCCATAACCATAACCACCATTGAAATCTTCTACTACTCTATTGACATGTACATTTAAATCTCTTTCAATAAATATTATTTTTTCAAGAGGTATCAAGCGTATTAAGTCTTCTAAGTTATTCCAGAATTTATCTTTAGAGCCTATATCTATACCTACCTGAGGAGCATAAACACTTATAATATTAAAAATCTTAGTATCACTAATAATCTTAATTGCTATAATTTTATCTCCAACTCTATCAATTTTTACAACATTATTTTCAAACTTTTATCTATAATTAGACCCACACCATTTTTAGCGTGACTCTTACCAGAATACCAAAGTTTAAAACCTAAGTTATCAATCTCCTTAGCTTTACCCATTTAGTTTCTTGAATACATAAGATATTTATCCTTCTATGAATCATAATATCAACTAATTTCATTAATTTACCATTGAGAGTACCTATATTCCAAGATCTTATCTTAATACTAGTATCATGGACTAACTTCTTTACCCGCATTCATCCGTAATTTGGGAACTCTTGCTTATTTGACACTACACCCGGGCGCCAGTGCAGCCATTGCACACTTTCCTTTGTATTTAGGCCATACAATGCGTCGCTTCCCGTGGATGCCCTAGCACTTACAATGCAAATAATTATCCAAATTCAATTGTTCATGTGAATATTTTGTCAATAATAATGCAAATAATGTTTTATTTTGAGATTTTAATATTTGCGCTCCATTCACTTGTATGTCATATCTTTGGTTGCAGATCTGATTTCAATATATTTTGAGCTAGAATCTTAATTATTTTTTTTCTATGAAGAAGTGTGTTTTATCCTCACATAATTTGTATGTAGGTAAAAGTGGCCCAACACAGTATTTCCATCAGGCATAAATAAGGCATACATTTGAATTAGCTCAAATAAATCATATAAATTTATGGCATAATTTGTTTTATGCTAATTATGTTGTTAATCTTTCCTTTTATTGTTGCTTGTTAGAATATATAAAAAGTTTGAAGTTATCAAATGTCAGTTTCTAGTGTTTAGTAGCTAGAAATATATATATTTTTTTCTATAAGAGACCTTGAAGATATTATGCAAATGTAAAATAAAATATCTTACAGGCCATTTGGTTGGTAGTAAAAGGAGTGTGCTGCATTTCTTTTGCAGGAGTTTTGAAAATTCCGGTGTTTGGTCCAGGAAAAAAAAGTGTAAACTTATAATTTATTTTGAATTCACTCTCTAATTCAATTTCAATGCATTTGGATATCTCTGGATTTGGACGAATTTAAATACAATGCTTTGTGTGAAGTGTTGCTCCCCGCATCCGCCTGCTACTACTGTTCCTTCCAAGTGCCTGCCCATCTTGCCCTCCAATTGTGTGCCGTCTCCCACCGCTGCCCGCCGACCTCCGATGCCAGCGACTTGTTGAAGCTTTCTTTCCTCTCCTACTCATTAAAGGTGGCCGTGGCTGTGGCTCTTTTGAGGACATTGTGCAGCATATTGATGATCTCGATCTGGGAAAGAGAATTTGCAAATTTCAGCATGATAATTGCATGATTTTGTTAAGTAATTGTGCATTTCTCAAAGTCGGGCAAATTTAAGTTTATATTGTTTTTCAATTAAGTGAAAATTGTGCATGATTTTGCATAGACTTTAAGTTCAGGTATTCAGCACGTTGGTTAAGCACTTGTGAACATTATGAGTTTTGCTTTTGTAAGAAAGATTATGAATTTTTCCAAATGATTGCAAACTTCTTGAAATAAGATTTTAAAGTTTATGCAGTAATTGGATGTTGTAACAATTTTATTCTCTAAGTAGTGCCTGGCTTATTTGAATTTGTGAGAGAGCTTGACGGTCAATGAAGTGCAAACTTATTGATGTTCAATGCATACTTTGTGATTGACATATTTTCAAAGATGAGCACGCTTTTCAGAGCATTTGTATCCTTACATGGTGTTGTGATTGAGTAGAAAGTACATTGTCAATGACAAATGCACATAATGTTTTATTTTGAGCTTTTAATTTTTGCATTCCATTCGCTTGTATGACTTTGGTTTTGGATCTGACTTTGATATCATTATATATGTATATATTTTAATGATGAAGTGTGTTTTATCCTTACATAATTTGTATTTTATTGGTTGGACCCAACAGAATATTTCTATTTTGCTTATACTTGGCATAAACTTCAATTAGCTCAAAGAAATCATATAAATCTCTAGCTTAAATTTTTGTTCACGCTAGTTTTGTTGTTAATCCTTCCTTTTATTGTTGCTTGATCAAAAGTCTTGAAAGTTGAACTATCTTTAACAAGCAGAAGTCTCCTCTCCCCCCTCTTTTTTTTTTTTTTTTGCTTGATGAAGGACGTGAGATCAAAATCTGCAGGAACTCAACTTTGCAGAGGAGCAGATCCAATCTTCAGATGCTCTAACTGAGATGAGTCTGGGGCAGTGGGAAGGCTGTCTTCGCTCTGACATCTACACGCCAGAAATGATCAGCTTAATTGATAAAACCCAGCCTGATTTCTCGCCGCCTCTCGGTGAATCACTTAGGCAGGTGGAGTTCAGAATGATAGAATTTATCAACAAAACTGTTCTCAGAATTCCTGATAATCTTTTCAGTGGGAACCCTCAACTGAGTCATAACGAAGCCAAAGAATTGTCGCGCCACTGCTCAGCAAACTCATTGCAAGATCGAAATGAACCTCAATGGGATCTTCTTCACCGACTCAATCGAACAGGAACTCAGAGGAAGAAATCCGGTAAGAGCCGGCTTCAGTTCATGACAACAGGGGACAATGAGAATGAGGAAGAATTTACCGCTGGAGAGACCAGCCATAGTTCCTTCACGAACGAAGCAAATTCCGGTCAAAATTCCTTCGCCTCTATTGGAATTTTCACTCATGCAACCCCGATCAGATGCCTTATAACTTGTATTCTTGGTTGTAATCCTGCCATGTCAATGAAGATCTGCATTGATGATTCTTCTGTTACAGTGCTTCAACACACCCTCAGAAAAGGATGGCAGGTAAAGAGATTAAACGACACTTCGCATGTCCGCCTGCTTTAACAGGTGAGTCATATCTTGTCAATTCACTCGTGGCTTCGCTCCAGAATTCCAAAAACTGGTTCGGATCAATTGCTCTCCTGATCACAAGTTAGTGATTACATGATCTGTCTTTATTTCATTGCAGTGTTGTGTGAAACATTGAGAGTTCTGAATAGTCTGTCATTCTTTTAGGCAAATCAGCATTATATTGTAGATGTTATCTGTAACTTAACACATCACTTTCACACATATTTACAGTTAATCATGGAAGTATGATAGTAAATTGGGTGTAAATTACTTGATTTATTTGCAAAACTCCAATTTTTTAGCTTCAATGGCTGTAAAGAAGGGGAAGGCCAATTTTAAATCATTAGATATTGTATAAGAATATGAGTAATAGATGAATGGGGACTAACTTGTGATGAATCTTCTCCCAGATTGCACTCAGGACTTGAAAGCTCTTCAGCTATTGATTCTTCTACATGGGATGCTGAGTTTGGCCTCCCCAATTCAACAATGGCTTCGGTCTTCTTCTTTCTCCTTCGGCCACTTTCTTCAGGTACTCACTGTGATCCATTATTAGTTATTGCTTAGGGGTGTCAGTTTGGGTTAACGGATCGGTTCGGGATGGACCTGAATTCCCGACTCGAATTTGCATGATTTGAGCTGACTTGTTTAGTAAATGGGTCGCGAACCTGATCTATCTATAACACCGATTGGCAAGAACCCGACCTGAATAACCCATTTAACATATTCATAAATAAGTATAATTGAAAATTAATGTAAATATGATGCATAAATGGAACAATAAGAAACACCCGATCAAATGGTAAATGTGGAACATCACCTGAAAATTAAACGGGTTAGTATTTTCAACTCGAACTTGACTGGAAAGTTAATCGAATCAACTAGAATCAAATCCAATAGTTTTGGGTTGGATCCATTTGGGATTGTCATGTAGTGTCATTTATTGATATCTCTATTATTGTTTACAGGTAGAACTGTTAACGACCCAATTCCGAGCCGATCTGGGTCCGACTCAAAATCGGCTTGAAGATAATTTCATCCAAAATTTTGGCTCGTAGTTTGGCTTGTTTATTTCGATCCGAGCCAAAATTCGGATCAATTTTCTAGCGATTAACGATCTTCAAGCGAAAATCGCTATATTCACAACCTTAACATCACTAGAGCTGTTATCGAGCCGACTTGTGGTTGGCTCGAAATTGTTTAAAAAGAAATTCGATCCAAAATTTTGGCTCGCAGCTCAGCTCGTTTATTTCGATCCACTCTCGATCCGAGCCAAAATTCGAATCAATTTTCAAGCGATTAGCGATCTTCGACCTAAACTTGAACTCGACTAGAAAGTTAATTGAGTCAACTCGAATCGAATCCAATTTTTTTGTTGTTTACAGAAACAATTGATTCAACTGAGAGAAGGAACTTCTTCAGTTCAGTGAAGTTGGTGCGTTAGGTGAGAGATTATAGAATTTCTGTATCATTGAAAACTTTGAAAAAATAAAGGTTCAAATTTGATTTGAAGGAATGGAAAAATATGTGTTAGATAGAAGGTTGAATTTATATGAAGAAAAATATTTATTAAATATGGAGAAAATAAGCATAATAAAAATATAATTTAGAGAATTATTAAAAAGAAGCGTTTAAAGGAAGAATTAGGGAAGTTTAGGTGGTAGATATGTAAATACATACAACACAAATTTTATTTCAATAGGGAAGTTTAGGTGGTAGATATGTAAATACATAATAATTGTGTGGGATGTATATATGTGCCCCTAACAAAATCTTAGGGACTGTTTGGGATGATTTTTTGTTTTTTGTCTTTATTTTTTATTTTAGTTTGTTTTATTTTTTTTGTTTTGTTTTATGTTGTTATTGATTTATATGTTTTTAAAAATAAAAAAATATAAAAAAAGTTTTGTTGGGTATTTTTTATTTTTTTTAAAAGAGATTTATATTTTTTTAATAAAATGTTGGGTCAGCGTGGCACGCCAGTATTAAGTTCCGCCGTCTATTGTGTACACTCTTCTTTGCTCCACCCAGCACGAATCATTACCTATGCGGATGGTGACGGGTGGCGGGCAGCGAACAGGGCGGGAGGCAATAGGTGGGCGGCGGCGACAGGCTGCGGACGGAGGGCATCGGCATTAGTGGCTGTGGCGACGGTGTCGGCAGTGATGGTGGCGGCCGATGGGACACAGTGGTTCCGAGTCCGTGGACGGCAGGGACTGTGGCCGGCATGTTGGGGGTGATGGCCGGCAGACGACAATAGCGGGTAACACGTAACAGGCGGCGCGCGGCCTGCCGCGTGCATTTTCTAAACAGATATGTTATTTTTAAAAATAAAAAATAATAAATAAAATTAAAAACAGCTAAACAAACACTGTTTTTCTATTTGTGCTTTATTTTTTTGTTTTCAATAACAAAATATAAGAAACAAAAATTGATCCCAAACAACTCCTAAGAGCAGGTTTTTGTTTTTGTTAAATTTTCAATTGGATAGTATACCTAATTTACTGGGTTTGATGGTAGGGTTGTCAACGATCATATTTCGAGCCGAGTTGGGGTGGCTTCGAAATCTACTCGACTATATTTAGTGTCGCCCGAAAGCAACTCGTGGCTCCTTATATTTGATTTTGTGTCGAGTTTGCTCGAAATTGGATTGAGTTCAATCTGGTTTGAAATCAAAATGAGTTGACTCAAGTTGAGTTATTTGGATCCTTTTCAGCTCGAAATCAGCTCGGGCCAGCTCAAAGTTGAAACTAATTGATTCAAATTGAGTTATGTGCATCCGTTCCAGTTTGAAATCATCTCGAAATTTGCTCGTGACTCTTTATGTTCAATTTTACTTTGCATTATATATATATATAATTTTATAAATAAAAAATGTTACGAGCCGATTCATGTATGGTTATCGACTTGAAAAAAATTTGATCCAAAATTTCGCTCATAGCTCGACTCATTTACTTCAGGAGAAAATATTCCGTCCGGATACTACACATTCGGATAACCAACACCGGGTGCTACGTCGACATACATGTCAGCAACGGACGACGTCGCCCCCGATGGTTCGCCGTCCCCTTATATAGGCTTCGATTAATGTACGGTGGTGCATAATAATGTTATAGGGAAATAATAAAACTACATAGCAAGATTTAATGAATATTTGTAGTAAAATGAATGGACTTAACCAGCTTATAACACATTTAAATTGAATATAATACTCCTCTTAATGTGAAGTCGCGCTTCATTTATGTTTGTCAAATTATGGTGTGTAGCTTTGAAAATTAGGGCAAGCTTATTTGGCACGTTGGGCAAATATTTTTGATGAGTTTGATGGGTCTCTGGATGGAGTGAATATGATTGATGGAATAATTATGGTGATCCAGCGATGATGGTAATGTTCGATGTTGATCGGGTATCGATGGTCCTACGTCGGTCCGACGAGGGTGGTTCGACACGTCGGTGATAGCCGGGAGATGATAATTTGAAGGTGGGGGCATATGCCCAAAGACGACGATCTGGCATGGCAACTATGACTTGTGTTAGGGGTCTAGCATAAAGATGGTGGCTCTACATTGGTCGGGTGACGGTGGTTCTATGGTGGATGCAACCCTACGACGGTAGTCTGATGATGATGGCATGATGTCGATTGATGCGATGGCTTGGTGTAGGTAATGTTTGGGTTGAGGTGGCCTAATAGAGATGTCGATGGCGGGGACTTGAGGTGGCCCAATAGCGATGGCGGTGGTGGTGACCAGACAGTGGTAGTCTAGTAGTCGCGAAGACCAGACATGGCTGGTCCGACGACAACGAGTGTGTTGGCCGGACAACGATGGTCTGACAATGGCACCTACTTGACGAACCCTCAGAAGCTTTCAAAATTTATAATAATAATAATAATTCAATAAAAATAGAACAACATAATGGTAATGCTATGTCCCTAATTTTCATTTTCTTTCTTCTTAAGCAGCTTCTCTATCAGATCAGCTGCTTCCTGAAAAGTGGTAATGTTTTAAGAATTGTCTTCCAGCACTCTAAGAAGGGTTGCTAACGAGTCGATTTCAAGCAGAGCTAAGGCCGGCTCAAATTTGGATTGCATGGATTGAGTTCAGATCAAAATCGGCTCGTGGCTTGTTATGTTTGATTTTGAGCTAGCTCAGCTCGATTGAATCGAGTTCAATCCGGCATGAAATCGAAACGATCTTGCTCAAATTTGAGTTATTTGGGTCCATTCCAACTCAAAATCAGCTATATTTGGCTCGAAATCGAAACAAGATGGCTCAAATTGAGTTATTTGGATCCATTCCAACTTGAATTATGTTCGTAGTTCTTTATATTCGATTCTATTTAGCATTATATATAATTTGTTTCATATAAAAAATACTTCGAGATGATCCGTGTATGGCTCGAAATCTACTAAAAAATATATATATATTTAGCTAAAAAACTGTTAATTGTTTTGGCAGATAGCTCAGCTCATTTATTTCGATCTGATCTCGATTCGAGCTAAAACAAATAAAATTGTATAGCAACATTTAACAAATATTTGTTCTATATAATTATTTAATTGCATAGAAAACATGCTAAAAGTATTTTAATGGATAGATTAATGTACACTTAATGTTTGTCAAATTTTGGTGGGTAGCTTTGAAAATTAGGGCAAAGTTTATTTGGCTTGTTGGACAGATAGCTATGATGAGTTTCAGGAGTCTCTAGATGGAATAATTATGGTGACTTATAATAATTGATTTTTTTTAAGTCCATTTGTGTACATACCATCCTATTTCTATGTATTTACATACCTAACCCCAAAAGTTTACATTTTTACATTTAACATAAAAAAATCACTATTTTAACTTCTTGAAAGTAAAATATATTTTCATGCATTATTAAGTTGGTGTATATGTAAAAAATTGAAGTTTATACTTTTGTTGAATCTTTCAGTGGATTTGATGGATTGAAACAAGACACGTGTCGAAAAATGAATCTCAAGCTATGCATGGGAACCTAAATTAAGGATAATTAAATGATTGTGGTCGCCTGATCAGAGGTCGGTCGATTAAGAATCACCCGACCATAAGCCAACCGTCTTGGAGGCCAGCTGATCAAAAGTTGACCGATAAAAAGAGAACTTCCCAGAGGTCGATCAAATCGATTGATCAAAAGTCAGATGATTAAAAACGATCTTGGGTATGAACATCTTTTCACAATAATTCTCGCTCCCTATAAATAAAGAGAACATTAAATCTCTCTCTCTCTCTCTCTCTCTCTCTATCTATCTATCTCTCTCTCTCTCCCCCTGTCTTTTACGTTCTATTATTTGGGTGTGAATCACGGACAAATTTGGGTTCAACAGTTAAGTATATAAATATTTCGTGTTTTTATTTAATCTATTAGTGTTGAATCATATTCGCGTGGATCAATGAATAAAATTGAAGTAAAGAAAGCTAATAAACTTCATTTAACACTTTTTTTTTTTTTTTGGGCCTAATTAAAAGGCCACTATTAAATTCAAGCTTTCAACCAAAATAATAATAATAATAATAATTCAAAATGTCTTTTCTATTTAAATTTTTCAAAATTTATTTCCTCATTCATAATTGTATTTTCCTTTCTGAAAAAATATTCTTATAAAATAAATTCTTTAAAATTTTTGTTCAATTTTTAACTGAATGCTAATTCCTCATATATAGAGTTTACCATCAAATAATTCAAATTCTAATCTCTTCACAATAACAGACTAGATATTGAATTTAAAAATGTTCGTGAAACACACTCAAGATATAGAACGTCACACTAGAAAAAGACGAAGGAGAGTATAGTGGAGAACAGTGAAGGGTGTGTAACCTTTATTCTTGAAATGAACCCTTTATTTATAGGAATGTATCTTAGCGTTATAAAATTACAGACCAACCCTTTCATCAATAACTTATGAAGGGGCCCTTTAATAAATCACAAGAACATTTAAATAAGATAAGGGTAGTTGATTTATCTGAACGGTGACAAGCTCGTCGACTGCTCATACCACCTTGACTCTGCGGATACTTGATCCGGGTTTGGATTATTTGACGAAAGAAGACCGATCGTCATTATGAAGGCGAGTTTCTTTGATGCAATTGTTAGTCCTCGTAGCATCTGATCATCTTCATTTAAATTAATAAACAAACAAGCTTGAATAATTTTTAAAAGCAAAATGAACTAATCATGAACGTAGTCGAACTTGTCTATTTATGTTCGCGAATAAATTCGTTTATTGTTCAATAAGTAACATGTTAAGCACTCAATATTATGCTCGATGATCACTCGTATCATATATGATAAATCATTTAAATAAAATTTAATTGATTATGCTCCATATAATTATAGATTTAATTGTAAATGTTAATAATATTTTTAGATTAGTTATTAAATATTAATTTTATTAAAGTTTAGGTTTTACATGTAAAAATTCATAAGATTTATGTGGTAAGTATGAAATATCTCTTAAAATTAACTTTAAACCCTTACAAACCTCACTTTACTTCTAGCCTCACATAGTTTCACATCTCCTAGTTTCGCTCGAAACCTAAGAAATCTCGAGTTGCTAGAGCCCGTAAGCATCAAAGGCAACGAGGAGATCATTACGTGCAAGGATCTCTGAAACTCTAGTCTCTTGTATATCTTTTTTTGACTATGCTCCTAAGTCCTACAAGATTAAAACGTAGTGTTGAGAAAATATAGTGCAATCAATGTAAGTAGGGCTGTCAAAATGGCTCGTTGTTCGCAAACAGCTCGTGTTCGACTCGTTCGCTAAGTTAACAAGCCTTAACGAGTCGAACACAAACAAAAATTTATTCGTTCGTGTTCAGCTCGTTTTGACTCGAAATAGTATTCATCAATTATATATATATATTGATGAGAAGTATTTTTAAAAATATTAAAAAATTTATAATCAATTAAAATTATTAATTAAGTAAATAGAATAAAAATTATTAAATTAGATTCAAATGATGTTTTAATGTAAACAATAATTCTTAAATCTTTTCCCAACCCTTAACATCTTATGATTAGATGATTAGGGTTGTCAAAACGACTCTTTGTTCGTGAACAGCTCGTGCTCGACTCGCTAAGCAAACGAGCCGAACATGAACGCATTTTCTGGGCTCGAAACATATACGAGCTGAACACAAGCTGAGCCAGGGCTCGCTCATGTTCGGCTTGTTTACACCCCTAATTGTAAGTTATATATGATTAAAAATAATGATGATGCAACAACTCAATATAAATGATTTCTACAAAATTGTTCCAAAAACTTGGGAAAATGACAACTGTATACCACCATGGGAAAATCACTTAGATCTGAATGTGTGAATTTGGTACAAACTTGAAAGTATGATCATACTAAAATATGAGAGCTCACCTGAGTTTTTAGCACGTTTATTAGTTCGTTTAAATACTCGTTCTCTTTACATAAATAAATCGAGTACAAACTAAGTTCAAACATTAAAAAATTTAAATAAGTCGAGTTTGAACAATAAATAAAAACTCGACGCACTCAAGCCGAACATTAACATCTTATTATTTTACGAAGTAAAGTCTAATATACTCGACTCCGCTCGATTACAGCGCAAGGCATGTGGAACACATTGGAGCCGTTGATCAGTTTGGAGGGAAATTGATATGATCTGTCAACTGGTTGTTCAGACTTCAATCACACGTGCCAGATCTACTTCCACATGCTTTCATGTGCCAAGCCAACTATTAGGTGACCTACATTATTCGAATTATATCTCACACAATTCCTATCTATTTACGTATCTAACCCTAACAATTTGATATTTATATTTGTAACCCTTTTAGGGTCATAACTCACACATAAAAAATAAATATTTTAATTTTAAAAAAAGTTAATAATAATGATAATTTTTGTGTCAGATTAAAGATTTGAGTGTTAAGTTTATAAATCTAAAAGTTTGTGTTAGATATGTAAAATATTATAATTGCATGGGGTATATTTGTAAATGTATTAGGAGTTATTTGACTTAGTATAGTACGTAAGATGCTACTGTTTGTAGGCAAATTGCCGAAACTTTTATTAACAATTTGTTGATAAGTTGATTAAAAATAATCTACTTGATAAAAGTTTACAAGATGACATGTGTAATTTATTCTAAAATTTTACTTTTTTGAAAAAGTTAGCTAGATAGTACGAGAAAATTACTAAGCATGTACTAGATATGTACGATGATATGAGAAAATTTATTTTCTGCATTTCGAAAATCGTATAGTATCGTCAAAATACAGTTTACCCAAACAAATCATGTGCATTTTCAAAACGTCACCGCACAAATAAGCTGACCCTAAGACTTTAGTCAAATAAAACTAATAAATATTATAAATTTACAATTTAAAACTTTTCAGAGGATAAAACTATGAAATGAATTATTTGATAATTTAATTTTTAATATAACTTTTGATGTCATCATGACGCAAAAGTGATGTATTTGCAAATATCAAATTTAAAATATTTTACAAATAAATACAAAAAATTTGCGGGATATAAATGTAAATTTTCCCAAAAATTTGAAACTAAATTCTTCATATAGGACACAAATTTCAACGGTCCTCACCAAGCTAAAAATCTGTACCTTATATAAACCCTAATCTACCGTCCCTTCCCTTTACTCCAATCAGTAGTAGAGAACATCCATGGCGCCTTCTTCTTCCTCTTCGCTAATCTGCTACTTCATTCTCGCTCTTCTCTCAACCTCTTCGGCCCTAGCGAGTAATCCCGGCGGCGGGTGTTTCATTAACGCAATCTACAGCTTCGGCGACTCCATTGCCGACACCGGGAACCTTCTACGAATGGGTCTGGGGGGCCTTTTCAATCCCATTGGGCACTTACCCTACGGACTTAGCATGAAGAGAACCCCCACAGGCCGGTGCTCTGATGGCCTCCTTATAATCGATTATCTTGGTGAGGGTTCCTAACTTCCTTTTTTTCTTGTTGTTGATTATGGTTAGGGTTTGAAAGTTATTAAAGTTGTTTTTGAGATGAATGTGATATTAATTATAAATGATTTTTTTTAATTTATTATACTTATCTTAAAATGAAGTGTCTAAATAATTCCTGACTATTTACTTGGGATAGTTTTAGTTTCAGAATTTATAGAAATGCTAAAAGGATATCGGGGCTCTTTAAATTGGGGCTAAAATAGTTCACATGGAGTAGGTGTTGACCCAGGTAAGGTTCAGGAGGGGCAATTGCCCTCTTCTTAAATTCAAATTTTAATTTATATGGGAGGGCAATTTGGTATTTTGCCCCTTCTGAAATATCACTTTTGTCTCTCCTGAAATATCACTTTGTCCTTCATTGCCCTAGAGTTGGGTCCAAGGGACAGTTTGCTCCCCCTCGAAAGTGATATTGATACTTCTATAAACTGTAGGACTAAAACTGCTTCATGTAAATAGTCTGAGACTATTTTGACACTTTACTCAAAAATTTTACTGGAATATGATAGATAGGTTAAAAAAAAAAAATCATTTTTCTTCATAGCAATTCAAAATTACTTTTATAAATAGCTACAAAAATCCCAAATAAACCCTTAGTTGTAGGTCAGTATTTACAATAAGATCATTAGGAGTATCTAGACCTAGAAGTTATTTCATGAAAAGATTTTTTTTTTTTTTTTAATTTTATCATATTTTTTGTTACTCTCTTGTTATTAATCTTCTGAAGAGGTAGATGAAATATCAGGATAATTAGTGTGGTAATTCTTCATGATTAAATTGAAAGCTAAAATAGCGATAAGAATGGTTGAATTCATTAATTTATGTTCAATATTTGTTCTTTTTTTCGCTCGGTGCTTTTGAATTTAAGTTTGATTATTTTCCAACCCTTTCTACAATCAGCAATGGCTCTGAATCTTTCACTGATCGACCCCTACTTGGATAAAACATCAAAATTTGACGATGGAGTCAATTTCGCCGTCGCCGGAGCTACAGCTCTTGATATGCCATTCTTCGCTTCAAATGATGTTTTCATGCCCTATGCTGCAAGTTCTATTGGAATTCAGCTCAGCTGGTTCAAAACCCATCTCAGCAGTATTTGTTCAACAAAGGAAGGTATTTAATCATACATTTTGCATAAATTGGCACACTAAATTGAAAGATGTACACACATAACCACATAATTCCCATGCATTTACATATCTAACATCTGAACTTCAATTTTTACGTATATGTCACATTTTACCTAGTGATTTTTTTATGTCATATGAAAGATATGGGTGGTATAAATGTATAAAAATAAAGTTTAGATGGTAGATATGTATATACATAAGACTTGAGTGATATGTATGTAAATTTAGTATTTTGCCCTTTAACTGAGAAGTATTGCAGAGTGTAGTAAGAAGCTTGAGAGGACTCTCTTCTTGGTTGGAGAAATTGGGGGAAATGACTACAGCTTTGCATTCTATCAAGGGAAATCAATAGAAGATGTTGCAACTTTTGTTCCACAAGTTGTTAAACTCATAGTGGACGCAGTCAAGGTGAGCTGTTTATTTGCAAGGTTTAGATTAAATTTTCATAAATATTTCTTTAGTCACATAAATTCTATTATCTTCTCAAATTTTATTTTCTTCCCAAATCAGGCTAAATCTCAAGGGATTAGAATTTAAGAGATTTAACTATATTTGATATCTTTCGGGCCAAATAATTTTCAAAATTTAACGGTAATCTTATTTATATACAGCGCCCTCGAACATGCTATCACTATTTTGTACAATAATTTTTTTCATTTCTGAATAATTCCTATTGAATCCAAAAATGTCCGTGAATCACTCCCAAAGAATAGAGCGTAAATAAGAAGAGAGAGAGAGGGAGAGAGAAAAGGAGTTTCTATAGTTGAGCTATAATCTCTTGAATGAACATTAAAAAAGGCAGAGAGATTTTTACAAATGTTTCTCTTATTTATAAAAGATTTAGCACGATACTAATATTATATTTTTGCCCCAATCTGGATGGGATTTGCGTTGGGTATTTCAAATATTTTATGAGCGACAACTCATTATTTGGTCTCTTTTCAGCTCGTCCATCCTAGCTCAATCGACTGAGCTTGGTCATCTCAACTCGATTGATTATCTTGGTTGGTAAGGCTCGATCATCTTGGCTCATTCGATAGATTGTTTTGGTCGGTAGGGCTGATCAGTTTAGCTCGCTCGGTCGATTATCTTGGCTGGTAGGGCTCAATCGGCTTCAAAGATCCTATTTCCAATGAGAAGTCTTTTGATCTTCACTTCCCTTCACTTTCGAGGGCTCTCCTGTGTGATAAGCTTTTGGATTGAGTATGCTTTCCCTTCGGTAAAGAAAGGTTCAAACGTCTTCCTGGTGAGCATCGGGGTGAGTTGCTTGGTTGTAACCGGTTGGTCATACTCACATCGGTTTTTTACTAAGTTAGCTTGGCTTACCCTGCTCGATGGATCCCACAATCTCCTCGCACGGGATCTTCCTCCATCATACATTTCGATGTGGTCCTTAGCTTGGCCTGCTCGATGGGTCCACGATCTCCTTGCAAATGATCTTCTCCATCATGCTTTTCAATATGGTCCTTAGCTTGGCCTGTTCGATGGGCCCCACGATCTCCTTGCACGGGATCTTCCTCCATCACGCTTTTCGATATGGACCATCGGATCACCATGAGATATGCACTAAAACACCATTTTGATGTATAATTTCTTATTAAAAAAATGGGCATTTACGTAGGACACAATTTTTATTTATATCTAACACCTAAACTTTCACATTTACATTTACAACACGTAAAACTTTAACATCACATATAAATATCACCATCATTAACTCTTTAAACCCGAAACACACCTTTTTCCCTCATATGTTTATGACACCAAAGCATTATAAGCAAGCAAAAATATCAAACTTTAGATGTTAGATCTGTGAATACACAAGTATTGCGTGGTATTTACGCAAACTTCCGTACAAAAAAGTTTTTTTTTTTTTTTTGAATTTTTGCTATATTTTATTACAGGAAGTGATTGAAGCTGGAGGTGTTCATATCATTGTGCCTGGCAATTTTCCAATTGGATGCTTTCCAAGCTTTCTGGTGAATTATAAAGGCAAAGGTGCCAAAGTATATGACAGAAACAATTGCATCAAGGAGCTGAACACATTCTCACAGGTTCACAACAAGAAACTGCAGGAGGCGCTTCAAAGCTTGGGAGAGGCTTATCCTCAGGCCAACATTCTCTATTCTGATTACTATCAAGCTTTCATGCACCTTATTAACAACGCTTCCACTCTTGGTATGTTTATGAAATCTCTATCTTTCTAAGTATCATATAATGCATATACACACATATACACACATACACTGACATATACATATATATAGTTATGTATATTTGTGCCGTCAGTCATGATCTGTTGGCAGAGCAGCCTCTTTGAAGGTCGTAAGTTCCCTCAGGTCACGGGTTTGAATCCTACTCTGCCCACTTATCGGTAGTGAGGGCGGTCCTCGAATAGTTAAGCACATGAGAGTGGGCTGGAGGCTCGTATAATAGCCTCCGAGCATTCTTTGAAAAATAATATATCTATATACAAAACACACCAAAGTGTTATAAGTATAAATATGAAAGCGAAATACACATTTTTATGCATAGGTTATGACACCAAAGTCTTATAAATATAAATATGAAAGTTTAGATATAGATATGTAAATACATAAGATTCGTATTGCATCCATGTAACTTTCCATATAGTTTTTCATGAATGCTTTGAGATGAGTGCAATACAAGATTTAATTGATCGTTGATGTGTCACACTAATCTCAAAGCAAATCCAAGAGTTACATTACCAATAAAATTACATGTGAAACCTCTAAAACTATCCACAACCAAATTGAAATCTCTTGTAGTCTTCTTATAGCAAATAAATGGAAGAAAAACAAAATGAATAAACGCAACACTCCATATATTTTTATGTATTTACATATCTACCTCCTAAACTTCACTTTTTACAAATATACCGCCTAACTTATGCATGAAAAAGACTTCTGGGGTATAAATATAAAGAAACAAAGTATTGGATGGTATGATATGTATGTAAATGCCCCTAAAACAAGGTTATATTTGTAATTTTAAATTTGTTTTGGGCAGGTTTTGATGAGAGCTCATTACTCAAGTCATGCTGTGGGGGTGGTGGACAGTACAACTATGATATAAAAATGATATGTGGAATGCCTGGTGCTTGGCCTTGCTCTGATCCTTCCAAATACATAAGTTGGGATGGCATTCACCTCACACAGCAAGCTTATAAGACTATGGCCCACACTCTCATTGACAAATTTATCTCCCCAACCCCTAAATTTCAAAAAATTTGGAAGTGTTGAAAGGGTCCTATTTGTAAATAAAAAAAAATTAAAAATGCAAAATAATTTGATTGTTTTGAGGCATATTTAGTATTTTTGTGTATGTATTTTGAGATGCAATTTGATCATATGATAATATCTTAAAGTGCTTTTTGTTTTGGGGCAAATTTATATTTATATATCTCACCCTTATATTTTTCATATTTTATAATTTTTTTTGTATGTATGGCACTTGGTGCTTCTAGCCTATGCATGCAAAGGTGTATTTCACTTGTGACCAGTGATAATTAGGGCTGTTACAAAATGTCGTCGTTCGTGAAAACAGCTCGTGTTCGGCTCATTTGTCAAGTAAATGAGCCAAATACTAACATTTTTTTATGCTTCAATTATAAACGAGTCGAACACTAACGCTCTTTGTTCGCTCGTGTTTGGCTCATTTTAGTTCGAAATGAAAGATTAATATAATTGTGTATATAATAATATATTTATGTATAAGTTTAATTCATTATCGCTTGTGTGGCAATTTTGGTTTTTTTTTTTTTTTTTTTTTTTTTGAAATAGATTTGGCCCAGGTTCGAATCCAACCCTAATATTTATTTTTTCTAATTAATTTTAACGAGTTAATTTCGAGCTGTGAACACAAACAAGAGTATTTAAATTGAGTCGAACTCGAACACACTGATCACAAGTCAATTTTGAACACGAGCAGATTTCAAACTGGAGCAATTTTGAACAAGTCGAACACGAGTCAAGTCTGAGCTCGGAGCTCAGGCTTGTTTACAACCCTAATGATAAGTGTTATTATTATTATTATTATTTATGTGATACTAAAGATTCGAAATGAATATAACCGTAATAGGGTTAGATGATTTGGTCACATTAAATGTCGACCACCTGATGATCCGATTGGGAGAGTAGATGTTTTATATTCAACTTATGTAAAGAACGGCAGAGGTAGACCTAAGATGACTTGGGCTTATTGCATAAAAAAATAATCTTAGTTTATTAGAATTAAATGAAAATTTGACACTAAATAGGACGCAATGGAGAAAAAAGATTCATGTAGCCCAGCCCACTTAGTGGGATTAAGGCTCTGTTGTCGTTGTTGTTGTTGTATACTAAAGATTCGAGTATTTTTGTGTAAATGTGAAAGCTTAGATCGGAGATAAGTAAATACATGAGAATAGTGTGGTTTGTACGAAAATGCCCCTTCTATTTATATAAATACCACCCAGTTCCCATGTATTTAAATATCTGAAAACCTACTTTATTTTTTACATTTATTCCACCAAAAATCATAAATCTTAAGAATGAGTATTTTAAATTTTATAGCATAAGAAATACCACTATTTTAAGTTTATAAGACTGAAATATGCCTTGGCAATCATATGGGGGGCATATATGTAAAAATTAAAGTTTAGGTATTAGATATGTAAATACATGAGAAAATGAGTGGTAAGTATTATTTGTAAATCTTTCAATTTTTTTATTAGTGATGCTAAAAATTTGAATGTTATTTAAAAATTGGAATAAAAAAAAATGCTCGTGTTATTTTCCGCTCCACACCGCATTTGCTTCCTCGCAGATACCACCCCTACTTCCCACGAGGAATTGCAATCCCGTTGACGCCTATCAAAGATTGGTAAGTGTTTTGTCGGCGCCTCGGGGAAGTTACGTGTGTATCCTCGGCGTCCGGGCGGGGCACGGTGCGGGGAACTGTTTTTCAGGACTGCTTTGGCGTCGTTGGGAGCACCCCACTACGACTATCAAGGCCCAAATATATTAAACTTCGATCATCTGATGATATGATAAGAAGAGTAGATGTTTTAGATTCAATTTATGTTAAGAAAGACAGAGATAGACCTACGAAGACTCGGCTTTATTGTATAAAAAATGATGGTAATTTATTAGAATTAAATGAAAATATGATACTAAATAGGACTAGGGGTGTAAAGGAACGGAACACGAATAAACAGAGCTTGTGTTCGTGTTAGGTTCGTTTGAAATTTAGTTTATTTGAAATAAACTCATGTTCGAAATTATTCGTGAAGTCACTGTTCATGTTCGTTTCTTAACGAATGAGTCGAACACGAGTTGTTGGCGAACGACGAGCCGGTTTGATGACACTAATATTAATATATATAAATAATATATTATATTAATTATATAAATTATATTATATAAATATATATATCTAATATAGTATATAATATATTATTATTATTTTATTATATATTATAATTTATAAATTTTAATTTTTAAAAATATCATAATTTTTTTATATATAATTATTTTAAATTATTTTATATTTCGAACAATAAAGATTCGAACATGAACAAACGTATCATTATTCGTGTTTGATTCGTTTAACTTACTGAACGAAAAAAAATTATTCGTGTTTGTCTCGTTTACCTATCGAACGAATCGAACACGAACTCCTTAACGAATCGAACAAGAACTATTTGCGAATAACAAGCTTTTTTGACAGCCCTAAATAGGACGCAATATAGAAAAAAAATTCATGTTTCTGACATCCGAACACAGCTCATGTCAGGACGGCAAATTTTTTTCCAATTCAAGACCATTAGAAGGTTTTATTAAGTATAATTAATTATTTATTTATTTTATATTTATATTATTATATTATCAGAGTATTATTTATATCATATTTAATTTATTTTTCCATTAGATTTAGACGTTTATAATAGAGAATGGAACATTTGTAAATTACTGCCCCAACCGACAAATAGAACCATTTGTTTGACCGCCGGGACCCACCGCTGGGACCCACCGCTCCCAACCTGTTAACCTGCACCCAACAAGCGTCAAAATTTTGGAAAGTACAATCAACGATTAGCTGACACAACTTAACACCAAACAGCTTAACTCCCCAATCAACACTCCGCACGCCACTAAAAAAAACGTAAAAGCATCTCTATGCCAGCGCTATCTCGCCAAATCCTATGCAGCAATAGCGGCTCAGTTGAAGCCTTCGCCCCACTACATAATCTTCGTTAATCTTAAATCATATGCTAATTTAACGGACTAAAACGCATTAAAAATTTATTTGTACTAATGCCGTTCTATCGGATTTAATATCACAATATTTTTTTTAAAAAAAGAAATTATTATTATTATTATTTTTTTTTTTTTAAATTTCAGCTATAATAAAATAAGCTCTTCAGAATCCGAGGGGAAGAAGAAGAAGAAGAAGAAGAAGGGAATTAGGGTTTCTTTAGGGTTTCTTCCTTCTTCTCTTCTGCTCTTATCTCCTCAATGAAAGAATGCCAGAAGTAATTCAATAGCATTAAATCCATTGTTTTGCAATCCGGAATCCAATCCCCACTGCTTTTAATCCAAAAAAAACCAGCAGCGGTCATTTCATCGATCGTAATGGCGGTCGAAACAGAGCAGAGAAGGTACATTTCCTCTTCGGAGCTTGGAAAACACAGCTCTCTTTCAGATCTATGGATCTCGATCCAGGGTAGGGTTTACAACGTCACCGATTGGGTGAACAGTCATCCCGGAGGGGAAATCCCTCTTCTCAGCCTCGCAGGTCAGGATGCCACCGATGCATTCATCGCCTTTCATCCCGCTTCCGCTTGGAAGCACCTCGATCGCTTTTTTGTCGGCTATCATCTCGCAGATTACAATGTCTCTGATGTATCTAAAGATTACCGCCGACTGGTTGCGGAGTTCAGTAAGCTCGGTCTTTATGAAGACAAGGGCCATGAAATGCTCTTCTCCCTGTTGTTCATGTTTGTTCTCTTCTTCGTTGCAGTTTACATGATCATCAGAAGCGAAAACACTTGGGCTCATCTCGCATCCGGCGGGATGATGGGGTTTCTCTGGATCCAATCGGGGTGGATCGGCCATGATTCGAGCCACTATAATGTCATGATAAACCCTAGAATCAATCGATTCGCTCAGTTTTTGTCTGGAAACTGCCTCACTGGATTAAGCATTCAATGGTGGAAGAGAATTCATAATGCTCATCACATAGCCTGCAATTGTCTCAACTTCGATCCCGATCTGCAGCACATGCCTCTCTTCGCCGTCTCATCGAAGTTCTTCTACTCCATTACCTCCTCATTCTACAACAGAACCTTGACCTTCGATTCAATCTCGAAGTTCCTGATCAGTTACCAGCACATAACCTTCTATCCAGTAATGTGCTTTGCTAGACTTAATCTCTTTGCTCAATCTATTATTCTTCTTCTATCAATGAAGAAGAAGGTGCCGTCCCGCTTCCTGGAGATTGTTGGAGTAATCGTGTTCTGGACATGGTATCCTTACCTGGTTTCCTTTCTCCCAAATTGGGGAGAAAGAGTGATGTTCGTGATCGCCAGCTTCGTTATAAGTGGGATTCAGCATGTTCAGTTCTGCTTAAACCATTTCTCCTCTGCTGTTTATATTGGAAGTCCAAAGGGCAACGATTGGTTTGAGAAGCAAACGCTGGGAACTCTCAACATCACCTGTTCGCCATGGATGGACTGGTTTCATGGCGGACTTCAGTTCCAGACAGAACACCATTTGTTCCCTCGGCTTCCAAGGTGCCATCTGAGGAGAATCTCACCATTAGTTAAGCAGCTCTGTAAGAAGCATCAGCTCCAGTACTCCAGTGCGAGCTTCTGGGAGGCAAATGTGAGGACTTGGAGGACTCTGAGAACTGCTGCTCTGCAAGCTCGTGACTTGGAGTGTTCAGAGCGTAAGAATTTGGTCTGGGAGGCCCTGAACACCCATGGCTGAGAATGTCCGAGCTCTTTCTCGATTTGATTCTGCCTGCCGGCTGGAACTGGTATGTATCTGTATCTCTGCAAATTTTCTTTCATTTTTGGGATTTTTTTTTTTTTTTTTTGATTTTGTTGGCATAAAGAACTGATGGTGTTATAGCGTTTCTACCATCGGTTTGTGATTCTGAGCCTTCTGTTGGCTCATTTAGCACTATTGCGGGATCAAAGTTCTTAGTTTTCATGAATCTGTAATCTAAATTCTTGATTTTGATGTGATTTGAAGGTATTTTTGGAAATTCAGATTCATGAAACAGTGGAGACATTGTTGAATTATGAAAATTATTTTTTATTTTGGGATAATTACCACTTAAAATATTGATCTTTATAAATTAAAACGATCATTGAGAATTTGATAAAAATGAAAACTTTGGGTTGATTTGTAAATAGCAAGTTTCGGGTGGTCTGCATGTAATTGCCTCAAATTCCCTCTCTGTATATATAAATAAATAAATAGTTGTGCGGTCTGTATTTAATGCTAATAAATTCTAATAAATAAGTCGATAGATATTCTTAAGATTTGTGATTTGTGATTCGCAGGATATATAAATATATATATATATATATTTATAGATGTCACATTTCTTGTGCATTAAAAACGGTATTTTTTTTAAATAAAAGGGGGTATTTTTTATGTGATGTGAAGATTTTGGTGGTATAACTATAAAAAGTAAAATGTAGTTGTTAGATATTTAAATACATAAATATTGGGTGGTATACATGTTGATGCGTGTTAGAAAATTCTCAGCGGTAGAGTAATTAATTATTTTCTCAGCGTTACATGAGATTTCAACACACACTCAGGTGAAAGAAAATAATTAGTAATAACACCAGAAGTTTTTATATGAAAAAACTCGTAGAGAAAAAAAATCACTTGGCTTGAACCAGTTGTAAAAATCTACTATAAGTTAATGATTAGAGACACCCCTTAATTCACAGACGGGAAAGAGTTAATGGATTTTCTAAGTTACAACATCGACTTACGACACTGGTTGGTGGTGGTTGAGGAAGATTGACGGGTTTAGATGACGATCGACAATGGTTGACGGAGGTCGGCGGTGGTTCACGGTAATCAGTGGTGGTCAACGACTATTGGCGGTGGTAGTGGTGATGTACTTCGGTTCCTTCTCAAATCTTCAAATTCTCTCTCAAACCTCAAGCTCGCCCCCCTGAAGAGAAGGGTGGGGCTTTGTTTATAGTGTTTTGGGTGCAATTAATGTATGAATATGAACAATTTTTATCGGACGATCCAGAGAGTTTTCTTCAATCAGACGATTTTTGCTGGATATTTAAATACCTTAACGATGTCAGAATTGAGCAATTGCTGGCTTGTTGGATTCATTTTATCGAGAAGCTTGATTCTACAATGAACTTGCCAGATTCAACATTTGTTTGATCTTCAAAATGTGTTTGAAAATCTTCTAAAAATAGGTTAATGACTTGATTAGGGTTTGATTTTTTTGACTCAGATTGGACTAACTTTAATATCATTATGTTCATCTCATCGAGCCGGTCAGGTTGACCATAAGTTTAATAAAATTAGAACTCTGGATGACTTTTAATTGAAGCTTTAATGTTTCTTGCTCAAAAGAATATGTTGAGATTTATTTCATGCCTCTAGATTCATTCTAGAGGACAGAGATTTCTTGGAAGCATATCACATGTAAATGTCCCCTTCAACATTTATGATTTAAGAAAATAGGAAGAACAAAATGAGAAAATGCGTTGGAAAGGTTGCTTTGGAAAGTTGTCACAATTTTGTTGGAAGCATATCACATGTAACTGTCCCCTTTTAAGATTTTTGCACTTACGTCATTTAGAAAGTTGTCACAATTTTATTTGATTATAGATTTTCTTGACATGGATATTTCAGTAGTGAAAATTTATTTTAGGTTTATGATTTAAATAATATATTATTTGAATTTTTTTAGATTTATTTATGATTTAAATAAAAGGAACAAAAATTATTTATTTTACATTACTGTAACGAAGAGTTATTTATTTATTTATTTATTTATTTATTTATTTATTGCACAATTAAATCTGTTCAGAGTATAATGTCAATTTTTAAAAATTTAAAAAATTAAAATCTTAAAATAAGTTCTTCCAAAAACATGCTCTCTTCTAACAGTTTTATAATTACTTTTCGAAGCGCTTCAAATTAGGATTTACAAATGCGAGATTTTTTTTTAGAATGGAACGAAAATATAATTTATAAACATCGGATAATTTATATGTGATGTGTGCTAGAAAGTTTATGGGGGGTAGAGTAATGGATTATAGTTTTAGCGTTGCATGAGAATTCAACACACTCAGATTAAAAAAAAAAAAAACAATCATTAGTAACACCAGAAATTTTTACGTGAAAAATCTATTGAAAAAAAAGATCACGGGGCTTAGCCTAACTTATGAAATCTACTATAAATTGGATATTATATGTATAGTCCCTCGTCCCAAAGACGAGAAACGATTAAACCCTCTTTAGAGTTAGAATGTCGGTGCACGAATAAACTTACCATAAGAAGTGGAGGCGGCCGATGGCAATTGGTGGAGGCCGGCAAGTGGTGGTTGACGACAGGCAGTAGTGGTCAACGAATGGTCGACAACAGTTGGTAGGTGGTAGTCGACGACGGTAGGTGGTGTTCAACGATGGTTGATGGCGGCGACGGTGGTCGACAGTGACTAGAGTGATGTTGGACTGCAGTTACTCAAAACTTCAAGCTCTTCTTCAAGCTTCAAGGTTTTTTCCTCCTCATGAGAGGGGTGAGGCTCTGTTTATAATATTCTGTGTGTAAAAATTAATACATAAATATAAACTACTCTGATCGAACGATTCAGAAAGCTTCTTTCAATCAAATGACATTTGATTGACATTTTTGTGCCGTAACAATGTTAAAATTGAGCAATCTTGTGGACGCTCGATTCGATTATAGGCTTGTTAGATTCAACATTCATTTGATTTTCTAAATATATCTAAAAAATTTTCAATGGTGGTTTCATGACATTATTTGACTCGGATTGAACTAATTATTATATCATTTGGTCCATCTCATTGATCTGTCAGTTTGACTATAAGCTTGCTGAAATCAGAGTTTTGAATGACTCTTATTTGAAATTTGAATGTTTCTTGTTCAAAATATTCTCGCGATTCATGTTATGTCTCGACAAGTGTCGAATGATGGATAGGTAGATTTGCTGAAGATGTATCAATACGGTAAAAAATTTTGTTTAATTTAAATTCCAATTAAATTATCGTTTAAACTTTCAACCTATCATGCGGATTTAATTGATATTTAATAATTTTATTGTTTGGTAAAATATCATTTTTATCCCAATTTTGTTTTCATAATTTGTCGTCTTTTCTGCTGTGCTATTCGTGATATTTAATTCAAATATTAATATATATATATATATATATATATATATATATATATATATATATATTATTTGACGTTAGTGCCTTTTAAAAGTTTATTTTTTATTTTTTATTTTTTATTTTTTATTTATAATGATATTTGTTAGGGGATAATCTAAAATTTTTAAATTAAAAAATATATATATAAATTAGAGATACTAAAACTTGAGTATCTCTCATGATGTAATTGACCGTATTGGGAGGTCTTTTTTGAACCCATAAAAAAATAAATTTGATTTTTTTTATTATGGTTTAATTATGAATGTCTTTCTATAGGATCTTTCTCGTATATTCTCTCGGGTCGAGTATGATCAAATTTACACTGGATCGCTCTTCTCTGATTTATGTTAATAGCTACTCTTTTTTTTGTTTAAGAAGGTCATTCGATTAGAACAAAAAAGGGGTGCAAGCACCCGCATTAAAGTGAAATTTTGTAGTTAATGTTTTATATCGAGTTGAGGAACCTCCTTCGAATTGGGTCTAAGAAATAGAGACAAAAAATCATATTCTTTTATCACCTTGCTAGATAAGGACAACGCTATTCACCTTATTACCTTCATGATAATCCAATTGTTGATCTTTGGGAACATTATTAGTTAAGTTGCCTAAAGTAGAATTTGTAGCGAAATCATTCAATCTAGTAATAAGACTAAGTTCAACAACAACAACGACGACAACAAAATGAGGATTGTTAAGGATAGACGTTTGAAGTTTAGGATTTTAGAGCTTATTGTTGCTTGTTGCATCTTGGTCTCATTGTCCGCGAACAGTTTCGTGTTCGGTTTGTTAAACGAACCAAACACGAACAGTGATGTGTTCGTTCGTGTTCGGTTCGTTATTGTTCGAAATATAAAATAATTTAAAATAATTATATATAAAATGTTTATGATATTTTAAAAATAATTATATATTATAAAAATTTATCATATTTTAAATAATTAAACTTCTATAAATTATAATATATGATAAATTATTAATAACAATAATAATATTTTAGTATTAATTATATTAATATAAATATTATAATATTATAATTAATATACTATACTATATATTAAAATAAAATCCTAATCAAAATCCTAAACGTCTTATTCGATTTGCTTCATTTTGAGGAAGTATGAGTTACCTGTTGTGTACGGAATACCTGATCAATTTGCTTCATTTTGAGGAAGTATCCTATCAAAGCTAGGGCTGTCCAAAAAGCTCGTTGTTTGCGAACAATTCGTGTTCGGTTCGCTAGGAAGTTCGTGTTTGATTCATTCGATAAGCAAACGAGACGAACACGAACAACTTTTTTTTCGTTCGGTTTGTTAAACAAACCAAACACGAACAGTGATGTGTTCAAACATTTCGAACATGAACATTAGCTATGTTCGTTCGTGTTCGGTTCATTTACACCCCTACATCTTGGATTGTTGGTTTCCACCCATTGAATTGTGTTATTTTAATTAACTTAAATGGGATAATTACACACATTAATATTTACAAATTAACCATCAAGATGACTTCTTAGAACTAACAAGCCGATGTATTTAAATGTGCCACAATCAAACTATTGAGAATTTGATAAAGATAGATATGTGTTGGGTTTTTACCATAAATTTTGATATTTGAGTGAGAATTTGAAAAATGGATGAACTTTATGTTTGATTTATACGTAGCAAGTTTCAGGTGGTCTGTATCTAAGAATAATTGTTAATAGTAAAAATGTTCACTCGCTCTTCCTCTTTATAGGCCAATCTTGCAAGCTTAGTTGCCTTCTTCCTTCCATTTTTATTATCGACCTATTCACACCTTATCATACACCCCAATTCGAGAAACCACAAATCCTCTCTGAACCATCATCATCCATCTTCTCATAAACTCTAATCGACCTCGCAAAAAAACACTTCTTCCGCCATTAAACGCGACACAATCCATCTCCAACCCTAAGATACGCTGATTACCTTTAATCACCACTCGGAAATCCTTCCACGAGACACCATCATCATTAGCCAATCGGCATCGTCTGAATTAAGTGATGGCCAACAATGGTAGCCAACATTAATAATGTCTTAATTTGACATTCTAAATATCCTAAATCATAGATGATGATTTCACGAGTGCATCGGTGACCCAAAAATTTAAACAATAATTTACAATAACAATATCAAAAAGATCATTAGCACTTAGCTTATCTAATGAAATTTATCTATCTATATATATAATCTTTTACAAGAATCAATTCTCTCTTATAGGAGCATTTGAAGATGTACTAGTTCTAAAATTGTTAAACCGAAAGCACAATAATGTCTTAAGTTGACACCAACAAGAACAGACACACAAACACACACACATCAAATAAGATCGAGATCACTATTGTTGTCAAGCTAAGCTCTAGGTGCATGCAAGTGAGATAGCCAACCCAGACGAGTTAATCTTAAACCAATCAGTTCAACCGATTCAAACCCTTCGGAACATCTGATTGTCATATCATTTCAAGTTCATTTGATCTTCATTTTGATCAAAATGAATAAAACTACATACAATTTCGATCCTTCGGAATTTAACTCACCATGCATGATTTGTGACAAAAATTGTGCTTCATCATACAAGAACCTTTAAGTATCCCACATTTGCAAAAGACTAATGTTTTAGGGGTGCATATGTTTAATTTGTTGACATGAAGGATCTATGTAGCTACTAAACAAATACATGTCCTAATCTAACTCCCTTCATGATTTCCTCAAATGCCCCCAAAGAAAAAATATTATATCAGGAGTCACTCCAATCACAATGCGTCACGTGCATGGTCCGACCCTATTGAGTACAAAAAACTAAATTGTTTAATACATGACCGAGCCAGACCGTACACGTTGCGCATTATAATTGGAGTCCTGATCCAGTTTTGTATCAGAACTCCTAATGTAATATTTTTTCCCAAAACATACACTCAAATCACTTATAAATAAAACTGTCTCAGAACTCCTGATGTAATATTTTTTCCCAAAACATACACTCAAATCAGTTATAAATAAGATATTTCTGCAGTTAATTTCTACCATGATTTCCACCAAGTATTATCTCTGCATTATTTTTCCTCATCATAGCCACAAACTCATCATAGTTGATCTTCCCATCCTGAATAATTTAAAATGTTACCGTTAGCATTCAATTATACATTCAGCTTAAAGGTACCGTTATAGACAAGCATTTTAAGTAGCATTTATATAATACCACACAATTTTTATATAATTACATATATAACACCTAAACATTCATATACCACTCAAAAATCTTTAGCATCACATAAAAAGTAGCACCATCACTGTCTTCTTAGAAGTGGAATTTCATGCATAGGCTAATGACACTAGGCTGTTATAAATTGTAAATAACAAACTTTGGGTGTTGGATATGTAAATACAAAAGAATTGTATGGTATGAATGTTAAATACCCTAATTTTAAACTTATACTGGGAAAAATGCTGGTTGTTGCTTAGAATGCTTTCAGATTCTGGTTCTTCCATGCAAAAGATAGTGTAAAGTGTTGATGGAATGGTTCATATGTATGGTACAACAACAACAACAACAAAGCCTTAATCCCACTAAGTGGGGAATGGTTCATATGTATGGTGTTGAGAGAAAAACTAAATAAAATAATTAAGGAAATTAAACATATTAATAAACATGAGAGCTTTGCATGAAGAATTTGATGAATAAATAAATAAATTAACAAGTAAAAATATTATATGCTTTCACACCTATAAAGACCTATAGCACTGACAGAATGGGTCATGTCCATCTCATGATTCAAAATCAAAGAAAATGAAAAGTTAGGGGCACTTATATACCATCCAATTCCTATGTATCTACACATTTAATACCTAAACTTTTACTTTTTTACATTTATGCCAATCGATTTTTTCATATCATATAATATTAAGAATATCATTGTTTTAACTTTTAGAAAGTGAAATATAACTTTTCATGCACATGTAAGCTGACAGATATGAAAAAATTGAAGCTAAGGTGTTAGATATGTAAAAACATAGGAATTGAGGGGCATGTATGAAAATTTTCCTAAACCATGGATTAAAATGTTGCTCCATGGCTGGTCCCCTTGCTAATAGCCAAAGGATAAGGAGATGGTCAAAACTTTGTTAAGAATTGGAGAAATAAACAGAGGAGGAAAGTGAAAAATCCAAACAAATAATTCAACATTCACAATCAAAGAGAAAATTGCCAATTTTTCGTTAAATTTCCTTTACTTTTTTTCATCCAAAGACGGCCTCCAAAAAGCCCAATTATCTTAGTATTTTATCCTATTTAAAAAAGTACTTTTTTTTTAATAAAGATATTTGTTGACGGGCGGAACCGCCAACCAACCACATGAGCTCGCAATCCCGCTAGGTTTGAGATTGGACCCCTTGAGCCTAACCAATTCGAGTACCACCTCCATATAACAGACAACTCGCATGAAGGGGATTCAAACCCCCGACCCGAGGGGACTTACACCGACGAGCAGATCCTCTGCCAACAGGCAGAGGATGCGGCTCATTCAAAAAAAAGTATTTCTACCGAGGAAAGTTTTGAATGTTGTAATAAAATATGCAGCGACGGAATAAATCTGTAAAATTTGAATGAGAAACTTACATGATCCACATCAACTTCTTCAATTATATTCTTTATCAATTTGTCGTCAACTACATTATACTGCTGGAGGACATGTTTCAGCTCCTCCATTGTGATGTATCTAAACACAAAGAACAAGATGGTGTCAGTTATGGCACAATAGCTGTGCTATTAAGCAATAAATCCCATAGAAAAGCACTTTACCCGCTTCTATCCTCATCGAAATATAAGAAGGCCTTGTATAGACGATTTTCGCGCTCCATTCTGTTCATATGCATTGTAGCAGTTACAAACTCAACATAGTCAATTGAACCGTTGCCATCGACATCAGCCTGTTAGAAAGCTATTTTAATTTCCCAATCACGCGCTGATCATTAGCTAAACCCAAAGAGCATTTACATACACACCACCCAATTCCTATGTATTTACATATCTAACACCTAAATTTTACCTTTTACATTTTCATACCACTCAAATCTTTCGTATCACATCAAAAATTTTACTTTTAAAAAGTAAAATACACGTTTAAATGCATAGGTGAGGTGGCATACATGTAAAAATTGAAGATTTGGCATTAGATATGTAAATACATAGGAATTCAGAGGTATGTACGTAAATATTTCCTAAAGACAAATGTAATAGAGCACTATAAACTTGATTAAGTTTGCAATGCAGCATTAGTTGTGTGAAACACCTTAGAGCATGATAAAACTGAACTCTCGAACATCAAGCATTGTTTGATGTAACAGTTAGAATTTCATTAGAAACTTTAAAGTTAAGTGTTCGTGCGGGAGCATTCCTATGATGGATGACCTCTTGAGAAGTGTTACACAAATAGGACAAAACTAGGAGGCCGTTAGACCAAAGCAAACAATATCTTGATGGATGGGAGTTCGGGCTATTACAAATGATATTAGAGTATTACATTGTTTCGAAGATAAGCATATCAACATAATGGATGATTCTAGGGCAAGAAAGCTGATGAGAATGTTAGTTACTTAAGTAAGAAATATTGTGAAACCTCTTAAGTAGAAAAAACTGAATTATTAAAAATTAAGGCACCTTTTAGTGCAACAATTAAAATTTCATCCAAAATTCCAAAGTTCATCATGCACGTGTGGGATCACTCCTTGGATGGGTGATCTCCAAAGAAGATATACTAATGGGGCAAGACCATGAGACCATTAAGCCAAAACGGACAATATCTCAATAGATAAGAGTTCGGGCAATTACGAGTTATAAGTCAGCTACAAGACAAAAAGGAAACCAAAAGAAAGGCTCTAATATGCAGGCACAAACTCATTGAGAACATGAAAATACACCAAGAACTTTGACAATAAAATGTACAAAGTTTGTCTCTTTAACTGTGGCATAGCAAGTCTATTTTATATGGATTGGAAGAACTGACCATATATTAGCTCAGAGCTTGCCTTTCTTACAGAATTTAGACAAGTAGTTTTTCATTTTGTTACTCGGGAGCTCAATATAGCTGCCCATCTTATGTGCCCAAAGGGCCCTTCACATAGTTTTTCTCTTACTTCAGCACCTAAATTTTCAGAACTTGTTGTGATTCTCCAAGATGATAGGGCCTCTTTTGACCATGCCCGAGGGCATATTTTTGTACTCTTTGAAACTCCTTTTTACGATTAATACAAAATGCAATATTTCAAGGGCATTAATCCAGCTATAGAATAAAATGAGAGTAATCCAATCTCTTTTAAAAAATAATAATAAGAAGAAAATGGCAAGTTTTACCTCTAACTTCTTGATATCTACATAATGAAATTGCATGGGGTGTTCAATAAAACATATAGGGGCATTTACATACATGCCACCCAATTCTTATATATACTTCTTACATTTATAACATCCAAATCTTTCATATCACATCAAAAATATCCATATTATAAGTTTTTAAAGGTAAAATATACATTTTCATCTCACACACACACACACACACAAAAAAAAAAAATAATAATAATAATAATAATATATATATATATATATATATATATTTCAAGATTGGACAGAGGGCGGACCCCACAACCAACCCCATGTGACTAATCCAAGGCAAGGCTCGAACTCGTGACCCCCGGCATCTTACAGACGCTGACAACCAATGAGCCTTGGTGGCATCATCTATATATATATATATTATGTTAGATATGTAAATACATAAGAACTGAGTAATATGCCAGTAAATTTTCCTAAAATTTGTAGAGCTTCATAAACTAGAAAAAGGAACAAGACATGAAGAATTTTATAACTGTGCATGTTAAAGAATTCATCATACCGCTTCCATCAATTGTCTCAATTCAGATTCAGATTGCTTGGTACCTAATTTAGCTAGCCCTTCTTTTAGTTCATCAAAAGTAATAGTTCCACTATTATCAGTGTCCATGGATTTGAACATCTGTATTAAACCTATAATTTCTTCTTCTGACAAACTTTCTGCAATCACCTTCAAAGCTACTTTCTTAAACTTGTTTGTATCCTTGAACTGTTTCATTCTTGATATCACCGTAATGTCAAGTGGTTCATCTGATGCATTTCCGTCTACCCTTACCCATGGATGCTCTGCAAAAGAATGAAAACATGGAATATATATAAAGCGTTTAGGAAGTTTAAAATTTGAGAATTTTACAGTTTATGATACTGCCTCTAAGGATTAAAAGATTTCACTCAAATTTTACATTACATAAACTACAAATACTTTTGTTCTATAGATGTTAATGTTTCCCTATCAGCAAATATAATTGAGGGCAATAATGTAAACAAAATTGATTATCTCAACACGGGAAAGGTATATTGATATTAATAGAACGCATGCTATCCATCAAGAATATTTTAAATAATTTTAACTATTTTTATATTATCCATGGCATTATTGATTCCTTTTATTTGAACTTAATTTCATGAAAACGAACAAATATAATTATCATATTTAAGATTGTAACATGCTAGAATAACCATACAAGCACAAAGAGAGCATATAGTCTTCGTTATCTAATACTTAACTTCCCGAACACTGATGGCATCAATTTTCGATGTTACATAAGATGGATGTCCATCTGTGGATACGAGACTATGCTTAACTTCCCGTCATCCAAGACATCCTATCGGGACCTCCTAATACGTGCCCCGAGTATGAAATCAGGACCGATACCAACTTTACCCCACCAGAGAAAATTCTTCGTGAGGAGGTGTTAGCCCTAACTCCGGACATGTTTTACGTCTGTTTGATATTGAGAGACCGAACTCTGTCAATCCGAAGTCTTTCGAGGCCAAGGGTAGCCGCCAAGATCTCCCACACGCATTTTGGGAAATTTCGGGTTCGAGCCGATTTTACCCCAGCAGGGCTCCGGGACGCCCGTCGGCATCAAAAAACCCGATTTGAAACCTCTAAAATATTTTGATTATTTGAGTTACAGAGTCGTATTCTAGTGATAAGCAATTTTTCTTGGTTTCCGGATCGACGAGGACCTTCCAACGGTCATCAAGGCAAAAATTAGGGTTTGGAACACCGTAAGCGCGTTGTGATCCAGGACTACCATTAGCAACGATTTCCTTGATGAATTGCCCATCAAAACACACATTTTTGAAGTTACGAGACTATAATTCTTTTTGTTCTATAATATTTTCACTCTCATTTCTCCAACCACTCCAAGAATTTATCCTATTTAGGCATAAATCCCAAGAGCAGAACAAACTATCCTTGTGATTTTCCCTCTTGGCCAACAACTACTCTCTTTTAATGTTTCTCTGTTTACAATTTCAAGCCAATTCCCTCTGATAAATATTGAGATTAGAAAGAAAACAGCCAATACAAAGGCAATGTTCAGAGAAGAAGAAACAAGAAGATCAAAAAGGAGTTGACAAGGAGTCCATTATCAAACAGGTTTTCCAACCCTGAAACCAGCATATAGTAAAATAAAACTTGTTTTATCAGACTCTGACAGTTTTTGAATTAAAAAATAATAATAAAAAAATAAAATAAAAGAAAGACTGCATTTAATTCAGACAGTCAAGCATTTTACCTTTGCTAATTCAAAATATAAAATCGGAATAACAACATAATTTAAATTGAAAAAAAAATGTTAACTAGTAACAATAACAAAAGAGCTCTTTCAATGCAAAAAGAAAGAAACTTTATATAAAGAGGAAAGTGCCAAAATATTCTTTTGACTCTTTGTAGTTCCGGAGTTTATATAAAGTGTTAATTTAATCCACAATCTTTTAATATGAATTAAAATAGTCCCCAGTGAAGACTATTTTAGCCTCCATTTAAACAGTATATGGGTCAATTATAGTACTTCTATAAATTCTGGAACTAGAATGAACTCATCTAAATAGCCAGGGGACTATTTTGACACCTTGCTCTTTATATGAAGGATATTAAAAAGTTGAAATGCTTAGAACTTACTAAGAATTTCAGCTGCAGAAGGGCGATCCTTTGGATCTAATTGTAGCATGCTTCTCACTAACTCTTTCGCGTCATTGGAGATGGAAGGCCAAGGATCTGAAATATAATCTACATGACCCTGTAGAATTGCTTCAAATACACCCTGTTCATTCTCTGCATTGATAGACACTCAGTGAACCATATATAAAAAATTTGTATGCAGTATAATTTATGGAAATTTACATACCTAGCACATAATTCTTATGTATTTACATGTCACGCCTAAACTTTCATATTTACACACATAGCACTTTGGTATTTTAAACCTATGCACGAAAGTGTGTATTACTTTTAAAAAAAATGATAATTGAGCTCTTTTTAGTGTGATTTTAAAGATTTGAGTGAAATGTTTGTAAATATGAAAGTTTGGGTGTGAGATGTAAATGCATAGAAATTGAGTGGTAGGTTGGTAAATCTTCCTTTAGATAGAAAAATCTGGAAGAGTAATGACCTGCCCAAAAAGGAGGTACACCAGTAAGAAGGATGTAGAGTATCACTCCAGCACTCCAGATATCAGCTTCCACACCATAATGTCGTCGCAGTACCTCAGGCGCTACATAGTATGAGCTCCCAACAAGGTCACTGAATGTATCCCCTGCACCAAACATGCAATTTTTGAAAAAAAAGATTATATCAAGGCCACACTTCGGAAAGCGCAAGAACAAGTATAATTATGTGTTCATTCCAACCAATTGAATAAATAGGAAATTACAACTTGTACAAGACCCACAAAGAATATTTGAAAAGACATCACCTATTTGACACCAATATTGTATGGGCTTTGTGCAAGATCATTCTCTTCTTATTTTGGCAAAGGATTTTTGCATTTTATGTGATATGTAACTTTGTTAATTTTTAATTGTGGCCCACGTTCCCCACAAACCCATTAACGTGAGTCATTTACTTTAATAAAAAATGAAAATTAATTAATTAAACTATCTTAAACTCTTTTTGATAAGTAACCCCTTTATGGATGGTGATTACTAATATGTGTCATTTATTTTAATTAATTGATTAAATTATCTTAAATCCACTTTGATAAGTAACCCCCTTATGGATGGTGGTTACTAGTATGTGCAATTTATTTTAATTAATTAATTAAATTATCTTAAAATATTTTTTGATAAGTAACTCCCTTATGGATGGTGGTTACTAATGTTTGTCCTTTATTTTAATTAATTAATTAAATTATCTTAAATCTTTTTTGATAAGTAACCCCTTAAGGATAGTGGTTACCAACATGTGTCGTTTATTTTAATAATAAAATTCAATTAATTAATTAAATTATCATAAATCTTATTGGTCATAACCCCCTTGATAAATAGTGGTTAAATAGCGCATGAATCCAGACAATGATCCTCTCTCTTCCGAACACACATCGTATCTCTCTCAATTAGAAAGTACAGGACGTTTAGTGGATTAGAGAGAGAAACTTCATCTCCTCGGATCTAATTCTACAATAATGAATACATGTATGTTCTTTTAATTTATGAATATGTAAAAATCATGAATTCAAAGATCTTAATCATTATGTGTTTATGAATTTGCATTAAAAAAATGCTAACATGTATCAGAGTCATATTTGTTGAATTTGTGACTTTTCATTACTTTTATTTATGTTAATTGTATTAGATTCCCGCTGTAAATTAGATCTTGGAATTAGATTACTAAAGTTAATTGGTGAACTGAGAGATTATTTTGATTTTTGTTATACTATAAATTTGTTTCTTTCTGGATGGCTTTCTTCGCTAATTTACTTATCCTTATAATTTATGTTATGAAATGTATATTGTTGTGATTAAAATTATTGTTAATTTGATGTCTACATTATGTTTAATTTGTTAGTCACCAAAGTGACCAAATTAATATGTTTAATAGACGTCAAATTAAATAAATTCAATTACTCAATAACTATGTGATGCTTATTATGAAAGATTTTGTTTTTATTTCATTATGGGTATATTGAAATTCATTGATTATAAAATATTTTTGGATCACCCAAACGTTGATTATTTATTTTATAATCTTTGAATATGATTATAGTCTATTTATATACTTGATTAGATAGGTTTATATATATCCAAAGATAATAGACATATCTGATCTGAATATAAATAATTGTCAATTATATTAAATTAAAATCAAATATCAATTATGTTTATTATTGTGTATTACTATATCACCCAAAAGAGATTTTCAATATACTATTATTGTTTTCATTTAATCTGATTGTATATGAATATCTGTTTAAGTTTAATATTTGAAGCATTAATGTATGAGCATTTTTATTATTTGCAGTATCTACTCATGTTTCTCTTCATTTGCAAGCTAAATCTGTTCAGACGTTCAATGAGCTTAATTTCTCTGAATGATGTGAGCAAACCAGTTTCACCTTGGTGTTCTGGATCTTGATTTGACACTCACGACTGAGAAGCCTCATGCTCTTATTAATTCTAGCAGTTTTTAACAGAGATCTTTTTATAAAGCATAGGAAAAATCGAATATATTGAGCTTAATGTTTATGTGAATAACTATAGCAAACAATAAAAAGTGTACATTTGCTAACACTAAAAATACTGAGGAATTCATGAAATTTGCTGAGTCATGTTCTTAGTCTTACTCTACTGATTTCTTGCTGGGGCACTATTGAGTACGTTAACCAATATGAAATTTGATGGTTCTCGTAATATGCATGAGCATGTTGTTGAAATGACGAACATAGCAGTAAGACTTAAGACCCTGGAAATGGAAGTGAATGAAAAATTTCTTGTGCAGTTTATCATTAACTAGTATGGTTCATTTCACATGAATTATAACACTATGAAAGATACGTGGAACGTGAATGAACTGCAATGTATGCTCATTCAAAAGGAAGCAAAACTTAAGAAAGGAGGAAATCACTCAATTAATCTTATGGGTCATAAAAAATAAGCTGTAAAGAAACCTGGAAATAAGAATAGAAAGGGCAAGCAAAGACCATTAAAGATAAATGTGTTATCGGCCCCAATTTACAAAGAGGAACATAAAGAAATTAAGTGTCATTATTACAGAAAGCCTGGACACTAACAAAATAAGTATCATAAGTGTAAAGGCTAATTTGAAAAGAAAGGTAAACCTTGTGTTTATGTATGTTTCGAATCAAATTTGGCTAAAATTCCTTATAATACTTGGTGGATTGATTCTGCTTGTACCGCTTATGTTTCTAATACGATGCAGGGATTCCTAACAACCCAAACCATAAACCCAAATGAAAAGTTTGCCCTCATGGGAAACCAAGTCAAAGCTCCAGTTGAAGCCATTGGAACCTATCGATTGATTTTAGATATTGGACATGATTTAGACCTTTTTCAAACATTTTATGCCCATTTCTGTTTCCCGTAATTTGATTTCATTGTCTAAACTTGATTATGTCGGATACTCTTTTAAATTTGGAAATGAATGTCTCAGTTTGTTTAAACACAATCATCTCATTGATTCTGATATTCTTTGTAATGTTCTATATAACCTTAAACTTTATAAACTTTTTGTTGAGACTTTGATGATCTTGCATCATAATGTTGGTACTAAACATGATTTTATGAATGAAAATTCAGCTTATTTGTGGCATAAATGTTTGTATCATATATCCAAAGAAAGAATTGAAAAATTGGTAAAGAATGAAATACTTAATGATTTAGATTTTACTGATCTTGGCATCTGTGTGGATTGTATTAAAGGAAAACACATAAAACACACACAAGAAAGCTGCCACAAGAAGCACACGACTCCTTGAAATTATACACACTGATGTTTGTGGATTTTTTGATGTTTCATCTTTTAGTGGAGAAAAGTATTTTATCACTTTTATCGATGATTTTTCGCGTTATGGGTATGTCTACGTATTACATGAAAAATCTCAATCATTAGATGCCTTAATGGTGCTTATAACTGAAGTTGAGAGACAATTAGACAGAAAAATTAAAATTATCAGGTCTGATAGAGGTGGTGAATATTATAGAAGGTACGATGAATCTGGACTAAATTCCTTCAAACTAATGAATATGTGCTTAACACACTATGTCAGGAACACTGCAACAAAATAGTGTTGCAGAAAGGTGAAACCGTACTCTAATAAAAATAGTTAGGAGTATGATAAATAATTCTTCTTTACTCTCATCATTGTGGATGCATGCTTTAAAGACTGCTGTATATTTATTAAACAGGATTCCTAGTAAAGCAGTTTCAAAGACTCTTTTTGAATTGTGGACAGGAAGAAAACATAATTTAAGACACTTGCATGTTTGGGGTTTCCCAGTGGAGATAAGGATTTATAATCCACATGAAAAGAAACTGGACTAAAAAATAATCAATGGTTTCTTCATTGGTCATCCAGAAAAATCTAAAGGGTATAGATTTTATTGTCTTAATCACAATAAATTATTATTTTCAGATTGTAGAGTTTAATTTTTTATGTGTTTGCTTTTCAAATTTCCCGTGTGGAATCTTCTTCCTTTTTGTAGGGTTATATCCGAGGAGGTTATGGTGCTCCGACTATATCCTAGTCCAAGATGGTAACGTATCTTCCCCTTTTATCTTCCCTAACATGTCTTTCCACTCCCCTTAGCCGTCGCCTACTCCAAGCCTTCCCCAACTGCCTACAGCCCACTTTCCAGCCGTCCAACATGTTGTCCAAACCCTCCAAGCCTGCTGCTAGCCCTACAAACTATTGTCTAGTCGCCAAACCCACTGTCAAGAGTCCCGTTACCTATTGTCCAGCCTTTCCACTATCACCCCACACTTCCCCAGCCTTCCAAGCTACCCTACAACCCTCAGCACTTCTCCTTTTCCACCTTGTTACCTTGCCGACACCATCACCACCATCGGATCTTCTCATCCGGTCCTAATTGGGGCTTAGATTATTCTTGTATTCTTATTTCTCGTTTGTGTCGTGTTGTAATCCTATTTCTAAATCAATAAAAGTTGTTTTCATGCTTCCACAGAATTCCAACTTGTTTCGGTATTATTTGGTACTAGAGATAGGTCAGACTTAGTCTCATCCTAAGATTTCTTAGCATCCGCCCCTACCCAAGCCACTTCCACTAATTTTTTTTCCTTTCAGATTCCAAAACCTCCAACAAGAATTTGACCTAACCCTAATTGTCGATTACGGACGTAAAAGATGAGATCCAATGAAAAGCTAACCTTGACCGTGAATTAAAAGTCGGGGGTGGTTAAGATATGGAGATGAAGCGGGAAACATAGTGTCAGTTCCGACTAAATTACTACCGCTAAAATTTGCAAACTCTAACTTCCGAAGTGTAGAGACCGCATCAACAAGTGACACCCTAGCTACTATCTAGCAAAACTTATCCGTAAATCTGTCACGTATAGAAAATATTGTAAGTGTCACAGATTTTGCCATCTAAAATTAAAATTAAAGCAAAATGAATCTCAAAACCGTTGGATTTATTTAAAAATAAGTCTAATTAATATATTCAACGAATTTGAAATTCATCCAAATAAGAAAACCCTAGTACTTTTAACACTCTCCAGTAATGCAATCAAGAATCAATTACCAGGTTTGAAGAAGACCGATAGCCCAAAATCCGTAGCTTTCAGAGGTGAATCCTCATCCTTACTCAGGAACAAGAAGTTCTCCGGCTTGAGATCCCTATGCATAACACCAAGCGAGTGGCAGTCGTGAACTACCGTGATAATCTCCCGGCACAGGACCGCGGCCGCTCTTTCCGAATAATAGCCGCGCTCAATGATCCGATCGAAAAGCTCCCCACCCTCGCAGAGCTCCATCACTAGATTCACCGATTGCCGATCCTCATAAGCCCCTTTCAACTCAACGATGTTCCGATGGCCGGTTAGATGATGCATGATCTGAACTTCACGGCGGACATCTTCCACCATTTCGCGATTCACCAGTCGTCTGGTGGCTATCGTTTTGCAGGCGAAAGATCCGCCAGTTTCCCGGTGAGTGATCAAGTAGGTTACGCCGAACTGCCCTCGGCCGAGCTCGCGGACGAAATGGTAGGTAGAACGCACGTCATCTATCGGCCGGCGGAGAACTCGGCCTACGGCGGGGGATAGGTTAGATGCCGACGCGGCGCGGCGCGGCGGCCACGACGGAGGGAGGGGTTTGACTGGAGGAGTGGAATCTTCGCCGCCGGCGGTCTCTCCGGCATGCCCGTTGGAGTTACCCATTCTGTTTTAAGAGTTAAGTATAGTACGATGATTACAATTTATTTGAAATGCTTTTCACCTTTCTGATAAAATAAATTTAAGAATTTATATTATTATTATTTAATTAAAATAGATTGAAAATAATATATTTATATGAGCAAAAAGTCTTAGCGGACTGCAGTGAACAATAGGTGGGCGGCGATGAGCGGTGGTAAGCAGCGGCGGATAGGCGAACTGGCAGTGACAGGCAACAACAACTGCAATCGCTCACGGTGGCAGTGACAGGTGGCTTGTGTTGGCGGCGACAAGCGGCAACAAAGGCATCCTGTGGCGGCGGGCGACGATGGCAAAAGCAGGCAACGAAGTGCATTCGACAATCATTTAAAAAAAAAACATATCGTTTTTATTACATTTAAATAAATTTATAATTTAATAAATCATCCAGTTGAATCTTGATTCAACTCCAATTCAAGAAAAATTTGCGTACGTAAACCGTACGCAGCGTTACGTACGTCATTCAATAGAAGACTGTCTCGTACGTATAACCTCCATGTAACCTACCTAGAACTTGTAAAAATAAGAAGGTTACAGGGATGTTACAAGGGATAAAATACGGAAATACCCCCATGTAACATCTATGTAACATCCATATAATATGTTGGACATACACAGCACTGTGTACATTTTACGTACGTAAATTTTTTTCTCGATTCAATCTTTAAACTTCGAACCTCTCCTTTCATAGATATAAAATCGGTTCTAATTTTTCAAACCTTGGCATAAGCATGTGCAAATGGAATTAGAAAGAATCCACCGGAAAAAGTGTTCGAAGTGGGCCCCAGAGAGCGTAATTTCTCGGCAATTGTCGCATGTTTTGTGTGCATCTGTGCCGGCTGAGCTTCCGGGGCACTTCTCGGAAGGCAAACAATTTTTGATGCAGTGTAGCCGGTTATGTGGCGCCAAGTTTATGATATCAGTGAATAATTAATTGTAAGGGGTATTTACATCTATACCACTCATTTCCTCTAAATCAACATTTTTAAAACCTAAAATTTAATATTTGCACATCTGTAATCTTGTCTATAAATACATCCTAAAAATGTATATTTCGCTTTTTTTCTATTTTGCAAAACTGTATTTTGTCCGCGTTCGCAAATAACTTTCAACTGAAAGCTACATTTTTCTCATCAGAACTGACTACTTATAGTGGCTGCTAGAAAGCTGCGGTTAGACTTCTTTAAAAAAAGAAGTAATGATAATAAAAATTATAACAATCATCGCGGGATCTTCTTCAACAACTCCATAGCTGCTTGTCTTCAAACAGCTGCAGCTACTCCAAACAGACCCATAATCTACTATACAATCAGACGATGTTTGAATGGTTTTGATGCCCATTAAGAAGACTTAACATCTATTTACATGATGTTGCATTCATCAACTTTGATCTACTAAACATAAATCATAAACTTTCCTGCAAATATGAATTAGCTTAGTTATTTTAGGTAGCTATAACAAATCAACATTAGCATAGTCATGAATCATCACTCATCGTAGAGCTCGTCGACCCTCGGACATGCATATATATATATATATATATATATATATATATATATATATATATATATATATATATATATTACAAAGAAGGATCACTATTGGTAAATTCCAATTTATTTCCACAAGCATTATAATCATAAAAAACTAGTTTTACAACTTTGAAATATGAAGGACTATACATTATTGAGCCATAGCAATGGCTGACTCACAAAATCATCATCACAAACCAAATAAAACAACAACCATAATAAAAAAAAAACAATTGAATCTTCACATCTTACTTCTTCTGAGTGTCTCAGTTCCTGCTTCCTATTAAGCAGCAACCTTCTGTCTGCCATCTATATTGTCTAAAAGATACTTGTGACCTGAATCAGATGCACCATTAACATTGCTGTCTTCTTCTTCTCTCAGTAAGTACTTATCCACCTCGGCGGCTGCTTGTCTGCCTTCATTGATTGCCCAGACCACGAGCGACTGGCCTCGACGGCAATCTCCGGCGGCGAAGACGCCGTCAACGGAGGTCGAGAAGCGGCCATACTCTGCATGGAAATTCGACCGATTGTCTAACTCCAAACCCAGCTTTGCCGCAATTGTCTGAAATAGAAATGGTGAGATGATGGCATTGATAATGGATTTGAGGAAGAGTGGGGAGGAAAGATGACTCACTGGTTCTGGGCCGAGGAAGCCCATGGCTAAGAGAACGAGATCGGCTTCGATGATGGTCTGAGAGCCGTCGATTTCCTCGGGTTGGAGCCGGCCAGCGGAATCCTTGGCCCAGCGGACGCCGACAATTTCAAGAGCTTTAACGGCTCCATTTTCATCTCCGATGAAGCGCTTGGTCATGACCTCATAAGATCTTGGGTCCTTCCCAAACTTGGCTGCTGCTTCCTGGTGGCCGTAGTCCACGCGGAATATGCGAGGCCACTGCAAAATTATTTACCAATATTCAAGAGTTTGCATATGGAGTGTGATTGAGATATGAGAATTGTTTAAATTGGAGGGGAAGGTGAACCTGAGGCCAGGGGTTGTTTGGGGCTCTTGTTCTTGGCGGCTCGGGAAGGAGCTCAAGGTTTACCATGCTGGAGCAACCATGTCGGATTGATGTGCCGATGCAATCTGTGCCGGTGTCTCCGCCGCCTATCACGACGACCTTCTTCCCCTTGGCAGAGATGTATTGCCCATCACGTAAGTTGCTGTCAAGCAAGCTTTTTGTATTGGAATGGAGGAATTCCATGGCAAAATGAACCCCTGAGAGTTCCCTCCCTGGAACTTGCAGGTCTCTGCAAAATAAAAGGAATTAATAATTCATCAGACCTTAAATTTAGGGTGTGATTTTAGCTCACAGATTCAATCTTTGGCTGAATAAGCTGAGCCATGACCTAATTTCAAGCCGGGCTTGGATCGAATCGAGCCGGCTCAAAATCAGCCCTATAATACATATATATATATATATATTATAAACATGTCATATAAATATACGTAATAAATATTTAAAAATATTAATTTTGAGCTGGTTCTATTCAAATTCTATTCGGCTCATAATCAGGCTGATTCTTGTCAAGCCTGCTCAAAGTCAAATCAATTTCGACCCGTGAATCAAGTTGATTTTGAGCGGGAACTGCAAAAGCTCCAAATCAGATCATTCTCATCTATACTTAATTGAGTAAAGTGTAAAAATAATCCCTTGACTGTATACATGGGGCTGTTTTAGTCCATGAGTGAAGCTGGACTTTGGGGAGTACGGACTGGTCCTAAGGGGGGAGGGCTGTCAACCCAAGTAGGATCACTTAAAGCTGAAGTGCGAACTAACAGAACTAAAGGATAATACAGTAGCCAAATACTTGGGGGTCTGAAATTTAGTAATAGCAATGTGGTGTAGCTACAAAAATACTAGATGTTGGGGCATGTCCAGACACTCACATCGAAAGTGCAGAGGCAATAAGAGCAGAGCAGACATCCACCGCCAGCCAAGCAGCCACACACAATTGGAGACACCAGCAGGAGCACGCCGTAGGGAGTTGAGAAAATTGGTTCAGATATAGATAAAGTCATCCCTAATGAGAAGAAGCCGACTATAGTACTTGCAAGAAACTGCTTCAGATGCCACAAGTTTAGGCGTATAGCCTCTATCTGCCCGACGAGCAGAGTTATATCTTTTACCAAGAAGGGCGTCGTTGAGGAGGTTAGCGAGGAGCAAAAAGCTGATGAACAAGGTGAGGTGTATCAGCTTCCACCAGATGAGGGAGGAGCATTTATGATTCGATGAGTTCTGCAGGTCGAGGACAAGAGTGATCCACAATTACTTTGCCAAATATTTTCTACACACGTTGCTTAGTGAACGGAAAAGTATGCGGTCTTATCATTGACAGGAGTTACAGTAAAAACATGGCATCGACCAAATGGTGGAGAAATTGGGACTGACGACTTAGAGGTACTCCCAACCATATTCACTGGGAAGCTGCAAAAGGAGAATCAGGTCAGCATCGACCAAAGATGTCTGGTAGAGTTTTTTATCGGAGGCCAGCTACAGGCCTGTGTGGTGTGACGTGGTTCTAATAGATGCCTCCCACCTCTTATTTGGAAGGCCATGGCAGTTTAACCAAACTAAGCGCGATTGATTTAAGAACATATTCTTTAATCAAGGATGTGAAGCGCATCGTCATACTTCTCTTGGCGAGTCTGAGATCACAGGAGCCCTTACCAACATAATGGCGTCAATGGGACCAATATTAGTGATGACATCGGACGAGAGGACCAATACACCTGCTCTAGATATAGGATCGATACACCTGCTCTAGATATAGGACCGATAATGTTGAGGGTAGGTCAGATCGATACACCATACCAACGACGCCACCACCGAGCAAGAATGGTCAGATGCTCTCATCACACGCTCGATTGAACCGATTGTGGATTACTTTGGGAAGATTTAGCAGCATACGCATGGTCCACGACCTCAAAAGGACAGATCGATATGGACATTTTCTCGCAAGTTGGAGAAGACCCTCAGGTGCCTTGAGGGCGATGGAGTCTCCAATGGGATCCTGATGTTGCTCATATTACAAATGAAGAACCGGAACCTTCAACCAATGAGGTCCAAGCTCCCCCAACACCGAGAGACTGACACGGGGTTTTGGGGAGGACCAGTCGGTCCTTAAGGAGTGAGGCCGCCGACCCCCCATTTCTTTTGTTCCTCCCCTTTCCCTCCCTTTCATTTTCTTTCCTTTTCCATCATAATATTTCTTTCCTTTCTCATGAAATCTCCTATTATAAATGCTTGCCTATTATATTACTTCTTTTTTTATTCTATTTTCTAATTGAAAGTATTGCCTAATATAAAGTCCTAACCCCTGCCTATTATATTACCTTTTTTTTATTCTATTTCCTAATTAAAAGCATTGCCTAATATAAGTCATAGTTCCTCTTATATATAAATATTGTTTTGCTTAGGAAAAAGAGCCTTTCGTTGCTTAAGAATTATGTGTTCGGTTTGGAAAGCCGTCGGCGTCCTGTTTTCCCCTTCGAGGGTTGTATCTGACTATGAGGAAGTACTCCAGTTGTCCCTCATCCGACGTGGTGATCATCTCCCAGATCTGGATGGTGCTCAGGTTGTAGCTCGACCCCGATGAGATTTATCTGGCCATACTTCCTCTTCCCTGCTGTCATCCCATGTTCTAGCCTCTGTAGCCCCTCCCATACAGCAACCAACGACCTCCCAGCTCTATTACAACAACCACAAACGCTCCCCTACAGCTGCCAGCAACCTCCTAGCTCTCTTACAACAACCGCAACCCCTCCCCTACAGCCGCCAACCACCTCCCAGCTCTCTCACAGCAACCACAACCCTCGCCTGCAGCTCTCAGCCACCTCCCAACCCTCTGCCCACAACCGCAACCCCCCTCCTACTACTATTGTTGTGGGAAAAACACTTTCTTTCCTTAATCTTGGTAAGAGAACAAACCGCAAATCACAACAAAGAAGATGCAAACACAAGAGCACAAGCAAACAAGAGGATTTACGTGGTTCGGTCTTTTCGACCTACGTCCACGGGAGGGAATCGAAATAATCCACTAAGACAAGAACAAGAAGATTTGGACTTTACATAGGATGAGCCCTCATCTTCCATGGCCTCCCTTCACATCCAAGGCCTCCAAGATGCTCTCCTCACCCTTAACAGTAGCCTACTACACTCCGAGCTTCTTTTTCACTCTTACAAAACCCACACTAAGCGCCTCCTCATCTCATCTATTTATAGTAGATTAAATTACATTATAATATTCTATAAATAGATGAGGTGCAATCCTTCGAGGATTGCATGGCTTCTACACGTCCACCCTTGTAGATCCTCCATCGCATGGTCTCCACGTGTCCTTTCACATGTCCTCCTTCCACCGCACGGCCTCCACATGTCCTTCCACATGTCCTCTTCTAGGGTCTTCCATGAAAAGTCAACAATGGAGGCTTAAAGTAAGTAGAAATTTACAAGAATGCCACTTACCTTAGTGACTAATTGGGGGTCGAAACAACAAATCTCCACCTTGACCCTCAATTATCTTCGAGTAGTGATTCCCTCCACATGGCCCCGAGGGGCCCTCAAGAAGTGGAAAATTCACTGAGTCCAGACAGTTGTTCGAACTTAGCTATGGGCGACGCTTAGTGAGCATATCAGCAGGGTTCTCTTCGGTTAGTATCTTCTCACCACTATCGAGCCTTTAGCGACGACGTCCCTTACGAAATGAAGCTTCACATCTATGTGCTTGGATCTTTCATGAAATACCTGATTCCTGGTTAGGTGGATGATGCTTTGGTTGTCGTAAAACACGATTATCACCTTTCGATGTATCCTAAGCTCTTCGACCATGCCCTTTAGCCACATAGCTTCCTTGATTGCTTCGATCATGACGATGTATTCGACCTCCGTTGTTGAGAGGCCACAACTGATTGGAGGTTAGACTTCAATCTGATCGCAGATCGAAGACAGATGAAGATGAATCCGATCGGTGACTTCCCAGTGTCAATGCTTCCTGCGTAATCGAATCTACGTAACCGACTACTTTTTTTTCTTTGTCTTCCCGCCTTTTAAAGAGTAGCCTCAAATCGGTGGTGCCTCTTAAGTATCTCGGCATCCATTTTAGTGCTTCCAAGTGAGCCCGTCCCGGGCTCGCCATGAACCCGCTTACAATATCGACGGCGTAAGCTAAATCGTGTCTGCTACAAACCATACCATACATGATGCTACTCAACCCCACCTGGCGTAGAGGACACCCTCCATGTACCTTTTCTCCTCTTCGATCTCGGTGCTCGAGAGTTCGATAGTACGAAATGTTGGCGATAGATGTTGCAACCTCGCTAGCCTCGTGCATGTCGAACCTTGTTAGAACCTTCGAATATATGACTTTTGAGACAAGAATAAGCTACACTTTTTCTTGTCTCCGGTAATCTCCATACCTAGGATCTTTGTAGGTCCGGTCCTAGGTCTTTCATGTCAAATTCAAAATCGAGCATACCTTCGATCATCCGGACTTCCTCCTTGCTCCTGCCGGCTACTAACATATCATCCACATAAAGGAGCAAGTACGTACCGATTTCACCGTCTTGCCACTTCATGTACACACAATTGTCGTAGTCGCTCTCGACAAAACCGATCTTTAAGCATGAAATCATCGAATCGTTTGTACCATTGTCTTGGGCTTTGTTTCAGCCCTATACAATGCCTTCTTCGACAAGCAACTTTGTCCTTTGTCTCGGGTGTGTTGTACCCATCCTGCTCGGTCCATGTAGATGGCTTCTTCAAGCTCTCCATGCAGGAACGCAGTCTTAACATCTAGCCGTTCTAATTCCAAGTCGAATTGAACCGCTAGTGCTAAGACTATCCTAATCGAGCGATGCTTCACCACGGGTGAGAAGATTTCGTTGAAGTCGATTCCTTCAACTCCGTGTGAATCCCTTCGCAACGAGTCCGGCTTCGTACCCGATCCTCTCGCATCCAGCATGCCTTCCTTCTTCTTAAAGGTCCACTCGCAACCGACTACGCGTTTGTTCGTTGGTCGATCCACAAGTTCCCGGGCTTTGTTCTTCATCGAGAAGCCATTTCCTCATCCATTGCCTCTTCCCACTTGTGTCTTTCCTTGCTCTTTAGGGCTTCCTTGTAGCTGCTTGGTTACGCTTCTTCTATCACTTCAACGAACATTCATAGCAAAGGAGATCATATCTCGTACGGCCGTATCTCTCTGGCGGTCCGATAGTTCTCCTTTGTCCGTCCCTACCAAGTCGTAGTCGTCGGATCTCCTTTCCGGTTCGATCACTTCGCTGGTCTTCCGCCGCTTCATCTTGATCATTCATAGTTGTCCTTCGATCGATCAAAGTTTGTTGCAGCTCCACCTCGATTGACGAATCCTCCTTAGTGGCACCGTCCCCGGTAACGTAGCTTTGCGGATTCCCCATTTCGGACTCATCGAATGTCACATCCCTACCGATGATGCATTTTGTCGATCTAGGCACCAAAGTTTGTAACCTTTGGTTCCGAGTGGAGTATCCGATGAAGATGCACTTCAAGCCCTCGCTTCCAGACTTATCCCGTCTAACGCGAGCGTATGCGATGCATCCAAAGACTTTAAGATTATCATAGTTACTCGGTTTTCCGTACCACATCTCCAAAGGAGTCTTCATATCAACGGCCGTCGATGGACATCCGTCGATAAGCGTAACGAGCGGTTGACACGGCCTTCGCCCCGAAACTTTTGGGTAGACACCGCATTTAACGAGCATGCACCGCACTCTCTCAGAGAGTCCCGTTCATCCTCTCGCCTAGGCCGTTCGTTGAGGAGTGTTCCGGACCGTCTTGTGCCTTGTGATGCCATTCCTCCCGCACAGCCTCCTCAACCGCTGCTACCGAACAGATCTCAATCCATCGTCGGTTCTCGAGTGCTTCGACTTTGCTCCCATCTTGTTTTCGGTGAGAGTTAACCGGTCCTCGAATCGTTGAAAAGCTTCATCTTTTGTTTTTAGAATAAAGACCCATACCTTCCTGGTGTAGTCATCGATGATGGACATGAAGTACCTTCCTCCTCCATGAGTCCGAGTTCTAGCTGGCCCCATGAGATCACTCGTGTACATAATCAAGAGGTTTCTTTGATGTATGTATTCCAGTGGAGAACTTCACCCCGGTGGCCTTCCCGTACGCATTGTTCACAGACTCCGGTTCGTCGACCCGATCTCCGCATAGCAGGTTCCGCCTGGACAATTCCCGTAAGCCCCTTTCACTTACATGCCCTAGCCTCATGTGCCATGAGTCCGGATGCGTCGGGTTCCGATCGAACCGCATTCGAGAAGTTTCCGATCACAGCTTCTTCCAATTAGGGAGTATAACCCATTCTTTCGACTCCTTTCATGACTATGAGAGAGCCCTCGTTACTTCGATACTGACTATTCTCTGCCTCGAATGAGTATCCATTCGACTCGGCGTCCCTAAAGAAATTAAATTTCTTTTAAGTTCAGGACGTACCCGACATCTTCGCGATATCCGTTCGGCTTCCATCGAACATCTTTATTCCGATCGTCCCGCCGCCGATCACCTTACGATGGCTTTATTGTCTCCAGTAGAACGGATCCACTATTTACCGGCTTGTAGTGTCTCGAACCGTCTCTGTGAGGACACATGTGGAAGGAGCACCTCGAGTCGAGGATCCACTCCTCGCTAGATTCGGATCTCGTGATCACCGTAGCTTCAGTCGAATCATAGCCATCCGAGACTATGCTCGCTTCTCCAGAATCTTTAGGCTTCTCCCGAAAGCCTTTCTTCTATCCGGACAGTCCTTCTTAAAATGACCTTCCTCGTGGCAATGGTAGCACTTCGTAGGATCTCTTAGAAGATCGACCTCTAACATTTCTTCCGGACCTCGATCCGCTCCGATCGCTTTTATAACCTTTGTTGCTCGATCTTCCTCTAACCATCGACCGTCTCCGTTGGTTTCCTCCTTCATGTCGTGCTTCTTCGAAGTTCTTTGGCTCGATCAATGATCGGACCTCTTCCGGAGTAATCGTCCGCGCCCTTCCATGAGAGCATACGCATCCTCGAGCTCGCTCGTAGCTCTTAGGGATAGAGTTTAGCAACAACGGTGCCTTGTCCTCATCATCCATCTTGACGTCGATGTTCTCAAGATCATCTGCGATCTTGTCGAACTCGTCTATCTGCTCCGAGATCGATTTATCTTCGTGCATTTTGAAAGAGTATAGGCGCCGTTTCGAAATAGCCTGATAGCCGGGGACTTGGTCGGGTAGAGTACCTCGAGTTTGGCCCAAAGCGCTCGAGCCGTTGTCTCCCTCGACACCTCCTCGGAACCTTGTCGCCCGAGCTCGAGATTATCGAACCATGAGCTTTCTCCGACGATGCCAATCTTTTCTTTCTCCGTCATGTCGGCCGGCGGTGCCGCTCGGCCCTGCAAGGCTTCGCGACACCTCGCCGAACCAGTAGGGCTCTCATCTTTACTCTCCGCAGCCGAAGTCGTTCTTTCCCGTGAATTTCTCGATGTCGAATTTGGTGGAACCCATTGTCCCCGCCAAACACCTCTTCTTCTTGCGATTTCTTGGGTGCGATTCCTCCGACCAAGATGTGTCGAGATTTTCCTACGTACGGCGCCAATTGTTGTGGGAAAAACACTTTCTTTCCTTAATCTTGGTAAGAGAACAAACCGCAAATCACAACAAAGAAGATGCAAACACAAGAACACAAGCAAACAAGAGGATTTACGTGGTTCGGTCTTTTTGACCTACGTCCACGGGAGGGAATCGAAATAATCCACTAAGACAAGAACAAGAGTGACTTAGCTTTACATGGATGAGCCCTCATCTTCCATGGCCTCCCTTCACATCCAAGGCCTCCAAGATGCTCTCCTCACCCTTAACAAGCTAGCCCACACTCTCGAGTTCTTTTTCACTCTTACAAAACCCACACTAAGGCTCTCCCTCATCTCATCTATTTATAGTAGATTAAATTACATTATAATATTCAATAAATAGATGAGGTGTAACCTTCGAGGATTGCATGGCTCACATGTCCACCGCTTAGAGTCCTCCATCGCATGGTCTCCACGTGTCCTTTCGCACGTCCTCCTTCCACCGCACGGCTCCACATGTCCTTCCACATGTCCTCTTCTAGGGTCTTCCATGAAAAGTCAACAATGGAGGCTTAAAGTAAGTAGAAATTTACAAGAGTGTCACTTACCTTAGTGACTAATTGGGGGTCAAAACAACAACTATCAAACCTGCTACTTCCCTCGTGACTCCTTTTAGTCGCTGTCTTCCTCGCCAACCACCCCCCACCAGTCCATGTGGTTCTTTCCAACAGCCTACCACCAGCTAGCAGGTCGCCAACCCTATTGCTTCCCCTCAGGAACCCTTCCAATCTCTGTCTTCCTCGCCGACCACCATCCAACAGCAGCCTCATCTTTCTTTGTTTGTGTTGTCGTATTTATTTGTCAATCATATTGTCTTTTTCTTCGTGGTTTGGGTTAATCCGGTATCAACGAGTCTATAAAAATGTTGAATTAATACCCAGACTATTTAAATGGAAGCCAAAGTAGTACTCCATAGGGACTATTGTCTTTTTCTTCGTGGTTTGGGTTAATCCAGTATCAATGAGTCTATAAAAATGTCGAATTAATACCCAGACTGTTTAAATGGAAGCCAAAATAGTACTCCATAGGGACTATTTGAATAAATATTAAAAGAATTTTGGAGCCTAAAATAGAGCTTTCATAACCTCTAAGACTAAATTGTCCCCTTACAAAGAACCCAGGACTATTTTAAAACTTTTTTATACTTATATTATATGCAAAACCCAAGATTATGAGTTCTGTTGAATATAATCACTACATCAGAGTTACACTAAAATGTATGTGTGTACGTGTACGTACCATTTTTGCAAGAAGTACTTTAAAAACAAAAATCTTCAAATACCTTGGCCTTGTAGCTCCACATGCTAAAATAATGGCATCACTATCAGTGCGCATGTCTTCAAGCGAGTAGTTTGGATCTGTGCCAACATTTGCATTCACAACAAACTTCACACCTTCCTTTGCCATGAGATCAACGCGCCTCTGAACAATATCAATCTTATCTGCTTTCATGTTTGGAACTCCATACATCATCAAACCACCTATGCGATCCGAACGTTCATATACTGTAACCCAATGACCCATTTTGTTAAGTTGATCAGCTGCAGCTAATCCTGCCGGTCCGCTACCAACAATAGCAACCATTTTCCTAAAAGAATAAAAAATAAGTTTGTAAATCAAATCATTTATTTACCATATCTAACATCTAAGCCATGATTCGGACAGAAAAATTAAGGGGCATTTACGAACATACCGCACAATTCTTATGTATATACATATCTAACACTCAAACATTCATATTTACATGCAAACCACTCAATTCTTTAACATCACATCAAAAAAATTATCATCATTACTATGGATTTAAAAGTGAAATAATTTTTTTCAACCTCAAGTTTATGACACCTCGATGTTGTAAGTGTAAATATCAAATGTGAACACAGAAAAATTGTGTGGCATGTATGAAAATTTCCCAAAAAATGGGGCATTTGCATAAATAACACCACACAATTCTTATGTATTTACATATCTAACACTTAAATATTCATATTTACATGCATGCTACTCAATTAACATAATGTCAAAATTATCACCATCATTATCTTTTTAATAGTGAAATACACATTTTCTTGCATAGGTTTATGATACCAAGGTGTTATAAGTGTAAATATCAAACTTTGAGTGTTACATATATAAATATATAAGATTATGTGGTCTGCGTGAAAATTTAACAAAAATGGGGCATTTACATACATACTACACAATTTTTACATATTTACATATCTAACACAAAAATCCACATTTACATGCATACCAGTCAATTCTTGAACACCAAATAAAATATTCCACCATCACTATTTTTTTAAAAGAAAAAATACACATTTTCAAACACAGGTTTATGGCGACAAACTGTTATAAGTGTAAACATCTAACTTTGGGTAGTACATATGTAAATACACAAAATTGTGTAGTATGCATATAGATTTTCCAAAAATTAAACATATAACATAGAAATGTGTATAGTACACTTCAGATTTTTACAAATTACAAATTGAAGGAGAATAATATCTTACCCCGTTCTCTTGAGTGGAGGGCGGGGCACCATCCATCCATTTGCGAAGGCTTTGTCTATAATGGAGCACTCTATGCTTTTGATGGACACAGGATTCTCAATGATGCCAAGAACACAGGATCCCTCGCAGGGAGCCGGACAGACGCGGCCCGTAAATTCTGGGAAATTATTAGTCTCAAGAAGCCGATCCAACGCCTCACGCCATCTATTCTGATGGACCAATTCATTAAACTCGGGAATCTTATTTCCGAGAGGGCAACCGGAGTTCTCCTGAATATAAAAGAAACAATTAAGAGTATGAACTACATCTAGAAGCAATATAAAATTAATAGCAGTAGGGGAAGATTTATGTACAGTAAAATTATATCATGCAAACTACTTTAGTTGAACTATAAAGACCTAATATTTTATAGTTCTAGAAATCCTCGACAACAATTCTACAGAAATGTACATGAAGCAACGCTACTGAGTAATTTAAAAACCTTAATATCCGTTTAATAAAGCTGATTGGCAAATTAAAAACTTAAACAGGCCATTATCAAGCATCAGAAATGGCCACAAAATCATATACAACAATAACAAGGCTTTTTCTCCATTGCGTCCTATTGAGTGTCATATTTTCATTTAATTTTAATAAACTAAGATCCCAAGTCTTTCTAGGTCTACCTCTACCATTCTTAACATAAGTCGAATCTAAAACATCTACTCTCCTAATCGGATTATCAGATAGTTGACGTTTAATGTGACCAAACAATCTAAGACAACTCCCTTTAATTTTGTCCGCCACTAGAGCTACACAAACCTTATCACGGATATATTCATTTCTCATTTTTTCTCAAGTTTAAAGCAACTCATCCACCTAAGCATTCACATCTCGGCAAAACTTAACTTAGTTGTATGCTTCTCTTTTAAAGGCCAACATTCAACACCATAGAGCATTGCAAGTCTCACCACTATCTTATAAAATTTTCCTTTTAGTCTAAGGGGTACTTTTCTATCACACAATAGGCCCGAAGCATTCCTCCACTTCAACGAACCAACTTGAATTCTAGTAATAACATCCCCATCTACATCACCATCACTTTGAACAATAGAGCCGAGATATCTAAATCATGTGCCACAAAAAACCTAAATAAGAGAAAGTGCTTGCTAATAGAGATGAAACTGAGCCAAACCAACTTGTGAACTAACTCGGGCTCAACTTCATAAGTGGCTTGATGAGCTGATGAGCCAAGCTCAAAGCAATCCCAGCCCCAACTCAACTCATTAGCTTGCGGGCGAACTCCTTTAAACAAAATAGTAATATAAAATATACTCAAAATATATTAAAATTCATTACTTTATCTTTAAATTTGTTGGCTTGAATTAATATTATTTTCTCTTTTTCGTATTATAAGATGGCTCGAACTCTTAGAATCAAACTCTAGCTCGAGCTTGAACAAGATTAATTAATCAAGCTCAAGCTCAAGTTGAGAGTGGCTCGAGCTCAACTCAGGCCGTCTCGTTTACACCCCCTTACTTGCTAACAATACCTGATGGCAGAAAGGGGTACCACAGTCCATGCAGCGAGCTGATTGTGTTTTCAGCAAAGGGCCAGGCTTTGATTCCACAGCAACTTCCTTCCAGTCGTTGATTCTCAAATTAGGATCTCGATATGCGATCCCCTCCCGCTCATATGTGATGAAACCTCGATGCTTCACAGCATCAGCAACTTGAGTAGGTCTCTTTCTCGACTTTGAGTCTTCTGATTTCTGCGAATTAAAGCCAAAAATTAAATAATGAAGGCTTTTAACAAAATCTTATCATTTGTTCAACTAGTAGCACAACTCAAAATGCATCTACATATGAATGATTTCATATTCTCATCATTTAAACAATTGAAAACGGTGCATGGTCATGGAAACGCTTATTGTAAAGTCTGTATAAGCTGTTTCAAATAACAGATGAAAAAAAATCTGGAATTTAAAGCCAGAGTTTGTAGTTTAATTAACCATGAATGTTTTTTATTCTTTTGAGCAGATGAAACTTTAGGAGATTACCATATATCCGTTGACATTCCTTGTTGCAGTTGCCAGCTGCTTGAGCTCTTCAAAGGCATCCTTCTTCATCAGTTCTCTTTCCTCTTGCTTCTTTGCTTCTTCAGCAGCTCTTTCAACCTTCAAGTTCTGAAGAACCCTCTTATAATCACGCGGAAAAACCTTGACAAATTTAGGGAGAAGATCATCAAAATTAGAGAGGATTTCCCTTGCTAACTGACTGCCGGTGCGACGCTGATGCTGCTGTATCATCATTTTTAATGTCATAACGTCCTCTTCTTCTTCAATCTTTTCAAGGTCTACGAGCTCAAGATTACATCGATTATAAAATTTCCCATCCACATCATAAACATAAACAATACCGCCGCTCATGCCGGCAGCAAAGTTCCTCCCAGTTTTGCCAAGAACTAAAACTACACCCCCAGTCATGTATTCGCATCCATGATCTCCTACACCTTCGACTACAGCGGTGGCACCGGAATTACGGACGCAGAATCTCTCGGCAGCCATTCCACTAAAATAAGCTTCCCCTTTGGTTGCTCCATACAAAGCAACATTCCCTATGACAATGTTTTCCTTTGGATCAAATTGGCTTTGCTTCGGAGGGTAAACAATAATCTTTCCGCCTGATAACCCCTTTCCAACATAATCATTGCTATCTCCTTCAAGCTCGAGAGTAATTCCAGGGCAAAGGAAAGCTCCAAAGCTCTGGCCAGCGCTCCCGTTTAATCTGATATGAATTGTATCTGATGGAAGGCCGTCCATGAAATATTTCTTCGTAACTTCGTGGCTAAGCATGGTTCCTACAGCACGGTTTACATTGCGAATTGGCGTCTCAATGTAAACGGGAATGGCCTTTTCTAAAGCAGGTTTGGACAGAGAGATCAGCTTGTTGTCTAAAGCCATTTCAAGACCATGATCTTGATTTTGGACAAAAAACTGAGCAGCATCTGGACGAATCTCAGCGGCAGGTTTAAGCAATAAACTAAGATCGATGTTTGCCAGCTTTTCGTTATTCTTCACAACATTAGGATCTATCTCTAACATGTCTGACCGGCCAACCATTTCATTTATAGTTCTAAATCCCAACTGCCCCATGATTTCACGCAACTCCTCCGCCAGCATAAAGAAGAAATTTATAACGTGCTCCGGCTCTCCGGCAAATTTTGCTCGAAGAACGGGATCTTGAGTAGCAATGCCCACAGGGCAAGTGTTCTTATGACATTTCCGCATCATAATACAGCCGAGAGTTATCAGAGGGGCGGTACTAAAACCAAATTCCTCGGCACCGAGTAAAGCAGCGATGGCAACATCTTTTCCAGTTTTTAACTGGCCGTCAGTTTGAAGGACTGTTCGACCACGAAGATCGTTCGCTACTAGAGTTTGATGCGTCTCTGCTAGTCCAAGCTCCCAAGGAAGCCCAGCGTTCTTAATGCCTGTCCATTTTGAAGCGCCAGTCCCACCATCATGCCCGGAGATCAAAACATGGTCAGCATGTCCTTTTACAACACCGCTAGCAATGACTCCAACACCAGCCTCGGAGACCAGCTTAACACTAATTCGAGCACCAGGGTTTGCATTCTGTAAAAGACAAAAAAGGTTATATATTCCAATAGAAAAAGGTCATTAAATAATACATGAAAATTCTAGAATCTTGCACTGAACTAAAAAACTATTAAGAATAAGGAAGATTTACCTACATACATAACACATAAACTTAAATTTTTTTACATACACACCTCCTTACCTATGCATGAAAAGATGTATTTCACTTTTTACAAGTTAAAATGATGGTATTTTGGATATGATATGAAAGATTTTGGGTGTTATAAAAATATATAGGAATTGGGTGGTATGTATGTAAATGCACCTAAAAATAATAAAATAGGTACAAAAGTAGCCATAAGCAAATGAAGGCACTGACAGAATTGCACGAGATTAAGAGCCACAAACAAACCTCTTCTTAGCCAACAATGTCAAATTAAACTAACTGTCATAGTAATATATGAAAAATCAAACTGTATACCTTAAGATCATGAATTAATTGTGCAAGATCCTCAATAGAATAGATATCATGGTGAGGTGGGGGGCTGATAAGTCCTACACCAGAAGTAGAATTCCTAGTGATGGCTATGTCGCCAATAACTTTATGCCCTGGAAGTTCACCACCTTCACCTGGTTTGGCTCCCTGATTGACAAGGAGAGTATAACATCAGCATAAATAGAAAAGGAGAAGCAAACTAAATTCCAGTTATATAACCTCACCAAATTTCAAAGGTATGCATCAGTAATAGATACAAAGGCACACGTAGGTGCTTTGTAGATTCAGCATCATCTGTCCATGAACGTAAATTCATAAACAAGAGGACCTTTTTGTTCCGGTAGCAAGAACATAGGTATACAGGAAGCAGATGACCCAATAAAACATGTTCTAGAAAAGAAAAAGGCATTGTGAACTAGTGTTAGTCTGTGGAATTACCTGAGCCATTTTTATTTGAAGTTCATCAGCATTGGTGAGATAATAGCTTGAAACGCCAAATCTTCCACTTGCAACTTGCTTGATTGCACTCCTCTTTGGATTCTTTGAACCATCTGGAAGAGGTTCCATACGTGAAGGTTGCTCACCTCCCTCACCTTCATTAAAATTTAGGCAATCATCAGGCAGGAAAAATAGGGGTGAAAATACAAATAAAATAATCAATAGTAAATTTCATCAATCAAGAGCCTCATCTTACAACAGAAAAATTAAAAACAAATTCAACCCTAATTAGAAAAAATAAATCAGTATTGAGAATGCACAGACGGCATTCACTTTAGTCCGCTGGTGAGACCCGACATAGCCGTACTATTGATGACAAAGTAGATGAATACTTAAAATAGAAACTTTAGTGTATCAAACTGATCAGTTTCGTATGAAAGTTCAAAAGCAAAACAAAAAATACTAACAATTTGAATCGGGGATTCAATTCGTAAAAGATTTCGATGAGAAATAAGAAAACATTATCAATAAGCTGCCCTGATTAAATGCTAATTTTTTTAGTAAACAATGCTAACAAATAAAACTAGGATATTGTCTGACAAGAACATGGATTATGATAATCATTTAAATTCATGTTTTAATATTGATTTGCAAAAAAAAAAAAAAATTGATGCTATTAACATGCAGACCTGTATTGGATTTTCCACCAAGTTTGTTCATGGCAATTGCAAGAGTAGTATGTGTTTCCAGAGATATAGAACCATAACTCATAGCCCCTGTACAGAACCGCTTCACAATCTCAGATGCCGGCTCCACTTCATCCAAGGAAATTTTCTCTTGGTTATCCTTGAACTTCAACAACCCTCGCAAATTGCAGCTCTTATTAAGCTCCTGAACACGCCTGGAGTACTCTTTGTATGCAGCCACACTGTTTTGCCTCGCTGCTTCTTGCAATTTAGCAATGGCAAGAGGATCATTCAGGTGCACCTCACCTCCTTTTCTCCAGTGATAATCACCTGGATTAGGCAGCGCTACTACATCTGCGCTACCAGGAGGAAAAGCCCGTTTGGGAAATGCTGTGTCATGGAGAGAAAGAGCATCCCCAGCAAGCATTTCAAAAGTAGCTCCCTCAACCCTGCTTGGCGTGCCTTTAAAACACTTGTCAATCACCTCAGTAGAAAGCCCGAGAGCTTCAAATATTTGTGCACCTTTGTATGAGGCTAGAGTAGATATGCCCATCTTTGCAAGCACTTTCATCACACCATCGTTGCAAGCTTTGAAGTACTTCTGGACAAGTTCTTCTTGTGAATGAAACTCGCCGTTTCGTTTAGGAGGAATCTTCCCATCTATTTGTAATCGCCAGACGGCTTCGATTGCCAAATATGGACATATTGCATCAGCACCAAACCCAACCAACGTGCAGAAGTGATGTACTTCCCTCGGTTCAGCAGATTCTACAACTAATCCAACCCTTGTGCGCTCGAGTGCTGAGACTAGATGCTGATGCACGGCGCCAACTGCCAGGAGTGAGCTTACAGCCACATTGTCAGATGAAAAGCCTGCAAGATGATTTCAGTTAATCAATTTAAAATGACAGTGCAGGTGTTGATGTTGACAAACAACATGACTTGATATAAAAAATGAAGATTTACAAACATACCACTCGATTCTATGCATTTTACATATCAAACACCTAAACTTCAATTTTTACATTCATACCACCTTACCTATGAATCAAAAGAGGTATTTCACTTTTTAAAAGTTAAATGGTGATATTTTTATATGATAATTAAAATTGAGTGATAAATGTAAATCATAAAGTTTAGGAATTAAATAAAGTAAATAAACAGGAATTGGGTGGCATGTATGTAAACAAATGAGTTAATAAAAGTACAAACTTAATACAAAAATTAGAAAAGATTAAAAAAAATGCTTATCCTTTGCAGAATTTGACAATATTTTAGAGAGAGAATGAAACATAAATTCCATTCAGACTGCTTCAGCTTGTATCACACAGCAATGGTGGCAAAACAGTTTTCAGATTGCAGAAAATTATCACCTCTGTCAGATAGGACAATGGTTGTGTAGCCTTCATAAATAGCATTCCGAGCCTCGGAACAAATCCTATTCAAAGTCTCCTCCAAACCTTTCCGACCAAACTTTTTAGGATAAGTAATGTCGAGTATCTTGCTGCGCCAACCTCTATAGTTCATCTTCTTTATAGCTTCCATTTCCTCGATGGAGAGAAAAGGTCCCTTTAAGGTGAGGCGGTGACATTGTTCCTCGGTGGTTTCAGTTAGATCCCCTTCGGGACCAATCATACACTCCATAGACGTAACAATTTTTTCACGGATGGGATCGATAGGAGGGTTTGTGACTTGAGCGAACATCTGTTTGAAATACTCAAACATGAGTTTCTCCCTGCCTGACATCACAGCCAGTGGAGCATCATTTCCCATAGAACCAAGAGCTTCTGTGCCGTCCTTTGCCATGGGAAGTAACAACATCTCCAAACATTCCACTGTATAACTGCATGCAAAGTAAGACCACAAATCAGAACGGTGCATCAACAAGATTAGCCTTTAAAGGAAAGGGACATTTACATACATACTACCCAATTCCTATGTATTTACATATGTAACACCTAAACTTTATTTTTTACATTTATACCATCCAAATCTTTCATATCACATCAAAAATATCACTTTTTAACTTCTAAAATGTGATATATTCATTTTTATGTATAGCTAAGGTGGCATACATTTAACAATTAACGTTTAGATTTTAGATATGTAAAAACATAAGAATGAAGTTGTATGTATGTAAATCTTTCTTATGCCACATGCCAAACCTATTCTTACCCAAAGGCCTTTAGCGGAGCTAAAATACCATGTACGCCCATATTTTCAATGGTATCATCAACACCATTTGCCTATTATGACAATAAAGAAATTCAAATAAATAGGATATAAACATTCACCAAGATTAGGAAAAATACAAGGATAATTTTTTTTGCTTACAGGGATAGTCCCAAATACCGCTGGAATGACCCTATCAGTTTCAGGCATGGAGTCCACAATGTCTTTCAACGTGATCTTCTGTTTCTTCAGCCACTCTTCAAATGGCTGAGCTAATGAATATTGCTTCTTCAAGGCATCATCATCAACAACAACATGGTTTTCAAAATCCACTAATAACATCATTCCTGGATTAAGTCTTCCTTTCCTCAAAACATCTTCAGGAGGAATATCAACAACACCAACTTCGCTCGCCATGACTACTCGTCCGCTATAAGTGATATAAAAGCGACCGGGTCTCAAACCATTGCGATCCAATGTGGCTCCAAGATAACGACCATCGGTAACTGCATACAATTATCAAAAAGTTGAATAAGAATCAATGTGCCTAAAGTGTCATGACCCAGCCAGACAACTTGAAGAGTAAAGACGAGAACGGATGGTCGGAAGATAAAATTAGATAGTACTAACTGATAAATAGTCAACTATTAAAGAATCGCTAATTTATAAAACATATTAGATATCATCTAACAAGATACATAAGATCATCCATGAAACAGTGTTAAAAACAAGTGAAACTAAACAGGAAAATTAAGCACTGCTGCATATTTTCAAAATTTCTTCTCCTTCTAAAATCAAACTCCCTCATTTCACTTATATGATCGGTTATCTCAAACTGATGTTTATTATTATTACTATTTATTACTCAAACATTATATAAAGCAACCTAATACAATGTAAGTGAGACATTACATGATATTAGAGCAGGTCCATCCCAAGGTTCCATGAGTGCTGAAAAATATTCATAGAGTGCCTTCCTTTCTGGATCCATGTTCTGATCATTTTGCCAAGCTTCAGGAATCATCATCATGACAGCTTCTGGAAGATCTCTTCCAGCTCTCAATAGAAGCTCGAGGACACCATCGAAAGCACCTAAGATATCAATAGGTACCGTTAATTAATTTCAAGCAGCTGAAAATATCATGCAATTACATTACCAATTCTCATAGATTTAACAAATAGAATCTAGGCTATATGAAAAATGCACAACCAGTATGTAAACTAAATGGTGTCAACTACTCTTTTATTTCATTTTCTATTTGCCTACATGCATGAATAAGATTTTAAGTCAGGAAGTAAAAGCATATATTCAAAACAAGTGCAATTAATGGTGTAAATGCGCAGCCACCAGCTAAGATGGTAAAGGAAACCTGAATCTGATGAGCTAACATCCACAATAGGTAAGAGCATCTTCATTTCATCCTTCGATAAGCCCAAATTCTTGCACTTCAAGAGACCTTCACGTGCCTTCATCCTTGATTGAAAATTGAGCCACATAAATCAGATTCAAACTACGAAGTGTAGTTTGTGAAAGAATAAAACAAAAGAAATGAATAGTTAGATGTATTGGTCTGAAGTTATACCAATTTACATTCCCTCGAAGTGTATTAATTTCTCCATTATGTCCCAAAACACGCATAGGTTGAGCACGATCCCAGCTGGGAAAGGTATTGGTGGAAAATCGAGAGTGAACCTGCACAGGTATAATAACTCACACGTCAACCCAGGTATTTCTTCCTAGTACCAAATCCACTAAAATTCACGTTAAAATAAACAACTGAAGCAATTCTGCACCAAGACACGTATAAGAACGAGAAGCGTAGCAAATCTTCATCGCCAATACAAAAATATCATTAAAACCCTAGGCTACCTTGACCACACATTATTTCCATTCCACCTCCAGCAATGCTTTAGGAAGTGACCATTTTGAGCACTGCGTCAGGACTCTGCAACATGGTTTACTACACATCAACTATCAAGGGTTTTCACCAATTTACCCAAGGCATGCACAATACCCATATTCAAATAATATATAGTCGAAGAATAGCATAACTAATTCAAAGTTCTGTGCCTTCAAAACCATCTTTTAGCATCAAATCTGTTACCAGAGACTTCCCCTTTCCCCTGTAGCTTGCTGTTAAATGAGACTTTGTGCATAGAGGAGATTGTCAGGCAGGCAAAAATTTACCAGGGCCATGTAACTTGTAAACCTTTCATCACCAAGATCTGCATAATAATAGTTTTTCAACTGAATTGGCTTCAGCTGTCCTTTATAAACCACCGTCCTGCGATATCAAAAAATAGTATGATTTAACAAACGACTTCAAATTCATCCTTAAAAAACAGGTAAGAAAAGGAGAGAGTGAGGCAGAAAGGAATTAAGGAATAAAAAAAAGAGGGAGAGAGAATGGAATACATAAAAAGAAAATTCAACTAACTCAATTTTTCTTATATGGGTTCAATAAAAAAAATCAAGGCATCAAAGATGTAACATCCAACTTTGAGAATACATTTAAAATTTTGACAATTGTAAAATATATCTCAATTTTCCCATTCCCCAAAATGCGACCGAATCAATTTTATAGAACTCTACATCTTGAATCAATATATTTGATATATAGCACTATGCATGAATTATAAATGTATATAGAGAAATAAATTGTTGCAAGTCTGCAGCATGTTGATTCAGATAGATGCTCAATCTTTGTTCCCCGCCTTTGCCTGGCAATTGGCTTGATCTTTAACACGATCAAGGCTACCAACTATGCCTCTCCTGCTGTGTTTTGCTCTTGAACCGGTCCCGATGTGCTGGATCTGAACCTCTTGAACCGGAATTGGAAATGGCTTAATTAACCCTTAATTAATCCTAATATCTCCCTAATCACTGTTCCAGCCGACCCTCTCCCACAAAGCTATGCATCCAACGGCTTAGATGAAAGCAGATTGCTAGGATTCAATTGAATCAAAGTTAAAAATACCACATCTCACTTCATTTCTCCACTCGCCCACTATCAGTTCAGCATGCCAGAAGTCCTAAGATCGCGGGATTGTAGCGCAGACGGGCAAGCAGCGGAACAGAGGACCGAAAGCTGCGATTGGGAGTTCTAGGTAGAAAACTGTTAAGGGATTCCAAATCTTTAAGCCATTAGAACATTCATTTCCTTCCCGACGATTCATTTTTGACATTTGCCACGAATTGAAGCACATTTTCGTTCCTTGTCACTGTAGCGGGCGGTGGAAAAGAGTCGAAAGCTACGAACTTGGATTTTTGGACTTTCAACAGTACTGTTTGCGGGGATAAACGAAGAGCAGGGGAAGAAAGAAAGAAAAGAGAGGTATAGAAGAATTCTTCAAAGAGAATTCACACAACGAAGACCTTTTCAGGTAAATACTAGCAAGTAAAATGTGATTAGGGATAAATTAAGGTTTAGGCTACGAATTGTATAAACTCCTAAGGTTGCTCGATCAATTCATGAGAAATAATATTTTGCTAAATTAAGAATAATATATTTCTCTAGATTTTCTAGATGATTTCTTATGACATATGAATGCATTTAAAGTTTTTTGTATATAGATGATCATTATTGGATAATCATTTCTAGCACAACTGATCATATGATTAGCACAACTGATCATTATTGACTAGTCATTTCTAGCACAACTGATCATATGACTAGTTAATCTAAATTATTCTCATCCTATAGACCTCATACAAGCAATAAATGGTTAAAATAATTGGATAATTTATTCTAGCACAAATGATCATATGACTAATTGTTTTAAATTATTACATCCTATAATTGTTTAAATTCTAATTTTATTTTGAAGATAATGATATTAAATTGCATTATATATTAGGTGATCCAAATTTTCATTATTTAAAATTCTCATTTCTCGTATTATTTAAAAAAAAAAGTTTCTCATTTTTTAAAATGTGAAGTATGTCGATTTGTTGAATATTATCGCACGTCTTTTCCTCCCCAAATTTACAAAATAACTATGCATTTATTTTACTTTGATTCATAGTAATATTTGGGGTCCTTGTAAATATCTTATATATTTTGAAAAAAATAATTTGTGACATTTATTCATGATTATACAAGGTTACATTTGGTCTATTTAATGAAATGAAAATCTAAAATGGAAATAATTTTCAAAAACTTCTATACAATGGTACAAACATAATTTTAAAAATTATTGAAATATTATGGAATGATAAGGATTGAGAGTATTTCAAACATGTTTTGGGATATTTTTTTTAAAAAATGGATAGTTTATCAAAGCTCGTTTGTTGATAATCCACGACAAAATGGTGTGACTGAGAGAAAATCAAACACTTATTGAAAGTAACTCGGGCATTGTTATTTAAAAATTTTGTCCTTACCGCTATATTTTTAATTAATAGAAAGCCCAATAAAGTTTTGAAATTTAAAAACTTTTTTATGTTTTTCAATAAATTTACCCAACATATTGACTTTAATCTTCTTTACCTTTAAATACATTTTGGGTGTACTGCATTTGTTCTTATTCATAATCATAATTAAAGAAAACCTGAGCCCCAAACCAAAAAACGTGTTTATTGGTCATGCTCCCACCCAAAACGGATATAAATATTTTGATCATTTTTCTTAGAAAATGTTTGTTTCCTTGAATGCCACATTTTTTGTATTACAATCTTTTTTCACCTCATCTTCATGGGATGAGAGACAAAATAAAGATTCGGTTATTATTTTTCAGGACTTTCTTCAAAACGAAAAACTCACAAAATAATCTCTCTCTAATCTCTATTGTTCAACCTGAAAATTCAAGCTATATTATAGCGAGAGAAAGTGGGACAAGTGTTTTAGATATTGAAGACGATTCATATAATCCTACAATGAGATCTCACAATGTTCATAAACTCATAACTAACAAAGAAGAAACAGAAAAAAAAAATACGACATTGATACCATTTGACATTATATACTCATGATAAATGACACATCTCAAAGAAAGTATTGACAAATGATTGCATTGGCCAGAAGCCTTTGCATTGCCCAGAGTCCATGAATCATTAGGCAATGTCCTCACTAAACCTTTACCTCATAATCAATTCACTTCATCTTTGAATTATGAATCTTCTAGTTCTGAACCTGAGTCTAGCCCTAATCATAAATCTAATGATTTCAATCATCCCATTGTTGTTGGTAAAGGGGTGAGGCCTTGCACTCAATATCCATCATCTTATTATGTGTCATATGAAAATCTCTCACCAATTTTTCAGGTTTTTGCCTCATATTGATCTTGTATAGATATTCATAATATTGTATAAGATGCTTTGAAGATTTCTGAGTGAAAAGCGGTTGTCTTGGAGGAGATGAAAGCTTTGGGAAAAAAATGACGTAGAAAATTGTTGATCGTCCTAAAAGGAAGAAAACTGTTAGATGCAAACGAGTATTTAGACTCAAGTATAATTCTGATGCTAGAGCGGTATAATGCTTAACTAATTGTTAAGGGATTCTCAGACATACAAAAGTGATTACTTAGAGACATTTATCTTAGTCGTAAAACTAAACTCTATAAAACTCTTTTGTTAACTTTCAACTAATTTTAAATGGCCCCTATAATAGTTGGATATAAAAAAATTTATTTCTCAATGAGGAGTACATGAATACACCTCCAGGATTTAGTGAGAATTTTGACACAAAGGTGTGTCAACTAAAAAGTATTTTATAAGGAATAAAACAGTCACTGAAAGTGTGGTTTGAAAAATGTACACTTTTTATTAAGGTCGGAGGTATACTCAAGGACAAGGAGATCATTCAATGTTATTCAGACATTTAAATGATAGAAAATTAGCCATATTGATTGTGTATGCGGAAGATATAATTCTCACCAAAGATGAAGTATATGAAATAAACCATTTGAACACTTCCCTCTCATTAGTTTTTTAGACCAAGAACTTAGGATCTCTGAGGTATTTATTTTGGTATATAGGTTGCTAGATTGAAGAAGGTATTGTTACTTCTCAATGTAAATATATTCTTGAACTTCTAAAGAAAATTGAGATGAGTGGTTGTAAACCTACAAACACTCCAATTGATCACAATTAGAAACTGAAAGATTAAAAGGATTTTCATCGAATATGAAATACATGAAATAAACCATTGGTACACTTTCCTCTCATCAATTTTTTAGACCAAGTACTTAGGATCACTGAGATATTTCTTCGGCATGGAGGTTGCTAGATCGAAGAAAGAGATTATTGTTTCTCAATGTAAATAAATTCTTGAACATCTAAAAAAAATTGAGATAAGTGATTGTTGACCTATAGACACTCCAATTGATCCTAATTAGAAACTAGAAAATGAAAAGAAAAGTGACCCAGTGAATACAGTTCGATATCAAAAGGTGGTGAGAAAGTTTATATACTTATCACATACATGCCCAGAGCTCGCCTTTGATGTAAGTTTGGTATGTAAATTTATGCATTTTCCATCTGAGAAATACCTTGAAGCATTTAACATGATTTTCAGAGACCTAAAAAGTACATCAAGTGCAGGTTTACTCTTTCACAAGACCACACAATAGAACACAAAGACACCATTGATGCAGATTGGGCGGGCTCAATTAATGATAGGAGATCAACATCTATATACTGTACTTATGTCTGAAAAAATCTGGTTACATGAAAAAGTAAGAAACAATATGTGCTGACAAGGAGTCGTGCAGAGGCAAAATATAGTTAAATAGAATTTTGAATAACATGTCAGTGGAGTATGTGAGATGTTATAGTTAAATAGAATTCTTGAAGAGCTACGAAATCTGAAGAACATGTCAATGAAGTTATAATGTGACAACAAATCTTCTATAAGCATTGTAGAAAATTCGGTGCAACATGATCACAAAAAATATATAGAGATTGACAGACACTTTATAAAAGAGAAAATTGATTGTGGAGTAATTTGCATACCATTTATCTCAACTGTTCAATAAATAATAGATATCTTCACCAAAGAACTGTTCAAGCCTAATTTGGAACTCCTTTTAAGTAAGTTGGGCATGGTCAATATCTATGCTCCAACTTGAGAGGTTATTAAATTTTTAGAAATATTTTATTTTTAGTATCATCTATTATTAGTATTTTTTAATTTTAAGATTTAGTGTCATAATTTTGATTTCCTTCTTTTATTATGAGTTATAGCGGAGTCATCCCCCTTTATTTAACTCGTAATTGTTTTCTATGAAATGGAAGATGAATAATTGCATTTTCCCCTCTCAATATCTACAAAAATATGCTAAAATTATATCAAATTTCAAGAATTTATTTTAAATAGGTAAAAAATATTTAAAAGATGAAATTTTACATTTAATATCAAGTGATTTCATATTATTTATTTTCTAATTATTTTTATTTATCATTTTATTATAACATTAGCTTAAATTAATATTATTATCTCTTTTAATAATAAACAAGCCAATTCGAACTCGATTAATTAATCAAATTCAAGCTCAAATTGAAGGTGGCTCAAGTTCAACTTGTTTACGCACCCACTAACAGCAAGAAGTGTTTTTGGTACCAATAAACGAAGAAGAGAAGAATATGATAACGGATGGTGCTGGTCATGTTAAGGATTGTCAATGGAAAAATCACCTGGAAGATAGGGAACATATATAGAAGTCCCTTGCTCCACCATGTTGGAGATCTAAAGCAGCCCGAATAGCAGACATAGAAAACCTTCTTAATATGTACATCTAAATCATAGAACAGCAGAATATCAGTTCAAAACTTTAGCAGTAAGATATGTGCTTCCCGTGCACATGAAGCCGATGAATTGAAAAGAGATTATACCTGCTGTTCAAAATCAATACTCGATCCCAAACGTGGTTTCAGGAACACTTGTTCAATGATTGGTTCTGTCTGAAGAGCAGACTGCCCCAAATCTGAATTATCTGTAGGCACACGTCGCCAGCCAATAACTTCATGCCCCAATGACACAGCAACCTATAGTGCAGATGAAGATTCAAAAATCCAAGGAAAAATTGAAAACTCGTTAACAATGGAATGATAAAAAATTTTACTTCTTCAATGTGGTTGGGAGTCCATAAAATGAACTTTGGCTAATCAAGGATACGCTAACACTACAAAATATATAAAAAAATAAGGAACGATTTAAATATTGTATAGATATACTAGATAAAAATTGAATATTTTGGGATCTCATATTATCGCGCCAAGTGATTTTTGAGAACTTGCTTCCTTGTAAACTCAAGTTCCTGCTTACAAGCTTTTCGATTAGACTCCCAGATATTGTGCAGTACCATCAAGGAAATCCAATACTTCCAATTTGCTGCTTTAGTTTCATTTATGGGCCTTGTGGGAGTTGTCCTACAACAATCTTCTGGGAGGCACTGAAGAAAGCACTCGAAGGTTGAAGAAGAAGCAGGAATCCCTCTTCCTTGGCAGCTAAAAGGCCATTCTTGCCATCAAAGGTAAAGGATTAAAAATTATGATAGGTAAGCCAATCACATATCCCTAATCATGTTCTCCTCAAAGAACCAAGAGGCAACCTCAGTATGAAGATAACGAGGGGCTTCATAAAAGAGATACTTCTCAAGTTAAGACACACTCCATGAAATTAAAGTCTTATAAAGGATATGGCATAACCAGCATGGGGTGCAAGCTCTACATTTAGGTCTCCCTCAAAAAAACCCTCTATGACTAAGCAGCAGAGAGGACCCGCAAAACAAGCCAACCATAAATGTCCAATAGATAGATCATCATAAAAGATACAAAGGAAAATCTTCTCTCAAAAAATCAACCTCAAAGATGACAAGAGCTCCAAAAAGCTTCAGAAAAACATGATATAATGTGGACATTGATCGGTTCCACATGGAAATACAACTCTCAAAGCTCCAATGCAGAAAGATTCCAGTAACATCTAAAAAGGTCAAAGGCTTTACTTATAATCTACTTCCTACAATCAAGAAAAGGGGGCTCCCAAAGAAAGTTTTTAGCTACATAAATCTCTCCAGAAATTATTGTAGAAAGCATTGCTCAAAAATCTACTTTGTACATTCATAAGAATGGCTTAAATAAGGGCCTATAAACCGAGGGTTTCATCAGTCCAATGCTTAAGATTACTGAACTAGGAGTTGATATCAAAGATTTGTCAGTGGACTATTTTTTGCTTAAGATTTGCAAGTTGCCTCAACTATTAGAGCTTAGTGAATCAAAAAAGCATCTCGACCCTATTAAAGATTGCCCTTCACTCATCTATTAAATAAGGATATATAAAGATTGGAAAAATTTTCTCAATAAACACACTCATAAAATATTATTAAACTGGTTTAAAGGTACCAAAAAAGCATCTTTCATACTAACAAACAGCTGTTACTATTCAAAGTTACCTTGGCAAATACAGTCTTGCTTTCCTCACGACGACCTGGATCAGTAGGCAGGAAAAACATGCCAACCGCATATTGGTCAGGTGGCGGCAAATCAAATCCAAGATCCTTGGCTACCTAAAACAAGTAAATAAGGTTAATAAATTTGACAAGTAATCCGCAGACATCAACCAGTCTTCGCGGCCCAAAAAATTTCAAAACAAAAAAAATAATAATAAAACCATTTTATTTTTAAATTTGCAGGAGGGAAGCATTTTTTGTAAAAAAAAAATCCAAGCAGCAAGATGCACTCATAGGACAAGAAAAAATGAAAATAACATAATCTGCCACGAGCAAAACTCATTAAAAACAAACAGTAACCTCCTTGTAAAAATCATGCGGAAGCGCCACAAGGATGCCTGCCCCATCACCGGTGTTGACCTCACAACCGCACGCTCCCCTGTGTGCCATCCTAACCAACATCTCCAAGGCATCGGCAACCTACACAAAATTCAGCAGAAAACATCGAATTAGACTACGACTAACCAAACAAGAGGTCGTCCTCAAAACATATGAATTAATAAAAATGACATATTCACCGTTTCCCGTTTGTACTCGCCGGAAAGCTCCGCAATAAAGCCGACACCGCAAGAATCCTTATCAAAAGATGCATCGTATAGACCCAGCGGCTTCTCCGGCACTTGAGACAGTGACATAGTCGCCGACACCACCTTAAGCACAGGGTAACGCCCAGGCCCATCTGTCCACCAACGCTGAACCCGCTCGGAAGCGCGCAACTTCGATCCTAACAGTTTACTTTCCAAACAAACCCCAGGGCACTGCCTCATAAACGAGCATCTCTCCGCTCGGCGCACGCGATAACCACCCTTCTTCCTACACGCAATCAAAGGGACGGCCACGTACTCATTCTGAACCTTGAAAGCCGTGCCTAGCATCCCCGCCATAGACTACCAGCTTAAGATGAAAACCCAGTATCAGTCTTCAATCCAACAAATCCGTGTATCCCACCAGATCCAGAAACCATACACCGCAAAATCAAAGAACAATAACACAACACTTCTAACAAGATCCCAAATGCCTCCCTCTAATCCCTCCCCTCCACCAAATTACATCAACGAATCATCCGATTCCACTTCTTCCCTGCAACAACAACAACAACAGAACAAATCGTTAAAACGAACGATCCTTCCGCAAAGATTTCAGCACAATACTTCTGACTAGATCTACCTGTTCCAAGCAGAGATCAAGACAGCAGCAATCAATGCCTTCCGAAAATCCCCTTCCTCAGAACCTACACCGGCCTTATCTCGCGCCGCTCCCGCCGACCAATCCCTCGCCCCCGCACCTCTGTGCGGGGGACTATTTATAGGATCTCGGGAGAGAAGACGAGCCAGCTACCACCGAATTTATCCTCATTTTCTAATTATTTTAAATTAAAAATAATTACATTTTGCCGCACTGGTTGCTGCTTATGGGTCAGAGTTCGGGTCCCAGGTTAAGTGGTGGGGCCCGGCAGGTCGAGTTTGCCACGTGGACGGAAAAGGAACTACTTGGTGGGCCCCACTGGGCAATCGCAAACCGCCTCCGCCGCGGGTGAAATGATAATTCATGGCGGTTGCGGTGTCGCCGTATGTGGATTAATCTCACCGCTGTATGCTTACCGCCCCGCCCAGAATTTGCGCTCTTAAAGTGTACTTGTAACAGGTTAGTAATTATGAACAATAGCTTAAAATTGCATATCTAACCCTGAAGGTACAGATGCAAAATTTGGTTGGTTGATAAACAAATATTATTTTCTGATTATAATTAAAAATAAAAAATATATGTATTAAACTTTATTAGTTGTAGAATCATTTGATTAAATTCGTGTCGAACACGAGTCATAAATGAACTGATGATTTTGAGCCGAGCGAACATAAACATATTGTTCGTGAGTCGTTTTAAATGAATTGAACGTGAATAAATATTGAAATCAAGCCAAGCTAAAAAAAATTGAAATTAATGATAAATTTGGCGATAAGTAGTCGACAAAGGTGGCAAGGAATAGAAATGACAGTCGTTGAGGAATAAGAATTTGTCTTGAAAGACTTTATTAAATTTCGATAAGTAACTACTTAATTTTGCTTTTTTCAGGGTATTAATTCTTATACTCTTGATTTGTGAACTGTGTTTAAGATGCCTAGCGATAATCAAAAGATTTGTGCTAGAATCATTGACAAGAGAATCATTCATTTCCTTTCGACTTCTTTATATTTCGTCTGGATTCTATAGATTATTTGTTCAGTTGTTTATATGGACAAGGCAGACTGAATATTTCCTTAACAAATTCTGTTCGAGGGATTATTCAGACGTATATCTGCTCAAGTTTCAAATTGTTAAATAACCCGACAATAGAGTTATCTTAGCACCAATTAACACCATCATCCCGAAATCTATATTATTCGTAGTCTTTGGTTGTCAAGCTAGAAACAACGGAATTGACTTGGTATATGTCTGAATCCCACCAGAAGCACGACTCTCTAGTCTCATCAAACAAAAGACTATCATACACGCCCTTTGCCGAGCAAACAACCCTCGCTTTCCTCATTTATAGGCATTTCTATCCTCCAGCGAGATCAGGTCGACTACTCTACTACAATCACGTCAAAGGTCTTTTCTTCAATAGAACGGATAATGAAAAGCTTCTTCAGACTCCAGATCCTTAGAGACACCGCACCTGCACCGTGTTTAACCATCAACAGTTTTTAACTCTCAAAGTCGCTTGAGAGTGGGATTGTGTAGCACGATTCATGATAGCGCGAGCTTGAGGCTTCATGCGAGCCAGATGCACATATAATGACATGATCATCGAAAATGTAAATCAACGATCGATTGTGGGCGTTCGATAAAATATCGCAACCATTATCATATCAAGATATACAACAATACAAAAAGGCTACATCTTTTCTTACTTGATTCATATTGGCATTAGTACCAATATGCTTTTATAAAATCTAGAGAAAGCATCAATAAGGAAATTTGCAATAAATAAAAATATACTCAATAATGAAATCATAAATTAATAAACTTTTAATAAACATTAACCATATATGATAATACAATAATTCCATTTACCCTACAAACATTGCATAACCATTTTGCTTAATTTATATATATATATATATATATATATATATAGTTTATTTTGATTTTAAAAATATTTATGCTCTAATGAAAATAAATTGATGTTGGTTAATAAACCTATCAAACGCTACTTTTGTCGTGACATGCATTAGAAAAATATTGCATGCGGAGTCCGAGCAACGGATGCGATAACTGAAAGCGGTTTTTTTTCCTTATCTGCTCTGTCTGATGTATTGCATCTGTTGCACTAACGAAGCAGATTGGCGTATGAAGTCCAATGAGAGTGTGCCACGTAGCAAGTGGGTCCGAACCCTTATAAAAAGCATACCTAACCAGTGTACTACAGTGTGCCCACTTATCACATGACAAGTTTCCACTTGACTCTGAATATAAATTTTTCATTCGGACAACGGATGCGATAACCGAAAGCGATTTTTTTACCTCTTCCACTATGTCCGGTGTATCACATCCATCGTACGAACGACTCAAATTGACGTTCAAAGTCCAATAGGAGCGTGCTACGTGGCAAGTGAGCCCGAACCCTTATAAAAAACCTACATAATCAGTGTACTGCAGATGACTCACTTACTACGTGGTAAGTGCTTATAGAACTCTGAATTTGAACGTAATATTTTCTCTTATTGCACTTCGAATAAAATATATATTTTTTTGCAGTGACCGTACATTTGCAGGGTATTCTATGCAAAGGAATGATTTGATAACTGCAAACTGCAAATTTTTAATTTATATATTTAGGTCCGGAAATTGCAGTTATGCCCGCACGTTGTCATCGCATGATTGTAAATAATAACGTTTTTGACCGTAGGTGGGGTTTTTTGTAAAAAGTTTTTGGAAGAATGTAATTTTTTATTTTAGGGGAAAGGTAAAAATGCAAAATATAAATTTAGGAGGCTGAAATGGCGGGAAGTGGGCCCCAGGTTAGTTGTTGGGGGTAAGTGAGCTATGGGGTTAGGTAGGTTAGTTGTCAATGGTTGACCAAGGGAGCTATGCTGGCGTCATAGATGACGTCATTAAAGATTTACCGTAATTTATTTATTTATTTATTTTATTTTTTCTGCCGCCGTCAACATCGTCTCGACGTTGGATTTTGAAACTGGATGCGGCCAACAAGAACAGTTACATAATGGAAGATTTACATATATACCACTTGATTTTTATGTATTTATGTATCTACCACCTAAAATTTAATATTTACATATATGTCCCGCATTATATATGTACAAAAGGATATACGTCACTTTCAAAGGTTAAAATGATGGTATTTTTGAGGTAGGGGTCATATATGTAAATATATTGGAATTAGGTGTTATGTATGTAAATATGTAACGCATATAAAAATATTTGGTTTATTTTATACAAATCTAGAGTTTAAGAAATATAAATATTTTCTTAGATCAATAAATATTTTCATAAAAGATAGTAACCTATGTGGTTACAATTTTCTATTGGTAACATTCATATTTCGCCGGCTGATTGAGTGTTATCCTATTCGTTCTTCTAGTGACCAAGTGAGATACATCTTCTTAGGAGCAATCTGGACCCCAGAACAGACAAACACACCTGAATCTTTGATCGTGAGTAGCTTTCGTAGGTATTCTTTCACAGATATTCGACACAGGTTATTTCAATCCGATCTTATTCGAATTTATATGCTCGGACTATCCTAGCGAGATTTGTTGCACGAAAATTCTCCACGTTTTTTCTCTTATTTGTCCACCTTTGTCGTATGTCATATTTTTTCGCTTTCTCTCTTCTCCTGATCATTTACATGATCCAGAAAAGAGACATAAAAGAGTATATGACAATGATGACTCCAAAAATATATAAAAAAAAGAAAGGAATAAAAACACATGCCATTGAAACCTTACACATGCATTAATAAAGTCAATGTTTACCTAATTGAATCAATTAAAGTTGAACCATAACTTGTCCTTTTTAGGCTACTTTAAGATTCAAAATTTGAAAGAAATATAAAATATAAAACTTAATTGAACAAGCATCTTAATCATCTAATAAATTACTAAAGTTCATATACCGTAAATTTGGAGTCTCTTTGAATAAAGAGTTGTATGTCTTGGAATTTAGTGGGTTGGGGAGCGAAGGCGTTTTAGTAATTTATTTGTGGGTTTTATCTATAAATAGATGTGTAACCCTATGGGTATGGATCCGAACTTATAACTTCTCTGAAATAGTAAATTCGCTGCTCTACACCCGACGATATAAGCATCTTTGTCGAACATCGTTAAATCTCTATGTTCTTCTGGATTTGCGTCGATTCTTGCGTTTCTTTGTCCAAAATTTTTCAACAAAAACTTAATTGAACAAGCATCTTAATCATCTAATAACTTACTAAAGTTCAATGAAAAATCATAATTTATTTGTTCTTAAGATTTATTTTTCTTAGTAAAAAAAGTCTAAATTAAAATAAAAAATAATAATGTAATTCATGGTTTATAACAGTAGCAATTTATTATATTTTAAAGCCATATTTAGAATCTCATTCTATTTCTGTTTTCTCAAAATATATTTACTTTATATACTTATTAATTATTTATTTGTTATGCTAAGTATAAATAAGGTTATTTGAAAAAACAATTAAAACAATTTAATGAAGTTTTTATTTTTTTATTGAAATATAAAAATACATATATAAAAAACAAACATAACACATAATGCATAACAATAGCTAAAGCATAACACCATAATATTTATGCGTGTTAGAAAATTCACAGCGGTAGAGTAATGTATTATCGTTTTAGCGTTGCACGAGAATTTAGAACACACTCAGATGAAAGAAAAATAATCAGTGATGACACCAGAAGTTTTTATATGGAAAACCAGTAAAGGGAAAAAACCACGGGGTCTGTTCTAATTGTAATCACCAATTAATAATGACACCAGAAGTTTTTGCATGCAAAACGCATAAAGGGAAAAAAAACCACGGGGCCTAACTTAGTTATAAAAATCAACAATTGGTTGATGATTACAGAGACCCCTTATCTCACGAATGAGAAATTGTAACTATATTTTCAGAATTACAACGTCTTCTGACAGTGTCTAGTTGATAGTAGTTGACTACGATTGGTGGTGATCAACAGTGGTTGATGATGATTTTTGATAAAGTGGTATTTATGTAAATATCAAAACTGTGATATTAGATATGTAAATATATAGGAATTTCGTGTTATCTATATAAATTTCCCATAATTAATTGAAAACGAATATTTTTCAAATACCACAAATTAAAACGAAAAAGACATCCTTTAAAAAAGCCTCCTTTTCAAAAGAAAAAAAATTACCGACATGCCACTCAATTCCTACATATTTATATATATGCCATCTTATCTATACATGGAAAGATATATTTTACGTTTTAAAAATTAAAACGACGATACTTTAATGTAATATGAAAGTTAAAATGGTACTAATGTGAAAAATAAATTTCAATTTGGTATATATATAAATACATGAAACTTTAGGGGTGTTTATGTAATCCAAAATATAAAAGGTCCTCCCAAAAGTCATTAAAGTGTCTGTAATTTTGTCGTTTTGGGTTTGTTTTTTTCAGAATTTCGGCCGAAAACGTTACATTTTTATCCCACACGACAATAACGTCAAAAATATTATATTTAGTTATAAAGTAAGGGTTCCGTGTGCTGCTTTGCCACTTGACTATATATTTAATCATTTAAATAAAATAATATATATTTTTTATTATATGTATATATTATGTAAATTGAATATATGTCCTCAATGTGAATATTATATAATTTATATATTATTATTATTATTATTATTATTATTATCCGTGAAGAATTGATATGCAGCTATCTCAAACGAAAAAAAATATTACATCAAGAGTTCTAATGCAGTCCAATCACTACCTGTCACGTGTATAGTTTGACTCCCTCATTAAAAAAAAAACTAGATAATTTTATACATGGTGGAGTTGTGCTATACACGTGACAGACAGTAATTGAGAGTCATGTTGCAGTTTTACATCAAGACTCTTGAAGTAATATTCAAACATGACTTTTTTACACCCTAAGAGAGGTGAGAATGTTAGGTATAGTCTGTATGTATTTGAACAGTTGTACAACATTATTATATACTGTTGCACAACATGTATATAATAGTGTACAACAATATCGTATTTGGAGTCCGCATGTATACGGACTGCAGACTCCGCATGTAATAATCTTATTTTGGTGCAATCTAAATCTTAGAAATTGTTGGATTAATATGCTTAAAATGCCATTAATGTATCATCCTATATTGTTGGTATTTATACATAGTATAATGTAGTATTTGATGAGACATTGGCAAAGTGACAAATTGTTATTAAATATGGTTTTGAAAAGGAGGGGAAGATAATATTTATATTGTTGGTATTTAGAAAAAAAAATATTATAAGGTTTAACTTTTATTATAGTTTAATGGGAAAAAAGTTAATGGATTGATTTTTGAAATAACTTTTATAAAGAGTAATAAGTTCGAAAGTACTCCCCTCTTAACTTTGGAGAAAATATTGTGTCTGTAGTCCGCACATGCTGATGACCAACAACGAGACAATACCTCGTCATAAATGTCATTTCTCTTGTAAGATTGATATGAGTTTGGAGTGAATTCATGCAAGTTCTATTGATTGTAGAGAGAAGATCTGAGTGAGCTTCTTTATATATTTTTGATTCTTCATAGTGAAAATTTATTGGTAGTGTGACTCCGAAGGTTTTTCCTGTTTTCGAGTTTTTTCCATATTAAATCTTGTTGTGTTTTTTCTAGAATTATTTTGTTGTGCTTTTGTTCCAGATTTTTTGAATCAGTGCGATCATATTCCACAGTGCGGTTTTGATTTCTAATTGATTGAAGCCCTACAAACATATATAGTTCCATCCCAACAAGTGATATCAGAGCAGGGGGGGGGGGTGAAGTAATGGCTGACAAAACGTGTTATAAAATGGAGAAGTTAAATGGTGAAACTTTCTGTTATAGATATTGCTAACGGAGGATTTGTTGTATTGGAAAAAAAATATATCTCCCACTACAATAAATCACCTAGAAGCTCGAGGCGATGACCATGGAGGAATGAAATGCTAAATTGAAAGATCCTATGTTTGATTTGGTAGCTACTTTTCTCATCTATTGCATTCAATATAGTGAATGAGAAAACCATAGTGGATCTCATGACGACACTGAAAAAGATGTACTAAAAATTTTCTTGTTTAAATAAGATTTTTCTTACAAAGAGGTACATGAAGATAATGAAAGTCAGCTCAATGACAAAACATCTGAGAAATTTTAACACTATAACGAGCCAATTGTGGTATATTGGGATCAAATTTGATCATAAGTTTAGGGCGCTATTGATATTATCTTCATTACCGGACATCTGAGATCATTTGATCATGACGATGAATCACTCTTCTGGGAATATGAAGTTGAACTTCAATGACATTGTCAGGTTGGTGCTTAATGAAGAAGTTCATGGGCAGGAAGTGAATGATTAATCTTCACATTTTACATTGAATGTTGAAAATATAGGAAAAAATCTCGACATAAATACATGAAAAGATAGATTTAAGTCTAGAAGAAGATAGTTCATGTCAAACAGAAGAAATGACCAAAGCGAATGTTGGAATTGCATAAAGAAAAAATATTTTAGAAAGAACAACAAAGCTCCAAGGAAAGCTAATGGTGGAAGATTGGAAAGAAGTATTTTTACAAAAGCCTCCACAATCAAAATCTAATGTGAATCCCTAGTGTTATTCATAGTCAGTACTGCATCTTAGATAGTAATTCTATCTCTTTCAAGTATGTCCCAATAAAGAGATAATAAAGTATTATGCTCAGAATGATCTAAGAAAGGTTTATCTAGGAGACAACATGGTCTGCAATACAAGTCTGAAGAGAAATCTCATCTTTGTGAGCCAGCTAGTGAAGTTAGTGTTCGTGACTACTTTCACAGGTGACTCATGGAAGTGACCAGAGGACATTGGTAATGGATCGAGGCAACATTCAAGGCATTATTTACCTGATCAATGAAATGGTGAATTTCATTGATGTGGCTAAAATCATGGTTAATATAGGTCTATGACACTGTAAGCTGACTATTTGAGCGATAAAGGTAAGAAGTGTCTACTTTTGAAGAATAAACTTTAAGTTTTATAATTAGTAGATTTAGATTTCTGTGAAGATTGTATATATGACAACCAGAAAAAAATTCTTCTTTAAATTTGGGTCAGTGGTGAATTTAAAGAAAATGAAGTTAGTTCGCATAAATGTTCTACTGCAATTAACTCCACTGGATGCTCCCACTATTTTGCCATGTTTATTGATGATGACACCATAATGCATGAGTTTACTCATAAATTAAAATATGAAGCATTTTAAGTGTTAAAGAAGTGGAAAACTATGGTAGAAAATGAGACAGACTTGAAGCTGAAGTGTCTCAGATTAGATAATATGGTCGTGATTAGAAGTTGGGAAATATTGATGCTATTGAGAGAATCATTAATGGGTTCATTGTCCCAATAATTCCACCAAATAATGAAGTTGATGAGCAGGTGAATAAAATAATCACAAAGTGTGCTAGGGGCAAGAAGCTACATGCAAATTTGCTAAATCAGTTTTGGGTTAAAGTGGTGAATAATTTTGTTTATCTGAATAACTATGGTCCATTAGTACCGTTAAAAGGAATGTTTTCTTGAAGAATCTTGAAATGACAAGGAGATAAATCCATCTCATTTAAAAGTATTTGAGTATTCTGCATGTGTTCATGTTGATGCGAGGTTCATAGGTAAGTTTGATTCAAAATCTGTCAAGTGCACCTTCATTATATATGAATCAAATGAGTTTGGGTACGTGTTTTGGGACTATCAAAATAAAAAATTCATCAGAAGAAGGGATGTCACTTTCAATGAAATAGAGATGTACAAGGATAGAAGAAGAGCTTAGAATTTTATGTGTGTTGCCTATAAAGTGTCCGAGTATGTTGAGATAAAAGACATTGATGATTAGAGGGTGGAGAAAGAAGAAGTCCTCAACTATATGGAGCATAAGAAGTTCCTTAGTCACTTGCTATTAAAGTTAGAAAGTCCAACAGAGTGATACCATTGGTACAAAGATATTCTTCTTCATTGCACTATTTATTAGTAATTGATAGTAGTAAACCAGAGTGTTTTGAGGAGGTCACTCAAGATGAAGATTCAAGAGAATGAGAGCTTATCATGGATGATGAGATGTAGTCTTTGGGGTCAAATCAGATCAAAGATTTGGCGGCATTACTTGATGGCACATGAGCACTACATAACAAGTGTGTCTACATGCTAAAAGAGGAGTCAGATGATAGTATGTGTTACAAGGTAAGGCTTGTTGTGTAGTGATCCAATAGAAGGAAAGAGTGGTCTATACAAAGATTTTATCTTCGTTGGTGAAGATAAAAATTGTCACAGTTTTACTGAGTCTAGTAGCGGAGGAAGATCTACGTATATAGTATATACATGCAAAAATAGCTTTTTTATATGAAGATTCAAAAGAGGAATTATACATGATGCAACCAAAATGTTATAAGGTTCCAGGAAAAGAAGGTTTGGTCTACATGTTGAAAAGAAGCATCTATGAGTTGAAACAAGCTTCAAAATAGTGGTATGGTGGGTTTAATAGGTTCATGTCAAACAACATGTACATGAAGTGCCAGGTAGACCGTTGTTGCTTCATCAAACACTTTGTTGTATTATGCTCCTTTATATGTAGATGACATCACGATTGCATGGGCATATATGCAAAAAATTAGGAACTTAAATAAGCAATTATCAAGTGAGTTGGAGAGGAAAAATTTTAGTCCAACCAAAAAGATCATCGAGATGAGAATAAGTAGGGATAGGAGTGCATGTATACTGAATTTGTTTTATGTAAAGTATGTTGAGAAGATCTTAAAAAGATTTTATATGAGTGCGGCAAAGCTAGCTTGCACTCCTTACTAAGTTTTGAAGCAGAGAAAACACAGATGGAGAGAACTTTGTATGATTCAACAATTGAAAGTTTGATATATAATATGATTTTTTCAGACCAAATATTGCATTTACAATGAGAGTGGTCAATAGACACATAGGCAATCAGGCATGTAACATTGGGAGGTAGTGAATTGGATATTTAAGTATTTATGAAGAACAATCAACATGACACTTTACTATAGATGTGTAACAATCAGTATACAAAAATTTGTAAGTTTATATTTGACAAGAGATTTAGGTGGTAGAAGTAGAAAATGGTATATCTTTACTTTCAAAAACACTACAATGAGTTGGGTTTTCAGGTTGCAGAACATTGTTACACTTTCAACTATGGAGACCAAATACATTGTTATCATTGAGGCTAGCTACAACATAATTTAGCTACAGGGCTTTATAACAAAATTGGGTAAGGAACAATGCATTGGAAAGTTATATAGTGACAGTTTGAGTGCAATTCATCTTCGTAGGAATGTTGTTTTTCATGCAAGGACTGCTTGGGTGCAACTCACTTTATACGCTCCTTCCTAGAGGATGAGCAATTGTTCCTGGAGAAAAAACAAATATCTCAAAATCCTACAGACATTTTGATGAAGGCAGTGACTATTGAGAAATAATAGCTATGCTTGGCTTCATTTGGAGTCTATAGAGGTTGAGACCGAGGGTAAACCATACCATGATACGTGATTATGAAGGCTGTACCTATGGGGATGTAGATCTAAATGATAGATGTTCGGTGCTATCAGTCTCCGAGTGGACGATTGTTCTATTGTTGAGTCTGGATGCATCCACAACCAAAGATGCTCCTACACTTAGGCTTGGTGTAGCCATGCCCTGGATGGGTGTAGCTATGTCGGGCAGCGTAACTACGTCACAGAGGACAACTCAGCATAACTACGTCACAGAGGACCACTTGGCATAACTACGTCACAGAGGACCGCTGCCTAGTGGTTTATTCTAGAACAATTCCTTAAGTTTGTAATTTTGAGTGACGAAAGGTGCCCTCTCGCATGTTGTGTTTAGGCAAGTTTTTCTTGAAGCGAAGAAGGGTTGAAGAGGAGAATTTCAACATATAATTTCTCTTGTGAGATTGAGATGAAGGACTGAAGCAAATTTCTACACGTTCTATTATTTGAAAAAGAAAATCTAAGTGACTTTTGTTTTTACATTTCTCATTCTTCATTGTAGAAATTTCTTATTGTGTAGCTTAGTGAATTTTTCTGGTTATTGGGATTTTTCTACGTTAAATCTTAGTGTGTTTTTTCTAGAATTATTTTGTTGTACTTTTGTTCGATTTTTTTTTTAGATTTCTTGAATCGATGCGACCCTATTCTACTATCTGATTTTTACTTCTAATTAATCAAAGTCTTAAAAGTAGATAGAGTTTTATGCCAACTAGCTTCGACAAACTTAAATATCTTTTATAGGTGTGACCATGTTGCCTAGTGGTTTATTCAGGAACAGTTCCTTAAGTTTGTAATTTCAAACAACGAAAGGTGGACACTCGCATAATGTTTAGGTAAGTTTTCCGTGAAACGAAGAAGGGTCAAAGAGGAGGATTTCAACGTATAATTTCTCTTGTGAGATTAAGAGGAATGTCTAAAGCAAATTCCTGTAAATTCTACTATTTTAAGAGAAAAAATCTAAGTGAAAATTTTTGTACATTTCTCGTTCTTTATAGTAGAAATTTCTTAGTGTGTGGCTCAATGACTTTTTCTTCCTATCGTGGGTTTTCCACGTTAAATCTTGGTGAACTTTTGGAATTATTATGTTGCAATTCTATTCGATCTTGTTTTTTATTAGATTTCTTGAACCAGTGCAATCCTATTCTATAGTTTGATTTTGATTTCTAATTGATCGAAGACTTAGGGTCTGTTTGGTTCGGCTGCAGCTTTTCAGCTTTTATAATGTAATACTAGCTTCTAAAAGAAATTGTCGGGAAGTCATTGTCTCGTTTGGTTGTAATGTGGGAAAACAATATGCGAGTAAGCTTTTTTTCTGTAAAAATGATCAGACTGCTCCTGTATATTAAAACTGTTTGAGATTTTCGATTTATTTATATGATATACAGGATTTGCAAATGCAATTTTTTTTTAAATTTTATGTTTTAAATATTCAAACTAATAAATATAAATTTTATTTTTAAAAATTTAAGCATCATTTGTGGTTAAATATATTGTTCAAATTAATAAAATGAAATATTTAGAAGCTTTATGTTAGTTAAAGATATTTAGAAGCTTTATATCTACATATTTTTATATATCTATATATTTTAAAAGCATTAAAATTTTTTATTTCTATAAAAGTATGTCTTACCGCAAGTCTTTCAGTCCACCATCTTCTGAAGCATCAATTGTTCGCTTCACCGGATCCCATCCAAAGCCAGTCGATCCTTGTTTTAAATAATTCCAAAGTTTCCACTCTTTCTGAGTTGGTTCCATTTATTTTTTAGCTGGAGCCTCTCATAAACCCCTGCTATGCGACCTCCTTAAACTTTGTAACAATGTTTTGCCAACCTTCTTGTTGAAAAAGAATTTGGCTTATTCCCTTTCTCGACTTCCGTTATGCATAGTATCGCAGAAAATAATTTTTATATCCTTCTCCCAAAGTGCAGGAGTAGCAACTTCTTTGTTTTTATTAGCCATACTATGAATAAGAGAAATATTAGCAATATATTTACTTATATTAGCATGGAGAGATAAATACAAATCATCCAATTCCAATATGCACCAAATACTGCAGGTGATGAATACCCATTGCAAGCAATAAACCAAATATGCTATATAAACACAAGGGAACACAACAATTTACGTGGTTCGATCAAATTGACCTACGTCAACGAGAAAGGAGTAATATATCTTCATTTATGAAATTGTGGAACATTTACATAGCTTAAAGGTTACATGAATACCCAACTTTGATGAACTTAATTCTAAACAATTTTATTAAAGCACTAAACAAGAAGATACAATGATTTGATTCACCTCCTTAAACTTTGTAAACAAAACTGCAACAAAAACAGGAAGTGTCAGAACTGCACCAGAAACAGGAAGGTAAACTACTTTTGGACATCAAATGCTTACTGAGCTAAGAACAAAGGTCATCTCAAAGTAACTAGATGGTATCCAAGTAAAAGTAGAGAAATCAAGTGGTATGTTTGTAAACCAGCTCGAAGGCATATCAAGATTAATATCAATGTTATAAAGAATGGTATTATAATCCATAACCCTTCTTCATTTCACTGAAATTGAATCAATGCCTTTGTTGAAGTATTATAATGGTATTATAACCCTTGCAGTTGTTGAAGTAATAAAAATGCCTTTTCCTTTCACAAATATAAAAACTGGTTCAAATTCAGCCCAACAAGTTAGATCCCAATGTTTACCTGTATATATATAGACTAGATAATCAATTAAAAGCTGAACTGGCCAGTTGAACATTCAGCCCAACAAGTTAGATCCCAATGTTTTCCTATATATATAGACTGTTTCAAATTCAGCCCAACAGAAGAAGCAGTTTAAAAGCTGAACTGGCCAGTTGAACAAGAAATGAAACAAAAGCAAGCAATGAAACCATCTGCTCCCTGAAAGGTAAGCCAAAGCTATTAAAAATTATCATTTCCCCCAAATTTATGTAAAAGAGAAGCTAATGAAAGATGATGTCCCCTGCCAAGGTGAAAGGAGAAAAAACTGTGTGGTACATAATAGATCCATACACAAGATAGATCCCAATATTTACATGCACATGTCTCAAACTAAAATTTGTATGTACAACATCCATAGAGAGTGTTTAAAGACCCATAACATAATGACACCAAAAATATACCATTACTATATTGCCTACAGATGAATAATTTTGAACTAAACATGAGCTCAGCTCAAAATATTTGAGGCAACATGACTTCTCACATGCCAAACATGACTTATCAATGGCTAAAAATGCTACACATGACTTCTCCCATAACATTACAGCCATGCAGCGTAAAAAATATATACACAATCGAGAACATGTGTTATAGAAATGTAAATAGCTAAGTACTGATGCGAGGATTGTATGTAAAGCCAAAAAAATGCCAACAAAAGCCATGAAATTCTAAATTTAGTCCTACGCGGAGAGGGAATTGCAACATCTGGATCACTACATGCCTTAGCAACATTAGCATCGTTAACAATTCCATATGCCAATAATGGTGCAACAAGAATCCATTTTGTGCAATGTCGCCAAACATTGCATCAAAATAACCAAACTCAGCTAATTTCGAATCAAAAAATAAAAAATAAACAAACTCAGCTAAGCTTCACACTGCATCAAGTTGTTCTGCAACCCCACTTTAGCAAATTATGGGATGCCAAAGTTAAAGCAATAGTAGGAAACAAACCAATGCTAAAGCAATACTCGGATTACCAAAATCGGCTACCAATCCATCTTTAAAATTACGGGATGCCAGAAAAAAAATTTGAGGATGCTACGAAAAACTATTTCATGCTTTCAACTAGTCCAGATCGAAGAAATATCAGAAGATGGAGATGGAAGGAAGGAGAAAGAGAGGAGAGGAGCAGGGGGCCTCGGGAGAGAAGGTTAGCAGTTAAATCGAAGGTATCAGTTACCTGGATTCGATCGTTTGTTCGGCCGAGGAAGAAGAGACGCAGCGGCACTGGAGAAGTTCTAGGGCAAAAAAGGAGAAGAAGAGTTCAAGCATGCAAACGAGCGAGCGAGGGCAAGCCTAGGAAAATCAGATGTTAAAGCGGAGTGAAAGTTGGGGCCGCGGGGTTTATCCCGCGGCCCGCTTTCTCCCTGCTTCGCGGCAGGTTGCCGCGAATTCGAGCCGGGGGTGTCGCGCTGTGCCGAAAAAACGAGGTGCGTCGCCGCGCCGCACCCGAAAAATCTGAACCAAACGCACCCTTAAAAGTATATATAGTTATATCCTAATTGGCCCATTCGACACACGTAAATATCTTTCATAGGCGGGACCACGCTGCGAAGTAGTTTATTATGGAACAATTTCTTAAGTTCGTAATTTTGAGTGACGAAAGTTTCCCTCTCGCATACAGTGTTTAGGAAAGCTTTTCGTGAAGCAAACAAGGGTTGAAAAGGAGGGTTTCAACGTATAATTTCTCTTGTGAGATTGAGAGGAAGATGCAATGCAAATTCTTGTAAGTTCTATTATTTACAGAGAAAAAATCTAAATGAAATTTTTTGTACATTTCTCGTTCTTCATAGTAGAAATTTCTTGATGTGTGTCTCTGTGGCCTTTTCCCTTTATCAGGGTTTTTCCACGTTAAATCTTAATGTCTCTGTGATATTTTTTGTCATTTACAAACACCATCCAATACCTATGAATTTACACATACAAGACCTAAACTTTACTATTTTACATTTATGCAACCTAAATTGAAGCTTAAATAGTAGATATGTAAATACATAAGAATTGAGTGGTATATATGCAAATCTTCTTTTGATTATGGTTCATTTACATACATACCACTCAATTCCTATGTTAAATATATAAATATATAAAACCTGTGTGGTACATTTGTAAATCTTCTTTTGATTATGGTTTTCATTTCCATTCACTTCTCTCTCTCTCTCTCTCATAAATCTAAATTTTACATAGATAAATATATAAAACTTGTGGGGTATATATGTAAATAACAGATTTATTGAATAAAAGAAGTAAAAGAACTAAAGAACTAAAGAACAAAAGAACTAAAGAACTAAAGAACAGAGATATTGAATATAAGTTAGCTGTCTCCCAAATAAAAACAATAAAGTAACCAAAGCATATGCTGCAATTGAAGAAATTTAGATACTATTTTTTATGCATTACCCTTTTTTTTTTTAATAATATATTTATTACATGACAGTCTTAAAAATATTATTAAAGAAAAATAAATTAAGAAAATCCATTTGTACAACATTTGTATGGCAAAAACTCACCTGACATATTTAGGGCTGTAAACGAGTCGAGATTGAGCGAGTTGAGCGTCGTGTCACGCTCCCAAAAAAGCTCTTAAGAGAGGTGGGCAGCCCAGGACTTATATACTGCTTTTCGGCCCTACACTTAGCTGATGTGAGACTAAATGTCCGTGACATTCTCCTCCACCCAATCACGTGACGCCCTCGTCACGGATCAGCTTCACCGAGGGCCCTACACCGTGGAGAGTCCCCACACCCGGCAGCAAGCACTCCCGTTCGATACCACTTGTCACGCTCCCAAAAAGTGCTCTTAAGAGAGGTGGACAGCCCATGACTTATATATCGCTTTTCGGCCCTACACCTAGCTGATGTGGGACTAAATGTCCGTGACAAGTGGTATCAGAGCGGGGTACTGCCTGCCGAGTGTGGGGACTCTCCACGGTGTAGGGCCCTCGGTGAAGCTGATCCGTGACGAGGGCGTCACGTGATTGGATGGAGGAGAATGTCACGGACATTTAGTCCCACATCAGCCAGTGTAGGGCCGAAAAACAGTATATAAGTCCTGGGCTGCCCACCTCTCTTAAGAGCTCTTTTGGGAGCGTGACAGTCGGCTCGTTATAATTTCGCTTGTGTTCGAAATGGCTAGTGAAGAATGTGTTTGTGTTTGGCTCGAATAAAAAAAAAATCATGTTTGTGTTCAGCTCGCATTCGACTCGAAATAGACTCGGTAGAAAGTAAAATGCCGCAGGTGTTATTCCGTAGAATAACCCATAACATAGCGGAATAACATATAATAACACAGCGGATGTTACTCGAGTGTTATTCTACGGTGTTATCGGTGTTATTCCACGGTATTACACCACAAAATATTGAGTATATTTATATATTTTTTTATTTATTAATTTATTTATTTCTTTTTGAGCCAATTTGAGTCTAACACGATCTTAACGAATCGAGCACGAGCTGCTTAACGAGCCAAACACGAGTTGCTCGCAAATAACGAGCCATTTTGACAGCCCAAGACATATTCAGGGGTCATTTACATACACACTACCCAATTCCTAAGTATTTACTCACATTTGACAACTAAACTTCAATTTTTTGCATTAATATCACGCAGAGCTTTCATATCATCACATAAAAAATAGTACTATTTTAATTTATAAAAAGTGAAATACATCTTTCCTTAAAATATGAAATACACTTTTTCATGCATGGTGCGTTTGGGGCAGCTTGTGCTTATCTATATAAGCCGTTTATCTGGAAACGCGACTGCAGGGTTCGACTTGCGTTCTGTGTTTAGTGTAAAAACTCAACTACATTTTCGGATAAGTTGTCCAAATATAATTTCCAAATGGTGAGACGGTGTCTTCAACAAACGAAGACACACGTACAAATTGAAGTGTTAGACATGTAAGGTATGTATGTAAATTGCCACTACATAGAAAAAAACTAAATAACATATAAATATTCATTTAAATGCAAAACTGTAATTAAAATATATATATATAGAAACTGATTCAAAAGTGCAATAATTCTATTTTGGTAGTTTCAATACTTCAAAGTCACTTAAGAGCAATAGCTAAACCCAATGCAGCCATTCCTTAGCTGTCCTCTATATGAGAACAATACAAAAAGCCAAAGCATAGACTCCATTGGTGAAATTTTCTTACTTTGATAATATTTTTTATACATTTTTTTATATAAAAATATACTATTTATTTAGTTCATAGTGTTGCTGATATTATATATATATATATATATATATATATATATATATATATATATATATATATATATATATATAAATCATAAGGAATTAAGAATATGACTTGTTTTGAGATCATATGACAACATAGTAATGCATTAATAATCTTATCAACAATGAGATTGCAATATCCAGTGAATAGAAAAAGAATAAAGTGCCAACATAGCCCTTGACAATTTAAAAGGGGTCGTTTTAGTCCCACAGTTTATAGAAATATCAAAATAGTTCCTGAATATTTTAAAATTGATATGTAGTCTTTTATGGAGACTATCTCAACCCCAATTTAAAGTCTGTGACTATTTTGATATTTTTATAAAAACTGATACTATAACAGTCTCATACAAATAGTCGAGCACTATTTTGACACTACTCATTAAAAGACTACAGAATTAAAATGAGTTAGTCTACCTCATCATTGTTTGGCTCAATGAGAGCCAAGTACACTTAAAAAGACATTAAAGGGTCGAGCACGACTTGACAACTTTATAAATATCAAACATGTTATTTTGACCCCCAATTAATGAACTAAGGTAAAAGGATACTTTCGTAATGTGGTACCGCTCACCTACCACATCTCACATACCGCTCACCTACCTCCCACCTACCACTCTCTTGCTTTGTATAAATAGAGAGGGTGTGAGGATTAGGAGAGCAAGGGAAGATGTCTTAAGCTACCACAAAGGAAGAGAGCATCTTGAGGCCTTGTATCAAGGTGTCGCTTGAGAGAGAGGCTATAGAAGGAAGATGAAGGCTCATCTTTATGTATAAGCTATGTATTCTACATTTCTTTTGCCTTAGTGAACTACTTGATTGATTCCCTCCCGTGGACGTAGATCTAGTTGGATCGGACCACGTAAACAATCTGTGTTTGCTTGTGTTCTTTGCGTTTCATTACTATGCCAGGAAGTACATATCTCACAACAATTGCCATCATCTTTTCTAAATTTTTTGTCATTTACATACACCATCCAATACCTATGAATTTACACATACAATACCTAATTACATTAATGCCACCCAAATTTTTTGTATTACATCCAAAGATACTCTCATTTTAACTTTTAAAAAGTGAAATGTACATTTTCAAACCAAAGGTGACATGTAAGTAAAAATTGAAACTTGGGGTCTATTTAGGGTTGTTGTAACTTATTGAATAATCTGCTGGTAAGCTGATTAAAAATAATCTGCTGATAAGTTATGTGAAGTGGCTATTACAAAATTATATTTTCTTAGAAAAGACAGACCGCAACCAGATCTAGGTGCGGTGTGAAAAAATAATTTTTTGCGTTTTGAAAACGCATAAACTGCCAAAACGCAGTTTACCCAAACAGGCCAAGTGCGTTTTCAAAACTCCACCGCACCAAATAAGCTACACCAAACGGACCCTTAAATAGTAGATGCATAAATACATAAGAAATGAGTGGTATATATGCAAATCTTCTTGTGATTAAGGTTCATTTACATGCACACCCCTCATTTCCTATGTTAAATAATAACATGTATAAAACTTGTGTGGTACATTTGCAAATCTTCTTTTGATTAAGATTCTGTTCATTTCTATTGACTCTCTCTCTCTCTCTCTCCTGCTTACTCTCTTATTTGTGAATTCACCAATAAATCTAAATTTTACATAGATGAATATTTAAAACTTTTGTGGTATATATGTAAATGACTATGTTAATTTTTCCCAAGGTGCATACTAAAGAAATAAAAAAAAAAAACCACTACAGAACAAATAACTACAAAACTAAAGAACAGAGATATTGAATATCAGTTAGCTGTCTCCCAAATAAAAACAATAGAAGCAACCAAAGCATATGCTGCAATTGAAGTTTTGATACTATTTTTTTGTAATTTATTACATGTCTGTCTTAAAGATTATAAATATATATATATTTGAAAATTTATTTGTACAATATTTGTATCAAGACTCTAATCAGGGTCTGCCACATATACATGTATGCCCCCAATTTAATATATGAGTTGGCCTATCTGTACACGTGGCAGACCCTGATTAGAATACTGATGTAAAACTACATCAGAATTCCAGATGCAATAAAATTTCAACATATTCATGGGGCAATTACATACATACTGCCCAATACCTATGTATTTACTTAGCACATCCGACACCTATACTTTAATTGTTACAAAAAGCCAAGCATAGACTCAATTGGTGAAATTTTATTGCTTTGATAATATTTTTTATACATTTTTGATGTATAAATATATTATTTATTTAGTTCATAGTGTTGCTGATATCATTAAAAAAATGATAATAAAAGTCATGAACATTAGGAGTTAAGAATATGAGTTGTTTTGAGATCATATGACAAAATAGTAATGCATTAATAATCTCATCAACAATAAGATTGAAATATCCTAAAGTGCCAAAATAGCCCCTGAGTTTTAGTGACACGGCTTATAGAAATGTTAAAATAGTTCCCGACTATTTTAAAATTGACCTCTAATAGTCTTCTATGGAGACTGTTTCAGCCTCCATTTAAAGTTTGTGACTATTTTGACACTTTTATAAACTCTGATATCAAATCAGTCCCATATAAATAGTTTGGAACTATTTTGGCACTACTCAATAAAAAAAGACTACAATTTGTTCGACTCGAATTAAGACGAATTAGTCTACCTTATCATTGTTAGGCTCAATGAGCGCCAACTACACTTAAAAAGACTTAAAGGGTCGAGCACGACTCAACAACTTTACCAACACCAAACATTTAAGTTCAGCTCGAGCTCGACCAAAAAAGGTTTGTGCAATACCAACGAAACCTCTCGAGTCGGTTTGAAGTAGAATGAAGTGGATGATAATCCCGCTAATAAAATTGGGGCATACACGGACATACCACATGTAATTCCTATGTATTTACATATTTAACAATTGGATTTTACTTTTTACATATCTACCGTCAAAATCTTTTATTTCACATAAAAAATAACACTATTTTAATTTTAAAACAGTAAAATACAACTTTTCATTTATAGTAAGTTAGCATAAATGTTGATGCACCATAAATATATATATATATATATATATATATATATATATATATATATATATATATTTGCACAAATCTCGAGACATTTTTTTAGAAAAAAATATTCAAGATTTAAATTCAAGAACATCACGAGCACTGATTTCAACAAGTTTATAGTCAACTGATTGCCTCAACAAGACGACCCCGATGATACCAAAATTGGTCAAATCTGAGTCTGATGAAGCAATTAAAACACATTTGGAGGCTTCATATCATTAATTGGATAGTCAAATGAATTACATCTAAAATGGTGAATTACATCTATTCATGCATAGATAAAGTGACAAATATGTAAAAAATTGAAGTTTAGGTGTTAAATATGTAAATACATAAGAACCGAGGAGTATGCAAGTAAATGTTCCAAGATAATATAGATAAGAAACTATTTACTTAAAAAAATACTTAAATTAACTTGCATAATAAAAGTCTCCTAATGCAGCTATAGAAATTTGTCCTTCATGGCCTGTCAACTATCAGGACAATTTAAACAATTAATTCATTGCAAAATAGAGAGTGAGGCTAACTCAATAGAAAATGCAAAGACAATTAAAGCCAGAGTAGTATAAGGATTAGATTTTTCTTATGTGATAAGGATTTGCAAATAAAAAAAATATGTATATGAATATACATGTTATACAAAATATATCATCATACACATGGATATACATCCATAGACCCAGACAATACACGCGTACGCACACACACAAACAGGATACATATCCGCAATCACATATATGCATAAATATATATGTCACGACCCGTCCAGGAGCTTAAATTTTCTAAGGCAGGAATAGACAATTGAACGAATAAAAACTTATTTTTTTTTTATTTTCTATAATAATTAATTAATCATCTAAAAATAATTGAAAAAGTCGCTACATAAAAGAAATGAAATTAAAACGATTAGATTTGCTTTATTATAAGTTATCCAAATCTTCTACAAATATCAACTTGAAAATTAATTATTTAAGAGACAACATGAGCCAACAAAAAGCCAATGAATAATAGTACTTCCAAACTATAGCAGCGTAATGAAAGATAAATAAAATAGTATATCTAACCAGTATGAAACAAACAATTGACTTCTTAGTTTTGATAATACATAATGTTTATAATATTTAAGAGCAACATACAATAACTTATCTATATGTTTTATTTTATCATTTACAACTGTCACAAGAGTATCTTCTAAATTTGTACAAATTAAGGTACAAAGATATCAATAACATTTTTCAATTATGGGCAAGGGTACCTTAGTGTACGCAACTATTAGCTATATATTATAAAATGCAAAAGTAATCATATTATATAGCCCATATTAGCTATATATATGTTAATCCCATTCAACATAATATAATTGTTGAATCCTTTTAGAATGTAGGGTCTCGTGTAGTTCATGAACCCATATAATACAATAAATACCTTATGAGATAAGTGAAGGAGGTGAAAAGGAGTAGAGGATTTCAGGTTATGTATGTTACCCTCTGATGGATCCCTTCTTTCCCCTTCCCCTCTTTTATATAACTCTCAACGTTCTTGTCATTGTAGGGCTATAAAAAATAGAAAAATAATAACTTGTATGCTATATTGTAAGAGGCCTGTTGAGAATTATCGTTCGACTCATAAATAGACATTGACAGTGATGAGTTTGAGTTTGCTTCCTCTTGTCGTGCAAGCAACCTTGAAGGTTTATTCGGTGAACTTGTCAGGTAGCTCGATAAATGCAAGCAAAATCAATGGAGGAACTTGATCAGTATTGCCTAGCTCAGGCGGAGGAGCTCACATGAATATTGGCGAGCTTAGCGGAGGAACTTGACAAGTTCTTTTGAGAGGCAAGTCCTATAGTTGTAACTTTGGTACAATCTGCTTGCAACCAAGCTATACGTGCATGACAAATGGACTCTATCCATTAAGCCCATAGGGCATACCTAGTGTTTGGGCTTCCCTCATATATTAGAAAATCAACTTTTGGATACACAATAATTTATATATCTTTGAATAATGTGTATTAATAATTACTATAAGAAAACATATAACATTCATAATGATATGATCAATAAATTAAAAAAAAAAAACACACACACACATCATAATAAAATTTAGGGCTTATAAAAATAATCAGACGTTAAGTTAATTATCAAGTAAAATATGATTGAACACAAAACAAGCTTTTTTTTATCACCCTAAACTATACAAACTATGATCTTTCAAATAATGCATGAAACTTTCAACATATCATGCAGTTAATCCTATGGATCACACTCATTCAATGTTGTATGCAATGTTATCAAAAGGTCATATTGGCGGTCAATACTTCCATTTTGTTGTAAGTTCACACTATCCTATAGGAGAGGTCACATTGCCTCCAACTAATTCCTTTCAGCTATAAGCTCCTGCTGCCCTATAATGGTTGTGAGACATGAATATATGCAGGAAGATTTACATACAAACCAGCCAATTCCCATGTATTTACATATCTAACACCTAAACTCTAACTTTTATATACATACCACCTTACCTGTAAACTAAAAGGTGTATTTCACCTTTTGAAAGTTAAAATGGTGATATTTTTATATGATGAGATAGATTTGGCTGGTATAAATGTAAAAGGCAAAGATTAGGTGTTATATATGTAAATACATAAAATTGGGTAGTATGTATGCAAATGCCCCATGAATATAATGTTTGGGTGTACCTAGATTAGTCAATATACCACATGAAGTAAAAAAAACATAAAAAATCAAATGTAGACTAGCTTTGCTTAATACAACTCACCTAAATTCATGCTCAAATATAGGTGGTATGTGGGTACTTGAGAAATTGTTCCGCATGTTTCACTCAGGAATCTCCATCACTTTGGATCATCCCAAATGTTTTACTCATCTATTATAGAATTAAAATACATAAAAAATAACACATATATTTTCTTTGTATTTTATATCACTTAAGCTAAGTATTTAATGCCTCCTACAGCATGACACCATATAACGCCTATAAAAGATATATTGATATCTTCACACATATAATTTTAACCAAACAACATGATATAATCCATCATTACATCACTCAATCCAATCGCAAACGATACAAACAAAACCATACCTTAACCCTTGGCTTGTCCTGTCTATTCCAGCATCTAGCATGCTAGGATGATGTGGGCTAATTTTCCGTTTGGGGCAGCTTATCCGCAGCAGTGCCGTTTTCAAAACGCCGCCTCACCATTTAGAAACTGACTTTGAGTAGCTTATCAAAAAACACAATTGGTTTTTTTCACTAAAGCGGAACGTGGGTCGAAACCCACGGTCCGTGTTTCTAGATAAACGACTTATTTGGATAAACATAAGCTGCCCCAAACGCACCCTTTGTTTAGATTTGATGTTCAAATTATAAGTGAAAATGAATGTGATTAAGTTCTTTAACCAAAATTGATTTCACTTAAAGTTATTAATATCTTAAGGGTTCCCCAACACATTTGAACCCTTGTTTCATCATTAATAGTCCAACCTATGTCATCCCAAGATTCTAGAGCTTATGTTTAGAATAGATTTGATTTTATGAAAAATTAGTTAAGGATAACCTCACCCAAAGTCCTAGATCCAATGCTAAGGAGATTAAAGTGACTAAGGGGATCACAAGAGTGAATATAATTTGCCCTAAGGTGAACCGTGCTTCTTAAAACTCATTGATATGAAGTTCCCAGCCTCAGTTAAGATAAAGTGCTCTCAAGATTAGTTAAATATATTTTTTTTGGATTTTTTATTATTTTTCAAAATGTTCTATAAATTTTGAAGAAAATTGAATTAAAAGTCCTTAGATATACAAAGGACTTGTGATCCTCACCCAAAAGGTGGATTGGCCTTGAAATGTTTTAGAACTATTAAACTAGTGATTTTAACAAATATCATGCTTTTTTAATAACTTTTAACAAATATCATGATTTTAACAACTCCTCCGCCTTGAAATGTTTTAGAACTATTAAACTAGTGATTTTAACAAATATCATGCTTTTTTAATAACTTTTAACAAATATCATGATTTTAACAACTCCTCCGCCTTGAAATGTTTTAGAACTATTAAACTAGTGATTTTAACAAATATCATGCTTTTTTAATAACTTTTAACAAATATCATGATTTTAACAACTCCTCCGCCACCTCCGGCCATTGCCTCCATCCGCCACCTCCGACCACTGTCTCCGTCCGCCACCACCTCAAGATTCTAGAAAAGTTTATTACATTTCTTCAATAATCGGAGTGTTTTTTTGCATGGCTTTCAATGCAGTTGAATGATGCAAATGCAACAAAAATCACGTAATTGCACTAAAAATCATGCTGAGTGCAGTAGAAGTAAATTGGACATTTGCTGTGATAAACATATAGAAAGTTTAAACTTTATATCTAAGAATGACGAAAGAACAAGAAAAAAGTTGAAACTCAAAGTTATCCTCATTGCAATCATTTTGAAAAATGAACAATTCCTTAAAATTTATAAGATTTTCTGCCAAATCTAAGATTGCAATTCATCAATATATTTCATGACTATTCTCAAAAAGGATGAAGCTTTGATCATCCACATCACTCGCATTAGAGTGTCAAAACTAACGTTGAAGAGTGATACAAAAACTCATATTCTCAATTTAATATAATGAAGCTATCATGATACACTGAGAACCAAATGCTCTTTTGTAAACCTCACAAATGTAATAGCCCAAACTCTCACCCATCAATATAATGTTTGCTTTGGCCTAACAACCTCATTTGTCCCAATGGTGCCTAGGAGGTCATCCATCTTGATATTCTCCGCTTTGGCCTGATGGCCTCCAATTTTGTCCCATTGATGTAACTTGCCAAAAAGTAACCCATCCCAGGAGTGCTTTCTCACGAGCACACTTTAACTTTGGTGTTTCTTGCTAAACTCCAACCATTGCACCAAAACAAGCCTCGATATTCAAGTTTTTAGCTTCTACTTGAAGGGTTTCACAGCAAAGGTTGTTTTATTTTTCATTTATGTATAGCCTTGAAGGTCCTTTATAAAAAATATATTTTCAAAATAAAAATTCTTGATACAAATATATTTATAAAATATAATAATGAATTCAATCAATAAACCCTAACCTCTAGACATTGGATAGAGTTGATATGGTTTGTAAAGTGATGAATATTTTATATAATTAGATTCACATACAAAATTAAAGACTTAGTTCTCAACAGAAAAAGGTGTAGAGTCCATAAGATCTAGAGAAATTGAAAGAAACGATTCAAATATTCTGATGATAGTCACGTTTAGTCAAATCTCAATTAGGGGAGTTCACTCTTAAAATAAAGCTCTAAAATTAAAAATTTAAACACTTTAAAAAACTTATAATGATGATGGTTGTATTAACAATTAAAACTTAACTGAAAGGGATATTGATATCGTTCTATGGTTCTTAGAAAGTGTTTAAGAAGGAAATTTAGTGGGGATGTGGAAGTAGAATAACGAGGGAGTGAAAATATAGGTGGTTGGCGAGGCTTAGAAGGGATATGAGGTGTTCGACGGCTGAAATTCGCAGTGGACAGCAAGTTGGCCCAATTTTGATGGCTGTCTGGCTGAAAACAGAGAGCAAACGACGCATCAACGAGGTGTGGACGGCAAAGGAGATCCACCACTTGCAAAAAAAAGATGATACAAAATTATGGAGAACAAAAGATAGATATTAGAATCTCCACTCACAATAACAATCGTCAAAAGTCGCTCAAATTCATAAATCACTTGTTATATCACAAATAAAAATCTGTTAATAGAAAATACCTAACTAGAAAATAAAAAAAAAATGGGAAAAAAACCAAAAAGAAAAGAAGCAAAAAGAAAAACTTGCTAAAATAAGGAAAACATAATAAAAAAAGAAATGGTGGGGCCCGTAAATCTCGCAATCGCAAGATACGTTGCTTGCTGACCAGCAGAATCGCAAGGTAGCTAAACCGCGAGCATCCGCTTTTGTGACGATCACATCCCACGTCAGAGTCGATCATCCAGTGTCCGTGACTATCACGTCCCACGTCATTATGCCCGGCTAAGATAGCTCATTTGTCTTATTTTCTAGAAGCTTCTAGAATCGATCTACCACCATAATAACAAAATCATCACATTGTTGAGTCTAAGATAGTACCACTGCAAAATATATGTTAAAAGTCCATTTCAAAGAACTCCAAAACACATGCGTCATTGCAAAGCTTGCTCGGATAGAATAAATAACCATCTTATTTATGCACAATCAGAGTTGAAAGTGCACACAGATAAGTGTTCTTCCAAACCAAGCCTCAAGTAATTAAATATATAAACTGATTCTTCCACTCCTTATACTTGGACACATCTGATAAACAAGTCTGTTGGAATAAATCGATCCATGAATGAAATGTGGCATTCTTAATCTTCCTAGGCGACAACAATCCTAGAAATAAACTGTCAGTCACGAAATCCGAAAAAACACCCAAAAGTATTTGCCTCTTTTTTGGTATTGGCTCCTCTAACTCACAACCCTATTGAATTAAGAATATTTCTTCTATTGATCCTCATCTTAACGCATGCAAAATGTAGTTCATGGCACCATAACATCAAACCCTATAAGTTTGTCATTACCTCATACTCAGTACCTTCTAGGATAACTCATTCTAATCTTATTGGAGTGTGGTCTTAGCTTGATCACCAAGATCTCTCCCTCGTCAACTGCAAGTTTATACTCCTCTCCATTCTCCTCCATCGGGTCTTCAACCTCTGCCTCCTCCACCACACCCGGCTAATAAAAGATATCACCCTATGTTTGAGCAATCAGACATAATGAGCCCAAATCCATGACATTTATAAATATTTTTTGGCTGAGACGAATTTAAGAGTATTGGCAGTTTGCACCTTTTATCCATTGTGTACAGATTTTTTTTCTTTGGCGATGTTAAACTGGATGCTCCATTGAATGTTTACTGCTTGATCATGTAATTGAACTATGTTTGAAGTGTGTTGTGGATCTAATACAATTGTGTTTGTCTCTCAACCATCAAAGCTAGGGTCTACACATCCTATATTGTCCAATACGGTTATAATCAAACCAAGTTGTCGATAGATGGTCTCAATCGCCCCAGATATCAAGCTAAAGTGTTCTCTAGTTCACACATCAACATAAGCTGCTCGACTTCAATGGTGTACTTCTCTACTAAAAGGTCTTTTTGTTGCAAGTGTTAAAGCCTCTAGAACACGTCCTGCTCGTAATGTACTAGTAGATACTTGCTTTGCATCTCCTTTTTCATTTTAGATCAGGCTATGATTTTGTCTTTTCTCTTCAAACCATAAAAATACACTCTTCTTCAACTTAATGGAAGTTAGTTTATCCTTATGTCAGGTGAAATGTTCTTGTCTGCAAAGGCTCGATCCACTAACTAGAGTCACTCAATGAACTCATCTGGATCAATGATGTCATGACCACGCCCGATGCTTAAAATTAACTAGGCCGGGAACTGCGGTCGGGTGTCATTAACATTTAATGATCCACATTTAAAAACTTCCAATACATCCGAATAAAGTAATGAATAGTAAATCAACATCTGAAAGAAACAGTAAAGTGACACTATCATCATAAAAAAATACATATGATTCTCCTGAGGTAAACAAATCTCTCTTATCAGACATAACAACCTATAACTTTTCTTCTCCTGAAAGAAAATTTTAACTTCAACTATAAGTAAAACTTAGTGAGTAATTATAATCTAATATGCATTAAACTTCTATTGTTATTTTATGCTATGCATGAATGATAAGAAGAAAATATATTTCATTTCATTAAAAATTTAAAATTATCCATTTCCGTTTCACTTTAAGAATTTACTAGTTTAACATTTTTAATAGCATCACAGGATTACTGTCACACCCGAAAGTATCTTCAGAAATGTGCCTGAAGACATACTTTAAATGTGTCTGAATGCACCCTAAAAAATGTACCTAAAGGTACCCTTAAGTTTCACCAGAAGACGCACCTTTACCATTTCTTTATGGTGCACGGGAATACCATGTGGGAATAATCTTGCATGACTTAAATATTTAACTTTCATTTCATTTCATTTAAATTACCTCCTTTTAAAGATATTAATCATGTTTTTCCCTTTCCCCTTTCATTTCGTTTCATTCTTAAGCTACAACATGCATACAAACATAAAATAATTGTCTAATGGACTAAGGAAATAATTACTCGCCTTAGCTTAGCTTGCTTGACACGCAGACTCCCTGAGCCTTGACCTTCTAGGCTTAAATGTGCTTCAACCTAAAATTACAGTTAAACATTAATAGTTTATTAAATATCAATTCCTAATTAAATTAAATTTCATACCTTATCTTTTAAAATTATGACTTCTTCCTCAAATCCAAAGGATTAACCAACCTTCTTCCTCATTTCTTAACCGTAAGAATGTTTAATAATATTAATTAATTTAGCTAATTACCTCATTAATTTCATTAATACTATAAGGTTTACCATTTACCTTATAGACTTTAAGATCAACTCCTCCTATGCTTGCTTCTCAAACTTCTATTCAAAGCAGAAAATATCAATATTAGGATCTTGATTCAATAAAACTTCTCATTAATACTTATTTAATTAAACTCAAACTCACACACACATGACAAATAATATACACAACATTATTTATATAATAATATATTAATAAACTTATAAAAAATATTAAACATACCTTTATGTATCATCATTTGCCCTAATCTCCCCCACTGAGCTGCACGAGCTCTTCTTCCTTCAGTCCCATCTCACCCCAACATAAAACACGACCTTTGACTCCCTCCTCCACGTTGGGTCTTCTTCTACACGCAAGCACGACAAATAGGTCTTCCCCTCCGTTTCTCCTTTGGAAGGCTCAACAGCCCTAAACAATCCCACACAAGATTTGTTGCTTCCTTGCACTGCTTCGGCTTCTCTTATGCGTCTTTGAATGTGGCTCGATCCAGGTAAGCCCTCGCCCCTTCTTCGACTTCTCCTTCTTCTTCCTCCCCTATCTCGAAAGCCCTAACAATACACACGGTAACACAACCCTATTTTTTATTCAATCACTGTTGTATAACAGGAAATGACAAAAAGTCGATTTTCGGATAGAAGGCTGCAACTTCTACAAAATATTACTGGTGCATTAAGTCTTGACATCCTTACAGGTCTGATGGGAGTTAGTGGAGCCGGAAAAACAACATTAATGGATGTTCTTTGTGGAAGATAAACAAGTGGCATTATTGAAGTAGACATAAGAATTGAGGGATACCCCAAAGTACAAGGGACATTTGCCAGGGTGACTGGATATTATGAACAAAATGATATACACTCTTTACAAATTATCATTTCCGAGTCAGTTATGTTTTTCAACCTGATTAAGACTTCCACAGGAGATACATCGAGAAACTAAAGCAATAAAGCAGTCTAACTCATTGTGATATTATGAATCTAATGACAACGTAAAGTAAAAAAGAAAAGTGTCAAGCTAATCCCCTGATTTTTTGCTGGGGATTATTGTAGCACCAGAAAGTGTCAGTTTAGTCCCCGAATTCTTTTAATATGAACTAAAGGTGTCCCTGCAAATGACTATTTTAGCCCTAATTTAAAGAGTATAGTAACTAGATTAGCAATTCTGTAGACTTTACGACTAAAATGACTCCATGCAAACACCCAAGAGATCATGTTGACACTTTGAAGTAAAGTATACATTTTAGAAGGTCTTTTAAGTGCTTTCTAAACAAATGGAAGTCAAGATATACAGCCCAAACCAACATAATCAAAGGCTATTCCCCATGTACTATAACAACAATCCTGATGTCTAATGTGAGTATTTCCAAAGGAATGCATTCATCATAATTTGCCATATAGAATAAAGTGTCAAAGTAACTGACTATTTATTTACATGGGGATGTTTTAGTCTTAGTGTCTATAAATGTGCCAAATCAATACAGAGACAAAAGCTATCAATCATTATAAGCTAAAGATGATAAAATTTTTATATATGAAAATTAAAAGTACTATTACCGTATGATAGACACAATAGCTATCAACTAACCTTCATAAAAAATTTTCTCACACCTTCAATACAGACAATTAATCATAGTCTTGCGCCTATGAAAACAACTTAGAACCAGATCTTAAAATCTTTACAAAATTAGAAAAAAAATTTTCTGCAGTAACTTATCTACAAAACTAATCCGCCTCCTAATAAATTAGCTTGGAAATCAAAACACTCTAAGTAGAGCAGGGCCACAAATCTTTAGAGCCCATACTGACAACTTTTTTGAGGGTCATTACACTTCATTAGGAGGGGTAAAAAAACTACTCATTGAGGGTTTCATGAATGACTATCTATAAGAATAACCATGTATATTAAAATCGAATGCATGCAAAAATGTTTTGGCACTTGAGAGCACTACATATATTTTTTGAACACTACTTCATAGTAAGCGCCATTGTATTATGTCTATATGCGACCACGTTTCCCCATAAAGAATATTATATAAGATTCATTAAAAACTTTATGATTAAAAATATATCATTCCTTGTCTCTTTTGTTGATAATATGCATGACTCATATCTTACAATTTAAAACTCCGCCATTTGGTTTCACCAGACCCGTTGACCTTTATGATTTTCAAAGCATTAATTGTGCATCCGGAAGGAAATAGTTCTAAAAATGTGCTCTGAGGGCACTTGGATGGATGAATATGGATATAAATTATTCATTTAGCAGCAATATATCTCATAGAATAGTCTATATATTTAATTTTTTATACTTTATGTTATTATAATTTGAATTGTAATAAAACTATAAAACTTATTTGATTGTGTTAGTTGTTTTTAAAAACATTTAAAACACCTAAACATTATTTTGAAATTTTTTTAAACTGATTTATTTTTTCAAATATAAAATAAAAACACAAATGCAAGGAATAACAAAAGCAACAAGCACAATGATCCCAAATAAGACTTGAGTTTATACATACACAAATATTTACATACATAAATAGTGTGTGTGTGTGTGTGTGCGCGCGCGACCGTAGCCTGTTGAAAGGCAGCCTCAACGTAAATCTGCCCTGGGTTCGAATCTCAGATGAGTCGAATTAGCACATATGAGGAATCGTTAGTATTTAGGGGATATAATGATATGTCTGCCCTAAATACCAATTCCCTTTTAAATATATATATATATATATATATATATATATATGAATGTGTTAGATAATCTGGAGAGCATCGCAGCTCCACATCCTCAGGAAGCATCAGATGTTGAGTAGACATTTCTACCACCTCGTCAAAATGAGAATGCTGTTACTGTTAGTCAGGAGCAGGGGGTTCATCCTCTTCTACATGATCAGATGAATCAGTCTTTGGATGAGAAATGATATGTTTATACTTCTAGGAGGACGAAGAAAAATGGAGGCACACCCCAGCTTGGGAACTTAATGGATGATATTTTGGTAACTTCCGGTAATGGCACGACACTCAACGGTTGTTAGTCAGCTCGTTCCTGAACCGTAGAGCGGAGACTAAGCCGACTCGTCCCTAGCTGCTTGTTTCCGCATGAAGTTTGAATTTTCGAGTTTAATTGTATCTTATCTTTTTTTGAGATGCTAGTGTGTGTTGTATCATATGGTTAGGGTGCCTCTTTTGGGCCCTTTCATATATTTCAATAAAATTAGCTCTTGGGCTTTTCAATATATATATATATATATATATATATATATATATGAATGTCATGAATTTTGAAATGTTTTGATCATATTCTTAGTGGATATTTATCATTGTGGACAAACTTTAAAAATATATGAGAATTCTGCCTCTATTTAAAATACTTAATGCTGTACATAACTATGGGATTTTAATAACCATCATAGTCAATTTCTGGAAAGGCTAACGTTAGCCACCGCCAGCAATTCCTCTATATATTCCAGAGCCTAATTGAGTTCTTATTCAACTCAAAAAAAATCTAAAAAAGGTTTTGCACACAACCTTGAGAATTAAATTAATCTTAAGCTCAATTGAAACTAACATAATAAAACTAAAACATCTGCAAGCATATTCTCTTTGGCAGATGCCACCTTGATAGCTTATGCAGTATTCTAGAGGGGAATTTGCATACCACCATCTAATTCTTATGCATTTACATGCCTAACACCTAAACTTTACTATTTACATATATACCACCCAACCCTTTCAAATCACATCAAAAAGATCACTATTTTGACTTTAAAAACTGAAATACACCATTTATAGGTAGGTGGTATATATGTAAAAATTGAAGTTTAGGTGATATGTAAATCCATGGGAATTGAGTGGTGTGTATGTAAATCTTTCTATTCTAAATTATGGCCCGGGAAAGATGTGAAAATCAAATCAAATGATTTCATTAATGAGAAGGAATTATTTTTTGCATTAAATATCGAAAAAGTTTAGGCATTAGCCATTCACAATGAATTACCATTACTGTGTTGCAGTTGTGAGGGGAGAGTGGAGGACCTGCTGGAGCAGACGAGCAGCGAAACGCTGAGTAACTCCACCAACAACACGACCGCCAAGAATTCGAGCTTCAGGTTTCTGAAGCACCTGAGAAAACCATGCATTTTGGTTAGAAGAAAAACAACCAAAAGTTTTATCCTGAACAAAGTTATGTGATTAAATGTAGGAAAAATATTTTATTATCACACAATTCTTATGTATTTACATATCCCACACCTAAACTTACATATTTACATACGTAGCATTTTGGTGTTCTAAAAAGATGTATTTCACTTTTAAAAGTGGTAATAGTTCTAATTTTAATGTGATGTTAAATATTTGAGTGCTATGTGTGTAAATATGAAAGTTTATGCATGAGATGTAAATACATTAGAATTGTGTGTTATGTATGTAAATATCCCTGATTATTAAGGCTAAAATACAGAATAAGTTGCATTCGGGTTATGGTTTTTATGATATACACAATTTACACTTGGAACTATAAGATCTGAAAATATGTGTGAAACATATATTCAAATTGGACACGTAAGACATCAAGTGCTACGGATCAAATTTGACCCTCAAATTACACCGATAAAAAAATAAAAATAATAATTATAAATAAAAGAAGACAGCGATACAATAACTTTTTTCCTCTAGTTTTGATGGTTCTATGTAGCCGTTTGTTTGCAAGAATTTAGGATGTTAATGCATTCAGAATGCAGTGTAGAGTAAATTCATTGTATTTTTAATACTTTATGATGTTGGATTGACTGTCGAATAGATTCAGAAGACTTATTTTTTGTCTTTGAATTGATGTAAAATAAAAAGGGATCAAAAAATCATGGTGAAAGTTAAGAGCTTCTCCCAACTGTTTTCCGTTACATTCTAAGTTCTCCTTCATGAAAATTCCTTTTTATCAGGCTTCTAATGATAAATGAATAAGCACAACAACAACAACAACAAAGCCTTCATCCCATTAAGTGGGTGTCGACCCCATTAATCCTTTTTCTCCGCATCCTATTTAGTGTCATATTTTCATTTAATTCTAATAAACTAAGATCATTTTTTATACAATAAGCCCAAGTCTTTCTAGGTCTACCCCTGTCTTTCTTAACATAAGTCGAATCTAAAGCATCTACTCTCCTAATTGGATCATCAGATGGTCGATGTTTAATGTGACCAAACCATCTAAGGTGACTCGTTCTAATTTTGTCCGTCACTGGAGCTACACCAACCCTATCACGGATATATTCATTTCGTATTTTGTCTCTAAGTGTAAAGTCAATCATCCACCCAATCCTTCTCATCTCAGCAACACTTAACTTAGTATTATACTTCTCTTTTAAAAACCAACATTCAACACCATAGAGCATAGCAGGTCTCACCACCCTCTTATAAAATTTTCCTTTCAGTCTAAGCAGTACTTTTTTATCACACAATAGGCCTGAAGCATTCCTCCACTTCAGCCAACCAACTTGAATTCTACTATTAACATCCCCATCTATATCACCATTGCTTTGAAAAATAGACCCGAGATATCTAAATTGATCACATCTTTTAATAATTTGATCACCCAAAGTTACACTTCTGTCACTAGAGCTACTATTACTAAAATTACATCCATGTATTCAGTTTTAGTTCTACTCAAACGAAGGCCCTTAGACTCCAATGTAAACCTCTATAATTCAAGTTTTTCCTGGGCTTTTTCTCTCGTCTTATCCATGAGAAGTACATCATCAACAAAAAACATACACCATGGTACATCCTCTTGTAAATGTCTATTAAGACTAATCCATAATTGAAGTAAAAAGATATGGGCTTAAAGCCGATCCCTGACGTAAACCAACAAAAATAGAAAAATAATTGGTCAATCCTCCTTCAGTTCGAACAGAAGTAACAACTCTAATATACATATCTTTAATGACTTGAATATAAGTTATATCAACACCTTTCTTCTCAAGGACTGTCCAAAGGATATCTCTTGGAACCTTATCGTTAGTTTTTTGTAAATCAATAAAAATCAAATGTAGATCCTCCTTATTATCCCTGTGCTTCTCCATCAAATCTCTCAATAAATGTATAGCTTCCATAGTAGACCTACTCGACATAAATTCAAATTGATTATGAGAAATCTTGATAATACGTCTTAACCTATGTTCAATTACCCTCTCTCATAATTTTAAAGTATGACACATCAATTTAATTCCTCTATAATTTGCACACTCTTGTGCATCCCATTTATTCTTAAAAATGGGGACCAAAATACTCTTCCTTCACTCCTCGGGCATCTTTTTAGTTTTTAAAATAATATTAAAAAGTTTAGTAAGCCAAGAAGCTCCCAAATCTCCTAAAAATTTCCACACTTCAATTGGGATATCATCAGGTCCTACAGAATTTCCACCCTTGGATTGCTTTAAAGCCTCCTCAACTTCATTTTTACTAATACGACGGTAAAAATGAAACGTTTTATTATTATTGACGATATTAATATCACTAAGGTAGATCATATTTTCAGAAACTTCATTAAAAAGTTCATCAAAATAACTCACCCACCTATGTTGAATATCTTTTTCTAAGAAAAACACTTTTTGATTTTCATCTTTAATACAATTTACTTGAGTTAAATCTTTACTTTTATTTTCTCCTTGTTTGGCTAGTTTATACATATACTTTTCACCTTCCTTCGTATCTACTTTGTTATAAAGATCATTAAAAACATAATTTTTAGCGTCACAGATTGTTCTCTTAGATTCCCTACGGGTCATTTTATATTTTTCTCAGTTCTCAAAGCTTTTACATTTAAACCAATTTTTACAACATAACTTCTTATATTTTATCTTTTCTTGCACAATATTATTTTACCACTAACTATTTTTATTTATAGAAACTTTTTCTTTTGATAAAAGAATAAGCAATTGGATTAAATCAAATCCTAATGGAGCTTAGCCAAAATCCACAAGTATAAGCATCTTATTTTGATGGGGTTTCTTCTGCTTGTGAATAACTCCACCACTAAGTTTTCAGACAGTAAGACTTATCTCTTAATCGAATTATTCACCACGTTTCCATTTAGGAACATACCACTCAATTCTTATGCATTTACATATCTAACACCTAAACTTAATTTTTTATGTACATGCCACCTTACCTATACATGAAAAGGTGTATATTTCACTTTCTAAATGTTAAAATGGTGGTATTTGATATGAATGATTTGAGTGTTATAAATGTAAAAAGTGAAGTATAGGTGTTAGATATGTAAATACATAGGAATTGGGTGATATGTATCTAAATGCCCCTTCCATTTATTTTCAAAATCGTTTTGGTAAATTGGTATCTTGGATCCGTCAGAAAGAAAAATTATCATACCCAAATCTAAAGCTAGAAAATAATCTATGGAAGAGCTTACTTCAAAGTCAAGCAGTGGGTGAACCACTCCTTCGCCAATCAAAGAGGATAGAAAGAAGATTTAATAAATAAGTATTGTTGGTTACTGGCTTTAAACAAATGTCTCCGCACATAATAAAAGGGCACCAGATTTACTATTATTATTTACATCAGAAAATAAGGTATGTATACATACGCTATTGATTTTCTTACATATTTTATTGTTATTATTACTATTATTAAATATTTTATATGTATATCATCATTATTAATACTATTTATACATTTACTATTATTGTTTTATTTAGATATTATTCATCTATTTTATTTATAGTTCTTACTTTTTATATTTTTAATTAATAATATATGTTTTACATTTGGATGTGAGCATAGGATCAAGGGCGTGTGCATGTGTGCTTGTGTGCGCTTGTGGATAAGGGTGTAAATGAGCCGAACCCGGAGCGAGCCAGGCTCAGGTCGTGTTTGGCTTATTTATATTTCGAGCTCAAAAAGTGTGTTCGTGTTCGGCTAATTTGCTTAGCGAGCCGAACACGAGCCAAAAACGAGTTGTTCACGAACAAAAAATTGTTTTAATAACCCTAATCACGTACCCATAAGATGTTAAGGATTGGGGCAAGATTTAAAAATTATTGTTTATATTAAACCATCATTTGAATCTAATTTAATAATTTTTTATCTATTTTCTTAAGTAATACTTTTAATTGATTATAAATCATTGTAGCCTTTTAGTCAATTAATTTTTTTTAAAATACTACTCATCAGAAAAAAAAAAATATATATATATATATATATATATATATATATATATATATATATAATTGATGAGTAATATTTCGAGCCAAACCGTGCCGAACACGAACGAACAAATCTTTGTTCGTGTTCAGCTCGTTAACTTAGCGAATGAGCCGAACACGAGCTGCTCGCGAACAACGAGCCGTTTTGACAGCCATACTTGTGGATTTTGTTTTCCTTTTACTTGCATGAAATTTTTACATGGCATAACTTATATCCTTTTCTAAGATGATTTGTACCGAAGTTAATTTTTTGGCGCACATATTTATGTCAACAAGCTTGTTTACATTATTAGCCCATTTTAAGTTTGTAGCCATTAGGCTAGGCCATTAATGATTTTATTAAAGGGTTTGACTCGAGGACTAATAGCAAGCCAAATCTATTTTAGAGCCCTTGAATAATGGATTCCACTTAATAATAAATATATGTAATGTACACAAAAAAAAAATTTAAGGAAATTTACATGCATAGCACAAAATTCTTATGTATTTACATATCTCACACATAAACTTTCATAGTCACATCTATAACACTTTGGTGCTTAAAACCTATGCATGAAAATGTATATATCTTTTAAAAAGTGGTAATCATTCTATTTTTATGTGATATTAGAGATTTGAGTGCTTTGTGTGTAAATATGAAAGTATAAGTGTGAGATATGTAATACATAAGAATTGTGTGCTTTGTATAAGTAGAAAATATGTATGGGAGGAAAATTTACTTCACCTCATTATTCACATGCAGGATACATGTACATAGGAAAATGGAAACCAAACCCTCTTAATTTACAAACATACCAAATATATCTAATCTAAATTTGGAAAAAAAATAATTCTAAAATAAAAATAACAAAAACATAAATAGAAAGAAAATAAAACTAATTTAGGAGTTTCCAAAGCTATCTCCCAATTCAATCTTCCATGATAGGTAGGTGGTTAGCTAGCCCACCCTAGGAAACAGCCGATTGCTTCCTGATTTCCACACCTCCCCTTAAGCTGGATTATAGATATTGTAGAAACCAAGCTTGCTATTGAGCTCTGAGAAGGAACTTAAAGAAAGAGTTTTGGTGAGAACATCAACAACTATTTGTTGTGTCAGAATGTAGCTTAACCGTATAATTCTACCATTACCATTTTCAGAAACAAAGTGTCTAATAACTTCAATATGCTTGGTCCTGTCATTATGCACAGGATTTTGTGCAATATTGATTAGTTGATTGACTTTGACAAAACATATGTATAGACTAATTGGAGGTGCACCCCAATTCCCTTAATAATTTTTTAATCAATATCCCTTCGCATATTCCTAAGGGCGAGTGCCCTATACTTTGATCCTGCATTACTTCTAAAAACAACAGCTTGTTTTTAACTTCTCTATGTAACCAGATTTCCTCATAAATAGGAGCTATAACTTGTAGTTAACCTTCTTTCAACGAGTTCTCCAACCCAACATGCATCAGTGCAGACTTCTATCTTTCTATTTCTGATTTTCTCAAATTAATCCATAAACAACAGTCTTCTTGAGATATCTTATAATCTTGTACACCACCTTTAAATGCTCTTTATGTGGGCTACTCTTGAATTTGCTAACAATACTGACAGAGTATACAATATCCAGCCTAGTACGTGACAAATATATGAGTATTCCTACAATTTCTTTGTATCTTCCCTTATCCACAGATATGTTTTCTTCTCCCCTATTAGACTTCTTGTTGGGTTTCATTAAAGTATCAGCAAGTTTGAATCCATTCATGCATGTTTTCTTTAGCAAATCAAGAATGCCTCCATACTTAGAAAATATCTCATGTTTCTCTTTTATTATCATCAATAAGAATCATATCATCCACATAAACGATCAGTGCAGTAATCTTACCTCTCTGAGTGTGTTTAATAAATAAGATGTGATCAGCTTCTTTTTGAGAATATCCGTTAGATTTCACAATTTTAGCAAACATTTCAAATCACGCCCGTAGTGGTTGCTTAAGCCCATAGAGACTTTTTAAGTCTGCATACTAGGTGTTTGTTGAAATATTTCTCAAGCCTTGGTGGTATCCCATAAACAGTTCTTCCAGATCCCCATTGAGAAAAATATTTCTTATATCAAGTTGATGTAGTTCCAATTCATTGTTAACTGCTACTAAAAGGAGAACTCTGATAGTTTTCAGTTTAACAACTAGTTTGAAGGTCTCTATTAAGATCTGAGATCAAAATCAGCAAGCTTTGTCTTATAAATTAGGGCAAGCACAAATATTTTTTTTTCAATAATCTAAATAACTAAACAAGAATACAAAGAAAAACGCCTGCAATTCAAGAAGAGGCGACTCTCCCAATTCCGACAATTCAAGCAGTAGGATCTCTCCCAAATCTTAAACCTAAGACTCACAACTCAATAATCTCATGCTTTAACCTAAACATAAAGCTAATAAGCCCATTTATGCCATACACAATGATAATAAAAAACTAAGTTGCCTTTAGGCGTACAAAAGATAAAATTGACTTTAGGCTAGACACCAGCGTAACATTACTCCTCCCTTCAAAATACAACTTATCCTCAAGATAGGAAAAAAGTGTGTTCCTCATCCGCCACCACAGCTATCCATTTTTTCATCATCTGTCTCCCAGTCCTGCACTATGAGAGCTTGTAATTTTCAATTCTTGTAGCGGTGCTTTGGGTTAAACTTCTTATCACACCGAAAACATAACCCCTTGGCTCGCTACTCCTGAAACTCCATCTTAGGTGCTTGAGTGTCTTATTGATCGAGGCCCAGTATTACTGTCTCGTGCAGCTTCCGTCTGGGCTTTTATTATTTGAGCATTTGGTATCGTTACAGTCATTGTGGTTCGGTACGGGGCTACATTTATGCTACTCATGTTGGCCTTCTTCAACTAGTTTTTGCCCCTTATCATCCGGGCTAGCTCCATCATCACCATCAATCTCAGCAGTCTCAATAGTCAAAATATTGTTCCTATGTTGGGATTTAGGCGCATGAAATTTTCCTCCAATATTGTTTCTGAAATCCCACAAACCGTCCTGTCAATAACTCGAATATCTCTTTACATTTCATGACAATGCCCTCCTGAGTCTAAGGCATAGAATTACCCGTGTACACCTCCTTCTCGAATGAATGAATTCATTTCACGAACAAATCAGGCATCTAGCCTCCCTCCAATGAAATCAGGCTAGATCTTTCCCCTCCAAACATCACGCTGCAACAATGAGTTTCTCCTTCCGACCTAGCAAAGTATCGCTCTGCCCGATACACCCACCCATGTGTCTTCCCCTTAAAAATCGGCATCTTCAGCTTCCTAATCCTAACAACTCCACCCCAGCTTCCTCTCCCTACACTATTTTCCCACATGTATCGAGGGTAACATTATCTCCTTCAATCAGTCATAGCCCATCCTTGATTCTCTCCATTTCTCGTCGTGTTCATTCTTGCCTTTTGCATGATTTCTTCTCCTTATTTCAACCAAACCGCCTCCATCAGAAATCTCTAATCTACCCCCAATCGGAACCCTGTGAAGATGTTCTTGAATGAGGACGCTTACCTCAAATTTTTCACATCCAAACTCTTTCCTTTATATTTAGCCAATGAATCTCCGATCAACCCTTGGGTAGGGTTTGCAAATTAAATCGTTGATGGAGTTGGATTTTCTCTCAATAAGCTTCCTCAGCATCTCCTCCAAGCTCTCGAATCGGTTGTCAATAGCAAAAAAAAACTTTTCTCTATACCTTATTTAAGTTGTCTCACTTCTTCCTCCAATTTCTTCTCCAAATCATCCATCTTCTTGGTCTTCATTACTCCCAGAAAAATTTTCAATTACAAAGACAAAAAAAAGGTATACTGAAATCCCGTCGTCATCTCCACTGGTTGGTGCGGTTTGGTTAGGAGTCACACCACACACGCTATGATCCCATCTACTTCCTCAAACCGCGACAATATTACGGCGTTTAAATTAGAAGATAGATGAAGAACTGTATGCAAAGATCCGATCGGCTCGCAGCAAGCTCAAGCGCAACTGTATTGCACAAACGTAAGCCGCGACTTTGTCAGGTCCCCAACAAGCTCAACTCAGATCGAGTCACAATTAAAACTTGTGGATCTCTATTCGTCGTGATCCCCAGTGCTTCCTGTCGGCGAGCATTGTCCGTCGTGATCCGCAACAAGCTAAACTCACAACTATATCGTGCTAATCTAAGTCGCGATCCTGTTAGTCTAGGAGGCGGAACACGTGATCCTTTCGTTGGCTTACCCCTGGCGATCTGATCTCTATACTTTGCAATTCTTCAAGTCGTCTCTGATATCGCAAGGGTCGGTCACAAAGCGTGTTGATATCCCAAAATCGTCGCTTGAATACCAATTTGTTACGATCCGACGTCAAAATCAATAGACTTTTTCACAAAGGGCAAACACAAATATTTTCTTCAATAATACAACTCAACAAGAATATAAATATAAACATCTACAAAATTGAGAGGTATACGATTTATCCCGATTCCTACAGTTCCAAAGGTAATATCTCTCTAAATCCTAAACCTAAGAATCACAACTATCTCATGCCTAAACCTAACCCTAAACATATTAAGCTTATTTATAACCAAAAACAATAATAATAAAAGATTAAGTTGCCCTTTAGCGTATGAAAGATAAAATTTTCCTTAAATTAGGCACTAATGTAATAGCCACATAGGCTTGTGTGAAACTTTTTCAATAAATCTCGATCTAAATATCAAAATACCCCCCATCATTTTTTTATTTGATATTGAGCACACCAATTTGAATCCAACTGATTTCTTATCATGAGATAGTTTATTAAGAATTCATGTCATTATCCTTTAATGTTTGAATCTTCTCTTCAATTGCTTTCCTCCATTTTAGTTTTCCAAGAGCTTCATAGATGAATTCACAAATCTGCATACTATCAAGTTTAGATACAAATGTTAAACAAGTTGAGGATAGCTTCTCATACATTGCATACTCCTAAATTAGGTATCTAGTACAACTTTTGTCGTTATCAACATTAGAAAAGAAAGCGGATAACTCATGTTGATTTTCATAATTCAACATAATATTTTTATTGATATGAAAGTAGATGTAAATAACTCCTGCATAAATCCCAGAATAGAAAAGACAATAAAAAAAAATAACAGGAAAAAAATATAACACCTAATATCTCTAATTAATCAATTCATATTAATTGTTTGGAGATAAATGAAACAACATAAAATAGAAAAGCCTAAAATAGGAAATGAAATAAATCTAATCCAAGGAATTAATTTATTTCTCATAACTTCTCACAATAATAAATCACTTTATAATATAACTTCTACAGCTCCCCCTTAAATTGAACATAGTTGATAATCATGTCCAACTTGGATTTAAAAACATCAAACAATGGGCGAGAAAGATCTTGTGAAATAGAACTTGAAGTCTTTATCTAATACTGAGATTGTCTTTAACTGCAGTTCCTGCAGTGTTTGTAGGTAGTCGGAAGGTTTCTACAAGTAATGTTACGGGGTAGTTAGCAAGAAAATAGAGAATCTGCAAGAGAAGCTGACTTCTAGTTGATTGCGGTTGTATTTGACTGCAGTTCCTACAGTGTCTGTAGGTAGGTAGAAGGCTCCTACCAGCAATGTTGCAGGAAATTTTGCAGAGAAGTAAATAACCCGCAGAAAAAATTTGACTTATAGTTGATTGCGGTTATTTTTTAATACAATTCCTGCAGTGTTGTAGGTAGGCACAAGACTTCTATATGTAGTGTTGCAGGGGAGTTTACAGGGAAGTAGACAACCTCAAAAAAAAGTTGCAAGGAAAGACCTGCAGAAAAAAAGAAAAACTCTTAAGGTTGGCCCGCTGCAGCAAAAAACTTTGGAGGACCTACTGCATGAAAAAACTCCAAAGGAGAGCCTATTGCAGGGAAAAGCTCTGAAAAAGCATCTGTTGTAGGAAAAAAATTCTGAAGGGACAGCTGTAGGAAAAAAGTTCCAAAGGGACGGCTGCAGGAAAAAAAACTCTGAAAGAGGGTCGGATGCAGGGAAAAGCTCCAAAGAAGAGTCTGTTGCAGGGAAAAGCTCCAAAAAAGAGTCTGTTGCAGGGAAACGTACTGGAGGAGGGTCGAGAGTGGAAAAAAGCTCTGGAAGAAGGCTGACTGTGGGGAAAAGCTCCGAAGGAGGCCCTGTTACGAAGAAAAGCTCCAGAGGAGGGTCTGTTGCAGGGAAAAGTTCTAGAAGAGGGTCTGCTCAAGGAAAAAAGTACTCGAGATAGGTCAGCAACAAGACAGCTTCAGAGAAGAACCTGTTGCACGAAATAACTCTAAAGGAGTGACTGACTCACAATGCTCACTTGAATGTAAAGTGCTGTCATCATCTCATGATTGCTCGGTCTCAGTAATCAAACAACAAACTTGTCCGAAAAAAAATCACTTCCATTCATAGTCCAAAACAGGGTGACAGTCATCAAAGCCAGATAGCCACCCAACTCTTCATCATCAGCAAGGCCAAATAACTTAGATGCAACTAACCATTCCTTCAGAGATCATATGCAGCAAAGTTGAGACCGAAATATAGAATAACTCCTATGACAGATGGAAGCCAGCCCTTGCACAGTGCAAGGAAGCCAGCCCTTGCACAGTGCAAGGAAGCCCTCTTCCCTGTAGACTGTGCCTAATGCATGAAAATCCCTCGATATTGGTAAGGATAATTCTCGGTCTGGACTGTGATCCTGCCTCTGATCATGCTCATAAGATAAGTAGCGGTCACAGTAATAATGCCAACACATGGTCCAGTGCCAAGATGTAATGTAGAAGTAAGTTGTGCATCCTTGTTGCCATTTTGCTACTGGTAAAGCCACAAAATCCCTTTGGATGCCTATAGTAACATTTTAAGCCTCTCAAGTGGAGCAAAAACAGTTCTTGATACTCCTCCAGCGACACCTCCAGCCACAAGCGATTTTGCAGAAGCTAAGGATTGCGTGGCTTGGGGCCTTAACTCCTTCCATCACAAGCCACCTCCTCAGCCAGGTTCACGATCGTCATCAGAGCAGTCTCACCCGTGCTCTTTCACACAACATTCTCTATTGCCATGGAATGCCATAGAAATCACCAAGCACTTCCAGAGAATATCGAAAGCGTGGTAAAGCTCAAAAGCCTACGAACGAAAGGTCGAAGAAAAAGAGATCGAAGCCACCGATGAGTGTCCAAGAAAATATCTGAAACCGGCGATTTATAAGAAGCAACCTCCACTTCGCGATGTGGTGATGACGAAGATCGGAGGGTGAGAAGGAATAACGAATATGGCTGAGATGAGCCGAAGAGAGAGGAATAGGAAGTTTCTGGCAGAAAGAGATCTTCTCCTCCGGTTGATACTCTAAGGATTTTTTCAATGCTCTGAAACCATGTTGATTCTCAGAATTGAGCAGAATCTTTTTATGGATATGAAAATGATATAAATAATCTTTACATGAATCCTAAAACAAGAAAGACTAAAAAAAAAATAATAGAAAAGAAATTATAGAACACATAATATATTTAATTAATCAATTCATATTAATTGTTTAAAGATAAAGGAAACAACATAAAATAAGAAAGCCAAAAATAGGAAATAAAATAAATTAAATCCAAAGAAATAATTTATTATTCATAACTTCTCACAGAAACAAATTATTTTCTAATATAACTTCTAACAATTACTAAACTCCTCGCACAAAAGTAAAATTGGACTCCAGCTTTCGCTGGACTATTTCAGTCTTTGTTAGTTGTCTTCCACATACTCATGATTTTTTTTTTCTTTGTGTACACATAAAATTCTTTATTATAGATTTTAGGTTGGGTTGGTTCAATGTCCTTAACAAGGGTATGAGGGTTAGGTGGAATAGTAGGAAGAGGAGTCAGTTGGATTGTTATATAGGTGTCATCAAGTGCATCCCAAATTAATGTTCATTTGCACACTTCCTATAAATATCAGATTTCAAATAGTATGATTGATTTTCAAAAAATCATGACAACCGTGGAATTGTCATTTTTCGTAACGAAGAGTAACACCTATACCCCTATTTGTTGGAGAGATACCAAAAAAATTACACTTGATAGATTTAGGGTCAAGTTTGGAGTGAGTTGAGAAATGAATGTGAATAAAGAATAAGTAACCATCAAAACATGGAGCGGTGTTTTAAAGTTAAGTATCTGCCTAGACATTCAGTTGATAATATACATTGCAAGAACTCCTTCCCCACCAAAAATATTTTGAAACTTGATGATAAATCATAATTGAGTGAGATACCTCAATGAGATGTTTGTTCTTTCTTTCAGCTATCAATTTTGTTGTGGATTCAATACATGAACTCACATGAATGGTTCTGATTTTCGAAAGATGAGACCCAAGGATGGATTTAAAATATTCATTTTCATTATCAATTTTGAGGATCATAAATTAAATTTGAATCATGTCAACGATTGAAAATTTTGGGTTGTTTCAAATTTCTCCTACCTTAGGAATACCCAAATATTTCTATTGTGCTCAGCAATAAATGAGACAAAAAATCTAAACCCACTTAGGGTTTTCACTTTTGAAGGTCCTTAAATATCGTTGTTAATAACGAAAAAGGCTGTTAGGGTTTGTATTAGGCCATGATATAACCATTTCTAGTGTATTTCACAAGTTGGAAAATCTTTAAAAATTAGATTTTTATTGATAAACAAATAATAATACAACTTTGCAACACAATTGAAATTATGATGACCTAATCTACAATGTTACAATATGACCATATTTTCAACAAACAGAGACTCAATAGACTCAGAAATTTGAGGTAAAAGTAGGGGGAAGCACTCGTGTGTTTAAAGAAAGATTTTTCTTGAGCAGATGTAATTGAAGCATTTCAATACTGTCAATCACATTCCTCAATTCCACCACCTAAAATTCACAAGAGTTTACAAAAAATTTAGTTAGATATTTCATATCACGAGTAAGCTTATTACTAGAAATCAAAATTGTAGTCCAACAATGAAACATATAAAATAAAGGAATGAGTAATATCCTGATAGAGTTACACATCTCCTTTTCCAATAAATTTTTAATGTGATCCATCTGCAGAACTGGCTGATCTAGATATAGAAATCCCTTGATAGTTTACTATCGATGTCTCTGATCATATGGTCAGTGGCTTCTGAATCCATTATCCAAGTTCAAAATCTCTTATTATTGGCAAGATGGGATAAGGATATATTACATTGGTGTGTCAGGAGGTGAGGTTTGTGTGCTATTTTGAATTACCTTCTAGGAGGTTTTCCAGTACTTGGATGTTGGCTGCTACTGCTGCAGACTCAGCTGCAAGTTGCAGAAAACTGCAAGAGGATACCAATGAAGAAGGGCCTGCAGCAGGGAAATTTCAAGTACATGGAGTAGTTCCGATATCATAGGAATGCAAAGGAAGACCTACATTAAGAGGTCCAACTGCAGAAAAGATCTGATGTGCTCCACCAAGCCGGCTAAGAAGATTTCTGACGGCCATTGTAGGAATTCCTGCAGAAAAAGGAATCATATAGAAGATAGCAGAAGCCTACAGGGACAATCCGACAGGGATGCCTGCACGGGAAAAGTGCAGGGAAGAGCCTAGCTTCAGAAAGGGAGAAATTCAATTACCTGAAAACTGGATGAGGGCAAGGAAAATTCCGGAAGAGCCTGCAGGAAAAAATTCAAGCTTCGGCTGAGGAGAATCCAGTGGGGCAGGCATCGAACTTCAAACTTCCAACTACTTGTGTTTGGAAGTTTGGATCTGATGGAAGAAAGCAGCACGAGCATTAGAAGAGAATGTCTGCAGGGAAGGGCAAAATATTACATCCAGACTACGCACGTAGAGTTACGTGCGGAGCCCAATCCATGAAAGACACGTGGAATCCCGCAATAACGCGCAATAACACGGGAATAACACGAAAGAATATTCCGCGTGTTACTCCGCGGTTAGCGATGTTTCGGGCGGAATAATACGTGAATAACGCGGAATAACACGGGAAATATTCCTTCGTGTTATTCCCATGTTATTCCGCGTTATTGTGGTGATATTGTAACACCACCACAATAACACATCAATACTACGCGGAATAACACGGGAATAACGCGGAATAACACGGGGAATATTCCCGGTGTTACAATACTACCGCAATAACACATGAATAACGCGGAATAACATGTAGGAATATTCCCCGTGTTATTCCGCCCAAAACACCGCTAACCGTGGAGTAACACGAAGAATATTCCTTCGTGTTATTCCCGTGTTATTGCGCGTTATTGCAGGATTCCACGTGTCTCCCATGAATTGGGCTCCGCACGTAACTCTACGTGCGTAGTCCGGATGTAATATTTTGCCCAGGGAAAGAGTAACGCATGTATGCATGGAAAGGATCCTGACGAGCCTGCCGTTGAACTGCTCCACATGCGAGAACAAAGGAGGTGATCAAAGGATCAGGACGACCATGCCGTTGAATTGCTCCACACGAAAACAAAGATCTGCAGCAGTACGATTCCGCACTGAGACACCTACAGAGGATCAAAATCCTGCAAGGAACTCTCATGGAGCAGGAAGCAAGGCTACGAAGGGCCTCTATGCTGAACATTGCCATTGTCGAGTTCTAAGCCCCGGATGTCAAAAGTTGAGGATTGTGTTAGGCAATTGACAACCAACGTAAAACTTATCTAAAAATCATGACATGAATTCCTTTGATCATTGTGTAAATGGTAGGGCGCCCCCTAGAAGCAACACGTTGTGTGGCCTAAATACAGTAAAAAGTATGCAAGGGCCGCTACACTGCACCCGGATGTAGTGTCAAATAAGCAAGGGTTTGTATATTATGGACGGATACAGGTAAAGAAGTTAGTCCATGAAACCAATACTAACATAGGATCTTGGAATATAGATACTCGCTAGTAAATTAACGGAATTAGTTGATATTAAAATTCATTGAAAGATAAATATCTTACGTATTTAAGCAACTAAATGGGTTGAACAAAATGATAAAGAGAATAATAACTTGGTTTTTTTAGACTTTGGTATTCTAGTAAGAGTCGCGCTAGAAATGATGTTGAGTTTGAAAGATGATGTTGTAAAAATTAATAGAGTTGGAGATAGAATTATAGCCCTTAAGATTATTATTGATACTAAGATTTTAACATTATAAATGCTTATGCACCTAAAGTAGATTTAGTATAGGTATGAAAGATAAATTCTAGAATGACTTAGAAAACTTAATACAAATGATACATCTTGAAGAAAGATTTTTATTAGAGGAGAATTAAATGAACATGTCGATAGAGTGGTAGAAGATTTCAGAAATATTCATGGTAGGTACGATTTTGAAGTGATTAATGAAGAAGGTGAAGTCATATTAGATTTTAGTAGTGTGTGATTTTGCTATTACTAATACTTTATTCAAAAAAAAAAAGACGAGCATACTATTACTTATAAAAATGGATATAATAAAACACAAATTGATTATTTTCTTATGAAAAGAATAGATCCTCGAGAATGTAAAGATTGTACGGTCATTCCAACTGACAATTTAAATACACAACATCGATTATTAGTTCTAGTTTTAAGTTTAAAACTTGTAAAATAAGAATAACATGATTCATTGTCGTAGAATTAGATAATGGTACCTAAATGACACTAATAAAATTATTTTTACGAGTAAAATTTGATATTTTAAAACTTGGGATGTTCAGAGGAAACAAATACTACGTGAGATAAAATAACAAATACTATTTAACAAGTGTCAAAAGTTGTACTTGAAGAATCAAAAAAAAGTTTCTATAAATAAAAATAATTGATTATGGAATAATAATGTGCAGGAAAATATAAAATATAAAAAGTTGTGTTATAAAAATTGGTTTAAATGTAAAAGCTTAGAGTACTAGGAAAAATATCAAACAGCCCGTAGAGAATCTAAGTGAACAATCTATGATGCTAAAAATTCTGTTTTTAATGATATTTATAATAAATTAGATAATAAGGAGAGTGAAAATATGTATAAACATGTCAACCAAAGAAAAAAGAAAACTAAAAAATTTAACTCAAGTAAAGTATATTAAAGATAAAATTAAAAAAGTGTTTTTCTTAGAAAAAGATATTTAACATAGGTGGCTAAATTATTTTGATAAACTTTTTAGTTGAGCTTTTGAAAATATGATCGACCTCAGTGATTTTAAAATCGTTAATAATAATAATAAAACGTTTCATTTTTACCGTCACATTAGTAAAAAATAAGTTGAAGAGGCTTTAAGGAAAACAAATGTGAAAAGTCTGTAGGATCTGATGATATCTCAATTAAAGTGTGGAAATATTTAAGAGATTTGAGAGTTTATTAGCTTACTAAACACTTTAATATTATTTTAAAAACTTAAAAGATGTCTTAGAAGTGAAGGAAGAGTATTTTGATCTCTATTTTAAGAATAAATGGGATGCAAAAGAGTGTGCAAATTATAGAGGAATTAAGTTGGTGTGTCATGCTTTAAAATTAAGAGAGAAGGCAATTGAACATAGGTTAAGATGTATTACAAAGAATTCTCACAATCAATTTGCATTTATATCGGGTAGGTCTACTATGGAAGCTTTAAATTTATTGAGAGATTTGATGGAGAAGTTCAGAGAAAATAAGGAGGATCTAAATATGATTTTTATTGATTTAGAAAAAGCTTGCAATAAAGTTTCAAGAGATATCCTTTGGAGGGTTCTTGAGAAGCAAGGCGTTGATATGACTTATATCAAGTAATTAAAGATATCCATACTAGAGTTATTACTTGTTTTCGAACAGAATGAGGATTGATCAAATAGTTTCCTATTTCTGTTGGATTACATCAGAGATCGGCTTTAAGTCAATATCTTTTTACTTTAGTTATGGATGGTCTTACTGGACATTTACAGGAGGATGTACCTTGGTGTATGCTTGTTGTTGATGATATTGTTCTCAGGGATAAAACGAGAGAAAAAGCTCAAAAAAAACTTGAATTATAGAGGTCAACATTGAAGTCTAAAGGCCTTCATTTAACTGAAACTAATATATAATGTTAATGGTTCTCCCGCTCTCATCTTTGCTCTGCTAGGGTTTCACCCATGGCGATTCTTGCAATCTGCTATTTCAATTCGATTCTTGTTTCATCGTGCTTGTCCTTCATCATTTTCATCCCGCTCTCGCCTTTGCTCTGCTAGGGTTTCGCCCATGGCAATTCCTGCAATCTGCTACTTCGATTTGATTCATGCTTCATCGTGCTCGTCCTTCATCAGCTTCGTCATTTTCGTCGTCTGTTTTGTCGTCCCTCGTCATTGTCCGCACTTCGCTCTTGTTCCGACGTCTGCTCGGCCTTCGTCGTTTTCGACATCGCGCATACTCGGCTTCGAATCCCTCTCGACTGCTCAGGATCGAACGCCAGAACGTCAGGAAGTCGTTTCGGCTCGGCTTCGACTCCTTCAGCTCGTCTGCTCAAAACTCGATCTCGATTCCCCCTCCCGCTTGACTGCTCAGGTTCGACAGCTGCACCAGAATGTCTTCGCGGTAGCTTGAGCGTATGTTTTCATGATAGCTGGGATTGAACCTACTTCGGAGGTTGGCAAACCCTCCTATACTACAGTGGTTGACAAACGCAGCGCCCCCTTCTACCTTGACAATAGTCTGGTATTTCTGCAGACGTAACATAATTCTTTTGCAGGACATGAAGATTGCAATCTCATAAAAAAGTAGGGAAAAGACGGGTAAACCAGCAATATTCTTCTCTGACGCTGAAATTTCATCCCATATAGAAAAATACAAAGTTACACTAATTGGAAAGTTCCAATTAGGTCGCCCTAAGATGGAAATTATCAGGAAAGTTTTTGAAGATTTCAAACTAGTTGGGGTTTGGCAGGTGGGCCTTTTTGACGGAATACATCTTATGATACAACTGAGCATAGAAGAAAACTATACAAGGATATTCTCAAAGAAATTCATCATAATTGACGGCAAACATATGAAACTGCTTAAATAGACCGCTGAATTTGATCCCAGTCAAGAACCTCCCATTGCACCTATTTGGTTTTCATTACCTTGACTCAAGCTTCAATTTTTTTTATCATCATGTGCTATATGTTATTATGACTATACTTGAAAAATCAATGCAGTTAGACATACCTACAGTTAATTTGTCAACGACTTCTACAACAAAGATTTTGATAGAAAAAGATATTACATTATCAAATGTAGAAGAAGTCTGGCTCGGCACTGCTCACAGTGGTTATTGACAACAAATCATTATGGAACAAAAGCCTTACTACTGCAATCGCTGCAAGATGTTTGGGCACACGCAGGAGAAATGTTTCATATTACACCCACAATTGAAACTCAATAGTCAAAAGCAGAAATATGCAATTATTGCCCGTGCTTCTCAAGAGCCTAAACCTGCTCCCAGTAAACCTAATGATAATCACCCTCTATGCCAACAAGCTGAGACTCCTACTCTCCCCCATTCTGTTCTCCTAGATGTTCACCCAAAAGTGTCGATACCACTCATTATTATTGAAGAAGGCTCACTTACATGCCAAACCCAAGAGAGTGCTCCCTTGATCCAATAAAAGATCAGCCGGTACAACAAGTAAAAAGTAAAATAGTAGTAGTAAAGGTGCAAAATGCTGTAAACTTTAGTTACCTGAACGTCATGCTATTTCTTATTATTATACCTGCAAAGAAAGGATTAGCAGTATAAACGAAGTAGTAGCAGGTAAAGGAAATGGGTCCAGTATCCTGAGCTATCTGTGAAAGATAAAACCCAAAACAGCGTGCGACAAGCCAAAAAGCGAGAAAATTTGGAGAGAAATCCGTGAAGAACTCGAAAGGAATCGAAATAAGCCGTAGAAAATCAAAAAGAAAGAAACCACGAGCAATCCGTGGAAAACTTAAGGAAAGCCACGAAGTACGGGCTAAAAGCTCGAAAGGACCGTAAGCATGATCGTGGGGAGGACTCGGAACCAGAATCCTGTTGTCAAATCAAGACTTTAGGACCCTAACGAATCACCATGTCTGCGTGATCCAACACTAAGTAAAAGATTCACAGTCTAACCGCTACAGGAGGAGGAAACTCCTAACCTGTCTCAAGACTGACCCATGAATTTTCTTTTTTCATAAAAATGTTTAGAAAATATTTTATTTCATTTTTTTTTAAAGAAATTTTGATTTATCATCTATTTAAAGGAGTTTTTTGATATTTTAAAAGTGAATGGATCAGTCATATTAGCAGACAAGAACTTCTAACTACCTGTAGAGGCGATGGGTACTCATTTACTAAGTGTTAGAGGTGTGGTACTGTCGATCCCTAATCCTCGTAAGGTCTCTGAGTCAGGATTGGGCTAAAACCTCTCACACATGCCTAGGTGGTTCTTTCATTACTTGTGTCCAAACCCCGAACCATTCTACTTACAGTCTTGCTTGATAATTCACATAGAGCAAAAAACTATACGTGCACACTCATGCCTCGTACATAAGTGCAAAAGACCCAGCCAAGAAGCAAGGAGGAAACAACCCACCTAAAAGAACGACAAAAAGAAGGTGGATTGTTCCTCAACAGCACAGAAAACGAACAATCCCGAAACCTCGACGACTCGGACCTGACAGACAGCTAAAGTCTATCATAGGTGAAACCCCGACAACCCTCACAAAATCTAAGACTTGAAGATTCCACTACTCACAAAAAAAGAGGAACATGCTAGGTTACTAAAAAGGGCACACTCTCTCCTTGAAATGACCAATTAAGACTCCCCAGAATATCCCGAAAACCGTCATGCAGGTGACTGCAGATAATTCAATAGGACACTTTAAAATTGGGTAGGTCAAGCAGTTCTAGAAAATTCCCAAAAGCAAAGCCAAAAGACTCCCAAATCTGACAGCCCGAAGTTGTCCCAAACCCAAGATATCAACATGCCAAACACAGGGTCATCCCAAGTATCAAAACCGAGCCATATAAAGCTAAATTCGAGCACAAAAGTATCAAAACAGAGGCTGCAAGGTGCAAAATCGAGCAGCTAACAGGCTCAAAACAGGGTCAGCACACAGGATAAAACCGAGCAGCTAACAGGCTCAAAGCCACACCATAAAATGACACCAAACAGAGCCACCACCTGCTCAAAACAGAGCCAGCACAAAGGCAAAGCCGGGCAGTTAATAGTCTCAAAACAGGGCCGACACACAGTGTAAAACCAAGCAGCTAACAGGCTCAAAGCCACACCAAGAAATGACACCAAACTGAGACACCACCCGCTCAAAACCGAGCAAGCACAAAGGCAAAGCCGGGCAGTTAACAGGCTCAAAACAGGGCTATCATACAGGGTAAAATCGAGGAGCTAACAAGCTCAAAGCCACGCCATGAAATGACACCAAACCAAGCCACCACCTGCTCAAAACAGAGCCAGCACAAAGGCAAAGCCGGGCAGTTAACAGGCTCAAAACAGGGCCAGCACACAGGGTAAAAACGAGCCAAACCCAAGCACGAAAGAGGCTTCAAAAAGCATGTGAAGCCCAGCCCCCCTTCCCACCTTTGTATATTTTCCAATAAATGCAAGTTCTTTCACATACGCAAAGGTACAACAATGAAATAACATAAGAAAGAACCATAATAGGTGCTTCTCAAATGCACATTCCAACAAATAGCCTTACTAACCAATGTTTCCCCTTTTAGCGTATATTAAACATGATAAAGATGGAGGAATAGAATTGCATAAGCACGTGAGTAAATCATCCCAGAATGGCAGCCAAAAAAACTCCTGAGGTAGATTCAAATCACCCTTAATTTATTCACATAACAGGGCTAAGCAGCTGCCCTAATAACTAGCCTAATGTCGAGTCAAACCGAGCCACAAAAAGGGGTGGCCCAAATCACATGAGGTTCCCCTGTTCTTCCCCCGCTTTTCACTCTCTTTTTTATACTTCCTCCCCTTTTCTTTCTTTCTCTTTTTACCTTTTTCTCTCTTTTCTTCTAGAAAACAAAATAAGTCCAATACATGCCCCCAAACCAAGCAATACACCATACTTAATTACGCATTAAACCGTGTATTAAAGCAAGGAAGAAGAAGAAGAAGAGATACCACCTCCATGAGCATACATCTCCTGAGGATGCAAGTCTTAAACCATCCAAGTGAAGCATGTTACACCTAAAGGAGCTTTTGTGACATAGGGTAAAGCATGCATGAATGTATACAAGCAGGGTGATAGGTAAAAGAGGTGTAGACTACCACATAGCTCCAAGAACCACGAACTTTTTATAAGTTTCAGCAAAACAGTGAAATAAAAAAAGAAAAAATTAAAGCATGGAGCAAGGAGAGCTCCCCGAACTGGCGTTTAAATCATACCAACAATAAAGTTTAAAGCACCAAAATTATGGAGCTAAATAAGCTCATAACTTAGTGAGGAGATAGGCAACCAAGCACCAAAAAGCGAGTAACCAGCAAGGAGACCGCAAGGAAAACAGCCCCAAACCGAGCAGTAAGAGGCTCGGTGAGCTCAGTAGAAGGCAATAGACAAAGCCTTCACACCTCCCACCCACACACACACGAGATTAAGCAGAGAGCAGGAGAGAAGAGGAGAAAGAAAGACAGCAATTCTCTATCTCCAGGCAGCTAAAAAAAGGGTCCAACCTCAAGAACTCCCCAAAGTGGAGATTATATAATAAGAAGAGAGGGGAAGAGCCAAGCTGAGTTCACCCAAAATTATCCAAGCTTACCCACAGGTTCCCCCGATGCCAATAGGGACCATGGACGAGCCATGCCATTGCAAGACAACACTTACCAGGGAGAGAATCGAGAGAAGAAGGAAGAAGTCTTGGGAAGGAGAGAAGCTTCCCCATTCGTGCCAAAGAAGCAGATGTCGCGGTCACTCGAACACCAAAGAGGAAAGTCCATGGCGTCGAGAGGAAGGAGCTCGGGCAGAGTTGCAAGGGATGTCACCTCCACTTGCGTGAAGAGGAGAAGCCGAGGTACAACGGGACGAGACGACACGAGGGAGAGAGGCTCGTTCGAACCAGAGAAGAGCAAGGCACACACACGATCCCGCAGGAGAGGGTAGGCAAGGCGCGGGACGAGTGAATTAGGGCTCGAGAGCGTGGGAGAGGATTTTAATTAAAGGAGGAGGGAATTAAATAAGTAAAATATAAAATAATATTATATAATTTATCCAAATGCGTTGAATTCTGTAACAAGTGCTCATGCTCGGGACCCTGACAAAATGTATGTCTTTCCTAGGTAAATTCGACGTTCCAGACACGTTGGCGCAGTCAATTTCATGATCCGGGGTTATGCTCGAGACCTTGCACCAACCCTGAAATCTTATGGAGTGGAAAACTTGTGGAAATGATTGTGAAAACTTGTGGAATTTTATAAGAAAGATTTAGAGGGACTTGACGTTGAATTTTATGAGAAGGGGGAATTGTATAGTTCATGCAAGACTTGTAGGGAATTATGAGATTTGTTGAATTTCGTGAGATTTGTGGAATTTCTGGAGATTTGTGGAAATTCAAGAGATTTGTGGAAATTCGTGAGATTTATGGAATTTTGTGAGATTTGTGAAAATTTGTGGGATTTGTGAGAATTTATGAGATTTGTGGAAATTTGTGAGATTTATGAAAATTTGTGCGATTTATGAAAATTTGTGAGATACGACATTGGTGAGATTGCAAACGAAAGATTTGTGATGTGACTTTGACACATAAAATTTTGGAATGATTAAGAGACTCGAAATTTCGGGAATAATTTAACTTAAAATTCAATTTTTTTACGTCGTTTTTTTCGTTATGTTGTCTTCTTTTAATTGTTTTATTTGCTTATTTGCAGATTTTTTTTTCATTTTACTTTTTTTTTCTTTTGCTCTTTTAACTTATTCATTTTCAATTTTCTCTTCTTTTCGTCATCTTGTTGTTTTTGTTTTGTCTTGTATCGTTCTTTGTTCGTTGTAATTTTGGACTAACGTGTGGTCCTGCGACTTTTCATCAATCGCACATTTAGAAACACATATTGAACTGGAACAAAAACTTCTTCAATAATTCTGCCAATACAGTAGTACAACTGATCTATGTTGAAAAGCATCCAAAACACCAAGTGTACATCCGCAGATAAACTGAACATCATACTGTGTTGTATGCTGGTACAAAAGAAACAATAGACAGCTGCCCTCTGAGGCTGCCGTGTGAACAAGCTAACCTTCCAAGATGCGCTTTGGAAGAAAAGTCTCCTTGCGTATGCCTAGAGATACAGCTATGCCATAGTGACAGTGGACGAAGACCCTCTAACTCTGGGTATGGCTCGTAAAAGTATGATGTTTTGTCCATTTCCATTCTTCGGAAGGTAACTGAAACTCTCTGGCGTTTGACCCCCGGGATGCAGTGCTTGGCTAGATCTGCTCCATTTCCTTTCATAACTAAGACGGATCCAACGGTCAGTGGAATTTTCACAGAACCTCTAAACCCCCCTGGTCCAACACTCTGTATCTCTCTCACAAAGAGAATGTTGCTCTCGCTCAAAAACGAGACTATGCAGAAAGGTTTAACAAAATAATGGTGGTCGATGAGGCGGGATGCAGTCCCCTTCCTTGTAGATATTTATTATGCAACTGTTTGGAGTGCAGTCTGCAGGCAGCACGTGCCACTCTACCATCCTCTTGATCATTTTCTTGATTTATGGATGCATGCAATCAACTTCATCATGTTGCAAAATCCCTAGTGGATTTCTTTGTCTATCCTTGGTGAAATTATAGCAGCAACCACATTGGATCGTGATCATGCCCTTACCTCACTTCCACTTCGCATGCTCGGAGTATGTCTTCTTTTTGAGACGGTCTGCCCTGCCTAAGTCTCATAAGACAAACACAAAGCAGAATTTCCTCTTCATCTTTACTTGAGAAGACATTCATGTACAACTCGAGTCCCTCTAAAATGTTAACAGCTTTACCTTGGATTTCTTTATAGTATCTGAATCTTTTTTTCCTGACTTTTCTGATCTTAGCCATTATATAGGCTAGAATTATTTGTTGTCGTCCGGGCTCCATAAACTGAGGCACGTAGGGCTCTACATCAGGGTGCTCCCCATCTCTCCTCCTCAGTGAGGCAGTTGCGTAAGCCTCATACGTCCCATATTCTTCCAAGTATAACACATGGCACTGCGGGCACTCTGAGAATGCTCCTACAACTGTCAATTGCCTCGGAAAATCTATACTGCATGTCGAACATCCTGTGAAAAACTCCTCGAGTTGGTCAACTGACGACACTGGCTCTGAGGTGTACTCAGGCTTAGTCTCTGTGACGGGAGAACTGGCGGAGATTTCCTTCATCTTAGGATCGTAATCCTCTTCTTCATAAATCGGTGCAAGCTTTGTGGCTGTCCTCTTAGCTTTTCTCCGCTCCAGCATTTCCAACTAACGTCGCTTTCGACGGTAGACATTTCTTCTTTGAGTACCCCTCAGTGGCGAGTCTGGAGCTCACTCTGCGGCGGCAGTGACTAAGTTGCCCTCTGGCATGATGACCATCGACGGAACCCCATTGTTTCTTGTTGTAAGGAGGTGCGAGTCGGCATAACCTCCAGTAGCACCTTGACTTGGTGTTTCCCCGGCCTCCCGGTGACTGATACAAACCACGGATTTCAAATTTCAAACCTCCTACTGATTGACCAACTCCATCAGGAGGCCCTTGTAGCTTACGTTGGCTCGAGCAAAATCCAAGTCAAAATTTATGACACCGCCTTCCAGTGCCTTTTCTTCATTCAGCACTAGACTTAAGCCGTCTTTAAAAGCGAGAACCAACTTCTGATCCGTCATCCTCCTACAGAAAATAAGGAAATCGTCAGCATGCTAAAATTCAAAAGAACAAGAACAATAACAAATTATTATTAGTTAGTGGATTTTAATTTTATGGGATGTCATTATCTTATTTAAAATTATTTTACAAATTTCAGAATTGAAGATTTCAATGTGAGCATTTTATTTTATGATAACTTATTTTATTTCACTTGTCTTCATTACAAGATTTTATTTCTTTCAGACCCAGTCACAGACATCGGTCACAAAACTATTTCTAGGAACCAGTATCGTCTCAGAGCTCATTCTTTGAGACGTCACGTCGCGTAGTATTTCTTCAAAAATCGTCTGTTGATCGGCAACATGTCCTTTTGCCCTAGAAATCCACTAGTTGGTACGATCCATTGGAGTCGACTTTCTCCACTACAAATGGTCCTTCCCATGTTGGTTCAAACTTTTCACCTATCTTAAGGTTGAAAGAATAGGTCTTCTGAGTACGAGAATGAGGTCACTAACTTTGAACGACCTCGGGCGGACCAATTTGTCGTGGGTCTGGATTATCTTTGCTTGATAGAACTCCAAGTTTTGCTGCGCAAGCAATCTTCTTCCTACGAGACTCTCTAGTTCTTCAAGTCTGAGCTTGGCTTTGTCTTCTGCTGTAATTTTGTTGGCGACGACGATTCTGAGAGGCAACTGGACTTCCAACGGAAGAACTGCCTTGGACACATACACGAGTGCATACGACATAGACTGTGTCGGAGTTCTGACAGTCGTCTTGTACACCCATAAGGCTTCTAATAGTCTCTCGTGCCACTTTCGTTTATTGTCGTCGAGTATCTTCTTCAAAATCTGGACCAATGTCTTATTAAATGTTTTTGCTAAGCCATTTGCCCTTGGGTAATAGATCGTAGAGTATCTCCAATCTATCCCATGTCGTCTGACGAAATTGTTGATCTTCGTGCTCTTAAAGGCTCACCCATTGTCGGAGATAATCCTGCGCGGAACACCGAAACTGTAGACAATCTGATTTCTGAAAAATTAAAGAACGTGTTGGGCTGTAACCTCTCGTAACGGCACTGCCTTTGCCCACTTGAAGAAGTAGTTTGTAGCTGCAAGAATGAACCGCTGTCCTTTAGAAGATGAGGGGTCTATCGGACCTACTATATCCGTGCCCCAACATTAGAATGGTCACAACGCGACCGTTGAATGTAGCACATTCGAAGGTTGGTGCAAGACCACCCGTGCACCTGACATTGGTTTTTTGACAATATTCTGCGCTTCTGTTCTGCTCAGACATCTCAGCCACATCTGATCGAAATATCTGTACAAGACGTCGTCGATTAAAGCATATGACGTTGCCCTTTTTTGGATCTGATGCGCTACTGACTTATCTTCTGGCAATGCTCCTCTCTGTAGGTACTTAACGAAAGGCTAGCGCCAATCCTCTGTATCCTCGACAATTGCGGCCGTCATTTCCTCCTTTCCCAATTTATGCAAATTATCAAGGTCGATCTGTGACAGGACCTGACGTCCTTGTACGGTGATCTCGATGGAATCCTCTGGTGGACATGCTAGTTTCTTAGCGAGTTTAGCTAAAGTGTTGGCATGGGCATTGTAGACTCGAGGAATCTTATAGAGAGTTACACTGGGAATCTGTTCCAACAACTTCATTGTGTAGTGATGTCTGCTAGTCTTGGTTTTAAAATTTTATACTGTCTGGCCACTTATTGAATGACGAGCTGAGAGTCACCATAGATGGCAATGTCCGTTATTTCCATTAATATCGTCAATTCTAATCCAGTTATCAAAGCTTCGTATTCTACCTCATTGTTGGTGCACGGCTCTGTCAGGTGATAGGAGAATCTCAGCATTCCCTGCTCCGGTGTAACGAAGATCAAACTTATTCCTGCTTTGCCGGGTATCACTGTCCCCGATCCTTTATCTCTTCTAGCTGATGACGCTTCATCGAATTACATTTCCCAACGTTGAGCATTGGGGTCTTTCACTTGCATTATATGTTCATCTAGTAGATCATCGTTCAGAGGGGACCCAGCTGGTTGTGGGTGTAATGCGAGAAAGTATGCGGGAATCTATCCTTTGATAGTGCGAAGGGGCACGAAGGTTATATCAAATTGTAATAAAATCATCGACCACCTTGTTAAACATCCAGAAAATGTTAGTCAGGTCATCAAATATTGCAACGGATTAACTTTCGAAATCAGATTAACCTTATGAGAGAACATGTAGTGTCTAAGCTTCTGAGCAGCGAAAATTAAAGATAAAAAATGTTTCTCAATATGAGGATACTTTACCTCCGCCGGTATCAGACGTCGACTCAGGTAGTAGAGTATGTTTTCCTTACACTCATCATTGACTTGGACGAGTAAGGCTTCGAGGGATTCATCTAAAGCTGCAGTATAATGTATCCGGGATAGGGGCTGCTAAAACAGGAGGTGTCGTCAGGTATCGTTTAATATCTTCGAAAGTCGTTGGCACGGCTCTCCCCAAGCGAATTTGACATCCTTTCGAAGTAAATTCGAAAAGAGTAGACACCCTTCTGACATAGTAGATATAAAGCGTCTTAAATATGTCAAATTTCCTTGAAAAGATCATAATTGTTTCAGGGCTTTGGGAGGAGGCATTTCTAATATCGCTTTAATCTTCTCGATTAATTTCGATTCCCCGATGACAGACAATGAATCCTAGAAATTTCCCGAAGGTAACGCCAATGCGCACTTTAAGGGATTCATCTTGAGATTATATAGCCGTAATCGTTCAAACACAATCCTCAAATCATACATGTGATTCTCCTTTACTTTGCTCTTCATGAGCAAATCGTCCATGTAACACTCAACTTGGTTGTGAATAAGGTTATCGAAGATCTTTGTCATCGCCCGCTGGTAAGTAGCTTCGGCGTTCTTTTATCCAAATGGCATCACGGTGTAGCAGTAGATCCCAATTGTTCTGAAAGCTGTAAGTGTTGTATCTTCTGGAGCCATCTTGATTTGATTGTAACCTGACAATCCATCCATGAATGAGAACATCCGTGTGACTACGCAATGTCCACCATTAATTCTGGTATCGGCAACGGAAACTCATCCTTTGGACATGCTTTATTTAAGTCTCTGAAGTCGATACATACTCGGATTTGTCCATCTTCTTCTTAACGGGCACGACATTAGTTAACCACGTGGGGTATTGCTCTTCCCGCACAAAGTTAGCGTCTATTAATTTCTTCACATCGGCAATGACTTGTTGCTCTATCTCGAGGTGCATTCTTCTAGGAGCTTGTTTCATTGAGGTTATACTTCGATCCAATCCAAGCCTGTGGACTGCAACTTCTGGAGACAACCCTGACATTTCCTCGTAGCTCAAAACCAAGCAATCTTTAATTCTGATAAAAGTTTGACCGAATCTTTAGAATCCTCTTCGCTGAGCAGATAGCTTATAAAGGTAAGTCGAGGCTGTTCTTCAGTCCCGAGGTCGATTTCTTTTAATTCATAGACTGTTGACTTGATTTCTTCTTCAATTTCTGGCAGAGCTTCATCTATCGGAGGATCTTCGTAATTATCTTCGGCACTGTGGCATTCCTCTTCCACTCCAATAGTAACAACCATGCAAAATTTCGGATCATCGACTGGTCCTATCGTATCAAACCCGAGACATTCTTTTGAATTGAGCTTCTTTCCTTTTATATTCCATAATTTTTCTAATGATTGTAACTTCTCCTTCGGCATCTGTTTCAGCACATAACCCTGCTGAATTAATTTTTTTACACAACGAGAAATAACCAAAAGGTAATTCCATTAATTCATTAGGGTTATTTTCTTCAAGATGTGCATGAGTTTCAAAAGCAGAAGGAGAAGCACGGTAAAACTTAATCGGTTTGAAACCCCCATTATGGACTTCCTTGACCTCCATACTCTCTATTTTTTTAGGGTAGATCGGAGTTAGGGTCATGGCATGTACATAATGATTAATCTGATCATACATCTACTCGTACTCACTCTTTTCTTTTACTTCCACGGAGATCTTGAACTGAGGCTTCTTTTGGTTTACTGGCATTGCGTCTTTGACAAACTTTTCTTCCTCGGAACTTTCTTCCAAGTCTATGCTGCTAGTCGGTTTCTTCCGTTTAACAATCTTATTAGTTCTTCCTCGCCCACATCCCCGGCCTCGATCTCGGATGCGTGGACTAAAAGAACCTATATCATCTCGTTGTAAAGGACTGGTGGGAGATCGTTGAATCGTAGTCAACTGGTCTCGCTCTTGCGACCCATTGGAATCTTCAACCTTGCTTATCATAACATCTCTGGACAAGACGGTCTTTTTTGGAGCTTAGTAGGCGGCGTCTTCATGAATGTCTATTTCGTGTATTTAAAATGGATGCAGATCTCCTTTTATGTAATGCCCTTGTCCGTCCTTGCAGTATTTGATACACTGGTGCAACAATGACGGAACCATATTATGTTCGTGAATCCAAGGTCGGCCAAATAGGGAGTTGAACGAAGTTTCTGCGTCGATGATATTGAATTTTGCAGTTGTTACTAAATCACCAACCTTTATTAATAGCGTTATCGATCCCAGAGCCCTTTCTCCCTTTTGGTTGAATCCTTTTAGCATCATCTTATCAACGAAGAGTTCTAGAGCATCGATGTCTAAGTACACTAATGTCCGTAGACTCATTATATTGAGCGACACTCCCGGATCCACTACGACCTGGAGAGCACGAACCTGTCGATGTTAACGGAAATGTAGAGAGGGTAGTTATGGTCGGTAATACCAAGCAGTAAATCGTCGTTGGTGAAAGACACCCCAAGCTGTTCCTTCAACGAACAAACTTCATTCGAGAATGTGTTAGCCAACTGAGCTAAGCAAATTTCTGGATCAAGTAGAGCCTTAATCAGAGATTCTCTCATCTCATTTGACAGAATCAGAGCATCATAAATGATTAGTTTGGCCGGCAACTTCCTAAGATGAGCTAGTACGTTGTAATCTACTTTGTTTGAGCTTCTAATTTCCTCTTGGGCATGTGTCTCTCCTATTGCTGGGGGTGGCTCCTCTTGTGTAACTGTCTGTTTTCCTTTATTCATCGGAGCCGTTCCTTGAGATAACACATTCCCCCTCCTTAAATATACCTCTGTTATTACTTCTGACGTTGTATTTGATTTCTTTGGTGTTGATTCGGAATCTAAAAGGTCAAAGCTGATGGTAATCGGCGTTCCTTTACATTCAAGGACTGGTTCATCACTTCTTGAACTGACGTAGCCGGTGTTGTTGACATCTTCTTCACCTTCATCGACATGTTCGTTGTAATTTTGTACGATTTGAGGAACGTTTTGGGAATCGAAATCGGGGTTAAATTGATTGTGGTCAGTTACATCATTAGTAAAAACAACCAAAACGTAATCAGAATCAAAATCATTAAATTCAGAATACCCTGGAGAGGCGTAGAGATAGTCGTATAAAGTCAGGGGTTCAAGAGATTTTACCCCCGAATCCAAGACAACCAATCTAACAGCCAATCTTACCTCTCGCGCTATCGTCCTTGATTTCACTCGAATCACCTCTTCTTCTTCATCTCCCGCCTCGGTGGTCTCCTTAGTGGAATCTCCATCTTAGACTGAGCTGGTGGCAGACTATGGGCAGCGGCTTGCCTTGCAGCAGACCGGATTTGATCCAGGACTCTCTTAAGCTCGTTCCAGATCATACTCTATCCACCCTCGCCAGCATACGGTCAATTAGAGAGAATGGCTCGGCCAAAATTACATTTACAGACCCTCTTTTAGGTTCTTTCAAATATTCTTTCGGAATGACTATGTTCCTTTCTTTGAAATTTCTCTCTAGCCAATCTTTGAAGCTAAAGCAGTTTTCTATGATGTGACCGAGCAATATGTAGTACAGACAGTAATTGGGTTGATCTTTCTTGTCGACCTCTTCTGATTTCTTCGGCTCATGCAATCTGAATTCTGTCTTTCTAATTGGATTTCTGAACATCTTTGCCACTGCGTCATCCTTGAAGGAATATACCTTGCTCAACTGGGAATTTATTGTCGGGCCATGTCCTCTATCTGCTCTGTAAGGCCTCTCATTTGAACGACCGTCGACTGTGTCGGCTCATACTGCTCGAACATATCGTTGGTCATATTGTTGGCCATACTGCTGGACATACTGCTGGGCATGTTGCGGTGGCTGCTGAACATACTGCTGAGACGGCTCGGCTTGAATCTACATGGGCTGCTTGCCCTTGTCTACCATTGCCACCGTTCCAGACGTCTTCTCGAATGTTTTTGTTGTTCTGGGCTTTTCGGTCTTTTATTGTGGGTCTGTATGCTTAATCTCCTCTTGTAGGCTATTGGCTTTACTGAGTAACATTTCAAACGACTTGATGGTGAGTCTTTTCAGCATGAAAGCTATCAGCCTATGGATGCTCTTGAGTAAGACCTTAATCGCATGTTCATGTAATTGGGTCTTGCACTTCATGCTCAAATTTCTCCAACGTACAATATACTCCACCAAAGTCTCTGTAGGCTTCTGAAGCTCCATTATAAGATCTCCAATAGTAAATTGGTGCTGTACTCCGGCAAACCTCTTTACAAATAAATTTTCAAACTCGGTAAACGTCTTGATCGACCCATTAGGCAATTCTACGTACTAATCAAATGCAATCCCTGAAAGACTGCTTACGAATTGGCGGAAAAGACTAGCTACCCCCCGCGTTGGAGCAGCTTGCTCGGAAGTGTGCAACGTGCTGACGGGGGTTGCCCATTCCATTGCAAGTCTTAAAGGTCGGTGATACAAGACCCTTAGAATATGGGACGACATCAAACTCCTCCTGGTAGGGTCTACCCTTTGAAACTAACGCGCCCCCTTTCGATTGGGCTAAGGCTTCTTTTACCTGTCGTTCGACCAACTGCTTAATATATTTTTCTGGTACCATGTTCTGAGTTGAATCTTTCTTTGGCGGCTCATCTCGGTATGCGGAAGCGACCTCCCTTCTTTCATCGGTAATATGGATAATTTCTAGCTGATTCATCTCTGGGGATGCCACCTGCTGTGAGTGTGACTGTCCCTGCGCTGCAACCATGACGACCATCATTTCTTCGATCTTCTTCTCGAGGCGGCTAATATGCTCATCTTTTTGCTGGGCAACCCTCCGCCACTCATTCGCGGTGTTCTCCTCAACAGATGCAGTATCGCGCGCAGACGACGTAGCTCGGGTTTCAACGACGTTGATTCCAGCGGATTCCTCATCCATGTAGTCTGACAGGTCATGATCTTCATCATCGAAATTTACCCCTCGTTCCTTTGCTAGCTCGGTAATTTTTGCTCTGAGTTTTCCCAGTTTATCATTGAATTCCTTCCCTTTAACTGTTTCAAAGTTCAAATGACATCACTTGAAAGTCTTCTCATTCTGTAGCAAGCTCTGGAGCAGCTGCAACGGTGGCGATCGGAGTATCGGACTTATGTTCCATTCCAAGAGAACACTCCTCCGACTTTTCCAAAAGTTCAACGATTTTAGGTATCCACACTTTCGTTCTCGACGTCGATGCTTTGAGACAAGGTGTCTCGGTAGTAACATCGGCGCGTCTAAAGAGAGTGTGCACCCTAAAGTGCGAACCAGATACAATAGGGAGTGGTCTCTTCCCATTATTCTTCCTTGGAGGTTCTTCATAATCGACGGCAGGTAACCCACTCTGGGACCCAGACGAGACATGGCTGGTCTGCGATCAGTGGGTCTCTGAACAGCTGTAGCGACATCTGAAACGGCGGCAACGGTAGAAACACGGTTCCCTAATCGAAACTTAGCGGGAATATGAGGCGGTGGGGCCTCTGCTGACTTCTGGAGTTGTTGGGCAGACCTATCCTTTTTCAAAATCTCGATCTTCATCTGTGGGGATACAGCACATCCCATCTTTTTTAGAAGCTCGACAACAGAACAGTGTTCTTTCTAGCTAACTTTTCAAATACTGAACGGACTCAGGTGAGGGGCGTGGTCCTCTTCCTTTCCTTATAACCACAAAGCGGCGGTAGAGCAGCAGCAATCCTGTGAAGGCTCTCTTCTCCGGTAGAAGCGGACAGAGGATGAAACCTACTCTCTTTGAGGAGAGTAGAGGTTCCAAGTTCTTTATCTTCTTTCGGTTGAGAGGTTGTCCCGGCGAAGGTCAATTCTGTAGTTTTGGCTTTCGCAGCTTTCAGAATTCTTTTGTTGTGGTTTCTTCTCTGTGACTTGGTTAACGGCGCATCGTGCAAATTGGAACTGATTTTGAGTACTGACGGCGCAGGAGTAAGCACATCCACAGAATCCTCCTCGAACAAAATTTCCTTTCCTTTTGCAGACGATACAGTCGGTGCAGTGACTGCGAATCCGTTGGCGTTAGCAGTAACGACTCTCTTCGGCACATGGACAACAGAACTCGCAGATGAGAGGGCAACTGGCTTAGCGTGAGTATTCCTAGTCTTAGGTCTCTTAATTGCGGGAAAATCAGTCTCTTCATTCAAATCATATTCGGCGGTAGGCTCGGCGATTTCTGGCGGAGCGGTCTTCATGATTACATATGGTGCTTTCCCGAGTATGGCCTCGACCTCGTCGAAGCCGGTACCAAACTTTATCATTGCTCCCTGGTGGAGCACAGCTTTGTCACGAGGCAGATTACCATCAAACGAGAAAATCAACTTAGGTGACGTCATTCCAATTGTCAGCTGAAAAGGTTCCAGAGGTTAGTTACGACAATTACTAAAATCAATACAGGTTGTCTTGTGAACTGGGCAATTATTTCTTTATTATTCTTTTTAGTTTTATCTTGATATTTTCAACTTATTTTATCTTTATACATTTATTAACGGTGTTTGTTTAATTTCAAATTTTATACGGAAGGTACGAGAGTAGATATTTGGTTTAATTTGCCGGCAACAAGTCAAACCTGAGAGACAGAGTAAAAGTGAAATTCAGGACCCAGTCCGGGACTGAATTCACAATGCACCTCGCGCACTAACACGCCTATTTGGGGTCCGACCCTACAAAAAATGAAAACCCTAAAGATTCCTAAACCACTCTGTTTGGAGATGATCAAACAGATGGTTCTGGAACCGAAAGAGTTGACTGTGCTTGCCCACGAAAGAAATGAGCGAAGCATGCCAACGGAAAAATGTTAATCTGGGCCATGAGAGACATGGACACACTGTTGATGTATGAAGATAGAAACCTTCTGATCATAATGGAGAGTAGAGCTATTCTCAAGTGGAGTCGCCAGAAATTGTCGATCGTTAAATCATTGGGATTAAAACTTTTGAAAAGTTTAAAATATAGTTTTATAAAATAGATTTTTGATTTAATTTAATATGTATGGATTTTTAGAAATAATATTTTAAATTTGAAAAAACGGGAATGAACGAATCTCATTCATTTAGTAGTTTGAATGAACGAGCACAATATCACAAGCGATGCATTTATCCCGAAGAATAGACACATTGCTTGATAATACGACTCGATTAAATAAACTACAAAATTTATGACATCTATTCTGGTCTATGAACCTTTTGTGTTGACCGACAAGTTCTCATATTTAATACAAAATAATTAAATAGAGTTTATATTACCTGGGTTCTTAAAGCTCTCTATAGATGTAAGCCCCTATTGTCAATACCTCTTAAATAACCGCAGTCACCTGAGAGAACACTCGATTTAGATCGTATGATCTATCTTCATTGAATTCAAAGATATGATTTTCGAAGTAGTGTAGTAATAGGAATCCGATAGAGTGAGCGGCTCGAGCTTGAACGCATTTTATAGAATCCAGCGAAAGAAAAGGTAGAGGATATCATAGATCTTGAGGATGACCTCAATGACTTCCCAGGTTATTCTATTGTTGGGCTTTAATTTTGGAAATGAATTTATTTGAATTTCAATCCTATCAATTAATTATAGGAATTACATTTGCATAATATCTGATTATGCAAATAACCTAGAAGATTGAAGGATTTATGTCATGACAGACGACGACCTCAGAATCCTAAGGTGAGTTAGGGCTTAGATCGCACAATATGGTTGTGCAAAGGCCCAAAAGAAAATGTAAGGATTTATGTCGCACTAGACGAACTACCTCGAAGACCTATGACTCGTTATTTAAACCAAGAAATGGGTTTTGTTGAAGTAGTCTCGCTTTGCTGTAGAAGATTGTCCTTCTCGTCCGTTGCATCCTCGTCGTGTTGCACTAAAAGTTTTGCTTCGTACTCCATGTTGTAGCGGTGTTGAGTTTAAAGTTTAAAATTTAAAGTAGACATGCAACTGGTTAGGTCGGTGATTTATTTATGGGCGTCTCCTATAAAACCAACTACTGGCCTCCTATTCTAGGGGAAGGTGCCTAAAGGAAAGTAATACATGTTACAACGGTACGTGGTATAAGAATACATACGTGAAAGTGGACGGCAAAGAACATCAAAAATATGCTAACATCTAAAGTAAAACAGCAGTAGCAGGAAACAGTAATATGCTACAATAAAAGGTAAAGCAGTAGTAGCAGGAAGCAGGAGTATGCTACAGTAAAAGCAAAATAGTAGTAGCAAACAAACAAGAGTATGCTATAGTAAAAAGTAAAACAGTAGTAGTAAATGTGCAAAAATGCTGTAAATTTTAGTGACCTGAACGCCCTGCTATTTCCTATTATTATTCCTGCAAAGAAAGGATTAGCGAAGATAAACGAGTAAGTAACGAGTAAAAGAAAGTGGGTCCAAGATCCCGAGCTATCCGTGAAAGGTAAAACCCAAAACAGCGTGCGGCAAGCCAAAAAACGAGAAAATTTGGAGAGAAATTCGTTAAAAGCTCGAAAGGAATCGAAATAAGCCGTAGAAAACCCGAAAAGAAAGAAAAACGAGCAATCCGTGGAAAACTTAAGGAAAGCCACGAAGTACAAGCTAAAAGCCCAAAAGGACCGTAAGCATGATGGTGGGTAGGACTCAAGATCAGGATCATATTGTCAAATCAAGACTTTAGAACCCTAACGAATCACCATGCCTATGTGATCCAACACTAAGTAAAAGCTTCCCAGTCTAACCGCTATAGGAGGAAGAAACTTCTAACCTGGCTCACATGACTGACCCGTGAATTTTCTTTTTTCATAAAACTATTTAGAAGAAATTTTATTTCATTTCTTTTTTTGAAAGAAATTTTGATTTATCATTTATTTAAAGGAGTTTTTTATATTTTAAAAGTAAATTGATCAGTCATATTAATAGGCGAGAACTTCCAACTACCTGTAGAGGCGATGGGTACTCCTTTATTAAGTGTTAGAGGTGTGGTACTGCCGATCTCTCATCCTCGTAAGATCACTGAGTCAGGATCGTGCTAGGACCTCTCACACATGCCTAGGTGGTTCTTTCATCACTTGTGTCCAAACCCCGAACCATCTTACTTACAGCCTTGTTTGATAGCACGCATATAGCAAAAGACTATACGTGCACACTTATGTCTCGTACATAAGTGCAAAAGACCCGGCCAAGAAGCAAGGAGGAAACGACCCACCTAAAAGAACGACAAAAAGAAGGTGAATCGTTCCTTAAAACCATAGAAAACGAACGATCTTGAAACCTCGACGACTCGGATCTGACAGATTCAGCTAAAGCCTATCAGGGGTGAAACCTCGATAGTCCTCACGAAATCTAAGACATGGAGACTCCAACGCTCACAAAAAAAAGAGGAACATGCTAGGTCCCTAGAAAAGGCACAATCTCTCCTTGAAATGACTAATTAAGACTCCCCAGAATATCCCGAAAATTGTCATGCAGGTGACTGCAGATAATTCAATATGACACTTTAAAATAGGGTAGGTCAAGCAGTTTTAGAAAATTTCCAAAAGAAAAGCTAAAAGACTCCCAAATCCGACAGCTCGAAGGTGTCCCAAACCCAAGATATCAACATGCCAAACAGAGGGTCATCCCAAGTATCAAAACCAAGCCATATAAAGCTAAATCTGAGCCCAGAAGTATCAAAACAGGGGCTGCAATGAGCAAAACCGAACAGCTAACAGACTCAAAACAGGGTCAACACACAGGGTAAAACCAAGCAGCTAACAAACTCGAAGCCATAATATAAAATGACACCAAACCGAGCCATCACCTGCTCAAAACAGAGCCAGCACAAAGGCAAAGTCGGGCAGTTAACAAGCTCAAAACAGGGCCAGTTCACAAAGTAAAACCGAGCAGCTAAAAGGCTCAAAGCACAACATCAAATGACACCAAACCGAACCACCACCTGCTCAAAACAGAGCCAGCACAAAGGCAAAGTCAGGCAGTTAACAGGCTCAAAACAAGGCGAGCACACGGGGTAAAACCGAGCAACTAACAAGCTCAAAGCCACACCATGAAATGACACCAAATCGAACTACCGCTCATTTCAAAACAGCCAGAGACAAAGGCAAAGCCGAGCAGTTAACAGGATCAAAACAGGGCCAGCACACAGGGTAAAATCGAGCCAAACCCAAGCACAAAAGAGGCTTCAAAAAGCATGTAAAGCCCCCCCCCCTCCCCCCAAATTCTTCCTACCTTTGTATATTTTCCAATAAATACAAGTTCTTTCACATATGCAAAGGTACAACAATGAAATAACATAAGAAAGAACCATAATAGACGCTTCTCAAATGCACATTCCAACAAATAGTCTTACTAACCAATGTTCCCCCTTTTAGCATATATTAAACATGATAAAGATGGAGGAATAGAATTGCATAAGCACGTGTGTAAATCATCCAAGAACGGTAGCTAAGAAAACTCCTTAGATAGATTCAAATCACCCCCAATTTATTAACACAACAGGGCTAAGCAACTGCCCTACAAACTACCCTAATGCCGAGCCAAACTAAGCCACCAAAAGGGGTGGCCCATATCACATGGGGTTCCCCTATTCTTCCCCGACTTTTTTTTCTCTTTTTTTTTTACTTCCTCCCCTTTTCTTTCTTTCTCTCTTTACCTTTTTCTCACTTTTCTTCTAGAAAGCAAAATAAGTCCAATACAAGCCCAAACCAAGCAATACACCATACTTAATCATGCATTAAACCGTGTATTAAAGGAAGGAAGAAGAAGAGAAGATACCACCTTCATGAGCATGCATCTCCTGAGGATGTAAGTCTTAAACCATCCAAGTGAAACATGTTAAACCTGAAGGAGCTTTTGTGACATAGGGTAAAGCATGCATAAATGTATACAATCAGGGTAATAGGTAAAAGAGGTGTACACTACCACATAGCTCCAAGAACCACAAACTTTTTATATGTTTCAGCAAAACAATGAGGTAAAAAAAGAAAGAAATAAAGCATGGAGCAAGGAGAGCACCCCGAACTGGCGTTTAAATCATACCAACAATAAAGTTTAAAGCAGCTAAATAAGCTTATACCTTAGTGAGGAGATAAGCAACCAAGCACCAAAAACAAAGTAACCAGCAGGGAGACCGCAAGGAAAACAGCCCCAAACCGAGCAACAAGAGGCTCGATGAGCTCAGGAGAAGGCAATAGACAAAGTCGTCGCACCTCCCATCCACACACACAGGAGATTAAGCAGAGAGCAGAAGAGAATAGAAGAAAGAAAGACAGCAATTATCTATCTCCAGGCAGCTAAAAACCTAACCTCAAGAACTCCCCAAAGTGGGGATTATATAATAAGAAGAGAGGGGAAGAGCCAAGCTGAGCTCACCCAAAATTATCCAAGCTTACCCACAGGTTCCCTTGACGCCAACAGGGACCATGGACGAGCCATGCCATCGCAAGACAACACTCACCAGGGAGAGAAACGAGGGAAGAAGAAGGAAGAAGTCTTGGGAATGAGAGAAGCTTCCCCATTCGTGTCAAAGAGGCAGATGCCGCAGTCACTCAAACACCAAAGAGGTGTCGAGAGGAAGGAGCTCAGTCAGAGCTGCATGGGATGTCACCTCCTCTTGCGTGAAGAGAAGCCAAGGTACACGGCACGAGGTAGAGAGACTTGTTCGAACCAGAGAAGAGCAAGGCACACACACAATCTCGCGGGAGAGGGTAGGCAAGGCGCGGGATGAGTGAATTAGGGCTCGAGAGCGTGGGGGGAGGATTTTAACTAAAGGAGGAGGGAATTAAATAAGTAAAAATATAAATTAATATTATATAATTTATCCAAATGCGCTGAATTTTGTGGCATATGCTCGTGCTCGAGACCCTGGCAAAATGTATGTCTTTCCTAAGTAAATTCAAAGTTCTGGACGCGTTGGCGCAGTCTATTTAGTGATTTGGGGTTGTTCAGGCGAATTCGTCGACTGTCGTGCCGAAAGCGCGTCAAATTTGAACCTATCTGAAATTTTGGCTCGCTGTCGATCATCCTGACAAATTAGCTTCGACCAATCGATGCAAGAGAAATAAAAGGCGTCTAGAACGTAAATCGAGGAATTTGTGCTCGTAATGGTGCAAAAATGTGCGCGAGGCAGCCCTATGGCCGAAAAGTCCTATGGTGACTCACTTTGAGTTCCTCACGTCAATTACAACCTTCTATGTGATAGAAGTACAGAATTACATGCGAGACTTCAAAAAGAGTAACGAAGTGGCTTCAAAAATTCTAGAACGAGGTGGGACCATAGTAAGATTCTAGGATTGTCGAAGGGAGAATCCTAAGGCTAAACCCTAAACCCTAGGAGGAAAACTAGACCTCGACAAAAATGAGGTCAACACTTATCTGTAGCCTTCCTTTTTTGTTTAATATACTCACTCTTGGGCTTTTCTTAAAAAAAAATAAATAAATAAAGTGAACTAAAACTGAAGACATGGAATGTAATTTTAATAGTAGTAGCTCTAGTGACAGAAGTGTGACTTTGGGTGATCTATTTACTAAAAAGTGTGAATGATTTAGATATCTCGGTTTATTGTTCAAAGTGATGGTGATATAAATGGGAATGTTAGTAGTAGAATTCAAATTGGTTGGTTGAAGTCGAGGAATGCTTTGGGCCTATTATGTGATAGAAAAGTATCGCTTGGACTCGAATAAATTTATAAGATGGTGGTGAGACATGCAATGCTCTATGGCACTGAATGTTGGCCTTTAAACGGGAAGCATAAAACTAAGTTAAGTGTTGCCGAGATGAGAATGATTAGGTGAATGAGCGGTTTTATACTTGGAGACAAAATGCGAAATGAATACATCCGTGATAAGGTTGGTGTAGCTCCAGTGACGGACAAAACTAGAGAGAGTCATCTTAGATGTTTGGTTCCATTAAACGTCGGTCAACTTATGATCTGATTTGGAGAGTAGAAGTTCTAGATTCGACTTATGTTAAGAAAAGGCAGAGGTTAACCTAAGAAGACTTAGGCATATTATATAAAAGACAATCTTAATTTATTAGAATTAAATGAAACCATGACTAAATAGGACGCACTAAAGAAAAAGGATTCATGTAGCCGACCCCACTTTGTGGGATAAAGGTTTTGTTGTTATTGTCACCACCTCTGATACCATATAAAATACAGGTATAGGAAGAAAAAATTACTTCACTTCATTATTCACATGTAAGGTACATACATATAGGGAAACCAATCCCTCCTAATTTACAAACATACTAAATATATCTAATCAAAATTGGGAAAGGAAATAATTATGAGATAAAAATAACAAAAACACAAATAGGAAGAGAATAAAACTAATTAACGAGTTTCCAAAGTTATCTCCAAATTTAATCTTCCATGATAGGTAGGTGGCCGACCAGCCCACCCAAAGAAGCAGTCAGTTACATTTTTTATTTCCACGGTATGCAAATGCCCCAAAAAGTTATTTGTTAACTAGAAAAAAAACAACTTCATAAGACTAGAGAAAAGATAATTTCCAAAAAGTTGAAGGTATTCACTACGAGGAGGCATTTGATGATAAAATGGGAGAGTCGTATTTATCATAAATTACCTGTAGAATTGGTTCAAGAATGCTTGGATCAAAATTATTTGAGGATCTCAAGAGGCTCCATATTCTGAAAACCCTATCACGAAGTTCAAGGATTCGTTCACGTTCACCATCATTAAGATTCAAAGGTCCATTTGTATTACCACTGGAAATTAAACTCCTCAAAGGCTGCGGAATTGAATTGAATGCATCTATCATCGAGCCAAACACAATAGCTTCAGCAACATAAACAGACTCTTTGACAACCAAAACTCGCAATTCTTCGCCTTCAGGATCGAACAGGAGTTTCAGGACCGGCTGCAAAGCATCATTAGCAGTGAAATCCTTATCTTTACGCCCCTGAACCAGAAGATTTTCAAGTCTATTCCACCTATATATAAGATATGTGTACATTAAAGAAAAACTAAGAGATAATGTTGAATAAAATTCAACTAAATATTGTAAATAGGATATTAATATGGTTGGCTAGTGCAATGAATTCAATTGGCTCAGCTCAAACCAATTGAAATCAAGCAAACTAAAAAAACTTTTGGTTGATTCATTTTCACCAACGGTGAACTTGTATAAATCGCAACTTAGCAATAGAGACAAGCTGCAAATCTAAACCAGCCTAAATTCCAAAATCCAATTAAAGAATCCAAACTCGGGAAGAATTTTAGTAAGTTAAACAATTGTTCAGGTCTCTTCAATTTATAGAAGCACAAACCAAACCAAAATTGCCATGCCGAAATTCACCAAAAATTGCCCGGAGCCGAAATGAATTTTTTTTTTGCAAAACGGAGATTTACATACCTATCACTCAATTCCTATTTATTTTCATATCTGACATGCAAAATTCAACTTTTAATACAAACCACATTGCCTGTACATGAAAATGTGTATTTCATTTTTAAAAGTTATAACGGAGGTATTTTTGGCGTGAATGAAAGAATTGGGTGGTAAAAATGTAAAAGGCAAAGTTCAGATGTTAGATATGTAAATACATGGGAATTGGGTGGTGTGTTTGTAAATGCCCCATTTCAAAATTAAACCATAATCATGGTTTTTGATTTGCCTAATTTATGCACGCTCATAATGATTTCCAATAGGTCGCTGGTTAAGGGCCACCAGAAACCATATATTTTTTTATTGGTCCAAAGGGGAAAGGAAAATACAGCATGCTAAAAGCAAATTGAGGTAATTGTTTTTGCACGCATTTAATGATTGCTGGATATTGTTCTTAGGGAACTGGCTTTAAAAAACATTCTCTTAAGATATATGGAGGTTAACAGTTTTTGCACATCAAACCCTAGTCAGACACTGGCAGGTGCTCTACGCACTAGGCAAGTATTCAATGTAATTGGCACATGAACTCAGTAGTTTTAGTACTTGCCTGAATCTTCCATCTTTGAATAGCAACTCAATTAGGGCGTCTCTGAGGTAAGGATTTGGATCCGTAAGAAGCCTTTTAGCAAAATACGGATATGAAGCAGCAATGACCTTAAAATTAGGATCAGCGTAAAGAGCTAGACCTTCGAGCACTGTAAGTGATCTCAATATTAATGCATAGTAAGCTGGAACTGCAAGAGGAAAACATAAAACACAATCTCATGTCATTATTTAACAGACTATGAGATCAAAAAAAGAAAATAATATAAGTTACAAATATCAGATTTTGAGATCTAATGCAAAATGCATTGAGAAGAAACTTACCATTGAATGGATAATCATATAAAACAGCACCTAAACCGTCCACAAGGGTTTTGAAATTGAGTTCGCTAACAGTAGCATTAAGAGCATCATCAAAAAAGTTTCTAAGAGCCGGCACAATAGGGGAAACATCGACATCAGGAGAAAGAAAATCCAATTCGTAGTAATCTCGAGCCATGGCTTCATAGTCTCGATTAACCAAGTGAACAACATGACCAATGATAGCAAATCTTGCTTGTTCTGGCGTCTCACTCATCATTCCAAAATCAAGGAAAGCGAGTTTTCCCTCTGGAGTTGCTAGAAGATTGCCAGGATGAGGATCTGCATGAAAGTAGCCATATTCAAGCAGTTGTCTTAGGCTACATTGAATACCTGTATTCACCAACTCCAATAGCTTCAAACCCTGTTTCTCAATGGCTTCCTGTTGGTTAAGTTTGATGCCATCTACCCATTCCATTGTCAGAACCTTTGTACTTGTGTAATCCCAAAAGATATCTGGTACTAAAACATCTGCCTTGTCAGCATATAGCTTTTTAAATCTCCGAGCATTTTTGCCTTCCTGCACAGGAACTTATAAATAAAAGCCTGAAAAATTAAAAAAGTGATGTTTCACTAAACCAAATAGTGAAATTTTTCAGAAATTAAAAAATAAGTGATTTAACTTTTAAAATTGGAAATGAGAAAAGTGTCAAAATAGTCTCCTAACTCTTTGTAGGAGAGCATTTTAAAGTCCATAAAATGTTAATTTAGTCCACAAACTGTTTTAATGGGAGCAAAATGAATCCACCTTGTGGACTATTTCAGCCCATTTCCAAGAGTTGGGACAAATCTGGCGCTTCTATAGATTACGGGACTAAAATGATCCCCTGAAAATAATCAGAGAACTATTTTGACACTTTACTGATATATTTCAGAGAAGTGATTTTGGAACCTGCACATAATTGAGCTCCTGATATACTCTTCGAGCAAATTCATCAATTAGAGCCACAACGTCGCTTGTGATGAAGTTCACATACTTATTAATGAGGAAGCCCAGGCCCCTTAAAAGGTAGAAATCAAGTCCAATGACTTCTTCGATACCAGGTCGCTGAACCTTCACAGCAACAAGCTCGCCTGACAGCCTTAATTGGGCTTTGTAAACCTGGCCTAAACTAGCAGCAGCTATTGGAGATGGAGATAATGATGAATAGATGGAGTCAAGAGGTAAACCCAGCTCTCTCTCAATGCATGCAAATGCTTCAGCATCTGGAAAAGTTGGTAGGGCATCCTACTCAAAAAAAGCAAACAATATGAACAGGAGCTATTTGGGATCCCTTTTATTTTTTATTTTCTATTTTTTGCTTTTATTTTTGTTTATATTTCTATTTGGAGCAAAACATGTTTTGACTATTTAATTATGATATAATTGTTTTTAAAAATACTCAAATCACCTAAAAGGCTATATTGAGTGTTTTCAAAAGCATGTTATTTTGGTTTAGAAATAAAAATTAAGAACATGTACAAAATACAGTAAACAAACATGTTTTCAAAGCATTAATAAAATAAAATCAAAACTAATCCCATATGATATCTAATAATTTAATTGTAAAAAGTTGGAAGACATTATGCCCCTGTAAATGCTGCATACTGATAATCAATATCCAGCTTATCTTCCAAAAATGGATGTTTGATAAGTAATATGTTTTGTTTTCTAATAAAAAAGATGAATTTTTAAGAGTAGAAATCCTAGTAGCTTGTAAACTGTAAAATTAGAAAAAAAGAAAAAAAAACAAAATCCCAATATCAGAACATAGAACAAGGGAAACGCCAAAACCAGAAAGGTTTTTATGTTTTTGCATATACATTGGAGTCCAAATGTTTTCATAAGGAGATTTTTACCTCCGCCTAAAAAGTATGGAACTCAAAATTTTAATAATGCTGATAAGAATGAAAAACAAGGAAAAGAATAGAATAAATAATAAAAATGAGGAAGTCTTCTTTGCTCGTCCCTTCCATCTATATCTAACTAATACACACCACACACACACACATTAACACTAATTATTGTCATATGCAGGGGGCTTTTAGAATCATTCCCCTCAATATGGCCGACATAACTTTAATCTTCTACAAAAAGTGTGCCCAATCTGTTGTTGCCAATTACATGGCACCCTTAGAATATTGATCTAAGAAATAACTAGTATTGATTGTTACTATTGACTGTCACCAACCATTAGGACAATCTATGTTAGACTAGAAAACCCACAAAACCTCAGTCTGAATTTTTTGTTGGGGGTTGTGGGTGGCCGGTGAGAGTGGGAGGGTTTGGATGAATGAGGAAAGAATAAAGATAACTTCTTAGTACATAACTTAAAGCAGAGGTTTGAGGTGCAGCGAGGATATAGAATTTTATTTGAGATGCCGTGAGGTCATTTTGAGCTACAGAAATGGAGCAAAATAGACACTATTATTTGTATGAGGCTAATAAATATATTCAATTCAGCCCCTTTATCCAAAATATTATCTTTGTTGGACTATTTTAGTTAGATATGAAAAGTCTATGGACTATTTTGGATCGAATTTGAGAATTCAAGAGGCTATGTTGGATATATAGATGTCTTAGAACTATCCTTTTTCTCTAATGAGTTATGCAGTGGGCTTTGGTTTAATTGTGAGGCATATAAGATGAGTGAGACTAGGGTTTGTAGTGTTACTAGCAAGCATACTCGTTTATGATTTGGATGTGATTTTGGCTACGATTTAGTGTAGATTGTGCATATATGATAGGGATGGCTTGAAGCTTAGGTGAAGTTGGATGCAGCAATTTCACAAATGGACAGATTTGATATAGCTAATAGGTTTTGGAGATCACAAATGGAAATCAAGATAAAATTTGAAGATATTCAGCCCACAATTTTTTCACGAAAGTGCTAAAGATGAAAGAGGAAAGAATATACAAGAAACTACTTGGGTATATTGTTCAAAATGATGGTGATATAGATGGAGATGTTATTAGTTGAATTCAAGTTGGTTGGTTGAAATGGAGGAATGCATCAAGCCTATTGTGCAATAGAAAAGTAACGCTTAGATTTAAAGAAAAATTGTATAAGATGGCGGTGAGACCTGCAAGGCTTTATGGCAAGGAATATTGGCCTTTAAAAGACAAGCTTAAAACTAAGTAAAGTGTTGCTCAGATGAGATTGCTTATAGATGGATGAGTGGCTTGACACTTATGATAAATTGTGAAATGAATGGGTCGGTGTAGCTCTAGTGGCAGACAAGATTAGAGAGAGATGTCTTAGATGATTTGGTCACATTAAAAGTCAGCCATCTAATGACCCGGTCAGGAGAGTAGATGTTTTAGAGTCGATTTATGTTAAGAAAAGTAGAGGTAGACCTAAAACGTCTTGGGCATGTCATATAAAAAATAATCTTAATTTTTTAGAATTAAATGAAAATATGACACTCAATAAGAGAAAGATGATTCATGTAGTCGACCCCACTTAATGGGATAAAAGCTTGTTGTTGTCGGTACTTTGCCTACAAAATTTAAAGTAATCTGCGTGTACAACTTGGATCAAGAAGCAACAAAATTGACCTAAAATAATTCATTTAGCTAGATATAAATGTGTGTGTGTGCACACATGTGTATGTGAGCGTGTGTGTATGTGTGCGTGCGTGGTGTGTGTTAATTGTTGTGTTTAGGGCAGGTTTTGATTTAATTTCCAGTCAAGATAATCGTCCGTGTCTATGTTTTCCTTTCTAGAATTGTATCCGAGGACGGGTAGTCCTCCAGCTGTATCTCATCAAAGATGGTGATTATCCATGACCCTCCCCGTCCATTGGAACCTTACCTCCACTGCTGTCGTTGTTGACGTCACTACTATAGTCATCCACCTCACCAAAGAAAGCAATATTGCGTTCTCCTACAAGCCCAAACCCACTACAGCCATTCCAACCATAAACCTTCTCTGTTACCCCACCTGCAAGCCTCCTGTCTCCCTACCTCTTCCCAAACTGTAGTTCAACCGCAGCCCTTTTCCCATCCCCGCACTCAAGTAGCCAACATACCATCTTCTTGCAGTCTCAAGTCAAACTTGTTGACCAGCCACAACTTCCCTTCTGCAGCCCATCGTACCTGTTTTCCCCACCTTCCAGCTGTAGCCTTCATCACTACTTCAACCTACCACATCTGCCCAACACCGGTCCATTCCACATAGCTGCCTGCCACTCCTTTAGGATATATTCTTAGTGGTGTTTAAGCCGTGTTTTTATTTTCCATCTCCATGTGCAGTTGTAATCGTCTATTGATTTTTCAATGATAATATTTACTTTCTTATTGTGGTTTGGGTTAACTCTGGCAACACAAACTCAAATCTAAACTTAACCAAACATTCACATTTAAACTTAAGATTATCTAAAAGTATAATTCAACATAGTACAATAAATTTGAGAGAAAAGAACATAAATTCCGCCAAAAATAAACTAAGTGCTAAAAATGGCCAAATAGCTAATTTGGTTCAACTCTTTTATGTACAGGTTCTACTTTTTATAATTGTTCCATTGAATTTGGGCTTTTGTAGGTTGATTTGGACTAAATGATGAGTCATGCTACGTCAAAATGTTTCAATTTCCTCCCTGCACTTTAAAGTTGAGTGCAAATAGGAGTTGTACGTTACTTAAACAGCTCTCTCCAAATCTAAAAATAAAATAAAATTCATTTAATTTCAAGAGAAGTCTATACAATTCCTAAAGATATACAAAATTTTAGATTGCAACAGACAGCATATCAAGCAAAACTCATAAGAAGAATCCAATGATAATTGAAGAGATGTTGTGGCCATTGATGTTTGGTATGTTATTATTTGGTACGTAATCTTAATACAACCGCCGCCTTAGAGTTATTAACATAGATCAATGAAAGCTATCACCCCCAATATTCTTGATCACCACTTTGGGCCTGCTACCACTGTTACCTGTAAGCCTTCTATAGTCATCGATGCAGTTCAATGTAGTTGATACAATTTCCAAGATAGCCCCTATTGTCACCTCAGGCTTTCCACTATCACTACTTTTGGCTTTGCCATAGTCATGCCCTTATGTTCACTTTAACTGTCAACTTAGAGCCTATATTAGTGTCACTTCAAATTTTGAACAAAAAGCCACCCCATGTGTGTCATTATTGTCGTTCTAAGGTTCTCCATTGTCACCATTCTCAAATCTATCATTGATACCTATTGCATCCCATGTCAATGTTTATAATTGAACCATCATCAACAAACATTGATGACTACATTCAAAGATGTAGTTGTTCATGCATATGATACTAAGAAGAACAATTGTCTACACTTGCCTGCCACATATAATGCTAAGAGTCCCTCTCCATTCATCATACGCAATCGTCGATCATGTGTCAGACATCATTTTTCATACTTAGTCACAAATCAATCACGATATGTACTTCCAACAGTATCTCGTGACAGTCTGTCATCACACTACTTGTAGCAAACTGAACCAAACCACTCGATATCCTCCCTCTTGTTATTTCGCGATCCAATTGCCCAAAGCCTGGACCTTAACAAGACCTCCCCCCTTCGCACAAAACAAGCGAGGCCTTTCCTTTTTCTTGCAATTAGTGGTTCAATGCCTTCTCCTCCTTCCCCCACAAGAATCACCCGAACTTGCCCATGTTTTACCCTTCTTGCTTTCCTGGTATGGAGATTCACACAACTTCTTTTACATTCACTCCCAACCAACCGCCCATACTGCCTCTAGCCGCTATTTAAGATCACATGCATCTATGGCATCACAACAAATGTCAAAACCCTTGCATGCCTTTTCTCCCAATTGAATCATATTCCTTCTCTTCAAAATTCTTAGCAACAAACTACAGCCGAAGCAGCCAACATACCATTCCTTGCATCTTCCCCCTTTACTTTCCTCCGCAGTCTCCGACTCTTTTCCAAGTGCTTGATTCGACAACCACAATATCCTCGCTGACCTCCTCCTTTAATCAGCAACAAGTGCAGTATTCTCCCTAATTCATCAAGAGTTGCTTGTAACAAACTCTTCACATCCTCAGTTCTTGTACTTAGTCATCACACACTCTAGACACACACATATAGGCATGTTATGCTCTTCATAATCATAGAATTAACCAAAGATCATACATGATTTTGTTAGATATTTATGGTTTAATGACACGCCTAAAAAAGTGTTACTTTTTCATATACATTTTATGCTCATTTTTAATGATATTTCAATTTTTAAAAAGGTATTTTGCATAACTTTGGTTTCAGGTATAAGAAATGAAGTTTTAGAGAAAATAAAGTAAATACGGTACAATTTGGAACTAAATCGAGCAAGGAAGAAAATTCTGGTCTTGCGCATTTTGATATGTATTTTTATGTTTAATCTCTTTTACATTTATCACATGTTTTTGAATGAAATTGCACATTAAAGAAATGTTATTTTCATGTTTATTTTGTAGGTATAACACTTGATGAAACGGAGTGAAACGGGAGCAAAACGAGGTGCCGCCAGCAAGGTGGCGACACCAGTATCGACGAGAAAATGGCGCCTAGGCGCCATAGATTGGCACCTAGGCACCAGAAATTGTTCAGGGACGGTTTTGGGCAGTTTCGAGCTGTTCTAGAAGGTTCCGGGCAGCTATGCACGCACCAAGGAGTCATGCAATGAATCTAGATATTTGGAATATGAAGAGGTGTGTCTCTTGGAAAAAGGAGGTATTTGGTGTATCTTTAAAAAGAGGGCTTGCGCCATTTGAAAATGGGGAGTCCAGAGAGTTTTGGCGTGAGTTTTAAGAGGAGTTTGGTGTGCCTCTTCAACGAGGCGTGTGTGTGTGAGAGTAGGATATGTAGATTTTTACTTTTTCTGGAAAGATTGGTGAGGGATTTTGAGATGTATGTGTAAGGAAGTATACGAGCATTGCGTGGATCGGCAAGAGACTTTGTTGGAGAGTTTTTGTTCTTCTTTCAGAGAGAAAAATCTCAGTATTGTGTTTTTCATTATCTTATAATTGTTGAAAACACTTTATAGTAGATTTGTTTTAGTTTAGTGAAGCTTTATGTTATATTTTATTCATGCTTCGTGAGTAGTTTTCTTTACTATTTTCTTTTGATATGTAGTGACATGAATAGAAAAATTTGTTTTAAGATAGAATAATTTTTTTTCTCCATGTGACGAGTAATATCTCATTTACTTCATTAACATAACTTAAGTGACGATATGTTATGTTAAAATCTGTTGTAAGTGAAATTAAAACTCGAGAGAGCGTTGATCTCGCAACTTGAGTACGCTCATATTGACCAGTTGGCTAAGTTGAAGTAGTTTAGACAGAATGCAACTTTTAATAAATTATAATTCATGATCTAATTCTATTAGGAGCTTCTAGGTGACAGCTAGTTGTGTAAAACTAATAGAATAATAAGCGTACATGTACACTCAAGAGGGTAGGTAGACATATGTTCCTTGTTGGCACATAATTACTACATAATTCTATCAATTCTTTTACCGCTTATGTCATTATGTTCATTTACTTTTCTTTTACAATGAATTAGATGCAGGTTTAGGAATTTTGATTTGCTTAGAAATTCTCTTATATTATAAATGTGATGGTATTTTCACCGGTTCTTAATTTACTTTGCAAACTGATCATTTATAATATTAAAATCCATTGCAAAACATAATGACCCGAGAGGGCTATGATTTCACCCAACTTGTGAATATCATACTAATACTTAAGATGGGAAGGGACTCAGTCCAGATGGGAGTGCAAATAGATAGAGAGATAAGTTTCGATGGGCGTAGAATTAGTGTTTCTAGGGTGACAGACTATATTCTTAACAAATTCGATCTAGAGTTTGGAACCTTATGACCGGTTAATCTTATAGAGAGGGCACAAATGTAATCAAGATATGGCAGGCTATAACTTATCCAGCATAACCATGAGCGATTTCAGAACTTAACTCTAGATTAGCCAATGATCTTTATGCATTCGTGAGAGGGTAAAGAGTATGTATGCTCATATTTGTCACTGAAAACATTAAATTCTAAGCATTTCATTTTTACACATTGTCCAAGTCATCAAAAGTATGGTAGTTTTTAGCATCTCAAAATTCACCATACTAATTTATCTGATTAGCTTTATCTTTAGACTTAGGTTTGAATTTAGGAGTAGTTGATAAAAAAACCCTTAATCATCATTATGAACTAAGACTTGACAGTAGCAGACTAGAATTAGCCTAAGTGATTTCTTATATCGCTTCTCTGTGGAATCAATACTCTAGTTTTAAGAGAAAACTCTTTACTACTTGAAACAATATGTGAACTGGCGTAGTACCCCTAGTGTGTGAACTATAAATTAAATTATAAACTCTACAACATATTTATTTTGCATACTAACAGTCATAATTAACCTGGGTAAAGTTTTTTGCCATGGAAATAAATATCTGCGTAATTACGGATCAGGTCATTTACTTTGATAATAGTAACCACTATCATATTGATTTTTTTGTTAGTTGATCGTCGTAATTACTTGATTAGTCAATGTGTTATTCAAGTGTTAATAATATTTAAATGATAAAGTAATTATTAGATTATAAGATAGATTAAACTTTTGCAATGGCAATGAGCAGTCTAGATGGCAGTGTGAGGAGTCTAGAGTGATTCAACGATGCAATTTTTTTATAATTGATTAGACTTATATTTTAGCTTTCACTCACTTCTTAGGCTATGATTGTAACTTTTTATTGATTAAATGGGCTAAAATTTACTTTTTTCTTTCTTTCTCGCTATTCTTATTCATATTGTCTGTATATAAACTTCCTTTTCAAAATACAATATAGGTTTGAACATCCCTTATCACGTCAGACATTGCCGGGTGCAATGCTATTTTCAATCACCCATCACCACATTGTTATTCAATATTATGCAAGTAACAGGCATCACCAGCAGAATTGCTACAAAAAGTGGAAAAAAAAAGAGTTAATAAAGAAACAATCACAAAAAAGGGAAACTAAACCCATTGTAGAAAACCTTCAGCAATAATTGCTTCAACAAAGTTATTTGTTCACACTTCGCACCACTACATTTGCTGATGCTTTCGAGAATATAATAAGTTAAATATTCTCAGCATACCTGTAACTCGGAGAGCTCTTCTAGGAACTCAGGAGGGCAGATATCCGGTCGCGTAGAGAGCCCCTGCCCTATCTTCACAAAGGTTGGACCCAATCTCGTAAATATCCTCCTCAACTCCGCAGCCCTCATCCGCTTCCTCTGGTCAAGCAATCCCCGCCTCTTATCGACGAGCAACTTGAAGACGAAGCTCCCCAGCGCTGTCAAAACCTCGAGAGTGCGCTGCAACACCTGGCAGTGGAGAAATATATCGAGTGAGGAGAACGTTAGAGTAGATAAAGAAAGCGTATCAGATAAACTATGGACCTTAATCGGACGAGAGCCGTATCGAGCGGCAAGTAATTCGGGACTGTATACAGAGGCATTAACGGCACGGGACATTGCCCTCGCTTCCGCCTGGATATCTGCGGCCCGATCCATCCGCGATCGGATGGAGAGCTCAGAAGCAGCATCCACTAACTGTATCGCGTATTCTCCATTGACACTGCCTCCACCGGAAGCGCCGCCTCGTAAGACCGGTAAGGGCTTAGCCTCAACTAGAGCAGCACGCGGAAGTCTAGAACCATTTACCGGTCGTCGCGATCTGCGAAGGTGCTGAAAATCGGAAAAAGAAGAAGAAAATGATGCTAGGGAGAGAGCAGCGGGGGCCATGGATGGTGAGTTCGGTTTCGAGGACTAGCAAAGAAGCTGGACGAGATCGCCGGATAAGATATGTAGAGTCGCAGATGGATAGCTTTCGTTCCGGCGGAGGAAGGCGGCCGGGCTCCGGTCTTCCCGGCCAGAGAAACAGTTTCGTAGAGGCAACTCACTCTGCCTATCTCTCCTTCTCTCTCTCTGAATTTGTGCGCCAATCAGCGAAGCGGAGAGTTGGGGACGAAGTTCCTTCTAGTGCTTCACCTAACAGTTTAATTTTATATATATATATATATATATATATATATATATATATATATATATATATATATATATATATCTTATTATTATTATTATTATTATTATATCTTTAGCTATAGTTAAAAAAATATATATTTCACTTTTTGGAAAAAAAAATAATATTACTTTTTATGAGATACGAAAGATTTAGGTGGTATGAATGTAAGAAGTAAAATTTAGTACATAAGAATTGTGTGATGTGTTTGTAAATATCCCTTAATATTAATAACTATTTTCCAAATTAGCATATTTAGTTGGGGAATTTATATACATGTTACTTTGTATGAGAAAAAATGTCATCTAACCGAATCAGAGGAAGCGTAATCATCGAAGTCGTGGCAGTAGTTATATACTCTTTGGAATAGGTAACCAAGGCCGGCCACCCTGCTTCTGTCAACCGGCCACCTTGGTCGGCAACCACCAACTTGAGCTGGCCACTTGCTCTTACGACCTGGCCCGAAGTTTGGAACTAACCAATGAACTTCGAACGGTGTGAAAATAAATTTTTGATATTCATTTTCTATAACTTATTTTTAACATATGAAAGTGTCATTGATCAATTTAAATTAATGTGATACAAATAAAATTATCTCGTTGATGGTTGCTCATATCTTACATAAATGTTTTTTAGTCTATCGCTCATCTTTTAATAATTAATTAAACTTGAAAAGTTAGTTAAAACAACTGTGAGATAAACAAGTCAGTGAATACTCATACTTCTAAACTAAAGTAATATAAGAAAAAGAAATAATAATATGTATCTCAGTTAAGCTTTTTTATAAATCAATATAAATATTTGATATGTTATCTGTAGGAATTATAGCATTATCATATCAATATCATTTCATATTTATACAATCATCACAACATACACCATTTAAAAATTACGTCAATTAAGATATTTCAATATCAATATCATATTCCATTTATGTGCACGAGTATATTAGTGTTCTCTCATTAGTACCATCAAAGCGTGTTTTATCATAGTCAGTCGTGCACATAAAAACATTCAACATAATATGTATTCTTCACATTCAATAATACTTTATAAAACATACATTAAAATGCATGAGTAAATAACTATAATATTCGCAAATATATAACCAATAAAGAAAAGAATAGTTCACCTAGAATTATACATCTATAAATATCATTAACTACAAACATATTTGAAAAGAAACAATTATTACTATAATTTAAAATTACAAGTACTCACCCTGATGACTGATGACGATTAATTTATGCTTGAAATTGCTTAGACGTCGTATCTTCTAAGTATGAAACCTAACATAACATGATATTTAATTTATTTATTATTTTTGTTGAGAAATTTATGGCAAAGAAACTAGGAATCGACACAAATTCAGAAAAACACACAGAGATGTAACGACTTTCGGCAAAGATGCCTACATCCACGGGAGCAGAGCGACGAATTTACTATTTCAAATGAGTTCTATTACAGCTCAGTTTCATACTCATAGGGTTACACATATATATAGAAATATATAAAACCCACAGATAAATTACTAACACTCTCGCTCCCCTAACCTGTTTTATTCTAGGAGACTACAGCTTCCGGTATATGATCTATATCAAACAAATCTCCACCTTGGCGAATATCTAACCCTTTAGGAGAAATACTTCATGGACACACCTCTTTACCAAAAGACTCAAATTTTTCGGTATATGAGCCATACCTAACAAATTTCCACCTTGGCGAATTTCCCGCCCCTTAGGAGAAACATATCATGGAGTTTCTTATACCAAAGTGGGTTGGTAAATCATGCCAATTACAGCACTTATCCTGTTCGCACTAGCACAGCGGCCAAACCGCTGTCTCGCGAGCTTCGAATCCCTCCGCTCCTGTTCGTGGAATACATCCGCGAATCCCCTGTTTGTGAATAGTCACACCTGCTTGCTTTATGCATCCTGTCGAACTCCACCTGTCTCAAACCCTCCTGCGACGAACTGGCAAATTTGGCTGGCCGAACTCTTCTGTTAGCAAAATGAGGCTCATGTTCACATAATCGAACTCCACCTGTCACAACCGCTCCTACGACAAACTTGAGAACTCTGTTAGCCGAATTCCTCTGCTCGCAAAACAAGGCTCCTATTCGCGGAACCGAACTCCACCTCGCGATCCTGATCGCAGACTCTTGCGTGAACACCTGGCGAACGAACTACCAGTGCAAGCCTCTTCCTCAATTCGAAGAAAACCTACAATCCTTTGCCTGTTTGCGCCTGTTTTCACGAGAAAAACACCTTCGCAAAAAACTTCGCGCCTGGTTGCACGCGAAAAAAACACCTTCGCAAAACATTCGCATCTGGTCGCGCTAACCCCACCTAGTCGAACGCCGCGAAAGCCTCTGTTCGCGCCGAACTCCTTTGCTCGGTTGCCAAATTGCTGAAGCCGGAAATCACTATTTCTCCGTTAATTAAGTTTCCCTTAAAAGCAATTCCTTTTTTCGTGGACCAGAAATGTCCTTTCCCAGCATAAAAATTTGAAATATTTCTAATTAAGTATTTCTCTTAATTAAACAATTTTATTGTCCAGAATAAATATTTGTCTTTCTTTCCTTTTGCAATTGTTTCCTTTCAGCAAGAAAGAGAATTAATTAAGTTTTTCTTAATTAAGCTTTCCAGAAAAGTAATTTCTCTTAATTAAGATTTCCTTCTTTTCTTGAAAAAAATAATTTTATTTCCTTCCGAAAGCAGTATTATTTCATTCCTTTTCCTGCCTCTGCCAAAAAGAATTTAATTTCCTTCATTTTCTTGGCTCTGCCAAAAAGAATTCTCACGAGGAATATTTCACTAGATTCATTCTTCTTCCTCCGTCGGACCAGGACCTGCTGGCGATTTTCCTCCTCAACCGGCAACGAAACTGCTTCTGTCCCATGACAACCTACTTAGCAACTTTGCTTCGCTGAATTGTGAAAACCCTCGCCAAACTTTCAGTGAGATGCCTCAATTCGCCTATGGAAGAATAATTTGCGTCGAACGTCTCCTCTGCTACTGCGATTTGTCTGAATCTCCTTCACAGAACTACTCGAACTTTTCCTGCGACGCTCCGGAACTCCTCTACTCGGTTGCTAAATTACTTAAACTAGAAAATTTCTTGCTCAGAATCTTTTCTGTCCCGGAATCTTTCTTGCCCCGAAATATTTTCTTCAAGCAAAAAATTAATTTCTTGATTATGATTTCCCCAAAATCTTTCCTTCCAGCAGATAATATCCTAATCAGAAATTATTAATTTCCTGATTAAGATTTCATTTGACAAGCTTGCCTTCCTTGCCTTCCTCAACCAATGTTCTAATTGAGAAGCTTTCATTTTCCTTCGCGCCTCGGAATTTTCCTTTTTCCTCAAGGACGCAAAATTTTCTTTCCTGGATTTCCTTTAATTAAAAGAGAAATCCGAAATAAAGGCATTAGAACTTTGGTGATATGTATGTGAATCTTCCTCAATTTCATGTTAGGCTCATTTCTCTCATGGAAAATGAGCGAGTGGAAATTTATATGCAAAGGCAGAAGGGAAGATTTATATACATATCACACAATCTTTTCTGTGTAGATTTATGTTGTTGTTGTTTCTAGTAATTTACAACAAGATGAGATTCAGCTAGCGTAAGATTTCTAGATAATGAATATTTGGCCAAGTGATGTGATTTATGGGTAATAAATGTTTGGTTAAGTGAATATGACTTGTCTGTAGAAGTAACTTGTCTTATGTTTTAATACTTGCAATATGCCATTACATCGTCAAAGGTTTAACTTCAAGCATTCTAAATTTAATATGCTTCCTCGAACCGATATCGGGAGTTCTAACAATTGGTCTTTAATGCTTAGATATATGCCAATTTAACCATGCATGAAAAGTTATGCTTCATTTTTGTGAAAAGTTGTGTCTCACTTTTGGGAAGTTTGAATAGTAATATTTTTATGTGTAATATGAATGGGAAATACATAAGATATGTAAGTATGGAGCTAACAGATGTGTGATATGTATTAAAGTTTGGATGTTAGATATGAAAATACATAAGAGTTGTGATATGCATGTAAATGTCACATTTCCTCAATCATAAACTCTTTAAGAATAATAACTTTACATTTGGAGCTAACGGATGCTAATACAAATCGCTTTATGTGTTTATTGCCAGGTGATATGCGAACCAAGAGTCTACCGAATAGCTTAACCTCTTCGCAAATGTATGTGAATTGATGGGTGGTGAGTGGACACGGGCTTCCTCTCCACTAAGCTGTGCAAAGCCTATAAATGATAACTTTTCATTTGGTAAATGCATGAATCCTCTCATATGTCAATTGTTGTTGTATTCCTTTTGGAGTTATAGAATGCTTTGATAAGTGAAAAAAATATGTATATAAGGGAATTTATGTGAACTTGGTGCTGCATTCCTTTCATAAATTACATGTTCTCGTTAAGACACTATCTTATTTCATTTGAGTGCCAAGTTGGGATTACAAATGAAAGAGATAAGTTTTTATGTTGGTGTATCTACATGCGATACATGTCATTCTTATGTATTCACATATCTCATACTTAAATTTTCATGCTTATACACATATCACTTTTCATCATTTGAATCGTTAGCATGTATATATGACAATTGAGTTTATGTGTTAGAAATGTAAATGCATCAAAGTTGGATGTTGTGCATAGAAGTTTTATTAATGATATCTTTAATATGCTATGAAAATTTAATTGGTGGAAATATAAAAAATAAAAAAAAAAAACAAAGTTTATGTGATGCATGAATACATAAGAATCAAGAGGTTTGACAATACCGTTGGGTGCACTTCTATGAGAATTATTGTTTTCCTTTACTGTTAATGATTCATATACAGTAATCATTATGTGTTTACATATCTACTACATCGAGTTTTAGTTTCTTTTATATGCATCGCTTAACTTATGCACTAGAGGTTGCATTTATGATCATTTAAATATGTTAATGAAATTTGGGTGCTAGATATGTAAATAGATAAAGAATCGAATGACATGAACATCCAATACATTAAATACTACTGTTGCACATGTATATGAAACATTATCTTGATGATATGTTCGATATAATAGAAAAGAAACTCGGGAAGTGGCAAAGTTTGGATGTTGAATATCAGACATTTCACTTATGCATTAAATACTATCTTGGATGAACTATTGATGGGTTGTGATTCATATTATTCATCCAGGTCAATACATGATAGGCTTTGTATTAATTTTGAAGCAAATTTGAATTGGTTGTCATAGGTCTTAGTATAGGTTTGTTTCTCATATAGGTTGACCTGCATATGTTTTACTCCATGGCTATATATTTACATATCTAAAACCCTAAGTTTTGAATTCCTTACATGGACACCCTTGTATTCGTGAACGAGATACTCTATTAATGATATTTTGATATTCTATGAAGGTTTTAGGCAAAATGATTGCGAAAGGTAAGTTTGAGCATGAGACATGTAATTACATGGAAGTTGGGTAGAGTGGAGTCTTGATCAATATTATGCAATCAATTTCTCTTTTACTTTCATAGTTACAATCACGCAATTCATATATTTCAATTGAACGGATTAATTCTCATACAGATTTCTCTCTTTCTCTCTCTTTTTTTTGCGAGGGAAATTCAGATCATCGCAAAGTTATGACAGACTTTCAATAGCAGTAATAGAAATTGCAAGAGGACTTGGCAAACTGTTGTTTAAGCTGGGAGATGCAGATCTGGTTTTTTTAGTTGAGTAGTCGCTCCTTCTTCCTCACCTCATGCTACTGCATTATGTAGCATTTCTACAAGTTGTAATCTTCCCTAAATTTACTAGATTTGGGTTCTCAGGATTCACCAAAATTCACTTGGATGTGTTGTGTTTTTGCAAAGTGAACTATATATAATTTATTTATAAGGGAAATGAGTGGTATGTGTATGAAAGCCTCTTCTATTTATTTAGATATAACACAACTTTTCATAAGGAAGATGGTATGAATGTTAGAATTTAAGTTTTGTATGTTATATGAGTAAGTAAGAAAGAATTCTGTTGATGCATGATATTCATTAGTAGGAAGTTTTGATAACTTGCTGATTTGAAAAATTTATTGCAAGAGGTATATTGAGAAAGTATTCTTTATGTGCTTGCAGATTTGGTTTCTTTCTTGCAAGCAATATGTCATTTGAGAACCTTCTAAGTTTGCCGATTTGGTATATCTTGTTGCAAGCAATACATGGGAGAAACTTTATAAGCTTGCTTGCTTTGATTAGAATTACTGGATATGGGATATGAGATTTTTCTCAAATAAGTCTTTTCTTTGTTATTATTCTAATGTTTCTTGCAAGGACTTGCTACATCTTGTTAGAAAGATTTACATACCGATCATACAGTTCTTATGTATTTTCATGTCATATAATTAAGCTTCATTCTTTTTATATACATACGACTTAATTCCTATGTATTTACATCTCCAACACTTAAACTTCTATTATTATGTATATATACCATTTTATAGGTACAAAGATGTATGGTTCATAAGAATTACATGTAGGTAATTTTTTCTTTTTCTTTTTTCTAAACAAATGAAAGTTTACATACAACATACTATTCTTATGTATTTACACATTTAACACCTAAATTCCATCATTTACATACATGCCACTCAAATCATATATACGTTTACATATCTAGTATCCATGCTTTAATTGTTATATAAATATTGTTTAACTCTTATGTATTATATATATCTAACAGTTAAATTTTATACTTTTTTCCTTATATAAAATATAAATCTCTCATATTACACCACAAATCTCACTTTCACCTACATTTTAAAAAAAATGAGATACGCATTTTTGCATGCATAAATAAAACAACATGAGTGTAAAAGATTAAAGTTCGGTATTAGAAATATAAATACATAAGAGTTAACTAGTATGTATGCAAGTTTTCTTAATCTTCTCACGCGTTTACCTTAATACTAGTTTGACAATATTCAGAGTTTGGTGAAAATATTTGAATTGTTGGAAGACTCATATACATAAAACACAATTCTTATGTACCTACATATCTCATATATAAAATTTAATATGTACATGCAACATTTTGGTATTTCGAATCTATGAATAAAAAATGTATCTTACTAAAAAAAGTTGCTAATAACATTACTTTTGATATGACATCAAAGATTTGAATACTAAATGAGTGAATATGAAAGTTTAGGTGTGAGATATATATGTACCTAAGAATTGAGTGGATAGTAGGTAAACCTTCCATTTATCACTTCACACTCATAGTCCCTTTCTTTTCTTTATTAATAGGACATTCTTTTACGTTAAATAAATTATCCAGGTATCAAAAATGTTAGAAGTAAAGTTTAGGAAATAAATATGTAAACACATAAGAATTGATTTATAGGTATGCAAACATTTCTCATATTCTTTTATACTTATCTTAACAGTAGTTGCGGGAATGTTTAGCTTTGATTGTAAACGTGCAAATTGAGAAGACAAAGCGATCAAATGGCGGTTAACATTTAGGCGATGATCGAGACCACAACGTGAAACAGAACTACGCCAACAAAACTCTTTCTTATTTTAAACAGCCATAGAATTTTGAGGTAGTTCGCATAGTGCGACATAAATCCTAACATTATTTTTAGGCTTCTGTACAACCATGTTATGCATCATAAGTCCTAACTTCATTTAGGATTATGAGGTTTTCATTTGGTATGGTGTAAATCTTCTCATATTCCTAGGCTATTTGCACAATCGGATATCATGCAAATATAAGTCCTAAATTCTAAACTAAAATAGGAGGATTAAACACTAAATAATATTATTTCAAAGACAAAGCCAAACAATAGGATATTCTGAGAAGTCACCGGGGTTTCCCTCAGATCTGTGACGTCCCCTATTTTTCATTCATTTGACTCCTGAAAATAACTGTTCCTATTTTGAGTCATTCCCTTTTGACTTTCCCGTATCTAATCTCGGAAACATAAACGTTGAAATTTTGAAGACAGAACCACTGATCTTAATCCAGAGTTTTCTTAAGTGACTTCAACTATTTAAGATGTAATTAATTATATGGGCTTGCCTCTATAGGGAACTAAAAGCCCAGGTACAATAAACCAAATATAATTCTTATATTAGATAGGGGAACCTGTCGGTCATACATAAAGGGTTCACAGTCCAAACGGATGTCATAAATTGTTTAATTTATATAATCAAGCCCACTGTCAGGTGATATGCTTACCTTTCAAGGTAATGCATCTCTTGTAGTGTTTTACTCAGTTACTTAAACTATTAAATATATGAGATCTAGTCAGTCTCATTTCTTTAAAATTTAAATACTATTTCCAAAATCAAAATATATACATATTAAGTTATATTTAAATCATTTCCAAATTTCAGCTGAAAAAATCAAAAGTATATATACTTAAATTAAATTTAAACTATTTTCAAATCCGAGACCAAAATTCTTGACCGACAACATAAAAGAAAATTTTTCTGATGAACAATTATATGTGTTTACTGAATGACATGTTCCTTAGTATGCTAATATAGTTAACTATTTTGTTATTAACATTCACCCTATGGATTAACACACCAATAAAAGAAAAAGTTTATTCATGATGCAAAAGATTACTTTTAGGATGACCCATTTTTATAACAGTTGTAAGATTCAAATTATCAGGAGATGTGTACCTTTTGAAGAAACCTAAGAAATTATTAAGAAATATCAAGAATTTGATTTCAGGAGACAATTTGGAGTAGATAAAACTTCATTTAAAATCTTATAATTTGGATTTTATTAGCCTACATTATTTAAGGATGTTAATACATATATAAATAATTTGATAGATGTTTGAGAGTAGATAATACTTATAGGAGAAATGAAATGCACCTAAATTTTACTTTAGAAGTTGAAAATTTTATGTCTAAGGTTTAAATTTTATGGGACCATTTGTACCATTTTCCAAAAATATGTATATTTTATAAGCTGTGCATTATGTTTCAAAATGGATTGAAGTTGTTGCTTTACCCCGATGTGATTCACGGAGCATTGCAAAATTTTTAAAGAAATATATTGTTATCAGATTTGGAATGCTGAGAGTGATCATAACATATGTGGGAAGTCATTTTAAGAATCTTAGGATTGAAGCATGACCCAAGCTTGAATTACGCAGTAATTTAGCTTCCAAAAGATGACAAAAAACTTGACCCAATTTATATTTAGCTGCTAGTGTGCAAAATCAAAATTTTATAAATATTAGAAAACACTTTACACACTAGGGGTACAACTCAAGTATACGCATCGTTTCAAGTAATATAGGGTTTTTTTTTAAGACCCAGAGTATCGATCCAACAGAGGAGAGGTAAGAAATCCCTTAGGCTAATTCTAGTCAACTACCATCTCGCCTTAGTTTGAAATATTGATTAAAGTGGTTCTTTTAACAACTACTTCCAACTGAAAATGTTAATAAAAGATAACTTATCTGGATAAATTGGTTTGAAGAATTTTGAAATGTTAAAAATTACCCTTCTCGTGTTATGACCTAGATAATGTGTAGGAATGAAATGCTTAGAATTTAATATAGCCAGTGACAAATAGGGGCATATCTATTATATACTCTCTCTCAGTTCTATCAAAGAATATTAGCTAATCTAAAGTTTGTCTCTAACTTGTGTAGTAGTGCTTTATATATTCTGATATCTCATTTACAGATTACCCACAACGCCCTCTCTATAGGACATACTATGGATCCTTACGATTCAAACTCTAAACTGAATTGATAAAATAATCTAGTCTGTCACCCTGGAAACATCAATTCTACGCGCATCAAAACTTATTCCCCTATCTATTTTCGCTCCCCATCGGAAGATCGCAATGACTCTTTCCAAAATGAAGTTTTGTACTCACTAGTTAGTGAAATCATAGCAATCTCAGGTCATTATGTTTTGCAATGGATTTTAACATTAGATTTCTAGCATTGAGTTTGAAGCAGCTTATGGACATACTTGGAAAGTTGAAGAAGAGATATCCCGACTAAATACCAAGTACCAAGATTTGTTCAACCTATTTGAAACATTGGATTGACAGTTGAAACTCCAATTCAATAATTTGGGTTATTTCCAAGAATATCAAGTATGTATATCAACAACAAATGGATTGACGGTAAGGTTGCATCTAATTTTCCTCGCACTCCTTTATATCATTCTTTCGATTGTAATTTTCTGGAGGGTGAAAAGGCGGGTAACGCCATTGTTCACAACTACTCCTATATGGACTCCTAGATAGAGAGATATGTTTCTATGAAGTGTTTATGTGTGGTGTGTCGAATTCGTTTGGATAATGGCTCTAACACTTCTATTTGTATATATTTGATTTTATTGATATTGAATTTCATCTATGTTGTTTCGTTTGTATCAAATTAATTATTAATATAAGAAAACAAGTTATGTTTTGTTGTTAGAAATTGGTCTTATGTGTTCAAAATGGTTGGATTGGTAGTTGCGTACTTAAAATTTAGAATGACGACAAACTCAATAACTTTCTAAATGACTGTTAAAACAATAATATCATACTTTAAACATCTTATATTTTCTGTTGTCTTTCAAACTATATAAAAAATTTAAAAATCTGGATGGTTTGATTGACACCATAGCTCCATTAATTGGCGTTATTGCCCCAATCATCAGCGTAGCATGGTGCTATAGCGCCACAGCTTGGCGCTATGTGCTAAAGCAACCCTTGAGCAGTTTAAGTGCCTGGACCACTATTTTTCACCATTTTTACCCCTAATTCATCTCCTTCAACCCCTATTTTTGTATTTTTCTCCCCTAGGGCTTGGATTTGTGCTTGATCCGCTTGGAGTTAGGGTTTCATCTTCTTTGGATAAGATCTTCATCTTGGCTTTAAATATTTTTTATTTTATCATGGATTTCTTCCACATTATGTATTAAACCAACAATCTTAAATTTTGATGAAAATAATGAGAATCCATGGTTGAATGATTATTTGGTTTAGAATGTGTTTGTAGAAGCCTCAAGAAGTTGCATTTTTGCTTTTTTGGAATTTTCTCAAAATTTTTAGATTGATTATGGCTCCTAAAATAAATAGAGGCAAGGGAAAAATAACTTTTGATTCTGATGAGTTTATTAGTGCGAAAGCGTGGGACAGAGGCTCAGATCTGCAATCAAAGAAACTGATTGCAGAATGAAGTTTTCTTCGTCATAGAGGAACAATTGAATATTTGATTGTTGAGCAACAGTGGGAGAATTTATGCTACTTGACTGTTGTTGCTGTGATTTCTATGGTACGTGAGTTTTATGCTAATCTTTCTGATGAATATGATGATTTTATATTTATGAAAGAGCAATATGTGGATATTAGCCCTATTTAGATTAACCACATTTACAAGCTGCATAGTGTGCCTACCTGTTTCTTTACTGAGTTCAATCTCATTGATGTTGAACTTGATGAGATTATGGGATTGTTAACTGTTAGAAATGGAGTTTGGAAGATAAATAATAGACACCCAATAAACTTTTCATTTTCTAAGCTTCATGTTCATTCTCATGTCTGACATTATTTTATTTATGGTAGATTGCTCCTAACTAATCATTTTAGTGAGGTAATGGTGTGACTTTTTTAATTTATAAAAATTAATGAACTCAGATTTAGATTTATATATTGATTTAAATGATAATGAGTCACACAATTAACGCAAGTATACGTATCGCTCAAGTAATAAGGGCTCTAGTGGAGTCCTGGAATATCGATCCCACAGGGAGGCTTTACTTTTATAGCGTAGCACAAAAATCTATTATCGAATCACAACACAATTGCAAGTGGTTTAATTTTAGATGTAAAGACAAACAGGTTCAGTTACAATATCTACCAAAGCACGTTCTAAACTCTAGCTAGTTAAACTAATGCAAGACTAAATTTATAACAAAGTTTAGTTGTAAGAAAGATTCTTCCTCCTTTCCATTCATAATGTGATGATTATTGTGACACAGATCAGTGATGCAAATGTATTGTGCCAAATAGGAGCATTCCTATTTTTTACCCATTTTCAGCGTATAAACAATATTGGCTAATCCTAAGTTTAGTCCCCAAATCTGTGGTTAAGCTGGGAGGACATTGGCTCTCACTCCAGAGCTCCCATTTCCCTTCATCTGAAGGCTAACTCTCGCTTCAGTTTCTAAACATTATGACCAAATTAAGGATTTTAGTCTGTCACTCTGAAATCTCCAATTCTATGTCCATCAAAGTATATTTCTCTATTTATTTGCATTTAAACCCATGAACTTCACCATTTATGGAATTTGAATGTGGCCTTCACTTTTGTTGTGAAACTCATAATCCTTTCGGAACATATGTTTCCCAAAAAGTTTTAACAATTCAATTAGCCAGATCAAAAATTAAGTGAAGTTCTAAGTTAAAAGGTCATCACAAATTCTTCATAATAAATCAGCACATCATTTCCATTTCACAATATCAACACATCACATGAACAGGCCCCACTGTCGACGGCCTCGACCTCCACCGTCGGCGACCTCCCTTGAAATATATTCTGAACTCTTGGGAAAATCACGCAGTCGGCGCCATCGACCTCGCCGTCGGCGCCCTAGGTCAAATTTTCATAATTTAGTCCTTTTTGCTCCAAATTTGCTCCATTTTGTATATTTTCGCTCCATTGTCCTTAAATCTTCATACATGCAGAAAAACACTAAAAATACACTTCTTTAAAGTGCAATATCATCAAAATCAGTATAAAATAAGCATGAAAATCTTAACATTTTTTTCTTGGGTCACCACTGCTTGCCTAGTCCTGCTCATAGCCCCGGCCACGACCGAACGTGCATGCCTGTGGCTGTCAAAAAGCTCGTTGTTCGCGAACAGTTCGTGTTCGGTTCGCCAAAAGTTCGTGTTCGATTCGTTCGATAAGCAAACGAGACGAACACGAACATTTTTTTTCGTTCGGTTTGTTAAACGAACCAAACACGAACAGTGATGTGTTCGTTCGTGTTCGGTTCATTATTGTTCGAAATATAAAATAATTTAAAATAATATATATAAAAAATTTATGATATTTTAAAAATAATTTATATATTATCAAAATTTATCATATTTTAAATAATTAAACTTCTATAAATTATAATATATGATAAATTATTAATAACAATAATAATATTATAGTATTAATTATATTAATATAAATATTATAATATTATAATTAATATACTATACTATATATTAAAATAAAATCCTAATCAAAACCCTAAACGCCTTATTCGATTTGCTTCATTTTGAGAAAGTATGGGTTACATGATGTGTACGGAATACTTGATCAATTTGCTTCATTTTGAGGAACTATCCTATCAAAGCTAGAGTGCATCGAAAAAGCTCGTTGTTCGCGAACGACTCGTGTTCGGTTCGCAAGGAAGTTCATGTTCGTTCGATAAGCAAACGAACCAAACACGAACAGTGATGTGTTCGAACATTTCAAACACGAACACTAGCTCTGTTCGTTCGTGTTCGGTTCGTTTACACCCCTAGGCATGCCCGAGCGCCCCCCATGAGACAAAATTGAGCCATGGCAGTGAGCAATCCCCTCACTGTCCAGCTACCCTGCTCAGCCTTCACCCTAAGCGACCTAGGGCACTCATTGTCTGGCCTTAGGCTCCCCTCTCCGGCGAGTATTATAAAATGGCTCCTCCACGGCCAAATTTCAGGTGCTGAAATTTTCTTCACGAATCCCTCCAAAATTGCTCCCAGACCTAATCCCAGCCAATAGAAGAAGATCGCCACCACTCTCCTCCCCTGAATTCCACCACCTGAGCTCAATTTCTCAGTAGAAATTCAGGCCAGAAACAGGACACTCTTGCAACCTCCACCAAAATCAAATTAACTTCACCCACACCAAGAGAAGAAGCTCTCTAGTGAAAGCCCCTTCACTAGGCCACCCATCTGTGCTATCGGGCAGAGCTCCAAATCGGCCTTGGTCGAACTTGGGTCTAGGCAATTCACCACGACCAGAGGCTCAATCCGTAGGCTCCTTGGACCTCCACAAACATATTGAGCATCTTTGATCGAGGCCTCACCTCTTAGAGCAAAGGTATTGAACTCCTCCTCCTCCCGAGCTTCCATGAATTCCCCATTTCATTCTACTTAAATTCAATGCATGTTAGCCATATAAATATGTTCGTATAGGCTAGACGCGTCGATAAAGACCAACCGCGCTCGATTTGGTTGAATCTCGAGCGAGATCTTAAGGTTTTGGTGTGGACGGCTCTCGGGTTGAACTAGACAGGGATGAAGCTCAGTGACCGTCGGATGGCAAGTGTATCGGATAGACGACGAAGATATATCCGGACAGAACCACGAGATGAAAAGAGAGCGCCGACTCAGATGGCGGTGTCAGATAGGAGCGCGCAGCGTGTGACTTCGGAGCCGTCTTGGTTGAGGTGGCGCCGCGTCGGATAAGTAGGAAATTAGGATTTTTCTTATTTATTTAATTAGCCTAAATTTTAAAAATGGATACCTTTGCATAGAATAATCATAAAAATAAACTAAAAATACCCTATTGCTCAGTGAACAGAGGAGAACAATATGGAATTAAAATAAAAATATTTTGTTATGTATTTGATTTTTAACTATTTATTTATTGTCATGAGTATTTCAATTCTCCATTAGCATACATAATTCACCATGGCATGAGACTATATGGCTTTTGTAGAATCTGATCTTGGGAACATCCTCTGATTTTTCCAAGGTCAGAGGCTATGTCTAGAGGCAGTTATCCATTTACTAAGTTTAGAGCAATTTTCTTGAATAATTATGGAAATTAACATGTTGTTCATAAAAAATCTAGAAAAATTAGGGGAACTATATTAGGACCAGAGGACCCTAGGAAAATTATGGCTTGACTTAATTCTTTGAAAATAATTCTAATTTGACCAAACACTCAAAACTGAAATTAAATTAATTTGGAGCAACCACACATCAAAATGACATGAAATCAATTCTCCAATGTGCTTTAGGATTAGGAGAACCCCACATAAAAATTTTAAATCAATTGGAGTTAATTTAACCCATTAAATGAATTACCTAAGTGACATAATCATATTTGAAATTAAAAAATTCATAAACCCCAAAATATAACTAAAAAATTCACCAAATCAATTTTGGGGGTTCTCTTAGATCAGAGGAGTCCAGGAAAATTAAAATTGGAATTTTCATAAAATTTTTATTTTTAACCTATTTTTAAATATTTAAAGAATTAAAAAATTATAAAAATCATAAAAATATTAAAATTCACCAAAATGTCACATTTGGCCTCCTAATGACTTAAGAACCAACAAAATATTTTTCCTAAGTCTCTAAGCAAAGATATTAAATTTTAAGGACTTGCGGTAATTTTTAATATTAAAAAATAGCTTTTTCAAGCCTTTCACTAAAATAATTCTAATAATTCAAAGAAAAATAAAAAAAATATATAAAATTTGTTTCTCTGAGTCCCTTGAGTTTAGAGAGATTTAATAAAAATACAAAACCTAATGTTTCCCCTCATTTTTATTTTATAAGTAATTAACGCTCCAAAACTTAAAATAATTATAATAAATAAATTAAAATTCAAAAAATCACCAAAATTGGTCTATGTAGTCCTCTGGTCAGTAGGAACCTCCCATAATTTTCCTAAGAATAGAAGTTTCACCTTGGTCATGTTGTTGAATTTTCATTGAAAATCCTTATTTTCCACTAAAATAATTATATAAATTAAATTAAAATAGAAAAATCACATTTTCTCCTTTGATGTATTAATTGACATGTGAGTGAGGTGACATAAAAATTTTAAATTTATTTGAGGTTGATTTAGTAAATTATGAGATGAACAAGCTGAAGAGGGCATAAAGGTAATTAAGGAACTTAAACCTTAAAAACTAATATTTAGGCTTAACCAAAGGGGAAGGGTAAATATTTGATCGTGATTTTCCTCTTGGATGATTGAAACATAGAAAATTAAGGGGTAAAAACCCATTAATAACCTTTAATGTTAAAGAAGAAATCTCAATTAATTAAGTCATTAAACTTTAGAAGTTCGTTAAAGCATAAATTATTAAGGTTAGGGGTGTGATATAGAAAGACTCTAATGCTTTAAATTGAACCCCTAATCAATGAATTGATTCAATACTATTTAACTCTTAATTAATGGAACCATAAAAATGATGATTGAAATTAATAATTAAAAATGGAATAATCTTGAAATCTTATAATCAAATTAAAACTTAAAATATTAAAATCAATTTGAAATAATTTAAAATCAAATCAAAACAAATATAAAATATTAAAACTAATCTGAATCATTTAAAATTTAAATTAAAACAAATTTGAAATATTAAGATTAATTTGAAACAATTTATAATTAAAATATTATAATTAAATTAAATAAGTTTGGCATATTAAAATTAATCTGATATATTATAATCAAATTAAAACAAATTAAAACATTAAAATTAATATTAATATTGAACTTAAATGATTTAAATACTTTTCCAATTTAAAATAATTTTCAAATATTTACAAATCAACTAATACTTTATAACTAAATTGAATCATTTTAAATCACGAATTCAACTTCAATTAAGAATGGTCGGGGCTCTTTGTCGGCATATTTTTAGGTTATGTGTTGTATTTTAAAAAGGGGGTCGCCTACAAAAATTGTCGGCGAATTTTAGATTTTAAATTTAATTTAAATATATATATAGTTTAAAAGATAACATTTGATTTTGAAAGTAATTTTAAGTTTAAAAGTTTTAAGATATGAAATCAAACCGATCTCACATCCCAAATAGTTTATATAAATGAGCGCCACATCACAAGCTGTGTATCTGTCCCGAAGAATAGACACACTACTTGATAATGGGGCTCAATTAAATAAACCAGAAGATTTGTGACATCTGTTTAGTCTGCGAACCAATTTTATAAGCCGACAAGTTCCCCTGCTTAATATAAATGAATTAAACAGGGTTTATATTACTCGGGTTATTAAAATTCCCTATAAGGGCAAGCCTCATAGTTAATTACATCTTAAGTGACAGGAATCACCTAAGAAAACTCTCGATAATAATCGTAGTTCGCTCTCAAGAATTTCAAAGTTTAAGTTTTCGAGGGATTGAATTTTGGAATTTCAATAGGGAATGGATCAAATTTGGAACATTTTATTTTGGGAATTCAAAGGAAGAAATGTAGGAGAAATTACGCATTCGAAGCGAACTTCGGTAATTTCCCGACTATCCTATTGTTTGGCTTGAATTTAGGAAAGTCCTAATGTTTATTTAATGTTTTGATCTTGCCAATTTTAATTAATTAGGACTCATATTCGTATGACACAATCATACAAACAGCCTCGAAGATGTGAGGGTTTATATCGTGTCGAACGACTACCTCGGAGTCCTAAGACCGGTTAGGGCTTAATTTACATGACATGATCATGCAAATGCCTAACGAAGAGTTGAGGATTTATGTTGCACTAGGCAAACTACCTCGAAGTCCTACGGCTTGGTTATTTAATTCTAGGACTGTTTAGTCGATGTCGAGTTGTTTTCTCGACGAAGATGGTCAGTGCTGCCCACCGTGCTCCAAGCTCCTTGTTGTTGCAGAGGTTTAGTTTTAGAAAATTATAATCAAAAGAGAAGAGAAGAGTTTGGTTTTAGAAATCTTAAAGTCCAAGTGTTTTTTATGTTTTAATTAAAAGAAATCTTAAAGTTGATTATAACAACACCGGTTAAGATCCCACGGTTCCATCCTTCCGGCATCGTTATTTTTATCGATTCACTTAGTCCGGATGAATTTGCTAAACTCAACTAAATGAGTTCCACGCTTTCATTTAGACCGTGGAAATCCCGTTAGCAACACGTAGGTTACATCATCCGAGGTATTCTCGATCATCCAACAAGACGTTTTAATTTAGTTGTAGTTGTAGTTTTGTTGTTTTGTTTGTGATTAAATTTTGAGTTGTTTTATATTTTGAAATGTTGTGGCGGTGAATTTTATCTTGCAATGACTTTTAATTTAGTTTTGGTTTTGGTTTTAGGAGCTATCCTAAAGGTGTTGGTTTTCATGCAACGAGTTGTTTATCATGCAAGAAAAGTAAAGTGCATTTGCAATAAAGTAAATCGCAATAAAATAAAAGCGTACTTGGAGGGTCTTCCCGTCATCCCAAGCCGCACTTAAACACAATTTAGAATATTTAAGCATTTAAAGCAAGTTCCTAGGTAAAGCTAAGGGAAGGGTTATGGTTTTCTACCAAAGTCCTACTCCTATAGCTAGTTATCTCCTACGACGTCTAGGTTCTTGTGTTTTGGTTTGAGGACGATTTTCTTCATCAAAGAACAATTAAGTTCAATTGTTCTTATAAACATCCTATCATATTGAGGAAGTGCTTAAGACGACTCTTAAACATCTTTTCAATACCTCTAAGATTGTTTTAAGTCCAAGAGAATTTAATTATACAAAATGAATTAATCATCCAGGAGTTCAAGTTTTGTTATCTTGCTCGATGAACTAAGACATTCGAATATCCTATGAGTGAAGTAACACTTCACTTAACACTCTGTTTAGGAGTTATGACAATAAGAGCTTTTGAGGGCAAATTAATATTCAAGTGATTTGTGATTTAAATTAATTTCAATTAATGGGTTTAAGTTTGAATAGGGTTCAAGTTGTTTTAGATTTATTTTGAATTCTTTATGTCTTTAGTGATGTTATATTTAATTCAATTTAATTTAATTTTAGTTTAATTTAATTTAATTTGGTTTAGTTTTACTTTCAATTTAATTTTATTTAATTTAATTTAGTTTAATACATTTTAATTTAATTTAATTTAATTTAATATGTTTTAATTTAATTTAATTTTATTTAATTTAATATGTTTTAATTTAAATTTAAATTTAATTTTAATTTAATATTTTATATCTCTTTTTTTATATTTTAAAGATGGTTTAATTTAATTATTAAAGTATTAATTTAATTGAAATTTTGGAAGGATTTAATTTAAATGTTTTAATCTTTAATTTAATTTAATGATTAAGTCTTTTAATATTTTAAATCTTGAATTTGGATTATCACTTTAATTAGGAATTAAATATTATTGAGGTGATTAATTCAGGGATTTTTTTAGATTAAAGAATAAATCTCTTCATAATAATATCCCTATTTTAATAATTCCAATTTTTTATTAATCTTCCAAATTTAATTAATTAATTCATTAAGGTTTATTCTTAAAAATGATTGATGGGTTTCTACCCTTAATTATTTAAATTTCAATCATCCAAATCAGATTAGGATCAAATATTTTACTCTTTCATTTTATTAAGCCTAAAGTTTTAATTAAGGGTTAAAATTTTAATTACCATTTTGCCCTTCAAGCTTAATAATTCCATAACTCACTAAATTAAGCTTAAATGAATTTGAAATTTTTATGTGACTTCACTCATATGTCAATCAAGACATTAGAGGAGAAAATGTGATTTTTCTGTATTTGATTTATTTATGTAATTATTTTTGGTGGAAAATAGGGATTTTCAAGGAAAATTTAAGAATATGACCAAGGGAAAGTTTCTGTCTTTAAGAAAAATATGGGACATTTCTAATAACCAGAGGACCACTTGGACCAATTTTGGTGATTTTTTGAATTATATTATTTTTATTATAATTATTTTGAGTTTTGGAGTATTAATTAATTTAAAAATAAAATAAAGGTTGAAAAATGAATTTTATATTTTTCAAAAATCTCTTTGATATCAAGGAAACCAGAGAACCAATTTTTATAATTTTCTGATTTTTCTTTGATTTATTAGAATTATTTTAGTGGAAATGCTAGAAAATACATTTTTTTAATTTTAAAATTACCTTAGGGCTTTAAAATTTAATATCTCATCATAGAGAATTAAGAAAAATATGGGGTTTGTTTCTAAATGATTAAAATTCAAAATGTGACATTTTGGTGAATTTTATTATTTTTGTGATTTTTATTATTTTTTAATTATTAAAAATATTAAAATAATGTAAAAATCAACTTTTTTGGAAAATTGAAATTTTATTTTTCTTAAATTCCCCTGATATCAGAAAGGCTCCAAAACCAATTTGATGAATTTTTTAAAAGTATTTTGAAAATTATGAATTTTTGAAGTTTGAATTTGGCTAAATCGCTTAATCAACCCATTTGATAGGGCTAACCAAGTCCAATTGACTTCAAATTTTTATGGTGGGTTCCTCTGATCCTAAAGGTCAGTGGAGAATTAATTTCAAGTCAATTTGATGTATGATTAGCTCTAATTAATTAAAGCTCCATTTCGGGTGTTTAAGCCAATTAGGGTTATTACAAGTGAGTTAACTTAAAAACCATTTTCCCTAGGGTCCTCTGGTCATAAGAAACATCACCAAATTTTCTTAGAATTTATTTCACAACATGCTAATTATTAGAATTAAAATACTCATAATAGTGACCTAGAATTGAAAAATCAATAACTCTTCATAAGGGTGGCCTCTGACTTTGGAATATTCAGGGAATGTTCCCAAATTCAGAGGCTTCAAAAGCCCCATGGTCTCGTGCCATGGTGAATTGTATACATGCATGGAGAATTGAAATAGTGCAGAGAGTAAATAATTAATTAAAAATAAAATACTTGATGAAATTAAATGATTTCTTTCCACATTATTCTCCTCTGTTCACCGAGCAAGAGGGTATTTTTATTTTATTTTTCTCGATTTTCCTACACAAAGTTATGCATTTTCCAAGTTCTGGTAATTAAATAAATAAGAAAATCCCTATTTTTCTATTTAAGTGACGCGGCGCCAACTCAACCTCGGCAGCTCCGAACGCACACGCGTCGTCTTCTGATTCGGCGCCGCCATCCGACTCAGCGCTCCAGGGCCCCGCGGTTCACGTACCATCGCGCTGTCCGGCTCAATCCAGACCGTCCGCTCGATACACGCTCGATCCGACGGCTCCCAGTCATCGTCTACGACTGGTGTGCACCCGTGACCGTCAACCTTCTAACCCTAATTTCTCACTCGATTCTCAACGGATTTTCGTGTTCTTATGCCTATGGATTCGTCTCGAGGAGACGAACACATCCATACAAGAAAATGTATTGAAATTAACTCAAATTAAATAGAGAATCTCTGTAAGCTCGGGAAGAAGAGTGAGTCCATACCTTTGCTCGCAGAAGTGAAGCTTCGATCCGAGAGTTGTGTCACCTTCGATCGGGTCCAAGCAAGCTCCGGATGAAGTCCTCGGGGCTCGGTGAATCGTCCGTGTATGATTTCGACCACAACCGATTACAAAGCTCGGAGTCCGGAACGATGGGTGGCCCGGAGAGGGGCTTTCACCTGGGAACTCCTTCTCTTGACCTTGTGCAGGTGTGGGTGAGTTTAATTTGAATTTGGTGGAGAGTTGGGAGATGTCCCGTTTTGGGTGGAATTTTGGCCGAGAAATCGATCTCCGTTGGTGGGGATTAGGCAAATTGTCACCGGGGATCAACTGCTCTAAGTGTGGATAGTGGTTTGGATCAATTTTGGCAGGGTTTCAGTAAGGTCTGGTTCAGCACCTCTCATGGCCGAGAGGAGGTGAGGTTTAAATAGGAGAGGGTGGAGGGCCTCCCAGGGGGGTTTAAGGCTTGGGATCAACTGCTTAGGTCAAGGGAAGAACAGCCATGGTGGCCATTGGGCTTGAAGTAGCTCAGCAAGGGGGAATTTCAATGTTGGCTCACATGCGAGCTTTCGGCCATGGTGTTTTCCGGCACTCGGTGGTTGGCCAGCTAGCCACCGGTCACCATCTTATTCAGTGTGTCGTGGTCGGGGTTTAGTGCAATCAATCGGTCATGCATGTGTAAAGGAGTTCGATTTAAATGGAATGGGAGAAGGCTCATTTTGGCTTGGTTTGGGTCAACCCATGGAAATAGGCTTGGTGCACCTCCCCAAGACCTCGATTTTGAGCTGAGGGAATCATTTAGGTCAGCTTAGAAGGAGTGGTGAAGTCTCCATCCATGGTGAGGTGGCTAAGCATGGTTTAGTGTGTGACATGCTTAAGGTAAAAAGTGGTTTAAAAGGGCTTAAGAAAGAGAACCCCTCTCTTGCCATTAATGGTTTGGTGAGGTGGAAAGTAGATTCCATGGCTCTCATGGCTCCCATGGGGCTCATGCATGGCTTCATGGCTCACCTTTGGCTTGGGAAAAGTTTGGTCAATTTCATGAAAAAGGCTTTAAAATTTTTGATAATTTAGGGGTGATTTGATGGGATTTGGCATATGGCTTGATTTGGATTTATTTTATCATGGATTTAGAACTTAGGAGATGGTTTTATCAAATGGATGATGATAGGGGATTGTCATGTGGGCTTTGGGCCTTTTGAAATTATTTTTGATGGCCTTTTAGGAAGGCTAATGGGATGGGCCTTTAGGTTTAAGAATGAATTCATGGATGGGAATTTTGTAGAAATTTGGGCCAAATAATTGTTGGGTTTGGTTTAGGGATATGTCATGAGTGATTTGAAATGAATTTGGAGTGATTTGGGTTTGAATGGGGTTGGATTTGGGCCTCTTTGGTAAATGGGCCAATGTTAACTTGGGCCAATGTTGGGCTAGGGTTGAAATTGATGTAAAATTAATGTTGGGAAATGTTTATGGGAGTGTTTCAAAGAGGTTTTGACTTTGTTTGGGTTTTGATTTTGGGGTTTGGGCATATTTGAGTTAGGTTTGGGTTTAGGTCAAAATTGGGCCATTTAGCTTTGGGTTGAATTTGAGTGGGGTTTGGGTCTAAATTTTGGGTAAATCATGTTAGTGTTTTGTTTGTGGGTATGTTAGGGAAGGTTTAGAAAAGATTTGAGGTTAATTGGAGTTGAATTGGGTTAGTTTGGGCTAAGTTTGGTTTGACATGGGTTCATTTTGGGTTAAAATGGGTCAAATAGGGGATTTTGACAAAAGTGGGGTAAATTGACAAAATTGGCCCATGGTGTAGTTAAATAAAATGAAATTGGGAATATTTGGGATTTTATGGAATTTTCTGAGAATTTTCTGAATTTTTGGATTTTTTTGGCTAAGAGGGGCATTTTGGGTATTTGGAGGGTATTGGGAGGTATTTTTGGAATTTTTTGTATTTTTGGCTATGAATGATCAATTTGAGTAATGTGGGAATGTTTGGGATTGGTTTTGAGGAATTTTAGGTATTTGGAGATTTTTTGAAAAATTTGGGTAATTTCGAGGGTTTTGGGTAAGAGGCGGGTGTAGGGTCCGGGGTCAAAAATCGAAAATTTAGAAAATTGAAGATTGGGTAAATGTAAGTGGAATGAAATCATTTTGGTTGAACCATGAAGCCATATCAAGCCCACATGAGCCATGAAGGGACTCATTTGAAGCATTCATTATGTTGTTCTTAACCCTCTTAGCCAAGGGCTTAGGGGTTAATGACCATTCATGTGAATCACCTCCATGAGTCAGGAGGTCAAGTTGGGTATGAGTGTGGTTTTAGGAGGTGTGTGAAAATATAGTGTATGAGTGTAGTGTGTGTGTAAGTCAGCCTCACTGCACCAGTGCCACCTGTAGGCGATCCTAATGCCAAAGAGTCCTATAGGAACTCATCCTTTAAACTTTCACATTTGATTTCAACCCTCAGGTGATTAGGGGTATATAGTCAAGTTTGTGGAGTTTGCAGGGAGTTAAGAAGTGGTTTGAATTTCTAAGTGGTGGGTCCCAATTCTAATCCTCTAGGATAGTCAAAGGAAAAGCCTAAGGCTAGATCCTAAGTACTAAAAAAAAGGAAGAGAAGACCTCATCAAAAATGAGGTCAACACTCTTTAATGGACTAATTGGCCCCTAAAGGCTTTCATCGTTATAACTCTTCAATGAAGTGTCAAATGAAATGTCACCTTACTCATAGTATAATCAAACATCCAAGTTCGCTGAGCAAGAACCAAAACTCAACTAAACTTCAGATGATTAATTCATTCATATAATTAAGTTCATCTGGACTCAAAATGATCCCAGAGGCGTTGAAAAGAAGTTCGGGACCCATACTGAGCACTTTCTCAACCCAATGGGATGTTTTAGAAGAATAAATGAACACCATTGTTCTTTAATGAAGAAAATCATCCTCAAACACACCTTAGGAATTCATTAGTGATAGGATTAGGATTTGACAAACAACCATAAATTTCTCTTAGCTTTACTTAGGTGTTTTCTTTAAAATATTTAAATGCCCTAACACGTGTTTTAAGTGCAGTTGGATATGATGAGAAGACTAGCCAGGTATGTTTTTATTTTATTGCAATTTACTTACCTACACTGTACTATTCTTTCCTTTCTTGCATGTTTGCATGATGAAACAACAATGTCACCCTGCATGAAAACTAAAACCTTTAGGATATCCACAAAACTGAAACTAAAATTAAACTAAAATAAAAAAAAGATAAAATTCACGCCACAACATTCAAAATATAAGATAACTCAAAATTTAATCATAAACAAATAAAACTTCAATCATAACTAAATTAAAACGTCTCGTTGGATGATCGGGAATACCTCGGATGATGTAACCCACGTGTTGCTAATGAGATTTCCCACGGTCTAAATGAAAGTGTGGAACTCATTCAGTTGATTTTAGCAAATTCATTTGGACTAAGTGAATCCGATGAAAATAGTGGTGCCGGGATGATGGAACCGTAGGATCTTAACCGGTTTTGCTTAATCAAATTTAAGATTTCCCCTAATAAAACTTAAGACATAAAATTTGGCTCACTAAAAAACTTGACATATAAACCACGATGCTTCTCTCATCTCTTGATTGTCACTTCTTAAACTAAACCCTCTGCAACAACAAGGAGCTCGGAGCAAGCGCGGTGGGCACCACGGCCATTTTCAACAAAATGAATCTTCAAAAAAATCTCTTTCTTAACTACTTCTTTCATTATAGGATTCAATCTCATTTGCGGATCAACTCTCGGTTTATGTTTTTCATATAATAAAATTATGTGCATACAAATCGAAGGACTAACTCCTTTAATATCTGCCAAAGTCCATCCAAAAGCTTTCTTGTAACTTTTTAAAGTTTCCAACAACTTCTGTTCTTGATAATCGTTTAACACCGAAGATACAATAACTGGCAAGTTAGATGATTCCCCTAAAAACATATACTTTAAATGATTAGGGAGAATTTTCATCTCAAGTACAGGAGGTTTTAATATAGATGGAATTAAGCATTTATTTCCACCTTCCATAGTGTCTAATACTTCGAATCTCTCCTGAACATACTCCAATTCTTCATTCTTCTTACTATATGAATTTTCATCATCTTCAATTTTTCTTCAAACATATTTTTATATTCGTCTTCTTTTTCAAATATATTTTCAAAATGATTGTTTCTCAAGTAATCACAGACCTCCATCCTAAAACATTCATTATCTTTTTTCAATTGAGGGATACTTCATAGATTTTAAAATATTAAAGGTCACCTCTTGATCATTAACTCTCATAGTTAATTCTCCTTTTTGAACATCAATTACCACTCTTCCAGTAGCAAGGAATGGTCTTCCCAAAATGATTGAAATTTTTTTATCTTCCTCCATATCAAGTACAATAAAATCCACAGGAAAGATAAATTTATCTACTTTCACTAACACATCTTCCACCAATCCTTTAGGGTAAGTAATGGAACGATCGGCCAACTGAAGAGTCACAGATGTAGGAGAAATTTCTCTTATTCCCAACCTTTTGAAAGTTGATAAAGACATAAGATTAATACTAGCTCCCAGATCACATAAAGTTTTTCCGAAAAAATTTTCACCTATAGCACACGGAATAGTGAAACTACCAGGATCTTTAAGTTTTTCAGGAAGCTTCTTCTAAATAATTGCACTACACTCTCCGCTAAGTGCAACAGTTTCATGATCTGTAAACTTTCTTTTCTTTCTCAGGATTTCCTTCATAAACTCGGCATAGTCAGACATCTATTATAATTCTTCAACAAAAGGAATATTTATCGTTAATTTCTTAAGGATCTCCAAAAATTTTCCAAATCTGTTATCCTTGTTTTGTTTCTTTAATCTTTTAAGAAATGGAGGTGGTGGTTTTTCAATAGTTATATTCATTGACTCAAGAGGATAATCCAAGTCTGGATAAATCTTGTTTGAGCCTTTTTCGATTTCCACCTTATCCTTTTCTATTTCAACTTCTTTTTGCACTCTAGTATCCAATTCTTTTCCACTCCTTAATTGAGTAGCCTTAAGCTGTTCTTTGTTTTGATCTTTTGGATTGATCTCAACATTACTTGGAAGTGTTTCAGAATATCTATTATTATGTGCAGTGAAAATATGTCCTAATTGATTTTCAATATTTTTCATAGCAACACCTTGAGCTTGTAATTAATTTCCCATATTCAGAATCATTTCTTCAGTTGACAACTTCTTATCCTTAAATTCTGGGTTACTATTAAATCAATGTGGACAAGATGGTCTAAAATTAGTATTTCCTTGATTGTTCGAATTTCCAATTGGATTTATAGAACTGTTAGCCCAATGCGGGTTAACATTAGCATTGCTATTATTTCAATTGAAGTTTAAGTGATTCTTCCAACCAGGATTATAATAATTCGAATAAGGATTGTTAGGTCTATTAATAGCATTTAAAGTCTCATAAGGTGTTTGAGATTATGTTATCTATCCAAATGAATTTTTTTCCAACACTTGAGGTGGTTGAGAATAATTCATTCCATATTAATCTATTTTCTTAGAAAGGGCTGCAATTCGAGAAACTACCATAGTCATCATATCTAAATCACGAACACTAGATAATCTCTTAGGTTTTACGTGTTCAGAGGGCCATTGAAAATTATTAGTAGTCATTTCTTCAATTAATGTGTATGCTTCATCAAAAGGTTTTGATATTAATGATCCACCAACAGTATCATCTATAATAGATCTCAGTGATCTCACTAATCCATTATAAAATGTTTGAATTATTAACCAATCTGGTAAAGCATGATGTGGGCACTTCCTAAGAAGATCTTTAAATCTCTCTCAAGCTTTATATATTGACTCTCCTTCAAACTAACAAAAGGATGTAATATCATTTCTTAGTTTAGCAGTCTTTGATGGAGGGAAATATTTTGATAGAAACTTTTGAGATAATTCTCCACAAGTTCTAATAGATCCAGGTGCTAACAATTTTAACCACACCTTAGCTTTATACATTAATGAAAAAGGAAAAATTCAAATTCTGACAGCGTCACTAGACACTCCATCGTATTTAAAAGTAGCACACAGTTCTAAAAAACTAGCGAGATGTAAATTTGGATCCTCATTAGGTGTTCCTCCAAATTGATTATTTTGTAGCATTTGGATAATAACAGGTTTAAGTTCAAATGAATTAGCAACAACATCAAAATTTTGAATGGTTATATGAATTTCATCTGTTGTTGAGTTAGCATAATCTCTTAATGGTCTTGGCAAATTTCCAATATCATTTCTCTGATTATCTTGAATATTTACCATTTTGCAAGGATTTTCAATTTGTTTTTGTTGTTTTCTAATTTTTCTAACAGTACGCTCTAACTCCGAATCGTAAGGCACTAAACCTACATATTCACTACTCACATATACAATAACACAAATACTTTTATAAAGGTAAACAAACACACAATTACACACTACAAAATAAAGGTTTTATGTTACTATATTATTAATAAATATCATTTATACTTTCTTACTTACTACTTCGTTACCTTCCCCGGCAACAGCGCCAAAACTTGATGTACGGGACTTATATTTTGCAAGAATTTATGGACTCAAATTTATATATTTATAATGATTTTGTTAAGTCCAAGCATTCAACGCAAGTATACGTATCATATCAAGTAATACAGGGCTCTAATAGAGTCATGGTTATCGATCCCATAGGGAAGTTCAAAGTATAAGAAAGTGTTCACAATATAAATAATATAACACTAATATCCGATATTTAAATAGCACTTAAGGTTTAACACATAATCTTAATAACACTACGCAGAAAATAGTAACAATTAACTAAACTACAATTACTTCTAACAACTTTAAAAACAAAATTAACTAACAGACACACTAAACTAAATATTTGAAAGGTTTTTGATATTTGAGAAAAGTATATTTCCTCTTGCAATGAGAATATGATGTGTGGATTGATATGGAACAATTATCTATGTTATTGTGCCAAATAGGAGCATAGATGATTATTTACCCTTAAAATAGTACCCCCTCTTCTAAGCAAGAAAAGAACATTGACATATCCTAAGTTTAGTCACTAAATCTAAGGCCAGGCTGGGAGGGTACCGGCTCTCACTTCGGAGCTCTCACTTCGGAGCTCTCACTCACCCTTCACCCGAAGGCTAACCCTTGATATTAGTTACTAATCTTAGAACCAATTTGGGGATTTCAGCCTGTCACCCTGAAATCTCCACATTGAAGACTATCAAAACACATTTTCCTATTTATTTGCACTCAATTCCCATGAACTACGCAATTCATCCATAGAAATTGAATGGATCTTTCATTATTGTTATAGGACATTAAATCTTTCAAACTTAATGTTCAACAACATATTTTAAAATTTTAATTGGCCAAATTGAAAAATAAATTAATTTCGAAATGAAAAACCATCACAATTTCTTCATTACGTTAAAAGCACATCAAATCCACATCAATCTATCATCACATCTCTATTCAAGAAGAAAGACAAGGGAGACTACTCAAAATTCATGGAGAAGATACAATAAAACATGAATTTTATATATAAAAGAAAAGTCATACAAACCACAAAAGAAAATACAACTTATCTCTTTCTCTTCCTCAATGCAATTCCCTTGAAGTTCCTTTGAATCCTCTTCTCTCTTCTTTACAAAACTTGATTTTCTCTTTAGAATGGAAAGGAAGAAGCAATCTCTCACTTTACCTCTTCTCCTTCACTCCTTAGAGAAGAATTCCTCTCAAATTCTCACTCTACACACACTTCTCCTAAACGCTAACACTTAACACACACTAAAACTACACTAGAAGCACTCTAAACCCTCTCTCACACACTTCTTTTCATCCAAAAACAGTTACTTATAAGTTACAAACGAAATCCCAAGAGTTTCCATAGGCATCCCTTCAAAAAGTCGCCAAATCTCTTCAAATCTGAACTCCACCAACTTCGTGCACCGACGACGCATGATAGGGCACCGGCGACGTTCTATCATGCCATTATTTATGAAGTCTCTAGATTTGGGCGCCAGCGGCACCCATTCTGGCGCCGGCGGCGCCAAAACACATTTTCCACTATTTTGCTCATTTTTGCTCTGAATTCATTCCTTTTTGCTTCTTTTCACTCCAATCACCTAAAATCATCATGCCTGCAACAAATCATGAAAAATACCTTTCTTTAAAGTGCAATATCACAAAAAATGGGTAAAATTATATAGCAAAAACCGTATATATTTTTTGTGCATCAGTTATTCTAAAAAATTTAACTTCAACTAATTTGTAATATTATGAACTTTTTCTACACATATAACAGTTTAGAGAATTTGCTGGGTAATGAAATTTTGAAATAAGTACATAAAATGAAACATTTAACAACAACAATTAACTACACAGTACAATACAAAATAACATTTGCATTTCATAGCACAATAACAAACAGTCTACTATTTTATCTAAAAGTCCACAATTATAATTACAATTACGCATCACAATCCAGAAATGAAATACAAACTACAACAAAATACGTATCTCAAAAAATAAAACAGTACATAAAATACAAATAACAGAATGAAAATAATACAACAAAACACACATACATCACATCACAATCAAATTATTAAAATCAGATATCAAAATCCCATGCTATGTCTTCATCTCCCTGGTCAGCAGGTGGATTGGGTTGATAGCGAGTATAACGGGGACATTCTGGAAAAGTAACATCAGGCTCACCTCTATAATATCTAGCCTGAGCATCATAATAAGCAATCTCGAAATCAGAATGCAGCTGAAGATATTCACTATCATGATCAAGTCTCAACTCTAATCCTTCATCCTTTGATCTATTCTTTCAAGTCTTTCATCAAACTTTTCAAACTTTTCTGCCGCAGGGTCATCTCATTCATCAAATCATAAAGAGTAGGGGAGCTAGAGGCCGGAGGGTCATAACTAGTAGAGGGGATATCTCTACTGGTAGAAGGTGCTTTACTCATACTCCCAGATCTCCATTCTTCATGGGATTCACATGTCTTCAAATTAGCTTTACTAATGGGTTTCATAGGATGTACCATTTCTTCATCGTCTCTAGCTTCCACTCCAGATAATTGGCAAAGTGCAAAAATGAGGCCAGGATGTTCTAAATATCCACTTGATTCATTATTTGTCGTGGCCAAAATATTCTTATAAATAATACTCCCCACATTTATACTTTTATTGTTCTGAATACAAAAATTCAGAATAACTCTATCTCTTGATACTTCACTATGGTGATAGGTAGGTAGCAGAGTAGAATAAATGAAATAATGTCATGCCTTAGCTGTGGCATTCATCATAGAACGAGGAAATTTAATCCGTTCACGATGCTTAATTTTCGAAGTCTCTTTCCCATTAGTGAAAAGTCAATAACATTGTCTAACGGACCTTCCATAGTTCCAAATGTTTCATACTAGCTAAAGTAAAAATTGTGGAGCTCATAAAAATAATTAATGCGGGCAGCATTAAAATCAACATAAAATCCTCTTAGTTTTACAGGCTTATCCTCAAGTTGAGTCAGATTTGCATAGAATTCTTTTACAACTTCTACAACAGCCTTGTTAGTAGAGTAACAAAAGTTTTCTCACTTCCTCTCTCTAATAACTCGTTTCACCTCTCCTCCAGGATTATCGAAAACTCGATCTTGAATACACTTCTTTCCTTGGAAGATTGAAGTGTATCTTGAATGTGCTTTAGCATTTATAAATCGAGCCTCGTCAAATTCAAGTCACCTCTTTTGACGGGGAGCCATTTTTAGATCTATCAAAATTACAAAAATTCAAACTAAACTCCAAAATAATAATACAATGGCTTCCAAAGGTGACTTAAAGTAATTTAAATCAAGTTCCATGAATTTCTTCTAAGTATTTTCTCCACATTTTCAATTTTTCTGAAATTCCTCAATGTGGAAGAAATTCATGGTGAAAATAAAAAAATTTTACATTGGAGCGAAGCTCTTATCGAAGGAAGATGAAATCTGGTGTTAAAATGAGTTAAAATCACTCCAAATCCAAGATCTCTCAAGCCCTAGGTCGAAATTTTTGGTAAATAAGGGAAGAAGACGATGAATAGTGGCAGTTGACTAGTCAAAATCGTGATTAAAAGGTAACTTTTGGGATCTCATCGTCGGCGGGGTCGTTCGCGCTGTCGGAGGGCTCAATTGAATTTACTTTCAATAGTCTCGGGAAAAACACGCTGTCGGCGGCCTTAAGCGCGCCGTCGGCGAGATTCTTAAATTTTGATCATTTTTCTTATTTTTGCGATTTCGATCAATTTTAAGCCTCGTCGTCATCTGTTCGATCATTTTAAACATAAATTTTAAGTGATTAAGTGATGTATTAACACAAATAAACATACACAACACAAAACCTCACAATTATATATTAAATCCAAGTGTTACAATACACATTACATAACACACAAGCCATGTATTTTCTCAACCCAATTTCCTCAATTCAGTGTCGCAATCCAAGCCACAATGCTCTAAACACTGAAAATAAACATTCCAAACATAATTTCAACTATACTGAGATTAAAAAGCAAACAATCGAAAATAAACAAACAAACATAGTTCAAATCAAGTTCAACATAAAAAAAACATATAAAATGAAGCAATTCCACTACTCTTCTAAATAAGTGCTGGTTTCTCCTCTGATATCACCCATCGCTTGAACATGAACGAACAGGTTATAAAAAGGTCGGAATGGAAATTCTTCAGTTGAATCTTCTTCAATCCATCCCATTCTTCTCATTAAGTGTATCAAACTTGCTTCGAAATGACCAGTATGATCAAAATGCTCTTTCATTCTCCAATCAAGGTGATCAAAGAAATTAGAGATATTGTTAATTGAATTCATTAAAATTTGTACCTGGTTCTCCACATTCTTGATTCTGTATAAGATCATCGGTGTCTTGTCAGCTACAAGAGGTTGAATTGGAATAGAGTTTTGCGATGCTTGATCCATAATCATACCCATATCATTTTATTCATCATTGGCTGGGAACATTCTGGTTGGGTCTAAAGGTTTCCAAGGTAGAAGTACCTTTTCCCAAATCTCGTATGATACTTGAAAAAGACTGCATATTGAGAAAATTGTTGAAGGATGTCTAAGCCCTTGAGATGATCCTTGAACGATCAGGCCAAAAAAACATATTTCACAATAATTGATCCAATATCAATTAATCGTCCCATTTGAATGCAGTAGGTCAATATAGCACTCTCTTTAGTGACTTTGCCGATCTTCATTGTCGGTAATAGCTTTGCAGATATGAAAAAGTGCCAATGTTTTGAAACAGAATTTAAAAGTGTAGCAAAAAAACTAACATACCAGTTTCTCTAACTTCCCAGTCTTCAGTTTCGTCCGTCAAGTATTGGTAGATTTCATTCATCTTATCTCTCATCAGCACGAAATTGGAATAGTGGCAGACAGGAACATTCTCAAGCATGTACATTTCATTAATTCATCAAGAGTTAAAAGTTATCCACCTACCTCGCACATAGATGCTTCCTTGATTGATTCTATGCAACTTGGCGTAAAACGCCTTCAACACAGGAACGACTACTGCGGCAGTAAGTGTAGCAAAATACTTCACATCTTCGCCGCACGATCATTTCTTCAATTGCTGTCGAAGGATTGTTTAATCCTCGATTCACAAAACCTTTTTCTTTGATTAGCCTCCTCTTTGACATTACCTTGTTGAAAAGTCGTTGTACCTCGACACTGACGAACTTTCATGGGTTAAACACTCGAAATCTAGGATGATCTATTAGATTGAAAGCCATTAAAGAAGAATTAAAGGGAGTTTCCATTCGTTTTTGAGAAATGTAGAGTTTAAAAATCGTTCGTAGAAGTTTACAGGGGATAAACTTGCTAAAAACCGCCAAAAACCGTAATTTCAAACTCGAAAAATTGTTTACTTGCCGATTTCACTGTCGGTGGTCTCGATGGCGCCGTCAGCCAGCTCTGTGCATTTAAATGTTAGGGCCCTCGCGAAGAAACCGCCGTCGGTGGCATCGAGGGCGCCATCGGCGCCCTAGGTAAAATTTTGCACAAAAACACCATGGTCAAATATGTTTGAATTTTTCTCTATAGATCCAAATTTCATGACGATCAAAGGGTAAATACAAGTAGTAGAATTCAATACTACCACAAACTAATGATAGATTCAAACAAACACACAACAAATAAAGATAACTATGGGTTGCCTCCCATAAAGCGCTTGGTTTAACGTCGTCAGCCCGACCTATTCAAGTGTTATTCAGGTTGACTAGCATTAAAACCTCTTTAAAGTTTGGTCTTTTACTTCCAAAATATGGTTTTAATCTATGTTCATTTACTTTAAATCTATTCCCAGTCTTTGGATCTTCAATTTCAACAGCTCCATAAGTATAAACTTGAGTCACAGTAAAGGGTCCTAACCAACGAGACTCAATTTCCCAGGAAATAACTTCAGCCTTGTATTGTAAAGCAAAAATTCTTATCCTGGTTTAAAGTTCTTCTGGTTAATCTTCCGATCATGTCTTAACTTCAGCTTTTCCTTATAAATTTTGTCGTTATCATAAGATTCATTTCTTAATTTTTCTAATTCATTCATTTGTAACAATCTCTTCTCACCAGCATTTTTCAAATTATAATTAAATTATTTAATCGTCCAATATATTTTATACTCCAATTCTACTTGTAAATGACAAGTCTTTCCAAAAATGACTCTGTAAGGAGTCATTATAAGCAGTCATGTATGCCCATAATGCAGTATCCAGTCTCGCAGACCAATCTACTATACTAGGATTTACAGTCTTTTCTAAAATTTGTTTAATCTCACGATTAGAAACTTTAGCTAATCCACTGGTTTGAAGATGATAAGCAGTAGAGAATCTATGAGCAATATTAAATTTTTCTACTAATCTTTGAATATATTTATTCCTAAAATGGGATCCTCCGTCAGTGATAATCACTCTCGACATTTTGTATCTTATGAAAATGTCTTTCATTAAGAATCTTGAAACACTTTTAGCATGACAACGAGGTAAAACTTGTGCTTCAATCCACTTTGATACATAATCAACCATAATCAAAATATAAAAGTTCCCAAATGAAGGAATAAATGGTCCCATGAAATCTAACCCCCAAACATAAAAAATTTCAACTTCTAACATGAAATTCAGAGGCATTTCATTTCTTATAGATATATTACCTACTCGTTGGCATCTATCACAAGTTTTGATATATCTATAAATATCTATAAAAAGAGTAGACCAATAAAATCTAGCTTGTAAAATTTTGTGCGTAGTTTTGTCAATCCCAAAATGTCCTCTAAATTCAGAATCATGGCATTATTGAATAATCAGTTCAGTTTCTTCATAAGGCACACATCTTCTAATAATAAGATCGTTACATTACTTATATAAATATGGTTCATCCCAAAAATATACTTTTGCATCATGAATGAATTTTTTCCGTTGTCGCAAGTAGTTAAGCATAGGTGGCAAAATATTGTTTACTATATAGTTAACTATATCAGCATACCAAGATATTTTCCACTCGTTAATATTATAAAGTTGTTCATTAGGGAAACTGTCTGTTATTTCATTGTCGGTGTCAGATGATTCATGATATTCTAATCTCGACAAATGATCAGCAATTTGATTGTCAGTTCCCTTTCTATCAATTACCACAAAATCAAATTCTTGCATCAAAAGTATTCATCTAATTAATCTTGGTTTAGTATCCTTTTTTTGCATCCGATATTTAATATCAGAATGATCAGTATGCACAATACATTTAGTCCAAATTCAATAAGATCTGAATTTATCAAAAACATACACAATAGCCAGTAACTCTTTTTCAGTAACCATATAGTTAATTTGAACATCATTAAGAGTTCTACTAGCATAAGTATATAACTTTAAAAATCTTATCATATTTTTGACCAAGAATGCATCTCAAATAGCATAATCACTAGCATCACACATTAATTCAAATGGTTTCTCAAAGTCAGGTGAAACTATTACAGGTGTTGTGATTAATTTTTCCTTTAATAATTCAAAGGTATTTAAGCAGTCTTCAATAAATTCAAATTTCTTATCCTTTTCTAAAAGTTGGCATAGAGGTTTGATAATTTTTGAAAAATCTTTAATATAACGCCTGTAAAAACCAGCATGTCTAAGAAAACTTCTTACCCCTCGCACTGTAGTAGGAGGTGGTAATTTAGCTATAACTTGAATTTTTGCAGAGTCTACTTCCATGTCATTTTTTGAAATTTTATGCCCTAATACAATTCCTTCTGCAACCATAAATTGACATTTCTCTCAATTTAGAACTAAATTAGTTCTTTCGCATAACTCTAAAACTTTTTCAAGATGATTTAAACATGCATCAAATAATGTTCCAAATACAGAGAAATCATCCATAAATACTTCTATTTCATTATAAATTAAATTACTAAATATAGACATCATAAATATCTGGAATATTGCATGTGAATTACATAATTCGAAATACATTCTTCTAAAAGCAAATGTTCCATAAGGACTAGTAAATTTTATTTTCTCTTGATCCTCAGGAGCAATAAGAATTTGATGGTAACCAGTATATACGTCCAGAAAGCAGTAGTACTTGTGTCCAGCAAGTCAATCCAACATTTGGTCTAGAAAAGGAAGAGGAAAGTGATCTTTTCGGGTGGCGACATTTAATTTTCCATAATAAATACAAATACGCCATCCAGTAACTTGTCTAATAGGTATTAATTCATTATTTTCATTTGCTTCAACAGTTACTCCTCCTTTCTTAGGAACAAAATGAATTGGACTTACCCAAGTACTATCCAAAATATGATAAACAATTCCAACATCTAACCATTTAAAAAAAATTTTTAACTACTTTCATAATAGGGTTCAGTCTCCTTTGTGGATCAATTTTTGGTTTATGTTCATCATTTAATAAAATTCTGTGCATACAAATCAAATGACTAATTCCGTTTATATCAGACAAAGTCCATCCAAAAACTATTTTGTACTTTTTTAACGTATCCATTAATTTTTATTCTTGAATTTCATTTAAGTCCGAGGATACAATTACTGGTAATGTTGAAAATTCTCCTAAAAATACATATTTTAAAAGATTTGGAAGATTCTTTAATTCAAGTTCAGGGGGTTTTACAATTGATGGAATTAATATTTCGTTCTCTTGTGTTGTTGAATCAAGCGTTTCAAATTGTTCCTGAATATAATCAGTTTCTTTGCTATCAATTTCATCATATTCATCTTTTTTCATATGTTCATTTTCTTTAAAATTTTCTTTGAAATATTCTTTTCTCAAATAATCGCATATATCCATTCGAAAATATTCATCATCTTTTTCTATTGAAGGATATTTCATTGACTTTGAGATGTTAAAGGTTACTTCCTGATCATTTACTCTCATAGTCAACTCTCTTTTTTGAACATCTATCATGGCTTTTCCTGTAGCTAGGAATGGTCTTCCTAAAATGGTTGGAATTTTCTTATCTTCTTCCATATCTAAAATAATAAAATCTACAGGAAAGATAAATTTATCAACCTTAACCAGAACATATTCTACAACTCCTTTAGGTTGTGTAATGGATCGATCGATTAACTATAGAGTTACAGAAGTTGTTGTAATCTCTCCTATTCCTAACCTTTTAAAAGTTGATAGAGACATTAGATTTATGCTAGCTCCCAAATCACTTAATGCTCAACCATAAAATTTTTCACCAATAGCACACGGGATAATAATACTACCAGGATGTTTAAGTTTTTCATGAAGTTTTTTCTGAATTATAACACTACACTCTTCACCGAGTGCAACAGTCTCATGATCTAATAACTTCCTCTTTTTATTGAGTATATCCTTCATAAATTTAACATAATCAGACATTTGTTCTAAAGCTTTAACAAAAGGAATATTTATTGCCATTTTTTTTAAAATGTCTAATAATATAGCTTCAACAAAAGTCTTACCAATATATTCCTTTGAATGAAAAATTTTAGTGTCCTACAGTTGAAAAGTACATTTCCTTGAGTTATATATTTATGTAGTAAAAAGATTACTTGAGGACAAGTAATAGTTAAGTTTGGGGGATTTTGATTCACAAAAAATATATACTATTTTTGCTATATAATTTTACCCATTTTTGGTGATATTGTACTTTAAAGAAATGTATTTTTCATGATTTATTGCATGTATGATGATTTTAGGTGATTGGAGCAAAAAGAAGCAAAAATGAATGAATTCGGAGCGAAAATGAGCAAAATGGGAGAATAATGTAGTAGTAGAGAGAGTGTGAGTTTAGAGTTAGGGTTTGGAAGAGTAAGTGTAGAAGTGAAGATTTAAGAGGGATTCTTTTTTAAGGAGTGAAGGAGAAGTAGTAAAGTGAGATTTGCTTCTTCATTTCCATTCTAAAGAGGAAATTGAGTGTTGCAAAGAAGAGAAAAAATGATTCAAAGGAACTTCAAGGAATTTGCTTGAGGAAGAGAAAGAGATAAGTTGTATTTGCTATTGTGGTTTGTATGACTTTTATTTTATATATAAAATCCATGTTTTATTGTGTCTTCTCTATGAATTATAATTAGTCTCATTTGTCTTTCTTCTTGCATGAAGATGTGGATTTGAAGTGCTTTTAAGTATTGAAGAAATTGTGATGGTTTTTCATTTCAAACTTAATTTACTTTTCGATCTGGCAAATTTAATTGTTAAAATCTGTTGTTGTACATTAATTCCTAAAGGATTGAGTGTCCTACAACAATAATGAAGAATCCATTCAATGTCCATGAATGAATTGCATAGTTCATGGAGATTGAGTGCAAATAAATAGGGAAATATGTTTTGGTGGGTTCAAATTGGAGGTTTCAGGGTGACAGGCTGAGATCTCCAATTTGGTCATAAGATTGGTAACTAAAGTCGAAGGTTAGCCTTCAGGTGAAGAGTGAGTGGGAGCTCCGTAGTGACAGTCGTTATCCTTCCAGCCTAGCCTTAGATTTAGTGACTGAACTTATGATATGTCAATGTTCTTTACATGCTTGAAAGAGGGGGTACTCTTTTGAGGGTAAAAAAACATTTATGCTCCTATTTGACAATATACAATAAATAATCATTCTATATCATTCACACATCATATACTCATTGCAAGAGGAAAGACATTTTTCATATATATCAAAACCTTTCAAATACAAAGCTTAATGTGTGTGTGTTAGTTAATTCAGTTTAAAGATATTAGAAGTAATTGTAGTTTTCTTAGGTGTTTCTGTTTTCTGCATCTTGTTAGTAGAAGCAAACTTAAACTTTAATTGTGATTTGACTATTGAATTTCAGTATTACGCTATCTATTATAAGGAACGTGCCTTCCCTGTGGGATCGATAACCAGGACTCCATTAGAGCCATGTATTACTTGATACGATATGTATAATTGCGTTGAAGTTTGAACTTTACAAAATCATTATAAATATATAAATTTGGGTTCATAAGTTTTTGCATAATAAAATGTCCGCATCAGTCGACAACCTTTTAGCGGCTCTGGTGACATTGCATGCTCCATCAATGAGGGGCCTACACGCAGTTGAGCGCTTTCACCCTTCCGGCCAGTGAAGTAGAGTTTAGACGATCAGGGCAGTGGCAATGGCAACTATTGCATTGTTGATTGTCATGTATTATTTATTTATTTTTTATTGTCCCTGCTTACCCTCAATGACCAATTTATTCGAGGCAACTATTGTATTATTGTTTGGCCACAACAATGAGTGCTGCTTTCTTTTTGTGTGTTGTTATCCCTGCTAAGTGTCTGGCTCATTTATGTACCTGTTTTTACTTTAATACATAAATTGAGATTTGTACTATTGCAATGTTGAGTGCATGTGTTGGATTATATATACCTTTTGCGCTTTGTGTTTTACTTTCTAAGATTCATGTTATTGTTTTATCCTTATTTTACATGTATTTACCTGCTTTTTAATTTACGCTACTCAGTTGTCCATACGTGGAAAAAAAAAGACTGGAGGAAAAAAATGTCAAGTTATGAACCTGAAAAGTAATTAACATAGCTCAGTAAAAGACTATAATTTTCATCAGGTAATTCTATCACACATGTTAATTAATTCAAAATGATTTTTGTAATCTATTAAAAGAAGATAAACGACATTTTAGAAGAATTAAGTTTAATAAGTTAATAACAAGATTCCACCTTTAAAATCTCCAAACTTCATTTAAGAGAACCAGCACACTCTTAAAAGGGTATAATTTAAGTTTTAAGTTGCAAACTAAGAGTATTAATAGTCTTTTTCAGCTCATTTTAACTAAAGTAATGTGATATTAAGTCTTAGATAGAAACGATAATTTGGGGTGGAGCATTAAAATGTCAACTGTTTAGTTTTTACATCTTAAGAAACATTACCTCATTCCACAATTAAAAATATAAACTTGAATAAAAATTTTGAACGAGATATATTAATTCTCAGGAAAAAATAAAAAGAAGAAAAAAAGAATGAAAGAGCAAAAAAGTGAGATGGGGTATATAAATAGGAAACCAGAAGAGCACGGGGCGTCGATGAGGACAACGCGGGAGTGATGGAGGGCACATTTGCATTTTTATTGGTACGGTCTCCAATGAACTTCGCATTTGAATGATGCGATGCTTCCTTCTCACATTCCTTGACCTTCGAACCACCCTATCGTCGCCATCGATCCCGTCATTGATCTTTGTTTCTAACAATCGATCCGATCGAAAGGTTGTTGATCTATGACTAGGAATTTGAGGTCTTATATTGTTGGATCTCTCTCAGTGCTTCTCCACTTTTATATGAGTGCTCTAATGACAAATGTATAAGAGACCAAAAGAGAGTCCTTGAAGCATAAATTAAATATTTTTGGACCTACATATATAATAAATATGATGTGGAGCTCCAAATGTAAAAATTTAAAATAATATTTATGTATTATTAATAAAACCCTAAAACCCTAAAATCCATCTTCCCCCTCTCGAAACCCTGGCCTGACCTTAGAAGGCAACGACGGGATCCCGACCCGCACGAAGACATCTGAAACTCCTATCTTTGTCCTCCTTACCCTTCGCTCTTAATACCATTGAGGAAGGTACGTCTTTCTCCCCTTCGTTCCACCCGCCTCGCGCGATTCATTTTCTCTAAATCCCCTAAATCCGTTTTGTAACGGGATTTGCTGATCTAGGGGAAAAGGGACTTAGGATCATGTAGAATTTAAAGATGTCAATTTTTGCTGTTTGGCAGGATTCAGGTAAAATCGGGCTACTGTTGCTCGTTTTTGGATCAAGCCAAAGTACTCGGTTTCTTTACTTTTGTGGGTATTATTATTTTCCTGGGTTTCCCAAATGATTTCAGCTCTTTGCTGGGTGCCCAAAGGGGCATCCAAGGTTGTTCCTGTGGTCGCTGAGCCTCCATCGAAAGAGGAAATTGAGGATTTCTTGAAGACGGGGGTGTTGGAGCGAAAGTTAGCCCTTTCGTAGTATTCTTTGGCTCATGTGAAAAAAAATTGTTTTCAATCTGATGATTTTGGGTTTCGTCGTGTCGACAGGGGTGATGTTGATGAAGAGGAGGATGAGTGCATGGACGTTGATGACATCAATGCTTCCGAGGAGATGGACGAAGTTGCCCTTGCACGGGCGGCAGCCAAGGCTCTTAATCAAACTCAGGCAGGTAGCGAATCCAAGGATGTACAAACGGTTTCTTTTGGCATTGAGGAGCTCAACATGGATGCTTATGATGATGAGGATGATGGTAATACCTTATTTCTACTGATAAAAGATTAAAAAAATTCAGTTTGGTTTCATGGCCTTGTTTTTTTAGGCATTGAGCTATTTGGTAATGGGATCGGGGACACTTACTACCCGAGTAATGACATGGATCCCTATCTGCAAAACAAAGGCGTAAGTAAAATGTCTGAACTCGTAGAATTTGAATATCCTGCTATTGTTTAGAGAAATTCACATAGACAACACACAATTTTTATGTATTTACATTTCTGATGCCCAAACTTTGATATTTATGTACACAACTCTTTGGTGTTTTGAACTATGAATGAAAGATGTGTATTTCAATTTTAAAAAGCACTAATAATGCTATTTTTGATGTGATATTAAAAATTTGAGTGCCATGTATGCAAGTATGAAAGTTTAGGTGTGTGATATGTAAATGCGTAAGAATTGTGTGCTGTGATGTATATGCCCATATTCTTTATTGCTTGATGTGAAGTGTTCCATTTGAAACAACACGGATCAGGATGATGGTGGTGATGATGATGATGATGATGATGATGAAACAGAGGACATGACCATTAAACCTACCGATTCCGTTATTGTCTGTGCACGTAATGAAGATGAAGTCAGTCATCTTGAGGCAAGTTTCTTTTTCTTGATCAAGTTATTTTTTCAGGAGAGACACATAGTGAAACCAATTTATTTATCTCGATTGATTAACTAGATGGGTTGCTTTTAAAGTCAATCTTCTTATCTGTTCTTGTATGCCTCAATAGTTTTTATGATGGTTGATCCTGTTTTTGAGATGCAACAATAGTTATTAATCCCATTGCGAAGATGTTGTTCGTTGCGATACTATGCAAGCGGTATGTATATTTAGGATGCAAAAAAAAGGATGCAAGTGGTATGCATATCTTAATTTTTTGAGCATTTTTTATGATCTTTTTTTGGAGCATTAAATATTTGGTTGAGAAGAATCCCTTTTTGGAGATTTCTAGATGACACTGTTAATTTTGAAGAATACGATAGACCTTAGTAATCTTATCACCGTTAATAATAATAAATCATTTTATTTTTACTGTTGCATTGGTAAAAAAGAAGTTGATGAGGCTATAGAAAATTAAAGGTGGAAAATCAGTAGGATATGATGATATTCCAATTGAAGCGTGAAAATATTTGGGAGATTTGGGAGTTTGTTAGTTTACTTAACTCTTTAATATTATTTTAAATACTAATAAGATTCCTAAGCGGACGAAGGGTATTTTGGTCCCCATTTTTAAAAATAAAGGGGATGCGTAAGAGTGTGCAAATTATAGAGGAATTAAGTTGATCTGTTATACTTTAAAATTAATGAAGAGGGTAATTAAACATAGGTTAAGACTTGTTATTTAGATTTCTCATAATCAGTTTGAATTTCTGTCGAGCAGGTCTACTATGGAAGCCATACATTTATTGAGATGTTTGATGAAGAAGTACAGAGAGAGTAAGGACCTACATATGATTTTTATGATTTAGAAAAAAAAAACTTACGATAAGGTTCCAAGAGAAGTGTTTTGGAGAGTTTTAAAGAAGTAAAGTTTTGATATGATTTATAGTCAGTTCATTAAGGATATGTATACTAAAGCTGTTACTTGTGTTCGAACAGAAGGAGGATTGACCAAGTATTTTCCTAGTTCGGTTGGATTACATCATGGATCGACTTTAAGCCCATATCCTTTTGCTTTAATTTTTTATGCTCTTATTGGACATTTATAAGACGATGTATTTTGGTGTGTGCTTTTCGTTGATTGTATTCTTCTTGTGGATAATATTAGAGAAAATGTTCAGAAAAAAAATTGAATTATGGAGATTTACATTGGAGTCTAAAGGTCTTCGTTTGAGATTTAAAACTGAATACATGGAATGTAATTGTAGTAGTAGTAGTAGCTTTGGTAACATAGTTGTAACCATGGGTGATCAAATCATTAAAATTTGTGAAAGTTTTAGATATCTCGGGTCTATTTGTCAAAGTGATGGAGATATAGATGGGGATGTTATCAGTAGAATTCAAGTTGGCTGGTTGAAGTGGAGGAATGCATCAGGCCTGTTGTGTGATAGAAATGTATTGTTTAGACATAAAGGAAAATTTTATAAGATGATGGTGAGGTCTACAATGCTCCATGGCACAAAATGTTGGCCTTTAAAAGATAAACATAAAGGAAAGTTGCATGTTGTTGAGATGAGATTGCTTAGGTGGATGAGTCGCTTGATACTAATTTATTTGTGATAGGGTTGGGGTAGCTCCAGTGGCGGAAACATTAGAAAGAGTCATTTTAGATTGTTTGGTCACATTAAACGTTGACCATCTGATCATCCGGCTAGGAGAGTATATGTTTTAGATTTGACTTATGTTAGGAAAGCCAGAGTTAAGACTAAAAAACTTGGCCATATTTTATAAAAATTGATCTTAATAGGATTAAATGAACATATGACACTTAATAGGACTGAATGGAGAAAAAAGTCTTATGTAGCCGACCCCATTTGGTGGGATAAAGGCTTGTTGTTGTTGTTGTTGTGTACTACTTACATTGAAGAATGGGTCATAAGAAGTCCATAGATGAAGATGACACATCAACAAAATGCCAATCAATCAAGATTTGTAAGATAAAATTCGGACCTTTGGGTTAATCCTAGATGTTTTTGGGTAGGTTTTAATCTAAGTTTGGATGTGTGTTACTCGCTTTTTGAAAGATAAATTCATCCCTTAAATTGTAGAAGGGTAAGTTAAAATCAAATCTTGCTATAATGATGATTTAAAGGCCTAAATTATTCTTCTTATGAAAGAATTTAAATTTTTTCTTATTTGATCTTTTCTCTTTCCCCTTTTACATTGACTATGCTTGTATGTTTTATAGGCTCTGCAGAAACAGTTTCAATGGTTGGACCAACATTCTTAGCTTCATGAATGTTACCATTGCCATTGATCCACCAGCGACTGTTGGCCATTCACTTCCAATTGTTTATAAAAAATTAACATATGAATTGTTATTTTTCAACAATCTTTGTTGCTTTTAAAGAGAGCAAAAAACTTAAATTTCATTGAAAACATAATCCATTGATTGAAATAAAATTTCACCTGGCCTAAAACTCTCGCACCTCAAAATTTTTATCATATTTTGGTATACTAGTGTTGGTTCCAACTGGTAGGATTTTTTTTTCATGCTTAATAATGAGGAAGGATTTCCTTGGTGATTTTACGAAGTAGGAAGAGTATAACTATAAGGTGCGATTATATTGATTGAATAATATCTTTTCAAGGTGAAAGATCAAATGCCCAATCAAATGGTTTATCACAACTTATCAAAAGGTCACGATGAAGGAATAAATTGTTACAATAATGATTGCCTTTGAAAATTTGCTTACTAAGGCAACACTATCGTCATCTGCTCAATAACAACTTGTCCCAGGAAAGGGAAAATCTTCATGGCCTTTTGATCACAGCCTATGAAAAAGGCCATGATGAAGGAATAAATTGTCACAATAATGACTGCCTTTGAAACTCTGCTTACTAAGGCAATGGAATCGACATTTCCTCCATAGCAACTTGCCCCAATAAATTGGAAATTGATTCAAAGACAACTTTCAGAGGATAATCACTTACTAAGAAGAGAAGCTCAGAAGAAGACGAAAATTAGATCTCCCCATCAAGGTAGAATTAAATATGAAGTTGCTTTACTACAATCGAACAACCAAATTAGAAGAAATATACAATGCGTTTGAGCTTCTTGCCATATATATTGTACAAACCATAATTATCGACATGAATCTCAAAGAGAACGAATGACTGAGAATATGAAGCTTCTCTCCGGGGAAAGCGATCGGCCGACAATTCAACTCTAAGTATGAGACTCCGCATCTACAAACTCGGGATAGGTCAAATATCTAGAGATTGTCCCTTACTCAGCAGCGACAAGATTCGCTAGGGGTAAGTTGCAAATCATCTCAATAACAAGTCTCGTCAGATACTCCGCATAGGCTGCGACAAGATCCACCTAATATCTTGTGAGAGAGAAGATCCGACTGATAAGATGAACTGACCAAGCAGACGAGACACGAGTTCTGTAAGACTTGAGCAAAATAACAAGTGGGCCAGAACTTGCTCAATGAAATAGGTCGACTCATCAGTCGACCGACCGACCGAAGTGACATGTCCCGCAGAACCGATCTACCAGATAGACCGATCAATCACCCCCTCTCGGCATAGACAAATTTCAGTTTGACGATTTACACAATTGGCCATTTGTCGACTGATAGTATTTATTTAAACTACTAAGTCATTGTATACCGTTATTCTCTGTCGATATTATGACGGTCATTAATTCTGACTATACACATTAATTCTATAAGGGCGGTTACTATAATGATTCTCACCTTCATTAATTGTATTAATTAAGCCCCTTTAAATTGACGGTCTCAATGGAATAAAAGGACCGACTCTCGAGCTTTGTCTTGAAAGGTGGTGTGGTGAGCGTGGAGCATGCCACAAACGAGACGTGGAAAGGAATATGAAGGATAAACCTCCCAAAGCGAGATAACACACATGGAACCCAATAGAGATGCTACGCAACTGAACGTCCATGCACATGTCCAGGGCCTACAAGCCTAAATGGCTCATGATCGAGTAATTCTAGGTTCTCCAGGCAGCAATAACCCGGAGGAATGACTAGACACCTCGTCTAGAAATGAAACCTCAGGGGGGTCGTCCCCAAAGAGAACCTGCCTGCTTTAGACAACCAGGTTAGCAACTAGCAGACAAAGGGATAAGGCGAGTTCCAACACACAGACATAGCCGCATTGGCATAAGAGAACAGGCGGTGTGAAGAGCAGATGCAAGTGCCTGTCCGACCGCTCGAAGGAGTGACATTCACTCGCCAAATCAAAGAGGCGATACTTCCGCCTAAGCTAAGGATCTCTCGCCTGAATTCTTATAAAGGGAGGACCGACCCAATCGACGACGTAGCGTCGTTTGAGTTATTGTTCAATCTGCTCCAGATCTACGGCCCTATAACGTGTTGTCTTTTCGTAACTACCCTGAAGGAGTCGGCCTTTAAATGGTTCAACAGTTTGCAACTGAAACCGTCTCAAGTTACTATGTTTGACAGAATTTTTTATTTACACTTCTCAAACGTACAAAAGCCGAGGAAATACTTGGTCACCCTGCTCAACCTCAAGCAGGGAGAAAACAGGAGCCTGCGGGCTTACATCATCCCCTTCAAGAAAGGGATACTGGAAGTTAAAGATTTGAAGCCTGATATAGCCGGAACAACTTTGAAATGAGGAGTCCGAAGCATGTGGTTCAGCTATGATCTAAAACCTTTTTAAACATACTACTTGTGCAGAGATATTAGAGATGGCGAACGACCACATACTCGCCGAAGAAGACGCCCATGACTCCTTAAAGGGTAAGCCAGAGCCGCCCAACCATCTCGCAAAAAAGTGGAAAGAACGAGGTGAACTGCGGAAGACGAAGGACAATCAGTCCTCCATCGATCACCAGAACAACTCTCAGTCCCGGAATCAACGGTGAAATGACCGAGGGCACCATGACTGAAAGCAATGTTTTCATGACTGCTCGACTCAATATTACGTCCAACCTCATGTTTACTGGGAAATGCAAGGTTTGATGCCCCTCAACGTGTCAATATTGAAAATAATCCAGACCATCTAGAATAAGAACTGTTTCAAACTGGCCCCACCATTGACGACTGCCTCGACCTTATGAGATCTGAAGAGGTACTGCCAGTACCATCTTGACCATGGTCACAACACAAAGAAATGTCGTCACCTTCGATACCTGATTGAGGAACTCCTCTGTGCCGGTAAACTAAAAGTGTTTGTTGCAATCTGCGCACATACACAGCGGTAGGGAAAAACTTCAACGGGAGACCCCACAAACGGGTTCGGGCGAATGAAGTCCACATTAGCATGGATAATCTCTGTCATCTTCGGAGGAGAACCCCGACCGTCAGATTAAAAGAGGTCGCATTCGAGGGAGGTATGTTCTGTTGTCCTGTATACACATAATCATTTACCAATTGGCTTTACAGATGCAAATCTCTCACCTAAGGGGAACCCCTACAATGAGGCGATTGTCGTCACGACATTGATCAACAATTACCTAACGAGGAGCATTCTTGTTGACACAGGTAGTTCAGTGAACATCCTATTTAGAACGGCGTTCCATAAGATCGGCTTGAAGACCTATTGATTGACAAATACCAGCCGACCCATTATTCGGATTCTCCAGGGAAAGGAAGGAGGCACTAGGCCTCATCTCCCTAGGCATCTTTTGGGGGAAACTTGAGTATTCTACCAATACAAAGGACTTTCTCATAGTGGCTCCCCGCCGACCTACATGGCTATCTTCGGTCGGCCTCTTCTGAATAGTTACCGGGCAGTGAATTCTACCTAGCATGTGACCGTAAAGTTCCCAGGTGACTGGGAGGTGATTACGGTCAGGGGGAACTTGGAGCAGTGCAAGAGCTGCTATATGCTAGCGGTTTCGAACGTTGATCATGAACCACTCGATATCCGGATCTAGAGGGAAAGAGGTCTCGAGACCAGCGAGGTAGTCCTTCATGTACCTATGTCCAACAAAGAACTAGGTAAGATTTTTTGAGTTAGTGAACATTTCGATATAGGGTTTAGGAACCAACTGATACGGAGGTTCCGGGAGCACCCAGAGGTGTTTGCTTGGACCGTAGTGGAAATGTCAGGCGTTTCAATCGACACAACGTACCATCTGCTGAACGTCAACCCCTACTGTCAGCCGGTCCAACATAAGATTCAGTTGACAGTCAGAAATTTTGCCGAACCGATACACGCGGAGGTGTACAAGCTACTGGACGTCGGCTACATCTGTGAATTCCAATATGCATCCTAACTCTCAAACGTCATGATGGTCAAGAAAGCCAACAACAAGTGCCTAATGTGCGTCTACTTCATCCTCAACGCTGCTTGCCCAAATGACACTTACCCCCTGCTGAAGATCAACACCTTGTTGTACATAGCGATCTGATAACCTATAATGAGTTTCCTCGAAGCTTACTCCGACTATCACCAGATAAAGACGCACCGGCTTAGAAAAAATGGCATTTATCACCACACAAGGCATTATTTCTTTTAATATAATGCTCTTCGGCCTTAAGAACGTTGGAGCGACCTATCAACGCCTCATGATGTAATTTTTTTAATAAAAAAGGAAAGAATATTGATGTGTATGTTGACGATATTCTAGTTATGAATGAGTCAGCTGAACTACACATCAAAGTCTAAAAAAGACATTCCAAGCACTTAAAAAATACAATATGAGATTAAACCCCTTCAAGTGCACATTCAGAGCGTTGATCGAGAAGTTCCTTGACTTCCTATTGACTCCCGAAGGATTGAAAGTCAATCCAAAGAAAGTACATGTGATCCTAGGCATGCCGCTCCCGCGGAGTAACAAGGAAATTTAGGGGCTAACCGGTCGAATCGCCGGGCTCTACTGCTTCATCCTGAAATCGGGCGACACGTGTGCGACGTTCTTTAAGGCACTAAGGAAAAGTCAGTGTTTTGAATGGACGACCTAATGTGAGGAGACATTCAGAAACTTAAAAGATTCCTTAGTGTCCCCACCACTGCTCCAAAGCCTGAAGCCGACCAAAGAACTTTCACTATACATCGGGGTTGAACGAGAGATTGTATGCTCGGTTCTGGTCCGAGATGAGGCGAGAAAACAATACCTAGTCTACCACATAAATCAAGTACTTCATGGCGCCAAAATCAAGTATCCGATTATGGAAAAACTTTCTCTTTGATTATTTCAGTTCACAGGTTTCGACCATATTTCCAGATGCATCTGATATGGGTCATCATGAACCCCGGTGGAATCTGCGGTCACACAGCCGGAGCACTCTGGTGGTCTGCTAAAGTGAACGGTAGAACTTAGTGAATTCAACATCACATGCGTTCCTTGGGCGGCAGCCAAAGCTCAAGCGATTGCCGACTTCCTGGCTGATGTCTCCATGACAGAGGAGCAGGACGAGGGAATCGTCACTGACAATAGTGGATCCTATACGTCGATGGAGCCTCCAAGCAGCCGACAACAGGGCTGGGATTGGCTTTGAGTAGCTCAGCCGAAAAGCATCTCGGTAAAGTATGACGTCTCTAACAATCAGATAGAGTACGAAGCGTTGATCGTCGGATTTCGCCTTGCCTATGAGATAGGTGCTTGGGACCTTCTTGTGAGTTCAGACTCCTTGTTGATCGTGTATTAAGTTAAATGGAAATTTGAAGTAAAAAATGAGCTAATAGCCAGATACCTCATCAAGGCAAAGAAGGAAATCAGGACATTCAAGAACTTTCGCATCGAGCACGTCAACGGGGAAGACAATCAAGTTGCCAACATCCTTTTCAAACGCGTTTGTTTTGGTTGGAATTTCCAGAAAACTTACCAAGTCGATGATCGACGAACCAGAAGCCATGGAGGTAATGGTCGACCAGACTGTGCAGATCCATACTTTCTTTACTTGGAGATTGGTAAAATATAAGAGAACATCAAAAATCCCAGGCGCTTTAAAATTAAAGCTGCCCTATACCTATTAATCAACGGAAAGTTGTTTGGGCGGTCAGTTACCTTGGTACATCTAAGGTGCTTGAAAGAGGACGACGTCCAAGATGTGCTCCAGGAAGTGCATTCCGGAGAATGTGGCAGCTATTTCGAAGGAAAAACTCTTGTATACCACGTGCAACGACAAGGGTACTTATGATCGACGCTCCAGAAAGATGCAGTAGAATTCTTAATAAGTTGCGAATAGTTTCAAAAATATGCTCCTTTACATTATCAGCTAGCTCAGAGGCTACAATCGGTAGTCAGTTCTTGGTCGTTCGCCATGTGGGAGCCAGACATTCTCTGGCTTTTACCTCCGTCGAAAGGGCAGAGGAAGTTCCTCTTGGTAGCGGTTGAATATTTTTCAAAATGGATCGAAGCAAAAAACTCGCTCGAATCAACACAGGGGCAGTCTGGAACTTCATATGGTTTGATTTGCTATGCAGGCATGGGTTGCCGCTCGCTGTTATCGCGGACAACTAGACTCAATTTGCGAACCGATAAGTGAAGGACTTCTGCACAAAGCAGTGAATTGATCTTAAATTTGCCTCAGTCCATCATCCTGGGACGAACGGGTAGGTCGAGGCAACTAACAAACTCATCCTGAATCTATTAAGGAAAAGAATTGAAGGAGCTAAGAGAAACTTGGCGGACTGCTACCATCGGTGCTCTGGGTAATCCGAACAACGCATTCTACGGCGACCAGACAAACCCCGTTCATGCTAACACATGGAATGAAGGTCGTGCTACCAATCGAATATGATCATCACAGCCAAAGGGTTGTTGGGGACTCTTCGTTCCCCAAGGATGAACTGATCATGTGTCGGCATGCTAAACATCTAAGGGGCGATGCTAGCCCTCGACCTAGCTCAGCACTTCGACTGGAGGAGATTAAGAGAGAACTGTTTGTTACTTAAACAAACATGTTCGGGAAAAGACTTTTGTCCCAGGTGATCTAGTCCTAAAAGAGGCCAACCCAAAATTAGACCAGACTTGGTGCGGGCTTTTCATAGTCAGCCAACGCGTCTTGCCCGTGACTTATCGATTAAAGGCATACACCGAAAATGAACTCCCGCGAACATGAAGCGAAGAAGTATTTTCCTTAGAAAAACTTTTGTTATCCTAATTTATTTCTTGTATACACAAAGGGAAGTGTTGTTACTTGTGATTTCGATCGATGCAATAAAAGATTAGCTAAATTTTTACTTGAATGACTCGGCTCTCTAAGATACTCAGGGAACTTGGTCCGACCAAATTCCGCCGAACAATTGTCCTCATCAATCAAAGTCAGGTCGAATCAAACAAAAGTTTTATGAGAGGCTCAACAGGCCGATCGACAACAATTTTAACCACGACGGAACAACAAGAAAGAACTACATAGAATAAGGTGCGACAAAAACAAAGCATGCCACAAATAAAAAGACAATCTTATTCATTCCAATTGAAAGATACAAGACACTTCCTACCAACGAACATATCGATACACATTTCACATTTTTTGACCGAGATAATACGTTGGGAAGGCAAAAGCCCTGCGTGAGTTGCCAGGAGCTCGAATCTTCCAAACATCATTATCGGAGCGAAAACCTTGGCAATCGTCGTCGAAAGACGAGGAAAAGCTCGACCGTAGTGGCTAGCAAGAGAAGAATACTTCAAGTTCGTCTCTCTAGGCAATGCTTCATCGGGCAGATGTGATCCTACCTAGGAACATGTTGGATCTATATTTCATCCACGAATCATCACATCCGCCGCAAAAAGAGACGTATACGACTGAGAATCTTGTTGGACATCGGCCGAATTCTCTCCAAGAATTTCAGCATCGTTCCTTGTTCTCGTCACTCAACCCCATTCCAACATTTTTTGCATCCAATTGCTTCTCAAGCACGAATCAAAAGCAGAATGCAATCAGAGCAAAAAAGGTTGGGGGCCCACGCCCGGACTCCTGCTCTCTTTTGAACCTCGTCCGCGATGAGTAGCAAATAGAGAAAGCGAGAGGAGAAACCATTGTCGTCATAAGTGTCACACCCTACTCCTAGACAGTTGTCCAAGGATAAAAAAAACTCTGATTCTCCAGTGGCAACGGTCAAACAGACGTATTGATCTCCCAGGGAGGTGGCCTCACCTCCACCATTCTCGGAAGTCCACTACATTCGTCCGCGGGAAGGATTTATGGTCGGGTGTCTACCTCGACTTGGGCGATGTTCGCACCCGACCTGAAGAAACTCCTTCACTTCGACACACGACTCAGAGAAAAAAGAAATTAAAGAGTCATGGGCCTCATAGGTCCTTCAACAACCATCGACGGAAGATTACCCCCACTTCCGGCCATGCGAATAGTTGGACAACCTCGCCAATTTTTTGCCATTCCCAATGCTCAGGGAACTAAGCCCGGCCAGATATGTCTGAAACTTTGCCCGATAAACTCGAGGAACTTATGGATTTCGAACGCTAAATGCGAGCGGTCGGAGATTGCAACACGATCAAAAAAATCGAGCCATCACTTAGACCAAATGCCATGCCCTCAAAAGGCAGGCGGGTCGGGACATGTGGGGTGCTTATTCTTCCTCAATAGCGAAAAGATCAGTGAACTTGTTCTTCCAATGCCTCTCGGAGACAAGCGACTCCGATCTTCCATTAAGTTCGGCGACTTCCTTCTTCAGCTGCTCCCTTTGTTTGGATTGCTGCAACTTCAAACTGGCGAAGTCTAGATCATCACGAACCCTCTGGAGATCATTGGTCAGACGGGCAACCTCTTCCTGATACTTTGACAAGCTCTCCCTGGCTGTCCTCAGCGAATTCACCTTTTTTATGAAGGCAAGGCCCATGAATGAGAAGCCCGACTCGCTTCTAGGTGCGATAGAGCGGCGTGCTTGAGAAGTCTCTCATATGAGAGCCCCTAAAGCTTTGCTTTAAACTTCGAAGTCCAAGTCATTTTTTGCCGAAAGATGTGGCATGTGGTGAGTATCAACCGACTGGGGATATTAATCCTTTCACAAATCCAGCAAGTTGAACCTCTCATCATCACTCATCCATAGCCATCATTCACCCCCTTCCAGCGAATGCCAACAAGGGTCTCCCCGTTTTTTCTTCAATAAAGGAAGGACCGAAACGTTAGCACCCTCCACTGACTCCTTCCCTTCTCGATGGACAATTTCACCCTTTAGAGACAACGAGGATTCATAACTAAAAGAAGCAAAAACCTCCAAAGTGGAATTGATCGAAGCGATAGGAGGCTTGGCCGCCCTAGCCCTCTCAACCAAAGCCAAGTGAGTGGCATTGGGTCGGGCATTCAGCAGAGAAGTGACAATCGGATCATCTGGCGCGATGTAGGAAGTATCTAAACCTTCAACCCCCTTGAGCTTCCTCGAAGCCCATTCTCACTCCCTCATCTTGCCCTGCAATAACGGAATGAGATTGCAATTATAGTTAACTCATCGACCACCGTCTTGAACAACGTCTGTTGCCTCAGAAACGAAAGTTATAAATTGTCTGATACCAGGGCACATGACATCAAGAGTGGTACATGTCATTAAGGTCTGACAGGAGGGATCAACCTTCAACTTCGCTGTTGTTTTTCTTCCGTTGCTTTTGCTCTGGCGGCCTCGTTTTCATTTGAAGCTCTCCAGTCGCCTGGGTTCATCTTCCTTTCCATCACGCGATCCATCGTCCTTTCTGCGGTATACTAAGGAATTGACATTGTACTACCTTCCAACACTTTTTGGACGTCCTACAGATCGGCCTATAACCCTCGACTTACTATCTGCCTCCTCTTGCGGGCGAATGACAATCTCCCAGTCGCCAGATGTAGAGTTGATCAATAAATTTTTTTGCTAGTCATTGATATTGTTTTCGACACCAAGCAAACAAAGTTTTAGCCCAGGTGAAAACATGAAAAACTCTTCTTTGTCGACCTTGAAGTAGTAACTGAAAATGTCAATCGACCAAGGATACTGAAACGACGACAGAACATGACGAAAGTAATGATGGACGCCACAAATTTCGGCAAAAGATGGTTCGAAATGACCCCATACTTGGTAAGCACAGTCCTGAGCTCCTGCCATAGGGGCAATCAGAGGCCGAACATAAATTGATCCTCGTAAAATACCATATCAAGGCTAACGTCGTTTGTTGGGCGACGCCCGACATCCTGCTGAGGGTAATCTGGGCACCCGAGATGTAATGCCCCTGAAAGCTCTTCACCTCCCGGTCCGTCAGAAAGGAGGAATCTGCTGCCTGCATGGTGCCGAAGAGAACCAGAGAATACTTTGGAGCCATTACATTCAAAAGAAAAGAACGAAAGATAAAGAAGAGAAGAAATCAGAAAACCCAGAGAGCATAACGCAAAAGCTGAAGAGAGGGATCCCTAACCCAATTTATAGGGCGGGCACGCAGATTGAAGGGCCACATAAAGATAAGTAACACACTAATTGTCATTTCAAATTCCACTAAAATATTATTTTATTACAAATAACATTATTATAGGTTTCAGACGAAGTGTTTAATAAATGTATCCTTCGTGGCTTCAAACGGGGCATACCCCTTCTCAAGCAATCTATGGAGGACCATCTATCGACTAAGAGCCCGTTTGAGGCTGCTTATTTGAGGTGCGGCAGCGTTTTCACAACTCTGTCGAAGGTTTGTTTCGCGCTTATATAGTGCGGTAGGATATCGCTGATGCCGCTCCTTCGTTATTCTCGGTCGCGCTTCGGACCACGCTTCTCAGATTATTATTCGTGCTTGTTACCGTCTCATCCCTGTCGCGGTCCTGCGTCACGATCTTTGCCCTTCTATTATGAAGCCGCAGTTCGCTTGGCAACAGAGAATCGACACCATTTCCACAATCTTCTTTCTCCTTCACACCAAGGAGGACCCAACACACGCAGAGCTCCTTCACTAGGGTTCGAAGTTGCACCTTCTCCCTTCCTCGACTTCACTTAGGTCTCGATATCCATCTTGGGGGATTCGAGCGGCATCCTTCCTGCTTCCAAAGAGAGAGAGAAGGTTTGCAGTGATATTCTGGGAAGAAGTCGAAAGATGAGGCATGGGGAGGAGCGAGAGGAAAATGACTTCAGGGAAAGATAGCAAATCGTAATACAGACAAGTTAATATCTACTTTGATTTTGCTTCAGATGACAGCACATATACTTTGAAAAAGGTCCTCATCCAAAGTCCAGAGTAGTTAGAGTTGATGACATCACACTAATTTGCTTCCCCTTCTTGATCATGCCATCATTTCTGTTAAGGTAGCGCTTTCTGTTTGCCCTAATTTCTGTAAACTTATAACACTTTCTGCTATTAATCAGTTGAAGAATTACAGTTGAACTGCTCGTGAAGGATTATGCTATTTTTTTAAGCTTATATTTTTGTCTTTTGATTTATATAGCATAATTTATTAAAAAATATGAAGCTGGGAATTTAGGGAGAATGGGGAGGGGGGAGTGCGAAGAGGAGGAGAAGGCGAGGGAGGAGAAGAAGAAGGCAATGGCGAATGCAACTTTGGGGGTAAAAAATGAAGGGCCTGGCATCACGACGATCTTCTTCTCCTTCCTTCGTTATAGCGATCTCCATTAATAAATCTTTCTTTGGCCACAAATTTCTTAGTAATTTTGCTCAGATGAATAGAATTGATGGTAAATTTTGAAAACATGCTCCATCTTCTAAATTTCACCAAACAGTGGCATGATAGTCATTTATCCAACAATAACTGCTAATAAGCTGTTATGAATAAGCTCCCCCAAACAACAAGCCAGTTTATCCTGATAATCTGCAGATTATCAGATTATCAAGATAATCTGATTATCAGCAGATTATAAATAATCTACAGCTGCCCCAAACATACCCTAAACCTAAAATGCTCCATCCGACTGGCCTCGTTATGGAATCGACTTTGAAATGGCAAATCGTTGACAAAGCTCAACTTGACACGGATGTCGTTCAGGGAATCTCAAAGCGATGCGACTTCCCCCTCCAGTCAGGCAACAACTGCCGATTGCTGTTGAAAAGCGGCCTCCAGATGCTCGTATGAGGCCAACCACCGTAGCGCGGATGGGTTGGTAGGTTTTTTAGTTGTTTGATGTAGAACTTCTGCCATCTTTTGCTCCCGGCATGCCACCGATCCAAGGCAGAGTCTCCGACAGACGGTTTATTCTTGCTAGGAGCTTCTGCCTACGTCGATTGACAGAAAAAGAGGGTTGATCGCATCAAGGGGCCTAGTGGCAACGATAGGGAGTGAGTCGACCACATCTCTCGATGGCCCACCATCTTCGACATCCTTTGTCTTAATCTACACATCTGCATTTAAAAGGAATGTCAAGTTACTACTCTAGCCGAAGTCAAAAAGAATTTCTTACATACCCATGAGCCTCTCTAGCTCCGACCCAGTCAGGAGAAGACTTTCCTCTCCTACGCCACCTCTCCTTTCTTCCGGGTGCAACAGCGAAGGGTTAGCAACCTCCTCCGCTCTCAGGCTACTGCGATCGTCAGCCGCCCCCTCCCTCGACAGGGTCAACGGGTCCACTGCAACCCTGTCTTCGCTTGGGCCAGTATCCACGGTTTCCCGGAGAAGCCTCTTCTGCGATCACACTTCAATCGACTGACTCAGGACTGGCGGATTCCCCCCTCATCTCTCTTTTAACCACGTTATTCCTTTTAAGGCTAGATGCTAGAACATGAGGGGGATATCCCGTTAAGGCCAGTAGGCTCGAGTCAACCGTCTTTTTGCTCATACCGCCAGACATGTTGCCTACTCAGCAGCTCAGAAATTATCAACATTAGATAAATAGCCTAATTCATGGTCTTATTTATAAGACACACAGGGCAAAAAAATAAAAGAACTAATTATTAAATTCTCTTTTTTTGTTTCCCTAATATGATTAACTAATAATTTTTCTGTACTTATTGCAGCTGTCACTGCCAAGAAGCAGGAAAACTTGAAAAACTAATATGCATACACCATAATTATCGCCACGAATCTCAAAATGAATGAATGACCGAGAATACAAAGCTTCTATCCGAGGAAAGCGATCGACCGACATTTCAATACGAAGCATGAGAATCCGCATCTTTTAATTTGTGATAGGTCAAAATCTCTGAAGATGGTTCCTTACTCGGTAGTGGCAATGTCCACTAAGGGTAAGGTGCAAATTATCCCGACAACGAGTCTCGTCGGATACTCCACATAGGCAGTGACAAAATCCTCCCAAGACCTTGCCAGAGAGAAGATCTGGCCGAGGAGACGAACCGACCAGACAGACGAAACACGGGTTCTGTAAGACTTGATCCAAACAGTAAATGGCCCACGACTCGCTCAATGAAACAGGTTGACCCATCAGTCAACCGGCCGACTGAAGCGACAAGTCCTGCAGAACCGATCCGTCAGACCTCTTGTCAAGATGGCCGACCTTATTCAGACCAACCAATCACCTCATCTCGACATAGGCAGATACCAGTCTGACGATCGGTCACCCGCCGACCGACAGTAGTTACTTAAACTAATTAGTTATTGTAAATTGTTATTCTCTGTCGATAATATGGCGGTCATTGATTCAAATTATACGTATTCATTCTATAAAGGACGATTACCAAAACGGTTCCCAACTTCCTTAATTATATTAGTTAGACCCCTTTAAATAGGCTGTCTTAAGAGAAATAAAGAGACCAACTCTTGGACTCCTTCTGGGGGAAATTATTCTGTGCTCTCTCTCTCTCTCTCCCCCTTTCTTTTACCTCTCTGGATTTCGACTCTCAAGGTGTGCTCATCAAAAGACAAGTTAGGATTCAACATATATATATATATATATATATATATATATATATATATATATATATATATATATATATTATGATTATTCAAATATTAAAAATATTGCACGAGCTTGTTGAAATTGACTTAACATGCTTTAGTATGCTAATTTTGATAATCCAAAAACTATGATTGTCAACTATAACTTTTCAATGTTCTGAAATTTTTTTGATTTTTTAATTTCTTATATCAATCATGGGGAAGAAAATTGGATTTGATGGAAAAATTTGAAGTAGGATAATTAGAAAATAAAATGTAAAAATAGATAATAAAATTTACAAGACAGGTCATTGCTCTAGAAATTTCCTTGAATGATAAATCCATATTAATGAAGTATATATATTATAACTTAATGATAGTTTTTCCACGATATCTGAACTTTTTTCAACTGTTGATGTTCTTGAAGCTAGCACAGAAACTATAACCCTTGTGTAAAGAACACAACTTTCTATTGTTGGACTAAAATCTAAAGTGCTAGTTCTTTTTTATTGCAATTCCTTTTCTTTCTAATCAGCTGTAATGATCTTGTTATGATAGATTTGGATTTTTGAGGAATCAAGAGATGGAGATGCAAATATGTATGTGCATCATGATGTAATATTACCTGCTTTTCCCCTCTGCACAGCATGGCTGGATTGTAACCTTAAAGGTGGCGATAAAGGTAAACCATTTTTTAATTTTTCGTTCTTTAGATGGTTTTTCTGTCTTCGATCTTGGCTCTCCAAGATCAAGTTCCGTTGGTTGGCTTGTCAAGTGTGGGTGAACTTATTCTACCACATCTTAGCTTTTTATAGTTTGTAAGCAATGAATGTGTTTGAATTCGATTTTTTTTGTGGCTATATAGTTTTTCTAGTTGGCTCTGCTCAAAAAGCTCTGCATTGCTCAATACATATGATTCAGTTCACACATTACAGATGTCTGAATTTTTTTAAAATTTATAGGCAATTTTCTGGCTGTTGGCTCGATGGAACCTGCAATAGAGATTTGGGATCTTGATCTTGTATGTACTTTATTAGTTGTGACTTAGTTGGATCTTTCTCTTGTGAATTCAGTCATAATCGTTATTTGCTATTGAAGTATTACCTTTTTATTTGTACAGATTGATGAAGTACAACCATTTCTTGTATTGGGGGGTGTGTCAAAGAAGAAGAGAAAAGAGAAAAAGGTCCATTTGTCTACTTTCCTGATTTTATGCTTTATTTGGCTTTTGAAAGATGTTTTTATTTTATTTTCTGTCTAATACATAGCGTTGCACACTTGGTTTCTTATAGAAGGATAACAGTATATCAGGATGCGAATTTATGAGGGCTGCTTTATGAATTGAATGATAAACGACATGAAAATAAATGGGCATACTATTCAAAATAAATTTCACAGGGTGAAGTTAAAAATATTGTCAGGGGGTTTCTAACAATAATAATATAAAAAATAATAAAAAAATAACAAAAAAATCTGAGTGTTTTTGTTTGCTTAATCCTTAATTACATCAATTTCTATAACCTCTGGAAAATCAAGGCCTAAAGAAAAGCTTATTTGAAACAATTCCATTTGACAATTTTATGATAATTAAATAGCCTATTGTGTGACATTCAGTAAAGTAATATTTCTTCAATGAACTTAAAGTCTGTATGTGTTAACGGACAGTTTTCACTAGTATAATTTTGCAGTTTTCTTAACAGAAATCAGTGGTCTACAGGAAAGATAGCCATAGAGATGCCGTACTTGGACTTGCCTGGAATAAGGAGGTGAGGTGAGGAATACACAGTTTGCTTTTATTATTATTATTTGCAGCTAATACCCTGTTTCATTATAAATATGCTCGTTGAACTTACAGGAATGTCTTAGCTAGTGCAAGTGCGGACAAGTTGGTCAAGATATGGGATGTAATTACTGGGAAATGTGTTGCTACTATTGCTCACCATGCTGACAAGGTAAATGATCACGGGTTTGACTTAGGATGAATCCAATTGTAAATGTGTTGGACTCGAGTGCAAGTAGTTGCAGAACTATTTACATGTGGTCATTTTAGTCCGAAAGTCTATAAAAGTGTCAAATTAGTCTCAAACACTTTAAATTTGGGCTGAAATTATCACCATTGAGTATTATTAGAGCCCCAATCTAAAGAATATGGGGACTAATTTGGCATCTGTATAGACCCTTGGACTAAAAAGACAAACTTTACTCCATTGTTTCATTACTATATGATTATATAGAGTGCTTTCATTGGTGAAAGTTTCGTTTAGCATTAGATGTTTTCACATTGTTTTGTCTGTCTCTTGTTTACAACACAACCATTATGCACAGGTCCAGTCAGTTGCATGGAACAGGTATTCTCCCGAGCTGCTGCTTAGTGGATCTTTTGACAAATCGGTTGTTATGGTGAGAGACAATATCCGCTCGTAATTCTTTTTAGATCCTTTTATTGTTTACAATTGTGATTTTCATTTCAAACCCGATTTTTAGATTAATGGAATTTTTTACGACTTCAATTTCTTTTGGTCTTTACTTGTCTTGATTCTTGCAAATATTATATGCAGATAGATGGGAGATCTATCAATGAGGTTGGTAACAAGTGGCCTCTTATGGCTGACGTTGAAAGCTTGGCATGGGATCCACATGCACATCACTCTTTTGTGGTGAGTCAGATGAATATTTTAGGGAAATTTACACACATCCCACCCAATTCTTATGCATTTACATATCTAACGCCCAATGTTTGACATTTACACTTATGATACTTTGGTATCTTAAACCTATTCATGATAAGGTGTATTTCACTTAAAAAAAAAATAATGAAGGTGTTTTTTTTTTTATGTGATGTTAAAGATTTGAGTGGTAGGCAAGTAGATATGAATGTTTAGGTGTTAGATCTGTAAATACTTAAGGATTGTGTGGAATGAATGTAAGTGCTTCTTTTTATTATTGTGTTAATCCATGGAATTCTAAGGTTTGAAATGTTTGTGTAATATGAAACTTTTAAGTTGGAATGAACATAAGATAGGAGAGAACAATGATAAATGGCCTTCAATTTGTGACAAAGGCCTTTATTAACTCTAGTTAACTCAATTTGCAACAGTATGGTGGGGTGTGAATGTTGATAGATGTTAACATTGGTTTAAACCTCTTGCAACATTTAGGAGGAAAGAATGAAAAACAAGCCTTTGTACAGTTGATCATAGATAGTCGGGTTTTGCCTATTGATGATGATTTATATTAATTCATCTTGAACACTGAGAGGTTGATAGGTAATGGTGGTTTTCTTAAAACAAAATGCTAACGAAGTCCATGAGACTTCCATCAAATCCATTGTCTTTAGTGGGATTGTTGTATGCACCTTTACCCTACATTTTAGTGGTGTCATTTCAGTTTTTGAAACATCTGACCTTTAACTTACACTAGAGGTAATCTCATAACCTTAAAATGGTGTTTGGTTTATATTCTTATTTGCTGCATGCCACATTACAAGCAGTTGTTTGAAACAAAAATATCCGAGAGCTTAAATTTAAGGAGTTTTAATGTTTTAAAGAACCCTGGATAGATTTAACATAAAACAACAAGCTAAAACAGCCAAATGTTAGGTATTCTATATTTATTTGAGGATAGATTAATGCATGAAGTTATCAACGAAACTTTTATTTGTAGTGCGAAATCTTCAGTTTTACCGTAATAAAAAAGAAAGAGAGTTGTTGCTTCAAAATGACTTAAATTTGCAAGCCAGTTCATTTGGCTTGAATTTTGATCAAATAAAACTGAGCATAATCATGGTCATTTATTTCAAGTTTAATTCTAGAATTTGTTGCTAGAACTGTCTAAAATCTCATGAGCTATGCTACCCTCTTTTGGTTCATCCTTTTTGTCAATGGGACTAAAGTTGAGATTTTGTTTACAGATTTGACAGCAAGTAGGCTCCCTCTATTGTTGTGATCTGGCCAGGGATATAAATTTATTTTTTTATTTTAGTGGTGAGCGCAAGTGACAGATGTCAGAGGATTTTTCTTACTTAGAATCATGTATCAAAGACTATTTATCGAAGTATAATTGATTGTAGTGGATAGATGCTGTCCAATATATGTATTTTTTATATATTTTAATTTCATTAACGCGAAATGAATATATCCGTGATAGGGTCGGTGTAGCTCTAGTGGCGGACAAATTAGAGACAGTTGCCTAAGATGGTTTGGTTACATTAAACATCGACCATCTGATGATCCGATTAGTAGAGTAGATGTTTTAACTTTGACCTATGTTAAGAAAGACAGAGGTAGACCTAGGAAGACTTGGGCTTATTGTATAAAAAATGATATTAATTTATTAGAATTAAATGAAAATATGACACTAAATAGGATGCAATGGAGAAAAAGGATTCATGTAGCCGCCCCACTTAGTGAGATTAAGGCTTTGTTGTTGTTGTTGTTGTTACATTAAGGCTTAGTAATAAACTTTAAAACTCTTATTTACATTTAAGAAATCTTTTGTGGGTTGCTGTTGAAATTTTAGATTTTTGTTTGTTCATATTTTGTAAGTTGATGCAGATGTTGCAAGGCATGCGATGTTTGTGATGATGATGACTTTGACAACTGTAATCTGGTGAACCTGTTGTTTAGGTGTCTATATATATTGATAATTTTGGGCTTATATTTCCATATGATAATTAAATAAAAGGGAAATTTACATACATAATACACGAATCTTTTGAATTACATATCTCAAACCTAAACTTTCATAATTACATACATATCACTTTAATGTTTTAAGCCGATGCATGAAAAGCCTTATTAAACTTTTAAAAAGATGTAATAAGGCTATTTTTGTTGTGATATTAACTATTTGAGTGTTATGTGTGTAAATATGAAAGTTTAGATATGAGATATGTAAATACATAAGAATTATGTCCTATGTATGTAAATTCCCCTAAATAAAAGGATGCAGACTAACCTGCATGAAGCTGATAGTTTACATCTTATTTTCCAATTTTATCCATAGAACTGCGTTGTGGAATAGAAGATCCACCAAAAATAGGCTTTTTTTGGTAACCTTGACTTACTTTTCTTGCTTGAGTTCTTAATCAATTATAACCATGTTCCTCGTTTATCTTTCATGTTGATTTTATTGTTTGCAATTTCAGGTTAGTCAAGAAAATGGCGTCGTTCAAGGTTTTGATACAAGGGTAGGATCATCAGATAGTTCCGGCGGCAAACCAGTCTTCACACTCCACGCACATGACAAAGCCGTCTCGTCAATCTCCTATAACCCATCTAGACCCAATGTATCAAGTCTAACACTCTCATTTCTATTGTTGATGTTTGATAATGAGATAACTAGTGTTTTGGAGTATTTTCTTTGGGTCGCCCAATTCCCTATGCATTCCATCTAAATCATTCTTATCACATCAAAAATACCATCATTGTAACTGTTAAAATGTAAAATACACCTTCTCATGCATATGGAAGGCGGTGTGTATGTGATTATTGTATTTGAGGTGTTGATAGTAAATACATAAGAATTGAGCGCTCTGTTTGTAAATCTCCCTATTTTCTTATACTTTATTTTAAATTTTGCAGCTTCTTGCTACAGGATCAACGGATAAAACGGTAAATTTTTTTTCTTTTTTTTTGCATTACATATCCAAATATAATGCTAGAGTTTTATGATAATTGATATTCCATGCATTTTCAGGTGAAACTATGGGATCTATCAAACAATCAGCCTTCTTGTGTTGCATCTAAACAACCTAAAGCTGTGAGTTTCAAAAAGTTTTATTATTATTATTTTTTCTTTGGGATAATTACATACAGACCACCCGAAACATTGATATTTACATAAATATGAGTTCTGTGAGAGTACAAGACAAATTTATGTAGGAGGATTCAGATGCATGCCCCTCAATTCTTCTGTATTTACATTTCTAACCCTTAAAACTTCAGTTTTTACATGCATCCCACCTTCCCTATGGATGAAAAGGTGTATTTCATCATTTTTAAAAGTTAAAATAGTGGTATAAATGTAAAAGATTAAAATTTAGGTGCTGAGTATGTAAATAAATAAGAATTGGTTTGTGTAATAAAAGAATAGTCATTCTTTTGTTTTGATGCTCTCTTATTTGCTCTATATTTTGTTTTAATGCAACACAGGGAAGCATCTTCTCCATTGCTTTCTCAGAGGACAGCCCATTTTTGTTAGCCATTGGAGGTCATAAAGGGAAACTGAAAGTAAGCCAAAGACGAACCAGATGAGAATGAAATGTTTTCAGATTTGGGAGATTTACCTTCAGCACCATTCCATTCTTTCTGTAATTACATATCTAACACCTATACTATCAATTTTTACATATATGCCGCCTTGTCTGTCGGGCGGTATAAACGTAAAAAAGTAAATTTTTTAGGTGTGGATATGTAAATAAACAGGATTTGGATGGTATGTAAATGCCCCTTCAGATTCCTTTTGCTTAGAGCTGTCTTGCTTTACAGGTATGGGACATAGCATCTGAACCTGGGATAGCTCCAAGTTTTGATCGAAGAGAAGATCCAGCGACTGCAGCTTAATCCAGGACAGATTTGTAAAACTGGATGTGAGTTTATAATTAATAGCAATGTGGTGGCTTTATCAGATAATTTGCATAATCTATTATTGATTAATAGGAATGGTGGCTTTATCAAGCGCAAAATGAAATCCTGCATTTTCAATGTTGTAGAAGTTTATAGGAGGAAATATTGTGTAATATTTTATTTTTATTTTCTTATCATTTTGGCATGATTTAAATTGTTTTTTTTTTCTACTTGTGGTAATTTTTATTTATTTAATTTGTGTGTTCTCCTTGTATTAAAAATTAATTAATAGGTTTAGATTACAATAATATGTATTTGGTGTGGTGAGTTTTGAAAATGCATTCAAGCTTGTTAAGTAAACTGTGTTTTGATAGTTTTTTGAAAAAAAAAATTGTTTTGAAACCGCTGAAGTTAGTGTTTTCACACCGTTCCTTGCTAGGTGTGGTGCAGCTTTCTAGCTGCGTTCTGGTTTTCAAAAAATAATAATAATAATAATTGCTACTGCTTCTTTTAAATAGATTATTTTTAGCAGCTTATTAATAAGATGTAGCTACATCAAAAGAGTTTGTTTGGGGTAATTGCAGCTGTTTTAAAAAGAAACTGTGAAGTTGTTAGAGTAGTTCAAAAAACTTCGGTGGCTATTAAAAAAAAAAGTTAAAATTTCATACTGTTATTTTTAAACAACCACCGTAGGTAGCTAGATCTCATGGTAAAACACAGACTTTTAGATATAGTTTTTTGATAATACGAGGCAAAATACGGTTTTGCCAAACATGAGAAATTGCGGTGTGACACCACACGATCACCGCACCATCGCTCCAGGACGCATCCTAAGCCACTAATGCCAAGACCAGCCAACTTGAAGACCAATTGGCCACTTTGGGACTATTAGGAAAGAAATTTTGGTCTAAAGTAGAGTGGCCGAAAACTATACATGAAATCATTTGACTAATGGTGATGCCAACACTCGTAGAATTAATATTTTTCATCATAGATGATTTCACGAACTCACACGGCATCGATCCCTTTAACGGCCTCATATAGTGAGATATCATTATGATTTTCACTTCCATAATTTATAGTCCTTGGGTTCATCATTGCACAAGTCAATGGTCTCATGATTGTCCTTCCCCTAATGACATCTCATTGGACTTTCTTTTCTTCTTTGATGTTAAAGAAATTGCACATGTTATGATAAGTTGATGATGCTAAATTCAAATTTAATATTTAGTTAATTAAATTTGATTTATAATTATGTTAATAAATGATTAATTACTTACTAAACTAATTAATTATTAGTAATAATTTATTAAACCAAATATTTTTCAACCAATAATCTTATTTATTAACTAATCTTGTATTATTTATTTATTAAACTAATTAATTATGTTTAAGAAATCAATTAAATTTAATATGTAGTTTCATTTAAATTAATTGAATGTAAAATAATTACATATTTGTTTATATAACTATAATTAATTTATATATGTAAAAAAAAACTTTAATTTCTTTTATTTTTTATGATAGAAACTAATTACTAAACTTAGTTAACTTTAATTTAATTTTATTTGTAATTATGCGTATTAATACTTAATTATTTAGTAAGCTAGAAAATTATGAATAAATTTTTAATTAATTATTTGTTTATTAAATAATAGTTTTGATAAGCCATCAACAAAATTTCATCATCTCGCACGAATCTCGATATATGAAGCGAAAGCTGAGGCGACCTTTCGAGTAAGATATTCAAACTCAATAAATGATCATTCGAACTCTAATTTTCGCAAACTTATAGCAAACTGATCGACTTCAGTGAGAAGTTAACCTAATGTTACCAAAATCGGTTCAATCCGAACAAGAAATCACATTTGAAAGTTTTCTGAACATATTTGTAAGGTCAAACGAATGCAGACTCTAAAGAGTCTATAGTCAAATCAAGTGATTGACAAGAAGGATCTAACGACCCCAAGATCACTAAATTCTGACAGCATTAATACACTCAAATGTTCTTCGATGGAGAGAAGCTATCTGATCCATCTGATCAAAGCGCTTCATATTCCTGCATTAATTGCACATATTGTCTGTCGGGCGGTATAAATGTAAAAAAGTAAATTTTTTAGGTGTGGATATGTAAATAAATTGGATTTGGATGGTATGTTTGTAAATGCCCCTTCAGATTCTTGTGCTTAGAGTTGCCATGCTTTACAGGTATGGGACATAGCATCTGCACCAGGGATAGCTCCAAGTTTTGATCGAAGAGAAGATCCAGCGACTGCAGCTTAATCCAGGACAGATTTGTAAAACTGGATGTGAGTTTATAATTAATAGCAATGTGGTGGCTTTATCAGATAATTTGCATAATCTATTATTGATTAATAGGAATGGTGGCTTTATAAAGCGCAAAATGAAATCCTGCATTTTCAATGTTGTAGAAGTTTATAGGAGGAAATATTGTGTAATATTTTATTTTTATTTTCTTATCATTTTGGCATGATTTAAATTGTTTTTTTTTTCTACTTGTGGTAATTTTTATTTATTTAATTTGTGTGTTCTCCTTGTATTAAAAAATAATTAATAGGTTTGGATTACAACAATATGTATTTGGTGCGGTGAGTTTTGAAAATGCATTCAAGCTTAGTAAGAACTGTGTTTTGATAGTTTTTGAAAAAAAATTGTTTTGAAACCGTTGAAGTTAGTGTTTTCACACCGTTCCTGTTAGGTGTGGTACGAATTTTCTACTGCGTTCCAGTTTTCAAAAAAATAATAATAATAATTGCTACTGCTTCTTTTAAATAGATTATTTTTAGCAGACTTATTAATAAGATGTAGACTACATCAAAAGAGTTTGTTTGGGGTAATTGCAGCTGTTTTAAAAAGAAACTGTGAAGTTGTTAGTGTAGTTCAAAAAACTTCGGTGGCTATTAAAAAAAAAAGTTAAAATTTCATACTGTTATTTTTAAACAACCACCGTAGGTAGCTAGATCTGGTGAGAAAACACAGCTTTTAGCTATAGTTTTTTTGATAATACAGGCAAAATACAGTTTTGCCAAACATGAGAAATTGCGGTGTGACACCACACGATCACCGCACCATCGCTCCAGACGCATCCTAAGCCACTAAGGCCAAGACCAGCCAACTTGAAGACCAATTGGCCACTTTGGGACTATTAGGAAAGAAATTTTGGTCTAAAGTAGAGTGGCCGAAAACTATACATGAAATCATTTGACTAATGGTGATGCCAACACTCGTAGAATTAATATTTTTCATCATCGATGATTTCACGAACTAACACGACATCGATCCCTTTAATGGCCTCATATAGTGAGATATCATTACGATTTTCAATTCCATAATTTATAGTCCTTGGGTTCATCATTGCACAAGTCATTGGTCTCATGATTGTCCTTCCCCTAATGACATCTCATTGGACTTTCTTTTCTTCTTTGATGTTAAAGAAATTGCACATGTTATGATAAGTTGATGATGCTAAATTCAAATTTAATATTTAGTTAATTAAATTTGATTTATAATTATGTTAATAAATGATTAATTACTTACTAAACTAATTAATTATTAGTAATAATTTATTAAACCAAATATTTTTCAACCAATAATCTTATTTATTAACTAATCTTGTATTATTTATTTATTAAACTAATTAATTATGTTTAAGAAATCAATTAAATTTAATATGTAGTTTCATTTAAATTAATTGAATGTAAAATTACATATTTGTTTATATAACTATAATTAATTTATATATGTAAAAAAAAACTTTAATTTCTTTTATTTTTTATGATAGAAACTAATTACTAAACTTAGTTAACATTAATTTAAATTTTATTTGTAATTATGCATATTAATATTTAATTATTTAGTAAGCTAATAAATTATGAATAAATTTTTAATTAATTATTTGTTTATTAAATAATAGTTTTGATAAGCCATCAACAAAATTTCATCATCTTGCACGAATCTCGATATATGAAGCAAAGCTTGAGGCGACCTTTTGAGTAAGATATTCAAACCTCAATAAACAGTCATTCAGAACTCTAATTTTTGCAAACTTATAGTCAAATTGACTGACTCGATGAGAAGAACCTAATGTTACCAAAATTGGTTCAATCCGAACAAGAAATCACATTTGAAAGTTTTCTGAACATATTTGGAAGGCCAAATGAATGCAGACTCTAATGAGTTTATAGTCAAATCAAGTGTATTGACAAGAAGAATCTAAGGACCCCAAGATAACTAAATTTCGACATCATTAATACACTCAAATGTTCATCAAATGTTATTCGATGGAGAGAAGTCCTCTGGTCCTTCTGGTCCTTCTGATCAAAGCGCTTCATATTCCTGCATTAATTGCACATATAACCCTATAACCAAAGCCCCATCTCTCTCATGAGGGAGGGGAGGAAAGTTTGAGGCTTGAGAAAGAATTTGAAACATTGAGAAAAAACTAAAGTCCAGCACCACCCTGCCACCATCAATCGCCGACGATCACCATTGAGCACTCCTATAATTGTCGATCACAACCAACCACCGCCGACCATGATTAATTGAATTTCGTCGATCTCTACCGTTCCCCACCAGTCTACATTGTAATTCTAAAGATATAACTATTAATTTAATTAACCACGATCGACACAACTTACTTAACAGTGAGTATCAAAATGCTAACGAAAAAGAAAAAAAATTTAATAAAATTACAAGTAAAATTAAAAAATTAATTATATCTCTTATATTTCTATATCATATTACAAAATATATACATAACTATTAATTAAATAATATTAACATTACATTCTAAGTAAAACAGCTTATATACTATAAAATGGTTTACTTTTATCTTCCCTGAGTTCAACCTTCGCTTGCTATTAACATTACATTCTGACAGCTTATGGTGATTCTCTCGTTCCTTCCTCCTTCGCTTGCACTTGACCGACGTAGCCACCCGTTCGCCCTTCTCGTCTGCACTTCTCTAAGCATTTGGATCAAAATCGCAAGCTCTGTTGTCCACGCGGAACCCTAACACCTCGTCTCCTCTGTTCGGCGATCACGGACGTCTTCGCATTCGGCTCATCCCTAGAACGAGAGTATTCCTCTTCATTCTTATTTCACTTTTTCCTCGCCTCGCCTCGCCGCGCCTCCGGTTCTCTCATTTTTCCTCTCGTTCACCAGTGAATCCATTTGCTCGATCGCGAGAAACCGGAGAGCGCAGGGTAAAAGTGGGAAAAGCCGATCGATAACGCGGGCCGCGGGATCGCGTTCAGCCTATTTTAGCAGGAAGCAGCCGCGAACCCTTCATTCAAATGGAAATTTTACGTCAGCTTCCCGATTCGCGCGGCGCCGGCCTTTCACGTAGCTCTAAGTGCAGAGCCTAATCAGGAGTCGCCAGGTGGCCGATGGAAAATAAAAATGTTTCTAATCGCATGACTCGGCCCGAATTGGCTCGGGTCGTCATTAAAAAAAAAACGCTTTGAATGTCGGGTAACGTCATTTATTGTTCAATAGACCCAAGTCTTCGTCGTTTCGGTCTATCATCAGCAGTATTTATTTCTCCTTCTCGGCGAACCATACGGCGATACCCTACTACCTTCCCTAGCGAAACCCTAGGCATTTTTCGGCACTCAAGAGAGGCGATAATGACGTCCGGCCGCTCGGCTAAGAAAATGTATAATGGTACATTTCATTTTTTAATGAAATTAGGTTTTTCTCCTTGCAAGTAATCTCCATTGTGATTGTGTAAAAACATAAGTAACCTTAAAACCTAAAACCTAAGAGATAAACATCAGTAAAACATGAATACTACAACAATATCATACAAGTAATACAACAATATTACAATACCACAACAATACCACACAATTTTTTTACTAGAAAAAACATTGAAGTGTCACAAATTGAACATGTGATTTATTCGGTGGTAATACGCGAGTAACACAGAAGTAACATATCAATAACACAATAATAACACATCAATAATTCATCAATACTGTGTTATTGATGTATTGTTGTGTTATTGATGTGTTATTCATGTGTTACTCTTGTATTATTCTTTTATTATTGATGTGTTACATTCGTTTATGGGATTACTGTGTTATTCATGTGTTGTTAGTATGTTATTACTGTGTTATTCATGTATTATTGGTGTATTATTACTGTGTTATTATTGTGTTATTCTCTTGGTAGTGATGTTGATGGGTTTGTCTGTTATTTCTGTGTTACTTCTGTATTATTGTTGTGGTATTCCTTTGTTATTGATGTTTTATGTCTGTGTTATTGTTGTGTTATCTTAGTTAATGGGATTTCCTTCTGTTGTTGGTGTGTTATTGTTTTGTTTAGGGTGTGTTATTGCTGTGTTATTGGTGTGTAACACATCAATAGTACAATAATAACACACCAATAACACATCAAACACAGTTTTGATGTGCTATTAGGTTGTTATTGTTGTGTCATTGTTGTATTGTTGTTGTGTTATTCTTGTGTCATTGTTTTGTTATTCCTGTGTTATTGTTGTGTTATTCTTGTGTTATTGTTGTGTTATTGTTGTATTATTGGTGTATTATTGATGTATTGTTGCTGTGTTATTCCTTTGATATTGATTATAACTCCATTTGTATACTAATAAGATGCTTTTGTTTCTTCAATTTACAGGATTATGAGTGCAATGACTTTCAATTGTATATGTCATCAATCTGCAGTGAGGGGTGTCTTGGATGAAGTTAGAAATCGCATTTCAGAGGAGACGATAAATAATCTGAAGGAGATTGGGGTCTTTACTTTCTTTGACATGCCACCATATCCCCGGGACAATGCCCTTACTTTGTATATTCTAAGATGTTGGGATAACAGGAGGAGGGTCTTCCGAATGGGTGGAAAAGAGTTGAGATTGAATGCTGGCCATGTGGCATTATTGATTGGCATGCCAAACAGAGAAGAACATGTTGCATGGAGGAGAGAGCCTCTAGCAAGTTCTAATGTAAGACAAATAAAGGATTAAATTACAATTTATTTTGCGGAAGGAACTTTCACCCCTCCATTTGAGCAGTTGTACTTGAAATTCATACTGACTAACCTATTTTTTCCCTCCAATCATTCAATGTCCCCGCAGACCTTGCTGCGATTGGTGATAATCCACAGGCTTTTCACTCATATAACTGGCCTGCTGTCAGTTGTGATATGATAATTGAACAAGTCAGCACGGCGTATATGAAATTGAGGGACAACAAGTCATTGGGCTACATTCAGAGCTTTATATTTCTTTTAACGGTATGTACTTGTTCTATACATTACAACATTTTATTTTGAATTTCTAGTTTGATTGTCTTTCTAATTTTGCATTATTTATTTTGTTATTTGACATCCTTAGTTATGGTTCTACGAGCACACTTTCCTAGTCACTCCTGCCGCCCCTGATGCTAGACCTCGCATTTTGAGGTGGCAAACAAATCATGGTAAGATTGGGCAGGAGATTCACGATGCCTTCAGGAGGCTTGATCATGCACAAGTATATAAAATAATAATATTTGAATGCTTCATGAATTACGTACAAGTCAATCCCATTTATTTTGACATGTTCATATTCATTGTAGGTTAATGATAGATTCTTGAATTTGAGCGAGAATGAAGTCCAGCTACTCGCAAATCTAGAGCAGGGACCACCTAGTCCTGCAAGACATCAACCATCACAGCAGGATACAGCGGCAGGACCTTCCTCACCTAGATCGTATAGCAAGGGTACAGTTGTTTTAAGCGAGATCACCTCAGTACCTGGACATACTACAGAGAGTGTAGATTATGAAGTGTTGTATGAGATGCTGAAAGCTCAGCAAAAGGTTAGCATGAATATTCAGGAACTGCTGGTTGGGGTGGATGAAAAGGTAAATACCATGGTAGATCATTGGTCACCCTAACTGGTTTAATACAAAAGTTATTTCAAAGCAGGTCTGCGAGGTTGATTAAAAGAGAGAAGTTCAGTGGTAGTGGACGAAAGAGAAGATTTGACACAACTCCATCTCAATTTTAATTTAAGCGTCGGCGTAGGATTGTACATACACAGGATACACCACATGTAGGTGATTCTTTACACACAACTGATGTTGTGCATGCAGATGAACATGTACATACAGAGGATCATGTACATACAGTGGATCCCGTACATACGACTGTTCCTGTACATACAGAGGAACCCGTGCAAACAGCTGATACTGAGCAGGCCCAAGAGGTTGAAGATACAATAAGAGATGCCCAAGAGGCTGAAGATACAATAAGAGATGCCCAAGAGGCTGAAGATACAATAAGAGATGAGCAAGACGAAGACGTTGGGGATCAGACAGTCCTTGAAGACCCTGCTGAAGTGGAGAGAGCAATAAAGGGTGTGCTAGATTCTCTATCCCTTTCGGCGAGCACTACATTCTTTTGTCGTACGTTTTCATATATTTTCCTATTATGTTGTCTAATAATAATTATTTATTATTGTTTTTATTTTTTTTTAGACTCGTCTTGCCACAACCGATGTAAATATTGACGCTGAAGAGAGTGATGCACAAGAGGCTCTCATTTCAGAGGAACATATTAATACAAAATTTGGTGAAGTTGAAGAAGCAGCTGCTTTACAAGAGGTCCCCAGTCAGACTTCTGGCTCTGATGGAAATGAATACGCAATAGTCGTAAATATTTAATTGCTCTACATAGTCTGGCCAATATATTGTATTTTTTTTTGTTAGTTTAAAGTATTGTCTTGTTTTGCAGCCTCGCCCCACAAGAACAGTTGTTGAATATCCTGCAAAAGATATGATACCAGTTGAAATGAGGAAAGAAATAGATCAGTGCATCGCGAGACATCCTGAACCGTAAGTAAATGTCCAGTGCCTGTTTAATCCTTTGATAGTTGTGTTGCAGTTAGTTAATTGAAACTCTCTTGTCTATGAAGTAGCGATATTGTTCTTAAAAGAGGCGACATAATGATTGACCGATTGTCCCTCCTAGATATTTTGTGCAATAAATGGTTTGGAAATGAACATGTTGATCTTTATGCTGTCTTTTTGCGCCAACGAACCATGAGGAGGCCTAATTTATACCGGCCTTACCTTTATGTTTCGCATTATTATCTGGTAATCATTCTTTATTTCTCAGTTATTATAGTTTTTTATTGTGCATTACCCTCACACTCAACGTAATAATTTTATGCAGATGCACAAAAAATATGGTAACAACAAGCAATTTGTTGACCACATTACCAGAGAGACAATGAGGCAGACAAAGACCATTTTTTTCCAATCATTCATAATCAGCACTGGATATTGTTGGTAGGAGATTTCGGCCTCAGAAAATGGAGAATATATGACTCCCTACCCAATTCGATTCACAAGGGCTATGCTGAAGCCGTTGTAAGTGGATGACACTTTAATATTAGCATATTCAGTAAATGTAAATTTAAACCATACCAGTGACAACCAAGTTTTTCTTCTTTTCAAATCAAAATATTTGCTATAGATAGTGGTCATTTATTCAAAGCCAAAATCGAGAAGTGGGGCTTAAGCATTGTTAGGAATGTACCATCTCAAAGGACAATGTCGATTGCAACATGTTCGTTTATAAGTACATGGAGACACTTGTGCAGGTCGAAGAAGTCAATTGGCGTCAGCACATGAATTAACAAGATGAAATGGAACGTTTTCGTGCTGAATTTGCCTATGACATATGCGTCCTAGCAAGGAATTGACTGTTTGCAGACTGTTGTAATTATCTGTAAATATTTTCTTGCGTTATTTGTTGTTGTTGTAATTACATTTATCTGTTATATGCTTAAGTTTTTAAATTTTAAATTTACGAAGTTATTTAAATTTCTATAGTAAAAGACATGAAATCATTAAACTCACTAGAGAAAGATATTTAAATTTTAGACATACTCTACAAATAAATTTTTAAACCAACTCTTCAAATAATGAAATCTACAAAAAATTGCAGAATAAGAATGAAATAACACGATTTTTTATCGAAATAACACGAGAGTAACACCGAATAACATGACTGTTAACAGCGATAACACGAGAATACTCCTGCGATAACGCCGATTAAATCGGCAATAACACGGGAATATTCATGCAGTAACACTGATTAAATCGGCAATAACACGGGAATATTCCCGGGATAACACCGATTATATCGGCAGTAACACGGAATAACACCGACTGTTTTTGTGTTATTCTCGTATTATTTCGGTGTTATTCTTGTGTTATTCAACTGTTATCTGCGTGTTATTTGTGTTTTTAATGTATCATTTGTTTATTATGTGTTATTCACATATTTTTTCGTGTTATTATCATATTGTCTGCAGTAACACGGGAAATTTATGTTTTATTTGTGTTATTCACGTGAATATTTGCGTGTTATTTTAGTGTTGTTTCTATGTTATTTCCGTATTATTTACATATTATTTGTGTTATTCACCAACAAATATACCGTGTGTAATTATCGTGTTAGCTGCGTGTAGTTCACTGGAATTATTTCTGTGTTATTCACTAGTTCTTTTCGTGTTATTCTCGTGTTATCTGCATGTTATTCACGAGAATACTTGCGTATTATTTTAGTGTTACTCGTGTTTATTTATGTATTAATCACATTTAAAATTTCATTTTATTTTAATATAACCATATATGTATGAACAACGAACACAGTGCATTTACAATTACACGTGGGTTTACATTGACAAAAAGTTCCAAATAATGATAAAATTTAACCACCACATGTGTATGAACAACGACAACAATGCATCTATCACTCATTTATAGAATCGAGAAACAGTTTAGTATAAGTCCCGGTCAGCTGTGTTGCATAGTATTCCTGCAGTTGGGAAGATATACAAAATATCATTTTACTAAATTATTTTAAATAAAATACAGTGAAATGAAACTAAATTTTATTAACATACTTGGGTCAAACAGTCTGTCAAACTGTCATCGTCTGCATTAACAACGTCATGACTACTTGATGTTTGTCTATTTCTTGAATGCAATGTTCATATTAAGGAGTATACAAAGTACATATAATGAAAGAAATACAATATATATAGGAACTTACTTTTAGCTTTCACATTTCTCTCCCAGTAGCCTTTCAATCTAGATGTAGATATTCCTTTCGGTCTCATCTTTGTTGGATCGTTGACACTGAACTCAATATTTGCAGGCTTTTTCTTCTTTGTTGTTTTCTTAACTTGGGGCATTCTCCCTACTATAACATCATCAATTTCTACAGATAGTTTTTTAAATGTGTCCCACAAACATTCCTCGGCTTTATCGTTTCCTTTCGCTTTATTAATGAGTTGATTTGCAAATTTCTGAGAGCGTGAAAGAAATAGAAGTCCACTTGGTGAAACATTATTCAACCAAGTGTCATTTAGATCTCCACATCAAAATCTGTTATAGATGTCCCTTTTAGCATGTTTGGACCATCGCATTAAGAAATACTTCTCCGGATCCAACCTCAGTTTGGCTACATTGAGAACGAATAGTGAATGGGAGCACAACAACCCCATCATTTCAAATTTTTTGCAGGAACATGTCACCTCAGAGTTGACTTTGTCAACTAACACGGTCCAGGGTTGTCTTGCTCCCTCATCATCCAGGCTTGTTACATAATATTTATTCTCATCCCCCACGGCTAATTCAATTGTAAGCCCACATAAGCCATTCATTAGCTCCTGCTCAAACATTGAGTAAAGCTTACGTGTATAGAATGATGCAGCTTGCCTCAGCATTGGGTTGGTTTTAACCATGGGCATTGTGACGGACTGACCACTATTAAAATTTTCATCCTTCTTTTTCCGGCACCATGATTTCATTATGTTTTCAATTCCAACAAAACAATTCGTCAGAGAGCTTGTAGGCTTTGCAAAATTATGACATATATTATTCGTTGACTCGCTTTTCTGAGTTAATAAGATTTCAATTCCAAATATATCTTTATTATATGTTGTTGACCATTTGTGTCTTATACGGTATATTTCATCTAATCATGCATTTCTTTGTAGTTCTCCCATCTCTATCATTAAAGATCAAGTTTCTTCGAACTCCTCTTCGGAATCACACTTGCTCATGCATTTATAAAAAAGACCACTTACGCTCTTCGTACGGGTACTTTTGAAGACAACTTCTTGTAGATGTGTAATTGACATAATCTGTGACGTGTCCATGAGAGGCATTCTGCAATGGCATTTGTCATTGCTTGATCCTGATCAGTGAAAATTGTTATTGGATGTTTGTCTCTCATTATTCGAATGAATGATTTGAATAACCATCTAAATGATTTTGTAGTCTCATCGGAGAGAAATCCAACTCCAAATAGGATGTTCTGTCATTGGTGGTTAACCCCCACAAAAGGTGCACAACATAAATTATATTTATTTAATATGTAACTTGTATCGAAAACTATCACATCACCAAAACAATCATAATCCAACCTGGATAACCCATCACTCAAAAAAATGTTTGTTAACCGACCAGACTCATATGTTTGAAAATACCATGCAAACATGGTATCCTCAGCTTGCCTCTCCATGAACAGTTGTATCAGAGCATTGACATATCCTTGTACAATTCTTTCTCTTCTTTCTCTTTGAATGAAATTAAATGCATCTCTCTTAGTGCATTCCAAATTCTCCACACCACCAACCTCTGTGACAATGAATTGGTATGCATATTTTGCTATGATCTCTGATCTTGTCATTGATATTAAAACGTCTGCATTCAGCTTACTTATCCTTCTGCTAGACCGAAGAAGATGCTTATCACCATTTTCAACCAAAGAATGATTTTGATTTTCAATGAATTTCATCACAGTTCAATTGCCTTCGAGATCAACAGTATATCGAACCATAGCCTTACAACTAGACATTGTGTCTGCTTTTTTGAACTTCAATGTATCCATGATGTTAGTTTCTTTCTTATACCCAGCTTTTCTGCAAATAAAATCTTTGCTCTTCAGTTTTCTGGAGTTCTGCCAGTAGCTAGTGTGATCCTTCCGAACAGTGAATCTGACATGATGTGCATACGCACGATAGCTCTCATATGCTTCTTGCTCATTCTGGACAGTGCTACTCAGAAATTTCTCTTTAATTGGTTCATTTTCATCATGTCTCGGCTCACGTGACTGCAAATTTGAACATAATTAGAACATGTTTATTCAAAATCACAATCTACCTAGAATAACACAAGAGTAACACCACACTAACACCAGAAAACTATCATCACTCATGCAATAACACCGGAGTAACACCAAAATAATGCAAGCTTGACACAGTTATAACACCAGTAAAACAACAATTATACCAAGAACTACACCAACAAAACACCACGATAACACTTCAGTAACACAATAATAACACCTGAATAACACCAAACTACAAGCATATAACTCGAATAACACTGGAGTAACACAATAATAACACAAGGTTGAAAACATTGTAACTAGTAAAAGAACAAATATTATTACCTAATATCAACAAAAACTTTGCCTACAAATAAAAGCAGTAAAAATAATGATAATACAAGGGAAATATCATGATAACACCTCAGTAACACAATAATAACACCTGAATAACACCCAACTACAAGCATATAGCTGAAATAACACTGGAGTAACACAATAATAACACAAGGTTGAAACTATTGTAACCAGTAAAACAACAAATATTATAACATAATGTCAACAAGAACTGTGCCTACAAACTCCAACAGTAAAAATAATGATAATACAAGTGAAATATCATGATAACACCTTAATAACACAATAATAACACCTGAATAACACAACTGTACAACACTCAATATCACTACATCAACACCAACCATTTACATTACTACTATATGAAACGCAAAAACCCAAATACCATCAGAATAACACCATAAAAAACACTGAAGAAATCATTTTCTTACAACAATAAAAGCAGAGTAACACCAAAATATTACAAGATATTATACCATAACAACTAAACAAAAAGCTCTCTTGCAGGTAATCTACATTGTAAACAACCGAAACATAATCATGACACCACAAGCACAACCTAAACCCTAACCTAACGTCAAAAGGAGACTTACTTCTTCCTCAAAGTTCAAGGAGAAGGAAGGGTTAAAGTCCCCCAGCATTTGATCTTCATTCAAGGAGAATTCCATGGTAGCTTTCTTGCTGGAAGGGAAACCCTAGCTGCTTCTCGTGGATGACAAAAGTTTCTTCAGCTGCAAGCAATAGAACAGTACCGTGCGAAGTACCATGCCAAATCCATTTACACTAAAAAATAGCGGGAAACTATTGGGCTGCTCTCGGGCCGGGTCGCCCACGTATTTTTTTTTCCTTTCCGTCGCCGTCAAGCGCCTTTCTACCGTGCGAAAGAAGTTTTTTTTTTTTTTTTCCTGTCGCCATGTGGCAACACCCCACGTGGCGACTTTTGACTGGACTCTGCACGTAGGGTTACGTGCGAAGTCCTGATGTAATATTTCTTCGTAATCCTTTCTCGCCTGTAGGATAAAGAGTTTGTAGTCATCGACTTATAGTGATTTTACGATTGGCTCAGCCTGATGATTTTCTCACGTGACGGTTTTCCACTTAAAAACTTGTAGTTTCACAACTGAATATTTTTTTTATGCAAGTGTATGCTAAAATTTCGTGCAACGCTGAGATGATAATCCATTAATCTATTATATTTACAAGATTTAATAAATGCGGTTTACACAGATTTTCAATTCTAATCCATTCAGAATTTTGACCGGATTTACTTAATCCTAGCAAGTTAAAAATCGCATCTGTAAATAGGGCTGTCAAAAAAGCTCGTTGTTCGCGAACAGTTCGTGTTCGGTTCGCCAAAAAGTTCGTGTTCGATTCGTTCGATAAGCAAATGAGACGAACACAAACAATTTTTTTTGTTCGGTTTGTTAAACGAATCAAACACGAACAGTGATGTGTTCGTTCGTGTTCGGTTAGTTATTGTTCGAAATATAAAATAATTTAAAATAATTATATATAAAAAATTTATGATATTTTAAAAATAATTATATATTATAAAAATATATCATATTTTAAATAATTAAACTTAAATTATTAATAACAATAATAATATTATAGTATTAATTATATTAATATAAATATTATAATATTATAATTAATATACTAGACTAAATGTTAAAATAAAACTCTAATCAAAACCCTAAACGCCTTATTCGGTTTGCTTCATTTTGAGGAAGTACCTGATGTGTACGGAATATCTGATTAATTTGGTTTATTTTGAGGAAGTGTCCTATCAAAGCTAGGGCTGTCAAGAAAGCTCGTTGTTCGCGAACAGTTCGTAGTCGGTTCATGAGAAATTCGTATTCGTTCGATAAGCAAACGAACCAAACACGAACAGTGATGTGTTCGAACATTTCGAACACGAACACTAGCTCTGTTCGTTCGTGTTCGGTTCGTTTACACCCCTATCTGTAAACATTGCAGCGAGGGGCTGTACAGATAGAAGAAAGATGGGCAAGGATCGGGATCGCAGGCACCGAAGAAGCCGGAGAAGCCGGAGAAGCCGAAGAAGCTTGGAAACCGATGGTTCATCCTCATCTCCTACGCCCTCTTGCTCTGACAGCGAAAGCCCTGACGAGAAGAAACCGAGGTCGCGGCGAAGCCGTAAGTCTAGCCGGCACCGGGAGAAGAGGAGGCATCGAACGAGGGAGGAGGGCGACATCAAAAACTCTAGAAAGAGGAAGCGTAGAGAGCGGCAGAGGTCGCCGAGCGGAGATGATTCGTCTTCTGATGATGCTGAGGATTTGGAGCCGGAGGCTGTTCTTTGTCTTATCCTGGAGAAATTTCCTGATGTCGCCAATGATCTTGAGCAGGTATTACCATTTCTTTTTGCAATAATTACATGCATAGCACCCAAAATCTTGCTATTCACAAAATCTAGCATTCTGGTGATATTTTTGAACTACTAAACCGATGCCAACAACCTCATTTTTCTTCATAAGATAAACAGTTGTTTTTATGTAGTTGTTGCAACCTATTTGAATTGGAAATCAACTCGATCTGATTCACTTCCTTCACCACCCGCAGCCGATAGGACCAGAGCTTCTATTTACTCTACAGTTGTTGCTGTAACAGGAAAGACTTGAACCTCTAATTCCAAGAAAGAGGAACTTGAATTCATTTACGCGTGCCATGATCAAACCATTGAGAATTTGATAAAAATGAAAAATATGGGTTGGGGTTTTATCACAAATTTTGATATTTGAGGGAGAATTTGAAAAATGGATGAAAGAGGGTGCTGGATTTGTAAAGAACAATGTTTGGGCTGCTATGCATGTAAACAACCCTCTTTTTTATTTTATTTCATTTCTCTTGCGAGCTTTGTTCTTTTGTTTTTATGGAAGCATGGTAAAAATAGTGGTTTTATGTGCCATTTCTGTTTTTCATATGCTGTTTTTTCTTGATTTGTTAATCATTGTTTGATTCAAAAACGAAATGAAAGACTGATACATGCATACCACTTCATTTTATGTATTTACATTTCTAATACCTAAACATTGCCTTTTTATATTTAGAACACCCAAGTCATTAGTATAGAAATATCACTATTTTAACTTTCAGGGGGTGTTTGGAACACCCAAGTGTAAATAGCAAAGTTTAAAATGTAAAAATTGATACCGCAGCAGGAAAAGAAAATAGCAGCAAGCAAGAAAGAACCAAGTCACAACAGGGAAAAAAATCAGCAATGGAGATCGACCAAAAACAACAATCCGATAACATGGAACAATCGAAAAAAATGCACTTCAGGATTTCAAAGAAAAAAAGATATAATTAGCAAAATCACCACCTGAGAGCCACCTCAGGATACACCGTGAGGAAAGCAAAGCCAACCTTCAGGAAAAACAAAAAAACTCTCCAAAAAATCGCATTGTCTAAGACGCACAACCTCTATTTATAAAGGTTAGAATTTTCTAATTATAAGTATGCCACCATAAAATATAAATACACAAATAACAAATTAATACACATAAATCAAGACATGTAAACTGAAATAAAATTCTAGCTACTGCATCAGTTTCCTGGGTCTGGCAAGGTTCCCTCATATTAACTAATCTCATAATCTTAGTCGAAATGAGCAACCCTCGTAGTCATTGAAAGTAATGGAGTCATTCTAATTCTAGTTTAGGTCAAGTTCGGCGATCCAAGCATCTTCTAATATTGTCACTATTGAAACTGGTTCAAAGGGTTTCCAGCTCCAATTATGAAGCATCACAATCCACTTGACATCAATTTTTTCAGGTCCCTTGGAGCCATTCTATATGCGTGTCTATATGGTATAACCGAACATGCACCAAATCAATTGCATGTTGAACGCCACTCAAAGGAGGTAGACCGATGGGGATTTCCACAGGAAAAACCTCCTTATGTTGTTTCATCAACACCAACATTTCGGTTGGGACTACAGTGGCTTGCTCAAAAGCTTCAGTAAGGAGCAGTAAGTAGCCAATATTAGCTTCTTTCAACTCCTTTAGGAAAACTGAAAATGAGGACCACATGTCACCTCCTCTTGCATAGGAACCAAGGTAATTTGAGCACCATTTTCCAAGGAGTACGTATTTACATGCCTGTCTTGAATTTTTTTGTCGTCATATTGCCAAGGACATCCTAGAAAGAGTTGGTGAAATGATGTCGCATAACACTTTCTCTTGAAATCTCTTATCGATGGAGAATCAAACCAAACATTGCTTTGTAACTTTGATTTCATTTTCTCTTTTTAGCCAAATAAGTTCATAAGGATGTGGATGAACTTGAATCACTAGACCAAGCTTTTTAACCATTATAGAGGACACCACATTTCTGCAACTCCCCTGTCAATGATAAGATTACACACTTTGTTCTGGATGGTGCACCTGATCCTAAAAGTGCTGTGCCACAACCAATTCTTGTTGGAGGATTGATCGTCACTAAGCCTCCGCACTACAATTCATTGTCCTTCATTTGTGTTATTATTTGTTCCCCAACCAAATTAGTATTTTCCTCTTATAAAGAATCTCCTGTCTCGGGTTTTCTCTCTTCCACCATTGAAATGACATGATGATATGGACAACTGGTTGTTGTATGGCCAAATCCATGGCATTTGAAGCAACGTCTGTTAGTTGAATCGTTTCTCACTTCTGTAACTTGTTTTTCACAAGGCAAGACTCTGCCTTCTCCTTTTCTGGCAGCCGACACCAACTTGGCATGGCTATATTTGTTGAAGTCGGCCTGTTCAACTGTTGCACCACACACAAAGGTATTTCAACCCCATTTTAGCTGCCGTTCCACCTTCAAAGGAAGGTTAACAACATTCCGAAGTGACCAATGAGGTTGACACTGACAGCTGAACCTCATTCACTATGGAAAGCCTCAAACTACCCAAAAATTATGCAATAGTGTGTTCTTTAGGTTGACAAAATGCATTTCAATCCAAGATGCTCAAATTCAGCAGCATATTCTGCTTTGGTCATATTCTGTTGATGTAAATGATGAATAGAAATGAAAACTCTTATTGATAGTGATCCAACAAGAATTTGCATTGCAATTCCTTCGTCATCTTACTCCACGTAGTAATCTTGGATTGCTCCTTTTTTTGCGTCGTCATCTGTGCTACTGAGCGTCCTCATACTTTTCTACTCACAAGGCTGTAAGGCTCTCTTGTATATGCTGAATTTCATGCAAAAGATTCTCCATGAAAACTTCTTGATTGGTTCTTGGCGCATTCTTGCGTGGAGGCATGATTGAGAGTAGAAATAACCACAAACGAATGCAGGGGCATAAATCAGTTCACAAAGCAAGAAATGGGATCAAACAGACTACCAATAGTCACAAAGCAAGAAATGGGATCAAACAGACTACCAATAGTCTTCTGCGGGTGTTCGGCTAGCTCTGAAGGGATCCCACGGTTGGACATCGGTGACAAGAAGAAAGCAATAAAAAAAAAAGAATAGAATCCCAAGAACAGAAATCTGCTCTAGCAAAATTTAGCTAATCTAGACAATAGAAATCTGTTCTCTGATATACTGCAACAGGAAAAAAAATACAACTGGAAATAGGAAGGAAGAACTTAGCTGGAACAGGGAAAAGAAAATTCAGCACTGGGGATCAATAAAAAACATCAAATTGAGAGCAAGGAACAATTGGAAACAATGCACTTAAAGATTTTTGAGAAAAGAACAAGATAAAATGCACAGCCACAAGGAAAGCAAAACCAAGCTTCAGGAAGAACAAGAAAACTATCCAAAGTCTGCCTTCCCTAACACAACCATTATTTATAAAGGCTAGACTCTCCTAATTACAAGTATGACAATCTAAAACGTACAAATGCAAATAACAAACTAATACACATAAACCAAGACATATAAACTGAAATAAAACTCTAGCTCATGCGTCGGTTTAGTAGTTAGATATGTAAATTTATAAGAATTTTATGATATTCCTTCATATTATGCATTATTTTAGCTGTCCATGTTATTGTTACCGTGAACGTGCATACCACACAATTCTTTGCATTTACATATCTAACACTTAAACACCTTTTGTAACTTTTAAAAAGTTAAAATTTGCTTTTCATTTGTAGGTAAGGTGGCATGTATGTAAAAATTCAAACTTAGGTGTCAGATATGTAAATACATAGGAATTGAGTGGTATGTATGATTTATCTTTTATCAAGTACTCATCATAAATATATTTGTGATTAGTCTTTAATGAATTATAAAAGTGATAAATGTTCGCTATTCTTTATTTCAGCTTTTGCAACTTGTTGACAGTGGACAAGGTGTTGATATAAAGGCTGTTTCTGACAAGTCCTTTGTTAGGCTTTTAAAGAAACTTCTCGTGTCCTTAAATCTCAATGAAAATCGAGAAGGAGTTTTCTCGCTTCCTTCAATGGCAGTGCCTACGTTAAAGCTTATTGGAGATACGTTATACTCACATATCAAGTTTAGAGAAGGTCATTTTACAGTTGTTGGATCACCAAATGGGCAAAAAAATTCATCTTTTTGTCAAGAATCGATAAAGAATCAAGAAATCAACGATCCGGGCTTGAAAGAAAGAGAAGAGAAAGAAGATACTTTGGTTCCTCATAAAAGGTGTTTTTTCAACTTTTAATTAGTGTGATATTAGTTATGAATTATATGCTTTGTTAATTGGACTCTTTCATTACTGGAATATTTTTTTGGGTTAATTTAATGCTTGATGTTGTACTTAATTTATGCATTTTCACTCGTCCATCATTATCTGTGTGACTTTTAATTTACATACCTAGAACACTATTCTTATGTATTTATGACTTCATGAATCTCACACATAAGCTTTCATATTTACATACATAGCACTTTGGTGCTTTAAAACTATGTATTAAAGGTGTATTTGACTTTTAAAAGCTATTCATGAATGTCTTCTTGGTTAAGGCTAGCTTTCAAACCTGACCTAATAACTACATAATCACATGGCATATGATGTCTTGTGACTAACTATGATCTTTCGAAATATTCAATGGCACCATGGAATATGTTTCATTTTTCTTAATTGGATAATGCAATCAATCTCAATGGTGGAGGACTAATTAATAACATTCTTTAAGCTTGTGTTACATATTGTACGGACATTAAATTAGTGTAAGCATTTCACCAAAACAATTTAAATTTGATTATCTTAAAATTTTGTATGCTCTAACTCTCTAGAAACTTTTATCCTCATCAATTTAATCTAAGATAGCTAATTATGCCTCTCATCAGATACGGAACATTGGCATTAACTATATAGAAATTGTTATTATAACATCATGAAATTGTGAATTAGAGTAATTTCTTAAATCTCATGTTGATATTGGTAAGATGGAGACCTTGGGCTCAATTATTTGCTCGTGCTTAAAAATCAAGTTTTAGAAAATTTAGATTTTGTTTTTTTACTCATTTTAAGTGTCATCTTTATTTTTGTGAGAATTTGTGGAAGTTTGTAATGTTTGAAATCAATGTTGTTTTCGAACTACTTCCAACCAAATAATGGATGAATTTTGCTTTTCAAAACATGTTTTTGAATGTCAACAATCCAAATGAACCACCATTAAGAAGATATTTGAATGGATGATATTGGTACTTCGGGTGGTTTATAATTGCACAATTGATCTTTATTATGCAGAAATAAACATGCGATGTAACTAACATGTCATGATAAAATGCTAAGTTTGGCTATGTTGATACATTGATATGGTAGAAATGGTAGGATGCAACCGTTAGAGACTTTTACCTTTATGCATTAATGTGAACTTGCTAGCTAGTCTAATAATTAGCTAAGATGCATGCTGAAGTCTAGTTTTCTTAAGATTTTAACTTGATTCTTAAATGTGATGAGCAAATAGTAAATTAGGTTAATTATTTTAATGAAATAATTAGAAACTAATGCTATTTTCTTTCTTGTCATTCTCTCAGATGAAATTAGAACAAATGTAATTCAATGGAATTTAGATTATTTCAGGTTATTTTCAAAAACATATCTTAATTGTAGAACATATTTAAACCATGACTTGAAATTGATGTCTTTGAGGAAGGATATCTGAATCTTCTCATAAGAAAAGGTTTCAAAAGAAAATAAATGCTCTGCAGGAGAAAATTGAACTGATTTGGAAACTCTTCTCATTCTTTTTTCCAACTTAAATTCAGGTTTTCTTCCCTCTCATTTTCTCACTTTTTGAAAGAATAAAGCCTTTTTTTCTTTGAGAGGTTAAAGAGGGGAAGTTTTCTGTTTGTGGAGAGGCTTGAGTAAGGGGTAGTTGTTCACAATTTTGGTTCACATGAACAATGCCTTCTACGGAATTTATTCATAACAGGATATAGAAAATTTTTAGCTGAGGTGTAGGATTGAGATTTGGATCTGTTCAAAAGCATTACAAATAAAATTGAACTGTTGGATCTATTATAGGATTGACTATGAACGGGTCTGTTGTAGGTTGTTTTGTTTATGAATTTGGTTGAGATGTAAGAACTTCGTTGGAGGGATTTTTTTAGAATTTGAAAGTGTGGCGGGGGATTTAAATTTTAGTGGGGTTGAATTTTTGTTTGGGATAGGGAGGGGCAACGAGTTGGATGGTTTCTATTGAATTACTTCGATGAGAGCGAAGCGTAAAATGATGGGGGTACAAGACATTAACAAGAAAAGCATGAGGGAAATAGCCGATGAAATAAATAGGAAAAAATAATAGGGGAAATAATGGCATTGCAGGTAAAATGACAAATATGTAAAAAATTGAAGTTTAGGTGTTAGATATGTAAGTATAAAGGAATTAAATGGTATTTATGTAAATCTTCAAAAAATTATTGATGTTGGAACTTCTCAAGTATGAATTTGATACAATGAAACATCTCTAAGTGTGAGACTCTTGTGAAATTGCCACACTTGAACGGGGACATGAAAGCATTAAGGTGCATCAAGTATTAAACTTAATGGAGGAAAACACATCCATGACAAAGAAAACTTTTCTCAAAAATAATAATTTTAGATAATAAAGTTCATCCTAATGATATTATGTGATTATCCATCTGATAAGATTCACTATATAAAAAGTGAACTCCCGGATCACCTTATCGCTTTATAATTCATTTATTGCAGTTAAAATGAATACTTTTATATATTCATTGCAAGCCTCATTTCAAAGTTTTCTCTTTGTAATTTTTTTGAGAGAGATCAAATGATTGTAGGATTCTTGGACCTGAAATGCCTTCTCGTGAGTTATTGGCTGCGGCAGCTGAATTAACAAGAGCAGAGGCGGAACTTAGGTACTTAATTTAACTCGTTCTTTTACTCATCGGAACCTTTAAGTCTGTTATAATTTGTATGATATATTCTCCGGTAAACATTATGGGATTCACTATGGTTCTTGAATACATACGTTTTTTTTTTGGATGTTTTGAATCTTTGCTTATCTAGTAGCGACTTTTTTATTTTTATTTTGTGTTTGATAATTTACATTCTTGCAGAGATGCCAATTTGGAAGTTGACAATGATTTGTTTATTGGCCCTCCACCGCCTGCCCTGGTAGCTGAAGTGGAGTCAACAAATGAAGCTGAGAGGTTCGAAGAGGTAATGAACAGATCCAACGGTTCAATTCTATTTGTAATGTTTTTTCATGATATTTTTATTTGTTTTATTCTTTTTACAAGATGAATGTATTTTAAAAAACATTTTTCGCTGGTTTTTTATTCTTCATATGTTCTGTTTTTCAATTTAAAGTGTGCATCCTGTTTTTTGTTTAGTAAACTGAATGATTTTTTGACTTTTTCTTGTTAATTACATTTGCCATGATAACTATCTCAAAACTTGCACATTTAACTCTTGTTTGTTGGCCAACAAATTTCTTTATGCTTCTATTTTATATGGCATACATCTAGGCATTCTGCTTATTTTTTTTCTATTTTTTAAAGTTTTTCTTGTGGGATTGCTGCTTTAAAAAAATAAAGGGCTCTTGAATCAATTATTACAGATGTACTTTTTCTTCAAGGGAAAAATTTTCTTGATATTTTTAGACTCCTAGCACTTGGCTGTATGGAAAATATTTTCTATGTATAGTCCACATGGCACTATAATCTTTAGTTTTTATGTTATAATTCTTCAAATCATCATCATTATATTCGACCCTTGGAGAAATTAAATATAAAAATGGATGCAATTAAAGCTACAACCAATATCAGTGCAGCCTTATTTGTTAATGCTATGTTGATGCAGTAATTTTTTGTTTTCGCACAAATAACGGTTCCACTACTTTAATAGAAGTTGTCAAACTGCTCTGGAAATGTGTTAACCATAGTCATGAGGTCAGGCCACTTTTTGTCACACATTTCTCATTCCACTTAAGTAGTAACGTAGCTAAAATGTTTTATAAAGTAAAGCTAATTAAGATTAAATTATGGGGCTTTTACATACATACCACCCAATTCCTATGTATTTACATATCTAACACCTAAAATTTACTTTTGACATTTATACCGCCCAAATATTTCATATCGTATAAAAAATACCACTATTTGAAACTTTTAAAATGTGAAATATACATTTTCATGAATAGGTAAGATGGCATGCATGTAAAAATTTATCTTTAGGTGTTAACTGTGTAAATAAATAGGATTGAGTGGTATATATCTAAATCTTCCTTAAAATTTTCCGTTTAGAAATAGTGATAGCAAAATAAAGAGCTGTAGAATCAAATAAGAAAAGAGAGCTTCAGGGCATAGCTGCTGAGAACCAAGGAGAAGGGAGAGCAAAAAATCTATCAGTTGATGGAGAAAGAGCATTAGGTGGAAGAATTCAATAATGAATGATAAAATCAATAGAATTTTAGAGGGAAAGAAAAGAAAATTTCTCGGCAACTATCACGAATTTTGCAAATTGACTCGAGAAGGGGCCAGCCGTCTCGCCAAGTCTTTCTCTGAAAATTGAGGGAGAAGGGCATGGAAAAAGTAGGATCTTTATTGAATGATGAGGACAAAATCATGATAATCATAATTAGCATTATCTTAACTATTTAGGGTTGGCGTCTATCTTTATTTTTTATTTGTTCTCGTTGACTTCTGTCTCTGCGATTAAAAAATATTAGCCACGGATTTCTAATTCCCTCTTATTGGCTAACGTGTAATTCGAAACTCAAGCTAGACTTGCTAGAGTACAAGGGCAGCTCAAAAAAATAAACAATTTATATACTATAGTAGCTTGAGTGAAAAATTGATGCTGCATGGTTCATTGGCGAAGAATAAGGCAGCTAAATCAATTAATTTTAATATAACAATTATAAGGGTCATTTACATACCAACCAATTCTTATGTATTTACATATTAACACCTAGACTTCGCTTTTTATATTGATACCATCCAAAACTTTCAGATGACCTCCAAAATACCACCATTTTAACTTGTAAAATGTGAAATACACATTCTTGCATGGCGAAGGTGGCATGTACGTGACAATTGAAGTTTAGGTGCTAGATATGTGTACATAACTGAGTGTTATGTATGTAAATCTTCCCAATTAGAATTGTCTTATGATGTTTTATAACATGAATGTAACACACTAGAATACCGTGGACTATTCTCAGATTTTCCTATCCTATCAAAATGATTCATAGACTTCCTTGCTCCGTTGAGCTTATCTTCTTGGGCCAATTGTAGAAGTAATTGATCAGTAATTAATTTTAGATTAGTGGGTATCCTCACGATCAATATCATTGTCATTGTCATCTAAGAATCTCCAACAGCAACCAAAAGTAATAAAAAAAAAGAGAGGGAATCTCCAACAAGTTATAGCTTACAAATCAGCCCAGTGTCTCACACAATTTAGTATAAAGCCTCATTTGAGGTCCTCAAGTCTTGATGTTTAATATCAACCTCAATTCTACAATTTATTTCTCTAGATCAACACAGTAGGACATTCCATATCTAGAAATGTGTACAGAATAATCCATTAAATTACGAAAATGTTCAAAATGATTTATCCAACAATTGAACTTTCCATTTATTTTATTAGGTGCAGTAAAATAATGTGAATTCTCGTATTACGAAGTCCATCAATTTTTTAACAGATATTGGATCCTTTTTTTTCTGTTGTTAGTATAATTTTTTAGCTAAGTGACTAACTTGAAAATGCAGTTATAATGAATAATCTCTTTGATTTATTTTAAATCACTGCCATGACTTCAATTACAGGCATTCCAGTTTTTTATCATGTTATTTCATACTGTTTTTTATTGAATTATTTTTGAAAAGCTCGTGTTGTATTTATGCTTTGTTGACCTTTCTGATGGATGCTATCAGGTCACGAGAATTGTATCGACTGAGTTGAACCAACCATATGATGTTCTTGGGATTAATTGGAAGGCTTCATTTGATAACATTAAGAAAAGGTGAGTAAAGCCTTCAATAATCACTTTAGTCATTTCACTTACACATTTATTATTTATGATAAATGTGAACGATTCAACACTGTTTTACAGTTGAGTATACAAATTCAATTGTATGAGAAATTGATTTTCTAATATTGATTACTTAAGAAGCTTTACATTGCAGATCCCCACAAAAAGGATTTAAGGGAAAAAAAAAACCATATAAATAGCTGAGAAAACACTTAGAAGATTCTCATGTACTATCTTTTTGGATTATTAGAATAACACTTTAGTTTATTCATTATTTTGTGCGGACATCTGCTATGATATATTTTTCAATTACAATATTTAGGTAGCTGTGTAAGGACAGTGAAGTGCAGAGGCAGAAGTTCATATAAATCCTTGTTCATTTGATCCATAACTTCCCTATTTGATGGTCATATAATGAAGAAGTGGAGCAATAAAAAGAAATTTATCATTCCTGTAAATATAAGTAATTGGAGCAAAAAAAGGAATATATTCTGGTGTGATTTTTCTTTACCATTAAATTAATAATTGAATATAAATCATCATTCCTGTGTGTATACGCAAATGTGACTTTGCTTTTCCATTAGGTTAATTATTGAATATTGCCAAAATGAAACAAAGTTAATTGGTGTAGTAATGTTTTGATTTGTTTTGATAATTTCACTCTTTGTCCCCTTCTATTCTTTATTCTCTTTTTGAATCATTCTCAAATCATTTGTTTTCTTGAAAACTCTACGAATTAAATGAAGGAAACTTGAAGCTAAGCTTAGGAAACATGTGGCTATTCAAATATTGATTGGCTAACACTACACTAGGCTAGTAGGTGAATCATGGAATGTTGACTACATTCGGGCTTTCTAATCTAATTAGATGAGCTACATGGGATTGATGGACTCACATAAAGCATTAGGTTGACAAGGGATCTACGTCAAACTGGAAGGCATTGCATAATTAAAAAATGGATTGCCAATCGTCACCTTGTAGATGAGGTGATTAAAAATTCAATCTTAGCTAAGGTTGCTGGCTTAGTAAAGGATAGAAGAGAGGATAAGGTTATTTTACTTTCTTCCTTTCTTCTTTGCCATTTTAGATGTTTATTTTCTCACATGAACAAGAATACAGTTTAAATTTTTCTCCCTCAAAATGTGCTATCATTTGTCCTCTCCTTTATTACCTAGTTCTCCTACTCATTTTTCCACACCTCTCTCTCCTCTATTAAAGGCCATAGCGCCAAAGTTAGAGCTCATCATCCTTTTAGTAAGATTATTTTAATTTGATAGATGCCAATCTAGTGCTAGTTTCCTTTTTCATGATATTTTATGCTGGATATTATTTAAGAAACCTAACCTTTGATATTGATATTTTATCATTCACCAATTGAAGCCTTTTAGGGTTACCCTTGGTATTTTTTAAACACTAAACCAAACAAAAAAATTAATGTTAGGGATAGGAAGGGTTATGCCTACACGCAAATCTTGACCATTAATCTACCAACACTTAACTGAATTCAAGAATTTTGGAACTTTCAATTTTTTTTTTATTTTGAGATAGATCAGGTTTAAGGAAAGATAGGTTTATCCTTTATTTAAATTTAAATCACTAGTATCTTGATTATTTGAAGGGTTACCAATGCTTCTATGCCCAATCTGAGCCAATTCAACTTGCAAAAATTTTTTTCATAACTCATCCATGTGGGCTGTCAAACATTTAGCCTTTGCATATTTTTTCCTCAATTCGTGGTTAAGTTATTGAGGTTGATTATCAAACATTTCTTGGGTTATGTTATTGATGCATGGTGTATAATTTAGGAGGAACTTCCTTATAGGAAAAAACTCTCTAATATCTTATTAAGCAAAATAACAAATATACTTACAATTCAGACTAACCCTCTTACAACTAGAGGGAAATTCAAATCATCATGATAAAAAGAAATAAATAAAATGCAATAATTGATAATAAAGGGTGAATAATTTCTTCGCTCAAATGTAACAACGAACTCACAGTTTCCTAAACATTATGCATATCAAAACTCTCTCTCAAGTTGGGTTGTCTACGTCATACATTCCAAATTTATTGCTAAAATCACAATAATGACGTTAAGTAAGAGTCTTAGTAAGAATGTCAGTAATTTGATATTGAGTTGGGATATAACTTAGCTTAGCAACCCCTCTATTGTCCAACTCAGAAATGAATTGCATGTCAATCTCTGTATGCTGGGTTCGATCATGGTGTGCAAGATTCTTTGGAATATGATGGCCGATCGATTATCACCAAACATCTTAATATTATTTTGGTTCTTTGTGTGAAGTTCCACCAGTAGTTCTTTTTAGCCACATTGCTTCAAAAATTCCCAGTGTCGGGGCATGATACTTAGATTAGGCTTTTCTTCTTGCACTACAACTTGCTTTTTTACTTTCCAAGTAACAAGGTTACCTATACAAATGAATAGTAACTCGTGGTAGATCTTCTACCAGTCAATTCGACTGCCCATCTAGCATTAGTGTAGATCTCCTTGTCACGATTCTCAATTTTCTTGAATATCAGTCCATATCTTGGAGTCATCTTTAGGTATCTCATGATTCGAAAGACCGCTTTTAAATGATTTTCATTGAATTTTTTATTTTTTTGCTCGATACGCCCATAGAAAAAGCAATGTCAGGTCTTATATGTGAAAAATAAGTTTCCCAACAAGTCTTTGATACCTTTCTTTTTCAACTGGGTTGTTATCCTCTATATTTGATGCTTGTCGATTGGGATTCATAGGAATATCTTGCATTCTAATATTCCGGTCTCCAAATAAGTCAAATATATATTTTCTCTGAGATATGACAATGCCTTCTTTGGATCTAGCTTTTTCCATTCCTAAGAAGTATCTTAAAGTTTAATTTTTCTTTGATGTCGAACTCTAAAGCCATTATTTTTTTATTGTTTTAAGTTCCCTTACATGCTTATGCGAATAATGCCATCTACATATAAAATAAAGATGGTTATCATACCTTTTTTTAATTTAATTTTACAAACAAAGGGTGATCACACCAATAGTACTCATTAATAAGAATAGTCTTGGTGAATCTTTCAAACTATACTCGGGGAGATTGTATCAACCAATACAACGTTTTTTTTAGTTTGCACTAAATCTGATCATTTGTGTTGTTCTTTAATCCTTGAGGTATTTTAATATACACTTATTTCTTATGATCCCCATTAAAAATACATTTTTAACGTCCAGCTGAAATAAAGGTCATTCTTAGTTGGCTACCAAAGATAATAATATTGTTATTGTGTTGAGTTTCACTACTATTGTAAATGTGTAATGATAGTCAATCTTATAGGTTTGCGTGAACCTTTTTGCTACAATTTTAGCCTTGAACTTTTCTATGCTTCCATCTGTTTTGTATTTGAGTGAGTACTCATCTACACCTTATAATTTTTTTTTCTTAGGTGGCAGAGTTGTTAAGATCTAGGTACCATTCTATTCAAGAGCAATAATTTGTTCTTTCACAGTTTTTTTTTTTTGAAATTGGAATAGATAAGGCCCGTTGGATTAAATTCGGGACCTGTACATTATCCAAGTTCTGAACAAAAGATTTAGAAGAGGATGATAATTTTTCATAGCTCATAAATTTTTCTCTGGCCTTTTGTACATTCTTGTGCCCTTTCTTGGTGTTTATGATTTGTTGACCTAACCTCTGTGTGAATACTTTGAGTGTGTGGAATTGATTATAGTGATTTACATTCTTGAGTTTGCATATTGTCTCTTACATACTCACTAAGGTTTTTCTTTTTGGCGCGCACAGTTTTTGGTTCTTGGTGAGAATTGCGGGAAGATTTAGAAGAGTAATAGGTTATTTTTTAGGCTTATTTCTGATAGTTGGAACACGAGTGGGTTCGTCAAGGATATAAGAGATGTGGGCTTGAGGTTTCTGAATGGATCTCAAATCTGATATCATCTCCCATTCTCCCCTGATTGTTAGATTTTGGGTAAATTGGTTGGTTTTCAAAGGACGTGACATCCACAGAGTTGTAAAATTTTTTGTTTATGGAGAGTAACATTTAAAACTTTTTTTTTTCTTTTGAAGAGTTTCCCACAAAGATGCATTTGATTTACCTGAAATTAAGTTTGGTTCGATATGGTTGATGTAGGTGAAGAAAAGTGATGCAACAAAAAAATTTTAATGGTAGGGTTAGGTTTTATGAGGGTGTTGAGAGCTTTGTTATATTTTAATACTCTGTAGTAATTCTATTTATGAGATAAGTGGACATGAGAATTGCGTCCCCAAATAAGTATTAGGTACATTGTTAGTGAATAAAATTAAATAAGCCATTTTGAGTTTATGTCCGTTCTTTCTCTCAATCAAACCATTTTGTTGGGATGCGTCAACACATGAGCTTATATGAATGATGTCATTTTTTAATAAATAAGGGCCGAGCTTGGAGTTGTAGTAGTCTTTTGTGTTGTTGGCTTTGAGAATTTTAATTTTGCTATGAAATTATGCAAGAATCATGTTGTGGAAGGTTTTAAATATGCAGGCAATTTCAGTTTTCATGAGAAATGTCTAAGTGGTTCTAGTGTGATCACAAATGAAGGTAACAAACCATCTAGCTCCTTTTATATATATTTTTTTATTTTTGAGAGCTTCCAGGTATCACTATGAATTATTGAAAAATGATGTGTTGGTTTATATTTCACGCTTGGGTACACTTGTCAAGTATGCTTAGCAAATTGAAAAGTTTCACATTGATAAGAATTATTTTTTTTATCGATAAACAAACGAGGAAGCAATTAGGATGCCCAAGATGAAAAGACCATAACATAACTTGATTCACGAGAAATAAACTCAAATACACGACATGACCCAAAAGTGTGAATAATGGGACGGTCCTTTTGGAATGGGAGCCTTAGTAAGCAGATAAAATATATGATACATGGCAATACTGCCAATCACCTTCCTCAAGTACATCATCTGAAATTTGTACAAATTAGAGTAAAATTAAATAACACAATTTTTTTTGCAAGTAAGTTTACTAATAGATAGTAAATTGCTGGTAAGTTTAGGAATATAAAACACACATTGAAGAATAAAATTCTTTGTGAGTTTCACACTTCTTTCTTTCACAAATGAAAGACAATCATCTGTGGTTCTAATTGCAATATGGTGCTTGCAAGAATGAAATGATTAGAATTTAGTGATATCACTTGTCATGGCTATCAAATGCTCTGGAGTCCACTATCCAATACTGATTCTTCTTGTTGAGAGCAATAAGAGTAGATGGAAGATTTTCTTGATGTGCTAGAAAGCTGGTGGAAGGCTTAAAATATTGTTTTAGAAGCCTTTGGAGATCTTCAAGTTATTTCTTTTGTATGGAATATGTTCATGAGGCTTGTTTTCTTTTGATGTTGTGTTTGCCTAATTTGTCCTCTCTCCATTGGCCTCGTTGGGCTTCCAATCTGCATGCTCTCGATAATTTTTATAACACGTCCCTTCAAATGACCAAGCTTCTTGCAATTCACAACATGATTTTTTCCTCTTTGATTTATTGTTCTGAGATGACTTGTGAGTGTACAAAGCCGATTTGTCAATGATATAGTTAAATTACCTGCCATCATGAGTTCCTTCCTACTCCCTACCCCTCATGCTTCAGCAAATGCTTCACAAATTGAGGGAACAGGTTTGGTTACCATGATTCTCCTCTATCTAGTTACTTATTGAGTCCTAGAAGGATATTGAGTGCTCTCTTCTATTTAACAATGGTTTTGTAAAGAACAGAGTCTTGTAAGCACCTCCATGGTATGTTTCATCATATCGAGTTGGAGCCGATGTTTGGAGAGAGCGTTGAAGGATTGAGTAACATTCAATTCACCCCGCCACATGCCATGTAATCTAGTTTCAATATTAAACTTAGAGGTGTTGTCAACATTTGAATATGTTTCCCCTTGCGATATCCCATATTACTTTTGTTGTTTTTTATAGAAGTAAGTTTTCTCCAATTTCCATGGAATTGGATTTGACAAACCATGATATGACTATATGATCATCTATCTTTCATGCTCGATATTTACGATCAATAATTTATGGTGTAGGATTTTTCTCGGTGAGATGATCATTTTTTTTCTCTATCATAGATGTACATAAAGACCGATTAAGACCAACAAGGAAAATTGTTGCCAATCAGCTTGTGCGCGGTAATGTTGAAAGAAACTTCAAATGTTGTAGAACGCATTATCTTAGGTTCCTATTCACAAATAAGTTTTGAAGCAAAAGGAGCTTTCATGCCATATTTGTTTGTCATGATGAGCCCATCGGTTGGAGCTTTGGCATGGATTTCCATTTGAGAGAAACTATCTGTCGCTGACACGTGATTTTCATGACTAAGAGAATTTGTTTTTCACTAAGACAGACTTTCTACTCGAGAGGGAAACAGTTTGTCGCTGACACATGATTTCCACAATATAGAAAAATTATTTATCAGTGACAGGATTTACACTAAATTCAACTGAATGATGCTTGGAAGGAGACACACGAAGGAATCACGCCTGGAAGTAGACGCGCGAAGGAATCACGCCTGTAAGGCATCACACAAAGGAGTTGCGCTTGGAAGGAGACGCGAAGTAATCGCTCCTGGGATTCTAGGGCTCTGGCAAAGCTGCAAGCCCGAGGGAAGGAGAGGCTGACAGCAACAAAAGAGGCCTGCGGTTTGGTAAAGGAATTCCGACGGCTGCAAGGAAGATTCTGGCTGTTGGAGAGGTGTCAATTGCTTAATGAAGCACTAGGGCTTCATTCCTTCCTATGATATTAAGTGGAATTTAAGGGGAGACTTTCTTAGATGAAAATTTCTCTTGAAGCAAATAACTAATTTATATATTACTTAGACTACTCTTACAATTAGAGGGAAATTCAAGTTATCATGATAAAAGGGAAAGAAATAGAATACAATAATGGTTCATCAAGGGAGAGTAATTTCTCTCATCAAATGTAATAGCGGAGCCACGACTTCCTAAATAGCGGGCATATCAACACATGATTGTCCGAACTCATTCAAGTTATTAATGTATTACTTTTTTTAAAAGATTTACATACATACCACTCTATTGTTATGTATTTACATATGTAACACCTAAACTTAATTTTTATATGTATGCCACCTAACCTATGCATTAAAAGTTGCATTTTACTTTTTAAAAGTTAAAAGGTGGCATTTTTTATGTTTTGTGAAAATTTTTCGTGATATAAATGTAAAATACAAAGTTTAGGTGTTCGATATGTTAATACATAGGAATTGGGCTGTCTTTATCTAAATGCCCCTACTTTTTTTATTTGACTTTTTTTTCCACTATAGTAAGAGCTAGTTGAGAATAAGGAGATTGAAGCCTTAGGGCCTGTTTGGGACAGCTTATAAGTGCGGCGGCGTTTTCAAAAACGCCGCTGTGCTGTTTGGATTGCGCTTATAAAGAGCTTATTTAAAAATGCCGTTTTTTTTGTACTGCACGCGGGACGCGGAGAGACCCCCGCGTTCCACTTTTTCTTTCACGTTTTCTGCGAATTACCCTTGTCCCGACCCCGTGGCTCTCATTCGCTGAGACATATCGTTCCTCCTCCTCGCTCCCGTCATCCTCGAAGGTGAGCGGTGACGACATATAGGCGCCCAAATCAAACTCCTGGGAGGAACAACATTCTCCCCAAAGAACATAAACCCGATGCTCTGCCTACCAAGGCAATGGCCAACGACACCGTAGGTGTCCGAGATCTCGTTGGGCCCTGCTGATGGGCCAGCTTGCTGGTCGTAGCCGCAGCCGAAGCCGAGGGTAGGGTGAGCAAGAGAGTTGTTGGTTAAGAGGAGCGCAAAGGTGTCAGAAACCAGGACGCCGATGGAGGAGCCATGATCTTGGTACTCGATCTCGTAGTCGCATTGTTCGGCTACCTCACATCCGCCTTCATGATTCTTCGATTCGTGTAAAGCCGCGCATAGGGGATCCTTACATGGCACGGGGCCGTTCTTCTTTGGCCTGTACAGAGGATGAGGATCCTGTACAGAGGATAAGGTGGATTGCGTATAAACTTGAAAGCATACAGGGGGCAAGAGGGATTTCATTTCTAGGGTTTAAAATTTTAATGAGTGTTTTTCAAATTCATTAGATTTCGATAAATTACAATGTAATTTACATTTTTCATTTTCATTTTTTTTAAATTTCAACTGCCACCTTGGTTTGTGGGAAAGTGGAGGTTGGTCCTATTGACTCCACTCTAATAAACTTGTCGTACTTCTCTGATTTGGTTGAATGATTTGTTTGGTGCTAATAGTGCTGTAATAGGTTGAATTTTGTTGCAATGCAGGAAATCTTAAAGGTCTATTTTGTTTATGCCGTAATAGGTTGTATTACTGATTTTAAGAGTGATTTGTTTGGTGCTATTACTGATTTTATTTCAGAGGAGTTGTGTTTGTAATTAAATTATAAAATGATTGTTTTGCCCTTAATTTTTAATTTCAAGTGTAGTTGAAATATGATTTTTGATTTTGGATTAGATAGAGGAGTCTTATATAGAATTAAGGTTCAAATATGGATATTTATAATAAGCATTACTTGACCATCATTAAAGTTTGAAATGAATAGAAATTGAATGGATTCCTTATAGGTTTGAAAATATAATTTTATATTTTAAAATACAATTTTATATTTGAAAATAAGATTTTATATTTTAAAATAATTTTAGCAATAAAGAAGAGTAGAAAAAGTTTTTTTTCTTCTACAAACAATTACGCAAATAAGCTCGTTCTTAAACCGCGAAACCAAACAGTTTAACAGCTTATTCATTTCAGGGGCATAATAGACATTTCTCCACAAACAGCTACGAATCAACTGTTTTCCAAACGCTCAAACCAAACAAACAGACAGCTTATCCGAATCAGCTGTTTATCAGCAGATTATCAGAATAAGCAGCTTATCTGAATAAGCTGGATAAGCTGCAGCTGCCCCAAACAGACCCTTAGACTTTGTTTTTTGGATTGAAGCAAAATTGAGAACTCAGTTCATGCATTTTTAATGGAGTTCTTCAAAACATTCTCCTATGCAATAAAATACCAATCTCTTTTAATGTAGCAAACCCTGCTAAGTAAATTAAAACCTCAAGTGGTTTGAACTCTTATTTTGAGCCACACTCTTAAATTTTGTCTGACTATTCTTTTTACAAATTCCCTACCAAAACAAACTTACCTATGAGCAAAAGTTGTGTTGAATGAAGTTCCTAAGGGGCTGTTTGGGATCATTTTTGTTTTTCAATTTATTTTTATGATTTGATTAAAATTAAAACATTTTTTATCGAACTAATTGTTTTTAAAAATGCAAAATATCTTTTAGGTGTTTTGAGTTTTTTTAAAAACAAGTTAATTTGGTTTTAAGAATAAAAAAATAAAAACATATAAAATTTATAACAATCAAACATATTTTTCAAAAATGGAAGGAAAAAAATGAAAATAAAAGTGACGCCAAATGAAAATATTATCACTATGGTTTGTATTACTGTACCAAATTGTTTCTTTTCATGTAAACTATTTAGAAGGGTTGTGAAGTTTCTTTTGCTCTGATCTCAGGTATTGGAAATTATCTTTGATGGTGCATCCGGATAAATGCTCTCATCCACAGGCTCATCAAGCATTTGTGATACTGAACCAGGCGTTTAAAGATCTACAAGATTCAGAAAAGGTGTGTAATATATATTTTCTAAACTACACCATTATTTGTATTACTGCACCAAATATCATTTTTGTAGGCATTTACATAAATAGCACACAATTCTTTTGTATTTTCAAATTTCACACCTACACTTTCATATTCGTACGGATAAGACTAAAATTTTTATCATATAAAAAAAACATAAAAATAACACTATTACCTCTTTTAAAAAGTAAAATACACATTTTCAAGCATAGGTTTAAAGCGTCAAAGCACTATATATGTAAATATGAAAGTTTAGGTTTGAGATATGTAAATATGAAAGTTTACAAATGAAAAAGCTAACCAAATAAAAGCTTACCCTGCACTTTTATCGGTCAATGACTATTGTGGTACTATAAATGCTTAAGCAACACTTATTTTTATTTAACCGTAGGTTAAGGTGTTAACCCAAGCTTACATGATTCTTTTCTTCTCAACTGTTATCAGCTGATCCGCTAATGACACATTGCTGATATATTGTTTTACAGAGGAAAGCTATTGATGATAAGATTAAACTCAAAGAAGAGCAAGAGGCATTCCAGGTCAATACCGCTGTTTATAAATTATTTTGTTCTTATTTAGTGCGTTGCAAACAGCAGTTTCTGATTGATAAAAAACGTAGTTATTTCATATTTTAATTTGTTCATTTGAATGTTCTCGTTTTTCATTTATAATCAAATTATAAATTGTAATATGCTATAAAAAAGGCAATTTTCCCTACATCCAATGTTATAACCTCAATATTCGTTGCTGTAGATTGTTTCATTTCATTAATATGAATGGATTGATCATTGTAGGCTGAGTTGAAAGTGCTACGTGAAGCTGCACAGTGGCGACGCTTGCAAGGTTAGGCACTTTTTGCTTTATACTAAAGATGTGGAATGTTCTTTTCTCCTCACCCACTCTTCTTGTTGATTAATCTTTTTTTAATGGAAATTGATTAATATTTTTGATGTGTAGAGTGCCAAAATAACCCCCTTACCATCTAGATGGGGTCATTTTAGTGCCAGAATTTATCACAATGCTAAATTCGTCCCATACTGTTTCAATGTGGGCTGAATAGTCCTCGCCGGGGAGTATGTCAACCTATATTAAAAGAGTCTAAGGATTAAATTGACACTTTTATAAACACTGGGATTAAAATAGTCGCTTGCAAGGACTGAGGGGATCATTTTGATAATGTTTTCTATTTTTAATGCAATTAGTAACTTAAATGTGATGGATAAGATTGCGAGGTGAATGTGTGATAAAATTATGTGGGCTGAATTAAATATTTGCATTAGCTGGGTTGTAGGATTAGCACATTTAAATAACTTGGTTGTAGAACATAAACTATGGTGGTTTGAGCATGCATATCTAGGTAAGAAGATGCAAGAAGAAGTGCAAATATATAAAGGTGGGGCTTTCTCTATGACAAGAAAAGTTGGTTATTTTTTCCTTTATTGTTATTTTTTCTTTTTATAGTGTCTGTTATCAAATGTAGGTAGTTTTGCTTAGAATTTGGTACATTAAAAATAGGAAATTTACAAACATACCACACAATTCTTATGTATTTACATAAGCTTAACAGCTGCAATTTGACATTTGCACTTATAATATATTGTTGTCATAAATCTATACACGAAAGGATGCATTTCACTTATAAAAAGATAAGAATGATGGTATTTTTGATGTTCTGTTAAAGATTTGAGTGACATGCATGTAAATATGAATGTTTAAATGATATATATATATAAATACATGAGAATTGTGTGGTATTTATGTATTTGGTACATTAAAAATAATAAAAGCTTATCTAAACTCTTTTGTTATTTGATTCTGACCTAGCTGCATGAATGTGCAGGTATATCCCTTCAAGGTGATGAAGAACTTCTTGCCTTTCCAAAAGAAGAACCCAAAGCCAAAAGGGATGAATGGATGACAGAATTACCTCCAGAAAGAAAGGTAATACCTTATCTTATGGTTGATATTTTAATTTTCATTTCCGTACAGAATTCAATTCATTTTGTATTATGGGGCTTTTGAGTACATACCGTGCAATTCCTGTGTCTTTACATATCTAACTCCCAAGATTTACTTTACATTTATACCACCAAAATCTTTCATAGCATAAAAAATATAACTATTTTAACTTTTAAAAAGTTAAGTACACTTTTCATTCATTGGTAAGGTGACATGTTTGTAAAAATGGAAGTTTAGATTTTTTTTTTTTTTTTTTTTAATAAAGAAGCACTTGAAGCTCAATTTTATCGCTCATAAAAATAAAAATACAACCCGGAAAAGCGTCCCTAACTCACGCACGCTACAAACACCCAAAAAAAGAAAAAAAGGAGGGTCTTTTTTCCAAAAAAAGAAAAAAAATACATAAAAAAAAAGAAAAAGACAAACAAAAACAAACAAAAAAATAAGAGCAGTAAGAACCTACACATCAAACTTCACAATAGAGTAAATAAAATCATGTAAAAGAGTGGAAATAACAGGGTGAATAATCTTCATTCCTAGCTTAGCAATCCAATCAGCCGCAACATTTCCCGATCTTTTAGTGCGACTCCAAACGATATTCATTCCCGAAGTAAGCCAGCTAATCTTTTCGACCTGCAATAATATGCTCCAATGACAGCTTAAATGATATTTGCAAATGTTAAGAAGATGTAAAGAGTCAGTCTCAATAATGAGATGATTCCAACCCAAGTTACGAGCCATATGAAGAGCAAAAACAACAGCCTCGGCTTCAGCAACTAAAGGAGACGTAGCATAAATAGAGAGGCAAACCAATTTAAAACCTTACCATGCCAATCTCTAGCAATCCCACCTATACTAGCAGAGAGAGACTTTCCGAGCACCATCGTTGTTAATTTTAATATAAGGAGCCGGAGGTTTAATCCATTTATCTCTCGATAAAGCATTTACCCGTGCATCAAGCTTAACATTAAGATTAACCACAATATAAGCAATGTAATCATTATGTAAACCATCAATTGTATTAACAAGCTAAACATTTGAATATATAGGAACAAATTCGACTAGTAACTCGCTTAATAGTAGGCCGATTATCATTGTGCTTAGCAAGTTGTTTCTATTAATCCATAAAAACCAAAAAATGATAAGCAGGAATAGAGCTAAGAAAAGAATGGCCTCTAATATTCCAATCTCTCGAAACTATCCGTAATAGAATTATAACCAAGAAAAAATTTCTTTCTACCACATAAAGCCAAAACTTCTTTCCAAACATTACTAGCAAAGCTACAAGCTACTAAAAAGATGAAGAGCATTCTCATCGAATCCTTACAAAGATAACACTGAGACAATTCTCAAGCCTTTCAGCTTGAGAATATCATCAACAGTAAACAATCGTGTAACAATCTCCAATTAAAAAGAAATAGAAGGTTTAAGCCACACGTTCCAAAGCCAAGATAAATCCAGACCTGGGGGATAATTTTGAGAAGAAGCAATAGTTCTAGTGGCAGTATTCCCGTATTTACATTTGAAGATAGGAATATCAGGAATATCCCTATTAATAGGCATATTAGATATGGAAAAAGCATCATTAAAATTAACCCAGTGAAGAAGATTATTAATATTCCAACTAGAATGATCCCAAAGATCATGAACTTTAACATTAATATCAAAAGGACCACCATAAATATTAGTAAGAGGACCATTAATGGTCCAATCATCATACCAAAAGGAGATATTACCTTGGCCAATGTCCCAACAAATGTATTACTCAGCTTTCCTTAGTCACATTTAACAAGTTTTTCCATATATAGGAATCTAGCCTTGTAAGGAGTAATAGATAAGTGATGTTTATCGCCACAATACTTAGCATGTAAAAGATTGGACCAAATAGAATTTTTCTCTCTAAAATGAAACCATAATCTCATGAAAGTGAACTTGATAGAATCGCAAGAGTACGAAAACCCAACCCACCCTTATTGGTAGGTTTCGCACATTTTTCTCCAACTCTTCCAATGAATACTCCTTTTACCACAACCATCCTACAAAAAGCTATTGAACATAGATTCAAGTTTCTTAATAATAACCTTAGGCACATTCATAACTTGAATCATATATAAAGGCATAGAAGTAAGAGTACTTTTGAGAAGGGTTATACGGCCACCAAAGGAGAGGAACTTATTCTCCCAAGTGTGAAGCTTCTTCCTAATCTTATCTAACAAACCCTCATAATGAATAACACGGTTAACTTTTCTATCAAGAGTGAAACCTAAATACTTGATAGGCAACAAAGTATGCTGACATTGGGTAAAATAAGAAATCCAATGTAGTTTATCATTAGCAACATACTTAGAAGCATAAAAACAACGATTTAGAGAAATTAAAGTAAAGACTCGAAGAGTGCCGAAGATGATTTAAGAGTTTCCAAATACGTTTTATAGAACTTTTATTAGAATTAGTAAAAATAATAAAATCATCAAGCATAACATAAATGAGATACACCGAAGCTAGCCTTATGAGTGTAATTAGTATTAGAATAATCAGCATAAAGCTTATTCAAATGTTTAGAAAAATAATCAAAGGCAATTATAAAAAGATAAGGTGGTAAAGGATCACCTTGCTTTATGCCTTTAGAAGCCATGAAGTGACTATAAGAATTCCCATTAATCACTAAAGAGTAGAAATTATGATTAAGAATTCTGTAAATAATATTACGTAAAACATTATTAAAACCAATAAGCTCTTCAAAACCTCCATCAAGAATTCCCATTTAAGGGAATCAAAAGCTTTTTTAATATCCATCTTAAAAATAATATTACCATTCCTTTTACATAGCATCAATATCATATAAAAGCTCCCTGCACAAGAAAAGCATTATCACCAATAAATCCGCCTTTTAAGAAGGCAGATTGATTCATAGAAATAATATTACCTAAAATAGGTTGAATCCTTATAGTCATGATTTAGGAAATGATTTTAGACACAACAGTATTAATACAAATTGGTCTAAATGAATCCCAAGAATTACCATGAGCTTTAGGGATCAACACAATGTTAGAGCATTTGAAATACTTAGGAAGATCTTTGCCTCCGAAAAAATCCCGAATAATTTCAACCAGCATCGATTGAATGATATCCCAACAAGATTTGTAAAATTCAACATTAAAACCATCCGACCAAGCAGATTTACCAGCCTCCATACTATCAAGAGCAAATTTAATCTCAGCAATAGAAGGAATAAATGTGAGATTAAGGCTATTGAGATTTTCTGAAAAGGAATAAACATCAGCATCTATATGCTCCAAATGATTGTTATTGTTATGAAAAGAGAGCTAAAATAAGAAATACCATCATTAATAATCTCTTTTTCATTAGTTAAAACAATACCATTGGAGCTTTTAATACTAGAAATATGATTCATGAGCCTTCTATTCTTAATCACAAGATGAAGTAAGCAGAATTCCCGTCCCCCTCTAAAAAGTTAGTTTTAACAAACTTTTGAGCATAAAAGTTTTCCTCCATATTTATAAGCATCGTTGAGATCTTTTCGAGCTTCGATTAAAAAGATCAAAAGAAACAAGATCTTGAATATAAAGAACTTCTAAGTCTTTAACTCTAATGTCACCTTCCCGACTTTCTTATCAAGATGGCCAAAAATATTCCAATTCCAATATTTAAGAGCATGAGCAAGATTTTTTTGTAACCACCAAAGCTTCGCCCGTAGTTAAGAGGTTTATAGGTAAGTTTATCAACAAACCAATTATCTTTAACAAACTGAAGAAACAAAGGATGTTGAAGCCACATATTTAAAAAGCAGAAATGAGAAGATTTTTTAGAAAAAGTATTAGAAACTTTCAATAAAATAGGTTTGTGATCAGAAGTGGTAAAGCTTAAGTGATGAACCTTAAAATTCGTGAAATTATTACACCAAGAAGCATTGGCTAAGAATCTATCAAGCCTTTCAAACACAAAACCACGATGCCAAGTATACATAGAGCCAGTATAACCCAAATCAAAGAGATCAGCTTCAAGAATAGCACGATTAAAATTATCCATAAGACTAATATTAGGTGGAAGACCACCTCTCTTTTCATTGACAGCAGAAATAGCATTAAAATCACCACCAACAAGCCAAGGAAAATCTAATGGACCAATGGAATTAAGCAAATTCCATAATTCCATTCTATCAGCTTTACCACAACCAAAGATAAATAATAGAGAAATGAAAAAAGATATCCTGAAAAGTAATAGTCACATGAATCAATTGTTTATGGTTAATAATTAAATCAACCTTAAGAAAGTCTTTCCAAAGAAACCATATTTTGTTATTAATATTAGCTATAAATTGAAAATTGCCAATTCTCCTAATATATTTCAAATTATTGCAATCTTTGACCAAAGGTTCCGAATCACCAAAAAAGGTAAATGATAAAATCTAATTAAATTTTTCGACCTATTAGAGGCATTCTTATCTCGCAATACCCCTAATATTCCAAATCATCGTGTTAAAATTCATCATCATTGTCTTTCCTACCTCTAGTAAGCTTCAGAGGAGGAAGCAACATCAGTAGTATCAAGAGATTTACCCGCAAGTCGATCATTAAGTGCATCAGGATTAACGTGGCTTAATTCTCGACCGCCTTTAATTTTTCTCCTTCCGAAGCCTTTTGAACTCGCCATTCATCTTCCGGTTCGTACCGAACAAATTATTATTGTCCGCTCCTAACATATTAGCAAGCATATTCATCAATAATATCCTTATCATTATTTAAAAAAAGTGAAATCAACATTTTCAATTGCTTTTTCAATAATAGGATCAATCAAGATAAGTAGATAGTAACATTGTTCAAGGCATGATTCATAATATCTTTATGGATATTATCGATTCTTGAACATCCTCATTTAAAACATGATCAACATTTAAAACTTCATTGTGAAAACTATTAACGTATAATTGAGCACCATTACTGAAGATCATCTTGAATAACAAGAATATGAGAATGATCAAGATTTAAAGGAACATTATTATCGTGAACTCGAATTAATAACATTATCATCTTTATTCCCAGCCATGTTCTTCACAGGATTTTGAATTTGTTTCATTTTTAAATGAGGATGAGCAATGAAACAATTATTAAAAGAGTGTCCAAACATTCGACATTTATTGCAATAAGGTGGAATAAATTCCATTTCAACCGGCTGCCAATAACCCGAACCGGCATCTTCAAGCCAAATAGCATCACGTAAAGGAGCCGTGACATCCCTTTCAATTAAAATACGAGCAAATGTATGGGCGATTATAATTGATGTAAGCCATATCGATTTTCATTGGAGAACCGAAAATTTTCCCAATAGAGTATAGGACTTTCTTATTATAGAATTGTAGCTTTAACCCAGGGAAACTAAACCATATATTGGGGGTTCTTCCCTGGGATTAAAATCTACTGTCCATTTAAGAATCTTCATATACACTTTTTCAATTTGTATGACTTTTTTAGAAAAAAGCTGTGTATAGTCAGATTCATTTTCCAACTTTATCATTAAATTTTTACCGTCAATTAAACTTACATTCCATTTTCCAGAGAGTTTAAGGTCAGAAAAGAACCTCCTGATAATCTCCATTTTAGGATGAGCGTATGTAAACTTGCCTTTTAGCGTGTATTTCAAAGGCTCAGCTAAAAGATTAGTTTCTTCCTCAGTAAATACAAGTGCAGGTTTACCGTTCTTTTTTGTGGCTTTCTTAAGCAAACAATCTTTGCCTTCATCACCATATTGATCCCTAAAAGCAGATGGAAAAAGACAAACGTTAGTTAAAGAAGAAGCACCATCCATGTTCCCTTTCAAAGCATCAAGAAAGGAAGGCTTATTAAGAGAATCAGCCATAGGAAATATAGAGAAACTTCCTGATCTTAAAGATTAAGAGTAAGGAAGAAAAAATCCTAAAAGAAAACCAAACAGATCAGAGCGCCGCCTCAGGTAAAGAAAACCCTAGCAGATCGCAAATACACCATCGAAACGTTCAGATGGTCGCTTATTCAGTTTAGATGTTAGATATGTAAATATATTGGTATTAAGTGGTATGCATGTAAATTTTCCTTCGTTTATTTTTCTTCTACACTGCAGCCTGGGATGCCGGTACAATCTACATCATTTAGCAGGAGCGATAAGGTGGGGCGTGGTGATACTTCCATGTGGACTGATAATCCACTTGATAAATCAAGGCAGGCAAAGCAGAAGTAAGTTTTCTAATTTAGCCGTTGAAATTTGAAATTTTGGTATCACAAGGGGCTGTTTGGCTGTAGTAGGATTTAGTAAGTTCAATTTTATTAAATTCTGGGGGGATTAAATTTCGAAAACTTGTTGGCATAAGAATTACAAAATACTCCTAATTTCTGATTAATTGTTTGAGTATTTGTTTCATAATTTATAATTGGAAGATTTACGTGCATACCACCCAATTCTTATGTATTTACATATCAACAACTAAAGCTTGATATTTACACTTATAAGGCTTGACTGTCGTAAACCTATGCATTAAAAGGTGTATTTATATTTTAAAAAGATGTGATTGCGGTTATTTTTTATGTAATGTTAAAGATTTGAGTGGTATGTATGTAAATATGAATGCTTAGGTATTATATATGTTAATACATAGGAATTGTGTGGTATATTTGTAAATGCCCCTTTAAAGTTTATAAGGGGAAATTCTTTAATCCTTTAAATACTATGAATGGTAGGATTTGACAAGAATTGGTTGACAAATAAAGAGGATGCAATGAGATTTATCAAAATAATAGGATTTAAAGTCTCAAATTTTGCTAGAATTCTACTTAAAATAGGTAGGTTTGACTTTAAGCACGAATTAGCAATAAATTTTGGTAGGATTAATATCTGAAAACTTGTTGATATTACAATTGCTTTATCTTGCTAACCTGATAAATTATTGGGGCATTTACATATTACCACTCAATTCTTATGAATTTTCATATCTAATACTTAAATTTTGTTTCTTTACATTTGTAAAACCTAAAATTTTCATGTCACGGCAAAAATAACATCATTTAACTTTTAAAAAGTGAAATAAAATCTTTTCATACACATCTAAGGTGATATGTATGTAGAAAATGGAGTTTAGGAATTGAGTGGTATGTAAATCTTCCTTTTTTTATGGAAAATTTTAAGCTCCACAAATTAACCTCCCAAAATTTTCTTCTTTCTAATGTGTATATATATATGGGGCTATTACATACCTAGCAATGGAAAATTTTTTATTTACAAATTTTGCTTCATCTTTCATCCAATTTTCAAATTCTTACCCAAATATTAAAATTCACCATAAAATCAAAACCAATGAACCCCACCCCTGGCCAACCACCGGCCGCCACATCACCCACCGATGAGGTGCATGGCGATGTTGTGGCTAGTGGTTGGCCATCCGGACGTATAGTGTCTGGACACAATATTTTCTCCGCACACACAAATGGGCTGAAGATTGTTAACATTGTTGTTTGTTGTTGCAGTTATTTAGAAGCGTATAACAAAGCGAAAGAACTCGTCGAAGCACACCACCATAAACCCCAAAGCTCCATCACTGCCGAGTTAGTCGATAACTACAACTCAAAAAAACGCTCAAAATCTCTTGTGCAGAAACACCAGGAAGAAACCCTAAAAAAGCACAAAAAGAAATCGAAAGAGAGAGAAAGCGAAGGATGGGAAGGTGTTCATCCATGGAAGCCATGGGACCGAGAGAAGGATTTGTCGGCCGGGCGCCAGAAACTAAGCCTTGATTCGGAGTCCATGGTGCAAGGTCTGTCTTCTCGCTTTGCTTCTGGGTCTACCCAAAGGAATTTCTTGTAAAATTTTTGTTCTTTAATTTGATTTCAGAGTTAACTTTTAGATATTTATAAGGTTAATTAGTTTTAGGATTTGGGTCTAGAATTAATTTAGCCTGCTTGGTTTATGTGATTAATTATGTTTATCCAGCAAAAATAACAAAATTTAAAGAAAAACAGAAGACTGTATAGATAGAACTAAGCTTTATTAATTATAAAAAAATTTGGGCTTCCAGAAGTAACTTTACTCTTACATACTAGAGACCTAATTTTTAGCACACTGAATACATACTCATGCAACTCTATTTATACTCAAACACAGTTAGCAGACATGGTAAAAGTAGTAGATTTTTTTTCCAGCAGATAGAAAGTAGAGTCACGAGCGTTATTTGAGATTTAATAATGGAGATCCCTCTCCAATGGATTGAGTTAGAAAGTAGCATTTGATTGATGTTGTAGATAAGTGGTGGGTCCATCTTTGAATTTTTTCTTTTTGATTATTATTATTCTTTTTTTTTTTTTGGATGAGTGTCAAGTATATCAACTCAATTTTCCGATGCATCTTCGTCGGTCACTGATGTTTTGTTATTTTGATTCATTCTATCTTCTTTTTCGGAAAATAACGCTGCAAGTTGCTTTTACAACCTTTCTTTAATTTTCTCAATTTATTCGTTAGGAAACTTTCTTCAAAGTGATTTCTTATTTGGGATGATTTTTTGGCAAGTTAGAACATGGATAACTTTATTAATTGATATAACTTTTTTATTCAATTTGAATTTCAGTCCATTTAATTGCATAATTTTTAAATAAGTATGCATGATTTAGGGCCTGTTTGGTTTGGCTTTTTAAGTGCGGCGCGGCACAGTGCCGCAACTTTTAAGAGTATTTTCGGTGTTTGTTTCGGCTTCGACACCGCAGTTTCGCGCGGTACCTATCGAAAGCGGGCAGCGAGGGTATATGCGCGGCCCAGCTTCCTGCCGCGGTTTTTACCCCCGTGCCCCTTCGAAGAGCCCTAACCTCCGTTGGCTTTCTTCGCGCGAGCTTTTTCCCTGCTCCTCCTTCTCTACTGTTGGTGATAATTTCTCCCTTCCTTTTCTCTTCTCTGGTCGGTGAAGGTCCTTGCTCTTCCTCCTCATCTTCTCATTCTCTTTCTCTTCTCCCGGTCTCGCGATCTCGTCAAACAGAGGGTAATTTCTACTTATCTTCTCCCGATCTCGTGATATCTGTTGAAGGATTTGGTTTTGTTTTTTTGTGATGATATTTGGGTTGCTGTAGAGCTAGGGATTTTAGTGGGAAACTCTGGATTGTTGCTGCGATGGAGAGCATATGAACAGTTAACGAATCCTTGTTGAAGCTATTAAAAACTTTAGCAAGTGGCTGTTTGGTTCGGCTTTTTTAGGGAATGTATATTTTTTGGTGCTCTCATATATCTTACTGCCTTGGAGAGCATATGAACATGAACCAAAATTTTTGTTTAATCTTCAAAAATTTCAGATTCGGTATTTCAGATGAAACATTGGCACTCGTCTTTTACTTGTTAAAGGAAGTGAATGTAGATTTTTTAATGAGTTTTGAAAAGCCTCAAATATCTTATTTTGCCATGGAGAGCATGTGAAAATGAAATGAGTCTTCCTTGAATCTTCAATAATTTCAGGAAGTATTCCAGTTAAACATTTTCCTTTATTTATTTCTTTAGAAACTGAAGTGTAGGTGCTAGCTGTGTACATGCATAGGATTGAGTGGCATGAATAACTTGGCCATGTATTATTTGCATTCTTCTATGCATTGTTTGTTGGATTACCTGCATGCTTCTATACATTTTATATGCTTTTCACGGCAGAGAATAAACTTTCTTTGTGTCATACATGTTTCTATGTTGGCCTTTTCTCTTGAAGCTTCTTGGATAAAATGTATAGCATACAGATAAATCGAAAATTTAAAACAGTTTAATAAACGGAAGCAATCTGGTCATTTTACTGAAAAAGACTCGCACTGCATTGTTTTCACAAATTTGAACTAAACAGATAGCTAGAATTTCCCATAACTGCTTCTATGAAGTAAGTATACGCATCTCGTAAGTTCGAAAAGTTGCAACCTAAACCAAATGAGTCCTTAATGAATCATGTTGACTTCTTAGATTCCACAATCATATCAATGATACTTGGCATCGTGTTAAAAAATATAATTTTGAATGATCATCTATTAATGATTCAACAGGAATTTTGGAAATGTATTTGACCTTGTCAAAATATTCAGATATAGGGTTTGTTTAGGACAACTTGTGCATTTCAAGATAAACAGCTTATCCTGAAACGTATCCCGCGGGTCGACCGCGGGGGTCAACCCGCTGCATGTGTTTATTCTAAAAAACTAAAACGCGGCAGACAGTGTTTTTAAAAACGGGCGAACCAAACGGTTATGCGGCATTTTCAAAAACGCCACCGCACTTATAAGCTGCCCTTAATTGGTGTTGGAAGAATTTGAATGATAACACCACAATTATCCCACCACTTATTGAACCAGTGTTATATCATTATATATGATCTCAAGCATCATAACAAATATCTAAGAATGTTTTCTTCTTGGATTAGTAATTAAAAAAAGCATTATACACGCTTCAATATAAGTTCAGTAATTGAAAGATAAGAGTTCTTTTATATTCAGATTCGGGCTCTTGATATTCAGTGATTTAAATTTGATATGGAGTAAGTCCTTATATCTTATGATTGAGAATATGATGGATAATAATTTTATTATAAACAGACAAGAATGACTTCATACATATTTCGATCATAAAAGTATTCTCGATGAAACATTGTATTTTCTAAATATGGTACTAAGATTGCCTAAAGAGAAGTAAGATGATAATCATCCCTATTGATATCTAAAATATGAGATAATGATTGTTTTGTTGTGAAAATAGATGATTTAGATTAAAATTTTTTAGAATTAAGTTTTTAGAATTTCTTTTACTTAAAAAGTTAAAACATTTGCTGATTGAGTTTGTTAATTTTACGAAGATCTGTATAAGTATTGTGTTCGATTGATCATGCATGAAGCCATGACCTCTTTCCCTCCATTTTAGGAAAGAGCCATCACGATTGTAATTAGGAGGGGTCATGAGACCTTTCCCTTTGGGTGTGATCCACCTTTGAGATGGAATACCTTTGCCAATATTTTGACTTAAGATCAAATGAGAGAAGCAAATGTTATTATTTAATTGATTTAATTCTTTTTTATAAGTCAGGAACTTTTGTCAGACGGTATTAACATTTCGTATTTTTTAGAAACTTCCAATATATAAAGTTTCACTAATAATCTACTACAAATGCACATGAAGAAATTTAAATCATCCAACAGTGACAAAAATATCTACGAGTAAAACACCTAAATCTACACAACAATTATCACTATCCAAAAGAAAAGTGCAAAAAGAGACTATAAACGCATCATAAAATAATACTTATCAATTGTGGTCATCTTTTAAATTAAGTTACTTTTGAGAGACATATCAACCTACAGTTTTTTTGTTTAAAGAAACTATTAATTTCAATAATAAATTTGACTTAGCGAGCAATTATAATTAATGTGCATTAAATTATTATGTCAGCGTTATGTATGAATGATCAAAATAAGATGCAGTTCATTACTTTATAAAACTTTAGGCTTTGTTTGGGACCAATTTATGTTTAATGTTTTTGTTTTTGTTTTTGTTTATGTTTGTTTTATTTTTATTTTGCTTTTTTGTTTTCTGGTTTTATCAAAATACGATTGATATTGTTATGATTTATATATTTTTGAAAACAAAAAATATAAAATATGTTTGGTTTGGTACTTTCTTTTTTTTAAAAAAATTTATATTTTAAAAAATTAAGTAAATTTATTATTAAGACTTTATAATTACTAAGTTAATTAATTAAATTATTAATTGAAATTAAATAATTAATAAGTTTATAGCTATTAAGAAAATTAAGTTAATTAATTAAATTTTATATTTATTAAGCTTATTAATTTAAGTTTATTATTAATAATTAAAATTAAGTAATTAATAAGTTTATAATTATCAAGGTAAATAAGTTAATGTGTTAAATCATTAATTAAAATTTATATTTAATTAAATTGTATATTTGTTAAGTTACTTAAATTATTAATATTATATTGAGTTAACTAAGTACATTTATTATTAAAATTTAATAATTATTAAGTTAATTATGTTAACAAATTAAATTATTAATTATGTAAAATTATTAATTATTAAGTTTCTTTTTTATTTATAGTTATTAATTAAAATTAAATAATTAAAGAGTTTTTAATTACTAAGTTAATTAAGATAATTAATTAATTAATAGTTAAAATTATTAATTAATAAAATTTATAATTATTAATTTAATTAATTAAATGTTATAATTATTTAGTTAATTAATTAAATTATTATTATTATATTAAGATAATTAATTAAATGATTAATATTTTATTTGAATTATTATGGGTTTAATTACTTAATTATTAAGTTAATTAAGTAGATTTATTGTTAAAATTTTTTTATATTTATTAAGTTTATTAATTAAATTATAATTGAAATCAAATAATTAAAAAGTTTAACTATTTTCAAAACATAGTGTTTTGTGTTTTTTGAAAGCAACTTAATTTAAAAAAACATAGTAAAAACAGACAAACAAATAGTGTTAATTTAATAAGTTTATAGTGTTATATGTTTGTTTTCTGTTTTCATTATCAAAAACAAAAAATAAAAAAATATAAATTGTTCCCAAACAAACCCTTAAACTTTCACTTTAAATTTAACATTTTCCTTTTCAATTTAGGTATTTACCATTTTCAACATTTTTAAGAGTTATATCAAGATTATCATCATACCTTAAGAAATCCGAAAAAATATATTTGAATGTACCCTAAAAAAGTTGCACTCGAAGATACATTTTCACTATTTTCTTTATCATGCATGGGTATATCATATCTCTTACCAGTACTATCTGGGAGTAATCTTGTATGACTTAAACTTTTACATTTCATTTCTTTTAAATCATCTCATTTTAAAGACATTGAACAATTATTTTTCACATATATCCATTCATTTTCTTTAATTGTTAGGGCATGTTTGAGGCAGCTTATTTGGTGCAGTAACGTTTTGAAAATACACCAGACCTATTTTGGTAAATTGCGTTTTGGTAGCTTATGCATTTTCACAATGCTGAAAATAGTGTTTTAACACCGCACATATCTACATACCTAGGTACGGTGGTAGCTTTCTGGTTTCAGTCTAACTTTTTCAAAAAAATAAAAATTTATAATAGTCATCGCACCTAGCTTATTAGCAAATTATTTTTAATCAGCATATCAGCAGATTATTCAATAAGCTACAGCTCCATAAACAGTCCCTTAAGCTGACAACATCCATAAAATCATAAAAATAGTTATCTAAAGTATTACAAATTTTTTTATCTAATGAACTTTAATTTAATGCATATAAAAAATAGTTACTCATCTTTAATTTAAAAAACCCCTGAGAAAGTTTATCTCTTCACTTCACTCTCTTGACTATCACCTATGTCAATTAAAATTATATATACTTATAAAAATCCGAACCTAAAAGAAAGACTTAATGTATATCTAATGACATAATAAAATTTGAACCTAAAATAAGTATACATTTTCTTACCTTAAAATATTTGGTTTGTTTCGTTGCATGAGAATCCTTTTTCATCGTACACGAAGATCATGCCTCATTTTTTCCCCTCAAATTTTGTGATTTAATAGCTTCGTTCTTGACATCACATACACTTTAAATTTAACCTTTAAATAATAGACTCTGTATACATGTATGTGTGTGATTTACTTAATGACTTAATTAATTAGAAGCAATTATTAAAACCTACACACACACATAGTCATTTAACTATTTAAAACTCAATTTTTACCACCTCCTTGTGGTAATAACTAATTTAAATATTTTATATGAAAGATATTTGGGTAATAACTCCTTTCCTTTGTTTTGGTCCTCCACTTATAACTCTAAACAAAGATGCTTCTAAACATCTCTATTTTCAAGAGCTATTTCTACTTAGATGGTGGACCAGACTTAGCATTGATGAAAATATTCATAAAATTAAGTCAATAATTCAGACATATAAAACTATACAATCTGTATTAGCTGCCCAATGATGGATTGTTCAAGATTATGGAACTCTATTAAAGACAATTGCAAGAACTTTTTAAGGTTTTGATATTTTTATTGAAAGTGATGTAGAAGAAATGTCACTTGACGGAGAATCCGTAGCAGACAACGAAGATCAGGATAGCAGAAAGGGACTGACTAGCTGCTGATGTAGTAGTATTGATTGAGTAACTTTTATAAAGTCACTTTATAAAAGATTTTCCTATATTATGTATATTTTTCCTTATCCATGAAGAATCTAATTTTATAAGGTAAAAATTATTATTAGGTTCATTCTTACCCATGAAGAAATCTAGTTAATGGAATTGTATTAAGTTTAGTGTCTGTTGTTCGAGTCCTCCTCTATATATAGGGCTCGTTTGTTATTCTATTGGCTTGATCAGTTGGAGTGCTTAAGCGTGCAACTCAGTGTTCACTCGTGTGCGTTTCTCCGTCCAGCGTCTGTATAAGTTTAATGAAATTCTAGTTTTATTATTCTGCTTTCGTCTTATTTCCTTGAGATAGCTGGTATCAGAGCCATGTCAGGCTGAATGGTTTCAGAGAGCTCTAATGAATGAGCTTGGCTTACACCTAAATTTCATGTATGCATGTACCTGAACTTCAATTTTTACGTAGTTGACATCTTATCTATGCATGAAAGTTTGTATTTTATTTTTAAAAAAAAAATTAAAAAGTGATAATATTTACGCGATATAAAAGATTTGATTGGTATTAATGTAAAAATCAAGATTTACGGCTAGATATAAAAAATAAATGAGGAAATTAATCACCTCGAAAGCTTGCAACTGCAGGGTATATTTATGAGATTGGGCCATGGGTGAGTTGGGCTTAGTACGAATCGGGCTAGTTCGGGCTTTGACCTTGGACTCGGACCAAGCCCGTTAAATTTCTATTTTTTAAGCACATTATAAGGGTCTGTTTGAGAATCGTGCAGCTTTATCGAATAATTTGCGATAAAGTTCGATTAAAAATAATCGTTGATAAACTAGTAGTGCGGCTTATTATAAATTTTTTTTTTTTGTAAACGCTCATACTGTAGCCTGGAAGTCTCTCACCGCAACTAGTAAGTGCGGTGAAAACATCGTTTTTAGCGTTTTGAAAACGCATAAGCTGCCAAAACGTAGTTTACCCAAACAGTCCAGGTGCGTTTTCAAAACTCTAACGCATCAAATAAGTTGCCCCAAACGGACTCTAAGTATGCTTATGACGAGCTCCTCAGGCCGCCTGCCCACTGTTCATATTACACCCGAACCAATTTTTTTGCTATAATTTTATTTAGTAAAAAATTATATTCAGCACTTTTCACATTAAATTTAAGGGAAATTTACACACATAGCACTCAATTTTTATGGATTTATGTATCTCACACTTAAACTTTAAGACTTACTGAAATAGTACTTTATTTATGCATGAAAAGATGAATTTGACCATTGAAAATCATAATTAGTGCTATTTTCATATAAAAAAATGGAAGTTTTGTTGCGAGATGATATTAAGGAATGGCGTGAGGCTAGTATACGAGTCTCCAGTCACCTCTAATGTGTCTAACAATTCGAGTACCACTTCCTTAAGGCCGACTGTGCTAGAGGGGATTCGAACCTCCTACCTAACGGATCTTATATCGTGGATGCCAACCAACAGACCTAATATTATATAAAATTAATTTATAGCTAAATTTTCTTGAATGTTTGCAGAATTCTTCCATATATGAAGAGAGAATATTACTTACTGAGTCAGCGACACATTCATCCAAACTTCATATGCAACATTATTGTATACTGTCGTACAACATGTACTCAACAACATACAATATTGTTGTACATAAATTTTGAAATATATATATATATATATATATATATATATATATATATATATATATATATATATATATAGTTTAGGTATAAAAGAGGAGTAATAGTTGCACCTCTAGAACAGTATAGCTTAACATGGGCCAAGGAATTTCTGGGAAAATGAGCCATCTTAGTTCGAATTAAGCATATAAGTTAAAAATAAGGAGACAGATTAGCTTATTCCTTATGGCTCTTCCCAATGCATTTGTAACAAATAAAGGAAGCATTATCCGGATACCAAGGAAACTATAACACTACTTCAATATATACATATACATATATATTAGTAGAGAATGTTGCTCTGTCCTATTAATTTTTGACATTATATATATATGTGTGTGTGCGTGCGCGCACCACAAGTCGAGGCATGTTAGTTGGCGGGGTTCTCTGTAAGTCCCCTCAAGTCACGGGTTCGAACCCCCGCGACGCGAGATTCTCGAATATATAGGCACATGACGTCAGACTCCCATCATAGGGCTGTAGCTCTTTATCTGTGTGTGCCGCAAGTCGAGGCATGTTGGTTGGCAGGGTTCTCTGTAAGTTTTTTCAGGTCATGGGTTCGGTCCCCCGTGGCACGGGATTCTCGAATATAGAGGCACATGGCATCAGGCCTTCATCATAGGGCTGTAGCGCATAAGGAAATCGATATTTGAGCCTCTACCAAATACCAATTTCTTGGGAAAAATATATATGTGTTTGGAGAACTTATTATATATATATATATATATATATATATATATATATATATATATATATATATTATGGGTTTGCATCCATAGCCCTCATGCAAAACATGGGATTAGGAATTTTATCAATCACATATTACAACATATTCAAGAGCTTTGAAAAATATTTTAATAATTACTCTTCATTTTACATAATTCTCATACTTAACTAATTTCTATATTATATATTAACCACACCCATTATGAGCTTGCTTTTCTTTAATGGGAAAAATATTGTGTCCAAACATCCGCACATCCGGATGGCCAATTACCGATCGCCACATCGCCTCCCGATGAGGTGTATGGCAAAGTAGCGGCCAGAGTTTGGCCGTCCGGACGTGCTCTGTCCGAACGGTATATTTTCTCCCTTTATCGAGTGTGTGCATGTTGCTCATTTATAGCAAGCTTTCTGACTTCTTTTTATATCATCTTTTTTCATAAAGATATATAATAAATTAGTTTAAAAAATTAAATAAAAAATAATTGATCTAAATAAAATTTAAAATCATATGAAAATAATTAGTCATATAAAGATGATTATATCGTCATGCTCGACGTATTATCTATGCTTATATGTAGAAGATGTAATAGGTACATACTTTTCGTTATAGGTTTTGTATGGTGAAAGCTATGAGAGCTCTTGATAGGGCTGTAAACGAGCCGAGCTTGATTGAGTTTAGATGTGTCGTTCAAAATTTAAAATTGCTCGTTAAAGTGTGTTCGTGTTAGGCTCAATACTGACTTCTTTATTCTAATTAGAAAAAGAGATGCGGGGCGTTTTATTCGAACATGCAACATTTATATGTAATAAAAGGTGCAAAACCATGTGATTACATGAGCTATGGTGATTTAAACTTAGATATAAATATATCAAATATATTATTATATAAATTTTATATATGGTTTCCTTAATCCGAGCTAAAATGATCCGAACACGCTCGGAAAAAAAGGGTTGTTCATGTTTGACTTGTTTATCATTTAAGCTTAAAAAAACTTGTTTTTGTAATGTTAACTTACTTAATGAATGATCTGAATGTAAGCTATTTAACGAACCAAACAAAAGTTGTTCGCAAACAACGAGCTTTTTTGACCGCCCTAGCTCTAGGAAGAGAGTTCAAGATGACTAGACGGTCGAACATAACAGGGCCACACGTGAATGATTGTGCATTAGATGATGGTGGAAGTGACGATGTATAACTTAGGGGTAGTGGTCGATGAATGGACTACCATTTTGGTTGTAGTAGGAGCGATAACGATGATGATGATCAGCGAATATAATGAATATAACGATGATTGTGATATTAGGGATACATGTTTTCACAATAATTCTACAACTATTGTTTCCTAATGAGAGAGTCCCCACCAAAAAAAAAAAGTCCATATCAATAAAAAACCAAATCCACATTTAAGGGAAAGCCAAATTAAAATACATGAATTCCACCATTTCATGAAATGGACATATTATTCGTAAAAAAATGAAATAAATTCAATCTTTTAGGGTCCGTTTGGGGCTGCGGTTCAGTGGCAGTGCTATACTGCACTAGTTGTAGTTTTCGTTTGCAGTAAACGGCGTTTTAAGCAACTTTTTCAAAAACTGCATCACTGAAATCTACATTATCTTACCGGTCTCTGACTAGGTCATTGTGATAATCCGATTCGACTTTTCAAAAAAATAGAATAATATGCCTATTACGCTTTTTGAACATTAGATTACTCAATAAACTTTAGTTGCCACAAACAGACCCTCAATGTTCATCGTACGAGTGCAATAAAAAATAATTTTATTCTAACTTGAGAAATAAAGACGAAATACACATTTCCAAGCACATGTAAAAAATTAAAGTTTATAAGTTTTATATGTAAACATATCTTCCTTTTCATTATTATTTTTTATTTTCATTAAAAATTATGGGCTTTTACATACGTACCCTCCAACTCCCATGTATTTACATCTCTAACCCCTAAACTCCACTTCTTACATCCATATAGGGGTGTAAACGAACCAAACACGAATAAATAGAGCTTGTGTTCGTGTTTGGTTCGTTTGAAATTTAGTTTGTTTGAAATTGTTCGTGAAGTCACTGTTTGTGTTAGTTTCTTAACGAACGAGTCGAACACGAGCCGAAACTGAGCTGTTCGCGAACGACGAGCCAGTTTGACAGCCCTAATATATCAAAATAATATAATATATTAATTATATAACTTATATATATATAATATCTAGATTAGTATATTACTAATATAATATATTAGTATATTATTATTATTAATTTATTATATATTATAATTTATAAAATTTAAGTTTTTAAAATATCATAAATTTTTTATATATAATTATTTTAAATTATTTTATATTTCGAACAATAACAATTCGAACACGAACGAACGCATCACTATTATTGTTTTTTCCGTTCAACTAACCGAACGAAAAAAAAATTGTCCTTGTTCGTCTCGTTTACTTATCGAATGAATCGAATACGAACTCTTTAATGAACCGAACACGAACTGTTCGCAAACAACGAGCTTTTTTGACAGCCCTACATCCACACCCTCCAAAATCTTCATAACAAATAAAAAATAAAACTAATTCAACTTAAAAAAAAAATAAAAAACATCTTTTTATATATATTTGGAATGTAAATACATAGGACTTGAGGGGTATATATGTAAATCTTCCAAAAATATTTAATTGTAGAGATAGAGAGAGAAAGAGACTGAGGAACAAGAGCTGATTACAGCTAATATTTGCAGGGGGAAGAGGACGAGAGAATTCTCGGAGCGTTATACCAGAGGCCGGTCTACACTTCGACCGGCGTGCTGCGGAGGGCGCACGTGAGGTCCATTTATTTATTTATTTATTATTATTTTTTTAATAAATATTTTGTACGGCCCTGCCTTGGGGAGACAAGGCACGCCCCATTACTTTATTCACATATTTATATATTTATATTTTGTAAATAAATTATATTTTTTAAAAAATTATAAATGATGTCGGTATCACTTTGCTTGCAAATAGGGTTAGTTTTGTAAATATAATAAATTTGAGGGTTATATATTTGATTATTATTTTTTTTTGTTGTAAAAATGATGAGAAGAGGTTGTTATACGAGCCTCCAGTCATCTTTAATATGTCTGATAATTCGATTACAATTTCCTTAAAGACAACTGTGGTAGAGGGGATTCGAACCCCCGACCTGAGGGCTCTTATACTGTGGATGCCAACCGACAGGTCTGAAATTTGATTATTAAGTTAATGGCTTGAATTTTTGCTCGCACCGGATTTTTATTTTATTATATTTTTTTTGGGTTCGTGAAATTTGAAAAATGAGATCTTTCAGTGCGGGAGAAAATGGGCGACTACCATACATATATCTCATTTGTATGAAATTTATATCTTCATATTTATTACTTTTAAAAATGATTATAAATTATATTTGTCTACTAAAATTATAGATGAAAATATTTTATTTTATTTTCTCCTATAAATATGTTATATTCAAGCTCATTTTAATATATTATAAGATAATTTTGAAAAAAATACATTCATATCACTCAAATATTCGATGTATTAATATATGTAGAATTAAATATTTATATTTATAATGCTTTGATGCCCTAAGCTCATGTATGAGAATGTGTCTTTCACATCCTTTTTATAAGGAATGACTGAAGGCTATTAGACTAGCCCCGACCATCCCTACGTGTGCTAAATATACGAGTACCACACTCCACATATGGGGGGATTGGAACCCGTGACCTGAGAGGACTTACGATCTTCAAAGAGAATGCTCTACCAGCAGACCACGAAACACGCACAATACAGAATGTGTATTTCACTTCTAAATACAAAGAGTAATTTTCTATGTAATATAAAAAATTGAGTCTTAGGCATGTAAAAATGAGAATACATAAGAATAAGAGCTCTATGGTATTTATGTAATAATGTAAATATTCCTTTTTACACCAAAAATGCAATTTTTATCTCATAAAAAAATGAAAATATATACTAAAAAAATAAAAGAAAAAATATATAGAATTACATCTACATTCTTAATAGTTATCCTCTACTTCTAAAGTTCAATTTTTTTTAATATTTTCAATTTTTTTATAAGACACCTTACTATTTATGTATTTACATTAATACCCATCAACTAATCCCAATATAAAATTCTCCTGAAAAGGTCTTCTTCTCCAGCTTTCTTCTATATAAAACGAGCTTAAGCTCTCCTCCTCACTCCATTAAACTGCAGCTTAGATTTAAACTGAGATGGTGAAGGTTGGGAGTGAGGAAGAGGAAGCTTTGAAGGGAGGGGGGAGGTGGAAGAAGGAGGTGGAGAGGAAAGGAAGAAGAAGAGATATCAGTGGAGCCATTAAAGAGAAGAGAGCTAGGCTTTATATTATCAGAAGATGCATCATCATGCTTCTCTGCTCACATTACTGATCATTTTCTGCTCATCTCTGTAATTTGTTGATTATAATTATTATTATTGTTGTTGTTATGTGGGTTTATTTGTAATGGGGGTGGGATTTTGGCAGGGTTATTTCTGCCATTTTTGGTGTCTTGAGCTTGTATATTTGTGGAGACTAGTATAAATTTATATATATATCTATATAGTTTGACTATTATATGCATGGTTTTTATATGTTGAATGGTTGAGTCTCTTTTGTGTGTAAATATATAGTAAATATATTATTTGTGAAGCTAAAAATGTTGCTTTGGAAAACACAAGATATTGCCTTTAGGAATTATATCAATGATTATGATCTCTCTTTTTTATATTAAGATTGGGTATTTAATGTTTTAGTTATGACTAATCCAAAGTGGTCGAGATCATCACTCAACTCTTAGGAGCTTAGAATCTAGATGATCTATAGGTGTTTGGCTTTCCTTATTATTGGGAAGAATTCTATTAGTACTTGGTAAATCCTAATATTTATCAAGGTCTAACATGGCTTTAAGCTCATCCTAGTCTAAGAAGGATTAGATTTATCCTATTATGGTAAGAAGAAGGCTTGCTCAAGTATTTGGCTCTCTATCCTTGGCCAAATAATCTCGATCATAGGCTAAAGAAGTGATTTGGTCGTGCGAAGATTGATGTGTCAATAGGTGTGCCACTAGATTGAGTTGATCTAACTAGTTGACCTAGTTAAATTTGATGAAGCCTACGGGTGGTCTAAGTATTTTATGTCAAATCTAGATATCATGATATGGCAAAGGAATCTAGCTATACGAAATCTAGTCAACCAAATAAATTTGTTTAGCTCAATAAGAATCACAACAATGTTTAGTCAAATCAACATAGCCAGTGCTTAAATCTTTAAGTTTATACTCAGGTCACATCAAAGTTATAGAAGTTGAGTAATCGTTTTCAATGATTAAAACTCATTTCACTAAACAATTATATCTTTTTTATTTATCCTTTCTTGATTAGTAAGTATTTATGCAGTTAGATAAATAATTAATGATAAATTAATTAATTTAGAAAATTCAATCGCAAAATCATAATATTTGTTTTGATTGAATACAAATAAGTTCGTAAAATTAAAATCAAGTACTAATACTAATTCAATGAAATAATGTTTATTAGACAAGAAAAAGTTGAGCGACAATGAATAAAAATGCATAGAGATATCACAAATCAAATGAGTTCTAATGTGCAACCATACCCACTCATTTTTGACCCCACGACAACCTCTTTTGAGCCAAGGAAGTCTTATTCTCTTGCTCACTTCAAAACAAGAAAGGCAAAGCCTTTCCTATTGAGAGGAGAATGACACTTGAGTTAGTAGCTCTACTTATACACCTCTTCAAGGCGAGATGATTACTAAAGTGTCTTTCTCGAATCCACAATCTTGTGTTCCTGTGTTTTCGAAGATAAACTTCTCATGTTAAAAAGATTTTAAGGAATCACATTGATCAAGTCAAATGTTGAGTATACACTCATGTGTAGCTCATTATTCAATCTCACGATAACAAATCTTGTTTGATATATTATGATGGTTGCTTAGTGTTTTCCATAGGTTCATCAGTCTATAGAAACTACCAGAACGAGTCTCGCATGAACCAGTATGTAGCACTAAGTATGCTTAGGTATCTGTCGTGTGGAGAAAACTTTGAAGTATGATATATGGAGAACTTAGGCCGATATTTTATTAAGAACAACACATAACGTTATGTGTCATAGTGTTTTTAAGATGTTTTAAATTAAATGCTCCGACCTAGTCATCATAAATGTCAAAGCCTCCAAATAATCAACAAGTTCTAAATTAAGTATACAACCTATAAATTCATTTTGATTAGATATCACATTTGTTCGAATTGGATTCAAATAATTTTGTATACTATAATTTTTTGAATGCTCAATTTCATTATTTAATTTCAATTTCGTTGGATTCAAAACATTGGTCTGTGTATGTAACACATGTTAATCCATGACTTCTTCACACATTTTGTGGAATCATTTTTGAATGTAGGTTACCATATAGTTCGTGGATCAATACATTTCGGGAGATGTGACGTGAGTGAAGGAGGTAGAAAGGAGTAGATAATTTCAGATTATTTATGTAACACATGTTACCCTTTGATGGATGCCCCTCTTTTATTTCCCCTTCATTTTTTTTATATAACTCTCAAAGTTCTCGCCTTTCTAGGGCTACAAAAATGAGAAAAGAGTAGAAAGTAATAAATGTAGACCATATTGTATGAGGTTTGTTGATATTTGTTGTTAATGAGATATCATCATGGATGTTAGGCGGCTCCTAAATGGGATGGACAAGCATGGGTTAAAGTTTTCTTCTTCCTGACGTGTAGAAAATCTTGAAGGATCATTCAACGAACTTGTCGGTTTAGCTTGATAAACGTAAACAGACTAAGTGGATGAACTCGATAAGTATTGGCAAGCCATTCTAAGAGGCGAATCCTATAGCTATAACTTGGATGAATATGACTGACGAGTACAATATGCTTGTAACCAGGATTTAAGTGTGTGACAATTGGGCTTGATTCATTTCCCTGATAGCTTAGGAAGTCTACTTTTAGATGTATAACTTTATATTGACAAATTAAGAAATTACTTCTCTCCACAGTTTTCCTTGCTTGTTAAAGTTCATAAATTCCCAATAACCACAGTTTATTTCAGATCTAATAAAGCCTTTTAATGGCAATAGTATTTATTTTCTCTAATTAGTTTTAATTTATTCTAAGCAAAAAACTCTTAAGTAAAACCTAGTTTTATAATAGAATGATTCACACACATGGGCACAATTTCCTATATTGTTACATATTGAACACATAAACGTAATATTTACCTTAACATCACTTTACCTATGCTTGAAAAAGTGTAGTTCATTTAAAAGTTGGTAATTGTGATACTTTTGAAGTGATGTGAATGATTTATTTAATTATTAGAAATTTAAAAATCAAAGTTTGGGGGTTAGATATGTAAATTTAAAAGAATTGTGTGGTGTGTATGTAAATGCCCCTTTAAAACTATGCATCGTTGTATATTGGAGTTACGTAAAACATTTAAGTACAACAGATCTCCCCATAAAAAGTCTGGCTGATTAGTTTAACCGAAGAACCACCACCCATTTTGAAGGTTGTGCCAATATTTCGAGATACAAATCCCTAAGTTTCCAACCTATTCTCGAACTTCAACTGGATCTCATCCTGGAAAGGTTCTTTTGAAATTAACTTTTCTTTGTCTGATCCTGCTTATTGCAGTCCTAGTTCAAGCGATTGGGCCCTCCCTGTCATCCAATGCTAATTTTTGGCGAGATAAGAAAGTGCTAGTTGTCAGCCAGCTACTTTCATTCTGTCTTTGGGAGTTCCCGTCAAGCAAGCATTAGAGTAGAGGAACCAGTATTCTAGACTCTTCTAGCACCTTTAGCTCGAGCATAAAGGGGAAATGTAGCTTCTTCATAATCTAATTGAGCCAGTCTTCGTAACTTCTTTCAATAGCGTTGTTTTTGAAGGAAATGTGAAATACTCATTTTTTAGGAACAACTGAACTCGATTAGCAGAGCAGAGGCTGAACGGGAGTCGACACTCATACAGAAGGTTGTACCAACGACTCATGGGTAAATGCCAGAGACTTACCACAACCTATAAAGGTAAACAAACCAACAAATGTTTGACTAAGTTAAACCCGACTAATTGATAGGGTGAAATGTAGTCGTTGCATTACAATAAAGGCGATGCACTGAAACACATCCATAAGAAAGAAAATTATTGGGTAGGCCTCGTGCAGCGATGCCAATAAGTGGCATTGCAACTCTGAAACGACGAACATGGTGTTGGATCGCTACAAAGTAGCACCTCTATGCTAAGCTAAAAAGGCCGCGGCATAGGGCCCACAGGCTATGATTAGTCCTTACACTCTCAGCCAAAGGGGGCCTAAGGTCTAGAGCCTCAACGTCAAGAAACAATGTCGCAACTTTGGGTCTGACAAACAAGTCTGGTGGAATCGTAGTGTTAAGGGCACCGTCGTGACGTTGTGTTAATCCATAATAGAAAGACATTGTGGCATCGGGGAAACGATGTCACGGCGCTATCCTAAAAGGGCATGATACCGAGTTGCCAAAAAACGACACCATAATGGTAGGGTAAAATCAATGGTGGTTGACTGCTCGGTACACTTAAAAAACTAGAGAAATAGGGTATAAAATATATCAGAGAGGATTGATCTAACATAAAACCTAAGTATAATCCTCTAACACAAAATTCTAAGGGGTTCTAAGAAGAGGAAATGAGAATGGTTTAGATAAACCTCATTTATGTGAAGATTGATATAGTCCCTCTATTCAAAAGCTCCAAGATAGCTTTTTGTACTCTTCCGGCTACATAAACCACTACTTTGGCGACAGAAACTCCATTAGAATAAGAAGGGCTTGAAGATGAGTTATACAAGAAAGATCACAAACTAAAAACCCTAAGGAGAAGTCTCACCATTTAAATTAGGGGAGGCTCTCGGTTTGTACACTTGTGAGCTCAAGGAAGCGGTTAGATTCAAAAATGCAAACCCTAAACTGCTCCTTTTAGATGAAAAAATTAACACATAACATTGTTGCCAAAAAAAGGAGTAAACAAAGAAAAAAAGTTGACATGACACTTAGGTGCCAGAAACGGGCGCCACAACACTCCAAATTTTTTTAGCAAATTTTCAATGCAAGTGTCCCGAATGATAGTGCTTGGGTCCTGAGAAGTTTTATGAAGCGTTTGTTGACACCTATTTTGATGCATAATAAACGGGGTATCCTCATTGAGTGGTACGATGATACACCTAAAATATATAGCATTTTTGTACACATTTTTATACCTATTTTTTAGGATATTGCGCTTTAATGGAATGTATTTGTGTGTTTTTATTTTAGATACAATTAAATGGATTTGTATGATGAAAGAAGTGAAAAGTGATCAAATTTGGAGCAAAAATTAAGAATGGGTGAAAATGAGCTGTCGCGCCTAAGCACTCAGATCAGGCGCTTAAGCCCCAGAATACAGAGAGGGTCGTGCCTAAACCCTGAAGACCTCGCTCTTAAGCGCCGGGGAGTTATTTTGGAAATTCAAAGAATTTTGCATGAATTTTGAAGGGGTGTTTAAAGTAACTCTTGGTGAAAACGTGAATTTCAGTTAATGGGCACGAAACTACATTGAAATATTTCTTGAAAAGAGACAACTCTTTGAAGATTCATTGAATGCAAACACATTTTGAAGAGACAGCGAAACACTTTTTGGAAAACTTCAAAAAAAAAGACTTGAATTAAAGAAAAGGGAGCAGATTAGAGCACATTTGAAAAGTAAATTTAGAGTGTTTTAAATTAAGGCGTTATAGGATTTTTACTTAGGGTTTCTTCTCACCTATCTCATTCCTAGTGAAGGAGAAGGTGGGTAGATAGTTATAGGTAAAAATCCATTGTTTGTTAGTAATTTTGAGAGATTTTAACTTTATAGGGTTGGGTGACCAGACCTAGAGAGGATTGTAAGAGAAAGGAAGATATTCAAAGAAAATTCAAGAGTCTAGTAGAGGTGAATTTGAGATAAGAATTTATCTTTATGACTACATTTGATTTTAATTTTGATTTCTTGTGTTTTACATGATTTCTACTTTTAATCTCAATTGTTGTCATGTTTTCTCTATGAAGTCTGAGTAGCTTTCTTTATCTTTTTCCTTAACATGTTAAGTAATTAAGTGTTGAAAGGAAGTTGTGTGAAGTATAGATCTTTAATGTTGGAATAAGTTGTGATGATTTAAACCTTGTACTTCATTTACTTCTTAATTTGGCCAATTAAGATATTAATATTTGTTGTGAGAACATGTAAGATCTGTGATGATATTGTCTCAGTAAACTTATGGTAATAATCACATGAGATTTTATAGATGAGATTATAATTTATATGGTTGAGTGCAAATAAATAAAGAGAGAAATTTTGAAGGGTATTGAGTTAGAAGACTTTAGGGTGACAGACTAGTGCCCTCAATTCTGTCTATTGTTTTAGGTCTTGATGCAAGAAGTTAGCCTCCAGGTGGAGGGAGTAGCGAGAACTCTAGAGTGAGAGCTAGTATCTTCTCTGTCTAGCCCGTCTTCATGACTATTCAAACTTTAGATTAACTAATGTTCTTTATAACATCTCTAGTAAGAGTAAGAAATAATATTGCTCCAATTTGGCACAACACAATTTATATACTTCACAACAGAATTCTTATACTTGTTACTTATTCATGATAAGGAAAAAAATATTTCAGTTATATTACTTTCATCTTACAAAAATCTCTTTAAATTTAGTTAGTTGTTTACTTTATTTTAAATTATCAAATCTACCAAAAAGAATCAAAATTTTATTTCTATAATAATATATATAGTTTAAGTAAGAATTTTTTTCAAAGTAGAGTTTGTTATCTAATTTCTTATACACAATTTAAATTTTTTCACGTGGGATCGATATTTTGGGGCTTAATAAAAAAGTCATATATTACTTAATAACGATACATATACTTACGTAAAATCATTATATTAAACAAAGATAATTGAAAATATAATTACATACATATAAAAGCATATATAAAAGAAATTGGGATCATACGACACTATATATTGGGGTCTACATCGTTATATTCGTGCTATGAGTCGATTGTTGTTAAATTGGCATCGCCTATGACATACTCTACGTTGATGTTTGTTTTTATAGAACAAGTTGTATTTGGCTGATACAAATATTCCCCGTAACGCCGATGGTCAGTGAAATTACCCCAGTGTGTTAGCCTAAGGTATGGATAGACAAATTTCATGTTGGAGTCATTCTACTTGCAATACGGAGACAATTCTGCCTCTCGAGTTCTTTTGAGATGTGTTCGTGACCTTCACAGAGGACCTAGGATCATAACCACTCCTATCCAATCCTCTGAAGGTTGCACGAGACCCGGAACCCCTTTGACGGACTTTTTTGGAAGTCAAAAGTTTCTGGGATTTGGAATGACTACCCTTAACCAGTGGCGTGAACACGTCAAAACCTCCCCAAAGAGCCCAAATGACATAGAGTTGACGTGACCACATCGGCAAAATAGAGGGTTTAGCGTAATTATGTCATAGCTTGGGTGTGGCCACACCCAAATCTTGAGAGGGGCCCTGGTCCCTCGGGCGGTGTTACCATGCCTAAAGATGGCGTAGCTACGCTGACCAGACAGAGCCCCTGACATAATTACGCGCGGGCCTCAGTCATGGCCACACCTGGCCTTCATTTGCCACAAATAATATAGTAGCGTGACCACACCCAAATGTGGCATGACCACGCCACTTGTGACCTATTTTGCGATTTTTGACCTTCGGATCTCGGATTCCCGCCGATGAGGCGGGCAAGACTGGTGGTACACCCTCCTTTTGCGTGGTTCTTGTACCATAATGGCATAGGAACCATTATTAGTCCATGCCAAATGGGTAAAACGTCTTGCGACCATTGGGCTTCCTCCTAAGGAAGGTTTAACCAAGGGAAGTGGGCTCATTTATTGGGATTGGCTGCCATTGTTGTTGATGAAAAGCTTTAGAGCAAGGAGGAGATTCAAGAGCTTCTAGAGAGATTTTCTTAAGGATTTTCATATTCTTCCTTAATGAGAATATAAGGCAAGCCCATTTTTTCTCAACTTTTCTTCCACTTCTTTGGTCATCTTCCTGGTCTCCCACGATTTCCGGCGAGTTGAACTAGAAAGCTTCATCCTAGCATTGGAGAAGAATAACTCCTACGACCTCATCATACTCATTGGTGAGGAAAGCTTCTTCATTGCTTTTGAGAAGAAAGCCGACAAACTCGTCATTCTCTTCGGTAAGGAGAGCTTCTTCCTATGAGAGAAATGCTTCGATCAACCATTGCATAGGTGAAATTTCTTTATCTCTTGCGATTTTCATTGTTAGAGCTCCTAGATGCTAGCTGATTTAGGTTAGGATTTTTTTTTGTGTTCTTAGAGAAAACCCTGTAGTATTAGGCGCTTTGCATTTTCCCTCACAAATCAAGAGCAAAACCTACCCCTTTTCGTTCTAGCCTAAAATCTGAAAGTAAGGGTTGTACTAATCCCATCGTTTGCCTTAGTGATTTCATTCGAATGGACGTTTGAAACCACCGAACGGAAAGACGAGGGCATTCCTTTAATCGTCGTCTTTTCAGTCATGGAGAATTTCCCTTGCGAGGAATTCCTCATCTGGCGACGTGCAAACAAAGGTGGGTGACCCACAATTTTATATTATGATATTGTTAATTTAATTGCAACGACGCCAAAAACTTGACCCCGCTATGTTATATGTATAGAATTGTAATTGTTTATGTTGTGGATGCTACGCAAGTATACGTATCGTATCAAGTAATACGGAGGCTCTAGTGGAGTCCAGTTATCGATCCCACAGGAAATAGAAAATTAAATAACAACTAATTTTAAAATAATAATAATAATAATTTTAAAATAGTATACGAAAATTTGGAATTCTAAATTTAAGCGCAATAAAGTAAACTAAGTATTTTAATTAGGTAACTTAACTAAGTAGAAAATTAATACTAATTGAAAGTGCAGAAAATTAAACTAATTGCTAAATAAGTCTTAACTATTCAGAAAAAGTATCTTTCCCCTTGTTTAAAAATTTAAGTGATTGATGAATTTAAATAGATAATTTTAAGGTATTGTGACAAATAGGAGCATTCCTATTCTTTACCCTTTGGTCAGAGTGTAAAGAATATTGAGTAATCCTATGTTTGATTGCGAATCCGCGGTATGGTCGGGAGGATACCGATCGCCACTTCGTAGCTCCCACGTTCCCTCGCCCGAGGGCTAACATCTACACTTCGGCTCTCAAACAATAGGACCGAATTGAATATTTTAGTCTTTCACACTAAAATGCTCAATTTTACGCCAGTGATATTATTTCCCTATTTATTTGCACATTCCTTCCAAGGCTTTTGAATTCCAGAATATCCGATGTAATTTTTACTATAGTTGATATTCAACATATTTTAACAAATCAAATGGCCAGTTTGAAAGTAAATTAAGTTTTAAGTAAAAATTATCACAATTTATTAATATATATAAAAGTACTTCTGTTTTAAGTTCATCAAGTCACTTAATTTCATAACAGGGAGAAAGACTAATAAACTACTCAGAATGCATAGAAACTAAACTAAGCATGGATTTCATTTAAAGTTAAAAACAATAAATACAAATACTTATCTCGATTTATCCCCAAGCAGACTACTCGCAGTTCCTTTGACTCTTCCTTCCAAGATACGAGAAGACTCGCTAAAAACTCACTAACTCACTAATTAAGACTCTAAAGATCGCTCACACACATAAATAAAAGACTCTCGAAGACACAAATTGACACACCCTTAGAACACACCCTTATAACACACACTTATAAGTTGAATTTCGGCCTCTATATATAGAGGTGAGCAAAGGACCAAGAGGTGTGTAAGCATCCCTTCAAAAGTGTCCGGAGTTCGATGTATATGCGCCATTTGAACTACCTCGCCGTCGGCGACGAACTACCTCGTTGTCGGCGAGGCTTCTAGAAGGTCTTCGAACCGCGCTATCTCGCTGTCGGCGGGCTCGGGCTCGCAGTCAGCGAGACAGTTATAAATCCTTCAGAATTTCTTCCTCGTACCCTCGCCGTCGGCGGGCTCGATCTCGCCGTCGGCGTCTCAGCACAAATTGCATTATTTTCTTTCTTTTTGCTCCAAATCCGCTCCCTTTTATGATTTTTGCTTTTATCACCTAAATTCTTCATTCCTGCAACAAAATAAAGAAAATACCTTTCTTTAAAGTGCAATTTCATCAAAAATAGGTATGAATTTCTTAATAAATTTTTCGATGATCAAAATCCCCAAACTTACTTATTACTTGTCCTCAAGTAATTTTAGTACTACATAAAAATAATGAGTTCTATAATAATATTTTTCAATTTAAATAAACTATGAATTAGATTAATTAATGTCATAATAAAGTTAAATTAAAATAATTCATGTAATTTAATTAATCTTACGAAATAAATTATTTAGTTATCGAGTCTAAGATTTCTAGCTTACTATTTATTTCGAGAATGATTATATTTAAAAGAATAACTACTTAAGATATTCATATGATAAGAAATTCAAGAAAACACTATTAGGTAAAATTCTAATCCATAAACATAAGTTTGGAAATATCTAAGTTTTTCCCTTTAGGTTAATTCAAATGAAGCCAATTTTCGATAGGCATCTCCTCAAGCTTCTCCTCATTTTTCTTTTTCTTTCTCTTTTTTTTTTTAATGAGGATTACCGTATCCTGAGAGCTCGTTAATAATTTTGAACTTCATTTTCATCTTCCTAAATTTGAAACTTAGAAATATTTCTTAACTTATATATACTTCATAGTTTTTACTTCATTGATTTTCAATCTTTTCTTTTTCACTTGAATACTTAAGAATTTTAATTTTAGAATATAGTTTTCCTTACTAAAAATAGTTTACTATATTCTTATTCCCTTTAACCAAATATTTTATTCTACTTAATTAATTAAAGCACTAGAAATATTTTATTTAATCTTTTATAATAATTAAATAAAATAATTCATATTAATTAAATTGAAAAATTTGCTATAAAAATCATTTTATAATAATTTGAAAATAGAAATTAAGAGCAAGTTAATAACTAAATTTGTATTTTACTCCCCCCAAACTTAAATTTTTATATCTACTCTAAATAATGAAAAAAAAGAAAGTAAATAAATCATACCTTTGAAGTTTAGGTATTTCTTTTTCTTCGAAATTTTTGCGAGCTTTTTCATTTTTCATCGAACCTCGTATTGTTAGTATTCTCCATATATATATAACAATTTAAAGAAAATGCAGGGATAAAATCTGAGATAAGTATTAAATACAACAATTAAAATTAACTCTACACTACACATATGAATTACTAACATATTAAAAATATTGAACTAACAGATTAACAATTTTAAAAACTTAAAACAATACAAAATAAAATAAAAACATACTAAAGAAAACTAACATCCTATTTAACATAAAAACAAATGCAATTAACTAACACAAAAATAAAAACTAAACTACTATAACAATTCAAGCAAATAATCTAACAAACATCCAATGTCTCACAACATAAAGTACTGAATATTACAAACATATAAAAAGTTTCCAAAATAACTTAATATCAAACAAACAAAACAAATAAAGCCCTAATCTTCTATATTGAAGTCTCAAACTATATTGTCATCCCCTCCTTGATCTGCAGACTGAGAAGACTGAGCAGGATGATACTGAGTATACTTGGGACATCCTGGAAAACTTGACCCAATCCCCCTCCACTTTCATTTCCAGCAGTGGCTAAGATATTTCTATAGATGACACTTTCAATGTTTATACTTCTATTGTTCTGAATACGAAATTCGAATCGTTCTATCCCTTGTTACCTCACTCGTGGTGATATGTAGGTAACAAAGTAGAACAAATAAAATAGTGCCATGCTTTAGAATTTGCATTTAACTTAGAAAGAGGAAAATTCACTCTTTCCCGTCGCTTTATCTTCCAAACTCCAGTCCCGTCAATAAGAAAATTTATCACATCTTCTAGAGGTTCCGGCATAGTTCCAAATGTTTCGTACTCATTTGGACCGTCCCGAACTTCATAGAAGGCGTTAATTCTAGCAGCGCTGAAGTCAACCATAAATCCACGTACCTTTACTGGTGCGTCCTCTACAGCAGTCAGGTTAGAATAAAATTCCTTTACTACTTCCACAACGCTACTTATGGTGATGTAGCAGAGATTCTTCCAACCTCGTTCTTTAATGATCCACTCAACTTTGCCTCCCGGATTCTTAAAAACTCGATTCGTAATGCACTTTCTTGCTTGAATGTTTTGAAAATACCGATTTTGTGCTCGTGCATTGACAAATCGGTCAGTATCGTAATCTACTCGTCTTTTCTGTCGCGGAGCCATTTTTCGATCGATCTATGAAATTCACAAAAATCGTCACTAAACTTCCTAATATTACTAAGGAGGCTTCCTACAACATCTAAGATCAAATTAAAACAAATTTTATGGATTTCTACCGAGTAATTCTTCCATATTTAGGATTTTTCAAAATTTTTCAATGTGGAGAAAATACATGGTGAAAATAAAAAATTTTTGCATAGGAGTGAAGCACTTACCAAGAGAAGATGAAATCAAGTGTTTTTTAGTTATGAAATCGCCTCTAAATCCGAAATTTCGTGAGCCCTAGGGTAGTTTTTGCGAAAATGAGAGGTTGGGGATGATGAATAGTGTTTTTGACCGGTCAATTAAAGTGTTTTTCGCGACCTCGCTGTCAGCGAGATTTTCTAGCCGTCGGCGAGCTAATATTTTTCGGAACCAAAAACTCTCGGGAAAAATCCGCTGTCGGCGAGAAATTTTGCTCTAACCTTCGCTGTCAGCGAGATCGATCTCGGCTGTCGGCGGGATTTTCTCGCCGTCGGCGAGATTCCAAAAATTTAATTTCCGAAATTCGTCACTCATTTTCGTCCTTGATTTGCCTTATATTATATTTCCGATCACATCATTTATTAATTTAATATGAAGATTAGCTACTTATACACAAACAAATTCACACAACACAACAAATTAACTTTAATGTTGAAATCCATGAGATGTACAAACTAACATAATTTTAAACTCTATAATCAAACTTCAATTCTCCAATCCTTACTACTAATCAAGCATCGCAAACCAATCCACGACACACTAAATGTCGATACAAAACTATGACGCATATCTCAATTAAGTTTGAGATATTCAAATCACCACTCCACATATAATAAAATCTAAATCAAATCAAATAACATAAATACAAACATACTATGGAAATCTTTACTACTACTCTTCAATGTCAGAATCTTCATCTTCTCTGATATTTCCGATATGACGATGATGCACAAATAAGTTATAGAAAGGCCTGAAGGGAAACTCCGAAGCAGATTCTTCGGTGATCCAACCCTTCGTCTCGGTAAATGAAGAAAGCTAGCTTCCGAGTGTCCGGAATGATCAAAGTGTTCCTTCATCCTCCGATTAATGTGATCAAATAAATCGGATATATTGTCGATTGAATCTCTCACTTTCTGCAGTTCTTTCTCCATTCCTTTAATTTTCTTCATAAGTAACTCCGTTTTATCCGAAATAGGCCTTGCTATAGGATTATTCCGTGAAGCTCTATCGGAGATAAATGTAATTTCATCATTATTGTCCAAAGTAGGGAACATATCCGTAGGATCAAGCGGCTTCCAAGGTAACGAACCTTTTCCCAAGCTTCATAAGAAACTCCGGTACCGATCGCATAATGCAAAAATAGTAGATGAGTGTCCTAGTCCGTGAACTGACCCATGCACAATTAAACCCAATGCATACTTAACAATTATTGATCCAACATCAATAGACAATCCATTTTAAATACAATAATTCAATATAGCACATTCCTTCGAAACCTTGTTTACCCTCATAGTAGGTAACAATTTAGATGAGATGAAAAAGTGTCAGTGCTTTGAGACAGGATTCAAAAGTGATGCAGAGAAACTAACATACCCGTCTTCACGCATTTCCCGATCTTCCGGTTCATCAGTCAGATATCAAAATATCTCATTCATATTATATCGAGAAGGCACAAAATTTGAATAGTGACATACCGGGGTGTTTTCTATAGAGAATAATTCATTTACTCTTGATGGAGTAAACGTCACCCATCTTCCTCGGACGTAGACATTCCCATTGTTGATCGCATGTAAGTTAGAGTAGAACTCTTTCACAACCGGAATAACAACGACGGACGTAGTGTAACAAAATACCTCCCGATGCTGCGCTGCGCGATCGTTTCTTCTATCTCAGTAGTGGAATTCTCTAATCCTCGATTGACAAATCCCCATTCCTTGATAACTCTTTTCTTTACCAAAACCTTGTTGAAGATCCGCTGCGCTTCCGCAGTCACAAATTTCCTCCGGTTAAACACTCCAGAATTAGAGGAATCTAAGAATTTGGAGGCCATTATGGTGAATGGAATGAATTCTAGTGGAGAAGGCAGATCTAGAATGATTTAAGAATGGGTTTTCACAAAGGAATTGGTGTTGAAACCGTCCAAATCGGCATTCAAATTATAAATAACTCATCTTTATAACTTCCTCGCTGTCGGCGAGAAGTTTCTCGCCCTCGGCGACTCGCTTATAAAAGCCGAATTTAATTTAGGCGCGAACCTCCCTGTCGGCGAGTATCGACCTCGCCGTCGGCGAGATTCCAAAATAATGTCCAATTTCGCTCTAAATCGAATAATTTCTTTTCTCGTCATAATGGTTCGAATATGTGATGATTCTTAATAATAATTGAGTAGTAAAGTTTCAATAATATAGATTAACTATTAAGATACAATAAAAATAGATAACTAATATGGGTTGCCTCCCATAAAGCGCTTGGTTTAACGTCGTCGACTCGACCTAATTTCGATTATTAATCGGTTCGACTAAGCATTAAAACCTCTTTATAGTTAGGTCTTATACCTTCGAAATATGGTTTTAATCTATGTCCATTAACTTTAAATTTATGTCCAGCTTTTGGATCTTCGATTTCTATACTTCTGTATGAAAATATTTGAGTTATGGTGAAAGGTCCTAACCATCGAGACTTCAATTTTCCAGGAAATAATTTCGATCTAGTATTATATAACAAAACTTCCCGTTCCGGTTCAAAATTTCTCCGATTAATCTTCCGATCATGCCATAATTTCATCTTTTCTTTATAAATCCGATCATTATCATATGATTCATTTCTTAATTCTTCCAATTCATTTAATTGCAGCAATCTTTTCTCACCAGACTTCCTTCATATTATAATTAAATTCTTTAATCGCCCAATATGCTTTATGTTCTAATTCAACTTGGTAAGTGACATGTTTTTCCATATATAAGCTCGTAAGGAGTCATTCCAATCGGAGTTTTATAAGCAGATCCTATAAGCCCATAATGCGATTGTCTAATCTAATAGACCAATCTAACCTATTTGGGTTTACATGATTTTTCTAAAATACATTTAATCTCACGATTAGATACTTCGATTAATCTGCTAGTACGTGGATGATAAGCGAGTGGATATCTTATGAGTAATATTGTATTTTTCTACTAGTTTATGAATGTATTTATTTCTAAAATGAGTTCCTCCGTCGGTGATAATCACTCTCGGCATTCCAAATCTAGTAAAAATATTTTTCATCGTAAATTTTGAAACACTCTTAGCATCACACCTAAGGTAAAGCTTGTGCCTCAATCCATTTGGAAACATAATTAACGACTACTAATATATATGAGTTTCCAAACGAAGGAATAAAATGTCCCATAAAATCTAATCCCCAAACATCAAAAATTTCAACTTCTAATATAAAATTCAGAGGCATTTCATTTTTTCTAGATATATTTTCTACTCTTTGACATTTATCGCAAGTTTTAATATATACGTATACATCTCTAAATAGAGTAGGCCAGTAAAATCCATATTGTAGAATCTTATAAGCGGTTTTATCGATCCCAAAATGTCCTCCAAAATCGAATCATGACATTTTTGAATAATTGGTTCGATTTCTTCATAAGGTACACATCTTCTAATAATTAAATCCTTACATTGCTTATATAAATATGGTTCATCCCAAAAATAGGTTTTCGTATCATGGATGAATTTTTTCTGTTTTTGCAAAGTTAGCATAGGTGGTAAAATATTACTAACTATATAGTTTACTATATCAGCATACCATGGTATTTTCCACTCATTGATATTATATAGTTGTTCATCAGGAAAACTGTCTATAATTTCATTTTCAATATCAGATAATTCATGATTTTCTAATCTTGATAAATGATCCGCAATTTGATTATCAGTTCCTTTCTTATTAACGATCTCAAAATCGAATTCTTGCATTAATAGCATCCATCTAATTATTCTTGGTTTGGAATCTTTCTTTTGTATTAAATATTTGATAGCGAGAATGATCGGTATGCACGATACATTTTTTCCAATCGGATAAGGTCTAAATTTATTAAAACCATATACTACCGCTAATAATTCTCTTTCATGAATCGTATAATTTATTTCAGCATCATTTAGAGTTTTACTAGCATAAGTATATAACTTTAAAAATCTTTTCATATCTTTGCCAAGAACTGCTCTACGAGCATAATCACTAGCATCACACATAAGCTCAAATGGTTTCTCCAAGTTAGGTGAAACTATTATAGGTGCTGTAATTAATTTTTCTTTTAAGAGTTCAAAAGCATTCAGGCATTCGATTGTAAATTCAAATTTCTTGTCCTTTTCGAGAAGTTGGCATAGAGGTTTAGTAATTTTTGAAAAATCTTTTATATAGCGTCTGTAGAATCCAGCATGTCCAAGAAAACTTCTTACCCCTTTTACCGTAGTTGGAGGTGGTAATTTAGCTATAACTTGAATTTTTGCAGGGTCCACTTCCATGCCTTTTCCGAAATTTTATGCCCTAATACAATGCCGCCTGCAACCATAAATTGACATTTCTCCCAATTTAGAACTAAATTTGTTTTCTCACATATTTCTAATACTTTTTCAAGATGAGTTAAGCATGTGTCAAATGATGTTCCAAATACCGAGAAATCATCCATAAATACTTCTATTCCATTGTCAATTAACTTACTAAATATAGACATCATACATCTCCGGAATGTTCTTGGTGCATTACATAATCCAAAAGGCATTCTTCGAAAAGCGAAAGTTCCATAAGGACTAGTAAATGTAGTTTTCTCTTGATCCTCGGGAGCAATTTGTATTTGATGATAACCGGTGTATCCATCTAGAAAACAAAAATGCTTATGTCCGATTAATCTATCTAACATCCGGTGCTAGAAATGGTAAAGGGAAGTGATCTTTCCCGGTGGCGGTATTTAATTTCCTATAATCGATACATATACGCCAACCAAGTAACTTGTCTTATAGGAATAAGATCGTTATTTTCATTGAGCGATGACGGTCACTCCTCCCTTCTTAGGAACACGATGAATTGGGCTTACCCAAGCATCGTCGGAAATAGGATATATAATACCATTATCTAACCATTTTAAATTTTCTTTCTTAACTACTTCTTTCATTATCGGGTTTAATCTCCTTTGGGGATCCGCTTTAGGTTTATGTTCATCATCTAAAATAATTCTATGCATACGGATTGAAGGACTAATTCCTTTAATATCTGCTAAAGTCCAACCAAAAGTTTTCTTATATTTTTTTAAAGTTTCTAAAAGTTTTTGTTCTTGAGATTCGTTTAATGCGAGATGAAATAATAAGCGGTAAAGTTGAAGAATTACCTAAATAAGCATATTTCAAATGATCGGGTAATATTTTTAGCTCAAGTTCGGGAGGTTTAATAATTGATGGAACTATATTCTTGTCAGTGTTTTCAGTATTATCCAAAAATTCAAATCTTTCCTGAATATAATCTAGTTCTTCATTATTATCTTCAATTAATTCAATGTTTTCTTTTTCTAATTTATCTTCGTAATATTCCTTAAAATGTTATTGTTGTAAATGTTCAAGTATTTCCATCCGAAAACATTCATCATCTTTTTCTAGCGCAGGATATTTCATTGATTTTGCAATATTAAATGTAACTTTTTGGTCATTTACTCTCATAGTTAATTCTCCTTTACGAACATCAATCATAGCTTTTCCAGGTAGCTAAAAATGGTCTTCCTAAAATGATAGGAATTTCTTTATCTTCCTCCATATCTAAAACAATAAAATCTACCGGAAGATAAATTTATCCACTTTTATTAACACATCTTCGATAACTCCCTTAGGATAGGTAACCGAACGATCGGCTAATTGAAGGGTTATCGAAGTAGATGTAATTTTTCCTAATCCTAATCTCTTAAAAATCGATAGAGGCATTAGATTGATGCTTGCTCCTAAGTCACACAAAGCTTTTCCATAAAATTTTTCTCCTATAGCGCAGGTATAGTGAAATTACCGAGATCTTTCAATTTTTCAGGAAGCTTCTTCGAATAATAGCACTTACACTCTTCACTAAGTGCGACCGTTTCATTATCAGTGAATTTTCTTTTCTTATTTAGAATATCTTTCATAAATTTTACATAATTTGGCATCTGATCTAAAGCTTCGACAAAAGGTATATTGATTGTTAATTTCTTTAATATTTCAAGGAATTTAGCAAATTGTTTATCTTTTTTATGTTGAGCTAGTCGTTGAGGAAATAGTGGTGGAAGTTTTTCAACAGAAATTTTCATAGGTATTAAAGGATGTTCTAAGTTTGAATCTTGTTGAAGTGTTTCCTTATCAATTTCCACTTCCTCTTTTTGGCTTTCAAGTTCTTTTTGAATTTGAGGTTCTAATTCTTTTCCACTCCTTAGTTGTATTGCTTTAATTTGTTCTTTTCCTTGATCTTTAGGATTTATTTCCACATTACTAGGAAAAGTTCCAGGTATTCTATTATTTAGCGCGAGTAGTAATATGTCCAAGTTGAGTTTCGATATTTTTAATAGATGTTCCTTGAATTTGTAATTGATTTCCTTGAATTTGTAGTTGATTTCCTTGATTTTGTAGTTGATGACCCATATTCAATATTAATTCATCCATAGATAATTTCTTATCTTTGAATTGAGGGTTATTGTTATTAAATCCAGGTGGTAATTAGGTTTATAGTTTGGATTTGCTTGATTAGGTTGATTCATCCATTGTTGATTAGATGTGTTATTCCAATTAAAATTTGGATGAGTTTTCCAACCAGGATTATAATAGTTTTGTCGGCATTATTTTTCGGTTGTGTGTTTTATTTTTGAAAAAGGGGGGTCGCCTAACAGAAATTGTCGGCGAATTTTTAATTTAATTTAAATAAATAATTTGAAAAGTAGTATTTGATTTTGAAAATAATTTTAAATTTGAAAATTTTAAGATATGAAATCAAGCTGATCTCACATCCCGAATAGTTTATATAATCGAGCACCGCATCACAAACTATGTATCTATCTCGAAGAATAGACACACTGTTTGGTGATGAGGCTCGATTAAATAAACTAAAAGATTTGTGACATCCGTTTGGTCTGCGAACCAATTTTATAAGCCGACAAATTCCCCGCTTAATATGAAAGCATTAAACAGGATTTATATTACTCGGGTTCTTAAAATTCCCTATAAGGGCAAGCCCCATAGTTAATTACATCTTAAGTGATGAGAATCACCTAAGAAAACTCTCGATAATAATCAGTAGTTCTGCTCTCAAGAATTTCAAAGTTTAAGTTTTCAAGGGATTGAATATTGGAACTTCAATAGGGAATGGATCAAATTTGGAACATTTTTATTTTGGGGAATTCAAAGGAAGAAAGGAAGGAGAAATCACAGATTCAAAGCGAACTTCGGTAATTTCCCGACTATCCTATTGTTTGGCTTGAATTTAGGAAAGTCCTAATGTTTATTTAATGTTTTGATCTTGCCAATTTTAATTAATTAGGACTTATATTTGTATGATAAAATCATACAAATAGCTTCGAAGATGTGAGGGTTTATGTCGTATCGGACGACTACCTCGGAGTCCTAAGACCGGTTAGGGCTTAATTTACATGACATGATCATGCAAATGCCTAACGAAGAGTTGAGGATTTATGTTGCACTAGTGCAAACTACCTCGAAGTCCTATGGCTTGGTTATTTAGTTCTAAGGAAAGTTTCTGTGAAGTAGACTCGGGTTTTGCCGATGACGATGGCCGTGCTCGCCCACCATGCTCCGAGCTCCTTGTTGTTGCAGAGGTTTAGTTTTAGAAGTCATAAATCGGGAGATGAGAGAAGTGTTCTGGTTTAGAGAAAATCTTAAAATCCAGGTGTTTTTAATATTCTAATTAAACAAATCTTAAAGTTGATTATAACAACACCGGTTAAGATCCCACGGTTCCATCCTTCCGGCATCGTTATTTTTATCGGATTCACTTAGTCCAGATGAATTTGCTCAACTCAACTGAATGAGTTCCACACTTTCATTTAGACCGTGGGAAATCCCGTTAGCAACACGTAGGTTAAATCGTCCGAGGTATTCCCGATCATCCAACAAGACGTTTTAATTTAGTTGTAGTTGTAGTTTTGTCGTTCTGTTTGTGATTAAATTTTGAGTTGTTTTATATTTTGAAATGTTGTGGCGGTGAATTTTATCTTGCAATGACTTTTACTTTAGTTTTGGTTTCGGCTTTAGGGACTATCCTAAAGGTGTGGGTTTTCATGCAACGAGTTGTTTATCATGCAAGAAAAGTAAGTGCGATGCGATTAAATAAATTACAATAAGGTAAATTGCAATAAAATAAAAGCGTACCGGAGGGTCTTCCCGTCATCCCAAGCTGCACTTAAAGCGCAATTAGAATATTTAAGCATTTAAAACAGATTCTCGGTAAAGCTAAGGGAAGGGTTATGGTTTTCTACCAAGTTCCTAATCCTATAGCTAGTCATCTCCTATGACGTCTACGAGTTCTTGTATTTTGGTTTGAGGACGATTTTCTTCATCAAAGAAGAATTAAGTTCAATTGTTCTTATAAATATCCTATCATATCGAGGAAGTGCTTAAGACGAGTCTTAAACATCTTTTTAATATTTCTAGGATTATTTTAAGTCCAAGAGAATTTAATTATACAAATGAATTAATCGTCCGGGAGTTCAAGTTTGTTGTCTTGCTCAGTGAACTAGAACATTTGAATATCCTATAAGTGAAGTAACACTTCACTTAACGCTCCGTTTAGGAGTTATTACAACAAAAGCTTTCGAGGGCAAATGGATGTTCAGGTGGTTTATGATTTAATTTCAGTTAATGGATTTAAGTTTAGAATAGTGTTCAAGTTGTTTTACATTTATTTTTGAATTCTTTATGTCTTAGGTGATGTTATACTTAATTTAATTTAATTTGATGTAATTTAATTTAATGTGGCTTAATTTAATTTAATTCAAGTTAATTTAATATAATATGATTTAATTTAATTTAATTTAATTTGCTTTGATTTAATTTATATTAATTTAATTTAATTTAATTTAATTTAATTTAATTTAATTTAATTTAATGTGTTTTAATTTAATTTAATTTAATTTAATTTAATTTAATTTACTTTAATTTTTAATTTGATTTAATTTAATTTAATTTAATTTGTTTTAATTTAATTTAATTTAATTTAATTTAATTTTTTTAATTTTAATTTAATATTTTATTTTAAAAGGGTTTGATTTAAATAATTTAACTTAAATTTAATTTAATGATTAAGTCTTTTAGCATTTTAAATCTTAAGTTTGAATTATCATTTTAATTAGGAATTAAATATTATTGAGATGATTAATTTAGGGATTCTTAAATTAAAGAATAAATCTCTTCCTAATGACATCCCTATTTTAATAATTCCAAATTTATTATTCTTCCAAATTTAATTAATTATTTTAATTAAAGTTCATTTCAATTATTTTTGAATTGTTTAATAGGTTCCTACCCTTTAATTATTTAAATTTCAATCATCCAAATCAGATTAAGATCAAATATTTTACTCTTTCATTTTATTAAGCCTAAAGTTTTAATTAAGGGTTAAAATTTTAATTACCATTTTGCCCTTCAAGCTTAATAATTTCATAACTCACTAAATTGAGCTCAAATGAATTTGAAATTTTTATGTGACTTCACTCATATGTCAATAAAGACATTAGAGGAGAAAATATGATTTTTCTGTATTTAATTTATTTATGTAATTATTTTTGGTGGAAAATAAGGATTTCCAAGGAAAATTTAACAATATGACCAAGGAAAAGTTTCTGTCCTTAACAAAATTATGGAACATTCCTAATGACCAGAGGACCACTTGGACCAATTTTGGTGATTTTTTGAATTATATTATTTTTATTATAATTATTTTGAGTTTTGGAGTATTAATTAATTTAAAAATAAAATAAAGGTTGAAAAATGAATTTTATATTTTTCAAAAATCTCTCTGATATCAAGGAAATCAGAGAATCAATTTTTATAATTTTCTGATTTTTTTTTGATTTATTAGAATTATTTAAGTGGAAATCCTAGAAAATACATTTTTTAATTTTAAAATTACCTTAGGGCTTTAAAATTTAATATCTCATCATAGAGACTTAAGAAAAATATGGGGTTTGTTCCTAAGTGACTAAAATTCAAAATGTGACATTTCGGTGAATTTTATTATTTTTGTGATTTTTATTATTTTTTAATTATTAAAATATTAAAATAATACAAAAAATCAACTTTTTTTAGAAAATTGAAATTTTAATTTTCTTAAATTCCCCTGATATTAGAGAGACTCCAAAACCAATTTGGTGAATTTTTGAAAAGTATTTTGAAAACTATGAATTTTTAAAGTTTAAATTGGCTAAATGGCTTAATCAGCCCATTTAGTAGGGCTAGCCAAGTCCAATTGACTTCAAATTTTTATGGTGGGTTCCTCTGATCCTAAAGGTCAGTGGAGAATTGATTTCAAGTCAATTTGATGTATGATTAGCTCTAATTAATTAAAGAGCTATTTTGGGTGTTTAAGCCGATTAGGGTTATTTCGAGTGGATTAATTCAAAATCTATTTTTCTAGAGGTCCTACTGGTCATGAGAAACATCACCAAATTTTCCTAGAATTTATTTCACAACATGCTAATTATTGGATTTAAAATACTCAAAACAGTAACATGAATTTGAAAAATCAATAACTTCTCATAGGGATGGCCTCGACTTTGGAAAATTCAGGAAATGTTCCCAAATTCGGAGGCTTCAAAAGCCCTATGGTCTCATGCCATGGTGAATTTCCTATATGCATGGAGAATTAAAACAATGCGGACAGTAAATAAATCATTAAAAATAAAATACTTGATGAAATTAAATGATTTCTTTTCCACATTATTCTCCTCTGTTCACTGAGCAAGAGGGTATTTTTATTTTATTTTTCCGATTTTTCTACACAAAGTTATGCATTTTTGAAGTTTAGGGAATTAAATAAATAAGAAAATACCCTAATTTTCTACTTATCCACGCGGCGCCATGTCATCCTAGGCATCTCCGAAGATCCACGTGGCGTCTTCTGATTCGGCGCCGCCATCTGACTCGGCGATCCAGGGCCCCGCGGGTCACGTACCAACGCGCTGTCCGACTCAATCCAGACCGTCTACTCGATACACGCTCGATCCGACGGCTCATGGTCATCGTCTACGGCCGGTGTGCACCGTGATCGTCGACCTTCTAACCCTAATTTCTCGCTCGATTCTCGACGGATTTTCGTGTTCTTATGCTCTATGGATTCGTCTTGAGGAGACGAACACATCCATACGGTAAACATGTATTTAAATTGACTCGAATTAAATGGAGAATCTCTGTAAGCTCGGGAAGAAGAGTGAGTCCATACCTTTGCTCGGAGAAGTGAAGCTTCGATCTGAGAGTTGTGTCACCTTCGATTGGGTCCAAGCAAGCTCCAGATGAAGTCCCTTGGCCTGGTGAATTGTCTAGCTATGAAAGTGACCACAACCGATCACAAAGCTTGGAGGCTGGGACAATTGGGTGGCCTGGAGATGGGGCTTTCAGTGGGAAACTTCTCCTCTTGGTCTGGTGAAGGTGTAGGACCAGTCAATTTGGGGATTGATCCACTGTGGAGAAGTGTCCTGGTTTTTGTGCTTGAAGTTTGAGCTCGAAATTGAGCTCGAGTTGGAGGAATTGGGTTGGAATCCGGTGGGGATCAAGTGCTCATGTGTGGAGAGTGATGCTGGAATGATTTTGGCGAGTTTCCTTAAGGTTTGGTTCGGCACCTCCCATGGCCGAGAAGGGGTGGTGTTTAAATAGAGGTGGTGGAGAGCCTCGCGGGGATGACCGAGGGTTGGGATCAGCTGCTCTGGGCATGGGAAGAACAGCCATGGTGGCCATTGGGCATGGGGCGGCTCGGCAAGGTGGAATTCCAAAGTTTGGCTCCTCCCGAGGTCTCGACCATGGTGTTTTCCGGCGACACAGTGGGTGGCCGGCCGAGCACCGGTCACCATCTTGTTCGGGTGGGTCGGGGCTGGGGTTTAGTGTAGGCGATTGGCAAATGCCATGTGTAAAAGGCTTGGATTAGAATGGTATGAGAGAAGGCTCATTTTGGCTCAAATTGGTCAACCCATCCCTTTGGGCTAGGTGCACCACCCGAGGCTTGGTTTAGGCTGAAGAGAAAGTGATTTGGCTCGAGCATAATCGGTAGAGGTCAAGTCACCATCCAAGCACGATTAGGCATAAGTATGGTTAAGGGGAATCATGGGAGTGGTTAATCACCTTTAGGAATTAAGGAAAGAGTCTCCTCCTTTTGCCCAAAATGGCATGGTGACATGTAAAGAGGTTCTCATGGCTTCCATGTGGCTCATGCATGGCTTCATGGCTCATCTTTGGCTTGGGAAAAGTTAAGTCGATTTCATGGAAATGGATTTAAGAAAATTTTGGTATTTTGATGGGAATTTGTATGGGGCTTAATTTGGAATGGCTTCATGATGAGTTTTGAAACTTAGGGATTGATTTAATTGAAAATATGGTGTAGAGCAATTGTCGTATGGGTTTTGGATTGATTTTGGCCCTTTGAATTTTGGTGGAGATGGGCTTTAGGAAGGTTTTCATGTAAGTGGGCTTTTAAGTTTCAAAATGGGCTTTTGGGTGGAGATTTTTGCAAAGGGCCATGCCAAATAAATGTTGGGTTTGATTTATGGATGTGTCATGAGTGATTTGAAGCAAGTTGGGAGTGATTTGAGTTTGAATTGGGTTGAATTTAGGCTTCCTTGGTGAATGGGTCAATATAGGTCAAATTGGGCTAACTTGGGCCAATGTTGGGCTAGGGTTGAAATTGATGTAAAATAAATGTTGGGAAATGTTTATGGGAGTGTTTCAAAGAGGTTTTGGCTTTGGTTGAGTTTTGATTTTGGGGTTTGGGCCTATTTGGGCTAGGTTTAGGTTTAGGTCAAAATTGGGCCTTTTAGCTTTGGGTTGAATTTGAGTGGGGTTTGGGTCCAAATTTTGGAAAAATCATGTTAGTGTTTTGTTTGTGGGAATTTTAAGGAAGGTTTAGAAAAGATTTGGAGTTAATTGGAGTTGAATTGGGTTAGTTTGGGTTAGGTTTGGGTCGTGGGTCCAAATTGGGCTTTAAGGCCAAAAGTGAAATTGGATCCCAATGCCAATCAAATTGGGCTTGGATTTGGTCTAGATTGGTTTTGGAGATGTTGAATTGAAGTCTAGAATTGAATTGGACCAGAATTTGAGTCAATTGGGTAGGTTTGGTTTGACATTGGGTTCACTTTGGTTTAAAATGGGTCAAATTGGGGATTTTGACAAAAGTGGGGTAAATTGACAAAATTGGCCCATGGTGTAGTTGAACAAAATGAAATTGGGAATATTTGGGATTTTCTGGAATTTTTTGGGAATTTTCTGAATTTTTGGATTTTTTGGCTAAGAGGGGCATGTTGGGTATTGAGAGGTATTTTTTGGAATTTTTGGTACTTTTGACTATGAATGATCAATTTGAGTAATGTGGGAATGTTTGTGATTGATTTTGAGGAATTTTGGGTAATTTGGAAATTTTGAGAAATTTGGGTAATTTCAAGGGTTTTGGGTAGGCTAAGCGGGTGTAGGGTCCCGGGGGTCAAAAATTGAAAATTTGCAAAATTGAAGATTGGGTGAATGTAAGTGGAATGAAATCATTTTGGTTGAGCCATGAAGCCATATCAAGCCCACATGAGTCATGAAGGGACTCATTTGAGGCACCCACTATGTTGTTCCTAACCCTCTTAGCGAGGGCTTAGGGGTTAAGGACCATCCATGTGAATCACCTTCATGAGTCGGGAGATCAAGTTGGGTATGGGTGTGGTTTTTAGGAGGTGTGTGAAAGTGTAGTGTATAAATGTAGTGTATGTGTAAGTCAGCCCTTCACTGGACCGAGCCACCTGAGGCGGTCCTAAGGCCGAAGAGTCCTATAGGAACTCATCCTTTAAACTTCCACATTTGATTTCAACCCTCTAGGTGATTAGGGGTCTACAGTCAAGTTTGTGGAGTTTGCAGGGAGTTAAGAAGTGGTTTGAATTTCTAAGTGGTGGGTTCCACTTCTAGTCCTCTAAGATTAGTCAAAGGAAAAGCCTAAGGATAGATCCTAAGTACTAAAGAGAAGAAGAAGAGACCTCATCAAAAATGAGGTCAACAAGTTTGAATAAGGGTTATTAGTTCTATTATTAATAGCATTTAAAGTTTCATAATTAGATTGAGATTCTATGATTTGTCCAGATAAGTTTTCTTCTAAAGTAGGAGAGTAGTTCATTCCAAAATGATCTAATTTCTTAGATATAGCGACAATTTGAGAAGCTAACATAGATATTGCATCGTCTTCATGAATGCTGGCTATCTTTTTCGGATTTACTCTATCAGCAGGCCATTGGAAATTATTTGTTGCAATTTCTTCGATTAGTGCATAGGCTTCATCAAATGGTTTATACATTAATGAACCTCCAGCAGCATCATCGATGATTGATCTTAAAGATCCTACTAATCCATTATAAAAGGTTTGAATAATCAGCCAATCCGGTAGCGCATGATGTGGGCATTTCCTAAGAAGTTCCTTAAATCTCTCCCAAGCTTCATATATTGATTCTCCATCTAACTGACAAAAAGAAGTTATATCATTTCTAAACTTAGCGAGTTTTAGATGGTGGAATATATTTGGATAGAAATTTTTGTGATAATTCTCCCCAAGTTTTAATAGATCCAGAGTCTTAACGAATTCAACCACATTTTAGCCTTATCCCTTAATGAAAAAGGAAAAAGTCTAAGTCTTATAGCATCGTCAGATACTCCTTGATATTTAAAAGTAGCACAAAGTTCTAGAAAACTAGTAAGATGTAAGTTAGGATCTTCAGTAGGTGAACCACTAAATTGATTGTTTTGTACCATTTGGATAATTGCAGGTTTAAGTTCAAATGAATTAGCAGCTACATCAGGGTTTTGAATAGTTAAATGAATTTCATCTGATGTAGGGTTGTCATAATCTTATAATGGTCTTTGTTGATTCATATTTTGAATTTCAGGAATATTCGCCATTTGCGTTAAATTTATAATTTGTTTCTTTTGTTTTCTAATTCTTTTAATTGTACGCTCTAATTCAGAATCATAAGGTATTAAATTTTCGTTTCCAAATTTGTGCATACAACTTTAGAATAGATATTAATTTATTTATTATGATTATTTTAAAATAGTCCGTTACTCTAGTAAATTTTTCTTACTTTCCCCGACAACGGCGCCAAAAACTTGACCCACAATTTTATATTATGATATTTTTAATTTAATTGCAACGACGCCAAAAACTTGACCCCGCTATGTTATATGTATAGAATTGTAATTGTTTATGTTGTGGATGCTACGCAAGTATACGTATCGTATCAAGTAATACAGGGCTCTAGTGGAGTCTTGGTTATCGATCCACGGGGAAATAGAAAATTAAATAACAACTAATTTTAAAATAATAATAATAATAATAATTTTAAAATAGTATACGAAAATTTGGAATTCTAAATTTAAGCGCAATAAAGTAAACTAAGTATTTTAATTAGGTAACTTAACTAAGTAGAAAATTAATACTAATTGAAAGTGCAGGAAATTAAACTAATTGCTAAATAAGTCTTAACTATTCAGAAAAAGTATCTTTTCCCTTGTTTAGAAATTTAAGTGATTGATGAATTTAAATAGATAATTTTAAGGTATTGTGACAAATAGGAGAATTCCTATTCTTTACCCTTTGGTCAAGGTGTAAAGAATATTGACTAATCCTATGTTTGATTACCGAATCTGCAGCTTGGTCGGGAGGATACCGATTGCCACTTCGAGCTCCCACATTCCCCTCGCTCTGAGAGCTAACATCTACACTTCGACTCTTAAACAATAGGACCGAATTGAATATTCTAGTCGTCACACTAAAATGCTCAATTCTACGCCCAGGTGATATTATTTCCTATTTATTTGCACCTTCCTTCCAAGGCTTTTGAATTCCCGAATATCCGATGTAATTTTTACTATAGTTGATATTCAACATATTTTAACAAATCAAATGGCCAGTTTGAAAGTAAATTAAGTTTTAAGTAAAAATTATCACAATTTAGTAATATATATAAAAGTACTTCGTTTTAAGTTCATCAAGTCACTTAATTTCATAACGGGAGAAAGACTAATAAACTACTCGAATGCATAGGAACTAAACTAAGCATGGATTTTATTTAAAGTTAAAAACAATAAATACAAATACTTATCTCGATTTATCCCCAAGCAGACTCCTCGCAGTTCCTTTGACTCTTCCTTCCAGTACAGCAAGACTCGCTATAAACTCACTAACTCACTAATTAAGACTCTAAAGACTGCTCACACACATAAATAAAAGACTCTTAAGACACAAATTGACACACCCTTAGAACACACCCTTATAACACACACTTATAAGCTGAATTTCGGCCTCTATATATAGAGGTGAGCAAAGGACCAAGAGGTGTGTAAGCATCCCTTCAAAATGTGTCCGGGTTCGATGTATGCGAGCCATTTGAACTACCTCGCCGTCGGCGACGAACTATTTCGCTGTCGGCGAGGCTTCTAGAAGGTCTTCGAACCGCGCTATCTCGCTGTCGGCGGGCTCGGGCTCGCTGTCAGCGAGACAGTTATAAATCCTTCAGAATTTCTTCCTCGTACCCTCGCCGTCGGCGGGCTCGATCTCGCCGTCGGCGACTCAGCACAAATTGCATTATTTTCTTCCTTTTTGCTCCAAATCCGCTCCTTTTTATGATTTTTGCTTTTATCACCTAAATTCTCCATTCCTGCAACAAAATAAAGAAAATACCTTTCTTTAAAGTGCAATTTCATCAAAAATAGGTATGAATTTCTTAATAAATTTTTCAGTGATCAGTGGGCGTCATGTTGCCTGACACAATATGGCTTTGGTACACCTCTCGATTATTTCACCTAGGTTTCGAGTGAATTCTCTAGAACAAGCATGATTCGTCGTCGAATTTAATCATGTTTCATCTCACAAATGTTTGCATCTTCATCTTGTGCATTCCATGAATTTAAAATACACTTAAAAACCATATGTCTCTGCATGCTCTGTCAATTGGTCACCCACGCTGGCCTGACCGACCATCTTCCATCCACTTGATCGATCAGCGGCCGTTGGCCCAATGTATCATTCGACCATCTTCTGTCGATTTGTTGCCCATTCTGGCCTAATCGACCATCTTTGATCGACATGGTCGATTAGCGTTGCCACTGGCCCGATTGTATCGTTTGACCACCCTTCGGTGATCGACCGTTCACTCCAACTTGATCTACCATCTTCAGTCGATATGATCGATCGACATTGGCACCAGTTCGAATGTAATGGTCAACTACCCTTCGATGATCAGTCGCACACTCTGGCTTGATCAACTATCCTCGGTCCTTTCGATCAATCGATCTCCACCAGTCTATCGGCCGCACACACTATCTTGAATGACCACCACCGGTCTAATCGATCTGTTGATCATTTGTATTTGATATGATGGATTCATCACATGCTTTTTACATTGCCTGCATTAGCATATCCATGCTTGCACACTCTCGTGTACTCGTTAGCATATACCCTTTATGTTCATGACAGGTACCTGTGCCTCCTGACAGTACATTACCTTATGTTCTCTTCGTGGCATCCGTGTGTCATTTTGCACCACATCACATGTGGTTTACACTTGCACTTCCCACCTTCTTGTTTTTGTTTGCGTATCTTCGTGCTTGTTCATGAATTGCATGCTTGAAGTCTTTGCACTTGGATTTGTGTCCTTGCACACTTATATTACATTTCACGCTCCATGTGAATGGATGGCTTGCCACCGAGCCCATCCATTATGTAATCCTTTATAAATAGAATTACATTTATTGACTTCCTACGACACCGCTCCAGGTTGTCGTAGGAATACTTCCGAGTCATTACCTCCTCGACACACTCAACTTTTGAGTGATCGCCTCCTCGACACACTCACTTATCGAGTCATTACCTCCTCAGCACACTCACTCCCGAGTCACTGCCCCCTCGACACACTCATCCTCATTTGTGGAGTATGCATTAGCGTGCATCACTCCTCACTTTCGGCACATTCGTCACTAGTATATGCACCCATATACTAGTGGGTAATATTTACCATCTTTTTGAACGTTTCTACTTTGCTAGTACGATCACATCACACTCGATCGCTTTGCATTTACAAGTGCATTTACGATTATCATGACAATGGCCCTACCTCGTTAGATGAGAGACCTTCTGTTGGTCACAAAGAGATAGCGAGTGTTGCCTACAAGGATGCCTCAGCGGGGCAATACTAGCTATCACGTCGTGATTAACACACATATGTTATGCTAAGGTTTCAATGGATCTAATAAGTGCAACTTAAAATTTTTCTTTATTAGGACCTACTTTCAAATGTGTAAAAAAAAAACTATCTATATTTTTTACGACTTTATGCACCATATTTTCAAAGATTACTTTGAAACTACTTGCATCTTTAGCTTAGACCGTCCATAAGGTCAATGTTTCAAAAGATTTTACAAAACAAGCAGCCAATGACACCCCTTAGAATGAATGGGGTCGGAGACAGAGAACCCTTCAAAACATACACCACTTACTGACATAACCTTGCACTCACTTAGCTGCTATGTTACGACATTACGTTAGATGGTGTGCTAGGCTAAGGACTAGGGTGCTATGTAGTCCTTTTTATGTCCTGACTATAGTTCTCTATTGATTTGGTTGTCCTAGCTAGGCATCACCTTTTGTACTTTTTGCATGCTTGCATGGCTACTGATTTTGAGATATGTGCAGTCGTATATTAGGTTGGTATTCTTAAAGAGAGCCATGCTAAAGCACACACTCACACGTGTAATAGGGAGGAGGAGCAAGAAATGATTATGTTTAAGTATTTTCTATAGGTGCTGCTAAGCTCCTCCCGTCAGACATGACTCATATGCTTTGCATGTATGTTGCTTTTTCTGCTAACCTATTACCGTATAGGTCGAGTCCTTTTTCTACTTTTCCTATGTACCTTTTAGAGTTTTTTAGAAGAGTAAAATAAGGTACGGGCACTAATTCTGAGACACCAGACGGGCGGAACCACGTGATGGGGACCAGGAGCTATTTGCTCGTACATTAATTCTAAATCTTATTGATGTATAAAATTAAGAACAAATGTCTATTTATGCAGTGTTTGACTTTTTTTTTTTTTTTTGATATGTTGCCAACCCAACGATATTGAGCCTTTTATTATTTTGTATTTAACTTATTTTACAATTTTCATTGCATATTTGTCTTCTTGAAATTGGCTTCGCCCTTTTTACCTTGTGCTTTTGTCTATGAACCATGTAGATCATTTAAGCTCTTTTATGACCTAAAATGGTAGACATTTTACAAAATCGTAATAGAAGATTCAAGATTAATAAAAAATTAGGATTAAGAGATTCAAGATTTTTCAAAATTTGTCTTTACTTCCTACATGTTCTTCGAGCAGGATTTTAATTGGGTTGTATTGCATTACTATCACCCAAGTCATATTAATAGATCCTGCACGCTTAGAACATGAATAGATAATTTTATCATTTTGCGCGTCCCGAGAAGAAGTCTCCGAGGTTCTCCAACCTGACTAGCTCGACATAGATTTCTACTTATGTGGTTTTTTAGTGCGTTTATGGTGTTAGTGGCTTCCCTGACCTTAACTGTGAGTAAGTCTTCTGTCGAGAGCATTTTTAGCTTTGTAGCTAGACATCTCTTTTCTTTTAACTCTAGAGATATCCTCACCACTTTAACAAGTCTAAGTCTCAAATATGCTCTTCCTACCTATATAGAGTCATAGGATTAGAGTCTCATTCTTTTGACATTAGGGCTACTGAGGTCCCTTGGATGAAGCAATTCACGGATTACTGACATAGGGGTCTCCAGTTGCTTTGGGTTGATTACCTTCACGATCAGGTAGACCTGAGGTCCTAATAGCTTGGATGACAAATCCATGTTATCCTGAACCAGCTATCTCTACATGATTATGATCACTCCACCCTTCCTTTGCTACACTTTTTTTTAACTTTGTCGCTTCTTTTGATGCCTCATCGATGTCGTCTTTTGGCCCCAATTGCGGATAGGTCTCTGCCTATTTGGGATACTGCGGTTCACCCTATACCCTTATGGTGCAATTTGGATTTGGAAGCATAGCGCTACCCATTTGGGATGTGAGAGACTCACTCTTTGCCATGCGACTTAACAAAAGATTTGAAAGCCACGGGATGTCTCTGTGAGGTAACTCTTCTTCGTGACATCCTAAACTAACCGTCACTTAAGATGTAAGCAAGACACCTCTAATCGAGAGTATTCTTGGGCGCTCACTAAGATGTAATTAACCAAGGGGATATGTTCTCTTGAGAGTTGGCCTTGACCCAAAAGTATGCATACATATATGAATCTCACATTGTGGGTTGCTTCCGTAGAGGTCTTCTTCGCGGATATGTGTCATAGCATTTTCGATATGAACTCGTTTTGGATGTACGCTTTTAGGTTATCACACAAGTTTTAATTCTAAAAGCTATCCACATTCTTTCTCTTGTTTGTCTTCATTGTCGTATGTCTTTACCTTTTGATTTCATTCTTCACCAGATCATTCATATGATCTGGAAGAGAGATTTACTCAGAAAAAAAGAATTATACGACGATAAACAAACTAACGATTCATTCAAAAAATAAAAGAGAGAAAAAGAATGAAAATACCGTTGACTTCAATATAAGCCAAAATGATGCCAACACCAACTATGAGCTATTACAACCACCGACTACAACCTTCATAGCTAACTACTATCTTTGTAGTAGCTGACATTAACCTTTGTAGCTGATTACTTATATTACAGTTTCTAACTATGATTTATATGGGTAACTTCTACTATTATGGTCACCAACTACAACCTTCATAGCTTGCAACTGTATTTGTATAAACCAATTACATCATTTATTGCCGATTATTATTGTTACAACTTCCAAATATAACATCTGTGTCCAACTGTCATTATTGAGACTAACAATTATCTTTATAGCAACCAACTATGATATTTGTGGCCGACTACTATTGTTACATCTTCCAACTACAGTCTCAGTGGCAAATTGTCACTATTGCTGCTACATACTACAAACCTTATGACCAACTATCGCGTTTGTAATAACCAATTGTGACCTTTGTGACCAACTACTGCTGACACAACTTCTAACTGCGACCTTAATGACTATCAACGGCTATTGCAACCGTCGACTACAATCTTTATGATCAATTACTGTCTTTGTAGTAATAAACTACGATATTTGACTAATTATTACTATTACAACTTCCAACTACGATATGTGGCAAATTACTGTTATTATATCATCATTTAAGACTCTATGACAAATTATCGCTACTATAACCTATAACTATTTTTTTAGCCCAATTACGACTATTATATCTAAATTACTATTATACATATATGATTATTAGCTCTGTAAATTATTCTTCTCAAATTTATGAGAAGAATATACATATATACTGAAAATTATGTATTGAATTACTTTGACTAGGCTAAGCCACACGTTTTTATTCCTTCTAGAATTTTTTATTTTATAGGTGCATTCTCTTGTTGTTTTTCTTTTATTTGAGAGCGTATTGAATCTACTTGTAATGTGAAGACAATAAATTATTAATCTATCATTGCAAATCATTCAATATGCAACACTTTTGTTTTTAAAAAGTAAAACATTTATCCATGTCTAGATTTATGACACTTAAAACTTATTGATGCGTGCTGGAAAATTCACGGCGGTAGAGTAAAGAATTATCGTCTTAGCGTTGCACGATAATTCAACACACACTCAGGTAAAAGAAGAGAAGTAACAGAATGAGACATCTGAATTTTTTACGTGGAAAACCCTTGAAAGGGAGAAAAACCACGGGGTCTAGCCCAGTTAAAATAACCTTCTATGAATGATGAGTACACGGGTTCATTCTTCTCCTAAATCTGGGAAGATGGAGTTACAAAATTATACAACCATAATCTGACTGTAGTTCTTAGTGACGTCAGGTTGCAAGAGTCATTGCTGATTATTATGGAGGTAGTGGTCCGTTGTGAGTATTGTAGATGGTTGCTCCAGAAGCGTTGATTGGTCAGAGAAACCATAGAAAGTAGTTGCGGGAGCAGTGGACCACGTAGGTTGTTACTGAAGAGTATTAGTGACGTCAGTAGGCCGCGGGGGCTGGAGTCGGGAGCTGCATGAGCTGATGACCATGTAGGTCATTGGCACATGAACTGTAGTGATGAGCTATGGTGGTGAGCTGATGAGTTGATGCCCACGCATATTAGCGGTAGTCGACGGTGGTCGGCGGTGGTGCTAAGCTGCAGCTTCTCCTCAATGCCTCAGGCTCTCTCTAGGCTTCAGCCTCCCCTCACGTGAGGGTTGGTTCTATTTATAGTACTTTGGGTGCAATTAATGCAACTATTTTGATCAGACGGCGTTTAAAGGGCATTTGATGCTCTTAACGATGACAGAATTGAGTGATCTTGGACTCATTGGATTCGTTTTGTCGAGATGCTCGATTTGAGTATAACATTGCCAGTGTCGGCTTTTGTTTGACCTTTCAAATATGTCCAGAAATCTTCTAAAAATGGTTTAATGACTTGATCTCGGTTTGATTTGACTCGGATTAAACTAGTTTTTATATCATTAAGTTCGTCTCATCGAGTCAGTTAGTTTGACAATAAGTTTGCTGAAATTGGAGGTCTCGATAACTTTTTACCAATATTTAAATGTTTCTTGCTCAAAAGATTGCACCAAGATTCATGTCGTGCCTCGAGATTCGTGCTGGACAATGAAAATTTATCGGTGGCGTATCGGTTACCCCCTATTTTCAGACGAGATTATTTTTATCATCCGAAAATATTCAGATCTGAAGTATATGCATGCATGTGTGTAAACATTTTTCGTATTAATTTTCTAAATATTCCCAAAAACATTTATTTGTTCTGTCACACCGTCTTTTTGGTTTAATAATACTTTAATTTACTTTAATAATCCTCTTAATTATATGAATGAGTGATATGACTCCAACGTAAATTTTTTGTTCTAGATGAAAGAAAGCAGTTTCAACACACACAGATAAATAAATAAATAAATAAATAAATATATATATATATATATATAATTTATTTAATGATTTTAATTAATTTCGTATCATAAATACATAACTTGAAAAGTCAAAGAAAAAGGAAAAGGAAATGAGTTTTTTTTTATAATACTGAGTATTTAATTATTGAACTCTTTTTTGAGTCTATTTAATAACAAGTATTTAATGTTTGAATACCTTTTTGAGCCTATAAATAGGCCTAAAGGATGGGGGTAGAATCGTCACGGCTCGTGTGGTAGAACGTCGTGTTCGCGCGTTGTAGCGGAGCGTTGCGGTGATTCAACGCAGAGTGTTACATATGTATATAAATAAATAAATAAATAAATATATATATATATATATATATATATATATATATAAAATTTATTTAATGATTCTAATTAATTTCGTATCATAAATACATAACTTGAAAAGTCAAAGAAGGAGGAAAAGGAAATGAGTTTTTTTTAATAATGAATATTTAATTATTGCACTCCTTTTTTAGTCTATTTAATAACAAATATTTAATGTTTGAATACCTTTTTTGAGCCTATAAATAGAAAAATTATTGCTTCCGGACAGCATACGCAAAGTTACGTCCGGACTCCAATTATATGACTACACATATTCGTGTCGGCCTCATCCCTCAAAACACAAAAATACAACTGCGGGTTGTATTGGAATATTCCGGAATACTACCATAATACAACCGACAAAGTTAATCACGCGGCCCGACCCGACCCAATTTTTTCAACAGAAATAAAACCGTGGTTGTATTCAAATATTCTGCGATTTTATTGGAATATTCCCCAGTTTTATTGTGGTTGTATTCCGGTAATACAATACAATCGCGGAATATTCGAATACAACCACAGTTGTATTCAAATATTCCGCTGCTTTATTGGAATATTCTCAGCTGTATTATGGTAGCATTCCAGAATATTCCAATACAACCCGTGGTAGTATTTTTATGTTTTGAGGGATGAAACCAACACAAACACGTATCGTCGTATAATTGAAGTCCGAACAGAATTTTGCGTACGCTGTCCGGACGCAATAATTTTTCTAAAGGATGGGGGTAGAATCGCCGTGGCTCGTTGTGGCAGAACGTCGTGGCAGTGCGTTGTGGCGGAGCGTTACGGTGATTCAACATAGAGTGTTACATATGTAAATACATAAGAATTGTGTGAGATACACATTTTGTTTTTTTCATTAAGCATACAAAGTCAAATATGAAGAAACAACAAAAATTTAGAGCTCCGCTATTTTATTCGATCAATAATAGTGAAAGTCAACCCTGGTAGAGAAATATGGGTGAGCGGAAGCTGTATTTGATCCGCAGACTGCGACTGAGATCGAGACGAGGTCGAGGAAGGAGATAGAATCGAGTAATCTGTAGAGGAAATTCAAAAGGAGACGATCTCAACAGATGGCGAAGCTTCAAAGTTGGCGGAAGGCTTACGGAGCCCTCAAGGATTCTACCACCGTTAGCATCGCGAATCTCAACAGCGATTTCAAGGTCCTGATCTGCAAAACCCTTCTGCTGATTTACGCGGGGTTTGGTTGCCTATTTTTAGGATTATAGTAAATCTACCAAACGCAGTTTCATGGTCGCTAAATCCGTCCGTCCTCCAAATCCAAAATTTTCTCCGTCGTAACTTAATCCCGGGTTTGCTAAATCTGATCGGGAGATGGATGGAGGATGAATCTGTGCCTTGTATCGAAAGAAATTGCGCTCGTCTCACAGGGAAGGTAGAAGGGAATTGCTGGCATGGTCGGTAGCCGCACAGCAGAAAGCCACTATTCTTGTCGCTTGTCGCAACGCGATTGCGTGACTCCCAATTTCTGTGGTACGTTGCCTCTCTCGTTGTCGGGTAGCACATCGATGACTCTCTAGTTTGTTTATTGTAAGTCTTCACAGAACGGAGCCTTCCAGTTGCTCCTCCCATTCATCGCCGCTCCTTGATTACAATTAGCCAAATTAGTGATAAAGTTTGCTGATATGCTTTTCCTATTTACTAAAATATATTTTACATCGCATACTTATTACACTATTTATAGTTACTCGCTGCACTGGTTTGATTTTGCTCATCTCGTTAAGGATGTTGTCATGAATATTGCTTTGCTCAATTTAACTTTCATTTTACAATGAGATACCAAATAATCTTCTAGTTATGTCTTGCAAAAAAATGTGATAAATTAAGAATAAATGTGTTATTTGCATTCTCTCACTTGACTATTGAAGAAATGCGTTACAATGAAACTTTATTAAAGAGGGTTCTTAGATTTATTTAAGGTTTCTTGCACATTCTTTATTTATTTCTAATTCACTTTAGGAGGAAAATGATTATATTTTATTGCTTAAGAATATTGTCTCATCTCTTTTAAATGAGTTTTGCAATAATTTTAATTTCACGAGGAGATTGGCTCAGTGCAAATGTGAAAACTGATAGTTGAGTATCATTCATTTTTTACACTTTGATGGAAGCAAAATCTCTTTATACCATGTAATTGCATCTATAATTTGTTGAGTTCAGTATTATTTGTAATGTTATCCAGAATATTTCCTTTACATTTAATTGTGATAGTTTTTTTTTTTTTGAGTCGTATTAACAATTTATCCTTTGCTATTGAAGAAGAAATGATTTTTTAGATTATGCCAATAATCACTTGGAAATTCATGTTTAGCATAAATTTTTCTTCATTACAGGATGTAGGATGAAATTGATTCTCAGATGTTTTTGATCTATTTTGTTTCTTAACTTTGTGATTTGTTTAGTAGTAGTAGCTCTAGTGACAGAGTTGTAACTATGGATGATCAAATTATTAAATGGTGTGAATGTTGTAGATATCTCGGGTCTATTGTTTAAAGTGATGGTGATATAGATGGGGATTTATTAGTAGAATTCAAGTTGGTTGGTTGAAGTGGAGGAATGCTTCGGGCCTATTGTGTGATAGAAAAGTACCATTTAGACTGAAGGAAAGTTTTATAAGATGGTAGTGCGACTTGCAATGCTTTATGGCGCTGAATGTTGGCCTTTAAAAGCGAAGCATAAAACTAAGTTAAGTGTTGTTGAGATGAGAATGATTAGGTGGATGAGTGGCTTTACATTTAGAAACAAAATGCAAAATTAATATATCCATGATAGGGTTGGTGTAGCTCCAGCGACATACAAAATTAGAGAGAGTCGTCTTAGATGGTTTGGTCACATTAAACGTCGACCATCTGCTGATCCAGTTAAGAGAGTAGATGCTTTAGATTTGACTTATATTCAGAGGTAGACCTAGAAAGACTTAGGCATATTGTATAAAAAATGATCTTAATTTGTTAGAATTAAATGAAAGTATGACACTCAATAGGACGCTGTGAGAAAAAGGATTCATGTAGCCGACCCAACTTAGTGGGATAAAGGTTTGTAGTCGTCATCGTTGTTGTTGTATTCTAAGTTTTCACACTTCATATTCTCCCTTTTATTCATTTACCTACATATTAAAGTTTTACATCGCATACTTACAGATGTCGAAGCACATGAGCTTGATAATTGTTATGAATTTTATTGTTCCTTATTGTTATATGCATTTTGTATCTCTTCTTAGAGTATTTTAGCATTTTATAGAAGTTTTTCTTTTTAAATATTTTTAATGAGAGATTACTTTAGCCAATGGAAATGTCCATAAGGATTTTTCTGGAGCCAAAGAAAAACGTCTGTAAAATAAGTCATTGAGTTATTGAAAATTTTATTTGGCGTCTCTAATGATGTTGAGCCTAAAAGAAAGATTAAAATTTTCTTGCTAAACTTAAAATAAAAGATACACGTTTCTTATATTATTGCTTTATTGTTTTTGATGGTTAGTAGAATTCCATGGTTCTTATTAGTCCACGAGTTTTAATAGAATTAAATGTTTACATATACTTAACATTAAAACGATATATTTTTGAAAATAAAATTAACTGAATATAATTAACTCTGAAGAATTTGCGTGCAATGACAATCAGACTACAACTGTTAAACATATTAAACATAACATTAAGATTACTCCTAAAATAACAGACATCAAATATATGACATGATAATTTATGTGATCACGAATCTTCAAATATTATTTACATGTATCAATAGAGTATGTAAAATTAAAAATAATATTATTTCTTTACAAAGCTAACGTTTTAAATTGGTCATATTTTTATTGTCATATGAAGTTAACTTTGTTAACTTTGATCATCCTATAGTGATGAAGAGCATAAAAAAAAAATCAATGTAGCAGTTCAATTTCAATACCGTCACCTGAATAAAATATTTCAAGTTTTACTGGAAAGATCAATGGTGCAACCGAAACTCCAAAATGATCGAAAAAACATAATAAGATTCTTGCAGAGTTACTTCTTGAACAATTTCAATATGAAAATATATCAGAATGTAGACGGATGAGAGAAAATTGGGTTTTAGTGGTCGAGGAACTAAACAAACGTTTGTATATCACTCATACAGAGGCAGTGGTGATGACACATTTAAAAGATATGAAAGTTGATTTTCGGACGTTGTATGAGCTCTTGAATCGTAATGGTTGGGGTTGAGATGAAGATCTGCATATCCCAATAAAATTGATGAAATTTGATATGAGATAATGTAGACAACTGATCATATTAATTATTTCTGCACAATTAACCGAACTTATACGAGATTTTAATTATTAACAAATTTTTATAAGAGACGCCAAAATTGGATCGATTTTGAAGAAATTATTTCCACTAATACAAGATTCTTAAGAGGATCTGTGCAGATAATACGAGGGCAGGTAATTGAGTCATAAGTTCCAACTAAGAGCCCTACCTAGATCAGATTAAAGAAGAGAAAATGAATACGCTTATTGATGATTTTATGTCAGTGAATGGAGTAGCCATTCTCAATGAGATAATTGTGCTTGCTCAAGCACCAGATGTTTAAATGAACAAAGATGTGATAAAATAGTCATCAACCAGAGTCTGTCCTAACAAAAAAAAAACTAATATTGATATTATAACAATAGATAAATGAGAACAACCGCAAGAGTTTGTTCATGAAGCAACCAATGCTCGAGTATACACAATTTGAGTATTTTGCTTTTCTTTTATATTTTTGTTTGTTTGGGCGAACTCTTTTTGTTGATTGTTTGGTACCACTCGGTTGACTAATTGATAATTGTATTATCACATTTTCATTCATTTGAACATCCCGTGTTTGGGCAAACACAATTATCTCATTGTGAAAGACTACTCTATTTGCGAACATAAAAACATCAATAAACATAATAATTTCCTCTTCTTTAGTCTACTTAGCTCATAGTTGGAACGTATGACTCCATTACTAGTTTCTATACTATTAGATCATCTCAAAATCTTGTACTGTTGCAAAGAATTTCTTCAAAATCGCGTCAATTTTGGATTTTCCTATAAAAATTGTTAATAATTGAATTCTTGTATAAGTTCGACTAATTATGTTAAAATATTTAATATGATTAATTACTTATATGATCTCTTCCCAACTTTCATCACTTGTTATCGGGATATGCAGATCTTCATCCTAACCCCAACCACTATAATTCAAGAGCTGATACAACATCTTAAAATTGGTCTTCATATTTTTGAAATTTGTCATCACTGTTGTCTCTGCATAAGTGGTACCTAAACGTTTGCTTAGTGTTTCAACCACTTAAGCCCAATTTTCCCTCAATATACTTTCTGACGTATTTCCAGATTGAAATTATTCGAGAAACAACTTTGCAAGAATATTATTATATTCTTCCGATCATTTTGGTGTTCTGGTTGCACTATTAATCTTTTCAATAAGGATTGAAATAATTTTTTATAATGATGATTTTAAAATTTAACTGTTACATTGACTAAATCTCTTTTTGAAATACTCTTTATTATTATAGAATAATTAAAATTAACAAAGTTAACTTCATGTGACAATAAAAAATATGATTAATTTGAAATGTTAACTTTGTGAAAAAATAATATCAATTTTAATTTTATTTTTTCTTATTTGAGATGTGTATTTGATGATCTGCATGTAGATGATATTCGATGATTCATATCACTTAAATTATTGTTTTGTCATATGCTCGATGTTTGTTACTTTAGGAGCAATCTTAATGCTATGATTAACAATTATAGTTTGATTGTCATTGCTTGTAACTTCTTCAGAATTAATCATACTCAGTTCGCCATATTTTTAAAATTATATCATTTTAATGTTAAGTACATATAGACATTTAATTCTATTAAAGTTTACGCAGACTGATAAAATTTAAAATATAAATTCTACTAACAAGCATCATAAACAATTAAAATAATATTATAAGAAATATTCATCTTTTTTTTTAAGATTAGCTATGAAAATTTAGTCTTTCGTTTGGGCTTAAGACCATCATATACACCAAACCATTTTTTTCAATAACTCCATAGCTTATTTTATAGACCATTTTCTTTGACTCAAGTCCTTATCAATATTCCATGGGTTAAAGTAATGCCTTATTAAAAATATTAAAAAGAAAAACTATTATAAGATGCTAGATTATTCTATGATTAGATACAAAATCCATATTACAATAAAGAATAGTAAAATCTATAAAAATTGCTAAGTTCATGTACTTTGACATCCATAAGTATGCGATGTAAACCTTCAATATGTAGGTAAATGAATAAATGAGAGAATATAAAGTGCGAAAGCTTAGAATATTAAATGAATGGATGGAATCATACATGCTTAACATCAAAGGAGCTATATGAAGTACAAAGTCAAGAAACAAAATAAAGCAAAAAACATCTGAGAGTTAGTTTCATTCTACATCCTATAAAGGAGAACATGTTATGCTAAACATGAAATTTCCAAATGATTGTTGACACAATATAAAAAATTATTTCTTATTCAATAGTAAAAAATAAACTATTGATACGACTCAAAAAAAAAAACTATCACAATCAAATGTAAAGGAAATATTCCGAATAATATTGTAAATGATACTGAGTTCTACAATGTATTGAAGCAATTACACGGTAAATGATGATTTTACTTTTACCAGTTGATAAAAAATGATGATACTCAGTTATCATTCTCTACAGTTGAATTAAGCCATCCTCTCATGAAATGAAAAGTGTTATAAATCTCAATTGGAAAAAAGCAGTCAATTTTCTCAAGCAACAAAATATAACCATTTTTCTCATGAAGTGGATTGACAATAAATAAAGAATACGTAAAAATCCTTAAATAAAGCCAAGAAACCCTTCAAAAAAACTTCATTTTATCATATCTTTTCAATAGGCAAGGGAGGGAATGCAAATAACACATTTATTCTTAGCTTAACATATTTTTTTTGCATGCCATAACTATAAGGTTATTTGGTATGTTACTATATAATGAATGTTACAATTGTGCAAAAAAAATTTCTTGACAATATCCTTAACGAGAGGAGCAAAATGAAACTAGTGCCGCAAGTAAGTATAAATAGTGTAGTTAATAATTATGCGATGTCAAATAGATTTTAGCTAATAAGAAATAGATATCAACAATTTTTTATTACTGATTTGGCTAATTAGAATCAAATGAGTGACAATGAATTGGAGGAGCAGCTGACAATGCTACGTTCTGTGGAGACTTATAATCAACAAACCAGAGAGCTATTGATGTGTTAACTTACGACGATAGAGGAGACGTGCAACGACGAGGAAGGCCATGTGCGACAAAGGTGACAACAACACAAAAAGGCAGATCAGTCAGGCGATCGCGTAGTGACAAGCGACGAGAGTAGCGACTTTCTCCTGTGCGGTGACCGACGATGCAAGCAATACCCTTAGTTCTTCCCCATGCGATGAGCTACGAAGGAAGAGATGAGCTTGGGAAGAGACGAGGCACATGTTTGTCCTCCTTAAATCCACCTTCCATTCAGATTTAATATATCTTGAATTTACGTTTGGACGAGGGAAAATTTGGATTTTGAGGGCAACCCCAAAATTGTGTTTGATTGTTTTGTGCTAAATACACACGGTAATCCTATTATAAAATATGCTGCCAAACACGCTCTTAGAAATGTATTTTCGCCTATTAAGGATGATCTTTTAACTTCTCGCTTGGCTACTTTCTCTAGGAGCTGGATGTCGCCATCATCAAAGCCACCAATCATGTTGAGTGCCCACCGAAGGAGAGGCACATCAGAAGTGAGTCCCTTTACTAATTTGATCATATAGACGTCTGGTGATCCAAAATTTTAGGGTTTTCTTTGCTGTCTAATTTATTATTTTTTGTTATTGTTTTTGTTTCCAGAAATCTTGGTCATTTCTGGCATATCACGCCCTCGGGCTGATGTAGCTTATTGCATACGTGCTCTTGCGAGACGTCTCACTAAGACTCACAATTGGACGGTACGCATACTTATAACACAATTTTAACTTTTAAAAATTGAAAATGCATTTTTTTGTGCATGGTAAGGTGGTATGCAAGCAAAAAGTGAAGTTTAGATATACATAAGAATTGAGTGGTAAGTATGTAAAATTTTCTAGTTTCTTTTGATTGTTTATTTGGAGTAGTGGACATGGGGCTGTACAATTGGATTGGAGCTTACATGTGGAATATATTAGAATGCTAATCTTGCCACAATGTTTTTTAACTTGACTATGCTTTGCAAACTATTATAAACTTTCTAAAAAGTACTAAACGTAGATGAAATTTAAATTATACAACCAACTTGAGATTAATGGTCGGTTTGGGTTGGTTGTAGTTTTTTTATGAAGGCGGCTGTAAATAAGTTGTAGGAAAAATAACTTTTTTCAAAGCGTAAAGTGCAATGTGATGTACAAGACTTTATTTTTGCTTCAAATCAAAAAGAGGCGAAGTGGTGTTTTATCAACTGAAGCGCTGATAAGTTATATAAAACTATTAATGTATAAATACCTTCATTAACATTTATAAAATGTTAATGATGATCTAAAAGCTGATATAAAATAGTAAAGAATGTGGTGTAATACCTACTTGAATGTAAATATTGAGGGTGAACCTGCAAATTAAAATTTTGAACAATTTTTGATAGTTTGTTTCAATAATTAAACATAATTGCCAAAAAAAATTATAACTCAAAATAAAATCTAAAATTTAAAGCATAAATAAACAATCAAATTCTCATGTTTTATAAAACAACTAAATAAATCAAGTGGTCCTTTATTCCATCTTTCTAAATTGTGAACCGGATGGACCGTTTTGTTTCAACGCTACAAAGTGCACTTCAGCGAAGCAAGGCGAGCGTCACAAGCGTCGCTTTGCTTTGCACGTGAATTGTGCTTTTAAAAACATTGGTTGTGATGTTATAAATATTTTTTTTCAAAGAAGTTAGACATCATACTTTTTTTATATCTATCACATTTTAGCATATTTGATTGTAAAAAATAACTTTCCACCATAAAATTTTTTAGAAATTAGCAAGAAAGTTGAAGCCAATCACAACTGTGGTGGAAAAGCAACACAATGAGAAATCTGACTTAAACAAGCCCTAAATTGCAAATAGTAATGGGATTCATCAATTCCAACGTTATGAATTTCATGTATCAATGTAATGGACATATTGTTACTCCACTTTGTAGATCGTCATGTTAAATGCAACCTAAGTACCCTTATTCTGTACTGATTTCATCATCTCATCTTTGGTTTTAATCCTTTGAATATTGAATAGTCTGCCATGGCAGTATTCAAGTCATTGGAGGAGATGAATTTTATTTTTTTAGTAAAATGGTTTTTTTAGGCTCTTGTACTAGTGCTATTTATTGTCAGTAATGTTCGCAAAAATATTTTTTGGATGCACAATTATGTATTTAATTACAATATCTTTTGGATGGGGAATCAATGACTTTCAAGTGAGATATTGAGAAGTTGCCAATTTTGATTTTTTGTAACTATCAGGACTAAAACATTTGAATTGCTAATGAAATATCAAATCCCTTTCAAACTCATTTGTTCTTTTTGGTTACAAATTTATCGAGTGTGGTGCGATTACATAAGGCGATTTTTGTTTGAAGTTTTATCTTTTTATTGAGATGTAAGCTCAATCTTCTATCTGATGATTTCTAATCCTGTTCTTTTCATCTGCTCGTATTGTAATTGATTTTGCTTTTTTGAGTAGGATTTGATCAATTCTACCACCTTGCAAATTGGTCTTATTGGAATTTGAATTTTAATCTGTGTAATGCTTTATTTGATCATGAAATTCACATAAATTTTTTATTCTTGGTGGTTATTAGATCCCTTGGTGTGAGCTTTATGCGTTTTTTGGTTTTCATTAAAAACGGTAATTTTGTTTAAACTAATGTTGATTGATTGAATTTTTTATATCTTTTATGAGCATTTCTATGCATTTTGTCCTAGATTTGCATAAGAAAAGCCTTAGTCTCGAAGAAATTTAACATCTTATCAGATATCAGAGTTGATTGCTACATCGTCATAGCAATTTAAAGTAGTATGTTCAAATGGGTCATTACAACACAATAAAGCTACCATTTGAACAAGAATGGAGAAGTTATGGTTCTAAACAACTAAATAACTAGCATGAGGTTCAAATTATGTTCTCCCATTTGATGGATGGTTATTATAGAGAAATTTAACTTGGATTTATAATTTGAAATATTTCTTTGAATGTTACAATCTGTTTCATTCTCAGTGATATGAATGTACTATAATATTTTTAGAATATGCTTAATTATTTGGTAAAGTTGATACTATATGATCTACATGGGTTGATTTGATACAAAAGCTTAAGGAATAATATTTTTCATTTGATGATTAAAATGGTGTATTGCATGATCGATTTAAGAGCTGTAAACAAAGTGATACCAGAGTTAACCCAAATCACGACTCAAAAATACTAATATTATTGCTGACTTAATTGTTTATACAATGAAGACTCAAAAATAAAAGAAAACAACCACACAAAGCAAAGGTGTAAGTGATTGCAAAGAAACAATACAATAAGGACGATAACAATGATCCCCGTGAGTAGGAGCTCCAGAGTGAAAGAGTAGGGTCTGGGTGGCTGCGGTGAAGGCCAGGGGAGGGGAGAAATATCTTGCTGTTGTTGAAGGAGGAGGAAGGTGAGGAAGCAAGGCAGCGATTGTGGAAATGTCGAACTGCAGTGGGAGGAAGCGGTGAACGTTGTTAGTGGTTAGAATCTAGTTGGGCAGTGAACGGAGGCTTGCAGGAGGCAGGGAAGATCACGGTGGCCTATAGGGACAGGGAGTAGAGAGCTGGCCTGGTGGGGCAAGGACGAGAATAAAGGGGTTGCGGTCTGCTGGTGGCAGAGAGGAGGGTTGCTGCCTGCTGAAAGGAGGGCGCCAACTTGCTGGATCAGCGAGGACGGGTTGCGACCTGCAGGGATGAGGGCAACAGCTTGCTGAAGCAGGTAGGAGAGGGTACGACCTTCTAGGAGGAGGGCGACAACTGGCCAGGCAGGGAGGAGGGTTGTGGTCTGCTGGGAGGAGGGCGACAACCTGCTTGAGCAGAGCGGAGGGGCTGCGGCCTGCTGGAGGAGTGAGGAGGGGCTGTGGCCTGCTGGGAGGAGGGTGGCAACTTGCTGGAGAAGGGAGGAGGGGCGCGTCCTGTTGGGAGGAGGGCGACAACTGGCTGGAGGAAGTGGAACGTCGGGGATAGTCACCATCTAGGATGAGTTACAGCCGGAGCTCTTCCTCATCGTCAGATACAACCCTCAAGAGGGAAAAACACCTAGGCAAAGCCTGAATTCAGATGAAAAAAAAGTCCCCTAACTCTAAGCACATGAATCCCCTATTTGTAATGAGGGCTAGGATTTATTTTAGGAAATATCTTAAAATAAGAAAGAAGAATAAAATTTAATCAAAATTTCAGATTAGGCAAGGATTAATAAAGTGAGGGAAATTCAAATTAAGCAAGGGTGAATAAAAGTAATCAAAATTCAGAATTTGGAAAGAACTTATAATAGGAAGGTGTTGGGAAAGAAAGGGTGAGAGGGAGAGAAAGGAAACGGTGAGGGGAGAGAAATGAAAGGGTGAGAAGGAGAGAAAGGAAACAGGGTGAGGACTAGTCGGTCTTGCATGGCTGGACCGAATCCCAGGCCGCTCCTCCTATAGCCCCGTGTCAACAAGTGTTTATTTGTTTTCTTACATAGTCTGCAAAATTTAAAAGCCTTATGGATAAATATTATTTCATTGAAGGATAAAATTTGTTTAGGGATCATTATGCAACGTATATTTATTTCAATGAAGGTTTTAACTCTTAAGTGAAATATTAGGGATGGCTTTAGCTACATTAAGCAAAAGGCATACATGGGGCTTTAATATAAAGATTTAATTATTTAAGAAATATTCTAATTGTCATCCTCTTAGGATTACTACATCGGGGCTTATTGTCTCGTTAGAAATTTTTTATCTTCTCCTCTAGAGCTCGTCGAATGTGCACTATCACATGAATTATTTCTGAATGAATTTAATGATATTAAAGCGACAACATTTTTGAGATTTTTTGTTGGGGCATTTACAAACATACCACCCAAAAATATCTAATACCAAAAATTTAATTATTATATTTATGTCTTTCAAATCTTTCATATCACATAAAAATTCCACTGTTTTAACTTTAAAAAGTGAAATACACATTTTCGTGGCCAGGTACTATGTAAAAATGAAAGTTTAGGCATTAGATATGTAAATACATAAGAATTGATGCAATACATGATTTAATTTGTAAAACATGTATCTAACTTTGACATTGGTGAATATGAGTATGAACCTATAATAAATGACGTCGAGAACGTCAAAAATTGACTAAGAATCATAGTCCAAATTTGGAATTGAACATGATTATGAGAAATGAAAAATATGAACCTTAATCTATATTAGAAATGTAGCTTAAACCTAAAATCATGTCCAAACCTAAAATTGCCATCAGAATCTATATCTATTCCATAATATGAACCTAAAATAATCTTGCTGGTTGTAGCTGATAAATCAATTCTAGTGTTTTAAACACTTGAATAATTATTAAGGAATTATTGATGCAAGAAACTCTCTGACTTTTTTTTTTTTGGTTTTTAATTTTTTGTTATTGACAGAATCATAAAATTATCCTTAGGGAAAAAGATAAAATTGCATTTATGTGTCTAATAATTATTTTATGATAAAAAGAAACTTGAAGCATAAAACTCCATTTATCTAGTTAAATGTAAAAGTGTATGACTCATAACAATTGATTTTTAAGAAATACAAGTAGGTTTTTCTTAAATTTGTTTTCCTTCTATTTGTATATCATATTTGTGTGGTTTGTCTGCTTTGGTATTCTTTATCATTTTGTCCTCTCGTAATTAATTGTACTATTTGTTAGTATTCCTTAAGAAATATTGTTTACATAGCATTTTTAATTTCTTGTTTCACATCAATTTATTCGATTGCATGATTTATGTTAAAATATTCATTGATAATTTCATTATTAATTATGGCAATCATAAGTCTATTGCTGATGCCAATATGCAATATGTGGAATTTAATCTAGATGATAAAGTAACATATGTCAGAATCCTAACAAATTTTTTTGTGGGAGCATTTAAGAAAATAATTTTTTGGATGGCTAGACCTTATAAAATTATATTGCAATTTAGGTTGAATGCTTATTAAATTAAAAAATTTCAATCTTTAATGCATCTGATTGACTTTGTTTCATGAATGTACTTCCAATATATTAGAATCTTCTTCTTTCCATATCAACCTTCTGAATTCATATTCAACACTCCTTAGACATCTCTGCACGTCTTATTTAAATAACTATTTTAAATGATGGGTTTTTGTCTAATACTTATCACGTTGAATGGCACAGTAGATCTACTTGTGATGATGCATTTACCAAAAAACATGATATTTATGCCAAATTTCTTGACAAATATCAAATGCTTCTTAATTGGCCGAAGTCTTATTGAGATTGGTTGAATGACTCAACTCTTAAAGTCTTTTTGAAAATGAAAAATCATTTGCATTGAGATGTGCAATGTAACGATCTTAGTAATATTGTTTATTTTGATTTTATTTTAATTTTCTTAATTTTATGATGTTTGAAAACCCACCTATGATGATTCTCTTTTGAGAACGAGTTATGTTATCTTATCTACTTGCGATTAAGGTAACTTATTTCTTTTTTTTGCATAATTTTGTACTATAGCATGCATCAGGGAAGTAATAACTTGTGGCTATTTGTATTGTAGCAGGAATCATTTATTTGTTGCCCATTTATTTAGGCATCGTTGCAAGGATTTAGAATCATTGACTTTTAGATTTCTATGATTTTGAGAAGTGGCTAATCTTAGGGGCTTTGGGGTTTTAAACAGGAGTACTAATGCATGAAAAACAATCATCTAAATGTTTATAAAATTGAAAGATTTGCATACAAACCGCACAATTCCTATAATTTACATAAGACCTAAACTTCAATTTTTACATACTTGCCACATTAACCTATGCATGAAAAAGTGCATTTCACTCGTAAAAGTTAAAATGGTGGTATTTTTAACGTGATATATGTAAACACCCCAATAAAATTTCATATTTCTCTCAAATTGTGTGCGCTTGTTAAAAGTTAATTCTTGGTATGCGATGCAAGTGTTCATAACTTCTTGGAAGCTTTCTCTCACACCATCGAGGGCAGGATCATTTATTGGCCACTGTTCTGTTTCTTTTCATCTACATTATTTGTTTGTGGTTTTGTGTGTATTATTAATATTTGTTCAAATCTTCTATTAAATTTCATTTCTATTACGGTATCAAAGCATGAAATTTTAGTTGTATGATTTTATTCCTCCTTGAATTTTACATCTTTTTTGCTTTTGAATTATTTTTAATTTGTGGAGCACGCTGTATTTGCTTTTTAATTTTTCAGCAACTGAGATAACCTTTTGCCTAAACTATAGTTTATGCATTTCCAATTTTGATTTTTTGTTCGCGTTATAGTGCATCTAGATTCGTGCTTGAGAAACCCAGAACTATATGACGACCCACATCATTATAATTACACTAGTCATAAAGTCATCAATTACTAACAATAACTTGAATGATGGAGATGTATGGTACTGTGTAATCACAGACTTATGGGTTGTGAACCCCAAGATTTTATATTTTAATCTTTATTAAAAAGAAACATGTTTGAATAATAAATTATAATAAAAAAAATGAAATAAACCTTGTGGGAAATCAGAGAAGAGGAAAATTATTCTGTATTTTATTACTTTGAATTGGTAATACAAGTTGTTATATAGTATGGAGATTCATGATGAATAAAAGTAAAACTATCTACCCAATTCCTTGATTTAAGGGATTACAAATTAATACAAATTAATACAAATTGATTCTTAATTTATTCTCCCAATCTATTTACATGATAAATCCGAAAACTTCAACACTCTCCTGTCGATGGAATAGATGTCTTCCATTCTCGACTTGGATACAATATCGTGAAACTCAATTATTATCAGCTTTGTTAGAAAATCAGTAGCTTGTTTTTCCGATGGAACATAAGACATACATACTAACCTCTTCCTCCAAGTTTCTTTGATGAAATATCTATCAATTTCGATATGCCATTGTCTATCGTGCTGTATAGGGTTATGAAGCTATATTAATAGAAATACAAGAGAAACTATAGGACTCTCCCGTTGGACTCTTAAATCATCGAAATATAATTTTCAACGCACGTAATTCACATAATCCTCGAGCAATAGCTCAATTCTCGATCTCATCGGATGACCTCGCAACTACATTCACGCTTCTGCTCTTCCATGTCACTTGGGTTGCTTCCAAGAAAAGTACGATATCCCGTAGTAGATCTTACGTCCACTAGGGAGCTGCATAGATCGGCTATGCAGTAGTGACCCGAAGTAAGAAGCGTCATTCCTTTTGAACAAGATTCCTTTCCCGGATTGCGCTTTCAAGTAACGTAAGTACTCGTAAATCTGCTCGAAGATGAGGTTCTCTTGGATCATGCATGAATTGATCGATCAAACTTGACGAATATGCTATGTTCTGGTCGAGTGCGACCAGCGTATATGAGTCCGCTAACTAGCCTTCCGGTACATTCTTTTGTCCGCACTCGGTTCTTCTTTAGCTTCTCCTAACTTATAGCTTGGATCTATTGAGTAGAGATCGACACACCCAGCTTTTCCTCGTTTCGCCAATAAATCAATCACGTACTTTTCTTTGAGATATGAAGATCCCTCGTGTGGAATATGCCACTCAATACCTGGAAGTCGTTCAATTTCCTCGTCCTTTGTTTCAAACTCTTTTACTAGTCTCGGCGCCAATTCATGTTTCTCTTTTTCATCATTTCCAAGTAACTATGATGTCGTCCACATGCACTAAAGTGCAATTACTCCTCGCAACTTGAATGTTTAATGAAAAGAGTGGGGTCATCTTGGCTTTGTTTATACCCAAATTCCTTCATGACCTTTGAAAATCTGCCAAACCAAGCTCTAGGAGATTGTTTTAATCCATAAAGTGCCTTTTTCAGCTTGCACACCTTGTTACCTGTGTCCCCTTCAAATCCCGGTGGGATGTTCATGTAGATTTTCTCATTTAGATCACCATGAAGGAATGCATTCTTAACATCATACTCGTAACAATTGCATTCGTTGAAGTGAGCACCAATGATAACGAGGATTCTCACAGGTGTTCATCTTTGCTACTGGAGCGAAGGTTTCACGATATCCACCCCGTAAGTCCGAGTGTATCCTTTCGCTCACTAACCTCGCTTTATATCTTTCAGTGATCCATCGACTTGTACTTAATATAAAAATTCACTTGCAATCAACAATGTTCATTCTTTTTGGTTTATCAACGACGTCCCATGTTTTATTCTTTTCTAACGCACCCATTTCCTCTCTCATAAAGCATCCCTCCATTCCCTTTTCGACAACGCCTCGAACACATTTTTTGGGATGATACTGGTGTTCAAACTCACAACGAACCTTTTTCGAGCAAGGTTATAGAGCGCTTAAGAGAGACATAGTGAGATAGTGGATAAAGAGGTTTCGATCTTACCATGATTTCGGTTCCAGAATCTGGATCGAATTCTTGGAATTGTGTCGGTTCGAGAACGGTCTTTCTCCTCGAATACACTCGAGAAAATCTGAGAAATCGTGAGTGATAGTGATCGACGACTTAGATGTGATCGGTTTTCGGGACTCGGGTTCAACCTGGAGCATGAGGAGAGCTTGGTTCGGGAATCTCGGCTCAACAACACGGGCCAGCACACGTGGAAGGTCGAGGTTTTTAGTGGTGGTTAAAGTGACTCGCATGACTATCTTCATCATTGAAATCTCCCCCTGAAGAGAGGACTTGGAGAAAAAATGTTTATTTTCTCAGTGAAAGTGACATCTCGCAGAGATGTAAAATTTTACTCGCAGAAGGGTCGTAACACTTGTATCCCTTTGAGTGGATGAGTAACCGAGAAAACACATTTGACGCCCTGAGGCTCAGACTCCCTACATGTTGTTTGTCAGGACACGAACAAAGCGAGTACACCCGAATATCTTAGGTGTGAGGCCATTTGAGGTTTTAAGTGAGGGTAGAAGCTATTAAGGACTTCATGGTGGCTTTTGTTTCTAACACACGGTAGTGAAGTCATTTATCATATATGTAGCAGTAAGAACGACTTCTCCCAATAGGATTTAGAAACATTCCTTGAAATAAGTAAGGCTCGGATGGTGTTGAGTAAATGTCCATTCTTTCTTTCAACTACCGATTTTGTTGGGGTGTCTCCACATGATGACTCTATGGATGATCCCCGTGATTGAAAGTAAGGTGATAGAATCGATCGAAGTAGTCTCTCGCATTGTCCGTCACTAAAATTTTTATTTCGACCCTAAATTGATTTTGAACCATTGAATGAAAATTAGGTATAACAGTTGCTAACATCGGATTTTTGTTTAAGAAGAAGAGCTATGTAACACGTGTGCAATCATTAATTAAGGATACAAACCAACGAAATTTAAATGTTAGGTATAGTGGAAGGTCTCCATATATCACTATGAATCAAATGAAAAGGAAGAAAACTTCTTTTATTATTAATAGGAAAAGATACACGACTATGTTTTGCCAATTCACAAGTTTCACAATGAAATTCAGAAATATCCAATCCTTGGAATAAGTGAGGGAACATTATATTTAAAACCCTAAAAGAAGGATGACCAAGCCGTAGGTGATATAGCCAAACGACATCTTTGTTCGAGAACTTAGGAAAGCATAAAGACAAATTTCTCTTAATTTTCTATGATGGTTGAGCTAGTAAAGACCGCTTCTTTCCTGCAAGTCCACTCTCCTCCCAGTGTCCTCGGTCCCGAAAAACACAATAAGAAGAGTAAAAAATAACATAAGCATTTGAGATAATGAGTCAACTTTTGAATGGATACGAAGACTTGTTGACGTTTAGGTACATGGAGAACGTTTTTAATGATAAGTGCAGTGTGATATGTATATCTCCAATCCACGCAGAGCAAGTATAAAAACCATCGTCACAACAATTTTCCTGTTACTTGGACATGGGGTATAGAAATGGAAGAGTTGAGATGTGGGAGGTCATATGGTCAGTAGCACCGGAGTTCATGATCCAAGAGTTGGTAACGTGAGAGCAGAGCTGCAAAGCAGAGAAGATCACGTCACAGAGATTTTGCAACAAAGTTGCGTACTGCATGACGCATTTATCTCCTGCTTGTGGCTCTGCTTCGCCTTGATTCGTACACGAGGCGAGCATCACGGGCCTTCGAGTATGTGCGGTTGATGTAATCCCAAATTTTCTTTGCAGTATTCAAGAACATGCAAGTGTCACTAATCGTTGGGTCCATGGAATCCCATAGCCAGGTCATAATTATGGAATCCTCCTCATCCCATGCTGCAAAGGTTGGATCCCTTTTTCCTGGTCCGGTTCCAAGGAGGTGACTAAGCCTCCCTTTGCCCTTTAGGTATGTGCGGCACGATTTGGGACCCTTTGAGATAGTTCTTCCTTTGAATCTGTTGGATGCCGAATATTCGCAACTCTCCAATTTTCCGAACATTATCGGATTCTTCGGATGGATCGAAATTGCTTGGAGACAGCTTCGACATCGACGTAGTGACGAAGAGATCAATAATAAAAAAAAATTAAGAGGAGAAGTTCGCAGCAATAAAGTCTGCGGGAAAAGACTCCTGCGGGAAAGAGATGACAAATGCCCGTTCCTGTTTCTGGACAATCGGCGTGCAGAATGTCGAGGACGCAGATCGTCGAGAAGTTCACGCAGGAAGGAGGCGCAAATGGCGCGGATGGCTCGCAGATGGCGCGGATGGCGCGCAGATGGCGCGGACGCAGGTGACGCGCCGGACGCAGACGACGCGCAGAGTAAAGGAAGAAGGCGCGGATGGCGCGAGGAAGCAGGAACAGGATGCAGCGGACGATGCAGATGAACGCGTGGTTAGCGTCGAACACGTCGAAAGCTTCCTTCACGCCGAAGATACCAGCGGAGAAGTGGAGCGGTACGAAGAGCCGAGCGGCGCGGGAAGTAGATGAGCCAAACAAACACTCAGCGCGAGCATATCACACAGCTTCTGGATGAAGCAGATCGCAGGAAGAAGACGCGAGCAATGAAGGCCGCTCGAAAAAAGAAACCCCTCGAAAATTCTTAGGGCTCGATACAGGGTGAGAAATCGAGAAGAGGAAAATTATTACGTATTTTATTACTTTGAATCTGGTAATACGAGTTGTTATATAGTAGGAAATTACGATGAATAAAAAGGAAACTATCTACCTAATTTCTTGATTTAAGGGATTACAAATTAATACAAATTAATACAAATTAATTCTTAATTTATTCTCCCAATCTATTTACAGGATAAATCTGGAAACTTCAACAAACCCTAAAGTTCAAAATCCATAACTGAATGATTCATAATCTAACTCTCAAGTGGAACTGACACAATACATAACAACAACAACAACAACAAAGCCTTAATCCCACTAAGTGGGGTCGGCTACATGAATCCTTTTTCTCCATTGCGTCCTATTAAGTGTCAAATTTTCGTTTAATTCTAATAAATTAAGATCATTTTTTATGCAATAAGCCCAAGTTTTCCTAGGTACTGCCTCGCCTTTCTTAACATAAGTTGTATTTAAAACATCTACTCTCCTAATCGGATCATCGAGTGGTCGACGTTTAATGTGACCAAACCATCTAAGGCGACTCTCTCTAATTTTATCCGTCAACGGTGCAACTCCAACCCTTTTACGGATATATTCATTTCGCATTTTGTCTCTAAGTGTAAAGCCACTCATCCACCTAATCATTCTCATCTCGGCAACACTTAACTTAACATTATGCTTCTCTTTTAAAGGCCAACATTCAAGCACCATAGAGCATTGAAGGTCTCACCACCATCTTATAAAATTTTCCTTTCAGTCTAAGCGGAACTTTTCTATCACACAATAGGCCAGACGCATTCCTCCACTTCAACCAACCAACCTGAATTCTACTACTAACATCCCCATCTAAATCACCATCGCTTTGAACAATGGACCCGAGATATCTAAATCGTTCACACCTTTTAATAATTTGATCACCCAAAGTTACACTGCTGTCACTAGACCTACTATTACTAAAATTACATTCCAAGTATTCAGTTTTAGTTCTACTCAAACGAAGACCTTTAGACTCCAATGTAGACACAATACATAAGATTAAGTAAAATGATATGCCAAAATGAAACAAGAATAGGAGCAAATTGGAGTAGGGCTTTAGTGAGGATAAGCAGTACGTCAACAAGGGAACAAGGAATAGTTATGCTTAGGACTTCAATGATTGTACGGGCATGGAGAGGAAACTGTTTGATAGGACTTAATTATTAATTGATTAAAAATAATCACTCTTGTTATTTATTTTTATTTGAATATATATGAAAAATATTTATAATTAATTTAACTTTAGTTATTTGATAATTTACTTCAATTTAAATTTAAATTTATCATGGGGTGACTGGCCGCTGGTTGGGCGCAGCAGGGCGTGTGCTCCTTGGAAGAATGACTCCTTTGATTGCTTTGGGAAACTTTTTTTGCCCCGCCTCAAGGTATGCTTCAAAATTGCCTTTTAAAAAGGGCATTTACATGCATACTACCGATGTTTAAAGGAATAATTACATACATACCACCCAAATCTTTCACACCACATAAAAATACCATTATTTTAACTTTTAAAAGGTGAACTACATCGCTTCATGCTTAGGTAAGGTGGCATATATGTAAAGATTGAATTTTAGGCGTTAGATATGTAAAAATGTAAGAAATGAGTGGTATTTATCTAATCACTCCTTTAAAAATTGGTTACAAATAACCCACTAACAGGGAATTAAGCCATCTGCCTTGTTACATTTATTCCTTTATGAGTCTACTTTGAAATTTCCATTATAAATGCCTTGAAACAAAAAAATTTGCTTTATGCAGCATGCATTATCATTCAGAAAATGGAGAATCAATTTAAATTTTAGAGTTTAAACCTATTTTATGTTTCAGACTATGATTATCTTGTTTCCTTTAGACCTTAGTGCTTATGCTATATCACAGTGTTTCTGATTTGGGATTTTCTTCTTGCTGCGTTGCTTCAGGTAGCCCTGAAGGCATTAATAGTTATACATAGGTCTCTAAACGAGGGGGATCCAACTTTCCGTGAAGAGCTTCTTAACTTCTCCCAGAGGGGAGGCATTCTCCAACTATCTAACTTCAAAGATGATTCAAGTCCTATTGGTTAATACGATCACTGGATATTTAATGAACTTGCAATATCTTGTTTTATATGGTTTTAGTAGGATTTTCCAGGAAGATTTACATGCATATTACTCAATTCTAATTTATTGGCATAACTACAACCTAAACTTCAATTTTTACATATATATTACCTTACATATGCATGAAAATATGCATTTTATTTTTCAAAAGTTAAAATGGTGTTACTGTTGATGTGATATGAAAGATTTGGGTGGTATAAATGTAAAATGTAGTTTAGGTGTTAGATATGTAAGCACATAGGAATTGAGTGGTATGTATGTATATGCCCTTATTTTTTAATGAATTTTGCCCCAAATTACTGCTTTTGCAGCTTGGGATTGCTCTGCATGGGTTCGAACTTATGCTTTATTTCTGGAGGAAAGATTGGTGTGCTTCCGGTTATTAAAGTATGACATTGAAACCGAAAGCCTTTCTAAACCCACTGAAGTATCAGAAAAGGTATCGTAATTAATGTGTTTTTTTCACTATTGCAATGCTGCCATTTATGGGTTTTTATTACTGTTTCTTGTAAAAATAAGTTTAGCTGAAAGCCAGATGCATCTACCAGGGCCAAAGTAGAATGAGAGAGTTGAATTCTGAAGAGTTGTTAGAACAACTGACTGCACTTCAGCAATTATTGCATCGTCTTATTGGATGTCGTGTAATAATCTTGTGATCGTAACTTATTGTTTAGGGGCATTTACATACACAGTAGACAAGTCTTATGAATTTACATATCTCACACCTAAACTTTCATATTTACACACATAGCGTTCAAATCTTTAATACCAAGCACTTTTAGCAATATTTAAACCTGAAAGACACTTTTTAATGCATAGGTTTAAAGCACCAAAGTGCTATGTATGCTAATATGGAAGTTTAGGTGCGAGCTATGTAAATACATAAGAATTGTGTGCTATTTATGTTATTTTTTCCTTGTTTTTATGTTGACTACACTCATGTCTACTTTCATGTGATGCTTACTTTTTTTTTTCTTTCTTTTCTTTTTATTTTTGTTATAAAGCCGGATGGAGCTGCAGTTAGCAATTATGTAATTCAATATGCCCTAGCTTTGGTATGTTTCTTCTTCTTTCATTGCAAGTTACTTTGGCGAATTAATTTGTTCTTCCTTCTATTTTAAGCTCTGTGCTTCATCTGATTTTGCCGCCACCACTTGATATTATTTCATGTTACTGAAACTTCTTTGTCTAAACTTATCTATTCTTTAGGTTCTATTTTTTTTTTCTTTTTTGTATTATTAATTACTTTAAACATTGAAATTATTGGGGTTTGTAAATATTACTTTTGCGGAAATTGGAATGTTTTATTGCTCAGAGTTTTTTATTTAGATTCTCCTTGATTGTGTATTGGTATTGTTCGCAGTTCAGCCTATAATTTGATAACATTTTAATTGTTCTGGTAGTGCATTATTTCTTTTCATGATTTACTATGATTTATCATATTTTTACTTGATTTGGCTTATATAGTCATGTAATTTTTTTGTCTTAGTTGAAGTCCATAAATTTTTACATTAACTTTATTCGTTCAAATTCCATGCCAGGTTGCGGTCATTAGTTGCACATTTCATTGTTTGTTGTTTTATTTTTGTGTATGAGACTTATTTGGAATTAAGTTGATTGTGATGGGCCTTAGAATCACTTTTCATGTCAAGATACAGGTGTCATTTAGAGCTTTAATATTGTCGCCACTCTAGGATTTTTCTTATGTGCAAGTCCTTCTAGGTTTTTTTTTTCTGTTTACTGATATGGGACTTTAGCAGCTAGGTGCCTACAAATCCTTGTAGTTGTGCTACTGGTCCTTGTGGCTATGTGCCTCATCCATTGTTGTTGATAGCGGTTTTAATCCAAAATGCAGCAAACACAATATTATTACAAGATACGGGAAAACTACAACAACAGGGTTATCATAACACAAATAACAACAACAACAACACACAATACCCTAGGATGAGGAGGAGGTTGGTAGGTGCTGGCTGGACTTAAAGAGGAGTGTGGGTTGGGATTGAGACAGCAGCGGTAAGGTAGGTAGAGGGTGGCGGCAGGAGTAAGAGGGCTAGAAATGGGTCTATGGCATCAGGTTAGGTTGTGGGGAAGGAGATAAGGCAGTAGGTGGGAAGGTCGAAGGGGTTACCTGTAGGGGTTGAGGGGATGAGGTTGGCGGCTGCAGATTGGAAGGTAGAGGAGGGTATGAATGATAGCTGAAATGTTATTTCGAACCAAGTCAGTCAGTCACGTAAGTATACGTTCAAGTAATAATGCGGTTAAAGTGTACCGCGTATCGATCCCACAAAGAAAGTGCCAAAGATTATTATGGAGAGCGAATATCAAAAATTATTATGGAGAGCGAATATCTAGTTTACTAAACTTCTAAACTTAGTTTAGCTTGATCAAACAAGGTATATAACAACAACAAAAACTTCATCCCACTAAGTGGGGTTGGCTACATGAATCCTTTTTCTCCATTGCGTCCTATTTAGTGTCATATTTTCATTTAATTCTAATAAATTAAGATCATTTTTTATACAATAAGCCCGAGTCTTACTAGGTCTACCTTTTCCTTTCTTAACATAAATCGAATCTAAAAAATCTGCTCTTCTAATCAGATCATTAGATGGTCGAAGTTTGTTGTGACCAATCAATCTAAGAAGATACTCTAATTTTTTCCATCACTGGAGCTACACCAACCCTATCACGGATATATTAATTTTGCATTTTGTCTCTAAGTGTAAAGCCACTCACAATCTAATCATTCCCATCTCAGCGACACTTAACTTAGTTTTATGCTTCTCTTTTAAAGACCAATATTCAGCGCCATGGAGCATTATAGGTGTCACCACCATCTTATAAAATTTTTCTTTTAGTTTAAGCGGCACGTTTCTATCACACAATAGACCCGAAGCATTCCTCCACTTCAACCAACCAACTTGAATTCTACTAATAACATCTCCGTCAATATCACCATCACTTTGAACAATAGAAACAAGATATTTAAAGCGCTCGCATCTTTTAATAATTTGATCACCCATAGTTTAATTTTTGTGTAGAGCTACTACTACTAAAATTACATTCCATGTATTCAGTATTAGTTCTACTCAAACAAAGGCCTTTAGACTCCATTTAGATCTCCATAATTCAAGTTTTTCCTTAGTTTTTTCTCTCGTCTTATCCACGAGAAGGATACACTAAGGTACATTGTCTTGTAAGTGTCCGGTAAGACCATCCATAACTAAAGCAAAAAGATATGGGCCTAAAGTCGATCCCTGATGTAAACCAACAGAAATAGTAAAATATTTTGTTAATCATCCTATTCGAACACAAGTAACAACTCTTGTATACATATCTTTAATGACTCGAATATATGTCATATCAACACCTTTCTTCTCAAGAATTCTCTAAAGGATATCTCTTGGAACCTTCTCGTAAGCTTTTTCTAAATCAATAAAAATCATATGTTGATCCTCCTTTATTATCTTTGAACTTCTCCATCAAACCTCTCAAAAAATATATAGCCTCCATATTAGACCTATCCTGCATAAATCCAAATTGATCATGAGAAATCTCTGTAATACGTCTTAACCTATGTTCAATTATCCTCTCCCATAATTTTAAAGTATGACACATCAACTTAATTCCTCTATAATTTGCACTCTTGTGCATCCCCTTTATTCTTAAAAATGTGGACCAAAATACACTTCCTCCAATCCTCACGCATCTTTTTAATTTTTAAAATAATATTAAAGAGTTTAGTAAGTCAAGAAACTCCTAAATCTCCTAAATATTTTCACACTTCAATTGGGATATCATCAGGTCCTACAGACATTCCATTCTTTGTTTTCTTTAAAGTCTCATCAACTTCTTTTTTATTAATGTGACTGTAAAAATGAAACATTTTATTATTATTAACGATATTAAGATCACTAAGGTCAATCGTATTTTTCGAAACTTCATTAACAAATTTATTAAAATAACTCATCCGCCTATTTTGAATATATTTTTGTAAAAAAAACACTTTAATTTTCATCTTTAATACACTTTACTTGAGTTAAATCTTTACCTTTCTTTTCTTTTTGTTTAGCTAGTTTATACATATATTTTTCATTATCCTTAGTATCTAATATATTATAAAGATCACTAAAATCAAATTATTTAGCGTCACAGATTGCTCTCTTAGACTCTCCACATGTCGTTTAATATTTTTCTCTATTCTCTAAGCTTTTATATTTAAACTAATTTTTATAACATAACTTCTTATATTTTTTTTCATTTCTTGCACATTTAAACCAATTCATTCCTTGTTAGGTAGCCGACACTTAGCGGAAAACTTATCGAAAAAATCATAACATGAATCCCTTTGATCATTATGTAACTGCTAGGGTGTCCCCTGGAAGCGACGCGTTGTTTGGTCTGAATACAGTGAAAAGTGTGCAACGGCCGCTATACCGACGCCCGGGTGTAGTGTAAAATAAGCAAGGGTTCCCGCGTAACGGACGGATGTTGTCCTAACGCTTACACAGTGACAAAATAAGGTATGAATTTCCAAAATCCTACTTAAACACAGAAATAAAAATAATGATGTTGGAAAACAAAGAAAAATGACAGCATAAAAATCTTAGCATTTTTTAAGAGATGTGAGGCTCGCGCCTCTGTGATTCAGGTATTGTGGTGCGTTATAGTTTTTTAGACTTTCCCTTACGTGATGGTTGTCAATAGGGATCAATGCCCTCTTTATGCCTATGCCAAAGTCAAAAGAAGGCTAGAATTTATGAAGTTGAGGCTCCCCAATCCCCATGACATTCAAAATACTCTTTCGATTCCCTTTCCAGGTTGAAAATCTTGATAAAATAAGTCTATTATTACCCAGATTTTGCGGTTTCTTCTATGCAACAGGCATGAGTCACAAATCACAAATAAGATTAACATCTTAATTGACCAGTTCATGAGTAAATGAAACTTTATGATTAACAAAATAACAATACAACCCGATTCCTCAGGAAAATGATATAAGGAAAGAAATCGTGTGAGAAAATTACTTAAACCACAATCCATATATCATAGAGGCGCGAAAAGGAAATTAGCCATGCATGATCAAAAGAACTACAAAAAACAAATTCACAGGAATCATTATTGCAAGCATAACTCGAAATTAAAAACTTATAAGATGGTTGTTTCCTCTTTTACTGCAAAAATTCCTTCTCTGATACAATTCTGTCCAAATAATATAGGAAAAAGAAGATAGATAGCCCTTCGAATCTCAATCTTAAGCAAGGAAGATCATCCTCAAGGGAGAGCTCTTAACCCTCCAAAAGTTGTCTCTAGCCGCCTCCCAATGTCCCACTCTTCAGATGCCCCGAAGCTTCGTTTTTATAGCCCAATTCTTAGATTTTGCAAGAAAAATCTTTCCAAAATAATTTTTCGCTCCGTCGACGTGATCACCCAGACACATGGATCGGGCGGCGTGGTCACGCCGGCCCTCCGAATTGTCGGTGTGGTCACGCCCGTTTGTGGCATGGTCGTGTCGCTGATGACGATATGGCGACGTGACTAAGCCCTTTCCAGGCGTGGCCATGTCGCTTTTGGCCGTTTTTTCCTTAATTTTTCTTGTTCCTAAAAGTACATACAATATCCTGTAACCTACATAACATTGACAAAAACCTTCCACAAGTGTAAATCCATAATAAATAAGGTAAAAGAACAGGTAAAATGCAGGATAAAAAATAGATAAAATCACGTAGTTGAGAGAGAACCAACTTGAACAACCAGGAAGGAGAAATTGAGTCGGGATGCTTGCGGGAGGAAGAAACGACTGGCTTTGTGTGAGGAAGACAACATCGAGTGAAGCAGAAGCATTGGTGCTCGAAGATGAAGAAGAGAAGGGTTTTACTCGCTTGAAGGAGGAGGTGATGTCACGCGTGCGAGGGAAAATGGGAGGAAAGCGACTTGCATGCGTAACCTGAGACTGAGTAGTGCAGAAGAAGAGGAGTTGCCGCTGTGTGCTTGGTGCGATGCTGTAAGCATGGTAAGCCTCCATGCTTGAAGAGAGGAGAGTCGAACCTCATTTGTGTTAGGGCTACCGACCAAACGATAAGGTGACTGTTTAATGCTTTCCTTTAATAAATTAAGTTGTTTAATAAAATCATATATATATATATATATATATATATATATATATATAATAATAAAAAAGCGGTGATGGTTTTTTCGGCTCTGCTAGGGTTTCTGGCGATTTCATGGAGCCGCGCTTTGGTCGTGGGTCATGGAACGATCTTACGCCGGCGTCACTGCCAGTGGCAATGCTAACAGCTTCTTGAATAACCTGATTTTTCCTCCCGCTTTTCATTACTCGCTAGCCCTCGGTAGTGAGTTTAGCTTCATCTAACGGCCGGGTAAAAAAGGTTCGCACTTTTCCTCTCTGATTCTGAGAATGCTAATATGGCTACTTTTTGTCATCCCGCTCTGGTGGGGAAATTCGTGTATGGTCATCCTAATTTGGAGTTTCTGAAAACATTTTGAACTCATGAAGCTGGTTGGAGGTTGAAAATCGGCCCTTTGGAGGGTAGACACATTTTGATTCAATTAACGAGCAAGGAAGATTATACACGATTTTTTGCCTGTTTTGTGTGGTTTATTGATTTTGTTATGAAAACTTTGAAGTGGTCGGATGATTTCGACCCTAAAGCCAAACTCCATATTATTTCCGTGTGGATCAGACTCCCTGGTTTGAAGGTTCATTTGTTTAAACTTGAAATCCTTTTTCTTTAGCTACAATGTTTGGAAAACCTCTCAAGATGGATCCCCCCACCCACCTACACTTTATCTAGACCTTCTATGACTGGAATCCTTATTGAATGTGATATCACTGTACCACCTCCTGATGAGGTTTGGATCGGCTCTGCGCATTATGGTTATTGGCAACAGGTGATTCTAGAGCAACATTCTTCTTATTGTACACACTGTCGTATGTTTGGCCATGGCCTTGTTCAGTGTATTCACTTACATCCTGAGTTGCGAAAGCGGAATATGATGAATCATAATAGTGGGCCTAATACAGAGCAACATCCTCCACCTTCAACTCACATTGTCTCTGTGGATGAATTGATTCCGGCTTCTCATGTTGATATGAATACCAATTATATTGGGCCTATTTTCCCTCGAGTTAGGAGAGCGGATATGGCTCCTTCTGAGGTCGGACTTCATGCTGGCCGGGAAATTCCCACTCCTCCATCCGAACATATTGGCCCATTTTCTCCTCAAGTTAGGAAAGCGCCACAGGTTCCTGAGGAGGTTATTCTTCCTGCTGTCCGAGAAGCTACACCGCCTCCTCCTGAAACTACTAATCATTTTTCGAATGTTATGCCCCATCATGATGCTGCGGTGGCCTTTGACATCCTCTTGGAGGAGGTTTCAAATATATTGAGGGAAGAATGGAAAGTTTAGAAATATCGTAGGAACAAGTATAAAGGCCATAATGAGTTAGAAAATCTCAAGATGGGTAATGCTTTGACTGATGTGGATCATTATTATTCAAAGAGTGATCATGGACATACCCGAACTGATCTTCTAGAAAGGGTAAGTTGTGTATCCATGTTTAATATCTTAATTTGGAATATCAGGGGAGTTGCGGATCCTTACTCCATTGGTAGACTTAAATTAATGACAAGGATTCATAATGTTGGTATTTTCTCTATTTTGGAACGTATGGTATCTTCTCCAGATGCTCGCATTCTAGATAAATTGAAGCATTTTTCTTTCTTTAGCAATTGTTCTAATAAGATTTGGTTGTTTTGGCGGAAGCACATCACTGTTAATGTTATTGCTGATAATACACACTTTGTGCATGTCTATTTCGCTTTGGAGGAGTTTTCGGGATGGCCGACTTTCGTATATGCTGGGTCTTTTACTTCAGCCATATATGACCTTTGGCACAAAATCTCTAGTATGGGTGCGTTAATCCAAGATAATTGGATAGTTGGTAGGGATTTTAATATGATTATGCATGATTCTGAGAAATTGGAGGATGGAGAGTGGATCCCGCTTTGATGGATAAATTCAACGGGGTTATGGATATTGCTGGTCTTTCTGATTTGGGTTTTGTTGGTTCCAAGTTTACTTGGAAAATGGGGAAGCCTTTTGAAGGCCTTGATAGGTGTTTTGCTAATTAGTCATGGATTTCTTCTTATGGCTTCTCTCAAGTACAACACCTTTATAGTTCTGGGTCTGATCATAATCACCTCCTCCATTCCTTTGATTTTTTCAAAAAGGTTTCTAGATACCACTTCAGATATTTGAATGTATGGGCAAGACACGATGATTTTCTGAGATTTATTGCAGCTAATTGGAGATGTGTTGAGGTGGGCAGCGCTTGGTTTATTCTTTGGAAGTTACATAAAAAAGTGGCTTCTGCTTTGAGAACATGGAACTGGGAAGTTTTTGGTGATGTCCATGCTAGGGTTACAAAGGTTGAACATAGGGTCACCATGTTACAGGCTCTTGATAAATCTTCAATCGATCTAGTTCCTCAACTTCGGGAAACTCATAAAGAGTTGCTGAAGGCTTCTCTTTGAGAGGAAGAGTTATTGCAACAAAAAGCTGGGGAGATGTACTTTACTCAAAGTGATAGAAATACAAAGTATTTTAATGCTTTTACTAAACAACGTAGGGCTCTTAACGCCATTGTTAGAATTAAAAATGTTTCTGGAAACTGGACTACTGGGATGAGGAGTTAGGTGAGAGTGTTGTTCTCTATTTCTCCAACTTGTTTGAAGCTCGCGAGACCTCGGGCATTATTGAGGTTCATCTTTTTAATGATGTGAGGAGGTACACGGAGGAGCCAGATCTTTGTGGCATTCCTACGGATAAGGAGATTTTTTTCTGTGCTCTCAAAAATTAATTGTAATGACGCCCCTGGTTCGGATGGCTTTACCTCTGATTTTTACATTAAATGCTGGAGTATTGTGAAGTGAGAAGTTGTGGAAGTCATTCAAAGTTTCTTTAGGGGCGAGGCCCCTGGAAATTACATCTTAGCCGCCACTCTTATCCTCATCCCTAAATCAACTCAAAAAACCTCTTGGGAGCATTTTAGACCTATATCTCTTACATATGTTGTATCGAAAATTATTAGTAAACTTTTGGTTTGAAGGATTCAACCTCATCTTAATCATTTAATTTCTCCGAATCAATCTGCTTTTATCCAAGTTCGGGGGATTACTGATAATATTAGAGAGTGGGCTAAGGATTATATTTATTGGGAGCTGGGGTGTGGTAACCTCTCTTTTTGGCATGATTGCTGGTCACAAGTTCCTTTGGATTTGAGGGAGGCGGTGCATGCTAACCTTCTTGTTTTGACATTTGGCTAGATGGTAATTGGAATCTTCCCCTTCTTAAGCAGTTGGTGGGGTTTGTGGGTGCACAATTTATCTTCTATTCCTTATGAGCCTCATTTGAAAGACCCTCCGGTTTTGAAATTGTTAGCTAGAGGTTCATTTACTAAATCTTTATATTCTGCCTTACTCACCTTTAATAAAAACTCTTAGGGAGAGTGTTTGGAGCGGGCTTTAACCCCTTCTATGTCTTTTTTGGCTTGGAGGATCTTTCATTGTGTTATTCCTTGTGATGATATTTTAAAATTGAAAGGCTCGAGGCTCGCTTCTCGATGCCTATTTTGCAATGCTGTGGAGGATTCTATTGAGCATCTCTTCTTCTTATGCCCATTTTCTCTGTTTATTTGGCGGAAGACCGGTTACTGGTTTGGCATCACCACGTGTCCTGCTCGGAATTTAATTGGCACTATTGAGGATTGTAACCCTGCTCGAGGCAAAAACACTTTTTGCAAATTTATCCTTACATTGTTTGATGGTTTATATGGATGGCCCGTAACGATATCGAGCATGCTGGTAAAAATATTAATAGTGCAACGGTTTTTGCTGACATCATTGCATATATTAACAAAATTTTTACTTTAGGAGCTGCGAAACACAGCTTCTTCTCGGGCATATCATATTTCAAATCTTTGGGGACTACCAATATTATTGGGGGGAGGATACCGCAACTCCCGGTTTTGGTGAGATGACGGCCTCCTCTTACCGAGTGGGTAAAAATTAACACGAATGGGAGCTGGAAATGTTCTAATATTGGCATTGGGGGTATTGCTCGGAATGATATTGGTAATTATATTATCTTCTTCTCCTCCCCTTGTTTCATCGATAGTCCTCTGAAAGCCGAGGCTAGAGCCATTTTGATGGTTGTTACTATTGCTTTATCGCTTAATTGACAATTCCTTATTATTGAGAGTGACTCGTATTTTGGTTGATATACTTAATAGTGGGGCTGAAGCACCGTGGGATATTCTGTATTGCATTAAGAGAATTAAACTCATCTCTTCCATCTCTATGTTGTTTGGAGGTTCATACATCGTGAGGGAAATATGTCGGCCAATTGGCTCGCCGTTTTTAGTTTTGAGAGTAATAATATTCTAGTGGGCAGGGTGTCGCCCCCCTCTTTGCATATTTTGGTTGTTGGGGACAAAATTGATGCTTCTTATGTTTGTGGATAAGGGTTCGGTGTGTTTGCCATTAAGGCTCTTCTCTTATATTATAATTAAATTATTTCCCTCTTTATTACTTATATTAATGTTGTTGCTTTATTCCTCCATTTGGTTTTGTTATATGAATTTTGGTGTTATTTGGTCCATTTTATTGTGGCTTGGGGATTATATTGCTTGTCGTCATTGATTTTGGAGGTTTTCCTCCTTGGATGGTATTGGATTTCACGGGTTTGGTTGCCTGCTTTGATCCGTCTCTTCTGTGGCTTCTGTTTGGTTCTCACTTATTCATTTTTTGGATTCTTGCATTGGCCGCATGCTCCATCTGTGGCTTCCTTGCTGATTTGCGGTATGGCCAAGTTCGGTTTGGCTTTGTCGAGACAGTTTTACTTGGAATATACGATTACCGTCTGCTTTCTCCTGCTCTGAACTTGGGGATTTCGACGCTTTGAAATTTGCTGATGTCTGCATTCCGATTCAAATATGTCTTTGGTATAACTCAGCTTACATTGGACTGCTGTTGTGCTCCTTTCTTTGCTCTTGTCGATACGATTGACGATACGATTGACACGGTTACTTTATTAGATACACATACTTGGTATATTTTTGGTGTTTCTTTTTTGCTTCGGTATACTTTTATGGAATTTTGCTTTCTTTCTCTTGTGGGCGTCGAGTTGTAATGTTGAAGATGGAACTCCTTTGGTGTGAGTATTGTATTTTTTTGGATTTTTTAGCTGTGGGGATCCGTCTCCACACCACTTTTATATTTCTCCATTTTGATTAATATATAGGGAGCCGAATAACGCTCCTTTCCAAAATAAATAAATAATATATATTACTAAAGAATGACTGGGGGCTATCATACGAGTCCTCAACCACCCTCATGTGCCTAACTATTCGAGGACTGCTCTCACTACCGACAAACTGGCTAGAGGGGGATTCGAACTCGTGACTTTATGGGACTTAAGACCCTCAAAGAGGCTGCTCTACCAACAGGTCGCGGCTGGCGATGCACACACACACACAGACATATATATGTCTATTATTTAACGTTACATTTAAATGCAATTGAAATCAAGATCGAAGCTATTTAAGTCTGGAGGAAGAAAGAGGTAAATATTTGGGAAAGAGATTGAGATAGCTGAGGTAAATGTTAGTGTTTATTTATTTTAATTAATGAATCTACATATATAAATTGATGTTTAGAATCTTAAAAAATTATTTACTTTAGTAGGATTTAAGATTTAGAAGATCATGTTCTAGGGAGAAGAGAAACGTTGCAACATTAAATGCGAGTATATATACTTTTAAATTTCAGTAATTTTCATTTTTCTTAAGCGTATGCTTGATTTTGCTTATGTTATGTTACTGTGAGATTTGGATTATAACAGATTGTTTATATTGTTAGGGAGAAAAATATGCATATTAAATAAATACATAATCAGTTGCATAAAGTTATTAGATGAGTGAATGACATTTAATTATAGTAGAGGTGCATGTATATTTGGTTACTACATGTTCTTTAACTTTAAGTAGAAATACATATAACATATCATTAAATGACTTTTAGAAATTAGTCTCGTACAACCAGTTACATAATGATTTATCAATGAAGTTATTAGACTAGTGTGTTTTCATTTTGATGCTAGTAAACACGCGCTTATTCATTAGTAGATAATTATAAAGTATTTCATAAGAAAAGAAGACATGATATGGAAGAATGAAACAGCTTATATATGATGCTTGAATGTGCATGTTAGGATGAGGAGTTCACCCTCTAATAGTATTGGCAATGGACGCCAGTCTACAATGTGTGTAGATATTATTCATAGTTCCTCACACAATTGTAATGCTTAGATCACTAATCTATGTGCTGACGAGAGAATATCTGCTGAGGGTGAGTAGGCAAAGCTTATCATCTCAAACAATTGTGATGTTTAGATTGTTAATTATTCTGCTAACGGGAGAATATTGGTCAGGGCGGGTAAGAATCTTTCCACATTAGAAAATTTTGATGTTTAGATCACTAACTGCTGTGCCAATGAGATAATATATTTTGACGGTGATACTTAGGAAGATATGTGTATGTTAAGAATATAAAGTAAAAGTAAAGTTAAAGCTAAAGCATATAGAAGTTTAGAGTATTTTCATTTAAAAAATGTCATTGATACATGCGTTAGTATATTTCAAGATTTCTTATTGAGTTATGAAAGACTAGCAAACATATTGATTTCTTTTTCTTGGATTACTTTAGTTTAGAAGTGTAATTTCTCTTAAGTTATATCTAGATAACTCCTAATATTTTTTAAATATTTTTTTTGGATTCTAAGCTTTTGAGCGAGGTGAATGGAAGAGGAGCAATTGTATACATGAGGTGAGAATATCAACCGGAAAGGTAAAAGTTCTACTTGTTAATTAAAACATTTTTTTTTATAGTGATAAAATTAGAAATATAGAATATTTAATTCCACTATTCGACTGTTTATTCTCGCCTTGGTTAATTCTAAGCTCTTGGTTTGGTTGTGAAATCAACAGAGTCAAGAGAAGCAAATACAAAACCAAGAAGTAGAAGATAACTAATTATAGTAAATACAAGATGTAATGGAATATGCGTATTGATGTTTACCTCTTTAAAGAGCAATAAATAAATCAAGGTCACTAAGAGGAGGATTCGCTGAAGAAGATGATAGTACTGGACTAGGATTAGGGGGTTGAGATCTTCTAGAGTAAACATTAGTGCTAGGTCTTCTTAGCGGAGGCATTAGTGAGGGAGGTGGAGCTGGAAGAGGATCTAAATTGATGATGTGATATATTAATAACCCATCAAAAAATTGTTAGGATTTAAGCAATGATGAGTCATCAAAGAAGGCGTCTGTTCATGAAAGGTTACATCAACAGAAATCATGTACATGTTTAATAGGGAAAAGCATTGATATTTTTTTTTGCAAATGACAATATCTTAAAAAGACACATCTTAATGACTTACGATCCAGTTTAGAAACAACGGGTATCACAAACAGAATAAGTTCACTCAAATATATGTGGTTTAATGGGAAAGAGAGAGAGTTGTAAATTAAATTTAGTAGGGCATCTGATTCTAAACATTAGAAGGCTTCTGATTGATAAAAAAGTATTCAGTCGAAACTACATCAACCCAGAACTGTTTGGTCACATTAGCTTGAAACAAAATAGCTCTAGTTGTCTCAAGAAGATGTCTTTCTTTTCTCAGCTACTCCATTTTGAGATAGAGTATTGACACATGATGACTGGTGAAACATCACATTTTGTGTCATGCATATTTGATAAGGCGCATAAAAATATCCTTTGGCATTGTTACTTCTTAGAATTTTAACTAATACATTGAATTGAGTTTTAATTTCAGCGCACAATAATTGAAAATATGATAATAATTATGTACAATATTTCATAAAGTAAAGTTTAAGTCATACGAGTGAAAGCATCCACAAATATGACAAAATATCAAGATCCATTAGATAAAACAATACATAGTCCCCAAACATCACAATGAACCTATGGCTCGGTCTTTTATCAACGCTGTGAACAGAAGACAAGCGATAGTTTTTAGTAAATTGACATGACTCATAATCTAACGATGATAATTATTGAAATTGATAGTATGATTTTTAAAGCATTGATAGTGATGGATGCTCTAATCACAATGGATTTCGAAGGAGATAAACTGTTGGAACATGTTATGGATTGGGCAATTCGTTATCCAAAATGTTTAGCCCCCCAACTCGAATTCTTTATCAATAATCTTTTTTCATCATAAGTTCCTGAAAAAGATAATGATCAGGGAAGAATAAAATACAATAATTAAGATCATGTATAATTTTGCTACAACAACAAAGCATTAAGTGGGGTCGGCTACATGAATTCTTTTTCTCCATTGCATCCTATTTAGTGTCCTATTTTCATTTAGTACTAATAAATTAAGATCATTTTTTATACAGTCAACCCAAGTCTTCCTAGGTTTACCTCTGCCTTTCTTAACATAAGTTGAATCTAAAACATATACTCTCCTAATCGGATCATCAGATGGTCGACCTTTAATGTGACCAAACCATCTAAGGCGACTCTCTCTGATTTTGTCCGTCATAGGAGCTACACCAAGCATATCACGGATATATTCATTTCTCATTTTGTATCTAAGTGTAAAGCCACTCATCCACCTAATCATTTTCATCTCGGCAACACTTAACTTAGTATTATGCTTCTCTTTTAAAGGCCAACATTCATCAACATAGAGCATTGCAGGTCTCACAACCATCTTATAAAATTTTCTTTTCAGTCTAAGCGGTACTTTTCTATCACATAATAGGTCCGAAGCATTCCTCCACTTCAACCAACCTCGAATTTTACTAAGAACATCCCCATCTATATCACTATCATATTGAACAATAGACCCGAGATATCTAAATCGTTCACACATTTTAATAATTTGATCACCCAAAGTTACACTTATGTCACTAAAACTACTATTACTAAAATTACATTCCATGTATTCAGTTTTAGTTCTACTCAAACGAAAACCTTTAGACGACAATGTAGACCTCCATAATTCAAGTTTTTTCATGTGCTTTTTGCCTCTTCTTATCCATGAGAGGCATATCATCTGCAAAAATGCATAAAACAAGGTACATCCTCCTGTAAATGCCCAGTAAGTCCATCCATATTTAAAGCAAAAAGGAAAATATTTGGTCAATCCTCCTTCAATTCAAAAACAAGTAACAACTCTAGTAGACATATCTTTAATGACTTGAATATAAGTCATATCAGCACCTTTCTCCTCAAGAACTCTCCAAAGGATAGCTCTAGAAATCTTATCGTAAGCTCTTTCCAAATCAATACAAATCAAATGTAAATCCTCCGTATTATCTCTTTACTTCTCTATCAAAACTCTCAATAAATGTATAACTTCCATAGTAGACATGCCCGACCTAAATCCAAATTGATTATGAAAAATCTTAGTAATACATCTTAATCTATGTTCAATTACCCTCTCCCATAATTTTAAAGTATGACACATCAATTTAATTCCTCTACAATTTGCAGACGCTTGTGCATCCTCTTTATTCTTAAAAATGGGACCAAAATACCATTCGTCCACTCAGGTATTTTTTTAGTTTTTTAAATAATATTAAAGAGTTTAGCAAGCCAAGAAACTCCCAAATCTCCTAAATATTTCCACACTTCAGTTTGAATATCATCAGGTCCTACAGATATTCCACCCTTGGTTTTCTTTCAAGTCTCGTCAACTTCTTTTTTACTAATGTGATGGTAAAAATGAAGCATTTTATTATTATTAACGATATTAAGCTCACTATGGTCGATCGTATTTTTAGTAACTTCATTAAAATGTTTATCAAAATAACTCACTCACATATGTTGAATATCTTTGGCTAAGTAAAACACTTTTTGATTTTCATCTTTAATATACTTTACTTGAGTTAAATCATTATTTTTTTTTCTTTGTTTGGCTAATTTATACATATATTTTTCAACCTTCTCAGTATCCGATATATTATAAAGTTTATTAGAAGTAGAATTTTCAGCATTACATATTGTTCTTCTAGACTCCTTGCGGGTTGTTTGATATTTTTTTGTAATTCTCTAAACTTTTACATTTAAACCAATTTTTGTAACATAACTTTTTATATTTTATCTTTTCTTTCACATTATTATTCCACCACCAACTATTTTTATTTATAGAAACTTTTTCTTTTGATTCTCCAGATACATTTTTTGTTACTTGTTTAATAGTATTTATTACTTCTTCCCACATAACATTTGTTTCTTCATGAACATCCCAAAATTTGAAATCTTGAATTTTACTCATAAAATTAATTTTATTGTCTTTTAGGTACCCCTATCTAATTCTGCAATGATGAATCCTAGTATTCTTTATTTTACAACTCTTCATCTTACAATTTAGAACTAATAATCGATGTTAGGTACTTAAATCCTCACTCGGAATAACCTTACAATCTTTATAATCTCGACGGTCTCTTATTCTCATAAGAAAATAATCAATTTGTGTTTTAATTAGATCCATTTTTATAAGTAATAAGATGTTCATATCTTTTCTTGAATAAAATATTAGTGATAACCAAATCATACGCTAAAGTAAAATATAATATGGCTCTACCTTTATCATTAACCGTAGCCACCATGAATATTTCTGAAATTTTCTACCACTCTACAGACATGTCCTTTTAAATCTACTTCAATAAAAAAAATTTTCTTCAAGTATGATTGTCGTATTAAGTTTTCTAAGTCATTTCGAATTTATCTTTAGAACCTATATCAAACCTACTTGAGAGCATAAAGACTTCGTAATATTAAAAATCTTAGTATCAATAATAATCTTAAGTGCTATAATTATATCTCTAACTCTATTAATTCTTACAACATTATCTTTCAAACTCTTATCTATAATTACACCTACACCACTTCTAGTGTGACTCTTACCAGAATACCCAAGTTTAAAAACTAAGTTATCAATCTCCTTAGTTTTTTCTCCAACCCATTTAGGGTCTGTTTGTTCTAGCTACAGCCTTCTCAGCAGAACTGAACAATGTCATTGCCTTGGAAGAATTACTGTGAGTTCATTGTTTGTTCATTAGCACGTCGTGAAAACATTATGCGGTAGAAATGATCGATCGCTTTCGTTTGGCGAAAACTGTTTGAAAATTTTTTTCTTCGCTTCAAGATTTTGCTCGTATCCGAAAGAAGCTCGAAGTATAACACAAACGTAAATAAAAATGGAATTGTGTACATGCAAAGTGATTATTGTTCGTGAGTTTTTAGAAAAGATCCTGATAGTGAGTATGCAGAAAATGTGATTCTTATAAATTAATTTTCATGTGAAGCGTAAATCTGTTTTAGGGAATACAATCATAATCGGAAGCATAATATCATTCTAATATTTTCAACAAAAAATTTCAAGCATGAGTTGAACTCCGTTAGAACCGATCCAAAGGAGGCAGCTTCATATGATTAATAAGAGATTTCAAGACGTAAATAGCTGATGGCAAGCTTCGGGAAGTGATTTCTATGCGAGTGGAACCGATTCTCCGAGTGTCAACCATCTTCATTCTCTCAACCTAACTCTTCTCAAGAACGCACCCGCATGCCCTCATAAATTCCTTCTCCGCTGGCCTCCAGCCTAGCTCTACCAGACGACGGGTGTCGTCGCTGCGACGAAGAGATTTGGCGAGAGGGATGTGTTTCGCGAGGGTGAAGGAGCAAAACGAAACAAGGAGGGCAAGGGCAAGCGAGGGACTTCCTTACCTAACGCGAGGTGCGAGCCGGGCCGCGGGTTTATCCCGCAGCTGGCTGTCGCTAAACTTCGCGGCACGTTGCCGCGAAGTCTTCTCCCAAACAAGGCTGCGGCGAAATTTCGCGCACGACTTCCGCGCGCCGCGGCGAAAAAGTGGAACCAAACGGGCCCTTAGTTTCTTGAATACATAAGATATTTATCTTTCTATGAATCATAATATCAACTAATTCCATTAATTTACCATTGAAAGTACCTATATTTCAAGATTCTATCATAATATTAGTATCACTGACTAACTTTTTTACCTGCATTCGTCGGTAATGTGGGTACCCTTGTTTATATGACACTACACCCGGGCGTCGGTGTAGCGGCCCTTGCACACTTTTCACTGTATTCAGGCCATGTCGCGTCACTTCCAGGGGACGCCCTAGTACTTACACAATGATCAAAAGGATTCATATCATGATTTTTTCGACAAGTTTTACGTTGGTTGTCGACTAGTGATTTATAACTCTTTTGGCTCTTTTTGAGTAACTTCGGACAAATTCTATTTGTATGACTAGGTTCATGGCAGCAAACTACACTCAAGCCTTTATTTTTCAGAATTCAGAGTTCCACTATAATTCCCCTGAGACTAAGGTTTACCGTTGCCTATATTTTCTAGCTAGCAAGAGCAATGTGTTGTTGTACAGATGAAGCCTAAGAACTCGGAATATTACACAATACTCTATTATAGGTTTCCCTCAAAGTAGTAACTCCAGGGTCATATAAGTTTTGTGATTTGACACCGTCATACTGTGAGTTAAGGTCTACTAGAAAACTCATAACATTCATTTGTTCTGTTTGAATCTGTTGAATTCAGACATAAATATGGAAGGGTAATAGTGCATTCAATTCTTCATAAACACGTTTAAATTGCATCTGATAAGTGCCATGTCATTGATTTTATCGTTCAACTCGATAGAACTTTTTGGATACATAAACAATTCGAGAAATATTTTCTCGCCAAGAATATACGAATGTCAATTTCTCCATTGCATCTTTAACACAGTCTCGATGAGCATTATGACCAGATTGATCAAGTTCAATAGAATTTCGTCTTTGTATCAAGAGCTGTGCATCAACTCGCATCCACTCAAATTAATTCGGATCAGTCTCTGTTGGGAGATTATCGATGATGTGACTCTTAGGAAACACTTCTCAAGTATAGTCTCACAGTTTTATTCCAAAAAAAGTAATTGACGTCATTTAATTTTTGTAAGTAATTTTAGCCACTGATAAAATCAAACTTGTCATAACATACTTTTGTTTACTAGCCATGATTATTATTAAATTTTCAAAGAGAATGAATCAACTAATCCCAATGATAGTGTAATCTTGTTGTTAGTCGGAGGGCAAACCAATAAGTTGAATTGCTTCCAGATGGAGTTCTCAACATAATGGCACTAACGAGACAATGCCAAAAGAAGAGAAGACGACTCTCCGTAACCAAAGAAGTTGTGAGAAGTCGTAGTAAACGTATGAAAAAAATTGAATGCTCAATGGAAATTGAACCTAACCTTCTGATGGAGCGTTTGATCTGTTTGAATGGATCATTCACCTACTCAAACAGAAGAGAAAAGTAAGCTGATCCGTTCGAATGGAAGAACCGGGCGTGGGCTGAGGCTTGAGACCCTATCACCTTCACTTCGAACAGGACAATGGAAGCCGTGACCAAAGCAAGCTCAGGATGACCTTGACGAGATCAGCACCGTAGAGAGGGCTACAACTCGAATGGAGAGCTAGGAAGAGCCTTGAAGGGACTAGACATGAGCGAGCTAGGAACGGCTGCGACCGGAGCGAGCTAGGAACGGCTGCAACCGGAGCGAGCTAGGAACGGCTCCGACCGGAGCGAGCAAGGGATAGCTCTGATACCATGTAAAGGAACAATTCTTTCTCTTGTTTCTTAATTGAAAATATATTTTACATATTTATATACATTCCAATCTCTATAGATTAAGAATATCTCTAATAAAGGAAATATCATGTAATTAGATCTTCTCTAATTAGGTTATCTAATATTGAAAATACATTTATTAGACTTCCTATAATCAAGCTTTCTGATACATAACCATTAGATTATTAAATTTCTACAACAACTCTAAACAAATTTAAAATGGAAATCTAATTTAGTTCTAAAAATCATATCATTCGATTTTAAAAGAAAGTAATCTTAAATAAAGGCTAAAAATTCCAGAAAATAATTTAAAAATTAGAATAAAAAGGAATTTTTTTGTTTATATCGTTCCTGTTTTTAGGCAAATTCTTTTACTTAGTTTCTATTTTGGTATAATTATTTTGTCATGATCGAAGTTAATGGTCACTTCCCATATCCCTTAATCGTTTTATTAACTGTAGATCTACGACAATTTGATCTTCTGCATAGTTTATTGATCCATTATATATAGGACGCTGATTTCATTTTTCTTTTTTAAAATTTCGTTCTTGTTCCCATGTGAATTTTAAGTTATTAACTTGCTGTGTTTTGACACGCTACTGTTTCAATAAATCTGCTTTCATTTTCTTCATTTTTCATTCTTGTTTATGTTATTTGAGGTTTTATAATGTTGTAATGTTGTAAGAGTTGTTTTATTTAATGTGTTATTGTGATTTTGTCATGTCTTCTGTGTGCAGGTTTTGAAAGAAAGTTTTAAAATATATTGTGCTATTAATGATGGTATCATCAGCCTTGTTGATAAGGTAAAAAAGTATGTTTTTTTTCATGGGGGGCAAATTTACAGTCGTAGCACACAATTCTTATGTATTTTCATATCTCACACACAAACTTTCATATTTACATACATAGAGCGCTTTAAATCTATGCATGAAAATGTATATTTCGCTTTTTAAAAGTGGTAATAGTACTACTTTTGACGTGCCAGTAAAGATTTGACTATTATGTGTGTAAATGTGGAAGTTTTGGTGTGAGTTATGTAAATACGTAAAAATTGTGTTCCATGTATGTAAATGTCTCTTTTTTTTTTAATTTTCATCATGGTTGACTTGGTCAATGCATTGAGGAATTTTTCTGTCCTTTTTTTGGGAAATTTACATGCATACCATGCAATTTTTATGTATTTACATATCTAACACTTAAGTTCCGTTATTTACAACAATCACCTTCGTGTTATAAACTTATGCATGAAAAGTTGCATTTAATTAAAAAAGGTTAATAATTGTGGTATTTTTTATATGATGTAAAGATTGAGTGTTATACCTGGAAATATGAAACTTCTTTACTTGTCAGATATATAAAGACAGAGAATTGTATAGTAGTATGTAAATGCCTTACTTTTTTTTTTGTACTCTGCCGCTATAGTTCTTTGAAATGCCAAGACACGAGGCTGTTAATGCCCTCGAGGTCTACCGAAGGGCGGGTCAACAGGTGTGCAACCATCTCTTTTTATTTGAGATTATGTGGACTGTCTTATGAATTATTTTGATAAAACATTGATGGTCTTACAGGCTGCAAGTCTCTCTGAATTTTATGAGGTGTGTAGAGGATTACAACTTGCTAGAAATTTCCAGTTTCCAAATTTAAAAGAGGTAAAACTTATTCTTCTATTCAACTTTACCATGGTGTTCTCTCCCATAGTTTTGATTAATTCATTTTTGACTTTTTCTCGTCTATTTTTCAGCCTCCACAGTCATTTCTTGCTACTATGGAAGAGTATGTAAGAGAGGCTCCGCGATTTGTTTCTATTCCCAGTGAGCCTCTGGTTAGTTTTTCTGACCTATTGTTTCTTTTTCAAGATGTTTTGTTTAATCATTATTTCTCCAAGCTTTCACTAGTATTTTTAATATATTAACTAAAGCTAAACTTTCGAGGGTATGTATTTTATATCTTATAATGTGCATCATATCATCAATCATTTTTTCTATCTAAATCCTTTAGGTTTATATGTTAGAAAACAGATTAAACAACAACAACAACAACAACAAAGCCTTAATCCCACTAAGTGGGGTCGGCTACATGAATCATTTTTCTCCATTACGTCCTATTTAGTGTCAAATTTTCGTTTAATTCTAATAGATTAAGATCATTTTTTATGCAATAAGCCCAAGTTTTCCTAGGTCTACCTCTGCCTTTCTTAACATAAGTTGTATTTAAAACATCTACTCTCCTAATCGGATCATCAGGTAGTCGACGTTTAAAGTGACCAAACCATCTAAGGCGACTCTCTAATTTTATTCGTCACTGGTGCAACACCAACCCTATTACGGATATATTCATTTCGCATTTTGTGTCTAAGTGTAAAGCCACTCATCCACCTAATCATTCTCATCTCGGCAACACTTAACTTAACACATGCTTCTCTTTTAAAGGCCAACATTCAGCACCATAGAGCATTGAAGGTCTCACCATAGAGCACCATAAAACAGATTAAACAATAAGATAAAAAAAGTTGATTCATAATACTGATCCCAAAGAAGTGGGATAAGGCTGATAATGATAGTGGTCCATCTTGTGTATTAATATCTTGGGATATTGCACAAATTTTTTTGTTTAAAAACCACATTTTGGGGATCCATTCATTTTCTTGCTCTCTGGTGCCCAACCAGGGTTGCAACCTAGATCGAGTTTATGGTTCCGTTTGGCATTTGCGGCTTTTTATAATATGATAGTTTTTTTATGTCTAATCGGCAGTTCTCGCTTTGGTAATTTCAAGCTCCAGAGTCGGGTTGTGACTGAATCACCTTATAGTTTAATTGTATTAATTGATAATCATTCAAATGGATTTTATTGAAATTGCACATTGTATGTTCATTCTTTATTCTATTAATTTTAAGAGTTATTTCTTCTAAATATTTTCTTCATTAATTTAATTTTTTTTTATTTCATTGGATGCAAAGTAGAATTATATCATTTATAAGAAGTGATATCAAAGTTTAACTCAAACCACGATGCAAGACACGATTTTACTAACGACTTAAACAAGATTATAATGAATACTTAAAAGAAAGAAAAACAACACAAAAAGCAAAAGCGTAAAATAAAGGATTGCAAATAATGACTAGACAAAGGGAATCAAAACAAGTTGACGAGGAGGAAGTCTGGAGAGGTGGTGCTAGATCGGTGGTTACAGTGAAGTTCAGAGAGATGCTAGATGGCTGTGGAAGAAGTAGGGCAACAAGCCAGCGATTGTCAGGCGCCGAACCACAGCTGGTAGGAGCAGCTGGGACAGGGACTGAAGGGCTGCGGTAGCTGTGGCCTGCAGGGGAGCTATAGGAAAGGAGACTGCAGGTGGCTGAAGGGCTACGACAGCTTCTTGGTGGTTGAACGGTTGTAGCAGCTGTATGAAGAGTTGGGGGCGGTGGCGGCCTGACATAGGGCTGGATAGCGGGTGGACAACAAAAGAAGGGTGAAAGGATAGATAAATATCTCGGCGGGGTCGAGCTACGGTTGAAGCACCACCTAGACCCGCAGAGACGATCACCACCTCGGATGAGGGGCAACCGGATTACTACCTCGCGTCAGATACATCCCTCAAAGGAAAAATACCAAGGCTAAAAACAAAACCCCTAACTCTAAGCAATCATGCTCTATATATAATGAGGCTAGGACTTTAGTTTAGACAATACTTAAAATACGAAGGAAGAATTAAATCAGGATTTCAGATTTAAGAAAGAGGAATATAATATTTAGAAAATTTGATTTGGATATTCAATTTAGGATGGGATTATAAAGAGAAATAAAATATTCAAAATTATGATTTGGAAAGATTTATATTAGGAAGGTGTCAAGAAGGAATGAGTGAAGGGGAGAGAAGGGAAACGGAGGAGCGACAACCCCCCACCTTTTTAGGATTGGTTGGTCCTCCGTAGCCCCCGCGTCAAAATGCTATCCCAACCTTAATTATTTGAATAATCTTTATAAATATGTCTGTAACTAAATAAAAAAAAAAAATTTATTCATTATTATCATTGATATAATCTAATTGTAGTTGGAGACTTTAAGGTCACTATTATTATTTAATGCTCAATTATATATATGCCAGAATTTGATGGTTGACGGCCTGGCTCTGAAAGTAGGGCGTCCGGTCCTGGTTATTTCTCGGTTTTGTTAACAGGACCCGCTTGCGAGCGGATTTCAGGGATCTTCAACGGCAGAAGATGAGAAGGGATGCAATGGACGCCGCCGTCGGTGAGGAGCTTGGGGTGGGCTTCGTCTTTTCTTTCGTAACAACACTTGGCGAGGAATTCGAGGGCCAGATCATTACGTATGACCGCCCTACCAATATCGTCATCATTCAGGAGGGAGCTTCGAAGGCAGGCGGGCGCCGGAATATTCGTTTTCTTAAAACGACTTATATTAAGGATCTCACCTTCCTGCGATGCGGTGATGACCCGCTTGACAGCAAAAAATGTTTCCTCGATCTGGCAGTATTGCGAGCAAGGGAGGAAGCTGCTTTAAGGCAAGCTGAAATAGAAGCAGAGAGAATTGGTGTTGGTGTCACTAGCGAAGCCCAGAGCATATTTGATGCATTATCTAAGACGCTTCCAGTTCGTTGGGATAAGACAGTCATAGTTGTGATGGACGATGTTCGAGTGAACAGTCCATATTTCCCTGAAAATGTTAGCGGAGGAACCTTGCCTGCTAATGAGAGGGTAAAGAAAGTGCTGGAACATGAGAGGAGAAGATTACAAGCTCGTTCAGCAGCTTAGATTTCTTGATCCACTTACCAGCACATTGTAGAAGTGGCAGGCTTGCATGGCATCGAGCTGTATTTTAGCTTTAACATTCTATGTTTTGGATTGCAAATATGCTTTAGTATGTAATTTTGTGAAAATTTCTATCGCTTCTAGAAAAAAGGTTTATAAGATTTCAAGAATTTGCTTTATATTTTTGTTTTGGTAGTTCCTTTTTTTTTTTGGTGATGGAATAATTTGTATATTAAAATGACTTCGAGGTAATTCTTGTTAACTCATATATATATATATATATATATATATATATATATATATATATATATATATTAAAGCACTATGGCTATTTTATTGAAATAAAGAGGGTACAAAAGAAATTTTTAGGAAAGGGCCCAATAAATGAATCCCTACCCAAACTCTCAAACAAAAGGATATAAAATGCACAAAAGAAAAAAAAGCAAATAACAGTGTCTAAGAACAAATTCGCCGAGGCATTGCTTTTGCTTTGGATCTTGGCGTGGATCCAGAAAGCAATCTCTTAAGTGTTATTCCAGTGCCAGAAGGGACCAAGGTATCATCCATTAAGTCTACAAGCGTACCCCAAGGCTTCTACTTACGCCGAGAAGTGTAGACTTGTCATTCTTCTTCTTCCTCTCGAGTGATCGATCCGTCCGATCCATGAAGGCGAGCGTAGTGCAGCGATGGGTTCTTGTAGTGATGCTTTATCAATACTTGGGGGTCTCTTCTCTTTTTGCTGAATTTTTGAATAAACCGTTCAGACTTCAAAGCATTAGTGGCACCAGTAACTGGATGAAAGACTCGAGGAGAAATATGAGGAGCTTCATAGTGTTCCTTTTCCACCTCTGAGATTCTAACCATTAGGGTAGTCTCAATTCGCTCCATCTCTCCAGCAGGTTAATCAGAATAGGGTGAAGGGGTAACAATAGTAACCCGTTCATTAACCTGTCTAATACCAACTTCAGGAGCTTCCTACGCTTCAAGTGATACAGAGGGGGGCAATGTCAGCCAAACCATCGTTCTCAATTTTCTTACCCACAGAAGTCACAGCATTTCCTTTAGAGTTAAATGATCTCTTAGTTTGGAGATAAAACCTATAACACTTATCCCTGATGTGCCCAAACATTCTGCAGTGATGACAGTAATAAGGTTTTTTCTCCATAACCACCTCTCACAACAAATGACTCTACATCGTAGCCTCACCCAAATTCTCATGGACATCCTGAGAAGTAATATCCCTTTCAACGAGAAGTTCTCAAGTAACCAGTGTCTAGTCTCGTTATAAGTCAGAACGATCCATTTTCAAGAGGCGCTAAGCGCTCGCCAATTTAAAATAAAACATCATGATTGATATATCTATACTGGAGGCTTGAAACTTGAATCCAAACAGAACCACATGAGGTTCCTTGGAGGGTTCAAAATCTGGAGTCCACTTGACAATCTTCATTTCAGTCCCTGCGATGAAAACAGACTGCGTGGCAAACAACCTAGCATAGTCATTCTCTACTTTAATCAATAGATGTCTTCCATCCAACAGTCCCATTTTTCAAGCTCCAATGAAGTGGAGTGAGTCAAAGAAATTCCTCACCAACTCCATTTTAGGATGTCCCAAGGCAAACTTGCCGATAAGGGTAAACTCCACCTCCTCAGTCAATGCATTTAATTCAATCTCATAAAAAATAATGGCAGGAGAGTCATCTTTCTCCCCTAGAGGGTGAATAAAAGGACAAGAAACTCTTTCTGCCGCAGCATCATGGAGAGCCTGTGGGAACACCAAATATTCAGGGTCTTTGCGAGTAGCCGTATCTTTTCCTTTCACCCCAACAAAGGTAGTAGGGCATGCCATGGAAAAGCAGCAGTCACGAATCAAACGTGAGTCGATCGAATCGATAAGCAAGTTCAAAAGACGAGCGAGCCTGCAGGTAAGATCACACGCAGTGCTGAGCCGAACGCCGCTGGAATGCAAGACGTGAGCAGGGTGAGCCGAACGGCGTAGCTGGACGAAACAACAGACGGCAGACGACGAAGACGAAGCCAACCTTCGTCGTCGTGCAGGAAGAAGAGAAGCAACCTTCTCATCATGCTCAACGAAGCCGAGGAAAGGAGATCACTGGGAATCGCTATAGCGAAACCCTAGCAGAGCTCCCGACACATTCAAATTAAATCGTGTGATACTCATTGCATCTTTTCTAGGTAAATAAAAATCATATGAAAATATTTTCATTGCTTTTTATTCTTCTCTATTATTGTTTAAACATTTACTTGTTCAGTTTGACGTTATTTCTTCTAGATATTGTTTCCTGCGATCGTGTAGTTGTGAAAGCAACAGGGGTAATAGTTTATTATGTTTCCATTCGACTCCCTTGTTGATTATCATGATCTTTGAGTCTTATTATCTTTGCAACTTAGGCCAACTTTACGAAATACTAATTCATTGTTCCATTTTTTGAGTGTTGCTTTTGGTTTTAAAATTTATTATGCACATTTTCTTGGGCATTACTTTTATTCATGATGGTCTACTGCTTTTCCTTTTGAATCCTTTTACACTATTTATGTATTTGTCGTATTTGGGCTTCTCTTAACCTTCGTTGTACATGCTCAAACCACCTAAATTTATTTTTTACTTGTAAACTTTATTATTTAAAAATCGATATATATATATATATATATATATATATATATATATATATATATATATATAATTTATCACACTTCCATTAACTATTCTTATTTCCTAGTTTTGTAAACCCATTTTATCCTTGATTTACACCGGAGATATTTCTCTATTTTAATTTAACCGCACTTCTTAAATTTAGAAGTTTCTTTAGCTTTCGTGTTTTCTTTCTTTTTTTTTTAATTTATAATAAATCTAAGACATTTAAACCAATCACACTTAGGTATCATTTAGCACCTATCAGTATTGATAATTATTCATTTAACACCAATAAAATTATTTATCATGTTTTTTATCTTTATTTTATTAGTCCTAAGCTCTTTATCTTCTAAATATTTTTCTATTGCTCCTTTTTCTAAGTGTCTCAGTGATTATAACGGTATGATTAGCAACTATATTACTCTAAACAAGGATAACATTTGGCACTTGATTGTTCTAATTTTAATAATAATGATAAAATTTGACAATGCGATGTTGCAAAGAATGGCATTCACCTCTAGGCATACAACACTCGAAGCTACTAATTAGGGTTTTATATTTTGTGTTGGTTGAGGATGTTAACACCTTTCAATGGTGGTCTTCCCTCGTAAATCTTAATATCACCTTTACTCTGCATGCTTGTTGCCACTTCGCCGCTGTTGTTTTTCTGCCTGGAGTGATTGCCATTATTACTGATCTCCAATAATTATGAAAAGTTTTATATTGCTATAAACTATATATTTCATGTACTTTATTGGAGATCCAATGTTGGTTGACAACTAATGCTTATTACAGTGATAAATTCTGATTTGGAAATTTATTTTGTTTTTCTAGAATGACTGCCAGAACAAAATAGGAGTAAACTGCCAAAATAGTCTCCTACTTTTTCCAGGGAGTCATTTTAGTAAAAATGCTATATTATTCCCCCAACTCTTTTAATGGGAGCTAAAATAGTTCTCACTTGAGAGTATTTTAACCCATAGTAAAATATTTCGGGGCTAGATTGACACTTTTGATGAACTCTGGGACTAAAATGACTCCCTCGAAAAAAGTTGGGGTATCATTTTCACTTTTCTCCTACCAGAGGGAGTCCTTTTTGTTTTTACTTAGAATAGGAAAAAATTTTCATTAAGTGAACTGATGCTTGATTCTAGCTTGATTCAGGATTACCCTGAGAGACTTCTTTTGACTTACAAACAACCAGAGGAGGCGCCTACTGTTCCTGAGAATGAGGAACCACCTCTTGAAGAGTTAAAACCAGAACCAGAGGAGGCTCCTACTGCTCCTGTTGAGTTTGAAGTTTCCTCTGGCCCTCTCAAGGAGGATGATAATGGAGATTTATTAGTGAGTTCGAGCTCTCTCATCCTCCCCATCGCCGCTGCCTGCTCTTCTAAATTTTGACTTTCTATGTAATGCAAATCAAACTTCTCTGGCTTGGCAGGGACTCGATGAATTTAATCCGGCAGCATCAGAGATTGAGGAAAGCAACGCCTTGGCTCTAGCAATAGCTCCATCCGGTATGCGTGTTATTTTTTCGCTTGTGTGATGATCACAAGGTTTTTTACATACATAGGAAATGATTCTTATTTGTTTATATATTTAGCTTCTAAACTTTAATATTTACACGCATAACACTCAAATCTTTGACATTATATAAAAGATATCATTATTCTAACATTTTAAAGTGAAATACAAATTTTCATGCAAAGGTTTTTGTGTGATTGTGTCTCTAAAAGTGTTATATATGTAAATGTCAAACTTTGGATGTTATATATGTAATAAAGGGGATTTATTTACATGCTACACAATTCTTATATATTTATATATTTAACTTGTAAAGTTTAATGTTTACATGGTTAACTCTCAAATCTTTAATTTTACATCAAAACTGTCACTATTGATACGAACATTTCAAAAGTGAAATGCACTTTTTCATGCATAGGTTTTGGCGTGATTATGACACAAAGTATTTTATATATATATATATATATATATATATATATATATATATATATATATATATCATGTGTGTGTGTGTTCGATCCCCCGTGGCGCGGGATTCTCGAATACATAGACACATGGTATCAGGCCTCCATCATAGGGTTGTAGCGCATAAGTAATCGGTATTTGGGCCTCTGCCAAATACCGATTTCTTTTACACACACACATATATCAAACTCTAGGTGTTAGATATGTAATTAGGGGGATTTACATACGCACTACACAATTCTTATATATTTATATATTTGAACTCATAATCTTTAATAGTTACATAACACTATAATCTTTAACATTACATAAAAAATACTACTATTACAAACATTTTCAAAGTGAAATACACTTCTTCATGCATAATTTTTGTTATGATCATGACACGAAGTGTTATATATGCAAATATCAAACTTTAGTTGCTAGATATGTTAATAAATAGAATTATATGATAAGCAAGTAAATTTTTGTAAGAATATTAATAATGATGATATTGCTGATAGTAACCTCTGTACTATCTGAACAGTTGCGGCCACCACCAACTCCGAAGCTGAAAATTCATGGGATCCATCAGGGTGGGAGCTAGCCCTCGTTAATGCTGCTCATTCATCTGCCGTTCAAAGCCAGCTGGTTTGTATTCTTACCTTCTCTTTCAATATATATATACATATAAGTAAAGTTTTGATGTTATATATATATAATTATATAGGAATTGTTGAGGAAGATTTTCATACATACCACTTAGTTCCTATGTATTTACATATCTGACACTTCAATTTTTACATATATGCCGTCTTATGCATTCATGCAAACGCGTATTTTTCACTTTTTAGAAGTCATAATAGTGGTATTTTTGATGAGATATGAAATATTTGTGTGGTATAAATGTAAAATGAAAAATTTAGATGTTATATATATAAATACATAGGAATTGGGTGGAATGTAAATGCCCCAATTGTTTTTTAAAATGTGCGAAGCCGACAGATCAGGGCAATACGATTTTTTATACGGAAATTTACGCGCGTACCACACAATTCTTATAGACCTAACACCTAAAGTTTAATATTTACATTTATAGGTCTTATAAAACCTATCCATAAAAAGGTGCATTTGACTTTTAAAAAGTTAGTAGAAATGACATTTTTGATGTTAGGCTGAAGATTCTATTGTTACAAACATAAGTATCAATGTTTAGATGTTAGACATGTAAATACATAAGAATGTATGCATGTAAATTTCAAAGCATGTGGGGCGGCGGCTTTGATTGCGAGAACATTGCTCAACCAATTTGCATCGATTGCAGGGCGGCGGGTTCGACAAACTCACTCTGGATAGCTTGTATGATGAAGCCGCATATCGACAACAACAACAGCAGCAGCAGTATCATGATGTTGCAGCTCCGAATCCGTTCATGGCGGCGGATCCTTTCACAGCGTCGAACGAAATAGCGGCTCCGCCTTCGGTGCAGATGGCTGCGATGGCTCAGCAGCAGTCTCTGATGATTCAATCTAATCCTTTTATGCAGCCACCAATATGTCCACAGCAGCAGCTGCAGCAGCCTATGTTTGCAGGAGCTGAAGCAAACCCTTTTACAGACAGCACTGGATTAGGAACATTCCCTGTGAACAATGGTTATCACAACAGCAGCCTCCTATAAATTCTGAAAAGATTTAAATACAGATCACTCAATTTCTATATATTTACATATCTAATGCTTAAATTTCAATTTTTACATAATGCCACCTTATATATATATATGCATGAAAAGGCGCATTTCGCTTTTTTAAAGTTAAAATGATGGTATTTTTGATGTTATATGAAAGAATTGGGTGGTATAAATGTAATAAGTAAAGTTTAGGTGTTGGATTTGTAAATATATAGGAATTGGGTTTGGATAAACATTGATGTTCTGCATTAGACCAAATTTCCTTTTCTATTTAGTTTTCTTAAAGAATAGATGCCATGATATGGTCTGAGAATATTGATGATGATTGATATTCATTTATGAATATTATAATAATATCATTTCACTTTCAAATATGAAGATGAATTGTCCCACTTATCATATAGGATTATAAATCTTGCTATTGGAGCATTTACATACATACCACCCAATTTCTATGTATTTACAAATATGGCCTATGAACTATTCTTTTTACATATATACAACAAAAACTCTTAACTTTTAAAATGTGAAATATACTTTGTTGCATACCTGAAATTCACGGCGGTAGAGTAACATCATAATGTCTTACTATCGAAAAAAGATACAATAAGCGCACAAAAAAAAAAAAAAGCAAACAGAAGGGGATATCTCAAATTTTTAAGAAGATTCAGTATTAAAAGGGAAAAATCACGAGGTCTGACACAATCAAAGCAAACTGCTATATAATTATGAGTACATAGATTCGCTATTCGCCCGCGATAGAAAAGAAGAGATTACAATTTTACAATAGTGGTCTAACTTTAATAGATGCGATAGATTGAGCTACAATCAAAGTAGTTCTTAGTGACTATAATGGCAATAGTGGATTATAATGGTTGTTGTTGATAGCTACAAAGGTAGTAGTTTGTCACAAATATTATAGATATTGGTTATAATAGCCTCAGTTTGTGGTGGATGTTGTGGTTGAAATTTGTAGTCAAATTTGGTCATATTGGCCATTATTGGTAAATACAAAAATATCGATTGACCACAAAGGCCGTGCTAGAGAGTTATAATAGCATCAGTTGGCTACCAAGGCTGTAGTTGGAAGCTGCACTAATAGTTATCCACGTTGGTCGTAGTTCAAATTTGCATAACTTGAAAGTTACTTAGGTTGTAGTTGGTCACATGAGTCATAGAATGTGTTGTAATAACACTCATAAGCCATACTTAAAAACCGGGCGTGGTCACACACTATAGAAGACATCGTGGACGAGAGTTCAGTGTGGTCAAGCCTAAGACCTGACATAATTACTTCGGGCTCTCTATCTGGCGGCATGGCCATGTTGCCCTTAGGCGTGGTTACGTCGTGGGTGTTTCGGCTCCAGACTAGGTTTCTTAGGGCGTTACCAGAGTTGTTTCTGGTATGGTCATGCCAAGAGTGAGGTATGGCCACACTTATTCCAGGCAAGGTCATGCCCTGCCCTTACACCTGAAGTGCCTGTCGGAGAAGCTTTAAGCCTCATTCGGTCGCGGGAGGCCCCAAAAAAGCAAAATGTGAACCTCAAATATAAAAATGAGCATTGTACACATCGTGAACTGTAATTACTGTCGTTCAAACAGTGAGCTTTCCCGGGTCGGCCTGAACCAATACTGGTCTCGATCCTGCACTCGAGATGCATACTAGGATGGTTAGAACGGATCTCCTAGGCTACGAAAAACTGTAAACAGTTCTGTAGCACTTAAGCAGACACCAATATATATGACATTCAAAAGTGATGTCAACAACAAGACAAAGTTAGAACAAATTTTCTTTCTTTCACAAGACAAAGTTAGAACAAATTTTCTTTATTTCTAAAGTTTTTAAATTTTAATTTTTGAAAATTAATTTATTTTAAATTTTACTATTGCAATATTGATGTTCTGAATTAGACCAATTTGCTTTTTTCCTATTTAGCTTATTAAACAACAGGTGCCATGATATGTTCTAAAATATTCATGATGATTGATATTCATTTATAAGTAGTATAATAATATTATTTTGCTTTCAATTATGAAGATGTATTGTCCCACTTATCTAATAGGATTATATATCTAGTTATTGGTGTGTTTACGTACATACCCCCCAATTCCTATGTATTTACATATCTAACCTATGAACTTTACTTTTTACATATATATACGACACAAACCTTTAATATCGTGTCAAACACACGACTCTTTTAACTTTTAAAATGTGAAATACATCTTGTTGCATGCCAGAAGATTTGTGGTGGCAGAGTAATATCGTAGTGTCTTACCGTTGGAAGAAGATCCAACAAACATGAAAAAAAGAAAAGCAGGCAGGAGAAGACACCTCAATTTTTCAAGGAGACAAAAATGGAAAAATCACGAGGTCTGACACAGTCGAAGTAATCTACTATATAATTATAAGTACATAAATTCACTCTTCTCCCGAAATAGAGAAAAAGGGAATACAATTTTACAATTGTGGTCCAAATTTAATGGTCGCGATAAATTGAGCTACAAAAACTGTAGTTCTCGGTGACTGTAATAGCAATAATGGCTGTTGTTGATTGGTACAAAGGCAGTAGTCTGTCACAAATATTGTAGATACTGGTTATAATAGGCTCGACTTGACATAGATATTGTGGTTGAAATTTGTAGTCATAGTTGGTCATATAGGTCATTATTGGTAAATTCAAAAACACGATTAACCACAAAGGTCATGGTAGAGAGCTGTAATAATGTCAGTTGGCCATCAAGCCCAAAGTTAAAGCTGCAGTAGCAGTGACCTACGTTAGTTGTAGTTCAAAGTTGCATAAGTTCTAAGCCGCGTAGGTCATAGTTAGTCACACGAGCCATAGCAATAAGCTCTATGAACACTCATTCACCATAAAAGCTTGAGTTGGGAGTTGTAATAATGTTTATAGGCCATAGAGGGCAGAGTTAGGAGCTGGAAGAGCTGTGAGCCACGTAGGTCTTAGTTAGTCACCTAAGTCATGATATGAGGGTTAACAATGTCCGTAGGCCACAAAGGCAACAACGTCTTTAGGCCGGAGTTGGGAGTTGTTTAAGCTATGAATCACTTAGGCCATAGTTAGTCACATAGGTCATAGTGGTGATGTGCAATAATGCTCGTATCTCACAGAGGTCGGTGTTAGAAGTTATCATAATGTTAGAAGGCCATTAATGCATGAGTTAGGAATTGCACGAGTTGTGAATCACGTAGGTTGTAGTTGGTCACATATGTTGTTACGGCGAGCTACAATAATGTCTGTGGGCAACATTGACTAGAGTTGGGAGTTGCAATAATGTCCATAGGTCACAGAGGTTCATGTTAGGAGTTGTGTGAGTTGTGAGCCACATAGGCCGTATTGGTGAGCTGTAATAATGCTTATATGCCATAAAGGCCATATTTGGGAGCTGTGTGAGTTGGGAGCCATGTAGGTCGTACTTGGTCACATAGATCGTGGTGCTAAGTTATAATAATGTTTGAAGGCCACAACAGTTGGACTTAGGATCTACAATAACGAGTGTAGGTCATAAAGGCCGAAGTTGGGTATTGTGTATGTCGTGAGCCATGTAGGCTGTAATTGGTCACATAGTCATAGCAGTGAGCTACAATAATACTTATATGCCATATAGATCTGAGTTTGGAGCTGTAATAATGTTCGTAGATCACAAAGGCGAAATTTAAGAGTTGTACAAGTTGTGAGTCATGTAGGTTGATTTTGTCACATAGGTCATGGAGGTGAGTTGCAATGACGTCACCTGACCTCCAAGTTCGTAAGGGGAAGCTGCAAGGAAAGAACTTCTGGAGTTTGGAAAAATTTCTCATATCCAAAATATGGTGGTCGTAAGTCGTTGTCGTTGGGGTGCTTTGTTGCAACGTGCGTTGTTACTCCGCAAGGTCCATAATGGCGATGAACAGGGAGCTGTAGATGGTGGTCAGTGCCGGTCGACGGTTGGCAAAAGCAGGAAGTGGTCGGCTGTTGGCAGAAGTAGGAAGTGTTCGTCTAGTCTTCATTCCAAAATAGCACTAGAACTCGACTCGTCTTAGTCTAGCTCTAGGTTAAGGTCTTCCTCCTTTTATGAACGAGTACGATTATTTGTAGACTTTGGGAGTGGTATCTCTTGTAAATAAGAGAAGAATCTGAATCACTCCATCGGGCAAACTAGAGCTATTCCTTGATCGAATGACATTATATACATTTAAGTGTCATAATGATGTCAGAGTGATTTTGGCCTCGTTAGATTCATCTCATTAACCCTCGATTTGATTATGAACTTGTCAAATTATGAATCTATTTGACCACCAAGTAACCGCCCAGAACTTCCAAAAGTATTTTAACAGCTTGATATGGGTTTGATTTGATTTAGACTGGGTCAATTTTGGTGTCATTGGGTTCGTCTCATCGATCCGATCAGTTTGAATATTTCTTTCCTAGAATATCTCCAGTTTCCTGTCACGTATCGAAATTTATGCAAAATAATGAAAATTTTTTGACGAAGAATCACTCCTTTCTTGTATAAATAAGGTCACATCTATTTTATTTTTTTTCTCTATGCATATAATTACATAGGAATTAAGTGGTTTATATGTAATTCTTTAATTATTTTATTATAGTTTATCCAATGAAGCACACAATTGGCCATAAATTTTGAATACAATAGACAATGTCTTGAAGAAAATTTTGTTTAATGAGTCATAATTAAGCCTTAGGGATGTAATAAAATAATATCAAATTACAAATTTTTTTAATTTTATAAAGTATATGAAAATTTCAACGATAATTTTAGCAATATTAAAAAAAGGAAGACCTAAGAGTGACAATTTAAGGATTCCATTTGTCATTATTCGTGCAAGCATTTTTCGTTCTAATAACTCTTTCAATACGCACTTATCTGTAGTATAGTGATCGAGGGTAGTGTCTCTTATAATGAAAAAAAATATTCCGTGCGGACATCTGCATGTCCGGACGGCCAACCACCAACTGCCACGTCCGTCGCCGATGAGGTGTATGGCAACGTGGCCGTCGGTGGTTGGCAGCCAGGACGTGCGGGATCCGAACGGAATATTGTCTCCTTATCGTGAAGTCACAGGTATGTATTTACATATTTAACTCCTTGAACTTCAATTTTTACATATATCCCAATTTATCTTTGCATGAAAAAATGCATTTCACTTTTAAAAAAATTAAAATAATGATGTTTGTCATGTAAATGATTTGAGGGGTACAAATATAAGACGTAAAATTTACGTATAAAAATATAAAAATTGGGTGGTATGTAGGGGTGTAAATCAACCGAACATGAGCTGGGGTGTAAACCAGCAAGACACGAGCTGGGGTGTAAACCAGCAAGACACGAGCTGGGGTGTAAACTAGTAGAGCACGAGCGAGCCCAGACTCAGCTCGTGTTTGGTTCATTAAAAAATAGAACTGTTTGTATTCGGCTCGTTTATATTTCGAACAAAAAAAAAATGTGTTCGTATTTGGCTCGTCTGCTTAGTGAGTTGAACATAAACTGTGCACAAATAAAGAGTCATTTTGACAACCCCAGTCACGCAGCAGTAGAATATTAAATATTTGGACAAAATTTAAATCTTATTATTTACATTAAAATATTATTCAAATATATTTTAATTTATTTTTATTCTTTTTTTTAATAATAATTTTAAATATTTATAATTTTTGTAGCCTTATAATCGATTAATTTTTTTTTAAATACTACTCATTAATTATTTCAAGCCAAAACGCGTTAAACACAAACAAACAAATCTTTGTTCATATTCGGCTCATTAATTTAATGAATGATCAGACACGAGCTTCTTAACGAGTCAAACACAAATTGTTCGCGAACAACGAGCCGTTTTGAAAGCACTAGTGATATGCATGTAAATGCCAATAATAATAATAATAATAATAATATTATTATTATTATTATTATTATTATTAAAATAAATAAATAAATAATAATAATGACAATGATAGGATTTGGAGGAGTATATAACATTCTGATAAATTAATATATTATCCTTTTTCAAAATTTATAATAGAAATTTAAATTTATGAAATTTAATAAGATATATATATATATATTTAAATTTATAATAGACCACTCAGAAACTTGCTATTTAAGAATCATGCTCATGTTTGAATCATTCGTTAAGTTAGCAAGTCAACGAATGAATTTTTTAAACTCGATTTATAAACGAGTTGAAAACATACAACCATTTGTTCGATAGTATTCGACTCGCTTTAACTCGAAATAAGAAAATTAAATATATTATATATATTTTTTATCTAAGTTTAGATTACTATAGCTCTCGTGGTCATGTGATTCTGCTTTTTTTATTGCATGAAAATGATGCAGATTTCAATTCAAAACTCTACATCTATTTTTCTTACTAATTTAAATGGGTCAATTTCGAATCAAACACTGAGTCGAGCATGGACAAGAATACGTAAACCGAACCGAATAAGAGTATTTTGCTCGCGAGCAATTTCGAACACGAGCTAATTTCGAACCTAATTAATTTTGAATAAGCCAAACACAATCCCACCCTGAACTTGCTCAGACTCGACTCGTCAACAACTCTAATCATGGCACACATAAATACATAGATTTTGTAGTTCAAAAAAATCAATTGAGTAATTATTTTGTAAATATTAATATTTCATGTGATCTGTACGTAATTATCTCATTAATTATTAGACTCATTAAATTAGATTATAATAATTATTCTTTAAAAAGTAAGACTATATATGTGTGTGTGTGTGTGTGTGTGTGTGTGTTTCAGAAGGTGTTTGTTGAAAAAATATTAAATCAAGGATCCTCATACAAAATTGATTCATAACACATGCACAGTTCAGCCCCATAATGTATTAAATTATTTAGTTTTTTTTACTAAGTGGGGTCAGACTGTACACATGACATATAGTGATTGGAGTTTTGATGCAGTTTTACATCAGGACTTCTGATGAATTATTTTTTTGTGTTTGTTATTATACTTTTAGGGTCTGCTTGGGGGCAGCTGCAACTTATAAAATAATCTGCTGATAAGCTGATTAAAAATAATCTACTGATAAGCTAGGTGTGGTGGTTATTACAAATTTTTATTTTTTTGGAAGAGCCTGACTGCAAATAGAAAGCTTCTACCGCACCTAGATAGGTGAGGTGTGAAAAAACTGTTTTTATCGTTTTGAAAACGTATAAGCTGTCAAAATACAGTTTACCAAAACAGACAAAATGCGTTTTCAAAATGTCACCACACAAAATAAACTGGTTTAAACGGGCTCATAAAAAGATTCAAGTTAAACTTAATGTAATCCAAACATCATAAATATGTCAAATAAATTTGTGGTCAAGTTAAATTCAATTTTTACTTTATTATTTATTAAATCAAGAAAAAAAAAATTTCAAATAGAATTATGTCAAATACATCAAATAAATTTATTTGAATTTAATTTTAATTGAATTGAATATTATTTTAAATTTAATAATATTTAGATTTGATAACGGTCAATCTAATTAAATTTTATTTGTGTGGGCCACACCTCCTTTCCCAAACTCCAACGGCTCTTTCTCCTCCCTCAGCAGGCTCCGGCCGGCACTTTTCTCCAGCGTTAAAAAATTAAATTTTAACGGGTCAATTCTGCTTTAATTAATCACTAATTGCTAATTAATCCCAAATCAAAACAGCAAATACTTCCAAAACCCCGTCCCTCAATCTTTCTTACCTCGTCTTCTTCCTCCGTTTCTGCGGCATCACTATTGAGAAAGCTCCGACATTCTTTCTTCTGTAAGAAGCAAAAGTTCAGAGGAAAGATTAAGCATTTATTCGTCTTCCTCCATCTCACTCCACAACGATTCTTCCTTCGTTTCTCTTGCTGTTTGTCGCCCATTGCTTGGAGCTTCTTATTCCTCTTTTCTCTTATGTATGAAGGGTTTGCTGAAATTTCTATTATGCATTCTCACTGATTCTTGTTGTTTTCTGTAGCAGTTTTAGTTCGATTGTGAGAAATGTTAGGGTTTTGATTCTTACTTCGTCTTCCCCGAAGGTTGGTTTTTAGGTTTTGAGAAAGCGGATTAGGGTTTAGTTCATTTGATCTTTCTACTTTGTCTTCTAGATTTTTCATTTGAGAGCTGAAGGATGTTTTTTATGCTGCTGGAACAGTAATTTTTAGGTACATTTCACTCTTAATATGGGGTGTTTTGCAGCATAATTTAAATAGGATTTAGTCATGAATTTAGTGTATATCCGGCCAAACATTAAAAAAAAAATGAAAATTAAATTCAACATTTAGTCTCTTTTAAGACCAAAGTCCAGGTTTACTAAATCTGATTGTGAGACGGATTTAAGAATTTCTTCGTGTTGTCGTTTATGAGTTCATCTCCATCGCACTGATGATCAGATTTACTGGATTTGATAAGTCTTATTTAAAGTAAATTCAAGGTGTAGCCAAACAAGGCCTGTGTTTAATGATAGGAAAATTTGCATATATTCCACACAATTCTGATGAATCTATATATCTAACATCGAAAATTTGATATTTATATTTGTAACACTTTGGTGTTGTTATCCTAAACATAAAAAGGTGAGTTTGATGTTTAAAAAGTTAGTGAAGTGGTATTTTCAATGTGATGTTAAAGATTTAAGTATTATGAATGTAAATAAAGATTGAAGCTTAGGTGTTATGTATCTAAATGCCTCTAGGAAAATTTGCCCATAGGAAAATTTGTGCACGCACCGCGAAATTTGTATGAATTTACATATCTAGCATCTGAAAATTTATATTTATATTTTTAACACCTTGATGCTAGAATCCTATGCTTAAAAAGGCGCATTTGACTTCTGAAAAGTTAGCGAAGTGTTATTTGTAATGTAATGTTAATGATTTAAGTACTATAGATGTACATATATAGAAATTAGATGTTAGACATGTAAATATATAAGAATTATGTGGTATGTATATAAATGCCCCATGATGAGATAAGCTTCATTATGATTCTAATGTTTCTATTACTTCTAATGCACATAATATTTCAAATTTACAGGTAGAAGGTTGGATTTGAAACATTTTTTTTGAAAGAAAATTATGGCTACACTCGGCGACATTGGTCTTGCTGCAACTATAAACATTCTTAGCGCCATTGCTTTCCTACTAGCATTTGCTATATTGCGTTTGCAACCATTCAATGATAGGGTTTACTTCCCAAAATGGTACCTTAAGGGAGTAAGGACTAGTCCGACGAGCTCAGGGTCATTCGTGCATAAGTTTGTAAATTTAGACTTCAGATCATACACAACATTTCTTCAATGGATTCCTGCTGCTCTCAAGATGCCGGAACCGGAGTTGATTGATCATGCTGGATTAGATTCCGCTGTCTATTTGCGAATATATCTATTGGGGTATGTCATTTTTGTCGTCTTTTTACAATCACTAAGAGCTTCCATGTGATCAATTATATTTTTTTCGTTTTCAAAAAACATGCTATTGTGCTTTTTACGTGTTTTTACATTTTGTTTCTAAAACTAAATTAACATGTTTCTGAAAGTACTCAAAATAACTTTATGCTTTCTTTCAAATCAAAATATAAACAAAACAAAATAAAAATAAAAAAATAGAAATTGAAACGCACATGTGTTCCCAAGTGACCCCCTAAACATTTGGATTGGTTGATTTTGATCATCAATTCATTTAATTTTAGGGGTATTTACATACGTGTCATCCAATTCATATCTATTTACATATCTAACACTAAACTTTATATTTTATATTTATAACGCACAAATCTTTCATATCACATAAAAAAAAACATCTTTTTAACTTCTAAAAAGCAAAATGCACGTTTTCATGCATAGGAAAGATGGCATGCATGTATGTAAATATTGACACAAATCTTTCATATCACATAAAAAAATACTATCATTTTAACTTCTAAACAGTGAAGTACACCGTTTCATGCATAAGAAAGGTGGCATGCATGTTAAAATTGAAGTGTGGTTGTTACATATGTAAATTCATAGGAATTGGGTGTTATGTGTGTAAGTATATCTTCCTTAATTTTATTGCTAGATGGCAATTATATAACTTTTTTTAATATAAGTGAAATATATTAATTAGATACTCATATGAATACATCAAAAACTTTTTTTTTTTTAAATTTATGAGCAAGAAGAAAAGTAAAATCAAACAAAATGAAGTCATTAGTAAAAAATAGAAGAGTGATGATAGATTTTCTTTTGATTTCTGCCCCTTCTGGTATAAATACTAAACATAGAAAGCAATTCTATGAGTTCTAAATGTAAAATGCGGCCTTTTGAATGGTTCTACTTTTAAAGCTTTCAGCCACAGCTTTCTTACTTTCTGACTCTCTTTTCAGTATTTATATAAACAACCATGGGGCATTTTGGCTCAAGTACATGTTTGCTTAATTAAAACTGCTAAATTTAATAAATTTTCTCTTTTTTGCTAATTTCTTATTTGGTCATCTTGTTACAGGCTTAAAATCTTTGCTCCAATCTGCTTATTGGCGTTTGCTGTATTGGTTCCTGTTAACTGGACAAATAATACTCTGGAGGTTGAGGCTGCAAAGGCTTCGGACTTGGAGTATAGTGTTATAGACAAGCTTTCTATATCAAATATTCCCACAGAATCAAATAAGTGAGCAAGCTAATTATGACATTTATTTGGCATGTTTTTGCTTACTATCTCTTGTGAAATTTGTTGGAGAGAAATGTTATGAAACATGGTGTAAACTTTGCTTTTTAAGGAAGATTTACAATGCATATCTCTGAATTCTTATGTATTTATGTTTCTAAAGACCTAATCTTCAATTTTTATATATATGCCAAATGACTGCAAAATTTTGAACGTTGAATGCCCTGATTCTAAGAGTTGAACTAAATCATGAATTATTTATCAAACATCAAAATAACTCTAAGATTTAAAAACTTAAACAACGGAAACCAACACTTGTGAACCCTCTAAATGAAATGATGCATTTCATTTTGTAAAAGGAAAAATACTGGTATTTTTTGATGTGATATGAAAGATTTGGGCGGTATAAATGTAAAAATTGAAGTCTAGGCGTTAGATATGTAAATACATAAGAATTGAGTGATATGCATGTAAATGCTTCTTTTTAAGACTTCTCATATGCTTTTACTTCATTAAATAGGACATCATGATTAAATTTTGATTTAAAGCTAGTTAGAGCTTATTTATCCTATCTATTCTTGGGTTATAATTGCTACTATCCAATATTTAGAAAGATTTATAGTAATAGATATGCAGCAAAATAAATAAAATGAGGCCATGATTAAGAAGAAAGAAATGAATGAGAGGACTGATCCAATGTAAATAATCTCTTGATATGTGTCTTGTATAATCATCAGTTAGATAAATTGCTCTAATTGCTTAAGCTAACATGGTCAAGCAAAGAATTCTCATGCCATGTTTTAGCTAGTTTTCTGCAAAACAGAAGAAAGTTATCCACAACTTTGAATTCTTTTAAGCTTCCAAATAGAACATTTGTGTAATCACGTTTAAATAAAGGGAATAGTTACATAGAGACCACCGAAAACATTGATATTTACAAACTAAGCTCCCAGATGATTTTTTTCATCATACTGATACGACACCAACAAATTTTCATCATCAGACACGGATCTCGAAGCATGACACTAATCTCGATGCAATCTTTTGAGCAAGAAACATTCAAATCTTGATAAAAAATTATTCAAAGCTCCGATTTCAGCAAACTTATAGTCAAACTGACCGGCTCGATGAAACGGACCCAATGATATCAAAACTAGTCCAATCCGAGTCAAGTCAAGCCCGGATCAACTCATTAAACCACTTTTAGAAGATTTTCAGACACGTTAGAAGGTCAAATGGATGCCGACATTAGCAAGCCCATACTCGAATCGAGCGTCTCGACAAGACGAACTCAACGAGCCCAAGATCACTCAATTCCGACATCGTTAAGGCCATCAAATGCCCCTTAAACGCCGTCTGATCGAGGGGAGCCCTCTGAGCCGTCCGATCAAAATGGTTGCATTAATTGCACCCAAAACCCTATAAATAAACCCAAACTCTCACATGAGGGGGAGGAGGGCAGAGAGAGAGGGTCTGAAGTCTTGAGGAGAAGAAGCAGCTCTGCATCATCGCCGATCGCCGTCGATCACCGCCGATAGCCGTCGAGCACCACCGATCGCCGTGGACCATCGTCGATTGTCGTCGACCATCATCAACCAGACACCGTCAATCGGCATTATAGTCTAAAACATATAGTTACCCTTTTCCATATGTAGAATAAGAGATTTCTGTAAATGTCAATCAATAGTGGATTTACGCAACTGGGCCAGGCCCCGTGGCTTTTCCCTTTACGAGTTTTCCACGTAAAAACTTCTGGAGTCATTGCGTGGTTCATTTTCATCTGTGTGCGTGTTGAATTCTCGTACAACGCTAAGGAAAATTTGTATATATTCTACACAATTCTGATGAATCTACATATCTAACATCGAAAATTTGATATTTATATTTGTAACACCTTGGTGTTGTTATCCTAAACATAAAAAGGTGAGTTTGATGTTTAAAAAGTTAGTGAAGTGGTATTTTCAATATGATGTTAAAGATTTAAGTATTTTGAATGTAAATAAAGATCGAATCTTAGGTGTTATGTATCTAAATGCCTCTAGGAAAATTTGCCCATAGGAAAATTTGTGCACGCACCGCAAAATTTGTATGAATTTACATATCTAGCATCTGAAAATTTATATTTATATTTTTAACACCTTGATGTTATAAACACAAAGGCAACAACATGGAGGTCACCTAGTCGTGGGTGAAATTCAGACAATTGCGAGAGGCCCATTGCTAAATGATCAAGTTCTTATCACTACACCCGGTGAACCAGCACATAAAAAGTTGCGCCTTGAACCTATCACTTTTGATGATTTTGATTTAGAAGGAGTCAGAGTGCCCCACCAAGACCCTCTTGTCATTAGTGCGGGAATTGGCAAACCCTGCAACAATGTAAAAAGGATCTTGATCGACAATGAGAGCTCTGTTGATGTTTTGTTTTACTTAGCTTTCCTTAGTTTGGGACTAACAAGGGAAAGACTTCAACCTGCATCTGGCCCATTATATGGTTTTGATAATCGACTAGTAAGGGTCGAGGGAACAATAAATCTCCCCGTAATCATAGGAGATTTTCCTCGACAAATAACCCGCTCAGTCCAGTTCGTCGTTGTCAAGTCAGAATCAGCATACAATGTCATCTTCGAGAGACCCCTGCAATCCATTTTTGGCATCGCGACTTCTGTGCTACACTTGAAGCTCAAGTTTCCAACCCCAGCAGAGATAGACATCGTACGAGGAGATCAACAGATAGCACAATCATGCTATCTCAGCCAAGCTCAACCATGCCCGTCAGTAACACTTAGTATTGAAAACTTTGATCTTCGAGATGAAGATGTATCTCAACGAGCTTCTTCCATAGAAGATTTGGTTTACATCCCGCTCTCCAATGAACACCCATCAAAAACAGTGCAGCTTGGTTCCTTACTCTCCGATAAGCAAAGGTCAGAATACGTGACTCTCCTCTAGAGAAATCAAGACATTTTTGCATGGACCCCAGCTGACATGCCCGGAGTTGATCCTGAGATAATCATGCACTCTCTAAAGGTAGATCCAACCGTTAAACCGATCTTCCAAAAGAAGCGCAATTTTACCCCAGATCGCTTACAAGCTATTAAACAATAAGTCAACAAGCTTCTTGAAGCTAAGTTCATACGGGAAGTACACCACCCTACATGGCTGGTCAATGTCGTCATGGTGAAAAATGTAGTGGTTCATGGAGAATGTGTGTCGACTATACAGACCTCAATAAAGCTTGTCCGAAGGATAGCTTTCCTCTCTAGCGCATAGATCAACTCGTTGATGCCACGTCTGGGCAACAAATGCTTAGCTTTATGGATGCATACTCGGGGTACAATCAAATAAGGATGAACCCAGTAGACGAGAAGGTCATCTCTTTTTAAACAGATAAAGACTTATACTGTTATCAGGTTATGCCGTTCGGATTAAAAAATGCTGGTGCAACTTATCAACGTCTCATGAACAATGTCTTCAAAAATCTTTCGAGCGTACAATGGAGGTTTACGTTGATGACATATTAGTAAAAAGCCTAGAAGCATCTCAACACATTTCTTATCTGGAGGAGTGTTTTCAACTCCTTCGTCAATACGATTTGCGACTTAACTCGACTAAATGTGTTTTCGGGGTCACATCGGGGAAGTTTCTGGAATTCAATGTTACCCATCGTGGAATTGAAGCCAACCCAGAAAAAATCAAGGCGCTGAGAGAGATGGTGCCTCCAAGGAGCATCAAGGAGATGCAATGCTTGAATGGTCGGGGTACAATCTAATAAGGATGAACCCAGTAAACGAGAAGGTTATCTCTTTTCAAACAGATAAAGGCTTATACTGTTATCAAGTTATGCCGTTCGGATTAAAAAATACTGGTGTAACTTATCAACGTCTCATGAACAATGTCTTCAAAATTCTTTTCGAGCGTACAATGGAGGTTTACGTTGATGACATATTAGTAAAAAGCCTAGAAGCATCTCAACACATTTCTTATCTGGAGGAGTGTTTTCAACTCCTTCGTCAATACGATTTGCGACTTAACCCGACTAAATGTGCTTTCGGGGTCACATCGGGGAAGTTTCTGGAATTCATGGTTACCCATCGTGGAATTGAAGCCAACCCAGAAAAAATCAAGGCGCTGAGAGAGATGGTGCCTCCAAGGAGCATCAAGGAGGTGCAATGCTTGAATGGTAGAATAGCCGCCCTATCCCGGTTCTTAGCTCGTTCTGGAGACAAGTATCTATCATTCTTCAAGATACTTAGAGGCGCTCGGAACACTGGTTTTCAGTGGACAGATGACTGTCAGATCGCTTTCGAACAACTTAAGGCATACCTTGCATCACCGCCCCTCTTATCAAAACCCGTCCAAGGAGAGGTGTTATATATCTACTTGGCTATTTCACCTCATGCAATAAGCTCTGTTCTTGTCAGAATGGAGAACACAGTCGAGAAACCAGTATATTACGTCAGCAAAGTTCTTTCTGATACAGAAAGTCGTTATCCGATGGCAGACAAGACTGCGCTAGCCTTGGTATTTTCAGCTAGGAGACTTCGTCCGTACTTCCAGGCTCACACTATTGGTGTCTACACACAACTCTCTCTGAGAGCTATTCTATAAAAACCAGAAGCACCAGGAAGATTAGTAAAATGGTCAGTAGAGTTGGGAGAATTTGACATTCATTACCTACCACGACCAAACATCAAGTCACAGGTGTTGGTCGACTTTGTGGTGGAATGTACAGTGCCTATCTCTTATGAACTACCTTTTTCTCCTCTACGATCACCCCAGTGGACACTATACGTGGACAGAGCATCTGGAAACTCGAGAGTTGATGCAGGGATACTACTCATCTCCCTGAAGTAAGACATCTTGGAGTACGGACTTTGCTTGAAATTTTCAGCCACTAATAACGTTGTTGGATATGAAGCACTGGTTGCCGGATTAAAACTTGCCATAGACTGTGAAGTACAAAACATGATTATCTACACTAATTCTCAACTCATCGCATCTCAAGTAGAGAGAATTTGACACCCATAACTCACAACTGGTCCAATATTTTAGTCTAGTAAAAATACTCCTTGCCCAAATTGAAACATGTCAGCTCATTCACATGCTTCGAGAGCATAACACCCGAGTTGATGCCCTCTCCAAGCTCGCAACTTCAACAATTGGAGATCTCTATAAAAGGTGTATTGAGGAGATACATTTTTCCAACATCCAGGGCCCGTGGGTGATACTGTCTACGGGTGATACTGTTTATGGATGTCAGCTCATTCACATGCTTCGAGAGCATAACACCCGAGTTGATGCCCTCTCCAAGCTCGCAACTTCAACAATTGGAGATCTCTATAAAAGGTGTATTGAGGAGATACATTTTCCCAGCATCCAGAGCCCATGGGTGATACTGTCTATGGATGTCAGCTCATTCACATGCTTCGAGAGCATAACACCCGAGTTGATGCCCTCTCCAAGCTCGCAACTTCAACAATTGGAGATCTCTATAAAAGGTGTATTGAGGAGATACATTTTCCCAACATCCAGGGCCTGTGGGTGATACTGTCTATGGATGATCCAAGGGAGCCATCTTGGATGGATCTCATCATCTCATTCCTTCGAGACGGAACATTGCCAGATGATTCTACTAAATCAATTCGTCTCCGACGCATGGCTGCAAATTTCATCCTTATTGGGGATAACCTGTATAAGAAGGCATTTGTAGGTCCATACCTCAAATGTCTTCCTCCATCTGAAGCCGATTACGCTATGCGAGAGGTTCATTCCGGGATATGTGAGGAGCATCTTGGAGGCAGGGCTCTTTGAAAATAATGAGATAAGGCTTCTATCGGCCCACGATTAAACAGGATGCGTTAGCTTTTGTGCAAAAATGCAAGAGCTGTCAATTACACTCTAATGTTATGCATGCACTGCCAGTATAACTCACGTCATTTATGAGCCCTTAGCCTTTTGCCCAATGGCAGGTAGATATCATGGGACTGTTTCCGATAGCCACTGGACAATGAAAATTTATCATTTTAGCTGTCGACTACTTCACCAAATGGATAGAAGCAGAGCCCTTTGCCAAGATCACGGAAGCAAATGCTAAACAGTTTGTCTGGAAAAACATCATCTGTCGTTTTGGGCTTCCTGCAAAGATTATCACCGATAATGGACTCAATTCACTAGAAGGATCTTCACGTCATTCTGCAAGGATCTTCACATTCAGTTAGTGCACACTGCTGTAGTGCATCCCCAAACGAATGGACAGACAGAGGTGACAAATCGAACGGTGCTAAAAGGGTTGAAGACTCATCTTGAGAAGGCTGGGGGGCAGTGGGTTGAAGAGTTGCACAACGTCCTCTGGGCCTATCGTACCACCACACGAACTCCAACCGTGAAACTCCGTATAACTTGTGTTTCGACACCGAGGCTGTTATCCCTGTTGATATCGGAGTTCCAAACCCACGAGTTAGAACTTTTGATTCAGAAAACAATGAAGAAAAGCTCCGACAACAATTGGATCTTCTCTCATAAATACGTGATATAGCCTACCTTAGAACTACTTCCTACCGTCATAGAGTTGCTTGCCACTTAAACCGAAGAGTCAAGCCTCGACCAGTCTCCATCGGTGACCTGGTCTTACGTAGTGTCGATGACGCTGGTCATGGTCCCCAACGCAACAAATTATCCCCTTCTTAGGAAGGCCCGTATATTGTGGATGCCATGATCAAATCCAGAATTTTCAAGCTCAAAGATTCAGATGGAAAAATACTGCCCCGAACTTGGAATGCCGAGAATCTTCGAAAATACTAACAGTAACACTTCAGTTATATCATCTATGTCATATTGCATACAATGTCAATATATCTCAGACTTAATAAATATTATTCACTTGCTTTCTTCCACAAAAAGAATATCTTTAGAAAGTGTAACGGCTCATTCATGAGTCACTTTATGCTCTCGACCCGAGAAATACACAACTCCGGTTGTATCTTAGTCAGAGCATGATCGATCCCAGGGGGATTTGATCTGACCTCTTCTATATGGGTTAACATCATTGAGTTTTTACTCTGATAAACAACCTCGGATGGGTTAACAATCCTTGGTGGACTACATCGAATCCCTTCCACACAGGTTTATAAGCGAGCAATGCTCCAGCAAACAACCTTAAATGAATTAATAAGTCCTCGGTGGACTTCCGTTGGCTCCTCTCATACAGGTTAACATCATCGAGTAATACTTTGATGCATAGCCTCAGCCAAGTCAAAGGTAGTTGACGATTCATCCTCACGGTAACTTTCTCGCATACCAGAACTTCAAAGATGTTTTGTATCCACTGTGGAATGAAAAGAAAACATGTTTCAACACTATCATAGAAATAAATAAATCAAAAGAAAGAGAAGATACTTGGGGGGCAACCTCGGATGGGTAAACAATCCTTGGTGGACTACATCGAATCCCTTCCACACAGGTTTATAAGTGAGCAATGCTCCAGCAAACAATCTTAAATGAATTAATAAGTCCTCGGTGGACTTCCGTTGGCTCCTCTCATACAGGTTAACATCATCGAGTAATACTTTGATGCATAGCCTCAGCCAAGTCAAAGGTCGTTGACGATTCATCCTCACGGTAACTTTCTCACATACCAGAACTTCAAAGATGTTTTGTATCCACTGTGGAATGAAAAGAAAACATGAACACTATCATAGAAATAAATAAATCAAAAGAAAGAGAAGATACTTGGGGGGGCAAATAGCTAACAGAATCAAATAATTAAACAAGGTGATCAACAATCATCATTCATATGACATAATAGCAACATTTGTGAAGTTTAAAAAAATATGACAAAAGCAAACAATGAAGAGTATAACACTAATCAAAGTCAACATTCTCCTCTGCACCCTCATCGTCGTTAAAAAAACACCTTCAATTCACTCTCGATATCATCACCGTCAGAATCTGAGGAAGAATCCTTCAAAGCTTGGCTAAGAGTGAGTCCCTCTACGACAATCCCGGTTCGGCGTTGCACTGCTCGACTCCCTTTTAGGAAACCTCGGATGAATCCTTCCTCGGTAAACCACCTTTGCTGCTCCTTTACCTCAACATCAAGCACCCGATCACGAGCCTCCTGAACACGGTCTCGAATGATAGCTTAAACTCAAGTAAGTTCTTGAAGTCCTCGACCGCTTGACTCTTAACTTCTTAAACATCAACCACTTTTGTGGATTTCAAAAGTCGGATTTCTTCTTCTCGGGCCGATACCGTCGTCTTAAGGACTTTCACGTTCTTATTACTTTCACGAAGGCCGGCTCGTGCTTCCACCAACCCTTCCCGAGTTTTTTCCAGATCCTAAAGCTGCAATGAGAGGGAGGTTGTCATTGTTGAAAGTTCCGTCATCGCACTCGTCAGTCGTGATTCCGGAGATGTAATTTTTCGACCCCGGATTCTTACCGAACGCTTGTACTCGCTTAATATTTTATTTTAACGAACTCGGAATTCTAGTTTCTCAGTGTCAGTGTCAGCCCCTTCTGAATTTTAATCATGTTATCAACCTAAAAGAAAAGAAATTTGGGTCAGATAGATGAAACAATACAGTAGCAGAAGATAAATAAAACTTACCAAACTCTCGACTTCCAGGAGCCCAGTACATTCATGAGACAGAACATTCTCAAGAATTCGAATAGTCGAAGGACTTTGCAAGGGCTCTCGCGATGGTTTAACTTTTGTTTCTGAAGCAGTACTTCACAGTCACTACTCGTTGGGAGCTGCTTTAAAGATTCTACCGGAGCTGGCTCAGAAGGTCGCTTCTTAGATTTCTTTAATACTACAGTCGTAGACCGTTCTGGTTGAAAAGAAAGCTTAAGCTTGAACAAAGATTCTTCACTTACAAATTCGTAAATATACTGTGTTTCGAACAATAACTCCTACAAGTCATGAAGTCCCACTATCTGCAATATCACCTCCTCGGTAGTCTGAGAAGAGACAGACAACTGTTGGAGCTTCCCACGCCTCTCGTGGAGCCCCCAATCATTCTTTTGCGAAGAAAAATTTCATAGACCATTGTCTTATCGGATCCTTTAGGTGGAAGTCCAAACCCTTTTACTTAAACATCACACGACCATGTGTATCGCTAAACAACCCGCACAGTCGTGCCAAAATTGCGGGTGTTAAAGTCATCCCGACAAGACAATTGAGCGACGCAAACACCGAACACCTTCATAATTTCAATAAACTTGTGTGCCGGTGAAAATCCTAGGCCAGCTCTGAAGGTTGCCTCGTGAACAGCAACATACCCAGAAGGAGGAGTATACGCACGATCGGTTGAAGATAGCCATTTCACCACCATATCACTCGGGAAGTAATACTTTTTTCGAAAAAAGATTAAGTCGCTCTCCGTCAAAGATGACACCACATCCTCTGGGTTCTGACCTTTTCTCTGATTCTCAGTAGAACGAGGTTCTCCAATTGTCGTCTTTTTTGCGACGCTTCACACCAAAGGTTCACTGCGACGCTTCACCGCAACGGTATACCACGACGCTTCACCGCAACAGTTCGCGTCGACTCTTCACCGCGATGGTATACCGCGACGCTTCACTGCAACGGTATATCGCGACGCTTCACTACTGTTGCGGCGAAGAGTCGACGCGAATCGTTGCGATGAAGCATCGGGGTATACCGTTGCGGTGAAGCGTTGCGGTATACCGTTGCGTATACCGTTGCGGTGAAGCGTCGCGGTATACCGTTGCGGTGAAGCATCGCAACGAACCTTTGATATGAAGCATCGCGGAAATGACGACAATTGGAGAATCTCGTTCTACTGAGAACCAGAGAAAAAGTCAGAACCCAGAGGATGCGGTGTCGTCTTTTACGGAGAGCGACTTGATCTTTTTTCGAAAAAAATATTACTTCTCGAGTGATATGGTGGTGAAATTGTCATCTTCAACCGATCGAGCTTATACTCCTCCTTCTGGGTATGTCGTTGTTCACGAGGCAACCTTGAAAGCTGGCCTACGATTTTCGCCGGCACACGAGTTTATTGAAATTATGAGGTGTTCGTTGTTTGCGTCACTTAATTGTCTTGTCGGGTGGTGACGGTCATTATTGGTTTGACGGTTTTCTTCAGAAGACGTGGGTTGACTTTAACTCCCGCAATTTTGGCACGGCTGTGCGGGTTCTTTAGCGATACACATGGTCGTGTGATGTTTAAGCAAAAGGCTTTGGACTTCCACCTAAAGGATCCGATAAGACAATGGTTTATGAGATTTTTATGAGATTTTTCTTCGCAAAAGAATGATTGGGGGCTCCGCGAAAGGCGTGGGAAGCTCCAACAGTTGCCCGTCTTTCCTCAGACTACCGAGGAAGTGATATTGCAGATGGTGGGACTTCATGACTTGAAGGAGTTATTGTTCGAAACATAGTATATTTACGAATTTGTAAGTGAAGAATCTTTGTTCAAAGTTAAGCTTTCTTTTCAACAGAACGGTCTACGGCTGTAGTATTAAGGAAATATAAAAAGCGACCTTCTGAGCCAGCTCCGGTAGAATCTTTAAAGCAGCTCCCAACGAGCAGTGACTGTGAAGTACTGCTTCAAAAACAAAAGTTAAACCATCGCGAGAGCCCTTGCAAAGTCCTTCGACTATTCGAATTCTTGAGAATGTTATATCTCATGAATGTACTGGGCTCCTGGAAGCCGAGAGTTTGGTAAGTTTTCTTTATCTTCTGCTACTGTATTGTTTCATCTATCTGACCCAAATTTCTTTTCTTTTAGGTTGATAACATGATTAAAATTCAGAAGGGGCTGACACTGACACTGAGAAACTGGAATTCCGAGTTCGTTAAAATAAAATATTAAGCGAGTACAAGCGTCGGTATGAATCTGGGGTTGAAAAAATTACATATCTAGAATCACAGTTGACAGAGTGCAGGACAGAACTGTCAACAATGGCAACCTCCATCTCATTGCAGCTTCAGGATCTCGAAAACACTCGGGAGGGGTTCGTGGAAGCACGAGCCGACCTTCGTGAAAGTAATAAGAACGTGAAAGTATTTAAGTTGACGGTATCAGCCCGAGAAGAAGAAATTCAACTTTTGAAATCCACAAAAGAGGTTGATGTTTCAGAAGTTAAGCGTCAAGGGTCGAGGACTTCAAGAACTCACTTGAGTTTAAGACAATCATTTTAGACCGTGTTCAGGAGGCTCGTGATCGGGTGCTTAATGTTGAGGTAAAGGAGTAGCAAAGGTGGTTTACCGAGGAAGGATTCATCCGAGGTTTCCTAAAAGGGAGTCGAGCAGTGCAACGCCTAACCGGAATTATCGTAGAGGGACTCACTCTTAGCCAAGCTTCGAAGGATTCTTCCTCAGATTCTGACGGTGATGATATCGAGAGTGAATTGAAGAAGGTGTTCTTTAACGACGATGAGAGAGCGGAGGAGAATGTTGACTTTGATTAGTGTTATACTCATTGATTACTTTTGTCATATTGTTTAAACTTCACAAATGTTGCTATTACGTCATATGAATGATGATTGTGGATCACCTTGTTTAATTATTTGATTTTGTTAGCTATTTGCCCCCCCAAGTATCTTCTCTTTCTTTTGATTTATTTATTTTTATGATAGTGTTGAAATATGTTTTCTTTTCATTCCAATCTTAGAAGTTCTGGTATGTGAGAAAGTTACCGTGAGGATGAATCGTCAACGACCTTTGACTTGGCTGAGGCTATGCATCAAAGTATTACTCGATGATGTTAACCTGTATGAGAGGAGCCAACGGAAGTCCACCGAGGACTTATTAATTCATTTAAGGTTGTTTGCTGGAGCATTGCTCGCTTATAAACTTGTGTGGAAGGGATTCGATGTAGTCCACCAAGGATTGTTAACCCATCCGAGATTGTTTATCAGAGTAAAAACTCAATGATGTTAACCCATATGGAAGAGGTCAAATCAAATCCCCCGGATCGATCATGCTCTGACTAAGATACAACCGGAGTTGTGTATTTCTTGGGTCGAGAGCATAAAGTGACTCATGAATGAGTCGTTACACTTTCTAAAGATATTCTTTTTTGTGCTTGATGTTGAGGTAAAGGAGCAACAAAGGTGGTTTAGCAAGGAAGGATTCATCTGAGGTTTCCTAAAAGGGAGTCGAGCAGTGCAACGCTGAACCAGGATTGTCGTAGAGGGACTCACTCTTAGCCAAACTTCGAAGGATTCTTCCTCAAATTTTGACAGTGATGATATCGAGAGTGAATTGAAGGTGTTTTTTAACGATGATGAGGGGCCAGAGGAGAATGTTGACTTTGATTTGTGTTATACTCCTCATTGTTTGCTTTTGTCATATTGTTTAAACTTCACAAATGTTGTTATTATGTCATATGAATGATGATTGTGGATCACCTTGTTTAATTATTTGATTCTGTTAGCTATTTCCCCCCCAAGTATCTTCTCTTTCTTTTGATTTATTTATTTTTATGATAGTATTGAAACATGTTTTCTTTTTATTCCACAGTGGATACAAAACATCTTAGAAGTTTTGGTATGTGAGAAAGTTACCGTGAAGATAAATCGTCAACGGCCTTTGCTTGGCTGAGGCTATGCATCAAAGTTTTACTCGATGATGTTAACCTGTATAGAGGAGCCAACGGAAGTCCACCGAGGACTTATTAATCCATTTAAGGTTGTTTGTTGGAGCATTGCTCGCTTATAAACCTGTGTGGAAGGGATTCGATGTAGTCCACTAAGGACTGTTAACCCATTCGAGGTTGTTTATCAGAGTAAAAACTCAATGATGTTAACCCATATGAAAGAGGTCAAATCCCCCTGGGATCGATCATGCTCTGACTAAGATACAACCGGAGTTGTGTATTTCTCGGATCGAGAACATAAAGTGACTCATGAATGAGCCGTTACACTTTCTAAATTTTTTTTTTTTGTGGAAGAAAGCATGTGAATAATATTTTAATAAGTTTGGGATATATTGACATTGTATGCAATATGACATAGATGTTATAACTGAAATGTTACTGGTAGTATTTTCGAAGATTCTAGGCATTGTATGCAATATGACATAGATGTTATAACTGAAATGTTATAACTGAATCTTTGAGCTTGAAAGTTCCAGATTTGATCATGGCAGCCACAATATATGGGCCTTCCCAAGAAGGGGATAATTTGTTGCGTTGGGGACCATGACCAGCGTCATCGACACTACGTAAGATCATGTCACCGATGGAGATTGGTCGAGGCTTGACTCTTCGGTTGTAGTGGCGAGCAACTCTTTGGCGGTAGGAAGTAGTTTTAAGGTAGGTTATATCACGTATTTCTGGGAGAAAATTCAACTGTTGTCGGAGCTTTTCTTCATTACTTTCTGAATCGAAAGTTCTAACTCGTGGGTTTGGAACTCCGATATCAACAGGGATAACAGGCTCGGTGCCGAAACACAAGTTATACGGAGTTTCCCCAGTTGGAGTTCGTGTGGTGGTACGATAGGCCCAGAGGACGTTGTACAACTCTTCAACCCACAGCCCCCTAGCCTTCTCAAGACGAGTCTTCAACTCTTTTAGCATCGTTCGATTTGTCACCTCTTTTTGTCCATTCGTTTGGGGATGCGCTACAACAGTGTGCACTAATTGAATGTGAAGATCATTGCAGAATGATGTGAAGAACCTTCCGGTGAATTGAGTCCCATTATCGGTGATAATCTTTGCAAGAAGCCCAAAACGACAGATGATGTTTTTCCAGACAAACTGTTTAGCATTTGCTTCAGTGATCTTGGCAAGCGGCTCTGCTTCTACCCATTTGGTGAAGTAGTCGACAGCTAAGTTGATAAATTATCGTTGTCCAGTGGCTATCGGAAACGGTCCTATGATATCTACCCCCCATTGGGCAAAAGGCCAAGGGCTTAGAAATGACGTGAGTTCTACTGGCAGTGCATGCATAACATTAGAGTGTAATTGACAGCTCTTGCATTTTTGCACAAAATCTAACGCATCTTGTTTAATCGTAGGCCAATAGAAGCCTTGTCTCATTATTTTCAATGCAAGAGCCCTGCCTCCAAGATGCTTTTCACATATCCCGGAATGAACCTCTCGCATAGCGTAATTGGCTTCAGATGGAGGAAGACATTTGAGGTATGAACCTACAAATGCCTTCTTATACAGCTCATCCCCAATAATGATGAAGTTGGCAGCCATGCGTCAGAGACGAATTGATTTTGTAGAATCATCTGGCAATGTTCTGTCTCAAAGGAATGAGATGATGGGATCCATCCAAGATGGCTCCCTTGGATCATCCATAGACAATATCAACCACGGGCCCTGGATGCTGGGAAAATGTATCTCCTCAATACACCTTTTATAGAGATCTCCAGTTGTTGAAGTTGTAAGCTTGGAGAGGGCATCAGCTCGGGTGTTATGCTCTCAAAGTATGTGAATGAGCTAACATGTTTCAATTTGGGTAATGAGTGTTTTTACTAGACTAAGATATTGCACCAGTTGTAAGTTATGAGCGTCAAATTCTCCCTCTACTTGAGATGCGATGAGTTGAAATCAGTGTAGATAACCATGTTTTGTACTTCACAGTCTATGACAAGTTTTAATCCGGCAACGAGTGCTTCATATTCAGCAACATTATTACTGGCTGGAAAATTTAAGCGAAGTCCGTACTTCAAGATGTCTTGCTTTGGGGAGATGAGTAGTATTCCTGCACCAGCTCCCGAGTTTCCAGATGCTCTGTCCACGTATAGTGTCCACTGGGGTGATCGTGGAGGAGAAAAAGGTGGTTCATCAGAGATAGACACTGTATATTCCACCACAATGTCGGTCAACACTTGTGACTTGATGTTTGGTCGTGGTAGGTATTGAATGTCAAATTCTCTCAATTCTACTGACCATTTTACTAATCTTCCCGATGCTTCTGGTTTTTGTAGAATAGCTCTCAGAGGGAGTTGTGTGTAGACGCCGATAGTGTGAGCCTAGAAGTACGGACGAAGTTTTCTAGCCGAAAATACCAAGGCTAGCGCAGTCTTATCTACCATCGGATAACGACTTTCTGTATCAGAAAGAACTTTGCTGATGTAATATACTAGTTTCTCGGCTGTGTTCTCCATTCTAACAAGGATAGAGCTTATTGCATGAGGTGAAATAGCCAAGTAGATATATAACCTCCCCTTGGACGGGTTTTGATAAGAGGGGCAGTGATGCAAGGTATGCCTTAAGTTGTTCGAAAGCGATCTGACAGTCATTTGTCCACTGAAAACCAGTTTTCCGAGCGCCTCTAAGTATCTTAAAGAATGACAGATATTTATCTCCAGAACGTGCTAAGAACCGGGATAGGGCGGCTATTCGACCATTCAAGCATTGCACCTCCTTGATGTTCCTTCGAGGCACCATCTCTCTCAGAGCCTTGATTTTTTCTGGGTTAGCTTCAATTCCACGATGGGTAACCATGAATCCCAGAAACTTCCCCGATGTGACCCCGAAAGCATATTTATTGGGTTAAGTCACAAATCGTATTGACGAAGAAGTTGAAAACACTTCTCCAGATGAGAAATGTGCCGAGATGCTTTCAGGCTTTTTACTAACATGTCATCAACGTAAACCTCCATTGTACGCCCGAGAAGATTTTTGAAAACATTGTTCATGAAACGTTGAATGTCTCTAAGTATCTTAAAGAATGACAGATATTTATCTCCAGAACGTGCTAAGAACCGGGATAGGGCGGCTATTCGACCATTCAAGCATTGCACCTCCTTGATGTTCCTTCGAGGCACCATCTCTCTCAGAGCCTTGATTTTTTCTGGGTTAGCTTCAATTCCACGATGGGTAACCATGAATCCCAGAAACTTCCCCGATGTGACCCCAAAAGCATATTTATTGGGTTAAGTCGCAAATCGTATTGACGAAGGAGTTGAAAACACTTCTCTAGATGAGAAATGTGCTGAGATGCTTCCAGGCTTTTTACTAACATGTCATCAACTCGTTGCACCAGTATTTTTTAATCTGAACGGCATAACCTAATAACAGTATAAGTCTTTATCTGTTTGAAAAGAGATGGCCTTCTCGTCTACTGGGTTCATCTTTATTTGATTGTATCCCGAGTATGCATCCATAAAGCTAAGCATTTGATGTCCATACGTGGCATCAATGAGTTGATCTATGCGCGGGAGGGGAAAACTATTCTTTGGACAAAGCTCTATTGAGGTATGTATAGTCGACACATATTCTCCATGAACCACTAGCTTTTTTCACCATGACGAGATTGACCAGCCATGTAGGGTGGTGTACTTCCCGTATGAACTTAGCTTCGAGAAGCTTGTTAACTTCTTGTTCAATAGCTTGTAAGCGATCTGGGGTAAAATTGTGCTTCTTTTGGATGACAGGTTTAACGGTTAGATCTACCTTTAGAGAGTGCATGATTATCTCAGGATCAACTCCGGGCATGTCAGCTGGGGTCCATGCAAAAATGTCTTGGTTTCTATGGAGGAGAGCTATGTATTCTGACCTTTGCTCATCGGAGAGTAAGGAACCAAGCTGCACTGTTTTTTATGGGTGTTCATTAGAGAGCGGGATGTGAACCAAATCTTCTACGGGAGAAGCTCGTTGAGATACATCTTCATCTCGAAGATCAAAGTTTTTGATACTAAGTGTCACTGACAGGCGTGGCTGAACTTGTCTGAGATAGCATGATTGTGCTATCAGTTGATCTCCTCGTACGATGCATATCCCTGCTGGGGTTGGAAATTGAGCTTCAAGTGTAGCACAGAAGTCACAATGCCAAAAATGGAATGCAGGGTGGTGTAGCACCATCTCTCTCAGAGCCTTGATTTTTTCTTGGTTAGCTTCAATTCCACGATGGGTAACCATGAATCCCAGAAACTTCCCCGATGTGACCCCGAAAGTATATTTATTGGGTTAAGTCGCAAATCGTATTGACGAAGGAGTTGAAAACACTTCTCCAGATGAGAAATGTGCTGAGATGCTTCCAGGCTTTTTACTAACATGTCATCAACGTAAACCTCCATTGTACGCCCGAGAAGATTTTTGAAAACATTGTTCATGAAACGTTGCTAAGTTGCACCAGTATTTTTTAATCTGAACGGCATAACCTAATAACAGTATAAGTCTTTATCTGTTTGAAAAGAGATGGTCTTCTCGTCTACTTGGTTCATCTTTATTTGATTGTATCCCGAGTATGCATCCATAAAGCTAAGCATTTGATGCCCATACGTGGCATCAACGAGTTGATCTATGCGCGGGAGGGGAAAACTATCCTTTGGACAAAGCTCTATTGAGGTATGTATAGTCGACACATATTCTCCATGAACTACTAGCTTTTTTCACCATGACGAGATTGACCAGCCATGTAGGGTGGTGTACTTCCCGTATGAACTTAGCTTCGAGAAGCTTGTTAACTTCTTGTTCAATAGCTTGTAAGCGATCTGGGGTAAAATAGTGCTTCTTTTGGATGACAGGTTTAACGGTTGGATCTACCTTTAGAGAGTGCATGATTATCTCAGGATCAACTCCGGGCATGTCGGTCGGGGTCCATGCGAAAATGTCTTGATTTACTATGGAGGAGAGCTATGTATTCGACCTTTGCTCATCGGAGAGTAAGGAACCAAGGCTGCTTCGTTTTTTATGGGTGTTCATTAGAGAGCGGGATGTGAACCAAATCTTCTACGGGAGAAGCTCGTTGAGATACATCTTCATCTCGAAGATCAAAGTTTTCGATACTAAGTGTCACTGACAGGCGTGGCTGAACTTGTCTGAGATAGCATGATTGTGCTATCAGTTGATCTCCTCGTACGATGCATATCCCTGCTGGGGTTGGAAATTGAGCTTCAAGTGTAGCACAGAAGTCACGATGTCAAAAATGGAATGCAGGGGTCTCCCGAAGATAGCATTGTATGTTGATTCTGACTTGACAACAATGAACTGGACTGAGCAGGTTATTTGTCGAGGAAAATCTCTCATGACTACGGGGAGATTTATTGTTCCCTCGACCCTTACTGGTCGATTATCAAAATCATATAATGGCCCAGATGCAGGTTGAAATTTTTCCCTTGTTAGTCCCAAATTAAGGAAAGTTGATTAGAACAAAACATCAATAGAGCTCTCATTGTCAATTAGAATCTTTTTTACATTGTAGCAGGGTTTGCCAAATCCCGCACTAATGACAAGAGGGTTTTGGTGGGGCACTCTGACTCCTTCTAAATCAGAATCATTAAAAGTGATAGGTTTAAGGCACAACTTTTTATGTGCTGGTTCACTGGGTGTAGTGATAAGAACTTGATCTTTTGGCAATGGGCCTCCCGCAATTGTCTGAATTTCACCCACGACTGGGTGACCTCCATGTTGTTACCTTTGTGTTTGTTGCCCCCTCAGTAGAAGCATTATCAATACCAGCTAGTTTGTTTTGTATAAATCGACCAAGATATCCTTGCTGAATCAATCTTTCAATCTCCTCTCTGAGCTGCTTACATGCCTCAGTGGTGTAGCCACTACTTCTATGAAAATGATAGTATTGTTCTTGATTCCCCGAGTTAGGTTTTAGGGGGTGAGGCCACTTAATATTTTGTTCATCTTTAATGACCATCAAGATGTTAGCACGCGAAGCATTGAGGGGTGTATACTCTTTCTTGGGCCGATATTCAGTTCGTTAGCCCGCAGGTTGGGAATGAGGTCACGATTCTTCTGTTGTTCGAACTTTCTTCGTTGCGAAGATTGATTATTGTCTCTAGAGTTACTCTTGCGCTTTCTCCCAAATTTCTCAAATTGCTTCTCATGTGCAGTGATGGCCTCATCCGTAGTGATTTGGGCTTCGACACGGTGGACAAGGTCAGCATAAGAACGAAATATCTCCCGCATCAGTGATGAGTAGAATGGTCTTGGGCGGAGTCCCCCAAGAAAAACTCCCCTAAGTAACTCTGGGTCTACTCATGGAATTTGACGAGCTTCAGCAGAAAACCTGCGGAAGTAGTCTTTGAGCAACTCTCTTTCACTTTGACGAATTTCTGAGAGGTGGGATGAATCCTTGATGATTCGTCGATTTGCTTGAACTGCTCCACAAATAGTCTGGCAAGCTCGTTAAAGGTGTTTACAGTGCCCCCGGCAGAGAGTAAAACCAGGTTCGAGCTTGTCCCTTAAGAGTGGCCGGGAACACCTGACACAGAAGTGCGTCAGAGGCACACTGAATGTGCATGATGGTTCGATAATGATCAATATGTTCATAGGGGTCAGTTATCCCTTCATATGAGTCAAGGTTCGGTAGCTTGAAGCCAGTTGGGATGGGGTGCTGGAGGACTGCATTCGCTAAGGGAGAGGATTCATTGATGTTATGGTGAGTGTGGAAGCGATCTTTTTTCTCTAGGGGGAACTCTTCCTGGATGAGGCGACGTAGTTCGTTACGGATGACATCATTTGGAACGGTAGCAAGATGTGGCGGTGTCAGGTGAGCTGCATGAGATGGATGAGTGGAACTTGCAGTATCTAGGAGTTCAGCAACATGACCTGGCACGGGAAGTGTTCCTTCTTGTGGAGGGAGACCGGCACGAGTTCCTCCGGGCATGTTTCTCGTATGTCGCGGATTTAATGGTAAACGAGTTTCATTCATCAGTGGTTGTTGGGTTCCACGTAAGAGTTGTAGGATCTGCATTGAGACTCCTCCATTCTACGCATTCGTTCCTCCATTCTACGCACACAGATGAAAAGGAACCAAGCAGTGACTCCAGAAGTTTTTACGTGGAAAACCCGTAAAGGGAAAAACCATGGGGTCTGGCCCAGTTGCGTAAATCCACTATTGATTGACGTTTACAGAAATCCCTTGTCCCACAGATGGGAAAGGGTAACTATATGTTTTAGACTACAACGCCGATTGACGGTGTCTGGTTGATGATGGTCGACGACAATCGACGGTGGTCCACGGCGATCGGTGGTGGTCCACGGCGATCAGCGGTGGTCCACGGCTATCGGCGGTGATTGACGGCGGTCGGTAATGATGCAGAGATGCTTCTTCTCCTCAAGACTTCAGACTCTCTCTCTCGGCCCTCCTCCCCCTCATGTGATGGGGTCTATTTATAGGGTTTTGGGTGCAATTAATGCAACCATTTTGATCGGACGGCTCAGAGGGCTCCCCTCGATCAGACGGCGTTTAAGAGGCATTTGATGGCCTTAATGATGTCGGAATTGAGTGATATTGGGCTCGTTGGATTCGTCTTGTTGAGACGCTCAATTCTAGTTTGGGCTTACTAATGTAGGCATCCATTTAACCTTCTAATGTGTCCGAAAATCTTCTAAAAGTGGTTTAATGACTTGATTCGGGCTTGATTTGACTCGGATTTGACTAGTTTTGATATCATTGGGTCCATTTCATCAAGCCGGTCAGTTAGACTATAAGTTCGCTGAAATCAGAGCTCTGGATGATTTTTTATTAAGATTTGAATGTTTCTTGCTCAAAAGATTGCATCGAGATTCGTGTCTGATGATGAAATTTTGTTGGTGTCGCGTCACTACCGAACCGATGTTTTTAGGCATGCCACCATTAAACTATTAAGAATATGATAAAAATGAAAAATATGGTTGGGATTTTACCATGAATTTGGATCTTTGAATGAGAATTTGAAAAATAGTTGGAAGAGGGCGGTTGATTTTTGTAAATAGCAAGTTTGGGTGGTATGTGAGTAGTTGACCCCCATAAATAAAAATGCAAAGCTTAAAATCCTGTGCACTATAGGGATTATTTATGGGAAGCTGGGGAATAAGGTAGTGCAATTATACGTAATGAAAACTATTCCACTAGACTATTACAATCTTTTCTAGATTAGGATTGTTACAACCAAGTGTACTAAGATTATTAGATATATAAATTAAAATCATGCATATAATATAAGCTCTATCCTAATTAATATGATATGTTATGCAAATATTTAGTCCCAAATGAGAAAGTCCTTTATATGCATGTTGATCTAGCCATGTTAAGAAAATACACAACTCGAGTTTTTTTATAGTTCCAAATACAACCTTCTATACAATACTTCATGAAGAAAATTGTGATTAATTCAAGCTACAATACAAAATTATCAAAACCTTGAGTTTTTATTTTGCCTCTAAGTGAGAAAGTCCTTTATGTGCATGTAGATCTAGCTATGTTAAGAAATTGCACAACTTGAGTTTTTCTAATAGTTCCAAATACAACCTTCTATACAATACTTTATGAAGAAAGTTGTGATTAATTCATGCTACAATACGAAATTATCAAATAAACCCTTGAGTTTTTATTTTGCCCCTAAGTGAGAAAGTCCTTTATATGCATGTAGACCTAACTATGTCAAGAAAATACACAACTTTAGTTTTTTTTATAGTTCCAAATACAACCTTCTTTACAATACTTTATGAAGAAAGTTGTGATTAATTCAAGCTACAAGACAAAATTATTGAATATACCCTTGAGTTTCTATTTTGCCCCCAAGTGAGAAAGTCCTTAATATGCATTTAGACCTAGCTATGTTAAGTGAATACACAACTTGAGTTTTTTTAATAGTTCCAAATACAACCTTCTATACAATAGTTTATGAAGAAAGTTGTGATTAATTCAAGCTACAATACAAAATTATCGAATATACCCTTGAGTTTTTATTTTGCCCCCAAGTGAGAAAGTCCTTTATATGCATGTCAACCTAGCTATGTTAAGAGAATAAACAGCTTAGAGTTTTTTTTATAGTTCCAAATACAACCTTCTATACAATACTTTGCGAAGAAAGTTGTGATTAGTTCAAGCTACAATAAAAAATTATCAAATATAACTTTGTGCGATATATTGCACATGCAGCATTGATTTTTCATTGGAAGATTTCTTACTAAATTTTGAACTCTATTACAGATTTTGGGCACACTTGGTGATGGCATATATATTTACCTTTTGGACTTGCTATGTGTTGTTCAAAGAATATGCAATAATTGCATCGTTGAGATTGCATTTCCTTGCATCAGAAAAACGCCGTCCAGATCAGTTCACAGTAAGAAGTTCTTTACCTATTTCTAATTTGTAGCATTTACAGTCACAATTATTATGTCTTTACATATCTAACAACTAGATTTCCATATTTACATGCATACCACTCAAATCTTGAACATCACTACATTTTAAAAAGTGAAACACACATTTTCATGCATAGTTCTATGATGCCAAGGTGTTATGAGTATAAATATCAAACTTTGGGCATTAGATATGAAAATACACAAGAATTGTATGGTGTGTATGTAAATTTTCCTTCTAGTTTTTTGTCATGCTGCTAAACAAACAAAAAAAAACTTCTTGCTTGCAGACATTTTTTCAGTAATATATATATATATATTTATATTTTTTTTTTTCATAGACAATCATAAGGTACTCATGAATGATGGCAAGGTAGTTAGTTATTCTGAGCACTTAGAAATTTACAAATATCTCCCTGAGCTTTTGTTTGATTTGTTGCAGGTCCTTGTAAGAAATGTCCCAGCTGACCCAGATGAGTCAACCTATGAGCTTGTAGAGCACTTCTTCCTTGTCAATCATCCAGAGCACTTTCTAACACATCAGGTAGTTTGATTAAATTTATGACTCAAACTACTTGCTTATTTTGAGGATCAATGAAGTCGATTTCATTCAACAATTTGCTAGAGTTTTTCTTTTGCAATTATTATTTTTATTTGAATGTTGAGAGAAATAAACCTTTTTGATATTGCTTTAGCAGCAAACTAAAACCTTTCCAATAGTTCTTACTTGATAACCATAAAAAAACCAGTTTGATAGGAACACGAGTAATTAAAAACCTTTCATTTCCCCTTAATCAGCCTTTGAGTGAAATACACTTCTCTTTCTCATTGCAAGTCTCCCTTGACTGGATTCGAAAAATGAAAAAGTAATGAAGACTTCTAATAGTGGCCTTAGCTCAAAAAATAATGGGGACTTCTTTTTTTATAAGAATAATGATTTATTTAGTCTTTTGTTCTATGTTGAATCATCCTTCCTGTTCTATTATAAGGCTGTAATAAAGTAAATTGTTAAAATATTCCCCTAGTTGTTTACATAGGGCAGTTTTAGTCCCAAAATTTGTAAATGTAACAAAATAGTTCCTAGGCTTTTTTAATTGGGCTGAAATAGTTTTTTTGTGGGGACTACGAATGACTATTTCAACTCATATTAAAGAGTTTGGGGACCAAATGGACACTTTTATAAACTCCAGAACAAAAATGATCTCCTTCAAAGAGTCTGAAGACTTTCTTGATAACTTTCTCAGCTATAATACTATTGCGTGCCAAAAAGCTTTTTTTTTCGACTCCTTCAGAGAGCCTGGGAACTTGGAGGGAACTTGGAGTTAACTAAGGCGTGAACAAATACTGGAACAGTGAAAATAAATATTTCTGAACAATAACAATTATTCACAATAAGATTTAACTGAAAATGTGTCACTAAATCACAATGCATAGATAACATCTGGCAAGGTACATAAAATCTTTCAGTTTGATACAACAAAATAAGATATATAATAAAAGTGACATAACATAAAACCCAAACATAAAGCACAACATTCTACTAACTATTTCTGACAATCTCTCTCATTCTATAAACAAATTCACTCTTATCAGTCATATCAACCCAACAGAATTTTTCTTGAAAGAACAGTTAAATAACGGATTAAATTAAAAATTACTTATTGAATAATTATTATTTTATTATTTATTAATTTTTTATGCAAATGGCTAACATAATTTATCAAAGTAATGTACTAATCAATCTATAATTAACTTTATATTTTTTATTTTATAAAAACACTATTGTTATATCATTTTAATTAATTATATTTTTATTCTTTTAATCATTTACATTTTTTATTTTTCTTTTTCTTTCAGAAGTCATCACACAAGTATCATCAAAACTTTCTTCTGTCGGTACTATAACGGCATAACCATTTTTATTTTTTACTATAAAGACACAACTATATTAGTTTTAGTATTATAAAGGCAGAACCATTTTTATTTTTTACTATAAGGACACAACTATATTAGTTTTATTTTCTTTTTAACATACATTAGCACAATAGCATCTCCAACTAGAATCATAAATAGGTGATTTCTGATAGACAATCATTTAACTTATATTTAATTTCTTTGAATCATTAAATCAATTTATCTTACTTTCTTTGCAGTATAAAAAGTGAAGCAATGGAAAAAATTAAATATTTATTTGAAAACACAAATACTTTTAAATAAAAGAAAATGAATTAGATGCATGTAAAACAATAATTATTCATCTAAACCTTTTTTTTATGATTGTTACAATCACTTAATCCTTGATTTCCTCCTTTATTCAGTGCCTATAAAAATAGTACATAATATTATGTTAAATTCATTATTTTTTTTAGTCATCTTTTCAAATCTATAATTGTTCTCTACTCAGAAATCCTAAAATATTTCATAAATATGTATTATTTCAGGTATTTACATATCTTCTAAATTAAAAGATATATATAAGTAAAACTTACCTCAAATTCCCTCTCTTATATCGAATTCTTTCAACCTTCCGACTCAATAATTTGAAATTATTAGGGTTTAGGGTTTATGATGAAATTATTTTTCTCATTACGCTCATCTTGATGGTGAGAACAATTTATAGCATATAAAAATAATTCTAACATACAGTTTGTTCAATCTTTGTATTCTTGTTGCATCTCTTAGGTTGTATATGATGCCAACAAACTTTCGAAGTTGGTTGAAAAGAAGAAATCCATGAAGAACTGGTTGGATTATTATAAGCTAAAGTATGAAAGAAATTCATCGAAAAGACCAACGTGCAAGGTAATGATCGAGCTTATTTTAGTCAGCTGTAACTCATTCAGAAATAATAATGTTGTTCTACTGTCTTTAACAGACTCGTTTCTTCGGGCTCTGTGGTGCGAAGGTGGATGCAATTGAATACTACACATCAGAGATCGACAAGTTATCAAAAGAAGTAAGCTATGCCCTGTGGATTATGTAGAATCGAGCTTGATTCAATTCATTTTTGGAATATTTAGATGTATAACACTCAATCCTTATGTATTTATACCTATCTATTTCCTAAACTTGCATTTGTACATACATATCAAGTTAAGTGTGCATGGAAGTTGTATTTCACTTTTAAAAGTTAAAATGGTGGTAGTTTGATGTGATATGAAAGATCTGTGTCATATAAATGTAAAAGTAAAGTTTAGGTGTTAGATATGTGAATACAATTATCTATGCATAAAATGTGTATTTCACTTTTTAGAAGTTAAAATGATGGTATTTTTGCTGTGATATGAAAGATTTGTGTGATATATAATTTGTGTGATATATAATGTAAAAAGTAAAGTGTAAGTGTCATATATTTAAATACATAAGATTTGTATGGTATCTATAAAAATGCCCCTTCATTTTTTTTCAGTTTGATAGAATTCATGTGCACTTTGCTCAGAACTATATTCACACTTGGCTGACTTAGGCTGCTTGTTTTGATTTTCCATATGGTATTTTTTTCTTGGGGCATTTACATACATACCACAGCTCTTATATATTTACATATCTAACTCTTAAAATTTCATATTTACATGCACATAACACTCAAATCTTTAACATCACATACAAAATACCACTATTACTACTTTTTTAAAAGTGAAATACATCTTTTATGCGTGGATTAAAGCGTTATAAATATAAATATCAAACTTTAGATATTACATGTGTATATACAGAAGAATTGTATAGTATGTATGTAAAATTTCCTTTTTTTTTTTCTTTGTATTTCCTAACCCTTTCTGTTTGCATCATCTAAATGAAATAGTTTCGCTTTGCAAATTCTGTAGGATGGGTAGGTTCCATATGCTTGAGAACTTGCTTTAATTCCTTCTTTGTCACAAGATTAACATTTTGGTTGAACATGTATTAAAGGGTTAATTTTCATAAATTTCATAGTTTTGAGTATTCATACTTCTTTGCCATGGAAAAAGGAAGAGGCATTTATACTTAGCACGCAATTTCAATATATTTAGACATTTAACACCTAATTTTTGCTTTTTACATTTCTATCACTCAAATATTTTAAATCACATACCACTATTAGAACTTTTAAAAAGTGAAATACACCTTTCCATGCATAAGTAAGGTGACATATATTTTAAAATTAGCGTTTTGGTCTTAGATATGTAAACACATAGAAATTGAAGTAAATTTTCCAAAAAAAATAATCTAGTAAATTTCATTGAGATGTTTTAGATCAAAACTACGTAGCGCATAGTATATTGTTATTGTAATATTTGATGTGTTTAAACTTTGTTTGTTTCTATTAAATTTGGTAAGCTTTGTACATTCAATATGGCAACATGATAACATTTTGCATTGTTTCATGTTTACTTGAATATTCGTACTTCTAATCTTAAAATATGATTATCAACCCTAATTTCTTTAATGCTTTTCCAAAAGAAATTTTTCTAAAGCAAATTTATGAAAAAGTGGTAATAAATAAAGCACATACTGGTGCTTGCATGAGGTTAAAAAAAGGGAAATTTACATACGTAGTACAAAATTCTCATATATTTGCATAACTCACACCTAAACTTCCATATTTCCCTGCATAGCACTTTGGTATTCTAAACTTATGCATGAAAGTGTGTATTCGACTTTTAAAAAGTGATAAGTGCTATTTTCTTATGTGATATTAAAGAAATGAGTGCTGTGTGTGTAAATATGAAGGGTTAGATGTGAGATATGTAAATACATAAGAATTGTATGCTAAATTCATATCAACATCTAAATTTTACTTTTTTGCATTAATACCGCCCTAATCTTTCATATCACATCAAAACTATAACTATTTTAACTTTTAAAAAGTGAAACACAACTTCTCGTGCATAGGAAAGGTGACACACGTAAAAATTGAAGTATAGTTGTTAGATATGTAAATGCATAAGAATTAAGTGGTTTGCATGTGAATCTAATGTTCTTTCTTAACCTCCAAATTATTAAATATTTCCCTAAATTCTCATAGATTTGACTTTATTTTTCTTTGCATTTTGCAGGAAGTTAAAGAACGCAATAGGATTAAGAAAGACCCAAAATCCGTCATGCCAGCAGCATTTGTTTCATTTAGAACACGTTGGGGTGCCGCCGTCTGTGCTCAAACACAACAGACCAGAAACCCAACTATGTGGTTAACTGAGTGGTCTCCTGAACCTCGCGATGTTTATTGGAGCAATCTTGCCATTCCTTTTGTTAACCTGACTATCAGGCGGCTGGTAATCGGAGTTATGTTCTTCTTTCTTACTTTCTTCTTCATTATCCCCATTGCTATAGTACAATCTCTGGCAAACATAGAGGGCATCGAGGAAGCTGTTCCATTTTTGAAGCCTTTGATTGAAGTGTGAGTATAATTCAATTTTTTTTACATACATAACGCCTAATGCTTATATATTTACATTTCTAACGCCTAAACTTTGCTTTTACATTTATACCACCCAAGTCTTTCATATCACATCATACGTATAGCCATTTTAACTTTTAAAAATGTGAAATACATCTTTCATGCATATTGGTAATGTGGCATGTGTATAAAAATTGAACTATAGGTGCTAGATATCTAAATACATTGGAATTGAGTGGTATGTATTTAAATCTCCTTTTATATTTTAACACCTGTATTTTTATATTATGTGTGTAAAACTCAAATTTTATCATGAAATAAAAAAAATCACTATTGACTACTTTTTAAAAGGGAAATACACATTTTCATGCATACCTTTATGATACTAAAGTTTTATAAATGTAATATCAAACTTTCCATGTTAGATAGGTAAATACAAAAGCATTGTGTGGCATGTTTGTAAATTTCTCTTATAATTATTATTTACAGGTTCTTACATTAACTCATAACTGCAATTGAAACCTTATGTTAGTTGGAAATCATTGTTTTTACAATAAGCATAAGCATTAAACTGATTGATTGCTTCTCAAATTCTAGTTTTGATCCCTCTCAAAATTCTATCACTTGGTTTTTGCTTTAACATGTTTGTTTTCTGTTAAAACTGCTATTATGCTGCAATTTATGATCATTTTCAACTTTCCTTCATAGCGCACAATTGTTTTTATTTACATATCTCACACCTATTCTTCCATATTTACACAAATAGCACTCAAATCTTCAGTATGACATCAAAAATAGCAATATTCTCACTTTTTAAAAGTAGGAATACACCTTTTCATGCAAAGGTTCAAAGCACCAAAGTGCTATATGTGTAAATATGGAAGTTAGGTGTGAGATATGTAAATGCATAAGAATGTATGCTATTGTATGTAAATATTCCTTTTTTTATGCCTTAATTTCCACTTAATGTCCTGAAATCTTAATTAAATGGATATTTTTTTCTTAGAATGTACTCCTTGTTTCTGCAGGCCCTTTATTAAGTCATTCATCCAAGGTTTTCTTCCTGGAATTGTTCTGAAGATTTTTCTCATCTTTCTGCCAATGATACTGATGATCATGGTCAAGTTTGAAGGATATATATCTGTATCATCTCTTGAGAGAAGAGCAGCCACCAAATATTATATGTTTTTGTTTGTGAATGTATTCCTTGGAAGCATTATTACAGGGACTGCATTTCAACAAATTGATACTTTCATTCATCAGTCAGTCAGTGAGTAAGTTTTCTGGCGTGCTTCCTACTTACAAGTATTTTCTTAGGACTTGTTTGGGATCACTTTTATTTTTTGTTTCTGCTTTTATTTTGAGAACATATTTATTTAGTATATTTTTTTGCATATTTTTATTTTTTAGTTTTATAAACAATTTAACTTTCTTTTAAAAATACTCAAAATATCTAAAAGTTATTTTAAGTGTTTTATTTTAAAAAATATGCATGTTATAACATACTGAACATATTTTGTTTCAAGAAGATAAACAAAATAAAATAAGAAAATAAGAAACAAAAAAAAAGTTGATCCCAACAGCCCCCTTAGGGACCGTTTAGGGGGCTGTTCCGGATCAATTTCTCTTTTTATTTTTTTATTTTTATTTTCCCCACTTAGTGGGATAAATGCACTTGTTGTTGTTGTTGTTTATTTTATTTTTTTAATGTATTGATTTAAAGCAAAATATGTTTAGGGGGCTGTTCGGGATCAATTTCGCTTTTTATTTTTTTATTTTTATTTTCCCCACTTAGTGGGATAAATGCACTTGTTGTTGTTGTTGTTTATTTTATTTTTTTAATGTATTGATTTAAAGCAAAATATGTTTGGTATGATATAACTTATTCAATATAACTTTTAGGAGTTGTTTGACAACGGATTTAGAGCAGGATTTAACCTGGATGTAGGCTAAATCTTGTCAGATGATCATTTTGGACAAAACAAAGCTGCGGATTCGATAAATCCGGATTTCACGATTTTGAGTTGTAAATTCGGGATTTACTAAGTCCCACGAAATGGTTGATTTACAGGATTTACGGCACGTTAGGTAAGAGTGAAGGTGATAACATGCGATAGGCTAAATCTTGCCAAACAGTTTTAGTGGATTTAAATGATTTAATAAATCTGTTATCAAACAGTTTTCTGGATTTATTTCATTCAGGATTTAGTAAATTCAGATTTACAGGATTTACTAAATCCTAATAACTTAAATCTAATTCCTTGTCAAACAGTACTTTAGCTGATTTGAGTGTTTTTAAAAGCAAGCTAATATATTTTTAAAAATAAAACATAAAAAAATAAAAATGTAGTAAACAAAAAAGTTTTAAAATAAAAATGAAAACAAAAAAATAAAAAATAAAAAAAAAAAATAACACAGAAGTGATCCAAAAACAAGTTTAACATGTTTTTACTATTGTTGTTTGGTATAAAATATTTAGCTCTAGTATTGGGAAAGTACAAGGATCTATGATAAAATTTTGAGCTTTAAGTGGTAAAAAAATGCTCAACTTTTTGTTATAGATTGCACGTGCAACATATATTTTTCTCTGATCTAATGTGAAATCAATTAGAGTTTATACTTCATGTAATATTTTCAAAAATAAACTAAAACAACTTTTAATCTCTAAACTTAATTTTAAACCAAATTTAGTTTTTTTAAAACCAAATTCAAAAACTGTAATTGGTTGGTCTTAAATTTGCAAATTTATGTTTTGTAATGTGTTGAAGCTTGGCTCTTGAGATGTTGTATAGAGATGGAGTAGTAGCAGTCTAAATAGTTGTCTTGGTTCATTTAGAGTTTAAATATGATGTAATATAAAATAAGAGAATACCAGAAGACAAAAAGATAAGATAACATGGAAATCAAGAGAGATAAACATATGGAACTATTTAGATTATTAATTTTTTTTTGGGAATAAGTGTTGATATCACTTATATTCATGACATTATAGATATGTATACTAGAGTTGTTACTTGTGTTCGAATAGGAGGAGGGTTAACCAAATATATTCCTATTTCAATTGGATTACATCGAGGATCGGCTTTAAGCCCATATCTTTTTGCTTTAGTTATGGATGCTCTTACTGGACATTTACAGGAGGATGTTCCTTTGTGTATGTTTTTCACTGATGATATCCTTCTTGTGGATAAGATTACAGAGAGATTTCGGGGAAATTGGAGTTATGGAGGTCCATATTTTAGGGTCTAAAGGCCTTCGTTTAAGTAGAACTAAAACTGAATACATGGAATGTAATTTTAGTAGTGGTAGCTCTAGTGACAGAGCTGTGAAAGAGTTGTAAGTATGGGTGATCAAATTGATACATTAAAAGGTGTAAACGCTTTAGATATCTTAGGTCTATTTTTCAAGGTGATGGTGATATAGATGGGGATGATATTTCTAGAATTCAACCTGGTTGGTTGAAGTGGAAGAATGCTTCGGACCTATTGTGTGATTGAAAAGTACTGCGTAGACTGAAAGGAAAATTTTGTAAGATGGTAGTGAGACCTGCAATACTCTACGCGTAGAATGTTGGTCTTTAAAAGTAGAAGCATAAAACCAAGTTAAGTGTTGCCAAGATGAGAATGCTTGGGTGGATTAGTGGCTTTACACATAGAGAAAAAATGTGAACTGAATACATCCGTCATAGGGTTGGTGTAGCTCCATGGCGGACAAAATTAGAGAGAGCCATCTTGGATAGTTTGATCATATTAAATGTCGACCATTTGATGATCCAGTTAGGATAGTAGATGTTTTAGATTCGACCTATGTTAAGAAAGGCAAAGATAAACCTAGAAAGGCTTGGGCATATTGTATAAAAATGATCTTAATTTATTAGAATTAAATGAAACTATGACACTCAATAGCACGCAATGGAGAAAAAATATTCATGTAGCCGGCGACACTTATTGGGATAAAGGCTTGTTGTTTTAAACCTTAAATAGTCTCCAAATTATTCAAAAGTGGCCAATTTAGTCTCAGAGTTTTGCAGTGATCTAATTTATCCCCTCAACTATTGAAAATTGATCCCAACACGATTCCTTGTGCAGAATTTACAACACAATATGGTCTCAATTTAGTCTCTCAACTATACAAAATTGATCTTAATTTAATCATTGGGACCAATTGTGATCAAATTACAATAGTTGAAGTGCTAAATTGGAGAATTGCAAAACTCAGGGCCTAAATTGATTACATAAGCAATCGGGTGACCATTTTTGGATCCTAACCCAATTTTTTGCAACATATATTTATCTATGATCAAATAGAACAATCATCTCTCTCTCTCTCCGACCAAAGACAAAGGAGAATGCCATTGAACCATGCACATCCTTCTTTTCATTTCTGTTGTTTTCCTTGCAAATAGTTTCTCTTGTTATTCTTACCAGACTGCTTTTGTCAGCGAATTTCATTAACAATATTAGTTCTTAAACGTCAATGCTAGCTAATTTTTTAGTAGATTACTCAGAACTTCTCACTTATCATATATGACTAATAAGTAAGATTATTTACCTGAAAATAGTTTAAACCACAAACAGACCATGGAAAAATGAATTTGACAGATTCTTTATCTGTTAGATATTAATAATGAGCCTATTATGAGCTAGAGTAACATTCTAACGGCTAGTTTGATTTAAAATTTGCAGCTTCCCAAAGACCGTTGGCATAGCAATTCCACAGAAAGCCACATTTTTCATAACATATGTAATGGTTGATGGTTGGGCTGGAGTTGCAGGCGAGATTTTAAGACTAAAACCTTTGATAGTATACCACTTGAAGAATATTTTCTTGGTAAAGACCGAAAAAGATAGAGAGGAGGCCATGGATCCTGGGAGTATTGAATTTAATGCTAATGAACCTAAGATACAACTATATTTCTTACTTGGTCTTGTTTATGCTGTGGTCACTCCCTTCTTGCTTCCATACATCATGGTTTTCTTCGGCCTAGCGTATCTTGTTTTTCGACACCAGGTAAGCAGTTTTCTTGCCATATTGTTTTGTTACTAGCAGTTTTTTTCGTTCTCATCATTGTCTGGTTGGAAACTATTAATTTCGTGATAGTTTTTTTGAGCTCAAGGCCTCGAACACGAGACCCCTTCGATGGAGCCTAAGCTCCCAATTAATAGACCATGAACTTTGTATAATTGTTGACCTCATCATAAGAAGTACAAATCGATACGAATAAATGCAGTATCAAAAATAGAGATAAATAGGAGCTGTGAATCCTTGTCCTCTTGGATGGAGCCTAATGTCACGCTCCGCCATCTTTAAGAAATTAGCAAGACAACTATGGGATGGAGTCTTCTAGAGTTACTTGGATTACTCGCATCCATCTGGTCTTTTCTAGATTCTTCCACCCCATAGTTGTTTTGCCAATTTCTTAAAGATGGCGGAGCGTGACACTAAGCTCTTAGTCAATAAATAGAATGTTAAGTTTGTAAGGCTTTGTATTCAATTTAAAGTTGAATTTTCTGATGTCAATCCATTTGATATTTTTGGGATGACTTTTTGTTTCTTGTGTTCTGATTCTAGACCATTGCATCAGTTAGATGTCTCATGCAATGGATGGCAAATCTTACTTCAAGTTCTAAATGGATGGCAAATCTTACTTCAATTTCTAAATGGACGTAATACCAATAGAATTCTTATGTATTTATATATCTGATATCTAGATGTTTACATTTACTCATCTAACAGCTTAGTATCAACAAAATCACATCAAAATATATGCACGATAACGTGTATTTCACTTCTGATAAGTTAATATTAATGATTTGTATTATGAGATTTTTAGAGATTAAGGTGTTTTATATAAGAAAATATAAGATTTTGATGTAGGATATGTAAATGATCATGAATTCTGTGACGTGTGTATAAATTCCCCAAAATATTTATAGTTATCTGAAAACTCTCCTCCTACACACAATGCATTTAGCTAAAAAACTAAACCACTTAAATCTTTTTGGGGTTATTGGTGCTTATCTGTTGAACAATAATCTTATGTTCAAAAAGCTGTGGCGGCTATTATAATTTTTTATTTTTTTTATTTTTTGAAAAAGTCAAACCGCAGCGAGACAGTTATCACTGCACTTAGCCAGACCAGTGAAAAAATGCAAATTTCAGTGACAATTTTTTGAAAAAACAGTCAAAATGCAGTTTATCTAAAAGTCAAAACTGCGGTGCGGTGCATCTCCACCGCCCCAAACGGACCTGTGGGTGTGTAAAAATCTATGATTTCAGCTCATAGAAATTCTGAATACTGAAAAAACAAACATAATCTTGGGTTCTTCTACTTCTGCGACCATTTATACTATTCATAATGAACTGAAAATTTTCTTAACAGAAATATTTACATACATACCTCACATTTCTTATGTATTTACATATCTAACAGCCAAACTTTGATATTTACATTTACATCACCTCACTGTCATAAAACTCATGCATGAAAAGTTGCATCCCACCTTTTAAAAAGTATTGATGATGATGGTATGTTTGCACATATGAATGTTTAAGAGTTAGATATGTAATTACATCAAAAATTGTGTGGGTATGTATGTAAATCCCCCTTAAAATTTACTTCTGCTGTCAGCATTTATACTTAATTTATGTTATTTATTTCTTGATACTGATTATTAAATATGTATTGTTATTAGATCATAAATGTCTACAATCAACAATATGAGAGCGCAGCAGCATTTTGGCCAAATGTTCATTGCCGCATAATCACTGCAATGGTGGTATCTCAAATTGTTCTTCTTGGACTGTTAAGCACCAAAAAAGCTGCTAATTCAACGCCTGTCCTCATTGCTCTTCCAGTTCTGACATTATGGTTTCATAACTTCTGTAAGAACCGCTTTGAGTCAGCTTTCAGAGAATACCCTTTACAGGTAATTTTAAGGAATTATTTGCATACATAACCACTTGATTCCATTGCGTGCCGCGTTCCCCGACTCTTTTGTTGGCATCTGCAAAGTCAGTTCTAAGTCCCCTGGGGTCGTGGGTTCGGGTTCGAATCCGTCTATGTGCGGTTAAGTCGAGTGATTAGGCACATGAAGTTGGTTGACGGATCGTATCATAGCCTCCGACCAATCTTTAAGAAAAAAACCACTTGATTCCAATGAATTTTATATATGTTACACCTAAATTTCAACTTTTACTTATATGCCATTTTACAGATTAGGGCTGTCAAAAAAGCTCATTGTTCGATAAGAGCTCGTGTTCGGCTCGCTAAGTAGCTTGTGTTCGGCTCCTTCGTTAAGTAAACGAGCCGAACACGAACAATTTTTTTAAGCTCGAATTATAAATGAATCGAACACGAACACCTTTTTGTTCGCTCGTGTTCGGTTCATTTTAGCTTGAAATAGAAAAATCATATAATTATTTATATAATAATATATTGTATATATTATTTTTATGATAATATATTATATATATTTATATCTAAGTTTATATCATAACAGCTTGTGTGGTAATGTGGTTATGTCTTCTTTTGCATAGATTTGGTCCAGGTTCAAATCCATTCTACATCTATTTTTTGCAATTAATTTTAATGAGCCAATTTCGAGCCGAACATGAACAAAATTATTTAAATCGAGCCGATCTTGAACACGAGCCATTTCGAACGATTCGAGCACGAGCCTAGTCTGAGCTCGCTCAAGCTCGGCTCGTTTACAGCCCTAATACCGATGCATGAAAAGATGTAATCCACTTTTTAAATTGTTAAAATAGTGATATTTTTTGTGTTAAGTAAGGTTTGGTTGGTACAAATGTACAAATTAAAGTTTTATACGTTAGATATGTCAAATGCGTACGAATTAAAATAAAAAGGAATACATAGAAAATATGTGGTATATATGTAAATGCCCCAAAATAAAATTTCAAAATACAAATCAAAACTACAAATATTATTTACACAAATACTCTCCAAAATTATCTATTATTCACACACCACACCATTTTTACTGCTTTGCAAAAACAGGAAGCAAAGATGAAAGATACATTGGAACGCACAAGAGAGCCTAACCTGGACTTGAAAGGCTATCTTCTAAATGCTTATGTCCATCCTGTGTTCAAAGAGGTTGAAGACTATGAAGATGTCTCTGTTTTTGATGAAGAAGACTATGAACATATGATGGTTCCTACGAAGCGGACGTCTCGAAAAACTACACCGGCTCCGAGCAAACATACTGCAACATCATCATCTTCGCTCCTCGATGTTCACGAAGAAAATCTTTTTTGATAAGGAAAAGGTTTGGGTCGGAATGTTATCATCATCAGAGTTTGATTGTGGATGTGGTCTTAAAACCGTTGGATTTGCTTTGAGATGAGTTTAATATACGAGGAATCGGTGACAAGTTCAATTTGTGGTGGGAAATTCATGTCAAATTTTTGCTCTGACGAGTCTCAAGATAAATTCAACGACTGAGACTCATCCGGCTCGAAGGATTTGTGAGTCCTTTGATGATTTTCAGGCTATTGTTATGTTGGTTGATAAAATATTGTAATTCTTTATGTTTACAAATGTAAATGAGAAGATTTATGATGTTTGGTTTATAGTGAATGTGCTTCTATTTATTTACATAGACACCATCCAATTTCTATGTATTTACATATCTAACCCCCCCTAAACTAAACTTGCCACTTACCATCTTCTTGAACTCACTATCATATGAATGAGGGCACTAGAAAGTTGTATTTATAGAGCATATATATCTCAATGATGTAAGTGAGCCAACCTTAAAAGAAAGGTGATGCAAGAAGATAATCTCTTCAAAAAATGCGACAATGTCTGAGTCATCTTGAATCATGATCGAATTATTTCTTGATAATGGTTGATCTCTGGTAAAAAAAATGATGGACTTATCTTTGACCAATGTTCGATGACATCTTCAAAGTGGTTTCAACTCATGTTCGATTAATTTTCATATCAACTTAGTGCACGATCGAACCAACTGTTGGCTATCATATATAGTCTACGAGATGAGTCAATCAAATGCGATGAAAGTCATGCTTGCTATTGTCATATCTTACATACAACTAAAACATATAACATTGTATTGAATACTCGAAGATAACTTTCGGCTTTTGTAGCCATCAATAATGATTAAACATTATGCGTCGACCATCGTAAGTCATCTCTAATCGTTGTCGTCGGTGACCCCTACTTACTAGTGTGATATTCTGAACACAATCATAACATATAACATTGTATTGAAAATCACATGGCAACTTCCAATCTATGTAGATGTCGATCACCAATCACTGACGCCCGTTGCTTGTCGTCAACCACAAACAACCGCCCTTGCTCATTGATGTCAATGATCCCTAATTGTTAACACATCTCCTAGATATGATTGTAATGTATAATGTCGTATTGAAGATCGGATGATAACTTAAGTCCTTTTTAGTTGTCGATCACTGTCAACAACCACCTGTCGACAGTTGTTGAACACGGTCAACCACCTATGCTCGCAATCATCAGCAACCTCTACTTGTTAATATCATTTCATAAATACATTTATAATGTATAATATTGTATTGTAGACCCGACGATAACTTACGGTCTTTGTAACCAACTGATGTGATTACAACCACTAAATATGACCTACATGACCAATTACGACCTTTGTGGACAACTGACGTTATTGTAGTCACTAACTACGACCTATACGACCAGCTGACATTATTTCAACCACTAACTTCGACTTATCTGACCATCTACTATAATAAATTCCAACTATTGTTTCTATGGCGACCAAGCGCTATTGCGGTTACCAACTATAGCATATGTGGCTAACTAACGATATTGCAACCATTAACTACACCTATATGGCCAACTACTATTATAAATTACAACTACGACTTCTCAGGCCAACTAACGCTATTATTACCTATGTGGCTGACTGACATTATTGAAACCACTAAATATGACTTATATGTCGACTATTACTATAAATTCCAATTACGACATCTCTGATCAACTAATACCACTAACTAGTGGTCAACTGACGCTATTTTAGCCATTAACTATAACCTATATGATCAAATACTACTTAAAATTTCAATTACGACTTATCTGCAAACTATTGTATTACAGTAATTAACTACGACATATGTGGCCAACTATTACTATTACAACTTCCAACTATGATCTATGTGGCTAACTGACACTATTGCAGTCACAAACTATAATTTATGTGACTAATTAATGATATTATAGTTATCAACTACGACCTTTGTAACAATCTAACAATATTACAGTCAGCAACTACTGCCTGATGACCAACTACTATTGTAAATTTCAACTGCAACATCTGTGACAAATTGACACTATTGCAGTCGCCAACTACCATTTGTTGAAGCAGTGGCAGACATGTAATTTTCCACCTTTGATTATTTATATTCTATTAATAGGGAGCACACAACATGTACCATCAGGGCTTTGGCCCTTCTTTCTAGACCTATATTTTGTAAGGAGCTCTTTCTCCCATTTTCTCTTCTAATCCCTAAGTTAAAATATATAAAATGGGTTACAGAGTCCACCCATACGGGGCAAGTTAATATGTGCTCATTTATTTCTCTTCCTCTCTCTGTATTTCTCTATCACGCGCCGCTCTGATCTTTGGGCGTGTCTCACAAGACAAATCAAGATTCAACATGATGGCTAGGTTGGCTTTGGCGTCAAGAAAGTGTCGGTGATGAGTCCAAGGTCAGGCTCGTCCTTATTTTCTACTTTTTTAAAACATAAACGAAGTTATTTAAAAATAAAGTGAAATATAGCTAAAAAATGTCAAATAAATAAAATTTTAATTTTATTTATATTTTTTACTCAAAATGGCCCCAAGTAAATACTAAATACATAGAAATTGAATGATAAAAATAAAAACTATCTTTAAATTTAATATTTGAGATCCCACCCTCATTATCGTGGAAAAATTTGTGTACGTAAGGTGTAAACAACGCTGCGTATGTCCAACGAGTTACATTGAGGTTACATGAGAGTATTTTCCTATTTTATCTCTTGTAATTTATCTGTAACCTGCTTGTAACATCTCTATAATATCTCTGTAATATTCTTATTTTTGGGTCATATATATATAGACTGCATATAAAATCCTCTTATTCATGACGTAACAGCCCTAAGCAAATTTTTTCCCATTATCGTCATCGCTGATTCGTCACCGCACTTGCTAGAACTTTCCGATGGACTATAAAAGACAAGCGCTGGTCATCTCCCAATCCTGGACGCCATTGCTGAACTCGTCGGATACCCAATTCTCTCATTCCTACCTACAAACACTACAGATTCGATCTCTGGGAGAGAAATCACAGAAAGATTGTGCGTTTGTGTCAGATGGATTTCGAGCTTAGGGCTGCCCGCGAAAAGTTGGAGAGAGAGCAAAGGGAGAGGAAAGAGAGGGCCAAGGCGAGGGCGGAGAGAGAGAAGAAGGCGAAGGAGGCTGCCACTCGCCGGCGGGAGGCTCTTGAGGCCGCCCAGCTTGCCAGAAGGATCGAAGTTGAGAATGCTCGTCTCAAGGTTCGCAAATCGGAACTATCTCTTCTTATTTTAGATTTATTTGGAGATTCCTTTTTCCCCTTTTCTCTGCCGGCTGTAGTGATTGTGGGTGGTTTCCGATTAGATGCTGTGATCTGTGGATGTTTTAGATTTTCCCGACATTATAGACATGCTCATGTCAAGGGGCAATTAATTATTGCAAGAACTTTAGGGTTTCCATGCGATGATTGTTTTTAGTGGTTTGATTTTAGTTGGAGGCTTTTTTGGAATTAGTAGCTGTTATCGTGCTAGGATAGTTTTTGGCTGACCTTTGAAGTTTCTCTGGTCTTTTGGTGCCTAGCTTATTGTGGCATAGGTCACAGAGTTGATTTATAAACTAGTAAAACAGAACGGCTACCTTCCTGGTTTTATACGGATCAGTTCTTAAAAACCATGAGTTTAGATTGAATGCCTCATGCATTAGAAGCTGGACGCAGATGGTCATCGGATCATTTAGCTAAGAACATTGCGGTGAAAATTAGAAGCATTAGAAAGATGAAGAGGACAATGGATTACATAACATTTATAGAACCACTATATAATATAAATCTCTTTTCGTTGTTTCAGTTTTTTGGGTTGGATTTAAAATTAATAGATATGTGCCTTGATATCTGTTCAGTCTTGCCTGTCAATCTAGCTATCACTCTTATTGAATGAATTTTTTCCCTTTTTTAAATTACATTTTGTTTACTTTTGAAACATTTGAATTGCTGTTTCCGCAATGCTTTCTGGTAGTATAATTTGATCTTGTTTATTGGCAATATCTATTTTAGATAGTAATGTGAATCCTGGCAACTGTGTTTTCCTTGTGCTAGACTAATTGGAAAAGAAAAAATTGGAAAATTTAATTGCATACCACACAATTCTTATGTATAATTTGATCTTGTTTATTGGCAATAAGTATTTTAGATAGTGATGTGAATCCTGGCAACCGTGTTTCCTTGAGCTAGACTGATTGGAAAAGAAAAAGAGGAAATTTTACATGCATACCACACAATTTTTATGTAACATATCTAACACCTATAGTTTGAATTTTACACTTTGAACACTTTTAGCACTATGGTGCATAAAACTATACATGAAAAGGTGTATTCTCCTTTAAAATAATAATATGTTTTAGGTGATGCTAAAATTTTTAAGTGTTTTGCATGTAAATTTTGGAAATTTAGGTTTTAGATATGTAAATACCTAAGAATTATGTGATATGTGTATAAATGCCTACCCTGCATCCCACCCCCCAACAAAACAAATCTCTTTTTCGAACCTCAATACACTTAAGATTTAAGTTATTAAGAGATTCTTGGCTGATTTTTGTGTTTCGACTCTTCATGCATTTTCTTTAGTAATAGCAAATACATATTTTTCATGTTAAAAAAGAACCAAATAACCCTCCCTCTACCATGATTTCTTAGCTGGCCTCTTTTTCTATGACTGCTTCTACCAGGAAGATCAGCAATTGGCGGAAGCCCTAGTTATCGGTGATGGACTCGTGTTTTCACGAACACTTGAAGCTCTTCAGTATGTCAGCCATGGAGATAAGATAAAGCTACCACCATCATGTTTTACCGAGTTATCCGATAAAGGAGCTTTGGATAAAGGCCCCATGTATTTCAAACTTACACGAATCGATAACCAGCCCTCTCCAGATCCTAATCTTTCTGGGGAACAACAGCCTGGAACAGCACATTCAGGCGTTTTGGAATTCACTGCAATGGAAGGATCAGTAGAGCTTCCTCTCCATATTTGGAACAATTTATTCTCCGACGAAGTTCCAGAGGTGCCTCTAATTGAAGTTCGCTATGTAAGCATCCCTAAAGGATCTTATGCTAAACTGAAACCCGAAAGTTTGGGCTTTTCCGATATTCCAAACCATAAGGCTGTGCTTGAAACTGCTCTTCGGAAACACGCAACACTTTCTCAAGGAGAAGTCATTACTGTCAATCAAGGGGAATTGAGCTTTAAGCTAAGAGTTCTCGAGCTAAGACCTGCATCGAGTGTTTCTGTTCTAGAAACCGACATTGAAGTTGATATCGAGGGACCTGATTCGAATCTCGATGAGTTTGAGAATGAGCATGTGCTCCTACCAATCACACTTGGAAAGGTCGAATCAGGACGAGTTAAGGAAGGAAAGTTTGCTTATTATAAATTCTCCTTGGATGAAAATTTCCTTGCTAAGGTTGCTTCTGGATCTACGAATATCGAGGTAAAGCTCGAAGTTGATACATCCGATGGTGATATTGATATATATGTTTCTCGCCATCCTTTAGTGTTCCCCACCCAACACCGCCATGAATGGTCATCTCATGAGATGGGTTCAAAGACTTTGATACTAAGCCCGAAGGATGAGAACATGGTGGCAGGTACTTATAGCATTGGTGTCTTCGGCTTCAAGGGATGGACGAGATATAAGATTTCCGTGTCTCTCAAAGACAATAACATAGCGAGAGTGGGTCAAAGTGTGAGTACTTCGTCTCAAGTAAATGATGACTCAGTAGAATGTCGAAATTGCAGACACCGCATTTCGAGTCGCACCATTTTACTTCATGAGGCCTATTGCATCAGGAACAATGTTATTTGCGAGCATGATGGGTGTGGAGTTGTTCTAAGGAAAGAAGAAGCTGGTGACCATGTGCATTGTGTGAAATGTAGCAAAGCTTTCCAAATTGGGGAGATGGAGAAGCATATGAAGGTATTTCATGCACCAACCAAATGTGCATGTGGAGTGATTCTAGAGAAGGAAGAAATGGTAAGAAATCATAATGTTTTATTATTTCTTTGCTCAAAGCTTGATGCACTTTTATATATTGATTAATATTCATAAAACACGCCCGAAATTTAATTTTTATGATAAGTTTTTTTGAAATATGAATACTATTTTGAAGCCGTATATTAGATTTATTTATACATACATACGTTCTATTTTTTATGTATTTACATATTTAGCATCTGAATTTGCTTTTTTACACTTATGCCATCCAAGGCTTTCATATCACATCAAAGATACTATCATTTTAATTTTTTAAAAGGTGGAATGCATATTTTCTTGATAGGGTTGGGGTAGTTCCAGTGACGGACAAAATTAGAGAGAGTCATCTTAGATGGTTTGGTCACATTAAACATCGACCATCTGATGATCCAATTAGGAGAGTAGATGTTTTAGATCCGACTTATGTTAAGAAAGGCAGAGGTAGAGCTAGGAAAACTCGGGGCTTATTGCATAACAAATGATCTTAATTTATTAGAATTAAATGAAATTATGTCACTAAATAGGATGCAACGGAGAAAAAGGATTCATGTAGCCGACCACACTTATTGGGATAAAGGCTTTGTTGTCGTTGTTGTTGTTGTGGAATACATATTTTCATGCATAGACAAAGTCGTACGGATCTACTAATTGAAGTTTGTGTTAGATATGTAATACCTAGCAATTGAATGATATTTATGTAAATCTTCCTAAAATCTTTTTTTGTATTCATCTTCTTTTAAACGTCGACCACCTGATGATCCGATTAGGAGAGTAGATGTTTTAAATACAACTTATGTTAAGAAAGGCAGAGGCAGACCTAGGAAAACTTGGGCTTATTGCATAAAAAATGATCTTAATCTATTAGAATTAAACAAAAATTTGACACTAAATAGGACGCAATGGAGAAAAAGGATTCATGTAGCCGACCCCACTTAGTGGGATTAAGGCTTTGTTGTTGTTGTTGTTGTTGTATCTTCTTTTAGCACAACCCATAAATCCCATAGCATTTTAGATACAGGATCACTGATTGCTCCCTTCATAGATTCTCTTAAAGCAATTATACTTGGATGTTTTACATGCATACCTCTCAATTCTTATGTATGAGAACTTATATGAATTAGGTGGTATGTATGTAAATGCCCCATTATTTTTATCTCACTGTTGTTTCCTCTCATACTAGGTGCTGCACCAGTCCACAACCTGCCCTCTTCGCCTAATCGCCTGCAGGTTCTGCGGCGACATGGTTGAAGCCGGGAGCACGCCTGCTGACGCTCGCGATCGGATGCGAGGTCTCTCGGAACACGAAAGCATCTGCGGCTCGAGAACCGCTCCTTGCGACTCCTGCGGCCGCGCCGTCATGCTCAAGGATATGGACATCCATTTGATTGCTGTGCACCAGAAAAGCTGATGAAAGGTATGTTTCCAGCTTCCTCTATTCTTTTGTTGCATGAAAACTTATAGGAAGACTTACATACATACCACTCAATTCCTATGGATTTACATATCTAACAACCAAACTTTACTTTTTTTAACATTTATACCACCAAGTTTAGGTGTTAAATATGTAAATATATAGGAATTCAGTGGTATGCATGTAAATGCCCCAAACTTATATGATATGGTAGTTGAACTGCAGATAGTAGAGATTCAGAGAACATTTGTGTTTATCTGTCTCTGTTTGTGTTTGGTTTATTTGCCATTATTGGGTCATAAATTTGTATTATCTTAATGAAGATTTTTATTGTTAATGAAATTATAACTTTCTTTTCTTGTAATTAGTCTTTAATATTTATTTTGTTATGAAAGATTTTACATACATACCACTCAATTCCTATTTGCATACATATCTTACTCATAAATTTTAATTTTTACATCCATACCACCATACATTTGCATGAATTGTAAAATATAATATTTAGGTGAATGTTATGTAAATACATAGGAATTGGGTGCTTTATATGTAAATGTCCCATGTATACATATGAATTGGGAGCTTTGAATTTTGAAGTTAACTATTAATATACTTAAATATAATTGAATATTATATTTCTGTTTGATGAGTATTTATGATGATAGAAAGACACATAACATAAAATTTCCTGACTTCAATTGTTTGGAAGAGAGAGGCGTTCGGAAAGGATCCAGGATCTTCTCCTCTAATCTTGGGGAAAAATTTGCATACAGCGCTGCGTACGCCCTCCCTTGTACATGCATGATACACGGAGTGTACATGTATGGTACGCATGGTACATCCATTGCATACGTACGTGTACACGCGTGGTATTTCGTATCTTGTCACGTATCTATGAGTGTAACATAGCGTGCATACGTGCGTGTACGCATGAGTGTAACATGGGTGTACTCATGCATGTACTACGTGCATCACGTACGTATACGGAGGAGCGTACGTAGCGCTGCGTACGCCCTCCGTATGCAAATTTCTCTTCTAATCTTGACTTCCTTTTTATACAAAATTAAGGAACAGTATGACACCAATCTATGGTGTCTTGATGAAAAGGTCTTGACGTGGATGTTACTCGACACCTTTAAGGAAGGATAGACCTTCAAAACATTCAAAAGCTTTCCTAAGAACCAACAAAAGCAACCGAGTATATTGTCATCGACCTTATCTTGGTACAAGTTACATTACTACAACAAGGGCAAACTCCCATCAATTTTTTCTCTCTAAAAGGAAGTGTAGAAGCAATAGTTCTCCATCTCCTCTTCATTCCTTGTTGTGTCCTTTTCCATGAGGCCTTCCTACCCTTACTTTCTCTTCAATATACTAATCCTAACTATTGGTATTTAGGCCAGCTTTCTTGCTGCCATTTCCAAATCTCATGACGAAAAGAAGCCATTGATATCATCATCCATTGTCGTCGAAGCTTCCTTTCCTGTGAGGAATGACATTGCTCAATTTGAAAGGAATGAAGAATGTAACAGTCCTTAAAAAGCTAGTGGAGGTGGCCGACAAGATAGAGAATAAGTTGAAATGTCCATCAATGCCAAGCCTTATTATTATTATTATTATTAGCCACGAGACAGAAGAAGAGGAAGCGATGAAGTTTGAATTTGAGAGGGAGAAGAAGAGGTGGTAATGAAAAGAGAGTTGGTGGATCAACTAAGGGTCTGTTTGGGGCAACTGCAGCTTAATGAATAATCTGTTGATAGCTAGGTGTGGTGGTTATTTCAAATTTCTATTTTTTTTGGAAAAGTCATACCGCAGTCAGAAATCTCTCAACGCACTTAGGTAGATGCGGTGTGAAAATGCTGTTTTCAGCGTTTTGAAAACGGATAAGTCGCCAAAATGTAGTTTACTCAAACAGGACAGATGCGTTCTCAAAATGTCACCGCACCAAATAAACTGCCTCAAACGAGCCCTAAGAGCTATTTTCTAAGGCAGAGGTGTCCATTAGCAACTTCTACAAATAATTGAAAATGAAGTTTAGGTGCTATATATGTAAACACATAGTAATTGGGTGGTGTGTATATAAATGCCCCTAGATCTTTTCTAGTTAAGCCTTGTTAAGTCATCAATTAATCCAAATATTTAAATCAAATATCCATTCAGCTTCTCTAAGTAAGCTTGAGATAGTGCTTTGTATGAAAAATTATGCATGCATGACATTATAAAAATTGTTACAATGCCAAGCATTAATATGCATACAAATATATAAAGTGAATTTAAGAAATTACTTCAAAAATAGGAAGATTATCATCCAATATTAATTATTTACCAATGACTCACAAATAGGCAAAAAAGTTTTTTTTTTTTTTCAATACTATTTACCCCTTTTTTTTATAAGAAATTTAATTTTAAAAAATACTTAAAATAAATTTCTCTCTCTCTCTCTCTCTCTCTCTCTCTCTCTCTCTCTCTCTCTCTCTCTCAGGTCACGTGTTCCTTTGCCTGTTGGAAGAGCAGCTTCTCTGAAGGTCAGGTCACGGGTTCGAATCTTCCGTGTGTAGAGTGTGGTCCTCGAATTTTTGAACATCGCCCCAACCACAAAATTCGCGGGGATGCTGTGTCAAGGATGGCTGGTGCTCGTATGATAGCCTTCGACCATATATATATATATTTGTTATGCAAACTATATTTAGGATGAGCTTAATTTTGTTATAATTAATAATTATTTCTGTTCCTGATGTTATAAGCCTAACATTAATATTTTTATTTTAAAAACATCTACATAATATTAAAAAAAATAAACTTTTATAATCTTATTGGAATTACAAACTCATGTTTACTCTATGCTACAAAATATTTAATGTGCCAAAATAAATAAATAAATAAATAAAATTCAATATAAGATTTACATTTTTAGCACTAAAAATCCAAGAAAATGAAAGAGAAAAATATATATGAAAAAGTGTAATAAGTGGTCACCATAAGGTATTAATCATTTCTAAAGTATATTTATAAATAAAGCTCTAATTTCAATGTTATGAGATTTTGAAGTGATTATTTAGGTGAAATTAATTTGAAGTTCTCTGATTGATTATAAGTATTTTTCTTATCTCATTAACTTAAGCAAAATTTATTTAAAATTATGAGTGAATTCTTATTTTTATAAATCTGACTTTTTTTTTTTTTAAGGAATGGTCAGAGGTTACTATACGAGCCTCCAGCCGTCTTTAATGTGCCTAACAATTCGATTAACACCTCCTTACGACCAATTGTGTCAGGGGGATTCGAACCCCCTATTTGGAGAAAATATTACATCAGGACTCCACAGGTAGAGCTACGTGCGGAGTCTAGTGAAATCGCGCCACGTGACGTGCGGAAAAAAAATCTTGTATGGTAACGCAAGGAATATTCCCCCCCCCCCTCGTGCTATTCCGCGTTATTCAAGTGTTATTGTGTATTATTCATGTGTTCTTGTGTGTTATTCAGGTGTTATTCTGTTCTGAGAATATTCTCTGTGTTATAATAACACAATAACACATCGATAACAGCATGAATAACTGCATGATAACTCCTGAATAATGCAGAATAACACGGGGGGGAATATTCCATATGTTACCGGACGATTTTTTTTTTCTGTCACGCACGTGGCGCGATTTCACTGTACTCCGCACGCAACTCTACGTGCGGAGTCCTTATGTAATATTTTTTCCCCTACTCAAGGGATCTTATATCATGAATACCAACTAACAGGTCGGGGTACGCAATAAATTTTTATTATTATTATTATTTTTAGAAATCTAACTATTCATCTAACTAATAGGTCGGGGTACGCAAAATTTATGCTTACTAAAATAATGTGTTTATGTTAGTAATTCATTGGCAAAAATCAAATTTGAACTTTGAATAACATACTTCCATCATTTAAACAACTAGATGCATAAATTTTGACTATTGATCTTAGTTTAAAGTGCTAAATATTTTTTTAAAATTAATGAACAAAAAGACTAATTTGTTTCAAAAATATATTTTGATATTAATTTTATCAACTATTTACTTGAAATATGCTATAAACCATCAATATAAAGCATAATCTTCATACATTGATCTATTGATTTGAAATTTCTAGTTTACTATATGTTAGCTTTGCAACAATAAAGACAATCAACTTTCCTATCAAATTTTCTTAATTTTTACAATAAAATTATTTTGTTGAATGCTAAAATGACCATAATGGAATAGGGATTGAGGTTGTCCAAAAAGATTCAATGAGGTTGTTTTGCTTGAAATGATTTCACTTTATGTAAGCCAAAGATTATGAAAGACGCTCTTCACGCAATCAAAAAAAAAATATTGATATCGTATAATAGGCAAATATCCAACTCCCTGTTAATCTAAATTTATCTCTGTTCCATCTTGTCTTCTCTACAGCTAGGGTTGTCAAAACAGCTCGTTGTTCGCGAACAGCTCATGTTCGGCTCATTAAGAAGTTCATGTTCGATTGGTTCGCTAAGTTGACAAGCCAAACATGAACACTTTTGTTGTGCTCGATATATAAACGAACCGAACACGAACAAAGATTTGTTCGTTCGTGTTCGGCTCGTTTTGATTCGAAATACTACTCATCAATTATATATATATAAATGATAAGTAGTGTCTTTAAAAAAAATAATTAACTACAAAGCTACAAAGATTATAATCAATTAAAATTATTAATTAAAAAATAAAATATTAAATTATATTTAAATGATATTTTAATATGAACAATCAAATTTAAATCTTGCCCTAACTTTTAATATCTTACGGTTGCATGATTAGAATTGTCAAAACGATTCTTTATTCGTGAACAGCTTGTATTTGACTCGTTAAGTAAATGAGTCGAACAAAAACACATTTTTTCTGTTAGAAATATAAACAAGCCGAACAAGAACAGTAATATTTTTAAACAAACCGAACACAAGCCGATCCCGAGCTCACTATCTCACTATGTTCAGCAAATTCGGATTTATGAAATCCCAAAAAAAAAAGGCAAATTTGACAGATTTATGTTACCATTGATTGTGACCTTCGCTCCCATCAAGAACTCCCCAAAAATCCAAATTTGATAAATTTTATTTAACCTGAATCAGATCGTGGCCCTTACAAATTAACTACAAAGTTGATTTCTCTGTTACATTTGTGTGGCCGGGAACAGGGCTACCTAGTGGCTGCTGAACGAAGAAGGGCTTTCTTCACTGTATAAAATTCACAATTGCAATGATTTTTCATGCGAGGGTTAGGGATTGTCATCCATGGCGGCTCCGGCGGTTGAACTGAAGGTGGCGACGGCGCTGCGAGTTGTATTCCGGCGGGTCGAAGAGGCGGCGAAGCGGTCCGGGAGGCGGGTGGAGGATGTGAGAGTGGTGGCGGTGGGGAAGACGAAACCGGTAACCCTAATCCGCGATCTCTACGATTCGGGCCACCGCTGCTTCGGCGAGAACTACGTACAGGAGCTCATACAAAAGGCGCCTCAGGTGATCTCTTTCTCTTGCCCCGCATGATTTTCTATTAGCCAATTGTGGTTCGCATGATTGAAAAGTAAAATGAAGATGAAGTCTTAAATATGGAAAATTATTTCATACAGGCAACGTACGAAATCCGCTAATAACCATCAAATAACGAGCGAATAACCCATAATAACTCCATGAATAACGTTAAAATGGAACTGCGGGGGTTATTGACAGGTTATTAGGAAGTTATTGCAGCGTTATTTAAGCAATAACCTTTCAATAACCTTACAATACCCCGAATAACAGATAAAAAATATAAGTGAAACCGCAGGGGTTATTGGAGCGTTATTAAGAGGTTATTCGATGGTTATTCGGAATAATACCGTAGTAACTTCCTAATAACATCCACATAATCCTGAAATACACTATCTCAGAGGTTATTTGCTGGTTATTTTATGATTATTGGCGGAATTCGTACGCAGCGCTGCGTATGTTGTCCGTATGAAATAATTTTTCCTTAAATATAAATGCACATTTTGGTGTAATGGTTGGAGTTTCAACCGAAAGCCCGAAGTTGAGCATGCTCGTATGGGAGCACTCCTAGGATTTAGTATTGATGGGACGAAATCGTGAGATTAATAGGTATTACACCAATGAGAGTTCGGGCTATTACTAATAGTATCGAAGCATTAAGCCGGTCTAAATATAGAAATATATGTCGTGTGGTTGATTTTGGATTAAGAAAACTGATGAGAATATCGATTACTTAAGTGAGGGAGATTGTGAAACCCTATAAGTAAAATGAAACTGAATTCTTAAATATTGAGGCGTCTTTTTGTGTTTAACGGTTGTAGTTTCGACAAAAACTATAAAGTTAAACATGTTTGTGCAAGAGCACTTCTAGGATGAGTGACCTTCTAGGAAGTTACACAAATGAGACAAACTGTGAGGCCACCAGTATAAAGCGAATCATATCTTGACAGGTAGAGTTTTGGCTCTTGTACAAAAGGAAAACAATACCCGTTGTTGATCAGAAACACATCTTGATCGAAAAAAGGCTATCCTGGACGTCTAAGGGCACAACTAGATCGATTACAGCTTCCTCTGATCTACCACGAGGCTATCTTGCATGGTTTAACCGGATGCCTCTTGAAGTTTCTAAAATTTTCATTAATTTGCTATACTTTGTTTTTTTGGGAGGGGTGCACTTACTTACACACCACCCAGTTCTTATGTATTTACATATGTAGCATCTAAATTTAACTTTTTACATTTAAACCATCAGCATCTTTCATATCACATCAAAAGTACGAACCATCATTCTAAATTATGAAATATGAAATACACATTTTTATGCATAGGTAAGACGGTGCGTACTTTTAGGTGTTACATATGCAAATTCATAGGAATTGAGTGGTATGTATTTAGATCTTCCTTTTTCTTATTGATTCCTATGCATTGCCAAAAAAAAATACACTTTTGAATATCATCTTTAATCCATCTTGGCACTTCAATATTCTTAATTAAAGAGATGTTATATACACAAAGTATATGCATACATGGGTCAACAAAAATGCAGCTTTACTTTAAGATTTATACATGGAAGACTTAAAGAACTCTTGTGCATCACATTGTAATTTTCGCCTTAAAAAAATACTATGATGATTTATATTCGAGGACAAGTTCAAAGTAATTGATTCATGAATGGAATTCAAAATTTGGAACCAAACGTTAGCTAATAAAGAAAAGTTCGCCTATCGACAAACATGTTGTAAACAACCAATCGAATGAAGAAGCAGAGTTTTGTGCTAGACAAGGCTTAAAAGAGGATAGACAAGGTTTCAGCTTGATTAAAACTAGGAAGTTGTACATTATCATCAATAGTTTCTCAATATAAACATTGTTCAAACTCTTTTGACATCTTATATGACCATGTTGATAAATCCAGTTGCAACATTAATGTTTTTACAAGCAAATAGTTAAATGCGTATGTTTTCTGCGAAGGAAATCTAAACTATTCTTATGAAATCATCGCATATAAATTGTTCCATATGAAAAGATAATTAAAAGCATGCATTTTTGGTAAACAAAATGAAAACTTATTTGATAACCTTGTTTATATAGATTCAAGCTGTATTGAAATGAAACTTAATTGTCTTGTTTGGTTACTGTTATGCAGACTGTATTTGAGGAAACTTAAAACTTTTTTTGTTGTTGTATCCAGCTTCCTGATGATATCAAATGGCATTTTATTGGACATCTTCAGAGCAACAAAGTCAAACCCCTCCTAGGTATTTTTAATATTAAACATGTTTAAAAGAGTTGCATAGATTAGCCACTATAATTAAGCTCTTCATAATAAAAATATCATTTTGGTATTATGAGACTTTTTTATTCTCTATCATATCTATTTAGAAGGAAAAGTAAAGGAAAAGAAGTGGTCATCCTCCAAAGATGTCAAGTCACATAAAAATGCCCTGAGCTTAGTGCTTTATAGCATAGTTTAATTACTTCAATTGTCGTTATTTAAGTTAATTACTTTTATTTTTTTCTTAAAGATTGATCGACAGTCTGAGAATGCCGATCAACCCCTATAGGTTGAACTAACCGAGAAGCGGACCCCCTTCCAGTCCTGTGTGTTATTCAAATCCTCCCGTAAGGGGTGGGATTCGAACCCCTGACCCGAGAGACCTTTTGGCCAAATGCCGCAACCAATGAGTCAAGGCTCGCGCACAAGTTACTTATGTGATTATTCTTCCAAATTATAAACCATTTGATATTATTTACTATAATTTAGTCAACATTAAGCTGATAAGTCTTCTACTTGTGCATCACTAAGCTTCTTTATAATCCTTATCATGAGACACATCTCATGAGTTTATTATTGTGACTCGTTTAACTTTGCTATTAGTGATCGAGTATTTTAAGTTGTATGGATGAGTGTTTCAGTTCTGCTAAGTGTTACTTAATGACTCCCATAGCTTAATCATTTACATGCACCTTAGTTAAACTTGTATGGTGTTATGATTAATTTGTTAGTTTATTTATTATATTATATAACTTTTTTTAATGTTTAAGTGTTGATACAATTGAATTGGCACAATTTATTGAATATAATCAGAAAATAAGCTGATACATCTTTTACATTATAACTATCTCCCTGATGTTTTGCTCATTATAGTGTTTTTTTCACATATCTTCTGTTTGGTTGATAAAGCTTTTTCTTTCTACAGCAGCTGTTCCTAATCTGGACATGGTTGAGAGTGTGGATAATGAGAAGGTGAACATAAAACATATTAGGGGAATTTACATACATGCCACACAATTCTTATGTATTTACATATTTAACACCTAAATTTTCATATTTACATGCATAGCACTAAATCTTTAACATCACATCAAAAATATCACCATTGTTCACATTTTCATGCATAAGCTTATAACATCAAAGTATTATAAGTGTAAATATCAGACTTAGTGTATTTGATACCATCATCATCAAAATGTTTTGTTTTATGCATCCTATCATGAGATTGCCTCCTAAAACTGTGCAATAACTTGAGGTTGATCTTTTTTCTAGCATAGAATCTGCATAATATGTATCTATGTAGACTTTATGAATCAGCTCCTCTTTACTGAATCGAATTCCTGTGATCGATATATTTTAACTTACAAAATTGACAACATAGGCAATATCATATTAAGTATTTGATAAAGTTTGTATTTATTGTTTTCTCTTTATGAGTTCATTCATTTTCTGGAATGAGGTTGGTGTTTTATTTGTCTGCAGATTGCTAATCTTCTTGACCAAATTGTGACTACTTTGGGAAGGAGACCCCTCAGAGTTCTGGTCCAAGTTAATACTAGTGGAGAAGAATGTGAGTATTACAGTTATTCATGGATGCTATGATTTGCATGCTCGCTGAGAATTGAAACCACAATTTTTCAATTAAATGGTAGAAGCAAAATAACTACATCATGTTGGGGGTGAATAGGAAAATCTAATTCAAACTGAGAGACCGAGCGGGGCGGGCTTGTGGGGGGGTTGGGGCGTGCGCGGGGTTGGTGGGGCTTCATGATTGATAGCTGTCCAATTTTCATCGTTGCGAGAGGATTTGATATAGAAGTAAACTTTCAATCCGCCCAACAACACATCGGTGAAGGACAATGGAGTGCAATCATCAAAACAAATAGTCATAGATGCTTTTAAATCAAGCAGAGTTGTAGGGGAAACAAGAGCTAGCGGAACGGGCAACAAAACAAATGGAGATAGACTTAATGAAAATAAAGACTCCATTGGTAGTGATTGTGAACGTGAAAATATTTGCATAAGAGGAAAGAGGTGATAAATGAAAGAATACATAAATGATGATGATGTCATCTGTCATCAACGATGAAGTTGATGGGCTAAAATACAATAGGTCCTAAACATTGATGCAAGGCGGAGACTATATCTAAAGGTAAACCTTGAGGCAACACAAAATCGAAGTCGTGAATCAAGGAGACTAGAGGTAGCCTAACAACAACCAATAAGAGAGGCACAATTAGAGGAAGCAATGCCAAGGTGTTGGCCTTGCGAGATATGACGGAGCACAGGAGGCTCATATGAGATAGAAGAACACGAGTAAGGCAACAAAGAGTTCGACCCAGAGCAGTGCGAGGCTGCAATAAGAGATGCATATACATGAGTGTCATGGAATGTCACATCAAACAACCTGAAGTTCAGGCAAGTTTTAGTAGACAATCGGGAAAAACTCAATCGCGTGTAGAGAGGCAAGGGATAGAACAATTGAGTTCTGTTATAAATGAAGACGTTGATTTTGATTGTTTCATTAGTTTCGAGCATTCATCAAAATAGGTTCTTTGAAAACTGAATCTTTTTTGGGCATCATATGCAACTAAATATGGTTTAGAAGCTTCAGAATGTGTAGCTCTGGCGAAGCATGTCAAATTAAATTGTCCAAATCTTGTATTTTCTAATCTAATGACCATCAGGCTGCTAGACATCTAAGACTGCTGAAAATTTTCAGTTGATCACTTAACTTCAAATAGTACATTCAATTATTTTTATCCCATTCTTCTAATGATTTTGTTTTTATGAATAGCAATGTGTATTTCAATCATGACTCATACCAAAATCCACTTGTACAGCATAATCAAATTATATTCTAGGAAAAATAAGGTTGATTAGTTTTAAGTAACCTAAAATGGCTGGAAAGAAAACATACCATGTGAGAGTGAAGAGGATTTATGGGATGATTCAAAGTCTGGAAATCATTTTAACATTTGCATTAAATAGCCACTTACAGGATAAGATGTTCTTAAGATAATATTTTGATAATGAATAAACCCAACAAAGAAATCATCAACCAAATGCAAGTCTGCTATAGATGTGTGAATGATCTGAAGATTAGGGGGGCCAAAAGAATATTTGTATATAATTAAGAAAGAGAGTGAACTTTGTTGGCTGGAATATATCATCTTCAATAATATTAAGCACATGTTTGTCATAAGAAGTGGATACATGCATGCATATGTTGAGGATATGAATCTTGACGAAAAAAGAGCAATGAATGCTTGGAGCTTTCAACCCTCCCAACAACACATTGGTGAAGAAGGGAGTGCGAGTGCAAGCAAGAAAACTCATAGATGCTTTGTAGGGAGGCAAAGCTGCAAGAAATATAGGATGGCCATGAAAGATCTACCTAAACAGGGCAGGGCAAACGATCCGTTGCAAGGTGGAGATTGAGTTGTTAGCGAAGGTATGGAGCTTGTTCACTTACAATATCGGCCTGATGAAGTCGATGAAAATAAAGACTTTGATGATAGTGATTGTGAAATGTGAAATGTGAAATGTTGGCAATGAGTCGAAGAGATGACAAACTTAAGACTACAATAAATGATGAGGAGACTGATGAAATCGATGAAAATAAAGACTCCGATGATAGTGATTGTGAAATGTGAAATGTTGGCAACGAGTCGAAGAGATGACAAACTTAAGACTACAAGAAATGATGAGGAGACTGAATGATGAAGGGCGTGGGCTATCCTGGAGCTATACAATATTATTAACGACGTCAATCAGGGAGACCTGAGGTAACCTAACAACCACCAACAAAAGAGGTGCAATGAGAGAGGAAGCTATGCTAATGAGTTGGCCTGCAAGATGTGACACAGCATAGGAGATTCACTCCGAGCTAAACCAGGAGCTCGTGGGTATGAGGATGCAATAAGCGAAGCCCCTGCTTAAGTGAGAGCATGGAAGGTCAATCACATCAGAGGAGCAAAACTTGTGTGCATGACAAGGAGCCTAGCAAGCGGATAATACGGAGAAACTGAATCAATGCGGGTTGCAATGTGGCAAGCCGTGCAAAGGGCAAGAAGTGGTAGGAGCAAATGAAAGGTGTTTAAGATGGGGATGGGAACCTTATTTTTAACTGTTTCATTAGTTTCAAGCATTCACCAAAGTGTTTATTTGACAACTTTACTTTGTTTGAGCAATTTTGTGCAGCGAAATCTGGGGTAGAACCATCAGATTGTGTAGCTCTAGCTAAGCATGTCAAGCAAAATTGTCCAAATCTTCTATTTTCTGGTCTGATGACTATCGGACGGCCAGACTACACGTCGGCTCCTGAAAATTTTCAGGTCATCTCTTACTTCAAATACCTACCACGTTACTTTAGTTTATCCGATACTTGAAATCATTTTGTTTGCATGAATTTGGAGTAGGTATTGTCTTCTTGCAAGGATGAAGTTTGCAAAGATCTTGGAATTCCAGAAGGCCAATGTGAACTTTCAATGGGCATGTCTGGTGACTTTGAGAAAGCTGTAAGTGGAAGAACACTATGTTTTGTTTGACTTGAAGTTATGGAAACAAGAATGACATACAAATAATATGTTAATTAATTATGAATATATAACTATTGATATAAACTTTTTATAAGCCTTTTTAATTTTACTTCCAAGCATCAAACCACAACCTCAAAAACATGTCACATGAAAACTTGCCTAAGGGTCTTTTTGAGGAAAAATTATTATGTGCAGCTGATTGTACGTTTGGACGATAGTTCAAATGCAGCCATGCAACCATGAATCTAACGGCGGCCCATCCGGACCATTGTCTAGATGTGATGTCGCCGCACATAATAATTTCTCTTCTCTGAGGTTAACGTCATCACAACTTTGTTTTTCAACCGATTGTCATACTCTTTAGGGTTTTAGGGTTACCATTAGAGTCACTATAAGAGTAGCACATATGAGCATACACACATACCACATAATTCTTATGTACTTTGCATATCTAGCATCTTCAATCTTTAATATTACAAGAAAAATATCACTATTATACATCTTTTCGCGCATAGATTTACGAAGACAACATATTATAAATATAAATACCAAACTTTAAGTGTTAGGCATTCAAATTCGTAGTAATTATGTGGTTCGCATGTGATTTTTGCATTAACATTATATTCTGATTTCTGCAGATTGAGATGGGCAGCACCAATGTGAGAATTGGATCAACTATATTTGGACCAAGAGAATATCCGAACAAAAATTGCCAGTGATTACTGCACTTTCTTCACCTGGTTCCTAATGCTCATGCCACATGTGCCTTCCTTATTTTTATTTTTACTCAAAACAATAAAAAAAGTAAAAATAAAAACACTAGTTCAATTATTTTAGAAATCAGGGTAGTAACATTAACACACCTACCACCCAGTTCTTATGTATTTACATATCTAACACCTAAACTTTGATTTTTACATTTATGCCGCCTACATCTTTCATATCACATAAAAAGAAACCACTATTTTAACTTTTAGAAAGTAAAAAACACCTTTGAAGCAAAGGTAAGGTGACATATTTGTAAAAAATAAAGTTTAGCTGTTATATATGTAAATACATTAGAATATGGCGGAATGCGTGTAAATCTTCCAATAAAGAAATTCATTCTATAACTAACAAGTCACAAAAAATTGCATCAAATTACAGGAAAAAAATGCTAGCTCAAGAGGCTACAATATACAAATTCAATTATAAGCCAAACTATTTGTTTTTTTTTTTTTATATATTTTTGGTTTTTGTTAGGATGATAGTAAGGTTTAGAAAACCTGAAACAATTATTAGTACTTACATTTTCACAAAAGCTGAATGTGGAACCATAATGTCGACATCGCCGAAGTCTGCATGGTGGTTTAGGACTAAGGTGTGCTCATTGGCCAAATGTAGGAGACAGATGAAAAAGAGATGTGGGGAGATATCCTTCTGTAAATCTGCAGGAGATTTGTCCCGTAGGCGATGCACTGCCTGCTTGAGAGAAACAGAAATCTGGCTTCCCTCCTGTTTTCAAAAAATAATAATAATAAGGGAACATTACATACATATACATAGCACCCAATTCTTATGTATTTACCTATCTCACACCTAAACTTTCATTTTTACACACAGCACTTTACTTATGGATGAAAAGATGTATTTGACGGTTAAAAAGATGATAATGAGTGTTACTTTTCATATGATGTTTGTAATTATGAAAGTTTAAATGTAAGATAAATATGAAAGTTTTAGTTGATATATATGTAAAAGCCCCTAATAATAAATTATCAGTAACAGATCTTGATATTTAAGGACAGTAAAATTAAATTGAATGCTCAATAAAAATGTTGAAAAATGTGATGAACAGAGAAATAAATGACATTTCCTTCTTTATTCTATTTGGTAGATATATATATATATATATGTATATATATATATATATATAGATCTTAATGAGGCATCTTTGTGCATACCAAAATCTTAAATATTTACATGTCCAACACCTAAACTTCTATATTTACATTTATAGCATCCAAATCTTTAACATCGCATCAAAAATATCACTATTAATTCTTTTTAAAAATGAAAGTGTTTATGAAACCAAAGAGTTAAATTGAGTTAATTTTACTCATAACTCCATGTGACCATCAAATTCTAGTAAATTCAACTTTACTCCAGGATTTTAACTTTTGCTCTGATATTTCATGTCAAATTGTCAAAATATTGATTCTTCTCACTGAAAACTTTCTTGTGAAAGGGGTTCACATCCTCCTTTCATTCTAGTGAGTCACTATTATGGATGTGTAGGGCTGGCAATTTGGCTCGTTGTTCGCGAACAGCTCGTGTTCGGCTCGTTAAGTAGCTCGTGTTCGGCTCGTTTGTTAAGCCTAACGAGCCGAACACGAACAAATTTTTAAGCTCGAAATGTTAACGAGCGAACACGAGCAATTGTTTGTTCGCTCGTGTTCGGCTTGAATTGGCTCGAAATAAAAAAATAATTATATAATTATTTATATAATAATTTATTATATATTAATATATTATATATATTTATATTTAAGTTTAAATCATAACTGCTTGTGTGGTAGCGTGGTTATGCTTCTTGTTTCCATTCATTTGGTCGGGTTCGAATCCGACGCTTGAACGTATATTTTTCCAATTAATTTTAACGAGCGATTTCGAGCCGAACACGAGCCGAACACGAACAAGAATATTTAATTCGAGCCGAACACGAACACGCGCTTCACGGCGCATTTCGAACACGAGCCGATTTCGAGCCGAGCTAATTTCGAACGAGCCGAACACGAGCCAAGCCTGAGCTCGCTCAAGCTCGACTCGTTTACAGCCCTATGGATGTGAGTATCTTATTGAATTATCCCCTCTCAAATACGACAAGCACTGTTGAAGTTGAAAGATTTTTCATTGCATATCCTCCATAATAAGTTATTGGACACCTTATTGAGGATTTCTCCTTGGCGGCATGGCATCCTTTTCTACCGATCAGGTTTTCGGCAAATGCAAGATTGTAAATCAAGGTTGGTATGGGTTGGGTTTTGGTAGGTATCGGGGTAAAATTTTGGTAGAAGTAGGAATGTTGAAGTTTGAAATTTTATGGTTATGGCTAAGAAATGCTAAAATTAAGGTTTGGGTATGGTAGGGTCTTTATTTTTTATTTTTTCTTGGGTTGGTAGGTTCCTAGAAGAAGCGTGCGAACACAAAAAATCATTTGGGAAATTTTAGGATGAGTAAAATAAGAGGGAGGATGGATGGAGGTTGAAATTCCAGCATCGATTAAGGCGGGACATCAAACCGGAAATGGAAAACAACATTTTTCCTATGTGAATAGTTGCTTGTTGTTGTCAAATGGTAGTAGCAGCACGCATAGATGGCTGCCCAGCTGAAGACAACGGGTAGACTATGCATTTGTAAGAAGGGGTGAAATCTGTTATTGGACAGTAAATTCAGCACAGCAATCTGGACTGAAATCAGCGGTCGAACTATGAAACAGTGAGGTACAGGCGGGCCAAAAGGATCCACCATATGTCCTTGTGCAAGATACAGAGACGTCACTTACAAAAAAAGAGGATATAACACTCCTTAGAGCATAAATCAGACAACACAATCTTTAAAAACACGAAAATATAAGCTAATTCTCCCAAGCGATATACACACCACATATAGTCTCCTCATAGAAAAATTCCTATTTAGAAAGAAAGAAATATAAAAAAAACATAAGAAAAAGAAAAAAAAAACTGTGAATGATTGCTAGCAGGACGGTGTCCCGACCTATCCTCCCACGATCACAGGAGTTCCACGAACCGCGGAACCACGGGACCACGACACCCGGTGGAAGCAGGATCGCGGATCCCACGTGGTATGCTCCCACATCATTCTCCCCGATTATGGGATGTTTCTCCTTCTTCTCTAGAGGCTTTTGGAATTGATTTACCGCCGATATAATAAAGTTCTTTTTATCAAAGACAATCCCATCACAAAATTTATGCTCAAGTCAATTCCATACAACTCTAAAACACAAATGTCATTCTAATGCACTCCTAATAGAATAATTAAGCATCCTATTTTGGCATAGTATGAGTTGAAATTACATATAAATGAGTTTTCTCATGAACCAAGTATCGAGCCATTAATTTGTAACATGTTTCTCCTACTCCTTGCACTTGATTGAGTGTATCCGTAAACATGTCTATATGGAGGAACTCACATTAGAAGAAAATTTATGTTAGGTTGGACCACTCTCAATGACAACCACCTAGAAGGTAAATTATTGGTCAGGACATCCAAAAGCTCCCTCCACAACGGCTGCGCCATTTTTGGTATTGGCTACTCTAGCTCATGACCTTCTAAACAACCAATGTTAGTCCTATTGGAGTCTCTGTCATGGGTTTACTTTGAATCAGTAGCATCTTTCCATCGTCGGTTGCACACTAATACTCCTATTTGATGTCTTTATTTTCTCAAGTTTCAGTGTCCATTTCTTCAATTGTTCCTTACTCGATGAAAGATATCATTCTTATGTTTGTGCAATTTGATGTAATGTGCCCAAAATCATGGCACTTGAACTATTTTCTAGTTAAAACATATATGGTTATGTCAGTGGGTTCCCTATTTTCTCCACTCCGGATTGGTTTCTACCTTGGAAAGGTCAGTTTGAATACTCTACTAGGGGTACTCTTGTTGTCTGATCCTACGGAACTCTGTCTGTAGGGGTGGAAGCCACTTGATGATGTTGTTTCTCCCCATTCAAAAGCTAGGTTTTGTACGTTGAGTGGGGACAAATACAACTGCAGTTGCACCACATTAATAATAAATGACTTTAGTCATCCAAAATATCTCGTTCTTGTGTGCTTCTTAGGTTTCACTAACTCACATTTCAATATGAGTTAAACAAATTCAACTGTGTAATCCTCTATGAATACTCCACTATGAAAGAACCTCTTTGGCGCAAGTCATGAAGTTTTATGAACATATCTTGTCAATAATGCAGGAAAAGATATATATGTTGTATCTTCCCTTTCACCTTAAACTAGAAAGTAATTTTGTATTTCATCTCACATTGGCGAAGGCGCTTTAGGTTCTCCCACCACAAAAAAAAACATTCTTCTTCAGTTTGATGATTGTCAAATCAACTATTTTATCTTGGGCAATACCTTTGTACTAAAACATTGAATACCTTTGTACTAAAACATTTTTTCCACTGTTTGGAGTCACTTGATAAACTCATTTAGATTTGTGACTATCAAAATCCAATAAATTTACCTTTACTCTAAGATCATGGCTTCTCTGATATTCTATGCCAAATTGTCAAGGTATTGGTTCTTCCTCACCGAAAATTCATGGTGAAGTACTTCCTTCTCTCTTATCTAATGAGTTACCGTTGAGGCTATAGGTGACCTCACCGGATTGACTTCTCTCCAAGGTGGTAAGCCTCTATTACAATTGGAGGATTCTTCATTTCATATCCTTCATAGGAAGTTCTTAGACACGCCACTGAGGTTTCTCCTTGGCAGCATGGCTTCATTTTGTCCTGATCAATTTCAACGAATGAAAGATTGCAAATCAATATTGGTTGGAAGCTTAAACTTTTATAGATGTCAGAGCAAAATTTTGGTTTATGTAAGAAGGTTGGATGTTAAAAATTTAGGGTTGTGACTAAGAATTGCGGTAGAAATTATTTGGATACGGTACCTTTTTATTTATTTATTTTGGATTTGGGGCAATAAAGGCCAATCCTAAAAGGTATTTGGAATCTTTGCATTAATTATCCAAGCAACAATATACATCAACATATTTTAAATCTAAGCAAATTCCAAAATGCATATCCTCCGTTCAAATATCAATTACATTAACTTTTACATGTTTGGCTTTTATTAATCACATAAATTTTGTTTTCTCAGTTAGATAATCCTTCCCCAACATTCACATTTTTTTGGTATGCCATTAGCACTAAAAATCAGTGTTATTTAAAATTTTTAAATTATCACAAATAATAAAAATAGGTAATAAGATCAACAGCAAATTCAGGGCGATAAATGTAATTAAATATATGTATGTAGAAATTATATTTCATTCAGATTACAAATTACTCCAAAGTAATATGTTTCTCTAAACACATAAGGAAACTAAACACTAAATATGCAAATATTTGTTTATTGTTATCACCTATCATTTATATGATCCTATGAAATTATGAACCAAATATGCATATCAACTCAATCAACAGGTGCTGAGAAGCTTACGATATGTATCAGTATAAGAAAACAATATTTTACATCATTGTTTTTATTGGACCTAAGCAACGGTTCCTCGACATACACACATCTCTGGTTCCACGTCTCTATGTACAAACAGTGCCACTCAAACCAATCCAGATTTGCTTTACCACTTCCATCTATATGCTTAAAGCTTAAGAAGATTTACATACTAACAACTAAAATTGAAATCTTACATATGTGTCAAATTATGTATGAAAAGTTGAAAAAAAGAGCCATTTCACTTTTTAAAAGTTAAAATACTGATATTTTTATGTGATGTGAAAATTTTGGGTGGTATAAATATAAAAAAAAAACATAAGAATTGGGTGGTATGTAGGTAAATGCCCCTAAAACATAAATCTTGGGTTGTCTTCCAAACTATCACATAACATTTGGTAGGTGTATTTAAAACATTATTCTCCCAAATATGTTTCCTAGTTGACCTAAATTATGCTGTTCGTTTTCAAAGGGTTTTCTAATTTAAAAACTACCAGCCAATTGGATACTTGTGAAAAAGAAAACTAATTAAAAAAAATGAAATATCCTTGAACAAATTCATTCACGGTGTCTATTGTCAAATTCAGAGCTAGCACAACATTTTACTGGGAGATCTGGTTATTGCTCAATGAATGTAAATATCAGAGTGTAATTTTTGCATGATCACTGAAGTTGCATTTCACAACTTTTTAAATTTGTGAGCCATAATAGTGATTACATAGCAGGATAACTCGAAGCATTTAATAATCTCCTGAGACCTAATATAATCTGCCTTTGTTTACGCTCATCATTAATGTTATAGCGTGTCTTAACTGACTTGTCGGATGTGCACTAATTTAATATGCATACAAGTTAACTTATAAAAAAACATCAAATCTCGTGAAAGAATGCTGATTTAAATCTCAGTGAATTCATTAAATTTCATTAGAAAATTTACATACATACCACACAATTCTTATATGTTTATATATCTACTGGCCAAAGTTTGATATTACAAATATAACATCTTGGTATCATAAACTTATGTATGAAAAATTATTTTTTACTTTTAAAAAGATAATGATAGTCATATTTTTGATGTGATGTTAAAGATTTGAGTGGCAGGTGTTAGATATGTAAATACATAATTATTGTGTGGTTTGTATGTAAATACCCCTATTTCATTTACCATACCCAATGCTCTTAAAACCATCAAAGCAGCCTTAGCCAATAAAACCATATTGCCACTCTGCACTTCCAGAGAATTTTCATTACCTAAGAATCGCCGTCCTAGAAAACTACTTGCCCGTGTTCTGCTGTGCTTCTACTAATTTATTTAAAATAAATAAGCTAACACTAAAATTATAGCCATTTAATTAAGAGAATCATCCAAAAAAATGAGGACAGAACCTGCATATGCTATACAGAGATAATGTTGATATAGGTACGGAAACAAATATATTCGTGGCCACTTAAAGTAAAACTAGAGAACGAAATCATAAGGAGAGAAAAAATTAAAAAGAAAATGACTTACCGGATCAGACATCTCAACTGATGAGTGGATGCTCGTCCAAAGATTCTCTTTCAACGCATGAACATCAACTTGTTTAGATACTTTGTCATATTGTATATCTACTTTGTTAACCTAACAAAATGAATAACAGGGGAAATAAATATGAGAACATAGATTAAATTTTAGAAAAGTGTCAAAATGGTCCAGTTATTCGTTATAGTGGCTCATTTCAATCCCAGAGTTTATAAAAGTGTCAGTTTAGTCACCAAATTCTTTAATATGCATTGAGATAGCCTCCAGTGAGGATTATTTTAACCCCCATTAAAATAATTTGGGGACTAATTTAATATTTTTATAAACTCTGTAACTAAAATGACCTCATGTAAATGATCAGGGGACTATATATTATGATAGGGACCTATTACATAATAATAAAACAAAACACCGGTTAAAATGACCGTCAAAACGGATCATCTTTAATATCCACGAGTTGGTTTTGGTGGTTTTTGGGGCATGTCTCTCAGAATACCGTCTTGTTAGAAATAGAGGTTAAGTTTAAATAAGTTTCAGCAAGTTCAAAAAGTGTACTTCACTTTTAAAAGTTAAAAATGATATTTTTTATGTGATATTAAAGATTTAGGTGTTATGAATGTAAAAAGTAAAGTAGGTGTTAGCTATGAAAATGCACAAGAATTGAATGATATGTTTGTAAATGCCCCTTTTTTTTAATTTCGAGTAATCGCGCCATGAGAATCTTATGCATTCTTTATGCTCCAAACTTTTGATTGTACCAATTTTCGTCTGTCCAATAAAATATCTGAGGAACTGATTTCTAGATGTCCACATTAAAAAAAAATTGGAAATTTACATACATGCCACATTATTCTTATATATTACCTATCTACCATCCAAAGTTTGATATTTGCACTTTTAAAACCTTGATGTCATAAACCTATGCACGAATAGGTGTATTTCACTTTTAAAAGGATAGTGATTGTGGTATTTTTTTATTTGATGCCAAAGATTTGAGTGGTATGCATGTAAATATGAATGTCTAGGTATTAAATATGTAAATGCATAACAATTGTGTGGTATGTATGTAAATACCACATTAAAAAACTTGCATATTATTTCAACTGGCAAGTCAATATTGTGGTACTTTGTCATCAAAGTTTTTGCAAAGCATCAAATAACAAACGTATACTTAATTTGCAATTACCCAACTGATGCGGAAGCTTATCGCCAGCAGTAATGTGGCAGCTACAGTACTGCGACGTTTTACTATATTTGCTACAGTAATTGCAGGCCCCTTTCCTATTTAATTTCTTTCTTGATGATCTCCCATTATAATTTCTTTCTTACTCAACTTCCTTTTTATTCCTCTTCTTGCTTATTATATATCTTTCCCATCCTACTCTTTAACTATTTTATCTATCTACTAACCCCCTTTTTATATAGGTGTTATTTTTTGAGGTTAGAGGAGTTTTCGATGATTGTTGATTTTAGCTACTACCTTTGAGGTGTTCTTCTCCTCCGGGTGATGTATCTAACGACAAGAAAGTGTATCAACTATAACACATCAGAGGTGGTGACCATCTCAAGAGTCTGGGTGGTGCTCCAGCTATAGCTCAACCTCGACAAGACATTTATCTTTCTACAACCCCCTCTCCCGCGCAGTCAAGACGTCGCTAGCTTGTTGCCCTCCCTCTAGCTCACCTTTAGCAGGTCGCCAGCCCTTCTCCACACCTTCCCGCAGGCTGTCAGCTTGTTCCCCTCCGGCACACCTCCAGCATCCCGCCAATCGACCCCTGTACCTTCTAGCAGTCGTCTACTTGCTGCTCCCCCTTCCCTACAGTCAAACATGTTCTCCCTTTCCCAATTTCCCTACCACCGGACCTAGTTCCCACTCCTTGTTGCGGCCAACATCCCACTTGCTACCATCACCCTTATTAGAGTATGTGTGTGTCTTTATGCTTGTGTTGTTGTTTGTTGTTGTCATTTCATGTCACAAGTCTCATGTGTACTGTTTAAACTCAATAATAATAATTGTGTTTTTCGTGGTGGTTTGGGAATTTTTGCTCCTACATTTGGTATCAAAGCTAGCCCAAACATCCTAAGGTTCCCTAACATCTGTCCCCACCCAATCAACCTCCTAGCAAAATTTTTCTGCCCAAAAATCTTTGACGGATGAAGTCGAAACTCCCTAACTCGGGAGATTGATATTAGAGCTTACCGTCCACGATACTGTAGAAGCTACAGTACCACGAACGCATTACTGAAGCTGCTCTAGTAAATGTGGTCCCCCATTCCTATTTAATTCATTTCCTGATGCTTTCCCATTATAATTCATTTCCTTCTCTACTTCTTTCTTATTCCTCTCCTTGCATATTATATATATATTCCCTGTCCTAACTTTTACCTCTTTTACTTATTAATCCTCTCTTTATATAGGTGTTGTTTTCTGATGTTAGAGAAGGAGGCTTTTGTATGTTGCTGATTTCAGCTACTGCCTTTGAGGCATTCTTCTTCTCCGGGGTTGTATCCGACTGTGAGAACGTACTACGGAAGGGTCTGAGTAGTGCTCCGCTGTAGCTCAACCCCGACAAGACATTTATCTTTCTGCAGCCCCCTCTCCCACGCAGTCTAACAGTCGCCAGCTTGCTGCCCTTCCTCGACTCACCTTCAACAGGCCGCCAGCCCTTCTCCACACCTTCCAACAGGCTACCAGCTTGTTGTTCCCCTCCCACTCACCTCCAACATCCTGCCAATCGACTCCTATGCCTTCCAGCTGTCGTCTACTTGTTGTTTCCCCTTCCCTGCAGTTAAACATGTTGCCCCTTCCCCTGTTTTCCTATCACCGGCCCTAGTTCCCTCTCCCTGCTGCCGCCAACATCGTCACCTGCTACTGTCACCCATATTGGAGTCTATGTGTTGTGTGTTTATGCTTGTGTTGTTGTTTGTTGTTGTGATTTTAAGTCACAAAAGTCTCGTTTGTACCCTTTAAATTCAGTAATAATAATTGTGTTTTTACGTGGTGAATTGGGTCTTTATCTTAGGTATCATTTGGTATCAGAGCTAGCCCAACTCTAGCCCTATCCTAGGGTTCCCTAGCATCCGTCCCCACCCAAGCCACCTCCTACCAAAAATTTTTTACCCTAAAAGCTTTGAGGAATGAAGTCAGAGCTCCCCAACCCCGGGAGATTGATGTAGGAACATATCGCAAACGCGTTACTGTAGATGCTACAGTAATTGCGAACCCCCTTTTCTATTTAATTCCTTTCATTTCCTTTCCTTATGCATTCCCATTATAATTCATTTCTTTCTCTACTTCTTTCCTATTCCTCTCCTTGCCTATTATTTCTCTTTCATATCCTGCTATTAACATATTTTATCTATTAATCTCCTTATATATGTGCTATTTTTTGAGGTTAGAGGAGTATGTTTTTGGATGATTGTTGATTTCAGCTGCTGCCTTTGAGGCGTTCTTTCCCTCAGGTGGTTGTATCCAACGGTGAGAAGGTGCTCTAGTTGTAACTCTTCAAGGTGGTGACCGTCTCCAAGGGGTGGTGCTCCGGCTGTAGCTCGACCCCGATGAGACATTTATCATTTTGCAACCCCCTCTCCCACACAGTCCAGCTGTCTCCAGCTTGCTGCCCTCCCTTCAGCTCACTTTCAACAAGCCGCCAGCCCTTCTACACACCTTCCCACAAGCTGCCAGCTTGTTGTTTCCCTCCGGCTCACCTCCAGCATTCTGTCAGTCGACCCCTACACCTTACAGCAATCATTTAGTTGTCGCTCCCCCTTCCCTACAGTCAAATTTGTTGTCCCTTCTCCTGTTTCACTACCACCGGACCTAATTCCCTCTCCTTGTTGCCGCCAACATCCACACCTACTGGCGTCACCCTCATTGGAGTCTTTATGTGTGTGTCTTAATGCTAGTGTTTTTGTTTGTTGTCGTTATTTCATATCACAACAGTCTCGTTTGTACCCTTTTGAATTCAGGAATAATAATTGTGTTTTTTTGTGGTGGTTTGGGTCTTTTTTCCTAAGGTATCACCAACCCAACAGCTCCAGCCCAAAAACTCCCAAATGTCAAGGAAAGAGCCCAAAAACTCTACGCACACTATAGTTTTGTTAATATTTGGAATAAGAATTCAAAATGTCGAACTTGACCAAATTTGAATAATCCACGCCACTAATTCATTATATTCGACCTAGTTTCTCTATGATTGCATTGATTTTGGCCCTAACTTGTTCAAATTCATCTTTAGATTTATGTTGTCGGCTCCAAAGATTCATGCATCTGGTGTATTTTTTTTAGGAGCATTTACATACATATCACTAGTTTCTATGTATTTATATATCTAACACCTAAACTCTTTGTATTTATATTTATACCACCCAAATCTTTCATATCACATCTAACAATACCACTACTTCAGACATGTCGCATCTGGGGGAACCTTGGACCGGTTCGGTCTAGGGGTTGGGAAGGGCCAGCCAGCCCTGCTAACCCTAGGGAGTGTCGCCCAAGGGAATGAGCCCACTCCTAGTTATCCTAGTATTATATATTTGCTTATGTGATGTTTTGGTGTTAGTTTTTGATGTTTTTGTTTCGCGAAGGTCGTCCGCATCTCCCTTTTCTCTTCTAAGGCTATATCTAAGGGTTTCGAGTGGTGTTTCGGTTGTATCTCATTCTAGAGGAGGTGTTTATCCTTTTGATACCCTTCCCACATCACGTTTCCGCATCTGCTTCCTTCCCCTCACCGCTCCACCTAGTTGTCATTTCTTAAAAAGCCACCCACCTGTTGTTTTCCTCAGATCCGCTGTCCGACAACTCATTGTCCAGGCTTCCCTGCCAAAGCTTTTATATCACAACAAAAATATCACTACTTTATGACATGTGGCGCCTGAGGGAACCTTGGACTGTGTCGGCCCTCCTAACTCTAGGGAGTGCCGCCCAAGGAAACGGGCCCACTCTTAATTATCCCAGTATTATATATTTGCTTCAGCTATATTTTAGTGTTAGTTTTTTTGTGTTTTTTTGGGACGGCCACGTCTCCCTTTTCTCTTAAAGGGTTATATCCAAAGGTTCCGAATAGTGCTCTGGTTGTATGTCGTTCCCAATGTAATGTTTATCCTTCCGATACCCTTCCCACATCCCTTTCCCATGCCGGTTTCCTTCCCCTCGCCACTCCACTTTGTTGTCGTTGCCAGAAAAGCCGCCCACCTGCTATTTCCCTCAGATCCGCTGTCCGCCAACTCCCTGTCCGGCCTTCCCTCACCCCAACCTTCATACTTGCTGCCGTCACCCTGAAACAGCCTAACGGCTGTGTTCTCCCCACTCATACTTGCTGTCACCTACCTGAAACAGCATACCTGCTATGTCTACCCTCCATACCGACTGTGTTCTCCCCCTCCATAACTCAAACAAAGATGCAGATGATATCATACAGAAATATCAAAACATAGGTCTCTTGTACACAAATTGTTAAAACGTATTTGCCCATTTTTATATAATAAGATTATCATTGTCTACAAGTCACCGTTACCATTTGGAACCAGAATGCTGCAGGTAATATGAGAATAATAACCGTTTAAAAAAAAAAAAAAAAAGAATATATCTATCTATCCTTCCTCAGTTTCAGAACAGGGTGAGAAGGATTGAGCCACTGATAGGCAGGACATGATCACCTCTCAGCCTTCTTCCACTGGAGCAGCTATACTACCACCTGACAGGTCTGAAGACAAGGAAGTACCAAACACTCATAATCTGACAACCGAAAAGGTGCCTACTCCTACTGTGGAAGAACAACTGGGTACCTTGGTTGTTCTACCTGCTCATGGAGTAGGAGAATCCCAAGCATCGTACTCAATCACTACTGGCAGCCTTTCCGCTTCGGATCGGATTGTCAAGTCTGCGATGAAGAATGGCAAGTGTATACCTCTCGGAGGAAGAAGAAAGATGGGGTTACTTTCCACTGTGAAACCACAATGGATGATATTTTGGTCTCCCCTAGTAATGGAGAAGCGCTCGCAGTATTATTTATGGATGTCTGCTAAGAAGCAGGGGTAGAGAGCGCTTGGAGACACTCGCTCTCTTTAGTTGCTTGTTCTTTTTGTCAAGCTTTTGTATCGCTCTGTTTGAGCATTAGTTACTTTTGTTTCTATGAGTCGAGCTCAATTTTTTTGGGCCCTCTCATAATATTTGCTTTGTATCCCTTTTTATTTCAATGAATAGGCCATATGGCTCTTTCCTTTATATATATATATATATATATATATATATATATATATATATATATGAACCAACATAGAGTAGGCAAGAAAATTTAACAAAGAATGATGATACAAAAGTATCTAAGATCAAACCAAAATTTTTAGGAGCATTTATATACAGACCACCCAATTCCTATGTAGTTACATATCTAACAGTAAAACTTTACTTTCTATACTTGTACCATCCAAATATTTCATATCATATCAAAAATACAAAAGTGAAATACATCTTTTTATGCATAGGTAACGTGTCAAACATTTAAAATTTGTAGTTTAGATGTTAGATATGTAAATACATGTGAATTGAGTGGTATGTATGTAAATCTTCCAATTTTATATTTGTATAAAACACCGGGTTAGCTGCAAACCTGTCTTGGCAGACGAACAAGACTTCCTGGATCATCAATATCACTACAAAAATTTCCATCATCACACTGATCATTGTTGACACTGTCGTTGTCCCACGAAGCACCAGGAACAAAATCATCATTTCGTTCTCCCGGTTCATCTAAAGCAAAGTGACATATATTTACAAGCTTGTCAATAAGTGCCTTCTCATATTCAAATGATGGAAAATTTAAGTCCCATCGGCATTCATTCAACTTAATCAAGAAAATTTTAGCGTTTGTTTGGGAATGCTTTTTGTCTAATTTGTGTTTCAAACTGCCAACATAATTCTATTAGAACTATATTCTCGTTGCTTTCTAGAAATTTTGCAGTTAGAAGATACTTTTTGCAAACAGATCTGCCAAAGTACGGTAATTGTAGAAAAGTTATTATCCAATTTTCTGGAAAAAAAACATTTATAATAACATTACAGTTTTCTAAGAAGTTGTATTTCTCACCACAGCTTTACAACAAGCTGCATCCGTCTCAAACGGACCATTATTTGTTATGAATCTACATATTCGTGTTGGAGAGATTACAGCAAAACTCACCAAATAAATTGCTCAACAAATAAAAATGTAAATGCAAATACAATGGACAAATTGTTTCAAAAAACACCACTCAAAAAACATTATTCTAACCTTTGTGAAAAGTAAAGATGCTACCTTTTTTACCAAAAAAGTGCTTCTTTTATTTATCATAAAAGGCAAGCAAGTAAGTAGTTCAATAATTTAGTCTAAGAAACCTGTACCAAACTGTAAAGATTTTAGAGCCAAAAAAATCCTATACGGAAATAGAAATAAGAGGCATTTACATGTATTTACATATCTAACACCTAAACTTCGTTTTTTACATTAATACAACCCAAAACTTTTTATACCACATCAAAAAGCCCCTTTTTAACCTTTAAAAAATAAAATACACCTTCTCATGCATAGGAAAGGTAGTATATATGTAAAATTAAAGTTTAGGAGCTAGATATATGAATACATAGGAATTGAGTGGTATGTATGTAAATATTGCCAGAAATAATGTCAATCGCACAATTTTCAGTAATTTTTCAAACGAGCTGAAATAAGGAATAGCGAAGATTGCAATGTAACAATTTCTAAACATAGTGTAAAATTTATGCACGATTTACACTAAACTTCAATGTTTCGCAAATTGGTGCAATTCTATAATACTGTAAATGCCACCTAAGGATTGACATTTAGGGCATAATGATATCATTAACACCCAACATCACCAGGTGGCATTCTGATAAATATCTGCTATCAGGTCCATAAGCAAATTGAAGCTCGCAAATAGAAGTTCAACAACATAAAACAAAACTTAAGATCCGTCAAAGCAAAACAGTTTTCAAATAATTATTTTCAAGACGCCAACCATTGAGGTTACAACTTCAACAACAACAACAACACAACAAAGCCTTAATCCCACTAAGTGGGGTCGGCTACATGAATCCTTTTTCTCCATTGTGTTCTATTTAGTGTCAAATTTTCGTTTAATTCTAATAAATTAAGATCATTTTTTATGCAATAAGCCCAAGTTTTCCTAGGTCTACCTCTGCTTTTCTTAACATAAGTTGTATTTAAAACATCTACTCTCCTAATCGGATCATCAGGTGGTCGACGTTTAATGTGACCAAACCATCTAAGGCGACTCTCTCTAATTTTATCCGTCACTGGTGCAACACCAACCCTATTACGGATATATTCATTTCGCATTTTGTCTCTAAGTGTAAAGCCACTCATCCACCTAATCATTCTCATCTCGGCAACACTTAACATTATGCTTCTCTTTTAAAGGCCAACATTCAGCACCATAGAGCATTGAAGGTCTCACCACCATCTTATAAAATTTTCCTTTTAGTCTAAGCGGTACTTTTCTATCACACAATAGGTCGGACAGATTCCTCCACTTCAACCAACCAACCTGAATTCTACTATTAACATCCCCATCTATATCACCATTGCTTTGAACAATGGACCCAAGATATCTAAATCGTTCACAACTTTTAATAATTTGATCACCCAAAGCTACACTTCTGTCACTAGACCTACTATTACTAAAATTACATTCCATGTATTCACTTTTAGTTCTACTCAAACGAAGACCTTTAGACTCCAATGTAGATCTCCATAATTCAAGTTTTTACTCGACTTTTTCTCTTGTCTTATCCACAAGGAGGATATCATCAGCAAAAAGCATACACCAAGGTACATCCTCTTGTAAATGCCCAGTAAGATCATCCATAAATAAAGCAAAAAGATATGGGCTTAAAGCCGATCCTTGATGTAAACCAACAGAAATAGTAAAATATTTGGTCAATCCTCCTTCAGTTCGAACACATGTAACAGCTCTAGCATACATATCTTTAATGACTTGAATATAAGTCATATCAACACCTTCATTCAGGCAAAATCATTTCTAGCTTGGGAGATAAACTACATGACCCGGTTTAGTGTTTAGGCAATTACATGCATACCACCCAATTTTACGCATTTACATGTAAACACTTAAACTTTGATTTTTACATTTATACCGCTCAAAACTTTCATATCACATCACAAATATTACCATTTTAACTTTAAAAAAGTAAAAAATATATTTTTATGCATGTAGTAAAGTGGCATAAGTGTAAAAATTGAAGTTCAGGTGTTAGATATGTAAATAAATAAGAATTGAGTGGTAAGCATGTAAATCATCCTGGTTTTTAACACCAAAAAGGATGACGGTCTGATCCCACAAAATCTCAAGCCCAAGGTAGGAATGAAAGCCAAAGAACAGAACCACACGGGCATGGCAGGACATTGACAGAAAGGTAACGAACCGAATAAAAATATAAGGGAGAAGGGTTCTGATGCGAATCGGAGTCAATATCAGCAAACAAATTGCAAAAAAAATATGCAAAAAAACCCAAATTAGGGCTAATTTTGATTAATCTCCAAGCAAACAAACAATAAGATATAATGGATGATCTACAATTCGAGAGGTGGATCGACTTTCCATAATCCCTAGACGTTGGTAGGAGCAAGAAGACAAAAAAGAGAATTGCAAGAATTCAAACATGAAAACAAATCCTAGGTGATTAGCCCTAATAAAACATCCCCAAAACACAATCAAACTTTCTCCCCAAACCCCCTTAATTCCTCTCCTAGCATAGGTGATTAGGGACTTAATGGCCCCACCCGGGGGCCTGAATCCTCCTAAGCAGAAATTGGTGGTTCCGCCCCGCTAGGCTGGACCGGCCATCTTGGTTGGGCCAACTAGTTTGACTGGGCTGGGCTAGCTGGTCTAAGTAGGTTAGGTCGGGACAGTCAAGGCCGGCTTAGGAGGGATAGACTAAAAATACTCCACTCCAACAGAAGCACCTTGTCCTTGAGGTGGAATTATGGAAATTGCTACTATATCACTTCATAAGGCTTCCAAGTTGCTTCATAATCTAGCAAATCTTTCCACTTAATCAACATCTCCTTTGTCCTAGTAACTCCTCGGTTCCACCCCTCCTATGTCCAAAGATTCCAAAACCACCTCCATGTAGGGCTGTCTAAATTGCTTGTTGTTCGCGAACAACTCATGTTCAACTCGTTAAGAAGCTCGTATTTGATTCTTACGCTAAGCAAACGAGCCGAATACAAACAATTTTCTTGTGTTCGATATATAAACGAACTGAACACGAACAGTGGTATTTTTTTATCGAGTTGAACACAAACTGAGGCCGGACTCGCTCGAGCTCGACTTGTTTACACCTATACATCCATGTCCCCTGTCAGCATTAGAGGTAGTGAAAACGAGAGTGTGTAGTCTTCGCTAGCACACCTCAGTTGTGATACATGAAATACCGGATACAATGATAATGATGGTGGTAATCTCAAACGATATACCATTGTACCAATGTGTGCCAAAATCTCATTGGTCCAAAATATCATGGAGAAAACTACTCCCTCCTCTTGGTCGGTGTCTTATGTTGGTAAGGTCTTAACTTCAAATAAACTATATCTCCGAGCTCAAATTGTATCTCCCTCCTATGTCCATCAGCCTTCCTCTTCATGATCTGTCGGGACCTCAATAGATCTCTCTTGAGCTCTGTTAATATCATGTCCTCTGCTCCAAGGACTGGTCTACACTGGATACTAGTGTAGTGTTATGCCTAGAGTATACCAGGTGGGGTGGACCCAGCCCAAAAAAATCCTAAAAGGAGTGGTATGTGCTACATTATTGTATGAAGTGTTGTATCAATACTCAGCCAAAACAATCCACCTTGCTGAAAGCTTCGGCGTATATGATACAAAACAATGCAAGTCTCCACACTCCTGTTGACCAACTCCACTTGGTCATCTGTCTCGGAATGATGTGATGTATTACTCTTTTTTGAATAGTTCCTTCCAAAAATAGTTGAGAACACATTATCATAGTCGGATATAATGGATTCTGAAACACCATGCAAACGAATCACTTTCTATATGAACACACTAGTGACTAAGACAATAATGTAAGGGTGTCGCGATGGAGTGTGCATATTTGGCAACCCCTCTATATCACAATAAACCCCTCTGATCATGGCAACCCCTCTATAAAATTCACCGTCCCCTCCTCCCAGACCTCAGGTAAATCTAGAGGTTGCCATAACTCTCCTGGTGTCATAGTCAAATACTTGTGTTGTTGGCACACATTGCATCTCGTCATCTTGTCATTTACATCTCTACGCATCCCCACCCAATATAGCTCTGCTTACACTCGATTGTATGTCTTGTATACTTGATTGTCCCCAAATCAAATTATCGTAAAACTCCTGCAACAATTTTGATATATACCTTAATGCCCTCGGTAACACGAATTATCCCTGGTAGAGTAGTAGTCCCCCTCAATACGTATCATGGATGACTATCCTAATCCTGTAGCAACTCGGCCCCGATCTTCTTCAGCCCCTCATCCTATTCACTCTCCTGCCTCAAGACTTCCCAATGTAAGGCTATTGATACTGGTAAAGTTGTCGGTTGGGGCTCCTACATCTTCCTCGACAATGCATCTACGGCCTTATTCTTTAGTCCTGGGAGATATTAGATCTCAAAACCATATCCAAGTAACTTGGATAGCCACCTCTAATGCTCCTTAATCATCATCTTCTGCTCCAACAAATACTTCAACCACTTATGAGCTATGTTAATTATAAAGTGTCGCCATAACAGATAGGGATGCCACTGTTGAACGGTCAAGACAATAGCCATCAACTTCCGCTCATACACGGAGCATCACCCTGGCAATGAACATCTGACAAAAATAAGCAATAGGTCGATGGTCCTGCGTGAATACTATCCCAATCCATATCCTGATGCATCCGTCTCCACCACAAATGGTCTGCTAAAGTCTGGAAGTGTTGATACTGGCATGTTGGTCATGGCCCTCTTCAGTTGTTCAAAGGTTTGTGTCACTGCTTCTCCCCACTTGAACTGTCTTTCTTCAACTGCTCTGTTAATGACCATGCAATAAAATCATACCCTCTCACGAATTTTTGGTGGCACCCGATGAGACCTAAGAACCCTCTTAACTCCTTCAAGCTCCTACGCAAAGGTCAGTCCAACATAACCTCAATCTTGAACTGGTCCACTGCTAACCATGCTCTGGTCACCACATGCCATAAACACTCCTCCTGTGATTGTGCAAAGAAGCATTTTTTCATATTGGCATACAATTTGTGCTCTATCAAATTCTCAAGTATTGTCCTCAAGTTTCCTCTATGCACTCCCCTCTATATAACTGTAGATCAAGAAGTCATCAAAAAATATTAGGACAAAATTCTTTAGATAAGGCTGAAATGTGGTAAGAGCGCTGATAAGGTTGTATGACATCACTAATGGCTCATAATGTCCTTCATGAGTTTTGAATGATGTCTAAAACATATCAGTTGGCTTCATCCAGATAAGATGGTATCTTGACTTCATATCAAAATTCAAGAAGATGAGTGCTCTAAAAAGCTCGTCTAATAGCTCGTCAATCACCGGAATAGGAAACTTGTCAAGGACAGTTTTTTTGTCCAGAGCCCTGTAATCCACACAAAACATCCAGTTATCATCCTTCTTCTTCACCAATAAAATTGAATGGGAAAGGGCTCACACTTAGCTTGATAATCCATGTCTCGAGCATCTCCTTATCAACCTCTATCTCATCCTTTTCAATTTGACGGTACTAGTATGGTCTAACACGGATAAGAGGAACCCCTTCAATTTAACGGCATGCTTTTTCTACCTCGGTGGTGATAACTTGCTAGTCTGTGAAAAGATGTCAAAAAAAAAATGCTACATAAGTTGTTGAACACGCTAGGGAAATTCTACTAATTATAGATCTCGAATCTCTTCTAAACTATGCAACTCCACCAAATAGTCTAATACTGCTCCCCATAATGTCTTGACCATGATTTTAAGCGAGAGCATGATCTGCACAAGCTAACATCCCCTCTCAGTACCACCTCCCTCCCCTCTACCCTAATCTCCATAGTCAGATGTTTCCAACCCACCCTCGTCTCTCTGATCATTTGTGGCTTCTTCATCCCAGAATCATATAAGTACTTCCCAAGTCCAATTCATCCTGTAATGTCAACACCAATCTCCTGCAAATTCACCGGCTTTTCTCCACTTTCTTTGTCCCGATTATGACCCCAAAACTTTTCGTATCTACCAATTTCAACCCCAACAGGTCAACGACTCTATCTCAGATGAAGTTGTGAGTGGCCCCACAATCCACCAACACCACTAAAGGTTGCTCCCTGATTTGTTTGCTCACCTTCATGATGTGATTTCGAGTATAATCTCATCACTGAGTTGTCCCTCCACCGCTTCTTTCTCCAACACCTCACTATCCGCTTCCTCCCACTCAGAAACTGTAAGGGCCCGAAGCAATTTGATCCTTTCACCGATGGCCCGGTGCATACTTCTCATCCCATCAAAAAATAATCCCTTTGTTATTTTATCCTGCATATCTACCTCCATAAGGCGCTTGAAGTTAACCCCTGGACGGGCCCCCATATTCATCTGTTTTGATGCCTCCCTCTGAAATAACATCGTCTGAGTCCTCAGTGTCAGGGTCATCGAGGCACTCCTATGGAATCTTCCCCCTCTCCATCTCGTTCTTGTCTTCCATCATCTGGGCTCTATCGTCTCCCCCAATCCCCGCAGTCTCAACAGTCAAAGGGTTACACGTATGTAGAGCTTTAGACCCTTCATAAAATTTTCGTTCAATACTGCTTCATAAATCCCCCTCAAAAGTCCCGACAATAACTAAAATATATCTCTATACTCCATGACAATCCCCTTCTGAGTCAATGCAAAGAATTGGTCGTTTGCGTCTCCTTCCTGCATGGCTCGGAAACGTTCCAACAAGCAATCCTTAAAATGCTCCCACCAGTGGATCAAGTATCTAGCCTTCCTCTATTAAAACCTTGTCATAGCTTTCACCTCCAAACATAACCCTGCAACCATGAACTTCTGCTACTCATTTAACCCATTCACAGTAAATAACGGTCCATCTAGTACATCCAATCATGTGTGTCTTCTCCCTCGAAGATCAGCAACTTTAACTTCCAAACCCTAGCATCTCCACCCCAACTTTTTCTCCCTCTAGTGACTCCCCCTATGTATCTAGGTTGAAAATCCCTCCTTCAATCATAATCATACCCCATCCCTGGTTCTCTCATTTATTCTTTTTACTCCTCCATACCACTTGCAGCCCAACCCCCTCTATCGAAAAATCCCTAATATATTCCCTATGGGAACCCTAGAACGAGGTTCTTAATTGTGGATACTTTCTTCCTCATGTTCCTCTTGTTCGATCTTTTTCCCTTTATATTTGGTTAAGGGTTTTCGGTCAAACTTTGGTTAGGATTTGCAATTTGAACCGTTGGCAGGGTGTTTTGGATTGCATTTCATTAAGCCTCCTCATCATCTCCTGTAAAACTTCAAATTGATTTTTCATGGAGGAAAACCTTCCTTTTATGCTTAAGAACCTTTCATGGATTTAATTTGACCTGCTTCTCCTTCCAATCTCTCTTCCAAAACATCCACTTTCTTTGTTGTCATCTCTTTAAGTTGTTGCTCTAATACCAATTTGATAAAAATCAGAGTCAAAATCAGCAAACAAAGTGCAAGCAATATATGGGAAAACTCAAATTAAAGCTAATTTGATTAATCTGCAAGCAAGAAAACAAGATACAATAGGTGATCTACAATTTGAGAAGTATATCAACTCTCTACAATCCCTAGACATCGCTAGCACAAGAAGACAAAAGAAAACTATAGGCTAGGTGATCAACCCTAATAATACACCACCAAAACCCTCTCTAATTCCTCTACTTGCATACGTAATTACGAGCTTGGCAGGCGCAAGTTGGGGGTTGGAATCCTCCCAGGCAGAGACTAGGGTTTATGCCCCACTAGGCTAGGCTGGCATAGAAGTGATCAACGTAACAGATTCCAAAGGGGAAAGTGTGCGTGCATGCTTATGGGTGTCAAGTAAAAGTGATGTCAAACATTAAGAAGAAAAGAGAAATATGATTCTTATGGTACCACACATTTGCAACCTAAACTTTACTTACATCTTTACCACCAACATAGTTTACTGAAACTTGTTTTAAGGTTATCTATTTTCCAAGGATTTTGTACTATAAATGCAATGAACCTTGAAAATTCATAACATTTCATTAGTTACTTTAATATGATGGTGATCACTGGGTACTCTCAAAAATTATTTATCATATTTCAAACTAGTTTATCCGTGACAGTTATTTCTTCATTAGAGCCTTATAACATATTGCCTTGAAAAAACCTAATGCTTCTGACAACATTGATATAAAGGCATATTTGTTAAAAAAATAAAATAAAATAAGAACTAGCATGTTAGAAGTTAAAAAAAAAAAAGGCAAATAAACAAAATCCAATTTCACCTCGAATGCTTCAATATCAAATAACAGATGGCAATTAAAGTCATACCATGTACTTTTCTTGATTTCTTGCCAAAGCACTAAAAAAGAAAGAAAAATATTTAGTAACACAAAGTAATGATAAAAGCCTTTAAATTAAAATTAAGGCAATTTACATGTGTAGCACACGATTATTATGAATTTACATATCTCACATCTAAACTTTCATATTTACATACATAGCACCTTTGTGCTTAAAACATATGCATGAAAATGTGTATTTCACTTTTTAAAAGTGGTAATAGTGCTAGTTTTGAAGTGATATTAAAGATTTGAGTGTTGTGTGTGTAAATATGAAAGTTTAGGTGTGAGAGATGTAAATACACAAGAATTGTGAGTTATGCATGTAAATGCCCCTTTATATTATTGCCTTACCATAACCTCTGGAAGAAGAAACAGTTTTGCAAGACTTTCAGGCTTGTAATGACAGTCTTCCGGGAGCCTGATGTTACAAGAAGCTCTCTTGTTTGGTAAGAGTAAAGTCTTCGGATTTTTGGGTGGGTCGAAGATATTAGGAAAGTCCAAATCAATTGATTTTGAGAAATCAATGTCGGAAACTATTTTTTTTATTTTCGATTTTTTAATTGTTGCTTCTTGATTTTCAACAGTATTTAAAACCTGTTCTGAACCTACAAAACACATTCATAATTACATTTGGAACACCAAAATGCCTTTTTTTTATCAAATAAAACTATTACACTTCAAAGTTACCTTTAGATTTTTTAAATTTCCAGTAGTCAGGACCGGCCCAAGCATTTGCTTTAGAAGTGAAGCCTAAGCCATAAGACAAGAAATCAGCAATCTCGTCAACACTGATATTACTGTCGATATCCTGAAAAGAGTAATCTCCAATGTCCTGCATTAATAGCTTTCACATTGTTAATAATCACAATGAATATTGAACTAAAAAGGGAAAACGAAAAAGGAAAACTTTGCATACATACCAATCAAATCTTATGTATTTAAATATCGAATGCCTAAACTTCAAATTTTTACAAGTATCCGCCTTACCTATGCATGAAAATGTGAATTTCACCATCTAAGAGTGAACACAGTGGTAGTTTTCATGTGATATAAATGATTTGAGTGGTATAAATGCAAACAGTAAACTTTAGGTGTTAGATATGTAAATACATAAGAATTGGGTGGTATGTATGTAAATGCCCAGGAAGATTTACGTACGTACCACTCAATTCCTATATAATTACATATCTAACACCTAAACTTCATTTTTACATATATACCACCTTAACTGAGTATGAAAAGGTGCATGTCACATTTTAAAAGTTAACATAGTGGTATTTTGGACGTGATATAAATGATAAGGATGGTTAATGTAAAAAAGTAAAATTATTTTGGATGTTATATAAATGATAAGGATGGTAAATGTAAAAAGTAAAATTTAAGTGTTAGATAAATAAATACATAAGAATTGGGTGGTATGTATGTAAATGTCTACATATATGCATTGATAATCAGATAGTTTGATTAAATTGCATACCTCTTTGTGACTAGAAAAATCTGCATCTATAATTCTTGAATTATCATCAACTACTGCGCTTATATCATCTTCATGATCAGAAACATCAGGAAAAAAATTGCCCTCCAAATTGGGGTGGTCAATATCATCTGTCTCTCCATGGCCGATAGAATGTTTCTCAACAGAGAATTCATTGCGTAGCTTATGGTTATTTTCACCAACTTGATCCATAATGTCCCTCAAAGTTGGTGAAATGTCGACCTTTTTAGGCATGTTAATCACCATCAGATCGAGAGATTCTGGAAGCGGAATTTAAGAAACTAGGTCAATGAGATTTAATAAAAATAAAAATATTCATGCATACCACTCAATTCTTATGTATTTACATATCTAACACCCAAACTTCAATTTTTACATACAGGATGCCTTACATATGCATAAAAAGGCGTATTTCAGTTTTTAAAAGTAAAAATGGTGTTATTTTATGTCATATGAAAGATTTGGGTGGTATAAATGTAACAAGGCAAAGTCTACATGTTAGATATGAAATACATATGAATTGGGTGGCATGTAATTAAATGCCCTGAAAAAAAAAATTCACACATACCACTCAACTCTTATGTATTTACATATCTAACACCTAAACTTCAATTTTTACTTACATACAACACCTGTTCATGAAAAGGTGTATTACACTTTTTAAAAGTTAAAATTGTGATAATTTTTATGTGATACGAAAGATTTGGGTGGAACAAATGTAAATAGCAAAGATTTGATGTTAGACGTGTAAATACATGTGAATTGGGCGGTATGTATGTAATGTACCAAAAAATAAAAATAATAATATACATACAAACCACTCAATTCTCATGTAATTACATACCTAATACCTATTCCAATTTTTACATATAAATGGCACTGCCTATGTATGAAAATGTGTATTTCACATTTTAAATGTTAAAATGGTGGCGTTTTTTATGTGATATGAAATATATGGAGAGTATAAATATGAAAAAAAACAAATTTTAGAAGATAGATAGGTAAATACTTATGAATAAGGTTGTATCAATATAAATGCCCCAAAGAAATGTATATACATACCACTCAACACTTATCTATTTAGATATCTAAGACCTAAACTTCAATTTCTACATATAAATGGTCTTAACTATGCATGAAAATCTGTATTTCCGTTTTTCAAAGTTAAAATTGTGGTATTTTTTATGTGATCAGAAAGATTTAGATGATATAAATGTATAAAGCAAAGTTTAGACATTAGATGTGTAAATGCATATGACTTGGGTGCTATTCATCTAAATGCGCCTAAAAATAATAGAAATATTTACATGCATACCACTCAACTCTTATGTATTAACGTATCTAACATCTAAACTTCAATCTTTACATATATACCACCTCACCTATGCATGAAAAGGTATATTTCACTTTTAAAAGTAAAATGGTGGTTTTTTTTTATTTTTTTTTTGTGTGAAGAAATATTTGGGTGGTATAAATGTAAAAAAATAATGTTTAGATGCTAGATAGGTCAATGCATACAACTTGGGTGGTATGTACGTTAATGACTCTAAGAAACCTAGAAAAAAAGGAAAAGAACTTACATACATAACACTTAATTCATATGTATTTACATATCTAACACCTATACTTCAATTTTCACATACATGTCACCTTATCTATGCATGAAAAGATGTATACCACATTTTAAAACTTAAAATGGTGGTATTTTTGATGTGAAAGAGTAGGGTGGTTTCAATGTAAAAAGCAAAGTTGAGATGTTAAATATGTAAATGCATATGAATTGGGCAATATGCATGTAAATGCCCATTAAAAAATTTTACTTGCACACCTTTAGCAAATGACAAATCAATCAGACTAGACTGGTCACTCTCTGTATCATTCAAGATACACTTCTCAGGAACTTCGAAAGAATCAAACAGAACACGGCAGCTGCCATATATACCAAGGTTGTTCAGTAAAAGTCCCTTAGCACCACCTTCATCGAACTGGGCAGAGGTCTGATGGTAAAGAGGATCCACAGTGAAAGCCACTGTTCAAACACAGAACATCAGAGTGATCATCCGGAGGCATCAAAAGGTTTGAAATCTGTGAGCTTCATCGTCTCTTACCATCAAACTTCTTAATGTTTAGCGCCTCAAAGGAGGTTTCCAGTGTTGATAATGGCGACAACTGCAAGAAGCATAAAATTCTAACTATAGACCGAAAATATGAATGTAAGACTGACGTATTGTATGGTATACCTTCCGCTCAACTTGTTTCCTGGAAATGCCTTCTTCCTGTTCCGTCCTATCTTGAACATGGTTTCGTTCTGCTAGATTCTCTGCAAATATAAGGTTTTTCATTATGTTTTTGCATCTGTCAGAAGTTATAGTCACCGAGGGTAGCTTCTATTACGTCGCCTGACTTGCACTTATTGGTGGAATCCAAACTAAACGGTAAATCTAACACGTCATCTAGATAATGGTGCCCAATAAGGTCAAAGAAGAGCGTTCAAAACAGAAAATTATAGAACAGAGAGCTTAATGCGTTATCCACCTACTCAGAAACAAAATTGTCCCAAAATCTAAAATCAAAGAAAAAAATTACCATTCTCGTGTTCCCGGCCAACCCTATTGATCCCTCCAAGGACCTTATAAGCTTCAGAATGCAATGAATCAACTCTCAGCGAGTATATCTTCACTCCAGCTTCCAAAGTGCAGCTTGCCTTGGACCAAAACAACTGATTAAATCATTTAATCAATACAATAAAGCAAACTTGTAAATGAAAATCCTAAAAACAGAAACAAAAAAATGGGATGGCTACCTTTTGGAAATTAGTTTCCGCGTCGTCCACTTCAGGTTTATTTTGGATGATCTCGCTAAGATGGTCTATCAGGTTCAGCTCCCATGTGTTCTTCTGATTAATCTTCTGCTTAAATATAAAAACAACAATGCGCAAAAAGGGTGACAAAAGAAAAGCTCTGAATAACATCAACTGAAACCCTAGGGAGGGGAAGGGTAGAAGTGCAAACATTCTCGCTGGCGAGCTTGAGGCAATTATTGAGCAGATCCATGATCTGCTCGTGGTTGAGAAGGTTGGAACGGGAAGGAGAGGAGGCAGGGTCGATGGTGGGGGCGGGCTTGCGGCGAATAGAGGCAATGCGGGCCGCGCGGGCCTGTGCGCGCTCGAGTTCATCGTCGTTGGAGCTCAGTGGAAAAGAGTTGTGGGTCGGAGATAAGAGACGGGGAACCATCGGAATACAGGCCGTCTGCTTCACCATCGCCTCGGTGGAGTTCGTCGGCATCGCCTTTTCGTCTTCTGCCGACGACATGACTTGCAATTTTTGGTCTTATAAGGAATTCGACAGAGTTTCCGCTTATAAGGAATTCGACAGAGTTTCCGCTTCCTTCTCCTTCTGAAATTGAGAAAGCGTTACCTCGCCGGAGAACTCAAATCTCTCTCTCTCTCTAAGAGTGGAGTTTTCTTTCCGGCTGCCCCGCCTAATTAGACAGTTTGAATCCGGGTCGATGCGGATGGACTGTGATAGGGAGAAATTTATTAGGGTTATTTGCGTATATACCACACAATTCATATTTATTTACATATCCACACCAAACATTCATAGGTGTGAGTCAAGTCGACTCTTGAGTCGGCTGGATAAATAGCTCGTGAACTTAACTCTATGAGTTAACAAGCCAAGTTTGAGCTAAACTTCACTCAACTCGTTAGCACGTTATGTAAAGATTATTATTTGAATCTCTCGTTTATTTCATTGTACAAAGAGGACCGATACTTATACAAGAAGTTTAAGGTTTAGAATATGAAATAGGAGTAAAATAAGAATAAAAATTATGCCTAAACTTATGTCTATGCAATCAAGACTATATACACCGTATCAAGGCAATTAGTGTTATTGAAAGTGCGGTGGTAAAAGAACGATGTTTATGTGACAATCTAGCATATGACAATATGTTGGTTAAGGGATAGAAGATACTTGTATTTTTGGCCAACACGGAGTTCTGTACTGGGGGGTGTCGTGAGAAAAGAGAAATACCAACATGATACTCACACAAATGGCTAGGCGTTTTTGTTGTTCTCATTAGTCGTGGTGATGATATTTGTGGTCTGGAGGCGCAAGTTGTTCTGAGGATAAAATTGTAATGAATGAGGGTGAAGGAGTCACTTAAGTGAAAATGACAATTTTGGAATTAAAATAATTATAATAATAAAAATATAAGTTAAAAAATAATGAAATTGGTTTTTAGAGTTCTCTGTAGCCAGAGGAGTCCAAGAAAAATAAAATTGGAATTAAACTAAATATTTCATTTTTAAGCTATACTTTAATATTTAAATAATTAAAAATAATTAAAATTTTATAAAAATCAAAAAAATATTAAAAGATACTATAATGTCATGTTTGGTTTCCAGATCACTTGGGATAGATTGAAATAAAGTTTCTAATTTTCTAAGAGAAGATATTAAATTTTAAAGGCTTAAAATATTTTTAAAGACAAAAAATAAATTTCCCTCAACTTTTCATTAAACTATTACTAATAATTAAAATATAAATCACAAAAGTATGAGATTTGTTTTCCTGGGTCCCTTAGACTCAGAGAGGTTTGAGAAAAATATAAACTTAAATTTTCACTTAAACAATATTTAATTAATACTCAAAACAAACAAATAATTCTAATAATTAAATGAAAACTCAAAAATCATGAAAATTGGTCCAAGCGGTCCTTTAATCTAGGTGAACATTCAATAATTTTTTTTAAGGACAGATTATTTACTATGGTTAAGTTAATGAATTTACTTTGAAAATATTTTATTGCATTAAAATAATTATAAAAATAAAGTAAAATAAAAAGATCACATTTTCTCCTCCGATGTTTTAATTGACCCATGAGTGGGGTAACATAAAAATTTCAAAGTCATTTGAGCTAAATTTAATGAATTATGAAGTGATAGGCCTTATATGGGCAAAATTGTAATTTTGTGATTTGAGCCTTTATTAAATATTTAAGCCTAATCAAAGGGAAATGGGAAACAAATGATCATAATTGACATATCTAGATGATTGAAATACAAGGGACTTAATGGTAGAAATCAGTCTCACAATTCTCCACATTAAGGATAATTTTGCAATTACTTAAATTAAAGAAATTTGTGAGATCATTAAAATTAAATGAAACTAAGGTGAGGGGTTTGACTTTGGAAGATAATAATTCACCAATTTAGAACTCCTAATCAATTGTTTAATGATACTTCAATATTTTGATAAGAATTCATCATAACTAAACATTTCCTAAAATTGCAAATTCACCCTTAAGTCTTAAGGGTTTAATAGTGAATTAGGCTTAATCAAGATTTGACTTAATGAGGTTTAGAAAATGAAATACGATCAACTTTAAACATCTTTGAAACACTACAAGCCCAACTCTAAGTTAAAATTGGCTAAATGTTATAATAAAATCAATTTTCCTTTAAGGGCCTTCACCCACGTAATTCGTAAATGAAATATCAAGTGAAGGTTACCCCACTCATTGAGATAAATGAAACGTTAATAATCATTTATCATAAAGGTATGAAATGGATGAATTATTTAGCAACATAATAAGTTCAAATGAACTCGAGACGATTCAAAAGGATGTGAAATTTATAGGGTATTACCTTAGACCCCTCCATAATCTTTTGCATATCTTGGAGGATGACTGAACTATTATGTTTTGCTTAAGAAAAACCATCCTCACAAATGAACAAATAGGAATCCACCAAGTTATGACATAGGATTTGTTAGGTACATTTTAAATCTGTTTTTTCTGTTTTCTGACATGCAATTTTAAATTCTCTATAAAATTATATTTGTTGCAAAAAAAACTAATCTTTCAGTTGGAGTGTGAGAAGAGGACTGATATGTTTTTACAGTTTACAACATTATTCTTGCATTTACTTTACCGTATTTTTCTTCTTTTAAAACTTGCATGCCAAAACTGAAACTTTTAGAATTACTAAAAAAATAAAACAAAACAAAAACTCAAATTCACCGCCACAACAAACTAAAATATAAGACAACTCAAAATTTAATCACAAATAAAACAAAACCGTAATTGCAATGAAATTAAGACATCTCTTTGGCTAATTGGGAATACCTCGGAGGAGGCAACCTACGACTGCTAACGAGATTTCCCCAATACTTATGGAACTCATTTAGTTGAGTTTAGTAAATTCATTTGGATAAAGTGAATCCGAAGAAAATAGTGGTGCTGAAATGAGGGAACCGTGAGATCCTAACCGGTGTCGCTTAATCAACTTAAACATTTGTTCCTTAACATGACATTAAGACAAATCAATTTATAATATCTCAGAAACATGACATTTCTTCAATCTCTACAATTTGACGCTTGTAAAATTAAACAAGCTGCAACGAGAAGCTTGGAGCATACACAGTGGGCGGCACGATCAGCTTTAACAGCAAAATTCCTTTCTCAGAAATAAACAAACAAACCATAGGACTTCGAGTTAGTTTGTCTAGTACAGCATAAACCCTCACTTTATCTATTTAGTTTTTTGCATTTTGTGCAATAAAAGCCCTAAACTTGTATTAGGATTCCGAGCTTGTCATCGGATATGACATAAATCCTCCTATCTTACAGGCTATTCACATGATCAGTATCAAATGAATGTAAGCCCTAAATAATAAAAATGACAGGATGAAACATCAAATAATTACCTCAAATTAAATCAAAATAATAGAATAGTTTGAGAAATCACCAATTTTTCATAGAGTTGTGTTTTCCCCTATCTTTTTCTTTCTTTGGATTCCTATAATAACTGTTCCAAGCTTGAGTCACTCACTTATTGGATTCCTATTACCACATTTTCTTGAAGATCCTACATGTTTGAAGTCATGAAAATAATATTTTCTGATCTAAATCGAGAGTTTTCTTAAGTGACTTCAGTTATTTAAGATGTAATTAAATATATGGGCTTGCACTTATAGAAAACATTAAGACCAAAGATTAATATAAACCCTATCTTATTACTTCATAATCGGTAGGAAAATTTGTAGGTCAACATAAATGATTCGCAGACCAAATGGATGTCATGAATTATTTAGATTATTTGATCAAGCCACATTGCCAAGCAATATATTCATTCTTTGGTATAGATACATGACTTGTGGTGTAACTCTTAATTATTTAAAATATTGCATATATGAGATCGGTTTGATTGCATATTTTAAAATTAAATCAATATTTTCCAAATTATATATATATATATATATATATATATATATATATATATATATATATATACATAAATAAAATCAAGACCTTGAAATAGTGATCGACGACTATGTGTTCTACTAACAAAGTGAGAATGACGATCAATTTCATAGATGAAAATGTAGTTCACGAGGTTGAGAGCAACTAAATAGGGAAATCTACTTTGTTTGGCGTAAAATTTGAGATTTTTAGGGTGATTGACTAAAATCTCCAATTTGGTTCTAGTGTTTGGAAATTAAAGCAAGAGTTAACCCTTAGGCGATGGGGAAGTGGGAGCTTAAGAGTGAAAGCCAGTCTCATCCTAACTGCAGATTTAGGGACTATACTTAGGAATAATCAATGTTCTTTATGCACTCGGAAGAGGGTAAATAATATGATTGCTCCTATTTGGCAAAATACAATTTCCAACAATCTATTTATATATATTTTCTTTTATATATAAAATCCATGTTTTTTCATATTTTCCTCATAAATCTTGAGTAGATTTCTTCGTCTTACTCCTTTTCATTTGATGTGTTGATGTTGTGATATAGGGGTTTGCCCTTATAGGAAACGTTAAGACCAAAGATTAATATAAACCCTATCTTGTTGCTTCATACTAGGTAGTTGAATTTGTCGGTCAACATAAATGATTCGCAAACCAAATGGATGTCAGGGATTTTTTAGATTATTTAATCAAGCTACACCGCCAAGTAATATATTCATTATTCGGGATAGATACATGACTTGTGGTGTAACGCTTGATTATTTAAACTATTAAATATATGAGTTAGGTTCAAAAGAATAATAATAATAATAATCAGCACTCCTGAGGAGAAGCCTGAGGTGAGTGGAAAAATCAAAAATTTCAACATAAAGTATTTTTTGATTTCAAAATTCTCATGATAAGATTCTTAGAATATTATGTTTAGAGAAATGATTGAGTGACACTGGGATGACTGATCAATCAGTAATGAATTTAAAAACATCTCCAAAACGAAAATGTTTTCTTAACAGACGGATATGAATGGCGAGGCCTACTTGGGTTAAGGGTGAAAAGAATCAAAGGACATGGGTTAAGGAAAAATTACTTAAGGAAAATCCCACATATATCTAGTCATCATTCTATGATGCCTTTATGAGAGCTCTTCGCACCAAATCAATTTGGTATGTCATGCTAAATCATTCCCGATAGCGTCTTAGCCTGGGATAAAAAGAAGAAAGAAAAGAAAAGAGATTTTGATGAGCTCTATAAAAAATTTGAATGCCAATAAAAAAATATGGGAATGACATGAAAGGCTCATAGAATCTTTGTGGGCTCTACACCCACTACCCTCACACGTTATGCATCAAACCTTCGGGTTTGGAGGCCCTTCCTTCAAAAGAAAGTCTTGCCTTCTCTTGGGCTCTTCACCCACTCCCATTACACCCTATGCGTCGACCCTCTGGGTCTGACAGTCCTTCCTTGGAAGTTGATTTGTCACTTTGTACATTGACTCTTCACCCACGTGTTTTCACGCTTTATGCGTCGACCCCCTGGGTCCGGCAGTCCTTCTTTCAGAAGAAAGGCTTTTCATCTCATGGGCTCTTCACCCACATGTTTTCACGCCTCGTACATTGACCCCCAGGGTCCAGTAGCCCTTCATCTAAAAATTAAGCTACCTTATTGCTGATTGATGCAAATGAATCTTATCCAATGCCCCTATCAATGGGAGATGCTTGAAGATATGTTTTGTGTATCCTCGTTTTCATGTACTCAATGTACTTTATGAGGAAATTCACTTTTCAAAGCACATGCACTTTGTAATACAGTTTCAGAGCAATTAAAAAGCGCATTTTCAGTTGTCGTTTTATTATGCGGGTTGCTTATGGTAATTATCATGCATTTGTCAAAAGATTATCCAAAGCTCACAACAGTTTCATGTGGGAGAAAGCTTGTATTTCTTTTACTTTAATTGTTCGTTCGCATTTCGGTCAAAGTGGAAGTCTTACGAGCGGCTTATACATGGTGAGGCCACTTATCTCTATAAGAGAAGCCTTGCTTTCCACTTACCTAGTCTTCTGTCGATCCGCTCTATTTAGGGTCTAAAGACTACTACTCCCGCTCTTCGCGAGTGTATAAACATATTTCATTCAACCTCATGAATGTGGATACTTGTTTGTCCCGCTTGCTTTGAACAAATACGGTTCATATCCTTTTATGGATGTGGTTTAGCTTTAAGGCTAGACATTTTCGCAGGTAGACCATTGTCATAGTATAACCCTGTCGGCATATTTTTAGGTTTTGTGTTTTGAAAAGGGGTCGCCTACAGAAATTGTCGGCGAACTTTTAGATTTTAAATTTAATTTAAATATATATATATATAATTTGAAAAGTAGCATTTGATTTTTCAAAATAATTTTAAGTTTGAAAATTTTAAGATATGAAATCAAATTGATCTCACATCCCAAATAGTTTATATAAACGACCACCGCATCACAAACCGTGTATCTATCCCGAGGAATAGACACACTGCTTAATGATGGGGCTCGATTAAATAAACTAGAAGATTTGTGACATCTGTTTGGTCTGCGAACAAATTTTATAAGTCTTCAAGTTCCCCTGCTTAAGCAATTAAGCAGGGTTTATATTACATGGGTTCTTAAAGTTCCCTATAAGGGCAAGACCCTATAGTTAATTACTTCTTAAATGTCCAAAAACACTTAAGAAAACTCTCGATAATGATCAGTGGTTTTGCTCTCAAGAATTTCAAATTTTAAGGTTTCAGACAAATTGCATTTTAGAAATTTCAATAGGGAATAGCTCAAATTTGGAACAGTTATTTTGAGAATCCAAAGGAAGAGAAGTAGGGGATGTCACGGACCCGAAGTGAACTTCGGTGACTTCCCGACTATCCTATTGTTTGGCTTCAATTTGAGAGAATTGTTTAATGTTTCAATCCTGCCAATTTTAGTTAATTAGGACTTATATTTGTATGACATAATCACACAAATAACCTCGAAGATGTGAGGGTTTATGTCGTACCAAACGACTACGTCGGAGTCCAAAGATCAGTTAGGACTTAATTTGCATAACATGATTATGCAAATGCCTAACGAAAAATTGAGGATTTATGTTGCACTAGATAAACTACCTCGAAATCCTATGGCTTTGTTATTTAATTCTAAAAAAGGTTTTGCTGAAGTAGACTCAGGTTTTGCTAATGAAGATGGTCATGCTGCCCACTGTGCTCCAAGCTCCTTATTATTGCAGAAGGTTTAGTTTTGGAAAGTGAAAATCAGAAGATGAGAGAAGTGTTCTGGTTTGGAAAAGTCTTAAGGTTCATGTGTTTTTAACATTTTGTTAGGGGAATCTTTAAAGTTGGTTATAACAACACTGGTTAAGATTCCACGGTTTCATCATTCTGGCACCGTTATTTTTATCAGATTCACTTAGTCCAAATGAATTTGTTAAACTCAACTAAATGAGTTCTACACTTTCATTTAGACCGTGGGAAATCCAGTTAGCAACACGTAGGTTACATCATCCGAGGTATTCCTGATCATCCAACAAGACGTTTTAATTTAGTTGTAGTTTTGGTTTTTTTGTTTTGTTTATGATTAAATTTTGAGTTGTTTTTATATTTTAAATGTTGTGACGGTGAATTTTATCTTGTTGTGACTTTTAATTTAGTTTTGGGTTTCACTATGAACTCATTCGTAGGTCATGCCTCTACGTACCATTGAACCTACCGAGCGTGGTCTTGTCTCTACGGCCTCTGAACCACATTTTTGGGTCATGCCTCTACGACCTCTGAACCCATTGTCGGGGTGGATATAAGTCCCATGTGCATTCCTCCTCATCCCCCTAGAAGTTGATATGACTCTCACGTCATTTCCTTCCTAGGTTTATTATCTCTTTTTTATTGCTTAGGTTGTGTAGACTCACTACAAACTTGGGCTTGATCAAAAATTGAGTTGCTTCCCACAAATGCACTGTGCATTAACTGCGCAGCACACTTGTTGGGGGTTCTTTGTTGGCATCAATTTTTTATGTCACAAGTATATGGTGTTCACTGCATGACTTATGATAGATTACAGTCTGTCTGTAACATCTGGTAGTTTAGAAACCTACCCATGCCATTTTGGCTTGTGTTGAGGGGCACGTAGCCAGGGTCATTCTGTTAGGCTTTGGCTTTTGCTTAGGTAAAGGCCGGTCGGCATTTTACACATCGGACGACTCAGGTCGGCGAGACGAATATTATGCAGCACTTCGCATGCGAAATTGGCTTGAATTGTCCTGATCATCAGCGAGCTTGTTCAAATGATCATAGACGATGAAACAAACCACTCGAGTGTGTTTAGGATGTCAACACTACTTAGAGAGGGCATCCATGTCGCTACGTCTTCACAAGCGGACTAAAAATATGCAAAGTATCATTTTTGGCATGATCGTCAGAAAGTCGCTCGAATGACCCCGGATGGCGAAACGGACTACGCAAGTGTGTCCGGAACATCGATTTTACCTAAGGGGGATGTTCATTTCACTGCGAGCATATGTCCGGATGAAAAATGAATGATTGATGATTATAATATTGTTTTTATTATATAATATATTATATAAGAATCCTCTTAAACTATCCCACCTATTAAATTCATGCATGGCTTCCCACATTCTCTCTCTCTCTCTTATCTATCACCTGAGATATATATATATATATAATATGAAAAGAAAAAAAATAAAATAAAATAAGACAATCATATCCTATACATAAAAAGCTCACGCCTATACCTGCTGTCAAAATAAAAGAAAGAAAGATATATATAAAAAGAAAATGTTATCACCCTCTTCCTCTCTACAATAACAAGAAAATTCTCTTTCTCTATCTAATAACAAGAAAACTTTTTTTTTTCTGGAGCAGCGACCTTTCCTCCGTCTCGTTCTCGCAAAGCTTCGTGACCTTTCTCATGCTCTCGTGAAAGGCTATCGCCCAGACTCCCCTCCTCGCCGACCACGCCGTCAGCGACCTCCACTGACGCTTATCGCCGCCGTCCACGTTCTCTCACGTCGTCGGCCTCCCTCTCTTATGCTTTGCGAAAACCACAAGCTCCGAGCTCGCGGCCTTCTTCCGAGCCTCGCTGACGTGCCTGAGATCCGCTGACTGACATTCTTCGCCAACACTGCTTTTCCGACGCTCCTGCCTGTGTCTTCTTCCCCAGTTGAGGCTCCTACCCGAGAGAGAAAGAGAGATTGCATGGAGCTCTCTTCCAATTTGTCCTCGCCTCCTCCTTCAGTCCTCGCCGGTGACGTCCCGCCGCTTGTCTCGACGCCAGTGTCCAGATCTCGACGGACATAGTCCCTCTCCTTTGTGTGAGATCAAAGGCATGCCACCCCTTTGCCTTTTTGGGTCGTTGCCTCGCCGCACCTTGCTACCATCGGTGCTTCTATCATCGACGACCTCGCTGCCTCTCCCTCGTCGCAGCTCTGACCTCATTGCGACGTAAAGGCCGACGTCTGGCCCCTCACTCATTAGCTCTCGCCTTATTTCTTTACGAGGTACATGACCCGTGGTCGTATTAGCGAGGAAGCAGCTTAGAGCGAGCAAAGAAAATGCGTTTGCAACCGTCACAATGGTGAAATTGTCTGAAACTCTTAGCTGACCCTATGTTTAGTTCTGTGTAGGCGTGTGGGTTCGATCGCCCACACGGGGTGCATGTACCAGTGTGACGCCAGCGCGACGACGATGTGATGGATCGTTGATTTTCTTAAATGAAGCTGTAGGGTAGGAATCTCGTACGTGGCCAAAAAACCTCCGTAGAGTCGTGTGTCTCCCCGTTGTTGTGAGCCTTAGCACCAATCCCGGGAGTCCCTCACTCTCCTTGCTCTGGATTCTCCAGTTTTACTTAGAGAAACTGGGAGGTCAGACTTGGCAAAGTGATAGAAGTTTTGTAGCTGGCTCGTTTTGCAAAATCTGAAGGAGTTCGCCAAATGGGAAAAGCTCTGTAGCTAGCCCATTTCGCAACGTCGTGCAGAGTTTCCTCCTCGGAGATCCGGGGAAAGACTCCCCACATTTTCTTGCCAAAGCAAGAGGCGGCGATGCCGCACGTCCAAGGGTCTCAGCCCTAGGTTTCCCAGGCGAGGTCATTAGTTCGAGTGTGGCTCGCTATCACATGGGGTCACTTGCGCCTCATTGTTTGCATGTGTATGTCCTGCATGACATATCTCACATTTCCCCTTTGCACCATGAGGCTTGCATTTGCACTTTGTGCTTTGCATATTACATGTTGCATTTGCACTTACACCAGTCATGCCTTAATCAGTTATCTTGGACCAGTTGACACCGCTTATGCCCCGATCGGTCGCCTAGGCCGATCGACGCAACACTTCGGCTCGACTGGGTACCCCGACCTGGTTGACCAATACTTGCATCATTACATGTGCATGTGTATGTCTGTTTGCTTACATCTTGTCTCACATATGTTTTCATGCATCGAGTTTGTTCATTGCCACCTCAGCACGCATTCCTCGGGCCGCTGCCTCCACGACACGCCCATCTACGGGTTACTGCCTCTGTGACACACCCTTTCTCTCGGGCCCCTGTCTCCACGATACGCCCATTCTTCGGGTCACTGCCTCCATGACACACCCATTCTCTCAGGCCCCTGTCTCCACGATATGCCCATTCTTCAGGTCACTGCCTCCATGACACACCCATTCTCTCAAGCCCCTGTCTCCACGATACGCCCATCCTTCGGGTCACTGCATCCACGACACACCCATTTTATCGGGCCCCTCTCTCCATGACACGTCCATCTCCGGGTCACTGCCGCTATGACACACTCATTTGTTATGGCTCCTGTCTACATGACACGCCCACTTTTTTGGTCACTGCCTCTATGGCACACCCATTTTTCTCGGGCCCCTACCTTCACCACACGCCCACCTCCGGATCACTGCCGCTACGACACTCCCATTTGTTCGGGCCGCTACTTCCATGGTATCTCCATCTTTTCATGAGTCACTGCCCCACGGTACACTCATCACTTATGTCACATGATTGTTTGCATTTGCATTTGCATGTTTGCATGTTTGTATGGGTAGCGAGCCAGGATCGTTAGGAGAGTGACCTCGTGTCATTCGTGATGCCTTAACGAGCATTGCTTGCTGGGTTGATCCCGGTGAGCAATGCGAGTTAAGTCATCGAGATTGACACAAGTATGACTGTGCTAAGGATCCAATGGATCTAAATCGTGTCACCGCACTTCGTGACGCTCTTTAGATCCTTCGGATATTTAGGATGTGGCCGACATGGTGACCCGTCAAAGTCATATTATACCCAGACTTACCCCACGCTTAGACACTAGGTTTGTGCACTTTTCGTTAGATGGTGTGTTAGGCTATGAATTATGTTTCTAGGTAGTCTTTTTAATGCTTGACTATTGTTCTTTGATGGATTGGTTGCTCTAGCCAGGTATCCTTCTTCTGTACTGTGCTTGTGATGTGACTGCATGTTGCATATGTATGGTAGTGTGTTAGGGCGCTTTTCTGTAGGGAGTCATGTCTCTATGTGCACATAGATGCCACTATGGGGGGAGCAAGTGATGATTTCTAACAATTTTCTTGAAAGTGCTATTTAGCTCCCCCACTTATAAGACATGACTCATTATACGTCATATGCATGTGAGCTTTCTCGCTGATACTTATTTTCATGCAGGATTGTGTCTTTTCTTTTCCTATGTACTTTTAGAGTTTATGAGGGCACGGGTTCTGAGGTGCTTTGATGCGAGAATCACATGTAGGGGACCAAAAGCAGATGCTCCTGCCCCGTATCTTAATACTACATTTTACATTGATGTATAAAATTAGGACCGAACATGTATATGCGAAGTTCAACCGCTTTTACTGCTTTTCATATGATATGTTGCTGGTCCAGCGACATTTTGGCCTCTTTTATTTTATTATGGAGTGCTTTATTTCTTGCTTTATTGCATACTTGCATGCCTGCATGTTTGAATATTTCCTTGTTTATTTCTATGAACTCTGCATATACATGTTCGGTCCTAATTGATGTATAAAATTAGGACCGAACATGTATATGCGGAGTTCAACCGTTTTTACTGCTTTTCCTATGATATGTTGTCGGTCCAGCGACATTTTGGTCTCTTTTATTTTATTATGGAGTGCTTTCTTTCCTGCTTTATTGCATACTTGCATGTCTGCATGTTTGAATATTTCCTTGTTTCTTTCTATGAACTGGAATTTAACGATGCAATATAGGCTCATTAGGACTTAAATTCCTAATTTTTCTATAAAATCAAAAAATAAAATATTCAAGATAATTAAAATTTAGGATTAAAATATTCAGGACTTTAAAAAGTTGAACTTTAACTCCTGTATATATTAATAGGGCCTCTACAATACTTCAGGATCGCTTTAGATAACTGCATCATATTTGCATGTCCCGAGGAGGAGTCCCCGTGCTTCTCCAATCTGACTGGCCCAGCATACATTTATATGTGGTTGTCTAGTGCGCATATGGTGTTAGAAGGCTCCCTGACCCTGACGGGGTGTAAGCCCTTTTGTTTGGAGTGTTTCCAGCTTTGTAGCTGAACCTTCGTTTTCTCTTTCTTTCCTGATGCATCATTGTCACTTAGGCAAGTGTAAAACCCACCTCTTGAAGCTCTACCCGATAGTTATAGGGTAGAGTTTTGTTCCTCGGACCTTAAGGCTACCGAGTTATCGTGGACGACATAATTCTTGGATTGCTGGCGGGGGATCTCAAGACGTGTTGGGTCGACTATCTTCACGACCGGGTAGACTTAGGGTTCTATGGCTTGGAATGACGGGTCCGTGGTACCCGACTTGGCTACCTCTACCTTTTAGGATTACTCCTCCCTTTGACTACCCCTATTGAGCCCTTTCACTCCTTGACTTCATTGATATCATTTTGACCGCCCGATGCCGATAAGCTGTCGCCCGTTTGGGATACGACAATTATTCCTCTGACCTTATGGCTTGGACGTGATTTTACGCATTGGGATATCCGCGTCGAGATGATTCAGGTTATTTTGTTGGTCTCGTATGCAGATGAGTGTGTTACCCATGTGGGGACCATGAGTGACTCACTCTCTTCCCCTTGACATAGCGGGAACTTTGAAAGCATTAGGACTTTCCCACACGGAATAACCTTCATTTGAGTACCTATTACCCCGGGTTCATGATAGTATAAGCGAATCTCCTTTTATCGAGAGTATTCTAAGGTACTCCCCAAGATGTAATTAACGAAGTGGTATACGTCCCCATGTAGTGCTCTTGACCCCATAACAAGCAACTACACCTGACTCTCTGGTTATGAGTAGTCTACTTAGTCATTCTTTCATGGATATCGATTCAAGGTGTCTTCGCCTGATTTTGTTTAGGCGGAAATGCTTGGTCTATCCTTTTGAGGTTTACCGCACGTAGGCTCTCCATGTTTTGTGTTTTCTCTTGTTTGTCGTTTTGTTGTATGTTTCTTCTTATTCAGTTTCTCTCCTCTTCAAATCACTTATTTGATTATGGAGGGAGATTTATTCGAATGGTGGAAGTATACGACGATTAACAGACTGGCGACTCCTTAAAAAATAAAAAAGAGAAAAATAAACGAAAATAAGGGGGTACGACTGCTCGAGAACTCGTTTGGATTTACCTTACAAGACATAACACAAAGTGAGTGGGGGAATGCAATGTCATAAGCTCACCTCCATCATCCCGGAATCAACCTTATCCCTCTTCATTCATGATTTATCCCCAAACAGACTCCTCGTAGTTCCTTTGACTCTTCCTTCCAGTACAGCACGACTCACTAATTACTCACTAAACTTACTAAAGACTCACTAAAGACACACTACCGCACAAAAATTAACACACAAGAGATCGAATTTCGGCCTCTATATATAGAGGTAAGCAAAGGTCCAAGAGGTGTGTAAGCATCTCTTCAAAAAGTGTCCGGTTCAATGTATCCGTGCCATTTGAACTACCTCGCTGTCGGCGACGAACTACCTCGTTGTCGGCGAGGCTTCTAAGATCTTCAAACCGCTCTAGCGTCGTCGACGGGCTCTGCCGGTCATTGTCGAGCGAGACAGCTTATAAATTCTTCGAATTTTCTTCTGTAACCTCTCGCCGTCGGCGAGCTCGATCTCGCCGTCGGCGACTCAGCACTAAATTGCATGATTTTGCTCCAAATTCGCTCCTTTTTATGATTTTTGCTTTTATCACCTAAATTATTCATTCTCGCAACAAAATAAAGAAAATACCATTCTTTAAAGTGCGATTTCATCAAAAATAGGTATGAATTTCTTAATAAATTTTTCAGCGATCAAAATCCCCCAAACTTACTTATTACTTGTCCTCAAGTAATTTTAATACTACATAAAAATAATGATTTCTATAGTAAAATTTTTCAATTCAAATAAACTATGAATTAGATTAATTAATATCATAATAAAGTTAAATAAAAATAATTCATGTAATTTAATTAATTTTATAGAAATAAATTATTTAGTTATCGAGTCTAAGATTTCAGCTTACTATTCATTTCGGGAATAATTATATTTAAAAGAATAACTACTTAAGATATTCATATGATAAGAAATTCAAGAAAACACTATTAGGTAAAATTCTAATCCATAAACATAAGTTTGGAAATATCTAAGTTTTTCCTTTAGGTTAATTCAAATGAAGCCAATTTTTGATAAGACATCTCCTCAAGCTTCTCCTCATTTTTCTTTTTTTTTTCTTCTCTTCTTTTTTTATTTTTTTTTCTTTTTTTTTTGAGGATTACTGTATCTGGAGAGCCTGTTAATAATTTTGAACTTCATTTTCATCTTCCTAAATTTGAAACTTAGGAATATTTCTTCGCTTATATATACTTCATAATTTTTACTTTATTGATTTTCAATCTTTTCTTTTTCACTTGAATACTTAAGAATTTTAATTTTAGAATATAGTTTTCCTTACTAAAAATAGTTTACTATATTCTTATTCCCTTTAACCAAATATTTTATTCTATTTAATTAATTAAAGCAATAGAAATAATTCATTTAACCTTTTATAATAATCAATAAAATAATTCATATTAATTAAATTGAAAAATTTGTTATAAAAATCATTTTATAATAATTTGAAAATAGAAATTGAGAACAAGTTAATAACTAAATTTGTATTTTACTCCCCCCAAACTTAAATTTTTATATACTATTCTAAATAATGAAAAAGGGAAAGTAAATAAATCATACCTTTGAAGTTTAGGTATTTCTTTTTCTTTGAAATTTTTGCGAGCTTTTTCATTTTTCATTGAACTCGTATCGTTAGTATTTTCCATATATATATAACAATTTAAAGAAAATGCGGGGATAAAATCTAAGATAAGTATTAAGCTATAACAATTAAAATTAACTCTACACTATACATATGAATTACTAACATATTAAAAACATTTTAACTAACAGATTAATAATTTTGCGATTTAAAACAATACAAAATAAAATAAAAACATACTTAAAGAAAACTAACATCCTATTTAACATAAAAACAAATGTAATTAACTAATACAAAAAACAAAAACTAAACTACTACAACAATTCAAGCAAATAATCCAACAAACATCCAATGTCTCAAAACATAAAGTACTGAATATTACAAATATATAAAGTCTTTAAAATAACTTAACATCAAACAAATAAAGTCCTATTCTTCAGCATCAAAGTCCCAGGCTATATCATCTCCTCCCTGATCTGTAGGCTGAGAAGACTGAGCAGGCTGGTACTGTGAATATCGGGGGCACTCAGGAAAGACAACATCTAAATCACCACTCCTATAACGACGTTCAGCTTCATAGTATGCAATCTCGTATTCGGAATGTCGCTGGAGATATTCGCTATCATAATCATGTCTCCTCTCCGGATTATCGATTCTTTGATCGAAATGATCAAATCTTCTCCCCATTGTATCTCCAACTGCTCAAAAACTTCTTCTATGCAATGTCAATTCATTCATCGGATCTTGTAGGGTAGGGGTGGTAGGCTCGGGAGGTTCATGGCTAGTAGAGGGTATATCTCTACTTGGTCGAGTGAAATAACTTCTTACTCCTGCTCTCCACCCTTCATGAGATTCATACTTCTTAATATTAGCGAGTCGTGAGTGGTTTCATTGGTTCTACCCATTCTTCATTATCTACTAGCCTCAACTCCGGAGAGTTGGCGGAGTGAAAAAATTAATCCAGTGGTGTCCCGATCCAGGCTCCACTCTCATTTCGAGGAGTGGTCGGGATGTTTCGATAAATAATTCTCCCGATGTTGATGCTTCTATTATTCCGAATACGTAAATTCGGAATTGCTCCATCTCGTGTTACCTCACTGTGGTGATAGGTGGGTAACGAGTAGAACAAATAAAGTAATGCTGGAGCTTTGGAGATCGCATTTAATTTAGAAAGAGGAAAATTCACTCTTTCCTGTCGCTTAATTTTCCAAACTCCGGTCCCATCGGTGAGAAAGTTAATGACTTCCTCCAAGTGGTCCTTCCATCGTTCCAAAAGTTTCATACTCGCTAAAGGGCGAGTCATGAACTTAATAGAACGCGTTTATTCTTGCGGCATTGAATTCTACGAAAAACCCTCGTACCTTTATCGGTGCATCTTCAGTGCGATTAAATTGACATAAAATTCTTTAACCACTTCCACAATGTTCTCATATTGAACGTAACAGAAATTCTCCCAACCTCGTTCCTTAATAATCCGCTCTACTTCTCCTCCCGGATTTTTGAAAACTCGATCTGCAATGCACTTTCTTCCTTGAATATTTTCAAAATATTTAGTCTGTGCTCGTGCATTGATGAATCGGTCTTCGTCGAATTCTACTCGACATTTTTGTCGTGGAGCCATACGATCGATCTGTGAAAATCATGAAAATTTTCACTAAACTTAAAAATAATCCTAAGAAGGCTTCCTACAACATTTATAAGCAATTTAAATTAAATTCCATGGATTTCCACCGAATATTTCTTCCATATTTTGATTTTTCCCAAAATTTGCAATGTGGTGAAAATACATGGTGAAAATCAAAATTTTTGCATAGGAGTGAAGCACTTACCAAGAGAAGATGAAATCCGGTGTTTTGAGTGATGGAATCGCCTCTAAATCCAAGAACTCTCGAAGCCCTAGGTCGGTTTTTGCGAAAATGAGAGGTTGGGGATGATGAATAGTGTTTTTGACCGGTCGAATATAGGTCTTTTTGTGTTCTCGCTGTCGCCGAGATTTTCTCGCCGTCAGCGAGCTAATTAATTCCATAAGGCAAAAGTTTCGGGAAAAATCCGCCGTCGGCGAGAAATTCTTCGCTGTCAACGAGATCGATCTCGCTGTCGGCGGGATTTTTCTCGCCGTCAGCGAGGTCCTAAAAATTTCAATTTTTGAATTTCGTCAATCATTTTCAACCTCGATTTGCCTTATATTATATTTCTGATCATATCATTTATTAATTTAATATGAAGATTAACTACTTATACACAAACAAATTCACACAACACAACAAATTAACTTTAATATTGAAATCCATGAGACATACAAACTAACATAATTTAAAACTCTATAATCAAACATCAAACTTCAATCCTTACTACTAATCAGCATCGCAAACCAATCCACGACACATTAAATGCTGATACAAAACTATGACGCATATCTCAATTAAGTTTGAGATATTCAAATCATCACTCCACACATAATAAAATCTAAATCAAATCAAATAACATAAATACAAACATACTATGAAAATCTTTACTACTACTCTTCAAGGTCGAATCTTCATCTTCTTCGATATTTCGATATGACGATGATGCACAAATAAGTTATAGAAAGGTCGCGAAGGAAATTTCGAAGCGGATTCTTCGAGTGATCCAACCCTTCGTCTCGGTAAATGAAGAAAGCTAGCTTCCAGTGTGTCCGGAATGATCGAAGTGTTCCTTCATCCTCCAGATCGATGTGATCAAATAAATCGGATATATTGTCTATTGAATCTCTCACTTTCTGCAGTTCTTTCTTCATTCCTTTAATTTTCTTCAAAAGTAACTCCGTTTTATCCGAAATAGGCCTTGCTATATGATTATTCTGTGAAGCTCTATCAGGGATAAATGTAATGTCTTCATTATTGTCCAAAGTAGGGAACATATCTGTAGGATCAAGCGGCTTCCAAGGTAACAGAACATTTTCCCAAGCTTCATAAGAAACATGGTACTGACTGCATAATGCAAAAATAGTAGATGGGTGTCCTAGTCCGTGAATTGACCCATGCACAATTAAACCCAATGCAGACTTAACAATTATTGATCTAATATCAATAGGTAATCCACTTTGAATACAATAATTCAATATAGCGCATTCCTTCGAAACCTTGTTTACCCTCATAGTAGGTAACAATTTAGATGAGATGAAAAAGTGTCGTTGCTTTGAGACGTGATTCAAAAGTGATGCGGAGAAACTAACATACCCGTCTTCACGCATTTCCCAATCTTCCGGTTCATCAGTCAGATATCGAAATATCTCATTCATATTATATCGAGAAGGCACAAAATTTGAATAGTGACATACCGGGGTGTTTTCTATAGAGAATAATTCATTTAATCTTGATGGAGTAAACGTCACCCATCTTCCTCGGACGTAGACATTCCCAGTGTTGATCGCATGTAAGTTAGAGTAGATCTCTTTCACAACCGGAATAACGACGACGAGACGTAGTGTAACAAAATACCTCCTGAGCTCGCCGCGTGATCGTTTCTTCTATCTTCGTAGTGGAATTCTCTAATCCTCGATTGACAAATCCCTGTTCCTTGATAACTCTTTTCTTTTATCAAAACCTTGTTGAAGATCCGCTGCGCTTCCGCACTCACAAATTTCCTCCGGTTAAACACTCCAGATTTAGAGGAATCTAAGAATTTGGAGGCCATTATGGTGAATGGAATGAATTCTAGTGAAGAAGGCAGACTTAGAGTGGTTTAAGAATGGGTTTTCACAAAGGAATTGGTGTTGAAAACGTCCAAATCGGCATTCAAAGTATAAATAACTCATCTTTATAACTTCCTCGTTGTCGGCGGAGGACGTTTCTCGCCGTCGGCGAGCTCGATAAATAACCGAATCTAATTTAGGCGCGAACCTCGACGTCGGCGAGTATCAACCTCGCCGTCGGCGAGATTTCAAAATAATGTCCAATTTCGCTCTAAATCGAATAATTTCTTTTCTCATCATAATGGTTCGAATATGTGATGATTCTTAATAATAATTGAGTAGTAAAGTTTCAATAATATAAACTAACTATTAATATACAATAAAAATAGATAACTAATATGGGTTGCCTCTCATAAAGCGCTTGGTTTAACGTCGTCAGCCCGACCTAATTTCAATTATTAATCAGGTCGACTAAGCATTAAAACCTCTTTATAGTTAGGTCTTATACCTTCGAAATATGGTTTTAATCTATGTCCATTAACTTTAAATTTATGTTCAGTTTTTGGATCTTCGATTTCTATAGTTCCGTATGAAAATATTTGAGTTAAGGTGAAAGGTCCTAACCATCGAGACTTCAATTTTCCAGGAAATAATTTCAATCTAGTATTATATAGCAAAACTTCTCGTCCTGGTTCAAAATTTCTCTGATTAATCTTCCGATTATGCCATAATTTCATCTTTTCTTTATAAATCCGATCATTATCATACGATTCATTTTTTAATTCTTCCAATTCATTTAATTGCAACAATCTTTTCTCACCAGACTTCCTTCATATTATAATTAAATTCTTTAATCGCCCAATATGCTTTATGTTCTAATTCAATCGGTAAGTGACACGTTTTTCCATATATAAGTTCGTAAGGAGTCATTCCAATCGGAGTTTTATAAGCGAATCCTATAAGCCCATAATGCGATTGTCTAATCTAATAGACCAATCTAACCTATTTGGGTTTACTGATTTTTCTAAAATACGTTTAATCTCACGATTAGATACTTCGACTAATCCATTGGTCCGTGGATGATAAGCAGTGGATATCTTATGAGTAATATTGTATTTTTCTACTAGTTTGTGAATGTATTTATTTCTAAAATGAGTAAAAATATTTTTCATCAGAAATTTTGAAACACTCTTAGCATCACAGCTAGGTAAAGCTTGTGCCTCAATCCATTTGGAAACATAATCAACAGCTACTAATATGTATGAGTTTCCAAACGAAGGAATAAAAGGTCCCATAAAATCTAATCCCCAAACATCAAAAATTTCAACTTCTAATATAAAGTTTAGAGGCATTTCGTTTCTTCAGATATATTTCCTACTCTTTGGCATTTATCGCAAGTTTTAATATATCTATATACATCTCTAAATAGAGTAGGCTGATAAAATCCAGATTGTAGAATCTTATAAGCAGTTTTATCGATCCCAAAATGTCCTCCAAAATTAGAATCATGACATTTTTGAATAATTGGTTCCGTTTCTTCATAAGGTACACATCTTCTAATAATTAAATCCTTACATTGCTTATATAAATATGGTTCATCCCAAAAATAAGTTTTCGTATCATGGATGAATTTTTTCGTTGTTGCAAAGTTAGCATAGGTGGTAAAATATTACTAACTATATAGTTTACTATATCAAGCATACCATGATATTTTCCACTCATTGATATTATATAGTTGTTCATCGGAAAATCATGTCTATAATTTCATTTTCAATATCGGATAATTCATGATTTTCTAATCTTGATAAATGATCCGCAATTTGATTATCGGTTCCTTTCTTATTAACGATCTCAAAATCGAATTCTTGCATTAATAACATCCATCTAATTAATCTTGGTTTGGAATCTTTCTTTTGCATTAAATATTTGATAGCAGAATGATCGATATGCACGATACATTTTGTTCCAATCGGATAAGGTCCAAATTTATTAAAACCATATACTACCGCTAATAGTTCTCTTTCATGAATCGTATAATTTATTTCGAGCATCATTTAGAGTTTTACTAAGCATAGTATATAACTTTAAAAATCTTTTCATATCTTTGCTCAAGAACCGCTCCTATGAGCATAATCACTAGCATCACACATAAGCTCGAATGGTTTCTCCGGTTATGTGAAACTATTATAGGTGTTGTAATTAATTTTTCTTTTAAGAGTTCAAAAGCATTCAGGCATTCGATTGTAAATTCAAATTTTTTGTCCTTTTCGAGAAGTTGGCATAGAGGTTTAGTAATTTTTGAAAAATCTTTTATATAGCGTATGTAGAATCCAGCATGTCCAAGAAAACTTCTTACCCCTTTTACCGTAGTTGGAGGTGGTAATTTAGCTATAACTTGAATTTTTGCGGGTCCACTTCCATGCCTTTTTCCGAAATTTTATGCCCTAATACAATGCCCCCCGCAACCATAAATTGACATTTCTCCCAATTTAGAACTAAATTTGTTTTCTCACATACTTCTAATACTTTTTCAAGATGAGTTAAACATGTGTCGAATGATGTTCCAAATACGGAGAAATCATCCATAAATACTTCTATTCCATTGTCAATTAACTTACTAAATATAGACATCATACATCTCCGGAATGTTGCTTCGGTGCATTACATAATCCAAAAGGCATTCTTCGAAAAGCGAAAGTTCCATAAGGACTAGTAAATGTAGTTTTCTCTTGATCCTCGGGAGCAATTTGTATTTGATGATAACCGGTGTATCCATCTAGAAAACAAAAATACTTATGTCCAGTTAATCTATCTAACATACTAGTCCAGAAATGGTAAAGGAAGTGATCTTTCCCGGTGGCGGTATTTAATTTCCTATAATCAATACATATACGCCAACCAGTAACTTGTCTTATAGGAATAAGATCGTTATTTTCATTGGCGAGTGACGGTCACTCCTCCCTTCTTAGGAACACGATGAATTGGGCTTACCGAAGCACTCGTCGGAAATAGGATATATAATACCATTATCTAACCATTTTAAAATTTCTTTCTTAACTACTTCTTTCATTATCGGGTTTAATCTCCTTTGGGGATCTGCTTTAGGTTTATGTTCATCATCTAAAATAATTCTATGCATACAGATTGAAGGACTAATTCCTTTAATATATGCTAAAGTCCAACCAAAAGTTTTTTTATATTTTTTTAAAGTTTCTAAAAGTTTTTGTTCTTGAGATTCGTTTAATGCGGATGAAATAATAACTGGTAAAGTTGAAGAATTACCTAAATAAGCATATTTCAAATGATCAGGTAATATTTCTAGCTCAAGTTCAGGAGGTTTAATAATTGATGGAACTATATTTTTGTCAGTATTTTCAGTATTATCCAAAAATTCAAATCTTTCATGAATAAAATCTAGTTCTTCATGATTATCTTCAATTAATTCAGTGTTTTCTTTTTCTAATTTATTCTCGTAATATTCCTTAAAATGTTCTTGTTGTAAATATTCAAGTATTTCCATCCGAAAACATTCATCATCTTTTTCTAGCGCATGATATTTCATTGATTTTGCAATATTAAATGTAACTTTTTGGTCATTTACTCTCATAGTTAATTCTCATTTCTGAACATCAATCATAGCTTTTCCAGTAGCTAAAAATGGTCTTCCTAAAATGATAGGAATTTCTTTATCTTCCTCCATATTTAAAACAATAAAATCTACTTGGGAAGATAAATTTATCCACCTTTACTTAACACATCTTCAATAACTCCCTTAGGATATGTAACCGAACGATCGACTAATTGAAGGGTTACTCGAAGTAGGTGTAATTTTTCCTAATCCTAATCTCTTAAAAATCGATAGAGGCATTAGATTGATGCTTGCTCCTAAGTCACACAAAGCTTTTCCATAAAATTTTTCTCCTATAGCTCGGGGTATAGTGAAACTACCAGGATCTTTCAATTTTTCGAGAAGCTTCTTCACGAATAATAGCACTACACTCTTCACTAAGTGCGATTGTTTCATTATTAGTGAATTTTCTTTTCTTATTTAGAATATCTTTCATAAATTTTACATAATTTGGCATCTGATCTAAAGCTTCAACAAAAGGTATATTAATTGTTAATTTCTTTAATATTTCAAGGAATTTAGCAAATTGTTTATCTTTTTTATGTTGAGCTAGTCGTTGAGGAAATGGTGGTGGAGGTTTTTCAACAGAAATTTTCATAGGTATTAAAGGATGTTCCAAGTTTGAATCTTGTTGAATTGTTTCCTTTTCAATTTCCACTTCCTCTTTTTGGCTTTCAAGTTCTTTTTGAATTTGAGGTTCTAATTCTTTTTCACTCCTTAGTTGTATTGCTTTAATTTGTTCTTTTCCTTGATCTTTAGGATTTATTTCCACATTACTAGGAAAAGTTCCAGGTATTCTATTATTTAGCGTGAGTAGTAATATGTTCAAGTTGAGTTTCGATATTTTTAATAGATGTTCCTTGAATTTGTAATTGATTTCCTTGAATTTGTAGTTGATTTCCTTGATTTTGTAGTCGATGACCCATATTCAAAATTAATTCATCCATGGATAATTTCTTATGCTTGAATTGAGGGTTATTGTTATTAATTCCGAAGTGGGTAATTAGGTTTATAGTTTGGATTTGCTTGATTAGGTTGATTCATCCATTGTTGATTAGATGTGTTATTCCAATTAAAATTTGGATGAGTTTTCCAACCAGGATTATAATAGTTTGAATAAGGGTTATTAGTTCTATTATTAATAGCATTTAAAGTTTCATAATTAGTTTGAGATTCTATGATTTGTCCGAGATGAGTTTTCTTCTAAAATAGGAGAGTAGTTCATTCAAAAATGATCTAACTTCTTAGATATAGCGACAATTTGAGAAGCTAACATAGATATTGCATCGTTTTCATGAATGCCGGCTATCTTTTAGGATTCACTCTTTCAGCGAGCCATTGGAAATTATTTGTTGCCATTTCTTCGATTAGTGCATAAGCTTCATCAAATGGTTTAGACATTAATGAACCTCCAAGATGACGAGCATCGATGATTGATCTTAAAGATTCTACTAATCCATTATAAAAGGTTTGAATAATCAGCCAATCTGGTAGCGCATGATGTGGGAATTTCCTAAGAAGTTCCTTAAATCTCTCCCAAGCTTCATATATTGATTCTCCATCTAACCGACAAAAAGAAGTTATATCATTTTTAAACTTAGCGAGTTTTAGATGGTGGAAAATATTTGGATAGAAATTTTTGTGATAATTCTCCCCAAGTTTTAATAGATCCAGTGCTAACGAATTTAACCACATTTTAGCTTTATCCCTTAATGAAAAAGGAAAAAGTCTAAGTCTTATAGCGATCGTCGGATACTCCTTGATATTTAAAAGTAGCACAAAGTTCTAGAAAACTAGCAAGATGTAAGTTAGGATCTTCGATAGGTGAACCACTAAATTGATTGTTTTGTACCATTTGGATAATTGCGGGTTTAAGTTCAAATGAATTAGCATGACTACATCGGGGTTTTGAATAGTTAAATGAATTTCATCTGATGTAGGGTTGGCATAATCTCTTAATGGTCTTTGTTGGTTCATATTTTGAATTTCAGGAATATTCACCATTTGTGTTAAATTAATAATTTGTTTCTTTTGTTTTCTAATTCTTTTAATTGTACGCTCTAATTCGGAATCGTAAGGTATTAAATTTTCGTTTCCAAATTTGCGCATACAATTTCGGAATAGATATTAATTTATTTATTATGATTATTTTAAAATAATCCGTTACTTTAGTAAATTTTTCTTACTCTCCCTGAGAACGGCGCCAAAAAATTGACCCACAATTTTTTTTATTATGATATTTTTAATTTAATTGCAACGACGCCAAAAACTTGACCCCGCTATTTATATGTATAGAATTGTAATTGTTTATGTTGTGGATGCTACACAAGTATATGTATCGTATCAAAGTAATACGAGGCTCTAGTGGAGTCCTGGTTATCGATCCCACGGGGAAAGAGAAAATTAAATAACAACTAATTTAAAATAATAATAATAATTTTTTAAAATAGTATACGAAAATTTGGAATTCTAAATTTGAGCGCAATACGATAAACTAAGTATTTTAATTAGGTAACTTAACTAAGTAGAAAATTAATACGTATTGAAAGTGCGGAAATTAAACTAATTGCTAAATAAGTCTTAACTTATTCGGAAAAAGTATCTTTCCCCTTGTTTAGAAATTTAAGTGATTAATGAATTTAAATAGATAATTTTAAGGTATTGTGACAATAGGAGCATTCCTTATTCTTTACCCTTTGGTCCGGATGTAAAGAATATTGACTAATCCTATGTTTGATTATCGAATCCGTGGCTAGGTCCGGGAGGATACCGATCGCCACTTCGCAGCTCCCACGTTCCCCTCGCCCGAGGGCTAACATCTACACTTCGGCTCTCAAACAATAGGACCGAATTGAATATTTTAGTCCGTCACACTAAAATGCTCAATTCTACGCCCGATGATATTATTTCCTATTTATTTGCACCCTCCTTCCAAGGCTTTTGAATTCCCGAATATCGGATGTAATTTTTACTATAGTTGATAATCAACATATTTTAACAAATCAAATGGCCGATTTGAAAGTAAATTAAGTTTTAAGTAAAAATTATCACAATTTATTAATATATATAAGTATCTCATTTTAATTTCATCAAGTCACTTAATTTCATAAACAGAGAGAAAGACTAATAAACTACTCGTAATGCATGGGAACTAAACTATGCATGGATTTTATTTAAAGTTAAAAAAAACAATAAATACAAATACTTATCTCGATTTATCCCCAAACGGACTCCTCGTAGTTCCTTTGACTCTTCCTTCTACGTACGACACGACTCACTAATTACTCACTAAACTTACTAAAGACTCACTAAAGACACACTACTGCACAAAAATTAACACACAAGAGACTGAATTTCGGCCTCTATATATAGAGGTAAGCAAAGGTCCAAGAGGTGTGTAAGCATCTCTTCAAAAAGTGTCCAGGTTCAATGTATCTGTGCCATTTGAACTACCTCGCCGTCGGCGGGCTCGATCTCGCCGTCGGCGACTCAACACAAATTGCATGAGTTTGCTCCAAATTCGCTCATTTTTATGATTTTTGCTTTTATCACCTAAATTATTCATTCATGCAACAAAATAAATAAAATACCCTTCTTTAAAGTGCAATTTCATCAAAAATATGTATGAATTTCTTAATAAATTTTTCAGCGATCAGTCCTATCGTTTGGGTGCTGAAGCGGAGATGTTAGCCCATAGGCGAGGGGAACGTGGGAGCTCCGAAGTGAGAGCCGGTATCCTCTCAGCCTAGCCACGGATGCAGTAACCAAGCATAGGATTAGTCAATGTTCTTTATGCCTGGACCAAAGGGTAAAGAATAGGATTGCTCCTATTTGTCACATACAATATTTAATGCATCTCATTCATATATATTATCTATTTCATTGCATAAGAATAGTAGTTTTTAATATCTCAAAATTCACCAAACCAATTCATTCAAAAAGGGTTATATTTAGAATTGTTATTTGCATTTAGTATAGTTACTATCTTTACATTTAACACTTGCATTTAGGAATAGTTACTAGATAAAACAAAATTTTAATCGACATTCCAAACTAAAGACTACTAGTAGTAGACTAAATTTTGATTAAAGACTTCTTACTTCACTTCCTCGTGGGATCGATGCCTGGGGTTTTTAAAGAAAACTCTATATTACTTGAAACGATACATATACTTGCGTAGTACCCCTAGTGTGTAAAATATTTTCTAATTTTTATATCATTTAAGATTTTGCACGCTAGCCACTATTTATAAATCAGGACAAGTTTTTGGCCATCTTTTGGAAGTTAATTTACTGCGTAATTGCGGGTCGGGTCAAGTTTTTTGGCGCCGTTGCCGGGGAAGCTTCGGTAAGAACTTTATGAGAATTTTAGTTGAAGTAATTAGGCTTAGACTTGGAAAAATGTAGTGTCGTAAAAACTGTTTTGTGTGAAAAGTGTTTTTATATGAAAAAGTGTTGTGAAAAAGCTGTTTGTGTGAAAAGCATGGTGTTCGTGAAAATGTTTGGTAGTGTTGAATATATTTCATTTATTATGTGTTTAATTGTTAATGTATTGTTTGTTATGTTGTGTATGAGAAATAAATGATCTGCAGGACTTGTACCTTATGATCCCGAGTTTTAAAAAAATAAAAAAATAAAAATACAAAAAGGACTCGAAAAACTAGAAATGAAAATGGAAAACTTTCAAGAAAATAACTTGGAAAATCATCATAAATCATTGAGGGATTACATAAATCTTACGACAGATGAAATTCACTGTAGTATACAAAACCCTGTCGTAGACGCTGATTCGTTTGAAATAAATCTTGAGATTATCCAACTGGTGCAGAATAATCAGTTTGGGGGAACTCCGTTGGAGGATCCATATTTACACTTATCTAATTTTCTAGAAATTTGTGCTATATTTATTATAACGGTATGTCAGATGATGTTGTTAGACTAAGGCTTTTTCCTTTCTCACTAAGGGATAAGGCTAAAATGTGATTATATTCATTAGCACCTGACTCTATTAAAAATTGGGAGGAGTTAAGTCAGAAATTCCTAGCTAAGTATTTTCCACCTTCAAGGACTACTAAACTTAGAAACAATATTATCTCATTTTGTCAATATGTAGGGGAATCAATATACGAAGCCTGGGAAAGATTTAAGGAACTCCTAAGAAAGCGTCCACACCATGCTCTGCCCGATTAGTTAATCATTCAAACTTTTTATAATGAGTTAGTAGGATCCCTTAGGTCTATAATTGATGCTGCCGCTGGTGGTTCATTAATGTCAAAATATTTGATGAAGCGTATGCATTAATTGAAAAAATGGCTACAAATGAATTTCAATGGCCCTCTACAAGGGTAAATCATAAAAATGTAGCTAGTGTTCATGATACGGATACGATTACAATTCTTGCATCTCAGATTGCTACAATATCAAGAGAAGTTGGACCAATTTGGAATGAACCAACCTCAATTTACTCCTGTAAGTGAGGAAAGATCATTAGAGCATATAATTGATTCTAACTTATCATATGAGACTTTAAATACCATAAACAACCCATATTCTAACTTTTATAACCCAGGTTGGGAGAACCATCCTAAATTTAACTGGAATCATACTACTGATGGTGGAAACCAAAAATGGGAAAATAATCATGCAAATCCTAATGAAAGTTGGAATAATCAGGGGAACACAAACTATAGACCTTCATATCCACCGGACTCTAACAATGATCAACAATTTGAGGATAAGAAGATGTCTGTAGACAAAGTGGTATTGCAAATGGGAAATCGATTGCAAAGTCAAAATGCTGCGATTAGAAACATAGAGAATCAACTGGGACAAATTGTTAATTCACTTAGCAATAGACCCCAAGGAACACTTCCTAGCAACACTGAGATCAAGCTTAAAGAGAACGATAACAAACAACTATTCCTTATTACTGGACAAACTATGATAGATGTGCAAAAAGGAGAGTTGATTATGAACATTAATGATCAGGAAGTCACTTTTGATGTATTAAAGACTACGAAATATCCAGCTGAGAGAAAAGATGATGATTGTTTTTGGATGGATGAAATTGATTATCTAAGTAAATACCATTTCCAAGAAAGTTTTGAGAGTAAGTTAAAAGATGAGATTGAAATAGATTTTCATGATGAGTCAAAAACATTACTTAAAGAAGACTGTATGTATGTTCAGGAGAGATGTGAAATGATGGACACTACCAAAAATAGTGAACTTTTAATTTCATCTGTTGAAAAATCTCATGAACTTAGATGGATATACCCCATACAATTTTAAAGCCTATCTATTTAGATAATTCATCTACACAACCAATCTTTATATCTTTAGATGCGACTCGATTATAAGAAAAACCTGAGTTGAATGATGAACAAGAAAAAATTATTGAACTAAGATTTGGAAGAGAATTTGAGGATAAATTTCAAAATAACTTTGAGTTGAGAAAAGAGGATAAGGATAATGAAAAAGCATTGGAAGAAATTCCTAAGGAATTAGAAAAACCTATTTTCTCAACTAAGATAGATCCTCCATCATTTAATAATTATAAAGGGGAAGAATTAGAAGATAACTTGAATCATAAGAGTGACATAGAAGAATTTGATCCAGAATCTGAATTATCTAGAGAGAATCTAATCCAAAATTTGGGAGATATTGAAGTATCTTATAAAGATCCATTTCTTATAAATTTCAAGGATGATATTAATATGCGGATTGAAAAAATCAATAGAAGAATATTGGATCTAGAAAGAAATACGAGAAATTATGATATAAATCCAACTGAAAAAGAAGAGTTGAATGAAAAATTAAAATTTGAGGATTTTATAAGAATCCCTAGATCTGAAAAAGATTGGGCGATTGATCGAGGATTACTTAATTGGAATTTTGATCCAGGAGGAATCATTTGTCGGGCTAACGACGTTAAACCAAGCACTTTATGGGAGGCAACCCATAGTTATCATTGTGCTTTGATTTAGTGTGCTTGAGAGTCATGATTGTTAGTGTTGTATGGTGTTTGCATTAGAGTGGATTGAATTGATCTTTTTGTGTCATTATGGATTGATAAGTTTGATTGTTGATTGGTAGATGTTTGGATTGTTAGTAGTTTGATCTTTGTGTGTCTTGAGGGAGGTGATTCCTAAACTTTTTATTATGGCTAGACTTGATCTCTTGTAGTAGTTGGATTACCAAGTCCATTGTAACTTGGGTCTCACCTACACTTGAATTTTACAAGAGATACCATGAATTTAAATTGTAACATTGATAGTTCTATCTTAATTTGTTACTTCCTTTTTATAACTTTATTTTCATTAGGTAGGAGTCGCGAACCTATTTGATGAACACCACATGGATGATTTTACACTATCTTTATAACTGTTAGAGGTGCTTAATTATAAGGATTAGGTGATGCCTGAGATTGGTGCCTAGGAACTAATTTATTAGGGATAATCTTATATTTGGGATTATAATCTATAAAATCATTTTAAAGTACCTAATTTACTAGCGTAGTGATTCCGTTAGAAATTGGAAGTAAATTAGTGAGATGCGATGAGTTAAAGGAAGAATTGACCTCATTTATCATTTGTGACTGTATTTGAATTGTGTGTTTATGTTTGTGTTACAACTTTATTTAGGTATTGAAGAGCGTTTTTATATTCCCTTACTGATACATGCTATGCTAGTTAGACTTTGGTTTAGTTAATTTCATTATGGCATGATTAGTTTAGATTTACCTTTTGCTGCATATTGTTCTATCATAATAAATACTTGAAAATGATTTTGATAGACAGTTGTGGTAGATATAATTTCTAAACTGTTTTTCTTCTTGCTTATATTTTTTGTACTTAATGTTTTATATGTTAAAAAATAAGTTTGGGGGTAGGAAGAAAAATAAAATTTTAAAGTGAAAATACTTCCTTTTAGTATAATTTTATTACAAGCATATTTTAGGCTAGATTTACTTTCTCCTATAGTCATTCTATCCTGATTATGCATGTATATGAATTTGATAGGAAGTTTTTGTAGTAAGTAGATTCAACCTTTACTTTTTCTTCCTACAGCATTTTATGGAATTAATAGCAAAATATTTTAAAATTTAAGTTTGGGGGGAAGAAAAATATTAACTCTTATTTGTTCTCAAATATTATATTTTCAAAAATTATTAGCATAACTTCACGCAATTGAACACTCACTTGAGATAACTAAAACTTTTTATTTCAGTTGAATATTATGGAAGGATTGGATAAACGTTTTTAGTAATAAAGGTTAATTTTATAAGGGTGAGATATTTGGTATGAAAGAATTTGATTATAGTTAACTATTTAAAGTAAAGAAAACTGTATTTTTGAAATTTTAAGAGACTTAACGTATTGTGTGTTAAGAAGAGATTGTGACTTTATGATGAATAATAAAGCTCATACCTAATTATAAAGTAAGGATGTGTTTCAAGTTTGAACTTTTGAAAGAGGAGAGTGAAGTTCAAAATCATTACAAGCTCTCCAGATATAGTAATCCTCATTAAGAAAAGAGAAAAAAGTGAAAAAGAAAATAGAGTGAAAAAAAAGGGATTGAAAATGATCCCGAAAGAAAAGAAAAAAAAGGAAAGAAAAATATTTATGAGGAGAAGCTTGAGGAGATGCCTGTCAAAGAATTGGCTTCACTGGAGTCACCCTAAAGGGAGAACTTGATTTCATTTTTGAATTTATATTTAAAGTATTGGCCTACATTCTAATAAAGTTTGCATGAACTTCTTTTTCACATAATCTTTTAAGGCATTCTTAATGTGACAAATTATGGTTTATCTTGAAATAAATAGAAGAAGTAGAACCCTTGAAACTTTATTCTTTGAATATTCTTATACATGTAGCGTTAACCTGAGTTACTGAATTTCTTTCTAAAAGTTTAACCAATATATTCTTTTAAATGAAAAATTTTAGTGTCTTACAGATGAAAAGTACATTGCCTTGAGTTATATTTTTATATAGTAAAAGTGTTACTTGAGGACAAATAACAGTTAAGTTTGGGGAATTTTGACACGCCTAAAAAATATATATTTTTTGCTATATCATTTTACTTATTTTTTGATGATATTACACTTTAAAGGAAGATATTTTGTATGTTTTTTGGTTTTAGATACAAGAAATGGTGATTAGAGCAAAAAGAAACAAAACAGTGCGATTTGGAGCAAAACGAGCGAAATGAAATCGCATCCGACAGCCTTTGATAAGTCTTTTGATGCTTAATCCCTTTTGCACTTCTTGCATATTTTTGAATGAGATTACACTTTAAAAAAGGTTGTTTTTATGCTTATTTTGTAGGGCTATCTGTTACGAATACAACACAACTGAAATGGGGCGAAACGGAGCTAAAACGGAGCCGAAACGGAGCGAAACGGTGAAGCCGCCGGCGAGCCTGTCGGCCGACGGCGAGATTTTCCCGAGACCACTAAAAAGTACCTAAAAAGGCCGCCGACAGCGGCCCGAACGACCATGAACCGACATTTGGCGGTTTTGGGCCAATATTAGACGTATTTGGACGCTTTTTCGAAGGGGTGCTTATGGAAACTCTTCAAACTTCGTCCATACTCTCTAAAATGGCGAATATATGTTAGAAAAGTGAGGAATTTAGAGAAGAAAAAGTGGAGAAAAATAATAGAGAAAAGTGGAGAAAAACTTTGAGGAATGTTTATGATTCTTAGATTAAGAGTAGAAATGTAGATTTCTACCCTTTTGGAAAGATTGGAGAGGAAATTTTGTGAGAATTTGTAAGAGATTTCGCTAGCATTGCATGGATCACCGGGATACTTTATGGGAGAGATCTTCGTCTTTCTTTCAAGGGGAAAAAGCTAAGTATTGTTCTTCATTATCTTATAATTTTATAAACATTTGTTTAGTGGATTTGCTTTGATTACATGAAGTTTCCGTTGTATTTTCTTCGCGCTTTGTGACGTATCTCTCTTACTCTTTCTTCTTCTTTGAAAATAGCAGCATGAGAAGATTATGTCATTATTTTCCTTTACTTTTCTTTTGTAAAGAGTTCATGTTTAGGATTTTGTGATGCATGGTAGAAGTAAATTTAATTATAAATGTGATGGTTTTTACTTGCACTTCATTTACATTGCAATAAGGGCCCATTGTAGTGTTAAAATTCGTTTTAATTGCATCGACCGGAAAGAGCGGTGTAATTCTCAACAAAGTGGAACCACATTTAAATTTCATGGATGGTGAAGTTCATGGGAATTGAATGCAAATAAATAGGGAAATATATTAATCGAGCGTTGAATTGGAGATTTTAGAGTGACAAGCTAAAATCCTCAATTCGGTCCTATCGTTTGGGTGCTGAAGCGGAGATGTTAGCCTCGAGGCGAGGGGAACGTGGGAGCTCCGAAGTGAGAGCCGGTATCCTCTCGGCTAGCCACGGATTCGGTAACCAAGCATAGGATTAGTCGATGTTCTTATATGTACGAACCAGAAGGTAAAAAATAAGATTGCTCCTATTTGGCACATATAATATTTAATGCATCTCATTTCTATACATTATATATTTCATTGCATAAGAATAGTAGTTTTTAATATCTCAAAATTCTCCAAACCAATTCATCCAAAAAGGGTTATATTTAGAATTGTTATTTGCATTTAGTATAGTTATTATCTTTACATTTAACACTTGCATTTAAGAATAGTTGTTAGATAAAACACAATTTTAATCGACATTTCAAACTAAGGACTATTAGTAGTAGACTAGAATTTGATTAAAGACTTCTTACTTCACTTCCTCGTGGGATCGATACTGGTGTTTTTAAAGAAAACTCTATATTACTTGAAACGATACGTATACTTGCGTAGTACCCTTAGTGTGTAAAATATTTTCTAATTTTTATATCATTTAAGATTTTGCACGCTAGCCGCTATTTATAAATCAGGTCAAGTTTTTGGCCATCTTTTGGAAGTTAATTTACTGCGTAATTGCGGGTCGGGTCAAGTCGTTGTGAATGTTTGAACTATTGTTGCGAGAGCTCGTTGATTCAGGTTGAATGCTGCAAAAGAATTGTCTCTGATGGCAATGTTTGATCTTATCTTCATAGGGATAACCTTGAAGGTTGTGATTCATGCTCTATTTGCATTTTTCTTCCTTATCTAATTAAACTATAGCAGGGAATACTATGTTCTGTTTCATTCGATGGCGATGTTCTACATGAGTGGAAACAATATCGATTTCCTTAGCTAGATTGCCTTTATTTATCATTCATTTTCCTGCATACACATTTGGTTCTGATTTAAAACAAGCTTTTTTGAGTTATCTATTTATGGGATTATTTACATATAGACCACCTATTTCTTCTATATTTACATATCCAACACCCAAACATTGATCTTTACATACGTGCCACCCTGTTCTTATGTACTTAGCCCCTAAGCTTTATCGCTTATGTTATAAATTGGATACTATTCTTATTTCCCTCGATTAAATTGCTACAGGCTATTTGGCACAAGGTTTACCCATTTTATAAAATATTTCTCTCAAAAGATACGTGTATATTTATATTTTCATTTGAGAATCATGTAACTTGACTCTCCTAATATTCCTGGGTTTGCTTCCAGCTATTGGAATTATTTTCTTATTGCTGGATTCTTTACTAGTTTGCCTTGAGAATTAATACAGGCAAGTTGTTATTTGGAGTTCATGGTTCATTCGATTATTAGATTCTTGCTTGGGCATTGGTCTTAATAGCTGGATAACACTTCATTTTGCTGAAGTTGGAGTCTGTTTCTTTCAGAAGCCGAATTTTGACTTTAGTTGCTGAATTTATTCTGCTTCTAATGGCTGATTTAGCTGCTAGGCTTTGAGCTTACTGTTTTGAAAAATAAAAATACCATTTTCGGGAGGGTTAAACTATTGTTTCTTTTTGGGGAAAGCATGAAATTGTAGCAGCTTGGGTTCTTTCGAATTGTTTTTCGTGGCTACTTTCGAATTGTTTTTTGGCACTTATTTAGGATGTAGTTTAGCCTTGTGTTAGAAAGTTTTTATTGGCATTTTACCACTTGTGTTGGCTCGGTCCCTTCATAATTTTAGTTTGCTTAAAGTATAATTCGGGAAAGGATAATTTTTGGGATGGTTCATTTGTTGAATCATAGGAAATGATACCTTAGTTGATCCGTGGATTGTTGTGCTTAAGTTTAGGGGTCTTCCCCGCAACTTTATTTTATGTTTCTCCTTTTTTTGCCCTTACTTGAGTGTCATGAGAATGGGTTCCTTTTTGCCCTTACTTGAGTGTCATGAGAATGGGTTCCGCACTACATAGGGGTCTAGGTCACTCCATGAGAGCAGCGACACGTTTAGGTTCTTTCTTTAGGACGAGTGAGGATTGTCGGGAGTCTGGGGTGATTGACTTGAGTTGATTGATTTTGAGAACCAATTCACCTCGTTTTACAATTCTATGTTAGGTGAATTGTTTTCTCGTCTCTCCTTTCATTGATCCCTCGTCCCTTGATTTTCTCCTCGCTTCTTGGCTCAATGTCCGCACCTACAGGGGACGTGTAGGTGTGCACATATAGCCCCTTTAGGCTATATGTGGGGCCATCAAGCAAGGTTGTAAGTAGGGTGGTTGAGGTTATGACGATGATAATAATACTTATGCGTGCTTAAAAAGAGAGGTAATTAGAATAGTATCCCCTTGCCAGTGCGTAAAATATCCATTGGAGTCGAGGCTTGGGACCGAAGATACTATTCACCAATTCTTGGTGAGATTGTTGCCACCAATACCCTTAAGTTGTTAGTAGTTCTAGTTCTATTAGGGTGGTTAGCCTGTGGACTGTACTACTTTATAAAAATAAAATATTTTGAAACAAAATTCGCATCTACAATAAAATTACTTTTCACATATAAATTTATATGCATGCAAACTAAAACGAATGAAAATTATTAAAGGTTCACGGCTAATTATTCGAGTCGAGCTTAGGACTGCCCTCTGTAGGGTGTCGGTCCGGTAGCTCTTGTCCAAGACTGGGATGCACACAATCCAGCTCTGAGTCCTTCCCGCCACCACGCTTACGGTTCTTTTCAGGTGCCCCATGGCTTTCTTACGGTTCCCCGTGAGTTTAGCGGGACATCTATGATTTTCTTCTTTTAGTATTTTTTTGGTTTTCACTACGACTGGTTCGTGATTTTCTTCGAGGTTTTCTAAGGAAGTTCTTTGCTTTCTTTCTCGATTTTCTTTGATTTCTTTTGTCTTTCTTTTGTGTTTTCTTTTTCGTTCCCTTGCCTTTCTTTTGGATTTATTCTCGAATTTCACTCTTTGCTTTTTCTGTACATACGGCAGCGCACTTAATCAGGTTTTTCTTACTACGTTCACTCTTGTTTTGTTTTGGTGTTGACGCCTTCTCTGCAGGAAACAATAAAATGAAAGTAATAAACATGTAACAATACACCGCGGGTAATCAGCGCCTACGGTACACTTGTAGCACTGTTACTTCTTTTATTTACTGCGTTACATGCTCTACTTTTTCAGCATATATACCTGCTAGCGTAGCATGTTTTACTTTCTTTAGTACCTGTTTCTATTAGTATATCATGTTTTACTTCTTGTAGCATATACTCTTATTTAGGGTAGCATGTTTACTGCCTAGCGTAGCATGTTTTACTTTCCTTAGTACGTGCCTCCTGTTATTTACTATAGCATGTTCCTGCTTATTTGTTTTCCTGCTTCCTTTTACTCATTGTTCACAGCCTGTAGCACACACTCACGTTTGCAATAAAACGATAATCAAAAGGAAAATAATCATAATGAAATAAAACACCAACATAACAATTTGCATGTCCACTTTTAATAATTTAAACTTTAAACCTCAAATTGCAACTTTGTTACGACGTGGAGCACGGAGCACGACTTCGAGGGCAGCACGACCATCGTCAACAGCAAAACTTTCGACTACATCAACAAAACCATTCTTTAGTTTAAATAACAAGCCATAGGACTTCGAGGTTGTCCGCCTAGTGCGACATAAATCCTCACCTGTTCTTCTAGGCCTTTGCACAGCCTTGTGCAATATAAGCACTAACTCACTTAGGATTCCGAGGTCGTCGTCCGATACGGTTTAAATCCTCCTATTTTTCAGGTTATTTGCATAACTAGGTGATTATGTAAATGTAATTCCTATGATTAATTGGCAGAATTGAAACTTAAATAAATTCATTTTCAAAATTCAAATCCCAACATTAGGATAGCCTGGGAAGTCACCGAAGTTCATTTCGGGTCTGTGACATCCCCTACTTCTCTTCTTTTGGACTCCTAAAATAAACTGTTCCAAATTTGAGCTATTTCCTATTGAAATTTCCAAAATTCAATTCATTTGAAACCTCAAACTTTGAAATTCTTGAGAGCAAAATCACTGATCTTTATCGAGAGTTTTCTTAAGTGATTCTTGTCACTTATGATGTAATTAACTATAGGGGCTTGCCCTTATAGGGAACTTTAAGAACCCATGTAATATAAACCCTGCTTAATTCATTTATATTATGCAGGGGAACTTGTCGGCTTATAAAATTGGTTCACAAACCAAACGAATATCACAAATCTTCTAGTTTATTTAATCGAGCCTTATCATCAAGCAGTGTGTCTATTCTTCGAGATAGATATACGGTTTGTGATGTGGTGCTCGTTTATATAAACTATTTGGGATGTGAGATAGGTTTGATTTCATATTTTAAAATTTTCAAACTTAAAATTATTTTCAAAAATTAAATGTTACTTTTCAAACTATATATATATATATATATATATATATATATATATAGGGTGGAATATATATATAATGAACAAGCTAACCCTAAACCCTAAGCATGGTCAGTTTTGTCATTTGGGTTCATCCGAACAAGCTCGACGACGATCGACCAATTTGAGCCAATTTCGTGTGTGACGCGGAGAATGATATACGTCGGCACTATCGGAGTCGTCCGATGTTCAAAATGTCGATTGGCCTTCACCCAAGAGAAAGTCAGAGTCTAATATAATTCCCAACGTCGATCATCAGGGTCTTCTAGATTCATTATTTGTTCATCTGGCAAGTCGTCATTGAGAGGCGATTCTGCCGGCAAAGGGTGTGCTGCGAGGAAGTCTGCTAGGGCTTGTCCCTTTACGGCACGAAGAGGCACGAAAGTTATATCAAATTGCAATAATATCATCGACCATCTGGCAAGTCTGCCGGAAAGCGTTGGGCGGGTCATCAAGTATTGCAACGGATTAAACTTCGAGATTAGGTTGACCTTATGAGAAAGCATGTAAAGCCTGAGCTTTTGAGCAGCGAAGATCAGGGCCAAACAATGCTTTTCAATTGCGGGATACCTTATTTCCGTCGGCGATGAACGACGACTTAAGTAATAAAGAGCATTTTCTTTACCCTCATCATTGACACAGGCTAACGGGGCTCAGAGAGAGTCGTCTAAAGCCGCGGTATAAAGTATTAGCGGTCTACACGAGGTCAGGGCTGCTAAAACGGGAGGTGTCATTAAGTATTGTTTAATGTCCTCGAAGGCCTTCCGGCATTTCTCTTCCCAAATAAATTTGGCGTCCTTTTTAACTAGTGCGAGAAGGGCGACACCTACTGACGGAGTTCGAGATAAAGCGTCGAAGATATGCCGACTTCCCTTGAAAAGATCGTAGTTGTTTTAAGGTTTTGGGAGGCGGCATTTCTAAGATAGCTTTTATCTTTTCCGGGTCGATTTCAATCCCACGATGTCGGACAACGAATCCTAAGAATTTCCGGAGGTGACGCCGAAGGCGCATTTTAAGGGATTCATCTTAAGGTTAAATTGTCTTAATCGTTCGAAAACAATTCTCAAATCATACAGGTGGTTTTCTTTTATTTTGCTTTTGATGACCACATCGTCCACGTAGCATTCGACTTGATTATGGATGAGATCATCAAAAATCCTTGTCATTGCTCTTTGGTAGGTTGCTCCTGCGTTCTTCAGTCCGAATGGCATCACTGTGTAGCAATATACTCCGATCGGCGTTCTGAATGCTGTAAGCTTTTCATCTTATGGAGCCATTTTTATCCAGTTTGTATCCGAAGATCCATCCATGAACGAGAATATTTCATGTGTTGAAGCAATGTCGATCATTAATTGCGGGATCGGTAGAGGGAATTCATCTTTCGGGCATGCCTTGTTTAAATCTCCGAAATCCACACAAATTCGATCCGACCATTCTTCTTCCCGATCGGTACCACGTTGGCTAACCAAGTCGGGTATTGTTCTTCACGGACAAATTTAGCGTCTATTAGCTTTTTAACTTCAGTCATGACTTGTTGTTCTATTTCTAGACGCATTCTTCACGGGACCTTGTCCGACTGGAACGAAGCGGGGATCCACCTCTAGCTTATGGATCGCGACCTCCGGAGCTAAACACGGCATCTCATCGTAGCTCCAAGCAAAACAGTCTTTGAATTCCATTAATAACTTGATTATTTCTTTGGAGTCTTCTTTATTGAGTAAGGAGCTAACAAAGGTAGGTCTAGAGTTATTCGTTAGTACCTAAGTTAACTTCCGTTAACTCATCTATCGTAGATTTGATTTCTTCTTCAAATTCGGTGGAGCGTCTCCAATTTGTAAATCTTCGAGTTCGTCCGTAGTTTCCATGCGGTTTTCATTAGATTCGCAAGTGACAACCAAGCAAAATTCGGTATCATCAGTCGATCCTACGTGCCGAATCCGAGACCATGCTTTGAGTTGGGTGGACGACCGGAGTTATTCCATAAATTTTCGAAACGTTGTGATTGACCTTTTTTCCATTGTCGAGGTAAGAAACCACGGCTGAATTAAATTTTGAACACGGGGAGAGTACCACTCGAAAGGCAATTCCATTAATTCGATGAAGTAGCATCTTGAAGTTGTACATTATTTTCGGTTTTGGAGGAAGGAGCACCACGGTAGAATTTGATGGGCTTTGCACCACCGCTACGTACCTCTTTGACCTCCATACTCTCGATCTTATTAGAATGGATCGGGGTCAGGGTCATAGTATGTACATAGTGGTTAATCTTCTCGTACATCGATTTGTATTCTTTATTCTTCTCATCTTCGAGGGAGATTCTGAATTGCGGCTTCTTCTGACTTATTATCGCTGCTTCTTGTTTGATTTCTTTTTCTTCTTCAGAACTATCTTCCCAATCAACATTAATGGTTGGTTTCCTCTGTCCAATCGTCCTAACGTCTCTACCACGACCTCGTCCCCGGCCTCGACCTCGGATGCGAGTTGTGGAGAAACCTTCACCATCTCGCCGTAAGGGAGTGGTGAGTGATCGTTGGACTAGAACTTCGGGTTCTTCGTTGTCCCGAACTTTCTTTGCTTCGTTTGTTATAGTATCTACGGAGAAAATCGTTTTCTTCGGTGGTGCATAATAAGCTGCATCCTCGTGGATTCCAATTTCATGTGCGGAGAATGGTTGTAAGTCACCTTTGATGCACTGTTCTCCTCCATCGTAGTATTTAATGCATTGATGTAGAGATGATGGTACCATCCTGTTTTCATGTATCCATGGTCGGCCCAGTAGAGCGTTGAACGACGTTTCTGAATCGATTATGTGAAATTTCGCGGTTGTCTTTGCTAAGTCACCGGTCTTCATTAGCAGGTGTTGCGAGCCGAGGGCTCTTTCTCCTTTACGGTTGAATCCTCTTAATAACATTTTGTCCGCCTCGAGCTCGCGAGCATCGATTTCCAAGTATCTTAGCGTTCGCGAGATTCATTATATTGATTGATGCTCCTGGATCCACCAATACTGCGGAGAGTGTAAATTTTCCGATTATAAGCGAAATGTATAATGGTCGGTTGTGGTCTGCTTGTTCCAAGTAGTAGGTCATCGTCCGTAAAGGTAACACCTCGTTGTTCCTTTAACGAGCGAAACCTCATCTAGGATTCTCCAGGCCATTTGAGTTAAGCAAATTTCTGGATCAAGTAAGGCCTTGATCAGAGCTTCCCTCATCTCCTTTGATAAGATGAGAGCGTCATAAATGCTTAGTTTGGCTGGTAGTTTCCTAAGATGGGCTAGCACGTTGTAGTCCACTTTGTTTTCATGTGTCTCTGCTTCTTCTCGAATGGGTATTTCTTCTGCTGGGGTTGGTTCTTCCACGAACAACCACACGCTTCCCTTTGTCTTTTGGACCCATTCTCGGAGGTAGAACTTTTCCACTTCTTAAGTTGACTTCGTAATTTCCTGCGAATCTATTGTTGAGCTTGCGGTGTCTCTTCTTGAATCGGAATGACGGAGCTCTTCGGGTTAACTTCGCAGTACGAAGGTTCTAACTCTATCGTGACTGGAGCTCCTCGAAACTCGCAGATAGATTCGTTGCTTGTTGAACTCTCGTAGCCTCCTTGATGGATGTCTTCTTTGTTATTTTGCTCGTCGAGATCGTGTATGATTTGAGAATTGTCGTTTATATCGAAATCGATACCCGGATTATCGTCAGTTACGTAATCGTTAGACACAGTCAAAACGTAGCCAACGCCATCACCCTTATCATTATATGATCCCACCGAAGTGAGCAGATAATCATACGAGTCGGGGGTTCGAGGGATTTTTCCCCCGAATCGGAAACAACTATCCTAGGATAAGCGGCCCCTAGTCCAGCCTTAGGTGCCTCGGTCTTCTCTTCTTCGTCAATTTTCTTCTTCTCTTCGATCGTCTCCTGTTGAGGTGGTTCTTCTATCGCAAGTGATAGTACGGCTTAACGGGTTTCGAACTACGGATTGAAGCTCGCACCGAGGCGGTTCGGATGCTGTCTAAAATTTTCTTCGAAGACCTTGTCCAGGCAGTAGTCCATCCATCGTCAGTCGTATAGGGATCTATCGGAATGATAGGATCAGTCGAGACAACATTGACGGAACCTCCTTTCTGGGGTTCCTTCATGTACTCCTTCGGGATCGTTATATTCCCTTTACGCGAGTTGTCATTGAGCCAACTTTTAAAGGTAATGCAATCTTCTATTTTGTGTCGAAGCATGCGAGTGGTAAGGGCAAAAGTTGGGATCACCTTTCTTGTTGACTTCCTCCGGTCTTTTAGGCTGCAGCGGTTGGAAATGCGGAGTCTTCATCGGACTACGGAACATTTTCGGCACTTGCTTCATTCTTGAACGGATATTCTCTACTCAAAGCTCTCTTAATGTACGTTGCGGACGAGGCGGTTGTTCATATTGCGGAGATGAGTGATAGTTTGGGCCGGGGTTGCTTGGTAATTCTGTTGTGGTTCTTGCGGCCGTTACGGTGGTATTTGCATCGGTTGCTTGCCTTTGTCAACTGCTGCAACGATCCCGGATTTCTTTTCAAAAGTCTTTACAGGCTTTTGTTTATCTATTTTATCGGTGAAACTTAATTGCTTTGCCTCCTCTTGCAAGCTTCCGGCCTTGCTTAACAATTTCTCGAAAGTCTTAATAGTGAATCCCTTGAGGAGAAGTGCTATCGGGCCGTGAATGCTTTTTAGTAAAATGCCGACTGCGTGCTGTTCTTGTAACTGTGGCTCACACTTCATACTTAAGTTCCTCCATCGAAGTATGTAATCCACCAAAGTTTCATTCGGCTTTTGTTTTTCTACCACTAAATCACCTATAGTGATGTGGTGCTGAAGCTCCGGCAAATCGCTTGATGAAGAGGTTTTCTAGCTCCGAGAACGTCTTCACCGAACCATTTGGTAATTACGCATACCGGTCGAAGGCGATTCTCGACGGACTGACGACGAGCTGTCGGAAGAGTAATGCATCGCTCCCGCCGGCATTGCGACAAGCGGCATGAAAGTGTGCCACATCTTGTCGGGGTTCCCGGTTCGTCGAAGGTCTTGAACGAGAGGTGGTACGAAGCCTTTCGGGTATTGGACGGCGTCGAATTCTTCGGGGTAAGGTCTGCCCGTCCGAATGGATGTCCCGCTCTTTGATTGTGCTAAGGCTTCTCGCACTGCTGTTGTTCACGCAAGTTCTTGATATCCTTTTCGGGAATCATACTTTGTGTTGTATCCTTTTTCGTTGATCATCCCGATTGACGGACGTAATCTCCTTTCCTCCGTCTACTGATGTGAATAACCTCGCGGGGTGTTTCTCATGTGGTTGTACTTGACTGCGGAGAGTGGCCGGAGCTACGGCCATCTCTTCCATCCTTTTTGCCATTTGAGCGATCGTATCATCTTTCTCTTGAAGCTGCCTCCTCATTGGTTCACGGCTCCTCTCTTCTGCGGGTCTGCGGGAGCACCTTGCGAAGGCGATGAAGCTCGTGTCTCGACCATGTTGATTTACGCGTATTCGTCGTCCATAAATTCCGATGAATCAATCTCATCTCCGAACTTTTCTTCTCTTTCTTTTGCCGAGCGTCGGATATCGGTTCTCAGCTTTTCCATGGCATCTTCTAGCGGGGCTTTACGTAGTGTCTTCGTGGTTGTCTTGCGATAAGCTGTAGGGTCCCTTTCTCGCGAGTCCCCTTCATCGCGGTAGCACTTTCTTCGGATTCGAGTCTCTCGGCGAGACTTTCTTTCTCGAGTTGCTTGTTTCGATCTCAGTTGCCCGGTAGTGGGACGCCATACCATCCTTCCGGCGATAGAAGGTCCAGGACCGGATGGTGCCGTCGACCGAATGCTTTGGAAGGTGGTATCCTCCCTAGTCTGTAATCTCGAGACGACAACGGGCGGACTAGCCTTCATTCTTTTACTTGGCTTTTCCGTCATGATGGCGGGTTCTACTCGGGGGTCCAAGACGGGATTTGAGCGGCACCCGCCACTATCCTTCGTAGAATTTCGACACGGGGCGGTTTTCCTTCTTTGTTAACTTTTCTACCAAAGTTTGCGGTCGAACAAACGGCGTAGTTCTAGTTCTTTTCTTGCGGTATCGTTGTAATATGCGGGTCTGTGGTAATGTGGCGGCAATCTTGCGAATATTTTCTTCATCTTCCGCGGCGGAGAGGGGATGAAACACGCTTCCTCCCAACGGTGGTATGTATTCGGGCGGCGGTGTATATTCGGCGATTCGGAATTTCCTGCAGGAAAGCAATTTCGGCGGCTACGGCTTCTTTAGCGATCCTTCTACTTGTTTCTTCTTTGGGTCCTTGTTAATGACGGAATCTTTGAGCTGGACCCGATCTCGAAAACGAAGGTCTTACGGAAGATGCTGTACCCTCCACGGTAACGGGTCCATCATAGTCTGGATTTCTTTCCCTTTAATTTGGCAAAAGTCGGGGTAGGTGCGAAACGACTAGACCAGGTGGGGGTAGAAAGAACGGTCCTCTGCGAGCGACGAGTATTCCTCTTAGTCGGGATCCTTTGCGGAGGAGGGAATTCTTGGGTTGACCTGAGTTGAACTCGAGCGACGGTTCTTCGGCTTCGGATACCTTGTTCATCGGTGCGAAGAGGGAGACGTTGGTGACCTTGACGTTCGTGTTTTCGAATCCTTGTCCGAATCGGATGATTCCGATTGTCGGGCGACTCATCCTTATAGACGGCGAGGTCCGGTCCATTGGTGAAGGAGAAAATCGGTTTCGGGGCTTCCATTTCTGCGGGGTAGATTACGGTTGTCGGTCCGAAGTTATGCTTCTTTTCTTTAGGACGAAAAGAAAGGAATTGAAAAGAGTCCGAACTCATTCTTGTTCATGTATTTATAAAAAGGAATCACTTATTAAAGGGTTTGTTTATTTAGAACGGAGTGTTCGAAAGGTGTAGAGAAGGTAAGGAATCGGAATCGGAGTTGGAAAGGAAAAGAGAGTCTTAGCGAGACTTCTCGACTCGAAGGATCATTCTTAAACTAACACTGTTGGGGGTCCGCCCCACCTCGAAATGAGGTAAATGGATCTCGGAACCTCTGCTGTTTAGAGGTGTCTAAACGGTGGCTCCTAAATCCGAGAGAATATTGGTTATACTTGTTCGAGTAGAAATGAACATAGTATCCCAACGGAAAGAAGGGTAGTTTGATCCATAAGGGACACGGATACACTACCGATTTTTGAAAGCAGAATTGTTTGATTATAATGGAGAGAGGAATTGTCCCCAGCGGAGTCGCCAGAAGTTGTCGGCATATTTTTAGGTTGTGTGATATTTTTTTAAAAGGGGTCGCCTAACAGAAGTTGTCGGCGAATTTTAGATTTAAATATAGATATAATTTAAAAAGTAGTATTTGATTTTAAAAATAATTTTAAATTTGAAGATTTTAAGATATGAAATCGAGCTGATCTCACATCTCAGAATAGTTTATATAAACGAGCACCGCACGCATGAACCGTGTATCTATCACTAAGGATGGACACATTGCTTGATGGTGGGGCTCGATTAAATAAACTAGAAGATTTGTGACATCCGTTTGGTACGCGAACCAATTTTATAAGCCGACAAATTCCCTGCTAATATGAAAACATTAAACGGGGTTTATATTACCCAGGTTCTTTAAAATTCCACATAAGGGCAAGCCCTATAGTTAATTACATCTTAAGTGACGGGAATCACCTAAGAAAACTCTCGATAATAATCAATAATTCTGCATCTCAAGAATTTGAAAGTTTAAGTTTTCGAAGAATTGAATTTTTGAATCTCGATAGGGAATGGACCAAGTTTGGAACATTTTATTTTGGGAATTGAAAAGGAAGAAAAGTAGGAGAAATTACGGATCCGAAGTGAACTTCGATAATTTCACGACTACCCTATTGTTTGGCTTGGATTTAGGAAAATCCTAATATTTATTTAATGTTTTAATCTTGCCGATTTTAGTTAATTAGGGCTTATATTTATATGATAGAATCATACAAATAACATTTAGAAGATATGAGGGTTTATGTCGTATCGGACGGCTACCTCGGAATCCTAAGACCGGTTAGGGCTTAATTTGCAATGCAAATGCACAACGAAGAGTTGAGGATTTATGTTGCACTAGGCGAACTACCTCGAAGTCCTATGGCTTTGTTGTTTAACTCTAGGAAAGTTTTGTTGATGTAGGTTCGAGTTTCTTGCGACGACGATGGCCATGCTGCCCACCATGCTCCGAGCTCCTTGTTGTTGTAGAGGTTTAGTTGTAGAAGTCATAAATCAGGAGATGAGAGAAGTGTTTGGTTTAGAGAAGTCTTAATTTCCAAGTGTTCTTTATGTTTTAATTAAAACAGATCTTAAAGTTGATTAAACGAGACCGATTAAGATCCCGCGGTTACGTCATCCCGACACCGTTATTTTCATCGAATTCACTTAGTCCGGATGAATTTGCTAAACTCAACTAAATGAGTTCCGCACTTTCATTTAGACCGTGGGAAATCCCGTTAGCAACACGTGGGTTACATCATCCGAGGTATTCCGATCATTCAATGAGACGTTTTAATTTAATTGTAATTGTAGTTTTGTGTTACGTTTTGTGATTAAATTTTGAGTTGTCTTATATTTTGAAATGTTGTGGAGGTGAATTTTATCTTGTAGTGTCTTTTATTTTAGTTTTGGGTTTCAGTTTTGGTTTTACGTCCTAAAGGTGTAGGTTTTCATGCAACTGTTGTTTATCGTACGAAAAGTAAATGTGATGCGATTAAATAAGTTGCGAAAGTAAATTGCAACAAAATAAAAGCGTACTTGGAGGAGTCTTCCCGTCATCCCAAGCTGCACTTAAAACACGGTTAGAATATTTAAGCAAGTTCCTAGGTAAAGCTAAGGGAAAGGTTTTGGTTTTCTACGAAGTTCATAATCCTATAGCTAGTCATTTCTATGACGTCCAGGTTCTTTGTGTTTTTGGTTTGAAGACGATTTTCTTCGTGAAAGAACGATTAAGTTCGATTGTTCTTATAAACATCCTATCATATTGAGGAAGTGCTTAGGAAAGATCCCAAACATCTTTTCAATATTTCTAGGATTGTTTTAAGTCAAGAGAATTTAATTATGTAAATAAATCGATCGTCCGAGGTTTTCGAATTTTATTAACTTGCTCGATGAGCTAGGACATTTGAATATCCTATAAGTGAAGTAACATTTCACTTGATATTCCATTTAGGAGTTATAATAGTAAACGCTCCTAAGGGCAAAATAGTATTTAATGGTTTGTGATTCAAATTTAAGTTCAAATTAATGATTTAAGTTTGGAATAGTGTTGAAGTTATTTTAGATTTATTTCTTACATGTCTTAAGTGAGGTTATTTAATTCAACTTAATTTAATTTAATTTAATTTAATTTAATTTAATTTAGTTTGATTTGATTTAATTTAATTCAATTTAATTTAATTTGATTTAATTTTTAATTTAATTTAATTTAATTTGATTTAATTTAATTTGGTTTGATTTGATTTAATTTAATTTAATTTAATTTATTTAATTTATTTAATTTAATTTAATTTATTTTAATTTATTTTATTTAATTTATTTAATTTATTTTAATTTGTTTATTTAATTTAATTTAATTTATTTTGATTTAACTTTTAATCTTAATTTAATTTAATTTAATTTTAATTGAAATTTTTGAAAGAGTTTAATGATTTAATTTTAATTTAATGATTAAGTCTTTTAATATTTTAAATTTGAGTTATCATTTTAATTAAGAGTTGAATATTAATGAGATGATTAATTTAGGGATTTTTAAATTAAAGAATAAATCTCTTCCTAATAATATCCCTATTTTAATAATTCCAATTTTATTATTCTTCCAAATTTAATCGATTATTTAATTAAGGTTTAATCATTTTTAAATTGCTTCAATGGGTTTCTACCCTTTAATTATTTAAATTTCAATCACCCAAATCAGATTAGGATCAAATCTTTTACTTGTTAATTTTTTTATTAAACCTAAAGTTTTAATTAAGGGTTAAAATTTTAATTACCATTTTGCCCTTTAAGCTTAATAATTTTATAACTCACTAAATTGAACTCAAATGAACTTGAAATTTTTATGTGACTTCACTCATATATCAATAAAGACATGAGAGGAGAAAATGTGATTTTTCTGTATTTAATTTATTTATATAATTATTTTTAGTAAAAAATGGAGATTTTCAAGGAAAATTTGATAACATGACCAAGGGAAAGTTTCTGTCCTTAAGAAAATTAGGGGACATTCCTAATGACCAGAGGACCACTTGGACCAAATTTTGTAATTTTTTGAATTATATTTTATTTATTAGAATTATTTTAAGTTCTGGAGTATTAATTAATTTAAAAATAGAATATAAGTTAAAAAATGAATTTTATAATTTTTAAAATTCTCTCTGATATCAAGGATTCCAGAGAACCAAACTTTACAATTTTCTGATTTTTCTCTGATTTATTACAATTATTTTAGTGAAAATGCTAGAAAATACATTTTTTTAATTTTAAAATTACCCTAGAGCTTTAAAATTTAATATCTCACTAAATAGACCTAGGAAAAATATGGGACTTGTTCCCAAGTGATTAAAATTCAAAATGTGACATTTTGGTGAATTTTATTATTTTTGTGATTTTTATTATTTTTTAATTATTAAAAATATTAAAATAATATTAAAAGTCAACTTTTTAGAAAATTGAAATTTTAATTTTCCTAAACTCCCCTGATATCAGAGAGACTCCAAAACCAATTTGGTGAATTTTTGAAAGATATTTTGACGAGTTATGAATTTTTAAAGTTTAAAATGACTAAGTGGGCTTAATTACCCCAATTAGTGGGGCTAACCAAATCCAATTGACCTCAAATTTTTATGGTGGGTTCCTCTGATCCTAAAGGTCAGTGGAGAATTGATTTCAAGTCAATTTGATCTATGGTTAACTCTAATTAATTAGAGATCTATTTTGGGTATTTAAGCCGATTAGGGTTAATCCGAGTGAATTTACCCAAATACTATTTTTCCTAGGGTTCTCTGGTCATATGGAACATCACCAAATTTTCCTAGAATTTATTTCACAACATGCTAATTTTTGAAATTAAAATACTTAAAACAGACAACATGCATTTGAAAAATCAATAACTTTTCACGAGAGATGGCCTCGACCTTGGAAAATTCAGGGAATGTTCCTAAGTTCGGAGGCTTCAAAAGCTCCTATAGTCTCATGCCATGGTGAATTGTATGAATGCATGGAGAATTGAAACAATGCAGGGAGTAAATAATTAATTAAAAATAAGATACTGGACAAAATTAATTAATTTCTTTTCCACATTATTCTCCTCTGTTCACTGAGCAAGAGGGTATTTTTATTTTATTTTTATGATTTTCCTACACAAAGTTATGAATTTTTGAAGTTTAGGGAATTAAATAAATAGGAAAATACCCTATTTTTCTATTTATCCACGCGGCGCCGGCGAAACATCGGCGACTCCGAAGGGCCGCGTGGCGCGCTCCTATTCGACGCCGCCGCTTGAGTCGGCGCTCCGGGACCCGCTGTATCGCTCCGTCTTCGATCCGACGCGATCCTGGCCGTCCGTCCGCGCGTGTATTAAATGGACGGCATCCGTTCATCGTCCCCAAGTGTCCTCGCACGAGAGCCGTCCACACTAAATCCTTAATATCTCACTCGATACTCAATGGATTTTCATGTTCTTATGCTTCTATGGATTCGTCTTGAAGAGACGAACACATCTATACGGTTATCATGCATTGAAATTAAAGCATTTGAAATGGAGAATCTCCGAAGCTCGGGATGAAGAATTAACTCATACCTTAGCTGCGAGAGGTGAAGCCTCGATCGAAGATGCTTGGCACGTTCGTTGGAGATGCAGGAGGCTAGGGATGAAGCACTGGGATGTGGTGAATTGCTCAGGTGCGATTTCCACCAAAGCCGATCACAACCTTTGGAGTCCGGAACAAGCTGGGTGGCTCGGAGATGGGGCTTTGCCGGTGGACACCTTCCCTTGGTCCGGTGAAGGTGTAGAACCAATCAATTTGGGGATTGGTCCACTGTGGAGAAGTGTCCCTGGTTTTGGGTGGAATTTCAACTCTGAAATTGAGCTCACAGAGAAGAAATGGCAGGGGGATCTCACTGGGGATCAAGTGCTCTGTGTGTGGGGAGGAGTCTGGAACAATTTTGGCAGAGTTTCAGTAAGGTCTGGTTCAGCACCTCTCATGGCCGAGAAGGTGAGGGGTTTAAATAGGAGAGGCTGGAGGGCCTCCCAGGGGAAGTTAGGGCTTGGGATCAACTGCTCTGGTGAGGAGAAGAACGGTCATGGTGACCACTGTAGGCATGGGGCGGCTCGGCAAGGGAGAATTCCAAAGTTTGGCTCCTCCCAAGGTTTCGGCCATGGTGTTTTCCGGCGGCACGGTGGCTGGCCGGCCGAGCACCGGTCACCATCTTGTTCGGGTGGGTCGGGGCTTGATGTTTGTGAAGGCAATTGGTGGCTGCCATGTGTAAAGGGTTTGAATCAAAGTGGAATGGGGTAAGAGTGTATTTTGGCTCAAATTGGTCAAATGCATGGATTGGGCTAGGTGCACCTTCCCATGGCTAGTTTGGGCTGAGGATAAAGTGGTTTAGGTCAGCTTAATCAGTGGGGAATGGTCACCATCCAAGTACGATTAAGCATAAGCATGGTTAAGGGAATCATGGGAGTGGTTAATCACCTTTAGGAATTAAGGAAAGAGTCTCCTCCTTTTGCCCAAAATGGCATGGTGACATGTAAAGAGGCTCTCATGGCTTGCATATGGCTTGTGCATGGCTCCATGGCTCCATTTGGCTTGGGAAAAGTCGAGTCGATTTCATGGAAATGGATTTAAGAAAAATTTTGATATTTTGATGTGAACTTGTATGGGGCTTGATTTGGAATTATTTGATGATGGAATTATAACTTAGGGGATGGCTTTGATTAAATGGATGGCAAATGGAAATGTCATGTGGGCTTTAGGGCCAATTTTGGGCTTTTGTATTTGGTGGAAATGGGCTTTTAGGAAGGTTTAGGAAAGTGGGATTTTGGATTTTAAAATGGATTTTAGGATGGGCATTTGGGTAAAGATTTTGTGAAAGGCCTTGTCAAATAAATGTCATAATTGGTTTATGGATGTTCTATGAAGGGCTTGGAGTCACTTTGGTGTGATTTAGAGTTGAGTGGGTTTGAATTTGGGTTCATTTGGTAAGTGGGCCAATGTAGGTCAAATTGGGCTAACTTGGGCCAATGTTGGGCTAGGGTTGAAATTGATGTAAAATTAATGTTGGGAAACGTTTATGGGACTGTTTCAAAGAGGTTTTGGCTTTGGTTAGGTTTTGATTTTGGGATTTGGGCTCATTTGGGTTAGGTTTGGGTTTGGGTCAAAAACGGGCCTTTTAGCTTTGGGTTGAATTTGAGTGGGGTTTGGGTCTAAATTTTGGGCAAATCATGTTAGTGTTTTGTTTATGGGGGTGTTAAGGAAGGTTTGGAAAAGATTTGGGGTTAATTGGAGTTGAATTGGGTGAGTTTGGGTTAGGTTTGGGTCATAGGTCCAAATTGGGCTTTAAGGCCAAAAGTGAAATTGGATCCTAATGCCAATCAAATTGGGCTTGGATTTGGTCTAGATTGGTGTTAGGGATGTTGAATTGAAGTTTAGAATTGAATTGGACCAGAATTTGAGTCAATTGGGTAGGTTAGGTTTGACATTGGGTTCACTTTGGGTTAAAATGGGTCAAATTGGGGATTTTGATAAAAGTGGGGTAAATTGACAAAATTGGCCCATGGTGTAATTGAACAAAATGAAATTGGGAATATTTGGGATTTTCTGGAATTTTCTGGGAATTTTCTGAATTTTTGGATTTTTTGGCTAAGAGGGGTATTTTGGGTATTTGGAGGGTATTGGGGGTATTTTGGAATTTTTGGTATTTTTGGGTATGGATGATCAATTTAAGTGATGTGGAAATGTTTGGGATTGATTTTGGAGAATTTTGGGTAATTTGGAGATTTTGGAGAAATTCGGGTAGTTTCAAAGGCATTTGGTAGGTTAGGCGGGGTGTAGGGTCCCGGTGGTCAAAAATTGAAAATTTGGAAAATTGAAGATTGGGTGGATGTGAGTGGAATACAACCATTTTGGTTGAGCCATGAAGCCATATCAAGCCCACATGAGCCATGAAGGGACTCATTTGAGGTATTCACTATGTTGTTCCTAACCCTCTTGCGAGGGCTTAGGGGTTAAGGACCATCCATGTGAATCACCTACATGAGTCGGGAAGTCAAGTTAGGTATGGGTGTGGTTGTGTTTTTAGGAGGTGTATGGAAGTGTAGTGTGTGTGTAGTGTATGTGTATGTCGGCCCCTCACTGGACCGGGCCGCCAGTGAGCGATCCTAAGGCCGAAGAGTCCTATAGGAACTCATCCTTTAAACTTCCACATTTGATCTCAACCCTCAGGTGATTAGGGGTCTATAGTCGAGTTTGTGGAGTTTGCAGGGAGTTAAGAAGTGGTTTGAATTTCTAAAAGGTGGGTCTCAATTCTAGTCTTCTAAGATAGTCAAAGGAAAAGCCTAAGGCTAGATCCTAAGTACTAAAGAGAAGAAGAAAAGACCTCATCAAAAATGAGGTCAACACCCCTTTATTTACAACTTCAAATGTTAATTGAATTTTCTCTGATATCTTCATATAATCAATTAATGGGTCATAAAACAAGAATGATATTATAGGATGCTTTCGAACAAGCTATTCCACAATATTTATCTCTTCAATGATATCCATTTTTGTAATTAAATGTTCCTCCACTTTGGGTTTTTTTTTTCTTCCGTTCAAAAACCATAAATGGGAAACATTTACGCTTCCTTGTGGGGGCTTGACACGCCTAAAATATATACGCTTTTTGCTATATCATTTTACTCATTTTTTATGGTATTACACTTTAAAGGAAGATATTTTGTATGTTTTTTTTGTTTTAGGTACAAGAAATGGTGATTTGATCAAAAGGAAACAAAAACGGTGCAATTTGGAGCAAAAACGAGCAAGAAATGAAATTCTGCCCTGACACCTTTCGATAAGTCTTTTGATGCTTAATCTCTTTTACACTTCTTGCATATTTTTGAATGAGATTACACTTTAAAGAAAGGTTGTTTTTATGCTTATTTTGTAGGGTTATCTGTTACGAACGCAACACAACTGAAACGGGGCGAATCAGAGCTAAAACGGAGCAAAACGGTGGAGCTGCGCAGCAGTCATCTCGCCGACGGTGACCTCGATCTCGCTGAAGGCGAGATTTTCTAGAAAACACCGAAAAGTGCCTAAAAAGCTCACCGACAGGGAACTCGAACCCGCCGACGGCGCCCGAAAAGTTTTGGACTGACTTTTGGCGGTTTTTGGCCTAAATTCGACGTATTTAGACACTTTTTCGAAGGGGTGCTTATGGAAACTCTTCAAACTTCGTCCATACTCTTTAAAATGGCGAATATATGTTAGAAAAAAAGAGGAATTTTAGAGGAGAAAAGTGGAGAAAAACTTGAGGAATGTTTAGGATTCTTAGATTAAGAGTAGAAATGTAGATTTTTACCCTTTTGGAGAGATTGGAGATGAGATTTTGAGAGAATTTGAAAGGGATTTCGCTAACATTGCATGGATCGCCGGGAGACTTTACGGGAGAGATCTTTGTCTTTCTTTCAAGGGGAAAAAGCTAAGTATTGTTCTTCATTATCTTATAATTTTGTAAACAATTACTTAGTGAATTTGCTTTGGTTAAATGAAGTTTCTGTTGTGTTTTCTTCGTGCTTTGTGATGCATCTCTCTTACTCTTTCTTCTTCTTTAAAAATAATGACATGAGAAGATTATGTCATTATTTTCATTTTACTTTTCTTTTATAATAAGTAGAAATCATGTTTATGATTTTGTGATGCATGATAGAAGTGAATTTAATTATAAATGTGATGGTTTTTACTTGCACTTCATTTATATTGCAATAAGGGTTCATTGTAGTGTTAAAATTCGTTGTAATTGCATCGACCTGGAAGGGCGGTGTAATTCTCAACAAAGTGAAACCACATTCAAATTCCATGGATGGTGAAGTTCATAGGGATTGAATGCAAATAAATAGGGAAATAATATTAATCGGGCGTAAAATTGGAGATTTTAGAATGACAGGCTAAAATCCTCAATTTGGTCCTATCGTTTGGGTGCTGAAGTGTAGATTGTTAGCTCTCAGGCAAGGGGAACGTGGGAGCTCCGAAGTGAGAGCCAGTATCCTCCCAGCCTAGCCGCAGATTCAGTAATAAAGCATAGGATTAGTCAATGTTCTTTATGCCTGGACCAAAGGGTAAAGAATATGATTCCTCCTATTTGGCACATACAATATTTACTGCATCTCAATCCTATACATTATGTATTTCATTACATAAGAATAGTAGTTTTTAATATCTTAAAATTCTCCAAACCAATTCATCAAAAAAGGGTTATATTTAGAATTGTTATTTGCATTTAGATATAGTTACTATCTTACATTTAACACTTGCATTTAGGAATAGTTACTAGATAAAACACAATTTTAATAGACATTCCAAACTAAGGACTATTAGTAGTAGACTAGAATTTGACTAAATACCTCTTACTTCACTTTCTCGTGGGATCGATACTAGGGTTTTTAAAGAAAACTCTATATTACTTGAAACGATACGTATACTTGCGTAGTACCCATAGTGTGTAAAATATTTTCTAATTTTTATATCATTTAAGATTTTGCACACTAGCCGTTATTTATAAATCGTGTCAAGTTTTTTGCCATCTTTTGGAAGTTAATTTACTGCGTAATTGCGGGTCGGGTCAAGACTCCTTTACCAATTTCTTCGGAAATTCTTCATCTAGTTGTTTTATTATTTTTTTCTAATTTGGTGACTTGACACTTTAACTATGTCACTGTATTTTCTAAATAAGTCAAACGAGAATAAAATGAGCATTGAAAGTTCAAAAGGAATTTTTGTTGATCTTTAAGTAGTTCGTGTATTATTTCAAATTCAATTTAAGGGTTAGTATGTGCATATGTATGTCTATGTGTTGGTTGAGAACTGATATGATAAGAAACTATAGGAGCAACCTCAACGAACGTGTGTGAATGTGGTCTGGATTGAGTCTCTCATTGTGGGAAAAGCTTAGCAGGACTTGATGGTTTTTCAAGTTGAGGGCCAAGTAAATGATGTTCACTGTCTTTCAAATCAAGAAAAAAAATCATAAACTTGCAAAGCATTATATACAATTAAGGTCAATCATAGCATCACATGAGCATAATAACACTTTCAGAGAATTAAGAAATAAATAACTCACCTCAACAGAGTTAAGCCTCTTAAAGCTAGTTGAATCTGTAAAGAATTCCACCTCACATTTATTGGAGGACCAATGATGTGTGCTCATAAAGCCAGAGCTATGTGAAACATGATAAAATAATTAACTCCTACGTCTAGAATTAGGAAATGGACTTTCAAGAGTTATGTACATGACGCAAACCGTTAGAAGGAAAACAAAACCATTAATGTATCCCAGTAGCTCTCCGTCCTTATTTTCATGACAAAAACGTTCACTTACTTGGTTAGAAAGCCACATGCTATTGTTTCCACCTCTTCTTTTCTCTCATATTTTTTGAAGGAGTCGCGAGCCTGTCTATTGACCCGACCCACAATTACGCAGTAAATTCACTTCCAAAAGATGGCCAAAAACTTGACCTGATTTATAAATAGCGGCTAGTGTGCAAAATCTTAAATGATATAAAAATTGAAAAATATTTTACACACTGGGGGTAATACGCAAGTATACGTATCGTTTCGAGTAATATAAAGTTCTCTTTAAAAACCCTAGTATCGATCCTATGAGGAAGTGAAGTAAGAGGTCTTTAGTCAAATTCTAGTCTACTACTAATAGTCCTTAGTTTGGAATGCTGATTAAAATTGTGTTTTATCTAGCAACTACTCCTAAATGCAAGTGTTAAATGTAATAGTAACTACAACTAAGTGCAAATAATAATTCTAAAGATAACTTTTTTTTGGATGAATTGGTTTGGAGAATTTTGAGATATTAAAAACTACTATTCTTATGTAATGAAATAGATAATATATATGAATGAGATGCATTAAATATTGTATATGTCAAATAGGAGCAATCATATTCTTTACCCTTTGGTCCAGGTATAAAGTATATTGACTAATCATATGCTTGTTTACTGAATCTGTGGCTAGGCTGAGAGGATATCGGCTCTCACTTCGGAACTCCCACATTTCCCTCGCCTGAGGGCTAACAGCTCCGCTTCAGTATTCAAAAAATAGGACCGATTTGGGGATTTTAGTCTGCCACTCTAAAATTTCCAATTATACGCCCAATAAAACATATTTTTTTATTTATTTGCACTCAACTCCCATGAACTTCACCATCCATGGAATTTGAATGTCGTTCCACTTTGTTGAGAATTACGCCGCCCTTACGGGTCAATGCAATTACAACGAATTTTAACACTACAACGAGCTCTTTTTTAATGTAAATGAAGTGCAAGTAAAAACCATCACATTTATAATTAAATTCACTTCTAACATGCATCACAAAATCCTAAACATGAATTCTACTCATTACAAAAGAAAAGTAAAATGAAAATAATGAAAATAATGACATAATCTTCTCATGTCACTATTTTCAAATAAGAAGAAAGAGTAAAAGAGATGTGTCACAAAGCATGAAGAAAACACAACAGAAACTTTATTAAACCAAAGCAAATCTACTATGTAAGTGTTTACAAAATCATAAGATAATGAAGAAAAATAATTAGATTTTTCTCTTTGAGAGAAAGCTGAAGATCTCTCCCATAAAGTCTCCCTGTGATCCATGCAATGCTAGCGAAATCCCTTACAAATTCTCTCAAAATCTCCTCTCTAATCTCTCCAAAAGGGTAGAAATCTACATTTATACTCTTAATCTAAGAATCCTAAACATTCATCTCTTTTTTTCTCTACTTTCCTCTACACTTTTCTAACCTATATTCGCTTTTTTTAAAGAGTATGGACGAATTCCTAAGAGTTCCCTTAAGCACCCCTTTGAAAAAACGTCCAAATACGTTGAATTTCGGCCCAAACCCGCCAAAAGTCGATCTAGAACCTTCCGGGTGCTGTCGACGGGTTCGAGGCCGCTGTCGGCGAGCTTTTCGGTCATATTTCGACCGTCTCTGGAAAATCTCGCCACCGGCGAGATCGAGGCCGCCGTCGGCGAGCAGACTGCTGCGCAACTCCTCCATTTTGCTCCGTTTAGCTCCGCTTCAGCTCCGTTTCGTCCCAATTCAGTTGTGTTGCGTTCGTAACAGATAACCTTATCGAAATGTGTCAGGGCAGAATTTCATTTCTTGCTCGTTTTTGCTCCAAATTGCACCGTTTTTGCTTCCTTTTTCTCCAATCACCATTTCTTGTACCTAAAACTAAAAAAACATACAAAATACATTCCTTTAAAGTGTAATATCAGAAAAAAAGAGTAAAATCATATAGCAAAAATCGTATATATTTTAAGCGTGTCATCTATTGACGTATACTTCCATTCTCTGAATAAATCTCTCTTTCGGGTAATATAAATGGCCCGGAGAAGAGAGGAACCAGTAGTGACAAATATACGACAAAATTGATAGACAAGAGAAAAAATAAAATGTGGAGAGTCTATGTACAATAAACCTCGCAAGGATAGGCCAAGCGTGTATGCCCAAAAAAAAGGTCGGGCGAAGGCACCTTGGACCAATATCTGCGAAAGAAGACCTACGTAGGTTGCCCATAATCAGAGATTCAGGTGTATGCATGTTATGGGGTCAAGAGTAATCCCAAGGGGACGAGTCACACTTGGTTAATTACATCTTGGAGGATCCCAAGAATACTCTTGATAAAAGGGTTTCACTCGTTTTATCATAAACTTGGAAAAATAGGATATTAAAGGGAGGTTATTCTGTATGGGAACACTCAAATGCTTCAAAGATTTGGTTAAGTGATTGGGAAGAAAGTGAGTCTTTCACATCACGAATGGGTAGCGGCTGATCCACTTAAAAGGTACATATTTTTATGCCTTATTTATGATTCAATTTTTAAGGATATTATGCTTTAATGAAAGGTATTTTTATGTTTTTGGATATAGGTGATGAAAAAAAGAGTTCAAGAAGGAAAAATGAGTAAAAAGGAGCAAAAATAGAGCTAAAAAGCAAAGTTGCCAAAATTATAGGTCTGGCGCCTAGGCGCCAGTTTGATACTGAAGCAGTTAAGATTTTTGACAACTTTGGGTAGTTATTTTGATGGTGTTAAGCGGTTATCAGACCTTCTAGAAGACTGGAAGTTACTCCTGATACATAGAACATGTGATACAATGCATCTGGACACAGAAAAACAGTTTTAATCGCGAAAAGGTGCGACCTAAAGTGAAGGGGTGCGAAGATCTGGTCACGGAGTCCGGCGCCTAGGCGCAAGATCCCGGCGCCTAGGCGCCAGATCCCGGCGCCTATGTGCCACAGTTACTTTCTAGAAGATTCATTGAATTTGGATGAATTTTTAAGAGGTGCATTAAGCAACCCCTGGTCATTTTTAAAGCTCTATAAATATGAGACATTTCTACATAAAAAGGGATCTCTCCCGCGCCGGAAATAGTTTTAGAGAGCCACCAAATATTCTTCTTAAGTATTTAGTGAGTTTATTTTAGTTTATTTTAGTTACTTTGAGTGTTACTACTCAATTCCTTGAGTAGTAAGTGAGAGTTTGTAAGAGTTGGTGTTGTTGAAGTCTTGTACTTTGCATTGGAGTCAGTATAAGTCAAAGGATCACTAGAATGAACATTTCAAATAAGTATTTGTAACTTGGTTCAAAGTTTTATAAATATTTTTTATTCTGTGAATTCAATGTGTTCTGAGTAGTTACTTTTCTTTCTCCTTTCACCATGAAAAGATAATAAAGATAATTTGATTTCGTTGGAGAACTTAAACTTAATTTTAAAAATTATTGTGATGATATTCATACCTGATCTTAATTTACTTTTTAAACTAGCCATTTGAATTGTTAAAATATGTTGAAGAATTCTGAGACCTATCCGGAGATGAGTTCCTAACTAGTAGATATCACATGAATCCTTGGGTAATCGAAGGTCATGTGCGGGTTATTCAAGGTGAAGTGAAAATAAATAAGAAAATATTAGTAGAATTAATTAGTTTTTAGAGTGACAGACTAAATTCTATTAATTTGGTTTATAGAAAGGGAACGAGTCACTAGTATGGCCGACCATAGCAACCCTTGGACATCTAGAAGTGTGAGACTAGATTAACCCATTCTACTAATAATACATCCTAAATCAATCTATAGATTAGCCAATATTCTTTATACTATCGAGCGAAGCTAAAAAATATGAATGTTTCTATTTGGCGCAATACTATAATTTCTAGTTCCCCACAAATGATAGTTTTTCTGAAAAATCTTGGATTAGTTGAAAATGAGAAAGTTGTTTTATTTATACTTGCATCAACCTTTACTTTATTGCTACTTTACTTACATCTAGTATAAATTTCATAAAACTTAAAATCTGATTTTTGAAAAGAAATAAAAATTATAATTACTTTTAATTTGAAAATATAATAATTTCTAAAATTAATCTTCCCTGTGGGATCGATAACCAGGACTCTAATAGACCCTGTATTACTGGATACGATACGTATACTTGCGTAGTACCTCTGGTGTGTAAAATATTTTCTAAAATTATATATTTATTTTTGCATACTACCCTTTGAAATATAAATTAAAGGATAAATTGTAGGCATAGTTACGGGTCGAGGTCATCACAGTTTTTGACGTCGTTGCCGAGGAACTGAAAGACAATTTTTAGATTTTTCAAATTAAAAATATTTTATATACAATTTTATTTCTTTAAAAATACAAAAATATTTACAAAAATAAAAATACCAAAAAGATTTTATTTTCAAATCCTTTTATTTAATTTTTATGCGTTGTTCTGGATCTGAAGAATTATTACCTTTTGATTCTAAATTAGAAAGAACTGTTAAAAGAATTAGAAAAGGAAAACAAATTCATAAATATCAAGAAATGACTAACTTACATAACAATAATGAAAATCCAATAAAAATTAATGAACAAAATGTTTATAAACCATTAAGGGATTATGCAAACCCTACGAATCGATGAACTTCATATTAGTATTTAAATGCCCATTGTAGATGCTAATTTTTTTGAGCTTAAACCTTCTATTATTCAAATGGTTCAATATAACCAATTTGGAGGAACACCAAATGAGGATCCAAACTTACATCTTGCTAGTTTCTTAGAACTTTGTGCTACCTTTAAATTTAATAATGTTTTTGATGATGTTGTTAGACTTATACTCTTTCCGTTTTCCTTAAAAGATAAAGCAAATATGTGGTTGAACTCATTAGCAACTGGCACAAAAATTCATTAGGCAGATATGGTTCTATTAAAACTTAGGCAGATATGACACAAAAATTCATTGTTAAATATTTTCCTCCATCTAAAACTACTAAATTAAGAAATGATATTAATTCATTTATTCAATTTGATGGAGTGACAATTTATGAAACATGAGAAAGATTTAAAGAACTATTAAGAAAATGTCCTCATCATGCTTTACCAGATTGGTTAATTATTCTAACATTTTATAATGGACTTATTGGATCACTTAGATCTATTATAGATGTTGTTGCTGGAGGTTCTTTAATGACTAAGACATTTGAAGAAGCTTATTCCTTAATTGAAAAAATGACTAACAATAACTTTCAACGACCTTCTGAAAGGGTTAATCCTAAAAGAGTGGCAAGTATTCAAGATAATGAAGTCTTTTCTATTTTAGCTTCACAGGTGACTGTGATATCTAAGAAATTGAATAATTTTGCTATTAACGTATCGCATGTAAGTAATGACAATTCTGCAAATATTGATGATTCTCAAACAATGGAGACATTGCAAGCTATTGCTGGTAAAACTAATAACCCTTATTCGAATTATTATAATCCAAGTTGGAAAAAACACCTTAATTTTAATTAGAATAATGAACATCGACAATGGGGTAATAATCAAGTTAATTCAACTGGGAATTGGAACAATCAAGGAAGTTCAAAATTTAGACCTACTTATCCTCCTGGTTTTAACAATCAACAGAAAAAATTTTCTTTAGAAGAATTGATCTTGCAACTAGGTAATTAGTTACAAAGTCAAAACATTGCTATTCGAAATATTGAGAATCAGATGAGACAAAATTCCTAATTTAATTAATTACAAACCTCAATGAACACTTCCTAGCAACGTTGAAATTAATTCAAAAGTAATTGAAAAAGAAAATGAACAAGCAAAAGTTGTACAACTTAGAAGTGAAAAGGAATTAAAAGATAATATTCAGAATGAAATTGAAAAAGAGAGAGGTTGAAGAGATTGAAATACCTAAAGAAATTCTTTCTCCAAGTAAAGATCAGACTGTAATTCCTATTGAAGTGGAAGTTGAAAGATCGCCACCACTTTTTCCTCAAAGAGTAAAACATCAGAAGCTTGACCATCAATTTTCTAAGTTCTTTGAGATTTTTAAGAAACTTACCATCAACATTCCTTTTGTTGAAGCTTTGGAACAAATGCCGAGTTATGCAAAATTTATGAAGGATATTTTAAGCAAAAAACGGAAATTTGAAGCTTATGAAACTGTTGCATTAAGTGAAGAATGTAGTGCAATAATTCAAAAGAAACTACCTCAGAAGCTTAAAGATCTTGGAAGTTTCACTATACCATGTGTTATTGGAGAAAAATTTTGTGGAAAAGCCTTATGTGATTTAGGAGCAAGTATTAATCTTATGCCATTTTCTATCTTTCAAATGTTAGATTTAGGAGAGATTTCTCCCACCACTGTAACCCTTCAGTTAGCTGATCGATCTATTACTTATCCTAAAGGAGTTATAGAGGATGTCCTTGTTAAAGTGGATAAATTTATCTTCCCTGTGGATTTCATTGTACTGGATATAGAAGAAGATAAATAAATATCTATTATTTTAGGGAGACCTTTTCTAGCTGTCGGACGTGCTATGATTGATGTGCAAAAAGGAAAATTAACAATGAGAGTTAATGATCAAGAGATAACATTTAATGTTCTGAAATTAATGAGGTATCCTGAGAAAGAAAAATGCTATCAGATGGATATTATTTATTATATAATTGAAAACATTATCTAGAAAAATGTAAAGTCATTTCTGAAGAAAAAAATGGTGAATCTATGTTATATAATGAGTCATTAACTGAATAAATTAAAGAAGTGAATGAAGAAAATTTATTTGAAGAAACTCACTATATTCATGATAATTGGGAAATTATAGACACGATTAAAAATGAAACCCCTGAACTGGAATTAAAAATGTTACCTGCACATTTAAAGTATGCATTTCTTGGAAATTCATTAACTTTACCTATGATTATATCTTCAGAACTAAACAAAGATCAAGAAGAAAAATTAATAGGAGTTCTGAAGAACTATAAGAAAGCTTTTGGTTGGACTATTGCAGATATAAAATGAATAAACTCTTCAATTTGTATGCATAGAATTTTAATGGAAGAAAATTGTAAACCTACTATTGAACCTCATAGAAGATTGAATCCAATTATGAACGAGGTTGTTAAAAAAATTTTTTTTAAATGGTTAGATGCTAAAATTATTTATTTTATTTCGGATAGTCAATGGGTATGTCATATTCATTGTGTTCCGAAGAAAGAATGAGTAACTGTCATTGTTAATGATAAAAATGAATTAATCCCTACAATATAAGTTACTGGATGGCAAATTTGCATCGATTATCGAAAGTTAAACAATGCCACTATAAATGATCATTTTCCTTTATCTTTATTGGATAAGATGCTGAATAAATTAGCTGGACACTCATATTTCTGTCTTTTGGATGGATATTTTGGTTATCATCAATTACCCGTTGCTCCTGAGGACCAAGAGAAACTTACAAGTCCTTATGGAATATTTGTCATTTTTCTTTATACTATCGAGCTAAGGTAAAGAATAGGAATGCTTCTATTTGGCGCAATACCATAATTTTAAGTTCTCCACGAATGATAGTTTTTCTGAAAAAACTTGGATTAATTGAAAAGGAGAAAGTTGTTTTATTTATACTTGCATCAACATTTACTTTATTGTTACTTTACTTACATCTAATATAAATTTCATAAAACATAAAATTTGATTTTTGAAAAGAAAAAAAATTATAATTACTTTTAATTTGAAAATCTAATAATTTCTAAAATTAATCTTCCATATGGGATCGATAACCAGGACTCCAATATAGCCCTGTATTACTGGATACGATACGTATACTTGCGCAACACCTCTGGTGTGCAAAATTTTTTTTAAATTATATTTTTATTTTTGCGTACTACACTTTGAAATATAAATTAAAGGATAAATTGTAGGTATAGTTACGGGTCAAGGTCATCAGCGACTTATCAACATATGATGCCCACGAAATAACAATAATCATCATGGCGGGGGTACCTGACCCACTCAAAATATGTTAAGATTTTCATGTTTATTTTATATTGATTTTGATGAAATTACACTTTAAAGAAGGGTATTTTTGATGAATTATTGCAGACATGTTGATATGGACAATGGAGCTGAAAAATGCAAAAAAGAGCGAATTTGTAGCAAAAAGGACCAAAAAGAAGAAAATTTGATCTAAGGCGCCAACGGCGAGCTCGATAGCGCCGACTACGTATTTTTCCTGAGAGTTCAGAAAATATTACAAGGAAGCCTGTTGACGGCGAGCTTGAGGCCGTCGACAGCGGGCCTTATGAAAGAGGGTCCAAGGCTAAGTATTCTTGAAGGCCGCCGACGGCGCGCTCGAGGCCGCTGACAGCGAGAAAATCAGTTCTCTTACGAGGTGCATCGAATGTAGACGATTTTTGAAGGGATGCTTGGAAAACTCTCGGAAACTCTTCAACAACTTTAAAAGAATCAATTTGGGGCCTAAAATAGTGTTACAAAGGGTGTCCACTGATGTCCATTAGAGTCCATTGTTGTTGTCTGTTGTTATCAGTGAGTCCACTGAGTCTGTAATGCGTCGTTATAGTTTTAGATAGTGAGTTCAATTAGCGATATTTTGTGAGGAATTCTTCGAGAGATTGAAAGAGTGGAAGGGAAGTTAAAGATTCATTCCTCCTTGTCGTTTCAAAGGAGAATTCTGCGTATTGTAAAGAAACGAAGAGATTCGGAAGAACTTCACAGAGTTTGTTTGGAGAGGAATTTGAGATAATTTATATTTACTTATTTTAGTTTGTTAAACTTTGCTTTTATATATGAAATCCAAATTTTGTCGTATCTTCTCTATGAAATCTGAGTAGTTTTTCTATCTTTCTCCTTATTTTAATATTTTTGTGAAATGGTAATTTAAATTAGCGTGCTAAGAGAATTTTAAAAGAATTTGTGATAATCTTTTCATTTAAACCTTAATTTACTTTCAATTTGGTCAATTGATTAGTTAAAATATGTTGAGTTTAACAACTATAGAGAATATTACATCTGAGATTTAGGGAGGTCAAAGTCCTTGAAAGTATGGTGCAGATAAATGAGGAAATAATATTTATCGGGCATAGAATTAGATATTTTAGAGTGACAGACTAAAATCCTCAATTTGGTTCTATCGTTTTGGTGCTGAAGTGTAGATGTTACCCTCACAAGAGGGGAACGTGAGAGCTCCGAAGTGAGAGCCTGTATCCTCCACCCTAGCCGCAGATTCAGTAATCAAGCATAGGATTAGTCAATGTTCTTTATGTCTTGACCAAATGATAAATAATAGGTATGCTCCTATTTGGCACAACACCGTTTTTAAACTAATTTTAATTATTCATTCACTTAAATTTCTTAACAAGGAGAATGATTCTTGCTTATATATTTGAACTTCACTTTATTAGTAAAATTAGTTAACTGTTGGTAGAACTAGTTTATTAAAGTTTTATTTTATTTACGATTGCATATCAGTGACAGATAGACAATTTGATTTACAGAGTTTTGATTCTAAATTTGTTTCTATAATCCTAGTCCGTAACCTCTGACAGTAACTTCAGAACTATCCACATAGGATTGAAATCTAGGACTCCATTAGAGTCCTGTATTACTTGAATGATACGTATACTTGCGTTGAAAGACAGCTCTGAGATTATTGAATATCTTTAAACACGTCTTTATTAAATAAAAACAATTTTAAATTAATGCAAAGTGTGCGGGGTAGTTCAGTACCCCAATACGTCAAAGCACGTCCGAGTCGTAAGGGCAGAGGACAAATTGTCGTATCCTAAACGGTTTACAACTCATTGACATCAGTCCTTCAAGATGATACCGACGAAGTCAACTGAGTAATAGGGCTAAACAGAGGTAGTCAAAGGAGGGATGAATAATCCTTAAAAGGTAGAGATAACCGGGTCAGGGTGTCATGGACCCGTCATCCCAAGCCACTAAGATCCCATGTCTACCTGATCGTGAAGGTAGTCGACCCAACACATCTTGAGATCCCCAGTTAGCAATCCGTGAAATGTGTCGTCTACGGAGAAAGTCGGTAGCCCTAAAGTCAAAAGAAGGAGACTTTATCCCATGACCATCGGATGGAGCTCCAACTGGTGGGTCTTATACTTGCCGAAGTTGCCAGGATGCCTCATGAAAGAAATAGAAGTGGAGGTTAGACTACAAAGCTGGAAATGCTCCAAACAAGATGATTAACATCTCATATGGGTCAGAGAGTCTTCTAACACCCTTAGTGTGCTAAACAATCACCTAGATAGAAATATATGCTGGGTCGGTTGGTTTGGAGGAGCACGGGGGCTCCTCATTGCGACATACGAATATAAATGCAATTATCTAGAGCGGTCCTTAATTATTGTTGAGACCCTATTAATTATGATTTGGGTGATATTCATGCAATGAAACCCATTTTTAAAACCAGACCAAAGGTCATGCATTAAAGTAAAAGCACGCTTTGAAAATTCTAAATAGTTTAATATTAAATTTTTATTATCTTGAATGTTTTATTTGTATTTTTTTGTAGAAAAATTATAATTTTAGGGTCCTTAATGAGCCTAAATTATATTTTACGAGAAATCTTAGATGCATATAAATAAATAATGAAAAGCAAGGCATGCAGACATGCAAATGCATATGTAAAAAGTAAATCAAGTCAAACAAAATAATAAACAAGCCGGTGTCGTTGGGTCGACAACATGTCCCAGAAAGGAAAAAGAGTGGCAAGACTCCACATATATAGGCCCGGTCCTAAATTTATATATCAATATCAAATGCAAAATTAAGATACGAGCACGAGCACTGCTCCTGGTCCCCTCCACGCAGTTATTGCGTTAAATGCCTCGGAACCCGTGCCTGTATCATATTTCTTCTACAGGACTCAACTTAAGGACTTTATCAAATACATATAAAAGAGAAAATAAAAGACTTGACCTGCATAAAACAATCATTAGTGGGGAAAACTATGCAACATATATAATGAGTAGTGCCTTATAAATGGGAAACTATATAGCACCTACAAGAAAAAGGGTCTGAAATCATTACATGCTCCTTCATAGTGGTACCTATGTATGTGCATTCAAGTTGTCATGACTCCTTGCAGAAGAATATCCTAACATACTACTATGCATATGCAACATGTTGACACACAACAAAGAGCGCAAAAAGGTGATGCATGGCTAGCACAAGAGCAAGAAAAACACATCACAGAACAATAGCCAGAGGCATGAAAAATGACTATCTAGCATTTTAAATTATAGCCTAGCACATCATCTAATGAGAAAGTGTCCTAACCAGCATCTAAGTGCAAGGGCAGTCTCTGGGGCAAGTATGAATTTGGTGGGGTTGCTTTGCAGACCCTGTCCTAAAGATCCAATGGATTTAAAATGTGTCACCCAAAGTGAATTTTTGAAAATAGGATTGCCTTATATATGGACTACTTTGCAACATGCATAATTTTTAAAGTATAATGGATATAATATGTAGAAAAATATTTTTTTCTTTTAAATTTAATATATCTTTTAAATTTAAAATAAAGACAATTAAATGTAGGCCCGTAACATGAAGGGTGACAACAGTTATATCCTTTTGATCCTTAGGATAATCTTACTTGTGTCAATTCCAATGAATTAACTCACATTGCTCACCTAGGTTGACTCGGAAAGCAATGCTCATTAAGGCATCGTGACCAGCACGGGAGACACTCTCCTATCGAGCCTGGGTCGCCATTGAGAAAGGTGTGTGTGTTGTGGTGGCAGTGACCCAAAAGGATGGGCGTGTCGAGGAGGCAGAGGTCCGACAAGTGAGTATGTCGTGGAGGCGGTGATCTAAGGAGGTGCAACACAAGCAAATGATAATGATCATGCAAGCTAACATATACAATATGCAATGCATCGTGCATGTGGACAAATAGACACATTGAAACAAACATGCAAAATGATGCAAATAGTACACAAGCATGGAAGTGGTCGGTTGGTCAGACCGTCCTGGTCTGTCAAAACAATGTGCTCGGTTGACCAGGCTGGGGCGCCCGAACCAAAGTGAAGAGCTGATCGGGTTGGGGGCGACCGGTCGAGGTGAAATGTCGAACGAGCCGGGGCTACCGGTCGAGGTAAAGTGAGATGTCGACCGGGCCGGGGCGGCCATTGAGCCAAAATGAGGTGCCGACCAGGTTATGGCTGCTGGTCGAGGTGCAAGTGCAAGTGTGATGTGTAAAGTGTAAGTGTAGGGTGCAAAGTGCAATGTGCAAGTGTGAGGTGCATCGTGCAAGTGTGAGATGCAACATGCAAGTGCGAGGTGCAATGTGTAAGTGCGAAGTTCGGTATGCGAATGCGACATGCAATATGCAAATGCAAACATGCTCGACAGCAAACTAGACTCGTGCTAACGCTCTCACGTTGGTACATAAATGTTTAGACACTTGGGTGTCTGACATAGCTGCCTCCTGCTTTGGTGAGGCGTGTGAGGAGTTTCTCACCGGGGATTTTGAGGGAAAACTCTCCACGACGTTGCGAAAATGAGCTAGCTACAAAGTTTTTTCAATTTTACAACTCCACATGACTTTGCATAGTGAGCCAGCTACAATGCTTTTCTCAAATTCAATGCCTAACTCCTAATTTCTCTAAGAAAATTTGAGAACAACCAAAGCAAGCGGAGGAATGGACTGCTGCTCGTAGGGATTTGCGTTAGTGTTCACAGAAAAAAATGGGGTTCACTCGACTCTACGAAGAATATTTGTCCACACACGGAAAATCCTGACATAAAGGCTCACTTTAAGATAGCAAATAGTCCATCACATAGACACGTAATCGCGTCGGCTCAGGCCGACGCACGGACCCCGTGTGGGCAATCGAACCCACACACTTAAAACCTAGGGATAACTAGATACAGAAAATTTCACGGTGGAGAATCTCACCATCGCGAAGGTTTCGGATGTCCAACATAATCTGGGAAGAAACTCTCCTCGAGAGAGAGGAAGACGTCCACACTTTTCTACGCCGCAGTCCCACCGCTATCCGACGACGGTGAGGAAGCTCGCAACAACAGGCGCAACAACAGGCTCTCGGACCAGATAGCCACGTCTTCGAGCTAGAGGAAGCTCGCGACAGGAGGGCTCTCAGACCGGGAAGCTACACTGCCGAGGTATGAAGAGCTCGCAATAAGAAGCTCTCAGACCAATAAGCTACGCCGGCGAAGTGGCTTTGTCAATGTGAGAGAGAGTCGACAAAATAGTGTCGCTTGGGTGGCTCGCGACAAGGAAGACCCTTTGGGTTGGCTATCTCGGGCCGGAAGGTGGCGGACGCTATAGAGGAAGAGGGTCGGTGAGGATGAGGCGGCGCCTCAACGTGAAGGATATGTTTCTTTTTTTTATGCGAAATGGCAGCTGAAGAGAGGAAATTTAACGAGAGGTGGAGAAACCGACGTCCGGAATGCCACTGACGAGGCTCGCCGACCAGAGAAGAAGTGGGGATGGTGTCGGAGAAGGTTCCAACGAACGAGCGACGCAAGTAGGGCTAGAGCGCGACGATTTCACGAAGGAGAAGAATCAGGGAAGGGATCAGCGGCGTGAGGAGGAGGAGACGCCGACAAGCTCGCCAGCGGCGTCACCGGCCGAGGGGGGAGGTCGATCATGAGCGGGGATCGAGCGATGCTAGGGTTTTTGCCAAGGAGGAGGGAACGCTTATTCCATACGGAGAACGCACGCATCCACACGCATCTCCTCCTAATACCCATCCAGTACCCTCCAATACCCACCAATACTCACCTAATAGCCAATACCCAACATCCAATACATATTCATACTCATCTATATCCATCCAATACCCACCAGTACCCAAAAAATCCGCACCCAACGCTGCGTACGTGCTACAGATGGAATAATTCGCCAGGAGGAGGGGGGCATTTGCGATTTTCAATCGAAGGTGAGAGAGTCGTAAAAATGAAAAAAAGTTGTCTGGTCCCTCCCGCGTGGGTGAGTTTAGTTTTAGTTGGATTTTATTTTATTTTTTTATTTTATTTTCATTTGCATAGATTTGTGTATTTTTGGTTTGTGCACAAAACCATAGTAAATTGAGTGTCTTTTCTTATTAAAATCGACGTTCCAAACTCATTGACGCGATTCATTTCGCCATCCGGGGTGGTCTTGACAAATTTCTCGACGATTGGGCAAACTTAAGTTTGATTCACATGTGATGCGGCAAATGAGATACTTCGGTCCAATCGGAGCCCTTCGAAGGCCAAAATGCTGGCCGACCTTCGTCAAAAACGAGTTCAACAACTGTAGAAGACCAATTATACGAGGTAGAAGTTTTTACATCATTGTAAAGAGAAAATAACTCTTTGGAAACTCTAAAATTACATGAAGGAAAAATAAAATTTGTTAATAACAACTTGATTGAGCGGTGAGGGTAAATTGGAGTTATTGAAGTTTTTACTGTTAGCCTTTTCATTTTTAGCACAGGTTATTGGAGCAGTACACGTGGGGTTATAAGAGAATTTGATGTAGTTTTTAGTTGGTTATCCATAGATTTTTGAAACGGTACCGCAACATGAGTGAGGAAGGGTTACAGGTGGGTTATTAGTGGGTTATAGGATGGGTAGTGACGCTATTGCAGAGGTTTTGCGAGGGTTTATGCGAATGTTACTTGGGGGTTATTGGGCCAGTACCACAGCGTCAGTATAAAAGGGTTATGGGCTGGTTAATTCCGGTTCATCGGAAGGTTATTCGATATGAACAAGGAGATTATTTCAGTGGGTCTGCAGGGTTATTCCAATGTGGTTATTGGCACTTTTGCAGAGGTTATTTTGAAGGTCATTTGAGCGGTGCAACAATTATGAGGTTATTCTTACGTCACTTGGTGGTTATTGCGGCGGTATCGCCGTTTAAGCGGTGAGGGTTATTAGGAGTTACTGAAGTGGTATTAGTGTGGTACCGTGGGGTTATAAACACGGTACCGCGGGGGCATTAGAGAGTTGCTGGAGCGGGCCGGGTCGGGGGGTCATACACGAAACATTTCTTTTTTTTTTATTATTTGTGGGACCGCTTAGGTGGCTTCGTTCTATTGGCTGACGTACGTAGCACTGCGTATGAAATATTTTTCCCATCTTAGCACTATATTATTCAATAAAATCTTCATTTTGTTTGTAAAACAATAAATATCTATAAAAATTATGTCATATTTAAATGAATTTATATTTTATTATGTCGTTCGATGAACCCCGATTCAAGCCTCGGCCGACCTTTGAACCTTGAAACTCTCTTTTTACAGGTTCAATATCTGGTTTGATTTTCATAACCTTGAATTTTTATTTTTATTTTTTCTATTTTATGTTTCTAGAAAATGCATTTGATACTGTATCATTCATATGTTTATTAAAAAAAAAAACATAAAACACGATTAGCTGAGTATTTTTTTTTTTAAGTAAAAATTATATTTTTTATAAAATCAAGCATATTTATTATTAGAATTTTATAATTATCAAGTTAATTAATTAATTAATTAATTGAAATAAATTAAAATTGATAATTATTCTGTTAATTAATTCAAATTTATAAGTGAAGTTAATAAATAAATTTTAGAACTATTCAATTAATTAATTAAATTATTCATATTCTAGTAAGTAAATTAATTAATTAAATTATAATTATTATGATAATTAATTATAAAATAAAATTTTATTTGAAGTATCATGACTTTAATTGATTAATAATTAAGCTAATTGAATAGATTTATTATTAAAAATTTATAATTAGTAAGCTAATTAATTTAATTATTAATTGAAATTAAATAATTATTAATTTTCTATATTCAAAGTTAATTAATTAAATTTTGAATTGAAATTGATGGTTCAGTTGGTCGCTTGATTGTTTCTTTGCGGAGAGCTGAGGAATGAATTTGATGACCCATCTCTTTCGCCAACACGCTCGCTATTATATTCTTAATGATCGTGTTCTTTTTCTTTTCACTTTTTGTGGAGAACCATTTCTTCAATCTCCTAAAGATAACACAAAACAGGTCTTTGTTGAGAACGTCGACCAAGAGATTTGACACGTTCTCTGTTACAGTGCTTGGAAACTAAAACATTTGAATAAGAAACGATGCAGATCAAATATGAAACACGAATAAGTCATATCACACCTTATTTATAAGGATCAAATGTGCATAAATCAAGGTAATTAAATTATTGAATCATCAATTATGAATAAATGCAATCTACTTTTTGTATAAAATTATATTATTTTTATCGCAACGTCATTTCCAATAAGTAAGAGAATTGAGAAGTTAAAATATGTAAATAAGGTAGTGTTAGCCTTGTTCAAGAGAGATCTAATAGTTAGGATGAAAAGAGTTTGAAAAAGGAGAACACAGTGACAGGCGACCATGACGCCCACTTATTCGGACGAGTGAAGTTGTTCGAGTTGAGCTAATGAGACTAAAGCCAACGGAACAACAAGACATGTGAAAGACGACTTGAGGACGCCATAACAATCCATTTAGTCAGAAACTAGCCAAAAGAGCATCTTAATCAACTCTCACAAGAAAATAAATGTAAGGGAAGATTTTGTTCCCTATTATTTCCAACAATTGTAAGAATGCCCAGAGGCTCCACAATAGAAGCCAAGGATCGACAATCGAGCCATAATCAATCGATCAGCCCATATCGACCAAGCGCACGACCAAGCGGATCTCAACTGACTAAGTTGATCTTGCGGACAAAGCCAATTAAGGCTCAATCGACCGAGCCAGTGAGCAGCCGAGTGACAGACTCATACATATAAAATGCCAATTATACCCCATACAAGCACTCTCTATAAATAGATAGACTATTTCAAGAATAAAATACATCATAGTACTGTGTTCATTACCGTTCACTCATCTCTCTCTTCCTCTCTCTCATGACTAACGCTCTAGTCATTTAGACGTGATTCAGATGCAAATCTTGTATGTCACATATTAATAGTTAAAATAATGTTATTGTTGATTTTATATACAAATTTTGGGTGATAAAAATGTAAAATTAAAATTTAGACGTTAGATATTTAAATACAAATAAATTGAGTGATATTTATCAAAATGGAGAAAATAGTACATCAGGACTCCTCACGTAGAACTACATGCAGAGTCAAACAAAATCAAGCCAAGTGGCGCGTGACAAAAAAAAAAAATTTGTCTGGTAATGCAGTGAATATCCCCGTGTTATTCCACGTTATTCAGGTATTATTGTGTGTTATTCATGTATTATTGATGTATTATTATGTTATTATAATACCAGGAATATTCTCAGAACAAAATAACACTAATAACACACAATAACACGTGAATACCACAAAATAACGCCCGAATAACGCGGAATATAACGGGGAATATTCTCAGCGTAACCGGACAATTTTTTTTTTGCAGCGCCCTATATTACATGATTTCACTGGATTCTGCACGTAACTTTACGTGCGGCGTCCTGATGTAATATTTTCTCGTCCAAATGTCCCCTTTGTAATTACCTTCAATTAAATTAAAAAAAAAATCCCATTTATGCTATTAGTGAGTCATATAATAGTCAAAGGTCGGTAATTCGTCGATCTCTCTCCTTCCAAAATACGCTTTCCCAAGTTACTTCTTACCCGGATTTCCCTCCGACTCACTCCATGTTTCTTCTAGTGAGCTAGGGTTTGTTCTCACTCACTATCTAAAATTCTTTCGGGATTCATCGTTTCTCTGCAAGAGTTCTGCTGCTTCGCGCTGGTATTCACCCTTCTCTTAACTCAAGATTTCTTCTTAAACTCATCCGCTTTCATTTATATTTATATATATATGTATTTTCTGTTTGCGTTGTGCCTAACTCAGGAGCTCCACAAGCTGGGAGTAAGACTGGTTATTAGAAAAGAAAAGTATAAGAAAGACCTTGATCACTGAATTAGGGTTCTTCCTGTTGAAAAATGAGTTATGGTTTTACCATATTAATGCTTCATGGAAATTCATCTGTGCTTAGTATTTTTTATTTATTTAATTTTTTCGGACCGATTTTGGCTTTAATTTATTTTGAAAGCTATTAAATTGCTTAATTTTGGTTTTTTTAATGGCAGGTATTAGGCGGTAATTTAGTTGCTGTTTGAAAATGCATATTAAGAAGGTGAACTTCTTCATTCGTCGGTCTCTGATTTTGGAGTAGATTAATCGAAATTTTTCTGGTTTTTGGTCTGAGGTTTAGTTCGGTTTTGATATCTTGACTCCTCTTGGTATTTGTCCAGATTATTATTGAAGGATTTAAGAGTTACAAGGAGGAGGTCTCCACGGATCCTTTTAGTCCCAAAGTTAACTGTGTTGGTAATTTGCTTATATTTCTTCTGATTTTGCATGTTAATATTGATATCTGATTCTAAAAGTTTTCAATGTGTAAAATTCATGGAAATGAACGTTTTTGGCTGAAAGCTACATGCAATTATTCTGTTTCAATTAACATATGCATGATTGGAGACTGCAGCACCCTCCAAACCAGGGGTGTAAGTGAACCGAGTAGACTCATGAGGCGGCTTGGGTTCGGCTCGATAAGTGGCTCATGAACCGGGCTCAATGAGTTAACAAGCTAAGCTTAAGCCAGCCCCGACTTGATTCGTTAGCTTATGAGCCGGCTTGCCTAAAAAAATAATTAAAAAAATATACTCAAAATATATTTAAATTAAAGAAAACTTATTTAAACTATGAAAAATATTTAAAATATATATAATTTTATATTTTTTTTCAAGAGATTTCTTATTAATTATTCATAAATAACCATTACATCTGTCATTTCATTATAACACTAGCTTGAATTAATATTGTCTTATCTCTTCCATAATAAACAATTCAGTTCGTGAGCAGACTCAAACTTGTAGAAATAAGATTGAGCTTGAGCTGAGACTCGATTAATTAATGAAGCTCAAGCTGAAGCTGAGGGTGGCTCAAGCTCGACTCTAGTCACTTGCATCCCTATTCCAAACCATCACAAGGGTGAAGAATTAGAGGACGCTACTAGAACTCTTTATTTGATATTGGCAATTTGAATCAATCACATTAGAGTTGGAAAACGATACATCGATACATTGATACATTAGGGTTAGGCCTACATGGTCTTTCCATTTACAATTATAGGAGATAACAATCTGAAAATAAAGTTGAAACAAACTCGTAATATCTATAAGTATTTGTTCCCAGCCTAATCCACAAATCAAGGAGGGGAGGACAAACCCCTCATCCTTTGGAAAATTTAGGATCAACCATGCTAGATAATAAGCAGGTTAGAAAATGTTGAGAGCTCGAGGCAATTTGAGTCAATCACATTAGAGTTGAAAAGCGATACATCGATACATTACTGTTAGGTATACATTTTCTTTCCATTTACAAATATAGGAGATAAAAATCTAAAAATAAAGTTCAAACAAACTTATAATAATTACAAGTATTTGTTCCTAGCCCAATCCACAAAACAAGGAGGGGCTTTGGAAATTTTAGGATCATCCGTGCTTAATAATGATTGAATTATCAGTCCCTTTTGCTCCTCCATTGGATGTGTATTGAAATGATAGTGCTTGGTGATTGGGCGTTTTTTGCTGATACGAGACTTAATTGCGTTGTAGCATCATTAAAGCTTGAAATTTTTTAATTTTTTTCCGGCAGTGTTGATATGCAGGCTTGATATTAGTTCCATGTGGGTGCTTGAAGCCTTGATCACTTAATTGGGTTGGTTGTCCCAAATTAGTTAATTTTGGTGGAATTCACCTAAGTGGCCATCTATTTAGACTATGATCACTAAAGATTTTCCTTTGATAACATGTTAATGAAGAATGTTTGCGTAGAGGTGCTTATTCATTTATATATGCTTAGTGAATGCTTTATTTTGAATATCATAACAATCAAACAATGACACCACAGGATGCATAATTTTGGTTCACAATTTTTGGTACTTGATGCAAGCCTTGTATACTTTTGGAGATAAATTTACATGAACTTTCTGATTTTAGTTTATTTCTAATACAATTCCAATCATTCCACTTTAAACATGTAATTTCTCGAGGGGAATGTGTGAAAATTGTTAAAGGGGCTATTTGATTTCAATTATTTAAGATCCACACATATTCTCAATGCAGGGTAAATGAAATAAATAGCATTTTGTTATCTTAAGGTTATTCGGTTGGCTATAAAATAAATTCATGGAATCCTTTCTTTGTGTTTTGTAGGTTGAAAAATGAATACATCATTTTTTGACTTTTGTCTAGGGCACGGTGAGGATGATGGGTAGGGATCTTGTGAATGGGGCGTAGGGTTGCTGTGTCGGGGTCACCGTTGTGGGGTTAGGGATGATGGGCATGGTATTGGGACAGTGCATTTTAGGGCCGATTTTGGTTATATGGATGGTGTCGTAGGTTAGATTCACCAACAATGTGTTTGGGGTTGACGTGCAACATAATTACTCATAAAAGACCTGCCTATGTTATTTTAAAATCCTTAGAAATGTACCTCATATCTATTTTACTTCACACTAAACTCCCAAGAAAGTCAAACACATGCATTTATTTGACTTTACAATGGAATGGGATGTTACAACGAAAGAAAATTTTCTTGAAAATGAGCATGTCCTTCCAACCAATTTTTTTTTTTTTTGTTTTAGTTGAACACACATTTATCTTTTGTGTTATATCCTGTAAATCAGTATGTCATCAATGAAACTAAATATCCACCGGTCAACTTCCCAATAACAATTATCAATTATATTTTGCAAATTCAAGGATCAAACGTATGCGAACTTGAGAACTATATGCTTGTTTTAATAGTTTATGAAATCATCTGATGATTATCGACATTAAAGTAAGTTCAAACTTGCTCAATATACTTCTAACATTTCCAAAACAATAGCCATTATCAATTTCATCACAAGTATCAATTTACTAGTTGTCTAACAATTAACTTTTAAATTAAATCCAGCATCATTTATACTAGTGAATTCTTGCCCTTTGCATTTAATTGGCAATTATTTTTTTTAAAATTTAATTTCAAGTTAAAGCTGTGCATGGAATGAATTTGAACCATGGCTATGTAGTTCTCATAATTTATTGGTGGAATACCTGAATGGCTTGGCACAAACCATTTTTTATTTGGGTAATTTACATATATAGCACACAATTCTTATTTATTTACTTATCTCACACCTAAACTTTCATATCTACTCACATAGCACTTTGGTGCTTTAAACATGTGCATGAAAATGTGTATTTAACATCTAAAAAGTGCTAAAAGTGCTATTTTTGATGTGATATTAAAGATTTGAGTGCTATGTGGGTAAATATGGAAGTTTAACCGTGAGATATGTAAAATTGTAAGACTTCTGTGCTATGTATGAAAATGCCCCTTTTTATTTTCAGCTTGATTCTATTCAGATGAATTTTATCCATAACAATTGTTTGAACTATTGATGCTCACAGTCATTAACCATTCATTTTGTTACTTTCTCAGTTGGTGCCAACGGATCTGGAAAAACAAACTTTTTCCACGGTAAATATGTTTTTCTCTATTTATTTTAAATTTAAAGCTATGTTATTTTTAATTTTAAGGTTTTTCACTCTTGATTTTTAATTGAAAATTTTTTAGCTATACGGTTTGTCCTCAGCGATCTCTTCCAAAACTTACGCAGCGAAGATAGACAAGCGCTCCTCCATGTATTCGAAATTATTTAGTTTTTTTCATTTTTTTTCTGCTTTGCCATTTGACTATAGCACTGAATTTCTTCATTTGGCTGGGTGATATCATCAGGAAGGTGCTGGTCACCAGGTCGTATCCGCCTTTGTGGAGATAGTATTCGATAATTCTGACAACCGTATTCCGGTAATTTCTTCTTTGTGTTATTTATATGGGAAATTTACATACGCAGCACACAATTGTTATGTATTTAAATATATTAGACCTAAACTTCTACATTTACATGCATAGTACTTCGGTCTGTATTTTTATATGCTTTATTGGTTTAAGCTTTAACGAGGCTTGCCGTGAACTTCAGAATGGATTTGGAGTAAAATTTGAAATTTAGATTGAATCTATGTTTTCCATATTCTAGTCTTTACCAAGAAGTCAATGATATCGATAAACTAGTTATGCTATATTGTAAGAAATTCTAGTTACTGCTAAATCCTAACTTTTGTTTTATTAAATTTTCTTCAAACTCCACATTTAAACAACAGTTATAACATTTCCATCAACCATCATCATATCTTAGCTTGCCACCAAATCTTTAATTTTAGGACATTTGGCATTTTCAAATTGAGGTTCCAACGATGTCGGTGCTTGGAAATAGTTCTTGAACTAGAATTGCTTTGATTTGGTTTCTACATCCTTAATTTTTTAGGGGCATTAATAAGCATACCACCCATTTCTTATGTATTTACATATCTAACACCTAAATTTTACTATTTACATTTATACGACCCAAATTTTTTATATCACATCAAAAAATGCCACCATTTGAACTTTTTAAAAAGTGAATACACCTTTTCATGCATTATAGGTGGTATGTATGTAAAAATTGAAGGTTAGATGTTAGATATGTAAGTGCATAGGAGATGAATGTTATGTATGTAAATCTTCCAATTTTCTAATGCATGTCACTTTTGTGAAGTGTCCATAAGCATATGTATGGTTTATGTTCTCAGATTGGGGTGGTCTCTTGGTGCCTTTTTTTTACAGGATGACATATGCGAAGGTGAAACTATATGGCAGCTCTCTGTAGATACTTGTCATTTTTTATTGGAGCATTTACATGCATAGCACCAATTTTAATTTATTTACATATCTCACACCTAAACTTTCATATTTACACACATAGCACTCAAATCTTTAATATCACATGAAATATAGCACTATTCCCACTTTTAAAAAGTGAAATACACCTTTTCATGCATAGATTTAATGATCCAAAGTGCTATGTATGTAAATATGAACTTTTGGGTATGAGATTTGCAAATGCATAAGAATTGGGTGTTTGGTATGTAAATTTCCTTTTTTTTTTTCTCTTTTCCAGATGCCTGCGTTTTGGTTCTTGATCTAGCTTGACATCCATATTGATACTTTTGGACATCTTTAAAAACTTCGCTCATGTTAGATTTATGGCACTCATGATCAAGATAAACAAGGATTATTGGATAGATGTTTCAATACCAGTTTCCTTGTGAATGTTATAGTGATCAACATTTACTTTTGTTTTCTTAAATATCTTATTAAGATTCTTTTGGGCATATTAAAAAAGATTTAAACATCGAGAACTGCAGCTTATTGATTATAATATTGAGGCATGATACACTTGTCCCGCATTCTCGTAGCTATATTTTATTTTTTGTTTTCTAAGTGAGAATTATTATTATTAGCTTACACTAATATAATAAGTTAATATTATTTTATTAAACAAGAAATATAGTAACTTGTTGACCTCATTTTAGTGAGGTCTTAGGCTATTCCTCTTAGACCCTAGGATCTAGCTTTAGGAATTCCGTATTGACCATCCTAGCGGACTAAGTAACTGAGCCCACCTCCCATGAAGCCTTCGAACCACTTCTGGACCATTTTTGTAAGACCTCGCATGAGTAGTCCCAAGACTCGACTCTTCGTTGCGAGGGCTAAGGACTAACATGTAGAGGGCTCGAAACGAGTTCCCATAGGGCGGACGACCTTAGGTGAACCCTTCATGACTCGACCCGCGCACACTCGCAATTTGACGCTCTTTTGACCCGACCGTCGGCGAACTTGTCCGGACGACCTCGGATGACGAAACAGTACCACACGGATGCGTCCGGACGTCAATTTTAGCTAGGAAGGATACCCATATCGTCGTGATTCCACGCTCGCGCGAACGGCACGAAAATTGATGCACATTTTTTTTTTATTTGCGGGATGCGGATCCGGGCTCGACTCGAGTTTAATTCGGGTTCGAATTAGTCCGCACACCTCGACCATTCGATTTTAAAATTCAAATTTTGAATTTCAAATAAATCAATTAATTTGACATTAATTAGTGCTTGATTTGAAATTAACCTTTACCAAATAAACCTCCCTCTGTATGGAAAGTAATAAATTTGGCGCTCAACGACGGAAGGGCGCGGCTATAGGATCGAGCGGGAGCTTTATTCCAGGGATCGGACATAGCAGCTGTTGGTCTCCTCTCTCCCTCGCGCAGAAAACCCTCGCTCGTCTCCCTTCTCTGAATCCCGCTCGATCCCTCTTTCGATCTCGCTTCTTCCTCGCGAGACCGAATCCCGTTCCTCTCACCCGCGAGCTCTCGATCGATCGCCCCATCTTCCTCACGCACGCCCGTCTCCCTGCACCGAATCACCTCCCTCGCTCGCTCCTCGCGCGATCGAAGCCCCTCGCGCCTTCTTCCCCGCGCACGAGACCGAAGTCTGCTCCCCGCTCTCGACGCTCGCCTCTTCTCCCTCGCTCGACAGAGACTCGCCATCTTCCTCCCGATCCGCCCTCTACTCGATCCCGCTCGCCTCCTCACGCAGAACCCCGGACGCCTCCTCTCTGCACCGAGAGAACTCTCGATTCCGTCTCCAGAACCCTTCCCGCTAGCCTCTGCACTTGGGGACGCGAAGCCGACTCCTCGCTCCCCGCAAGCCTCCGGCCCGCTCGACCTCGCGCTCTCGCACGACCCACTGTGCGCCGCTCTACCTCGAGCGGCCGCTCGACGCTCCCACCCGACGCCGAAGCTCCTCGAACATCATCTATTGCGGTCCCAAAATAGGTTTATGTCTTGGTAAGCCTCATCTCGAATCTAACAGATCCGACCGCCATTCGGATATTCCTCCACACGGGATAATTTCATTGTCACCATTAGCTTTACACTAATTGCTTTGCTTCGGGTTTATGAACTTCTCTTGTTCATTGATACTCGCTTTGTTTATTTGAAGTTGAAATCTACTTTTGAATCTATCGAGAAATATAAATAAGAGAAGTTTATATGAAATGTGCTTTCCTTGTTTAATGGATCATCTCGCTCTTACCGTTGATCATGATTTGTGACTCGTAAAGTGCTATCGTATGATTTCTAATAATTCGCAATGTTATAATGATCTAAACTTCTTAATGTAAGCAAGAGAAGGCTTCACTCGTGAATTGGAGACAATATTCCCTAAAAGAGAGAGAGATAAATAATAACAATAAGTGTGGGTCCCTCTTTGATAGTGCTCGTGTTAAATTCTTTGCAACACTTTGGCTTTTAAATCGCATATTCCTTGTTATGAATGTCACTTCATGCTTAACAAGCTTCGCATCGAACTCGAACCTCAAAATAGCATAAAGTTTTCTTCAGCAACCGCATATATGCTACATGATCCTTTTGTGTTTACATACATAACACCCGAGCTTAAATTGTATGTTGTCAAATGAAGATTACAATTCATGCAAAACTTCAATGCTCACATGCCACTTTCGCTTATGCTTCGAATAAGTTTGCATGACTTCTCTTGCTAAATGATTTAGCTTTCCTGATAATTGCTTGGTACATTTAATGCTTTGGAATGTTTTAAATGCTATATCGTTTTGTGGTTGTTTAAAGCATCGTGAAATGGTTATTCTGGGATATTTTGAAATTATCGTTTTTGGACTTCAAAAGTGTTGTTTGGGGGCTTATTTCACGAAGATTTTGGGCATCATTTAATCACCGATTTACATGTCGATGAAACTTTAAATGTCGTTATTTTGGTCGGCTTTCTTTTCTTTTGTTTTGTTTCTTTTATTTTAACGGTAAGTCACAAAACTTGTAATTTCCGATTTAATCGGGAAACACTTAGTGGATATTCGAGGTTTAGTTAGAAACACTTAAGTGAGTGTAGAACACCTTAAATCACTCCAAGACACAAGTCACAAAGATAGTGTTCTTAGCACCTCAGTGTGCACACTCTGGTGAGAACCCATCCTCTTGACCCTTCACCGTAGTCTCCTGCATCTTGGGAGCACACCCGTGTGAGAGCCCATCCACCTAATTCACCGCATGAGCTTCCTATACCTGTAGAGTACACCTAGTGAGAGCCACACACCTAAATCACGAAGATAGGCTTCCTATACCTGAGTGCACGCCTTAAGTGAAACCTCCTTTACCTAATTCACAGCGATATGCTTCCTAAACCTGTGAGCACACCCTAAGTGAGAGTCATCCACCTAACCTTCGAATGCATAGTAAAACTAAGCACTCGACCCTAATTCACGAGTTGATCAAGACACCAAACCGTAGAATGCACCGAGGCTTGGTTCACCCTTCCTAGCTTAAATCAACCGTGGAATTCCCTAAAACGACTTAACCAATATCGAAACCCAATGCACCGGATTCGAGTTCGAACATTACGCTCAAATCCTCCCGCAATCGGGGACATTTGTTTTGCCACATATGGATCATCTGACCGGTGTGAGTCCGAGGTCTGAGTGGCGAGGCGATGATGATAATGCTTTATGTGTGCTATACTAGTGATACGAGGGATTCGAGTGATAATTGAATAAGTATATCTTACCTCGAGGACCTTCGATAAGGGAGAGGAAAGGATCGATGATACTATTCGCCGACTCTCGCGAGATCGTTTCCGACGATCTTGGGTCGTTAGTAGTTCTGAAGACGATTAGAGTGACTAGCATGTGACTCTATTATTTTTACAAAATATTTACAAAAACAAAAAAAGTCTCTTTTGCTTGTTAAAAATAACTCTTCATAAAAACTATATAAAAAAAGAACATCTTCTCGCATGAAAATCAAATAATTTTTCTTATAAAACTTACAAAGATCCATGGCTAATACTTGGATCGGTTAAGGATTACCCTCCTAGATCGTCGGGCTGGCGACTCTTATCCAAGGTCGGAAGACATACCAGCTCCGAGCTTCCACCTTACCGATGTCTTATACCCAGCTCCGATCTTTCATACGTGATTACGAGTTTGCTTTGCGATTTCTACGACTTGTTTTCTTTATTTTCTCGACTTTCGTGTCCGGTTTTCGCTCCGTTTACTTTTCCGACAAGCTTTATTTAAATCCACCGCAAATCATACGAAGCTTCGCAATACTAGTCATGCATCTAGCAGTAGACGTCTGCGTACACATTTACATTTTAAGCATCGCAATTTCATTTCGTCTACTTTATCGCACTTTACTTTCCAAAGACTTTTATTCGTCAACAATTTACTTTACTCGTACGCAAAACTCGAAAAACAACAAAACCCGAAACATCGAAACACATTCGACAAAGCCGTTTGAACCTTAGACATTGTGATCGCTATCACAAGAAGCTTGGAGCTGACTTCGTGGGCGGCACACGAGGAGCTTGGATCGAGCAACAAGAGGATCTTTTCGAAGAAACTCTTTCTAGTTTAAATACAAACCTATAGGACTTCGAGTAGCTCGCCCAACGCGACATAAACCCTCACTTTCCTCTTTGAAGCTTCGTGCAACCGTCTTCAGTCAGTCGTAGTCCTAACTCGCTTTAGGTTCCGAGATTGTCGTACGCACGACGTAAACCCTCATATCTCTGCGGCTATTTCGCATAATCGGACATTATGTAAGTGTAAGTCCCAAATAATAAAATCGAGCAGTGATTAAACATTTAAATAACATCGTCTCCAAAACACAACTCGCACCATGGATAGCTGGGAAGTCACCGGGCTCGCCCGCATCCGCGACATCCCCTACCTTTTCTTTCCTTCGACTCCCGGAAATAACCGTTCCCATTCGAGCCACTCCCACTCGTTTTTTCCACGTCCTACCGTGAAAACCTAAACGTCGAGATTCTCGAAGACAAAACCACCTATCATTATCGAGAGTTTTCTCGAGTGACACCACGTCATTCGGGATGTAATTAACTATGAGTGCTCGCTCATAGTGAACTCGAACCTGGTAAAATAAACCCTACCTAGCCTTTCTATTGTGTAGGGAACTCATTTGACCACACATAAAGCGTTCGCAGATCAAACGGATGTCACGAGTCCTTTAGTTCAGTATGACTTGGTCTACCGTCGTAAGATATATTACTCTTTCGAGATGGCGTATCATTTGCGACATCGATACTGATTATGCAAATTATCGGACAAATGAGATCCGAGCGATCTCATTTTTCGAAAATTAAAATACACTACTTTCAAAATCATATACCTTTTTATATTAAACTAAATCACTAAATTTTATATTCTTTCAAAATCGAAGAAAATGCGTCGACATAACTACTACGAATTTTTTTTTTTTTTATGATATCCGCGCTTCACAACTATCATCTATCGGTCCAATCTGGGACATTCGAGTTATTCTCCTATAATTTTTTGATGAAAAACTCTCAATTATATTTTTATGTTTCATACTTTTATATTAATCGGCTCGCTAATTTTTCTTTTAGGTTGACAAAGAGGAGGTTCGGTTGCGTAGATCTATTGGTGTGAAGAAGGATGAATATTTCTTGGATGGGAAACATGTCACGTAAATCCCATTCTTCATTCATTCCAACTGGCGTGTTTGCAATATTATTTTACATACCACTCAATTCATATGTAGAACGAGTCATTTCTAATTTCGGACTGGGTCCTTTACCTCGTGGTCGCTTCATCCCTTTCTAAAGTTTGACTTGTTCTTTTTGCAAATCACATCAAATTATCTCCCTGAAAGTTTCCTCGGTAATATTAAACTTTATGACTTCATACCGAAACATAACATTCACAACAAAAGCAACAATGAAAACAAATTTAATTCAAAATTCATTTGGATAAGTTTCAAAAGAAACGCCCAGTTTGACAATTTCGTCAACTTTTGTACTTGCAATAAAGTAATTTTTTTTTACCCAGAAATTGAGTGTGGGATTTCTCTAACGCCCAGCAGTTTTTTCAACTGCCAGGAAAGAAAGATGTCGTCCCCAACTTTGACATTCTCGTGCGACTTGCTTACTAGCGGGGATGCCCGCCAGGTGGGGTCCAAGATTAAATTTGGATCCGGTTTGACGAATCTGAAGGAACACTCGGAAAGACCCCGTTCTTCGTGAAGAAAGTCGGCGGCCCGTATGTCCAGAGCCGTCCGCCGAATTTAACTTCGAACCGTGACCGAGACTTCCCTTCCCTCAAGAAGGCGAAGGTCACCGCCGCCCCCATGAAGTTTGTCGCTCCTCGATTATCGCTAAAGCTTCATCTACTCCCCTCGGACTTACCGCTACCACGCCTCGTCGCTCCGCCGATGTCGAAAGGAAAGGGAATCTTATACGAGGACAAGTCGCCTCATGCCCTTAGCCCGTTACCATCCGTGTTTGAGATCGGATCTAGCTCGAAGTCCGTAAGCTTACCCGAACGCAACGAAGGAATAGAAATCGCAAGATCTTAAAGGCCAAATGGGCGTACACCTCGAAAACTGTTCCGACCGCAGAGATTCCTCAACAAGAAGAAATTGGATGGGCCGAGACCGCACCTCTCCTGGAGGAAGCGGGTTTCACCCATTGTCCGCCGCTCTTGGAGAAGAGAGTGCTCACAAGGTTGCTGCTAAATTACCGCCCTTGCCTCGTCGTCAGGTTGAAAAGAGAAAGAGGCCTGAGCCCCTTCCTCATGTTCGTTGGGTGTTTGAAAAATTGGCTCGAGATGAGCGTTGCTCCGTTGCTGAGATAATAAGAAGGATGGGGTGTGCTGTGTCGCCCGAGTCCGAGCGTAAATTTTGAAAAAGGATGAAACCGCTAGCCGGTCTCATGGATCTACCCGAGAGGGAAGAGCACCGCGGTCCTCGTATTCCCGTTAAGCTTCGCCCGGGAAAACGTGTAGATACCGGTGCTAACCATACATGCTATCGCCGCAGCCTTCACGTAAACCCGCGAGCGCCGACCGATTCGCGCCCGACCGGGTCCGAGAACACAGCTTGCCACCACGTGGGAGATTCCCACAAAGGATCACTAGTTACCGCATCCGGACCGCGTATTAGGGACCACGATTTATCCGAGAGAGCCGAGGCCCCCAAAGAGACGTCTAGTCTCCGGCCTCGGTTCCGAAGGAGAAGTCGCGGAGTCCTAAGGTCGCCGGACCGGTGCCTCAACGTAGATCAAAAAGTCGTCTCCCCGCAAAGGATTCCAAGTCCGATGCTCCAATCATTAGTGTTCCGCCACATCGAAATCGATGTTGATGGAAGGTGTACAACAATAGCCCCGCCGATCTCAAGATCATTAAAGGGAAGTTAATCGAGGAAAGATTAGAGAAGCTCGAAGCGTACATCGCCGAACTGTCAAAAGAACAAAGTGGAAGCATCAATGATGAAGAACACGATTTGTCATTTCATATGGATGAAGATTTTGCAGAGATCTTTATGGTTGAGACTAGAGCCTCTGCGTCATCGCGCGGTGCTCCTTTGCCTACCGAGGAGAACGCCGAGGATGAGTCACAAAGGGCCATCCGACATAGGGATGAGCTTATCATCCGCATGGAGAAAAGGATGGAGGAGATGGCGGCCGTTATAGCCTCATTTCGAATCAACCTCAATCTCCGAGAGCAACTTCTCCGAAATAAACCGGCCGAGACCATTCATGTCGCAGATGAAATAAATGGTTCACCCCAAAACACTATACCGGAAAAGGACATCAAACAAATGGTTGAACAACGAGTAAAGGAGGCCTTAGCCCAATCCTAAGGAGGAGCATTGATTCCAAAGTGTAGACCATATCCAGAGGAATTCGATGCAGTGCCCTACCCAAAGGGCTTCGTGCCACCTACCTTCAAAACGTTCGATGGAACAGAAACCCTCATCAAGCATGTTGCACACTTCCGGCAAGTTGTCGCAACGCGGGGGTAGTAAAGCACTATTATTTCGCCAGGTCAGTGAGCTGATCTCTCCGGGTCGCATTCGACGTAGTATGCGAATTACCGAACGGGTCAATAAAAACATTCACGTAACCGGAGAACATGTTCGTTAAGAGGTTTATTCGGAGCTCAACGATCATATCACCGTGGGTGATCTTGCAGTAGAGAAGACGTAAACCGACGTAAACTCTAAGTGGAGTACATTCTACGGTGGAGGAATCTAAGTATGAAATGCGAGCCACAATCGCAGTGAACAACATGCGATCGAGATCTTACTCAAGAAGCATTCACTGGCCCAAGTAGCTTTTCTACTCAAAGGATTTACAATCAAAACTTTTGAAAAACTACTTAGTAAAGCTGCTAGCCTGCAAGAGGAGGCTAAGCAACTCGGATTCCTGGAGAAAGCTGATAAGCCAAAGCCAGTAAAGACGTTCGATAAGAGGTCTGGAACGGTGGCAGCTGTTGACAAAGGCAAGCAGCCAATGCAGATTCAGTAGAGCGACCTCAACGAAGACAAACCAAAGAAGTACTCATCAATCACAGCGCCACAGTGGAACTTACACGCACGGATAAAGGGCAAGGTCCATCCATGGCCGATCGGCTGAGTAAAGTCTACTCATTCAAGGATGAGGCAGTGGGGAAGATGTTCGGAAATTCGATCAAGAAGCCCGAGTTCAGCTGCTGGAGCCGAAGAAACCGGATGAGGTCGATAAGAAGGATCACCCCGGATATCGCCCATATCACGTATTGCCTGTGCACACCATGAGGGTTGTATCGGCTTCAAAGAATGGCTCGAGAAGAATTTCAAGAATGGGAACATAACGATCCCGAAAGAATATTCGAAAGAACCCGAATAAGGTTCCACCAATGTAATTTCGGCTGATCCTAAGTGTTCGATCGATTCCGATGCAGTCGACAAAGGATGAAACATCTCTCGATTACTATCATGCTCACTTTGTTTTTGAAATAAATGTTAATGGTATCAATGTTTGTATGTCCCTTCCTCCCATCGCAATAAAATAAATAAAGAACTTGTTGTTTTTCATAATCGTTCAATATTCGAAAAGCATAGTTAACAAAATGTTCAAAACTCAACAGGAAGACAACCCGAGAAAGCGAGTAATCCAAAATAAAAAATTTCAAGATCGTCATGAAATTATGATTTCAGTGAAAATAAAATTAATACCCTAACGATCGGTCCCGCACTTTAAAAATTTCTGACGGGTCCTAAGTGAAATTCAAAATAAGTCGATGTGATCATAATACGAGTAATCGACTGAGGATATCACGAGACTTTTAATCTTCCGCCAAATGACTGGGTCCTGACTTTCGAACGAGTTATAATATCTCGGATTTGTCTTAAGAAATATTTGAGAATCGTTAATCGTGAGTTCGTACATTCAAAATCTTTAAATTACGCTATACCATATATAATAATTCCCATAAAACAAAAGGAGCAAAAAAAAAAAAAAAAAGTGAAAATCTCCTGAGAAGAATCTGAGATGCGCATAAAATCAAAAATCGGTGTCTCAATTCGTACATTCAAAATTTAACTGCGTGCTTCACCGGATATAAGTAATTCTCAATCGAAGGAGGAGCGAAAAAAAAAAAATGGAAAAAAGGGCTCCCTGGAAGAAGCTCGAGGTGAGCAATCAAAAATCGGTGTTTGAATTCTCCCCGAATTAGCAAAACTCGAAAGTGTCTCTTAAGAAATTCTTCGGATATTATACTCTGGAAAGAGTTGAGCGATCTCGTGTCTTTTGGTCGACTATTAATCGTCTCGTAAATATCCCTGGAGATGAAAAATATTTAAATCACATGAACTAAATTCGAATCTGCTTGCCCAGAAAGAAAGGATTAAAGAAAGCGCCTATGTTATTAGCAAATTAATGAAATTCTACCTCGAATCATATCTTTCAATGCCTGGAGGATTCTACTCCACGAAGAGTATCAAAATGGTTTCTCGGACAAGGTGAATATCTTTACAAAATCCGTGATAAAGAAGCGATGAATGCTACACACGCTGAGTTACAAAGTGCCGCCTTTCATGCTATGATGTCATTCGAAATAGCTTCATCTTTATGTGTACTTGAAGAATACAATTTTGATAAGCATCTACAAAGAATGGATTGTTTTTACACGTCTCCCGCCCAAAGACAATATGAACAAACTCTACAAAATCTGTGATAAAGAAACGGCGACCGCCACAACAAAACTACAAAGTTACTGAAACTCTTCGAGTTGTGATGTCCCTATAAATAAGACATCTTTATGTGTACTGAAAGAATACAATTCTGATAGTACCTTAAAGAATGGGTTATTTTTGCACCTATCTCCAGCCAGTGGATGGCACCTCAAGAAGTACTGCGCATCATGGTGTTCCAAAGACAATCTTGTTTCTGGAGCACCGATGTTATACTTGTCTAAAACTGGGTCCAAATCCTGACAACATCGCAACTAAAGAGAACTCACAAAACATGAACATAGTACCACATCAAAGCACAAAGAAAATAAAAATAGACTCGATGCCATATCAAATAAAATCAAATTCAAAATCAACATTTCAAACTTCGCATTTCAATCGGTCAGTCGACTCTCCTCGGCCTATCACTAGCGTCACTTTCCTCAGCACGAAGTTTCTTTCCATAGGAACTCGGGTCCTATTTTTCGCACTCGAAGAAGCTAGTCGCCTCTATCTACATAGAACCGCGCTCTTCTATGCCTTTTGTTCCGTGTGAATGAGATTCGGTCGGTTCTATCGAACCGCATCTCTTTTCGCACGTACATTTCTTCGATCAACCATCGAGTTGGAAATGAGTCCCATCATGCTCTCTTCTCGCTCCGATTTCTTCCTACGTACATTTTCTGCACTGCATAAATTTTCACAAATTCCACATAAAATTTGCACAAAATTCAACATCCATATCACGAATCTCTGCACTCGCAATTCTACAAATTTCATGGTCTTCACAAATTTTGCATAAATCTCTGCAAGATTCTACAATCAACTCTTCAAGACTCTGCACTCACAAACCTCCGCAAATCCCTGCATTCACAATCTCAACAAATCATTTACAAACCTCCGCAAATACCTGCATTCACATTTCTTAGTCATTCCCCACAATTCTACAAATTTCACAAATACCAGCAAATCTCTATAAGTCTTTGTACTCACAAATCTTTGCATTCACATTTCTTAGCAAATATCCACAATTTTACAACATCACAAGTCTCCAAGTCGCTGCAAATCTGCATAATTCCGCAACAACTCTGCACCCTCATAAACTCTCATTAATTTCATAAAATCTATGTCCGCAATCACCATAATTTCATAAATTTCACCACTTCACGACTTTTACAAATTATCATTCTTCCCACTTTGCAGGCTCCACACTTCCATACTTCAGAAATCTCAGCACTCAGCACATTAAGGATATGTAGGATCCTAATCCTTTTTCAAGCACTCAAGCACTCAAGCACTCAAAGACTCAAGACTCAAAGACTCAAGAATTGGGATAGACATAGTCTTATTCCTTTCTCAAGACTCTCAGCATATTTAGGATAGGTTATATCCTAATCTTTCCTCAGCACTCAGCACATTTGGGATAGGTTCAATCCTAATCCTTTCTCAGCACTCGGCATATTTGGGATAAGGTTAAATCCAAATCCTTTCTCAGCACTCATCATATTTGGGATGGGTTCAATCCTAATCCTTTCTCAGCACTCAACACATTTGGGATGGGTTCAATCCTAATCCTTTCTCAGCACTCAGCACTCAGCACCTTTGGGATAGGTTTAATCCTAATCCTTTCTCAGGACTCAGCACATTTGGGATAGGTTTAATCCTAGTCCTTTCTCAAGACTCAAGACATTTGGGGATAGGCTCAGTCCTATTCTTTCTCTGCACATTGGGATATGTTATATCCTAATCCTTTCTCAGCACTCAGCATGTTTACACATTTATGATATGTTCAATTCAAATCCTTTCACTTACAACCACGACACTCCTCACAATCATAACAATCTCTACAAGACAACAAAAAAAAAAAAAACATCACAAAACAATTAAATCAAACGACACCTCATATTGCAAATCCTTTCATCCCCAGCAGAAACTCTTAAATTATACACTAAAGTCTTTCCTTGAGTTGGGGTTTCCCAAGTGGGAACCTTAACTCAAATTCCTTTTTCGGACCCGATTCGACATTTGGTGCTTCGGACGGTTCTTTTGGTTCCGTTGATCGCTTCGGTCAACACCAATACGCGCGTGTGCATGTTCGCACACCACACCTATTGTGGGTCCTTTTGTTGACCTCATTTTAGTGAGGTCTTAAGCTATTCCTCTTGTACCCTGTGATCTAGCCTTTAGTGAATTCCGTATCGACCATCCTAGCGGACTAAGTAACGAGCCCACCTCCCATAGAGCTTCGAACCACTTCTAGCACCCATTTTTGTAAGACACTCGCATGAGTAGTCCCAAGCACTCGACTCTTTGTCAGCAAGTGCGGGATCAACATGTAGAGGGCTCGAAATGAGTTCCCATGGGGCGGACGACCCTAGGTGAACCCTTCACGACTCGACCCGCGCACACCGCAATTCGACGCTCTTGACCCGACCGTCGGCGAACTCGTCCGGACGACCTCGGATGACGAAACGCACCACACGGATGCGTCCGGGACGTCAATTTTAGCTAGGAAGGATACCCATATTGCTGTGATTCCACGCTCGCGCGAACGGCACGAAAATCGATGCACATTTTTTTTTTATTTGCGGGATGCGGATCCGGGCTCGACTCAGGTTTAATTCGGGTTCGAATTAGTGCCGCACACCTCGACCCATTTGATTTTAAAATTCAAATTTTGAATTTCAAATAAATCAATTAATTTGACATTAATTGAGGCTGATTCGAAATTAATCCTTTACCAAATAAACCTCCCTCTCGTATGGAAAGTAATAAATTTGGCGCTCAACGACGGAAGGGCGCGGCTATAGGATTGAGCGGAGCTTTATTCCGGGGATCGGACATAGCGACTCGTTGGTCTCCTCTCTCCCTCGCGCGAAAACCCTCGCTCGTCTCCCTTCTCTCGAATCCCGCTCGATCCCTCTTTCGATCTCGCTTCTTCCTCGCGAGACCGAATCCCGTTCCTCTCACCCGCGAGCTCTCGATCGATCGCCCCATCTTCCTCACGCACGCCCGTCTCCCTGCACCGAATCACCTCCCTCGCCTGCTCCTCGCGCGATCGAAGCCCCTCGCGCCTTCTTCCCTGCGCACGAGACCGAAGTCTGCTCCCCGCTCTCGACGCTCGCCTCTTCTCCCTCGCTCGACAGAGACTCGCCATCTTCCTCCCGATCCGCCCTCTACTCGATCCCGCTCGCCTCCTCACGCGAACCCCCGGACGCCTCCTCTCGCACCGAGAGAACTCTCGATTCCGTCTCCGAACCCTTCCCGCTAGCCTCCGCACTCGGGGACGGAAGCCGACTCCCGCTCCCCGCAAGCCTCCGCCCGCTCGACCTTGCGCTCTCGCACGACCCACCAGGCGCCGCTCTACCTCGAGCAGCCGCTCGACGCTCCCACCCGACGCTGAAGCTCCTTGAACATCATCTATTGCAGTCCCAAAATAGGTTTATGTCTTGGTAAGCCTCATCTCGAATCTAACAGTCAGCCTGCCATTCAGATATTCCTCCACACAGGATAATTTCATTGTCACCATTAGCTTTACACTAATTGCTTTGCTTGGGTTTATGAACTTCTCTTGTTCATTGATACTGCTTTTGTTTATTTGAAGTTGAAATCTACTTTTGAATCTATCGAGAAATATAAATAAGAGAAGTTTATATGAAATGTGCTTTCCTTGTTTAATGGATCATCCGCTCTTACCGTTGATCATGATTTGTGACTCGAAAAGTGCTATCGTATGATTTCTAATAATTCGCAATGTTATAATGATCTAAACTTCTTAATGTAAGCAAGAGAAGGCTTCACCGTGAATTGGAGACAATATTCCCTAAAAGAGAGAGAGATAAATAATAACAATAAGTGTGGGTCCCTCTTCGATAGTGCCGTGTTAAATTCTTTGCAACACTTTGGCTTTTAAATCGCATATTCCTTGTTATGAATGTCACTTCATGCTTAACAAGCTTCGCATCGAAACTTGAACCTCAAAATAGCATAAAGTTTTCTTCGAGCAACCGCATATATGCTACATGATCCTTTTGTGTTTACATACATAACACCCGAGCTTAAATTGTATGTTGTCAAATGAAGATTACAATTCATGCAAAACTTCAATGCTCACATGCCACTTCGCCTATGCTTCGAATAAGTTTGCATGACTTCTCTTGCTAAATGATTTAGCTTTCCTCGATAATTGCTTGGTACATTTAATGCTTTGGAATGTTTTAAATGCTATATCGTTTCGTGGTTGTTTAAAGCATTGTGAAATGGTTATTCGGGATATTTTGAAATTATCGTTTTTGGACTTCAAAAGTGTTGTTCTGGGACTTATTTCATGAAGATTTTGGGCATCATTTAATCACTCGATTTACGTATTGATGAAACTTTAAATGTTGTTATTTTGGGTCGGTTTTATTTCTTTTGTTTTGTTTCTTTTATTTTAACTAAGCTAAGTCACAAAACGTGAATTTCCGATTTAATCGGGAAACACTTAGGGATATTTGAGGTTTAGTTAGAAAACACTTAAGTGAGTGTAGAACACCTTAAATCACTCCAAGCACAAGTCACGACGATAGGTTCTTAGACCCAGGTGCACACTCAGGTGAGAACCCATCCTCTTAGTCCTTCACTGTAAGCCTCCTAGATCTTAGGAGCACACCTGAGTGAGAGCCCATCCACCTAATTCACCGCATAGTGCTCCTATACCTGCAGGAGTACACCTCAGTGAGAGCCACACACCTAAATCACAACGATAGAGCTCCTATACTCTTAGGTGCACGCCTTAGGTGAAACCTCCTTTACCTAATTCACAGCGATATCTTCCTAAACCTCAGAGCGCACACCAAGTGAGTAGTCATCCACCTAACCTTCGAATGCATAGTAAAACTAGGCACCTGACCCTAATTCACAAGTTGATTAAGACACCAAACCAGAGAATGCACCGAGGCTTGGTTCACCCTTCCTTAGTTAAATCAACTGTGGAATTCCCTAAAATGACTTAACCAATATTGAAACCCAATGCACGGGATTTGAGTTTGAACATTACGCTCAAATCCTCCCTGCGATCGGGACATTTGTTTTGCACATATGGATCATCGGACGCGGTGTGAGTCCGAGGTCCAGGTGGCGAGGCGATGATGATAATGCTTTATGTGTGCTTATCACTAGGGATACGAGGGATTCGAGGGATAATTAGAATAAGTATCTCTACCTCAAGCGACCTTAATAAGGGAGAGGAAAGGATCGACGATACTATTCGCCGACTCTTGGTGAGATCGTTTCCCGACGATCTTGGGTCGTTAGTAGTCTCAAAGACGATTAGAGTGACTAAGCATGTGACTTCTATTATTTTTACAAAATATTTACAAAAACAAAAAAAAGTCTCTTTTCTTGTTAAAAATAACTCTTCATAAAAACTATATAAAAAAAGAACATCTTCTGCATGAAAATCAAATAATTTTTCTTATAAAACTTACAAAGATCCATGCGCTAATCACTTGGATTGGGTTAGAGATTACCTCCTTAGATCGTCGGGTTGGCAGCTCTTATCCAAGGTCGGGAAGACATTGACCCAGCTTCGAGCCTCCACCTCTACCGATGTCTTATACCCGGTTCCGATCTTTCATATGTGACTACGAGTTTTCGCTCGCGATTTCTACGACTTGTTTTCTTTATTTTCCGACTTTCGTGTCCGGTTTTCTCGCTCCGTTTACTTTTCCGACAAGCTTTATTTAAATCCATCGCAAATCATACGAGTTTCGCAATACTAGTCATGCATCGGTAGTGGATGTCTGCGTACTGACATTTACATTTTAAGTCGTTGCAATTTCATTTCGTCTACTTTATCGCGACTTTACTTTCAAAAGACTTTTATTCGCCAACAATTTACTTTACTCGTATGCAAATCGAAAAACAACAAAACCCGAAACATCAAAACACATTCGATAAAACCGTTTGAACCTCAGACATTAGTATCAGCTATCAAGAAGAAGTCTCGGAAATGACTTCAGTAGGCAGACAATGAGGAGATTTGGATCGAGCAACAAGAGGATCTTTTCAAGAAACTCTTTCTAGTTTAAATACAAACCTATAGGACTTGAGGTAGTTCGCCTAGCAGCGACATAAACCCTCACTTTCCTCTTTGAATCCATGCAACCGTCTTCGTGCAGCAGTAAGTCCTAACTCGCTTGAGGTTCGGAGATTGTCGTACTGGTACTGACGTAAACCCTCATATCTCTGCGGCTATTTGCGTAATCGGATATTATGTAAGTGTAAGTCCCAAATAATAAAATTCAGCGGATTAAACATTTAAATAACATCGTCTCCAAAACACACATGCACCATGTGATAATTGGGAAGTCACTGGCTCGCCTCGGATCCGTGACATCCCCTACCTTTTCTTTCCTTTGGACTCTGGAAATAACCTGTTCCATTTGAGCCACTCCCACTTGTTTTTTCCACGTCCTACCGCGAAAACCTAAACGTTGAGATTCTCAAGACAAAACCACCTATCATTATCGAGAGTTTTCTCAAGCTGACACTGACTCATTCGGGATGTAATTAACTATAGAGCTCATTCTATAGTGAAGCTCGAACCTGCAGTAAAATAAACCCTACCTAGCTTTTCTATTAGGTAGGGAACTTGTCGGTCACACATAAAGGTTCGCAGATCAAACGGATATCACGAGTCCTTTAGTTCGTATGATTGGGTCTACCGTCGTAAGATATATTACTCTTTCGAGAAGGTGTATCATTTGCGACATAAGACATGATTATGCAAATTATTGGACAAATGAGATCCAGGCGGTCTCATTTTTCAAAAATTAAAATACACTACTTTCAAAATCATATACCTTTTTATATTAAACTAAATCACTAAATTTTATATTCTTTCAAAATCGAAGAAAATGCGGCCGACATAACTACCACAGAATTTTTTTTTTTTTTTATGATATCCGCGCTTCACAACTATCATCTACTGGCCCAATTGGGACATTCAGAGTTATTCTCCTATAATTTTTTGATGAAAAACTCTCAATTATATTTTTATGTTTCATACTTTTATATTAATTGGCTCTGCTAATTTTTCTTTTAGGTTGACAAAGAGGAGGTTCGGTTGCGTAGATCTATTGGTGTGAAGAAGGATGAATATTTCTTGGATGGGAAACATGTCACGTAAATCCCATTCTTCATTCATTCCAACTGGCGTGTTTGCAATATTATTTTACATACCACTCAATTCATATGTATGTACATATCTAGCACCTGAATTTTGCTTTTCACACTTATACACCAAATCTTTTACATCACATAAAAGAACCGTGATTTTAACTTTTAAAAAGTGAAATACATATTTTCATGCGTATGTAAGATGACACGTGTGTAAAAATTGAAGTTTAGGTTTCAGATATGTAAATACATAGAAATTGAGTGGTATGCATGTAAATATTCCTAAAAATATTCATTCTGGCTTGGGACTTCTACAGGAAAACTGAAGTGATGAATTTGCTGGAAAGCGCTGGTTTTTCTCGATCTAACCCATATTATGTTGTTCAACAGGGGAAGGTATAAGTTTCAGAGTTTGTTGATTTAATATTTGCTTGGTGCTTATATGTCAACATGGCAGAGATGACATTTGATGAGTTTCTACAGATTGCGTCTCTTACATTAATGAAAGATTCTGAGCGTTTAGATTTACTGAAAGAGATTGGAGGAACACGTGTATATGAGGAGAGACGGCGCGAGAGTTTGAAAATTATGCAAGAAACTGGCAAGTTCTGTTTTTATGTTCGTAGAGTGGGTGGTATGAAAGATTTCTCTATAGCCTATTATAATTTTTTTTTCTTGTTTAGGAAATAAAAGAAAGCAGATTGATCAAGTTGTTCATTATTTGGAGGAAAGATTGAGAGAATTAGATGAAGAGAAAGAAGAACTGAAGAAGTATCAGCAGCTTGATAAGAAGATCAGATCCCTTGAATACATAATTTTGGAGAAAGAGATGGATGAGGCTGCTCAGAAATTGAGGGAGGTCAGTTATGCTGAAATGAAAAATAACATCAAATTTATTTGAAAATTGTGATATAATGAAGGATACATTTCTGGCTGATGTAATTTGGCAGGTGTTGTCGAATTACATTAAGGCTGTCTATTTGATAATTTGAGGATGCTCTTTGAACATTTTTGAGTTTCCTCTATAGAATTAATTTTAGGAAGATTTACATGCATACCATTCAATTCTATCCCTTTACATATCTAACACCTATACTTGAATTCTTACATATATTCTACCTTATCCATGCATGAAAACGTAAAATTTACTTTTTAAAAGTTAAAATAATGATATTTTTGATGTGATATGAAAGATTTGTGTGCTATAAATGTAAAAAGAAAACAAAGTATAGGTGTTAGATATATAAATATGTAAGAATTGGGTGGTATGCAGGTAAATGCCTCCTTAATTTTTCTGCTGTATTTACATGCATGCCACCCAATTCTTATAAATTTACATATTTAACATCTAAACTTTACTTTTTATCTTTATAACACCTAAATCTTACCTATCACATAAATAATACCATAATTGTAACTTTTAAAAAGTGAAATACACCTTTCCATGCATAGGTGATGCGGCATGTATGTAAAAATGGAAGTTTAGGTGTTAGATATATAAATGCATAAGAATTGAGTGGTATTCATGTGAATCTTCCATATTTATATGATTTTGTGCTAGTTGGCACATATTTTAGCAGCCACGCAGCCAGCTCACTTCAGTTGATGGGTATTTCTAATGATACCTTAAATTTCTTTGCCTTTATCGTGCTGGTTGGGTTGGGCGCTGGCTGTGCTGCTGATGGTGGTGGTTGATCCGCCAGAACAGGAATGCTGAATGCAGAAGAAAATCCAAATCAGGCGTCCAAAAATTCAAGGGAATTTACATACATAGCACACAGTTCTCATGTAATTACATTTCTCACACCTAATCTTTCATATTTACATACATAGCACTTTGGTGCTTTAAACCTATGCATGCAAAAAGGTGTATTTCACTTTTAAAAAGGGGTAATAGCGCCTTTTTTAATGTGATATTAAAGATTCGAGGGTAAATATGAAAGTTCAGGTGTGAGATATACAAATACATAAGAATTGTGTGCTATGTATGTAATATCCCCAAAATTCAAACACCTCTTCATTGTTTCATCTTCACATAGCTAATAGCTCGTGGTTAGAGAATCAGGAAGAAGAAAGTAACTGCTGCTGCTTCTATGGGCTGATCATGCAGACTTTCTTACTTGGTTTGAGTAATAATTTGCTTCCACTTCCTTGTAAGAAAGGATGTGTTTGGTTGGTGGATGCTGTTCTTTGAAAGGGATGTGTGTATATGTGTTGGGAGTGGTGTTTATTTTTCGATTCATTTAAATACAACACAATTCGTATGTATTTACATATCTAACACCTAAACATTCATATTTACATGTATACCACTCAAATCTTTAACACGCGCACAATTTATATGTAAGTATATGTGTATTGGGGTTTGTGTCTACTTTTCGATTCATTTACATACATACCGCACAATTCGTATGTATTTACTTATCTAATACCTAAACATTCATATTTACATGCATACTACTCAAATCTTTAATATTAAACTTTAGGTGTTAGATATGTAAATACATAAGAATTGTGTGGTATGTATGTATAGTTCTCTATGTTTTTCTTGAATTTGTTTTGACTTCCTCTTATAAAAGAATGGTGTTTGGCTGTTGGATGGTGATGGTTTTAAAGTCCTAGTTTTAGGTTTCATTAAATGCACATAATTACATACATATCACTCAATTCTTATGTATTTATGTATACACCCAAACTTTAATTTTTACATGCATACGACCTGAACTATGCTTGAAACTGTCTATTTAACTTTTCATAGTTAAAATGGTGTTATTTTTGATGTGATATGAAAGATTTAGGTGGTATAAATGTAAAAAGTCAAACTTTAAACGTTAGATAGGTAAATGAATATGAATCGGGTGGTATGTATATAAACACCCGTATATTCTATTAGGATTTCATATTCATGGGAATCAATGTATTCTTTCCTTTGCAGATAGAAGAAGCACGAAATACAGTTTCGGAAAAGTCAACTAGCATGCACAATAAGATTCTAAAGAACCATGATAGGTTGAAGGAGTTAGAGAAGGACTTCAAAACTTTTTCTAAGACTATACAAGGTCTCAACAAAGATAAAGAGGTGATAGATAAAAAGCGCACCGAGGCGTTAAAGATTCGTACTCAACTTGAACTTGATTTGAAGGACATTGAAGAGAGAATTTCTGGGGACAGTCGAGCAAAGGTTTTTCTTTTCTTTTTTTTTTTTGAGTGGCAGTTAATCATCCAATAGGTTTCCATATTTCTGTTTTTTTTTACATAGTTGCCATCTGTTGGCAGGATGATGCTGCAAGGCAATTAAAGGGCCTGAGGAAAGAAATTCAGGATTCTAGAAACGAACTTAATGCAATCAGGCCCTTACACAACGAGAAAGTTGCAGAGGAGGAGGGCTTCATAAAAGGGTAAATTCCTAATAATCTTGGTTGCCTTCGCTTCAGATTTTTTGGTGGCACTAAACTGATCGTCCTCTATTTTTGGGTAGCACCGTTGTCACTTTTTAAAAGTGAAATATACATTTCTCATGCATGGGTTTAAAGCACAAAAGTGCTATGTATATAAATATAGAAGTTTAGGTGTGAAATATGATATGTAAATACATAAGAATTGTGTGCTATGTATGTAAATTTTTTTTTTTTTTTGGTGCTTCAGCATAATGGAGTGTGAGAAGCAGCTTAGTATATTATACCAAAAACAAGGGCGTGCTACCCAGTTTGCTAGTAAAGCTGCTCGAGATAAATGGCTCCAAAGAGAAATTGATGATCTACAACGTCCTCTCTCGTCACACTTGGGGCAGGTGATTGCTTCCATTCTGCCAATTTACTTTATTAAGGGGTATTTTTATACATACGTCCCAATTTCTAGGTATTTAGATATCTAACACCTAAAAATTGCCTTTTTACATTTATACCCCCCAAATCTTTAATATCACATAAAATAACCATCATTTTAGCTTTGAAAAAGTGAAATACATCTTTTCATGCATGGGTAAGGTGGAATGTAGGTAAAGATTGAAGTTTAGTTGTTAGATTTGTAAATAACTAGAAATTGAGTGGTATGTATGGAAATATTTCCTCGAGTAATTGTTAATCATATGAAGCTTAGTAATTGGCATGAATAAACTGCTTGGTGCAATGGTGATGGTTTACATCAGTTTTTTAAGGTTTTTTGGGCTGTTGAAACAACAATTTTGGTTTCAAAAGGATTGAATATTGAATCAAAGGATTGAATATTGAATCATCTCAAATGTCAGTGTAAATGGCGACTGGTGTACTAAGAGTGTACCGAGAAATGCTCTTAAGTTGGGGCTGGCGAACAGTGTTTAGAAAAATATATGGGGTATCTTAGTCTTCTGAAGTCTTGATAGTTATTTCTAATCATGCTACTAAACTTTTTGGATAAAATGGAAGAGTTACATACCACTCAATTCCTATGTTACATATCTAACACCTAAACTTCAATTTTTACATACATGCCACCTTCGCTATGCATGAAAAGGTGTATCTCCCTTTTTTAAAAATTAAAACAGCGGTATTTTTCATGCTATATGAAAGATTTGGGTGATATAATGTAAAAAATAAAATTTAAGCGTTAGCTATGTTGATACATATGATTTGGCTGGTATGTATGTACTTGCCCTTAGTTGAATTTGGAAACGACTTTTTATGGCTGGCCAAAATTTAGCTGAAATTTCTGGCTTTATATCGACTGAACCATGCGACTCTTTTCAATTATGCATTCATCTTGAGCAGTATATAACAATTTTTAACAATTATAGTGGTTTTTGCCCACAAAAGAAATCTACTATTGAATCACAAAGAAACATAATATGTTCTAAACAATTTTATCAAATCCTCCCTCTGTTACAAAAAATGTGCATGAGTTTCTACGCATAGGTGTATTCTGTCCATTCATTTTCATTCAAGTAGGCTGAAAATATAAGGAATTTTTATCTCAAATTATAAACATGCTTTTCATATGACATTACAGTTGCATACTGATTAGATGTTCTTTAAGGCACGATAAAGAACATGTATGAGTTTATAAGCATGGGTGAACTCTATTCATTCAATTTTATTTTGGCATTATATGACAGTTAAATAGTCTAAACATATAGCATGATGAAATATGCAGGCATTATTTTGCATATTGGGTATTAGAATGTAGTTTAACAGTTACTGGAACGCATGGCATGTGAATAACATCTCTATTATTCGTTATTTGATTTTAATCGTTCATTTACTTGTCAAAGTTTCATTTAAAGTTGACTAACCATTAAAAATATGAAAAATTTATATGCATAGCACACAATTCTTATGTAGTTTACATATTTCACACCTAATTCTTTGTATCTACGTAGTACAGACACAGCTCTTTGGTGATTTAAACCTATGTACAAACGCTAATTTAGCTCCGAAGATTTATATTGCTCCATATTTGTCCCAAACTATTGGAAATTCATCCAAAATAGTCCTTAAGCTGAATTTCATGTTTAAAGTTAACATCAAACATTAATCTAAATGGGTTTTTAGGACTAAAATTTTAAATAAAATTTTATTTTTATTATTACTTTATTTTCATATGTAATAAGTCATTAATTTTACGAATGAGGATAAATCTTTATTTCCTGAAGTAAATAATTATGTTTACATTTAGTCCTGATAATTATTTATTAAACTAACTACTAATTATCTGAATTTTATTAAATTAATTAAAGTTTAATGTCATTTTATTAATTAATTATTAAATAGCTACATTTACATCTTTCTAATTATAATTACTTTAATAACATATTAATTAATTATTATTTAATTAATTAAATTAATGAAAATCAACTTAATTTTATGTTACTTGAAATGCTCGCATACATTCCCTCTTCCCCCCTGATACCGGAGCTAGTAGGTAAAACAGTGGAAAACACAAAAAACAAACTTTCATTAATATTAAAATAGGATTAGCGGAAATAATAACACAAACACAAACGACACAAGAAAACTTTAATATATTCCAATGGGTGGTAGAGATTGGCGAGGTGGGTCGGATGGCTGGTGGGGTTGGTGTCGGCCACAGGGTGCTGGTGGCAGGGAGGCGAAGGTGCGAAACTATAGGGGCAACAAGTGGGAAGGATTCCAGAGCTAGTAGGTAAAACAGTGGAAAACACAGAGAACAAACTTTCATTAATATTAAAATAGGATTAGCGGAAATAATAACACAAACACAAACGACACAAGAAAACTTTAATATATTCCAATGGGTGGTGGAGATTGGCGAGGTGGGTCGGATGGCTAGTGGGGTTGGTGTCGGCCACAGGGTGCTGGTGGCAGCGAGGCGAAGGTGCGAAACTATAGGGGCAACAAGTGGGAAGGATTGTAGGTGGTCGACAACAATAGTGGGGTGGTTGGGACGAGTTTGAATGGAGTCTGGAAGGCGGTCATCAAAATAATATGTAGGGAAGGGACTAGCAGGGTAGTTGGGGTGATGAAGCGAGAGTTTGACAACTGAGAAGTGGGGAGGAGAAGGTTTGAGGAAGGTAGAAGGGAATGATACAATCACCACCTCGGAGAAGGATATAACCAGAACACCACCATCTTCTCGGATACAACTCACAAAGGGGCAAATGAACTCCACACAGGAGAACTGAAGATAACACAATCTGAATTGACTCATATACACACCTAGGACGACAATTTGTTGGCTCAAAAGAAATTTCTACACAAAAGAGAGTGGGAAGGCTGGAAGAATTCAGAAAATCCAAAATTCCACTGTTGGTGCCGTCAAGTTCACGATTCTTTTCCCTCGCACGGGTTCTCCCGCTTGGCACATTTGCACGAGATCATGTTCCAGCTGTTCCTCAGGTTCGTGGGCCTCTGTCCCGCTGAAACGAAGCGCTGCAATCGGGCGCCTTAGCGCCCGCGTCACCTCCCCTCTTCCAATTTCACTCAAAACCATTGCCTTCATGACTGAACTCTCGCTATATAGTCGCGATCATAGCTAGCTGAGAAAGCAAGGACGGGATGATGACGTATGATGAAATCCAAAACTCCCATCTTTCTCCTTCTTCTGCCTCCACTCCTACCTTAAATTAGGGTAACCCATATCTTTCTCCCTCTTCATTACACCCACCTTCTTATGCTTCAGCTTCCTAAATCTAGTAAATCCATCTTCTATCACTATTTAGAAAATCCTAGATTTAAGGCAAAATAGAGGGAAAAAACGCGATTCCAATTTTTTATTTGACCAATTTACCCTCAATTTGCTTGCAACATCGTAAAATTAAACGAGATATTTGATATAGGATTAATTTAAATCAAATTTCCGTAGTTTGAGACTAATTTTAAATACTTTAAAACTCCAGGACTAAATTAGTCGCTTTTTGAAAGTTGGGGACTTTTTGGATTTTTGCTCTATGAAAATGTGTATTTCAGTTTTAAGAAGCGATAATAATTTTTGATGTGATATACAAGATTTGAGTGCTATGTGTGTAAATATGGAAGTTTAGGTGTGAGATACGTAATTACATTAGACTTGTGCGCTATGTTTGCAAATGCCTCTAAAAATTAACAATCAGTTTGGGATTCATACATTCATTGGTGCTAGCAAACCTAGTGGCTCATGAAGCTTGGAATGGGGGCATATGGGTCCACAAAATACCATTTCCCCTCACATGCTTCACCCTCAATTTTGAGCGACGCTTCCATTATCCAAAGAAGAAACATGCCTCCACCATGCGTGGGTCTGTGGGGAATCAATAGCATCATGCTGATGGGTTTTTATCCTTTTAAAAAATACATACCAGTTTCACTCAACATCCACACCACTCAGTTTGGGATTCAAACATTAATCGATTTTAGCAAACCTAATGGCTTATGAAGATTGGGATGGGAACATATGGGTCCACAAAATATCATTCCCCACACACACTTCAGTCCCAATTTTGAGGGATGCGTACATTAATCAAAGAAAAAACTTACCTCTATCACGCATGAGTCTACAGGAATCAATAGCATCTTGTTGATGGGTTGTACTAATATCAGTCTCAATATCCACACCACTCAAACACGAAGTCAAGCATCTGCGTAGTACATTTTATCTACATATTACACATAGTATCTAATAATGATTGTTAGGTCTCATTAAACACATTCAATCCCCGAAATAAGTGCATTATTATCTTTGTAAATAACCACTACATTGAACACTATTACACATGATAGCTGTAAATCATGATTAAATCATCATAATGCAAATTTCCTGTAGAGGCATTACACATATTGCGATGTGGACTATTTTAAGAATAGTGCAAAGTAACAAAAATATGAATAATTATAAACATTCAATAATATAAAGGAAAAAAATTATTAATAAAGAATACTATTATTGTTATATAAATAAAATGTAATATTTCTTAAACATATGAAGAATACTCACCAAGGCCATTACAAATTTATTAGTACTTTATGAATTTTACAATGTTATGATAGGAGTTTATGGAATTACACAAATCAGGTGAAGCTTAATGAGTTGTGGGAATATGGAGATGCAGCAACAAGAGTTGTAAATAGTTTCATTCAACTTGAGTTGGGCATTATGAAGTACCAATTTTTTACTTTAATAAATTATTTGAAATCATGCATGTTTTATATCAAGCATCTTTGATCCACGACTTCAAATTTATAAGGAAATTTTTATCCATAATCTCATGCTCAGGCATTCAAGAATTCAGCATAGATGGCAACTGAAAAACATACAATAAAAATATGAATCTTGGAAAAAGATGTCATAGCTTATCTACCATCTACGAATATGCTTATTTTTTAAAGTTGTTTACCCATGCAGTCATATCCATAAGTTAAGAGAATGAAACAAGTCTACATATGAAGAGGAAGTCATTTGAATCGGAGGAAAAAGATTTGGGAGATTAATGAATGCTTAGATGACCCTAAAAAATGCAGGGAAGATGGCTAAAGTATTTTATCCCAAGCCGTTCACTAAAGCAAGACCATGTAATAAGAAGAATGCCATTTCTATAAAATAGAAATCTTCAGGTGATTATCGAATATATTTTATGACTTTTAAGCAAAAATACGAGATCGGTAGATTATCATATCTACAAGCCATAAAAAAAACTAGTAATGAAAAAGATGGAAAGCCATTTCAATTTGAGGGAAAGCTTTGGGTGCTAATATATGCTTGGATCGCTTTGAGAAAGAAAAAATACAAGGAAGATGGCTAGCATATAAAGGAAGTATTATGCGGAAAAAAACATATACCCTTTTCTTATAGGAGTGGGAAAAAAATACAATAGAGTTGATTAAAGTTTAGATACACCCTTAATTAGTACATCGACAATAAGGTATTGCCTTGTTCATTATCCAAATATAACAAAGATGGTCACACAACCATTTTGTAAGGACTGTTTGGAAAATATCATGCAATGCTTGAGCACTATAAGTCAAAACCTGGCATATGAAGGAGAATAAATAATTCTACTTCCTGCAAATTTTTTCTTTATCTTCACTTAGATGTTAAAAAAAATGTATTTGCATGAGAGCTGAACTTAGCAAAGAAAACACTCTAGGTATGCTATGTCTAACCTCCAACGAAATTTTTCTATCATACGAGTAATTTATTCAATAATAAAAAAAAAGGGTGAAAGAAAACATGCTTAAAAGATAAGATAGAGCACAGCATTTGTGTTATAGCACATAAGCTTATATGTAGTGTAATCTATTTTATTTTGCTGCTGCTTTCAATGCTAATGTGTAGAACATTGTTGGCATGTATGATTACACATCAAATTTAAGTTTTATGTGCCGTAATGATTCCCAAAATGAATTATAACTGCGCACATGTTGACATCAAATGATGGACATGCTCATCAAACTTAATCTTGTTAATAACATTACATTATATAGAGTTATATCAACTAAGTTTACTTTTTATATTTATGATGAAAGTATGCTTTATATTTCAATTTGTGCTTAACTCACATCATGACCTTAGAAAACTTATAAATATATTAACTTAAGTCCATAAATGTGACCTTGATCAATCCTTAGAATTCAAACAGAGGGCCATACATACGACTTTTGCACAAAAATAAATCACTTTGATTTTTTTTTCTGTCACGATATAATTTATCATCCCGTCTTAGGTTTGAAATTAATTACCCTCAAACGTTATGTATGTCTTTTCCCTGGTCACGCTTATCTTTACCAATATCAATGGTGGGCATTTTCTTTAATCCTTTACCATGTAGATATGCCAATTCAGAAACATATGCTTGTGTATATTTATTTATGCGTGGCTTGCATAATTTCTTTAGTAATGCTATTCACTAGGATTACACAAGTATGCTTGCATCTGTCTTATCTTACCATATTATGTAAAAAATTATATTTCACATTTCATTCTCTGTTTATGCCTTTTTTGTTTATGGATTTAAAGCGCTATTTTACCCTAATCCCAATCAAATATACATATTTCGAAGTTATGATAATGACACAATTTTCATGCCCAAGCTATGCAATTTATTACCTAATTGTTTTAATATTAAATCAGCTTAGTCTTAACAGGCATCCCTCACATTGCTCTGACACATATCTCAAGATATTTTGTCATTACCAAACTCATTATGAAGTTTAGAATTTATCTTGGGGGCTGTTTGTTTTTATTAAAAAGGAATAGAAAGTAAAAAAATAAAATTGTAAAGTAAATGTAGTGCATTAAAATATTTTTTAATTGTTTGGCCAAGTACTATAAATTCAAGAGGTTATTTTTTTGTGTTTTGTTCGAAACAAAGTTTATCCAGTGTAAAATTTGACGCACTATCGATGTACGGTGGAAGACCGTCACTGGTGAGATGCAGCTGAGAGGGGATTGGGAGGTGGTGACCAACGATGGGGGAGGCAAGTTGTGGGCAGTGGTGGAGGGATTTGTCTGGCAAGCGGCTAATGATGGTCGGCTATGTTTACATAAACGGTGTATTTGGAATTCAATCAAATCAGGCAATTTCCATACTATATAAAAATGAACTAGATAGAAAAGTCCAAATACATTGTTATTTTACTCGTTTATTTTTGTTCTGGCCAGATATAAAAATTTTCAAATTTCCTGCATTTAGCTTACTTGACAGTTTTACTTGCAACCAAATCTTAACTTTTGTCAAGAAGGAAGATATGTTAAAGATCCTATACCTTTGTTCGAAACAAAGTTTATCCAGTGTAAAATTTGACGCACTATCGATGTACGGTGGAAGACCATCACTGGTGAGATGCAGCTGAGAGGGGATTGGGAGGTGGTGACCAACGATGGGGGAGGCAAGTTGTGGGCAGTGGTGGAGGGATTTGTCTGGCAAGCAGCTAATGATGGTCGGCTATGTTTACATAAACGGTGTTTTTGGAATTCAATCAAATCAGACAATTTCCATGCTATATAAAAATGAACTAGATAGAAAAGTCCAAATACATTGTTATTTTACTCGTTTATTTTTGTTCTGGCCAGATATAAAAATTTTCAAATTTCCTGCATTTAGCTTGCTTAGCAGTTTTACTTGCAACCAAATCTTAACTTTTGTCAAGAAGGAAGATATGTTAAAGATCCTATACCAGCAATTTCCTTCCCATTGCGAGCATCTATTTATTGAGCCCTACTCATCTTGTTTCCCGTTCTTTTGAATTTTCCTCTGTTGGTTCCATCCATTGATTCTCACTAATTCTCATATTGTAGCTTCTCACCTCGCTCGATTTTTTGCAACTATATTGCCCATCACTCTTCTCCATCTCCCCTGTCTCGTGACTATAAAATGTCTTGATCTCTCGATCATGCTTTTGTTATTTTCCCCTCCGTTTTCTGTGGTTGCTCTGCACTATTTGATTGCCTATTAGGATTAAAACCTTATCCAAACTGGGACGGCCTTGACCTTGCTGCAAGGTGGTTGTTGATAACCCACATCCCATTTAAACTGCCGATTTCTAACCCAATTTAGTAGCAATGCGTCATTGAATGGATGATAGAATGAAACTACACAACTTATTAAGAGATTCATCATGAACACTCTTCAAAATAGATTGAGGCCTATCCATATTTAACCAATATAATTTTTAAAATTTATTGAAATAATGAAGCATATATTATCTATAATTTAGTCAAATCTTAATACATTTAATCATCAATACTTTATTATCGATTTATTTACTTTATTAGTGTTATGATCCTTGGATCATTACACCGCCATTTCTTTTTGAAGACATAAAATTTCTTTTGTAGCCTTGAATAACTTCTCTCATTGTGTTTTTAGCCTCTATTTTTTATCCACCATAAATTTTCTTATAGCTAATCCTACTAATGCTTCTATGTCTATTAAAGTTTACCCTGTGATCATTCTCTTTTCATCAAATGTATTCTCGATAGTTTAATGACACTCATAATATACTCACTGATAGATAATTACGTTAATAGAAAATCACCCTATCGATTTCCCACTCATCTTAACAATTGTATCTTTTTTTTCTCTATACACTAATATGCCTGCCTTATTTTTATTGTTATCCTTCTCACCGTACAATTCCTTCTACCTTTTCCCAACATCCTCGAGTTTTTCCCCATTCCATTTATTTATTTCAAACAATTAATATTTACTTTTATTTTAATTATTGTTTTCACCATTTTGGCCGTCTGTTTCTTTTAACGTCTCAAATTTTATGTCACTATTCTAATCTTAAATTTAGGTCTCGTCAGCCATTGCCAATGTTTTACTGCAATTAGTTTAAATTGTAGTGCAAATCAGGATTTGTGCCATAAGTTTTGCGATTGATTTTTGGCCTAACTTCTCTCATCTAGGCTGGGGATAGGCAATAATTTTTTTCTGATTGATGCATAACTTGGTTTATTGGTATCTCACTCTCTGGAAGTACCTTGGTGTTTGCAAAGTTGATGTAATTTGGTTTGTGACATTAAAAAGTTATTGTTAAGTTTAAGAAAAATAGTTGAAGTGTTTACACTTAATTTCTAAATATTGAATTTTTTGTTTTCACTAACTATTTACCATGCACATATTGTTAAGGATCCTGCTACCACGTTCATTATTTTATTTACACTCACACAATATCCCTTTGAAGGTCAATCTATGAAAATAAAAATGTTATTCTAATACAAGCTATGTCATTATATTAGAATCCATGTTATTTCAATAAAATTAACAGTCATGCTATTTGAACCTGAGTAAATCTAAGAACAATTAATGTAAGAATATATATTTTAGCCTAATCAATATGATAGATTGATTAATAAGAAGAATTATTCAATAATAGTCATTTGTAAATCGAATATGTCACATTAAAATCAAAGAAGTAAATCATACATGTCAACAACAACACTGACGACAACAATAACGATGACAACGACAAAAATGACAACGACAACAACAAGCCTTTATCCCACCAAGTCTTTTAAGGTCTACCTGTACCTTTCTCCACTGTGTTCCATTGAGTATCATATTTTCATTTAATTCTAATAAATAAGATCAATTTTTATACAACATGAGCCCAAGTCTTTTAAGGTCTACCTGTACCTTTCTTAACCTAAGTCGAATCTAAAACATCTACTCTCCTAACCTGATCATCAGATGGTTGACATTTAATGTGACCAAACCATCTAAGATGACTATCTCTAATCTTATCCACTGGTGCTGCACCAACCCTTTAATGAATATATTCATTTCGCATTTTGAATAATAACATCTCTATTACAACAACAACAACAACAACAACAACAACAACAACAACAACAACAACAACAAAGCCTTAATCCCACTAAGTGGGGTCGGCTACATGAATCCTTTTTCTTCATTGCGTCCTATTTAGTGTCATATTTTCATTTAATTCTAATAAATTAAGATCATTTTTTATACAATAAGCCAAAGTCTTCCTAGGTCTACCTCTGCCTTTCTTAACATAAGTCGAATCTAAAACATCTACTCTCCTAATTGGATCATTAGATGGTCGATGTTTAATGTGACCAAACCATCTAAGGCGACTCTCTCTAATTTTGTCCGTCACTGGAGCTACACCAACCCTATTGCGGATATATTCATTTTACATTTTGTTTCTAAGCGTAAAGCCACTCATCCACCTAATCATTCTCATCTCGGCAACACTTAACTTAGTATTATGCTTCTCTTTTAAAGGCCAACTTTCAACACCATAGAGCATTGTAGGTCTCACCACCATCTTATAAAATTTTCTTTTCAGTCTAAGCGGTACTTTTCTATCACACAATAGACCCAAAGCATTCCTCCACTTCAACCAACCAACTTGAATTCTACTATTAACATCCCCATCTATATCACCATCGCTCTGAATAATAGACCCGAGATATCTAAATCGTTCACACCTTTTAATAAGTTGATCACCCAAATTTACACTTCTGTCACTAGAGCTACTATTACTAAAATTACATTCCATGTGTTTAGTTTTAGTTCTACTCAAAAGAAGGCCTTTAGACTCCAATGTAGACCTCTATAATTCAAGTATTTCTTGGACTTTTTCTCTCGTCTTATCCACGAGAACGATATCATCAGCAAAAAACATACACCAAGGTACATCTTCTTTTAAATGTTAAGTAAGATCATCCATAACTAAAGCAAAAATATACGGGCTTAAGACCATTCATTACTAAAATTTTTAAAATGAATCATAACATTTCTATTAAATTAAAAAAAAAAGATGCATTCAAATGCTGCCCGATGGTGGTTGATATCTCTTTTTTATTTTTTTTATTTTTTATGTTTTCAGGAGAAGAAACTTCAAGAAGAAATTCAACAACTTAAAGATGAGGAGAGCAGGATGGATTCCTATATTGAGGAACAAAGAGCTGAATCAAAAAGGCTAGAATTCGCCATTTCAAAAATCCAAGAGGAATTTAATAGGTTGAGGATACAAAGGGACCGATTACAAGATAAACGAAAGTACGTTCCTGCCTTTTATATGTTATATTTTGGCAAGTATATCTTACAAATCCTTTGCAAATTCAATGTTTTGTCAGATTGTTATGGAAAACGGAAGGGGAACTTTCTGCTGAAATTGATAAGCTCAAGTCAGATCTTGTGAAGGCCAAGAAGAGTTTGGACCATGCCACTCCTGGTGTGAGTATAAACTTTTGTTCAACATGCTTTTACGTAAATATTTTAAAATCTCAATATTTAATATGGATTTGTGGTAGTTTTTTTCTTGCTTAGGTACCTGTTTAGTTTTGGTTTACTAGTTTGAACTCTGAAAACCTTGACGGTTACAACTAGGACATATTAAGTTTCTGTTTTTTGATCTGTATTTTCACTGATAGTTTGATTGTGCTGTTTTTCATTTTTTTTAAAGAACAATTGTCAAGCAAAGGATTATCCTTTATCAGCAGGTCTATATTGTAAAAGGAACATGATTCCTAAATCTGAAAAGGGTGCTGCTTCAACAATCATAAATACAGTAACAATAGATGTGGCATCAAAAGACTTCCGTGGTAGAATCTAAGTTGGATTCTTGTCTAGTTTTTCTTTCCAGCATTTATGTTAGGCTTTTAGTAGTCCTGTTATATAACTTGTGGAATTTAAGAGCATGTTTTCAAATAGAGTTAATTGGATCAAATTAGACGGTTTGATTTGTAGTTAAGTTTTTTACTTTGGTTTGAAAGTTGCATGAACAGGACTTTGTCTAGTTAGCAGAAGTGATTCGTGAAGTCCCGTGGCTTTTTTACATTCAAGGAAGGTTGATATTATGCTAGTATACTAGTTTAATTAATATTTGATTTGTTGATAAATCATGCAAGGTCTGATTTTGATATGGAATTTGGGATGTGATACAAACTCATGGAGCTAGTCTGAAAATATCAGTATAAAAGAAAAATGAATATTGAATCGAGGACTAGGAATTTTCCTTATTCTAATCGAGAGGGGGAGAGGTAGAGACAACAAGTGTGCTCTTGGGAACTCTTACCATAAGATTTCTCATCTCTTTGGCGGCGAGCTTAGGAGAGAGGAGATGGATTGTGCAAAGCACATGAAGGAGGTTTGCTGCACTATATGTTGTTATGGATTCAATGAGATTCATATTTGGGAAAAGAATTGTGCCGCAGACGTGAGTGCTAACTGCGCCCCTAAAGCGGGGCGCTATCAGCAACCTAATGCGGAAAATAGCGCCCAGGCACGGCCAATTCGATCCCGCGGGGCCAGAATCTCCCGCGAAGCATTGCCATGGCAGAAGCGGGGCGGGGATTGTGAATTCTTGCGAAGGCGGGAAGAGGCGCGAACTATTGCAATCTAGATAAGTTTCATGGGCTGCTGCAGTGTATTTTGGATTTTTATGGCCTACCCCCCTTTTCCTTTTGTGTACAAGTTTCATGGGACTCTATAAATTACTATCCTCTCTGTGTGTAGGAGTCAGTTCTTGCTGTGTTTGTTTTCTAATCTCGCGTCGAGTCATTTTACCTATTTTAGGGTTGTATTCGAGGAGGTGGCGGTGCTCCGACTGCATCTTTTTTCTGAGGTGGCGCTGTATCATTTCCCTTTCACCTTCTCCAATCAGTCCCTTTCCCTCTCCTCAGCCGTCGGCCTCCCCCTCCATCATTGCACTCAACCGCCCCTTATGTGCAGCTTTACCTTGCAATCCAGCCATCCTCTCTCCTTCCCAGCTCTCCCAATCGACTGTTTCTCACCCCAATGCCGTTGCCCTTGATGTCCAACACCTTCCAGATACCCCTTCGCCTGGCACTGACCACCTAAGACCCTCCCTATTTTGCTATCCTTGTAATTCAGCATTGCTTGGCTGCCACCACCCCTGCTAGCTATCCTAACCCACCTTGCCGGTCTACACCACACTTTAGATACACTTGAGAGTGTTTGCTTGTGTCATTTTATATTTTTGTGCTGTTATTTCTCGTTTGTGTCATGTTGTAACTCTATTTTAATATTAATGAAAGTTTATTTTTTTTGTTTTCACTATTTTTCCTACTAATTCCGGTATCACCCGCTTTACGATGACCGCTTATAGTCTAGTATAATACATGACAGTGGCGGGTATGACTAGATCAATTAAATTTATCACCAACTCTTATTATATAACTTTACTCTTTATACTAAAATGAATGATAAACTAAAGAATCTGAAAAACCCAAGTCAAAATATACTGACATAACTCTCTGCTCTTAGAGATCCATAAGATAATACAAGTCCATTGTATGATAGTGTTCTAAAAAATAGTTTATTTAATGAACTGCATCTTTTCTTATGAACATTGAAGTTTATACAAATAGCACCAAACTATTATATTCATTACCTTAGCATGTTCCATATCTTATGTCAAATTATAGGTTAATAAATTCAAAACCTGTTCGTTACCTGAGTCCGATCTTGTCCTTCTCCTTATTTGTAACAATAGCTAGAATAATAAGTCAATGAGCCGTAAAGTGTAACAAGATAAATATCTCTAATGCATAATTCAAATACTTAAGGAAAAGAAACAGCATGGTGTGCTTATTATGAACTAGATATAAGGATTTTAAAATGCAACCACAAATTGGTCTACTGCATTTTATATAAATATTATAAAATGAAATAACTTAAATAATAGCATGGCATAATAATAAGTGATTTTGGCTTCGTTTGATAAAGCTTCACCTTTGAGAAAGTCCCTTTAAAAGCAACATTCCAATAAACGGCGTTGGAAAATTAAAATCGGTATAATAATATCTCTGTTTGAATAAAACTATGTCCCAACCGCATTATTCAAGTATTTTGATCATTTATATGTCAACGCATGGAAACATTGAGGCAGTAGAGTGAGAGCTGTGGACCTTTCTCTTTTCAGAACGGAGGAAAAAACAAGTGCGGTTGACGCAGCTTGCGATAGCAGGTATAAGCCAAGCAAGAGCTTCACATTCCATCGTCGTTCTCTCCAATGCAACAGACGGACACTGCGACCTAAACAGAGCCTTAATTTTGCTAATAAAATTTTAAAAGAAATGTTAAATGTCTGATCGTCACAAGTACTTTGTTATTTAAATATATTACTATCACCATATATCATAGGGTCATAACCCATTCTATCGATTAATATTGTAAAGTAGAATAGAGCCCGAATGTAAACCAACATGAACCCCTCAAATCAATATCAAGATTGAGGCCATTTTCTGCATAGGGGCTTACTTTCTTAGTTTGCAGCTTAACTTTTACAGTTTATCATAAACATAATATTATTTATTTAACTCATGCAGTATGCATTGTCTTAAGCTCCTTGCATTTGCACCATAGAATATTTAAGTATTTATTTTATTCATCATCTAACATTATGCATCAATAACTCGAAATTGCTCAATGTTCCACTCTTAAAATACTAAATTTTAATAAAGTATCAGCATACTGCTCATACTTTAAACATGCGATTATCATTGTTTGAAATTTTTGCGGTAGCAATTAATTATGAATTAGAGGACATAAACATGTATTTTGCAATATAGCGATTTTCCAATACGTTGTTTACATTCAAGTATAAACTCATATGAAATTTACATGCAAAAGTTTATAGAAGACTTGCTTCTTGAATTAGAGATTGAACAACATACCCAATTTCCGATCAACAACATGATATGTTTTCTTGCATTGATCACTATGAAATTCAATTCTTTTATATGCAAAATATGAAGTCCAGATTTTTTATATTATAAAATTTTCTAAATTATAACTAAAATGTAAGTTAAAATAGCCTCAAAAAATGAATTTTTACCCCGAAGCAACTTCTCATACAAATCCCTTAGCAAACTGAAACCAAAATTAGTTCACTAAAATATTCATAAAAATACTTATAAAATATCTAGCTTCATCTTGCCTTTCTTGCCCTTAATTTTGTTCTCGCTCTCTGTTTTCAATTTGTTAATTCTTGCTAGTGTTCCGCCAAGTTGCATGATTTTAAATTTTATTTTTTTTTTGAAATTTACAAACTTTGGAAAGGTCAATTCAATGATTGTGTTTGCATTTTAGTGTAATTATGTGCTTTGTTGTTGATGTATCTATGCATTTTAGCGCAACCTAGTTAATTTCTCTTAAAGTAACTTTATATAAGTGTTGTGGAAGTAAGTCTGCTTAAAGATAACGGGTCACATTATCTAACCTGAGTTACATATTGTACTTGACCTGACAAAAAAAAGGATTCGAAGGAGAATAGTTGGTTTCACAAAGCATAATCGGATATTGCTCAATATTTAAATAGAGTAAGAAATGAATGCAAATCATCACAAATGAATGATTAAAAGCATTCACTGAGTTCATCCAAGTGGTTTGGTGATATGGATATCTAATGACTGCGTGAAATCCGACATTTGTTTTGTTTTAAAATAATGGGTTTTCTAGAAAGCGACTAATTATTCTTGTACGAGGGCATATGTTGCCAGTCATATTACAAAATTTAGAATTTTTCGTGGAATTGTAGTGAATGCATTTAACAACCTGAAACACATGAGGGAGTATACACCTTTAGGAGGATTTACATATCTACCACTCAATTTTTATGTATTTATTTACTAACACCTGAACTTCAATTTTTACATACATGATGCCTTGCCTATACATGGAAAGGTGTATTTGCCTTTTTAAAAAGCATAAATGGTGATATTTTTGATGTGTTATGAAGGATTTGGGTGTTATTAATGTAAAAAATAAAATTAGTTGTTAGATATGTAAATACATAGGAATTGAGTGGTTTGTATGTAAATTCCTCAAGCATTTATTTTCTTTCTTTCGGATGAATTGAGAAGTTAGTTGCAACAGCCCAAACTCTCTTCCATCAAGATACTGTCCTCTTTGGCCTAACGACCTTACAGTTTTGTTCCATTGATGTAACTTCCCAGGATGTCACTCACGCTGAGAGTGCTTATGCACTAGCACTCTTTAGAGTTTTTGATGAAATTTTAACCATTACAACAAAAGGCACCTCGTTGTTTAAGATTTCAACTTCATATTACTTAAGGGGTTTTACAATCTCTTTACTTTAGTAATTGACGTCCTCATTAGTGCTCTAAACCCAAATCATCCACCAAACATATAGGATTCTAGAGGCGGCCCTACATATTCAAGAGGTGGCTCCTATTATGTAATGCTTTGTCGCATCTTGGGTTCAGGTGGTGAGTCCCACAACATAATAATTTGTTCTGCATGACACTTAACTCCCATATTTAGGCTGGTGTATTACTCTAATATCATTTGTAAAAGTCTAAACTCTCATGCATATAGGCATTGTCCGTTTTGGTCTAATGACCTCAAGGTTTTGTCTCATTGTTGTTACTTTCTAGGGGTCACTTATCCTAAGAGTGTTGCCACACGAGCATGCTTAAGTTTGAATTTTTTGATGAAATTCCAATCATTAAACCAAAAGATGCCTCGATGTTTAAGAGTTCAACTTTGTTCTACTTAAGGGGTTTCACATTAGTGATTTTCAGCACCGTAAAGATTGGGGGCAAATTTATTCATTATAGCTTTTATGATCTTGTTTTAGTTTTGGCTTTTAACTTGATCTCCTTCTAAGTGGATGGGCAATAGTTTTGTGCTGGGTACCTAGTTTTATCCTACCCAGTCAGTAACTTTTTTCATGGAGTGACAACAATATCTTGCAAATTTAACTAATTTAATATAAGATTTTATTGTAATTTCTGTAATATCTTCACAACCTATTTCCTCTATGGTGTAATTTTATTTTGTGCTGGGTACCTAGTTTTGTGCGGATGGACAATAAATTTCTGCTGGGTACCTAGTTTTATCCTTTCTAGTCAACAACTTATTTCATGGAGTGAACAATATCATGCAAATTTAACTAATTTAAAATAAAATTTTATATTAATTTCTGTAATATCTTCACAACCTATGTTCTTCTATGGTGTAATTTTATTTTTAAAGGCTTCTTATCAAACATAAAGTACTATAATGAGCACCAAAGGGAAAATATTCAAAGAGAAAATTAATTTTATCGAGATCTCTTTCCATTAAAATCATTTTGCTTGTCTGTTTGCCATGTTCTTTTTGACAGGAAATTTGCATACATAGCATATAATTCTCATGTATTTACATATCTCACACCTAAACTTTTATATTTACATATAGCACTTTTGGTGATTTAAACCTATGTATGAAAAGATGCATTTTACTTATAAAAAATGGTAATAGTGCTAGTTTTGATGTTATATTAAAGATTCCAGTGCTATTGTGTAAATGTGATAATTTAGGTGTGAGATAGGTAAATTCATGAGAATTGTATGCTATGCATGTAAATGCTACTTTTTTATGTGCGTTCAAGTAACTTTGTATTCTACTTTTTTTAATTTAAATATTAGGATACAAGAAGGGGACTGAATTCGGTTGACAGATATGTCAATGATCACAATATTGAAGGAGTTTTTGGTTCGCTTTTAGAGTTAGTTGAATGTGATGAGAAATTCTTTACTGCTGTTGAAGTTACTGCTGGAAATAGGTACCATATGTTTTGTCTCTCTGATCTTTCTTTTCTAGTTAGATATATATTTTTATTGGTTAATTTACATACTTACAGGTCAATTCTTATGTATTTACATATCTAACACCTAAACTTCATCTTTTACATTTTTACTGCCCAAATATTTCTTATAACATAAAAAATAACACCATTTTAACTATTAAAAAGTGAGATACATCTTTTCATTCATAGTTAAGGTGGTATGTATGTAAGCATTGAAGTATAGGTGTTAGATAGCAATTGAGTAGGTATATATGTCAATCTTCTATTTTTATTTGATGATTTGCTTTGAAATTTAGGAACATATTTTGTAAAGTTTCAAAGATGATCACTTATATTGTTATGATTGTTATTTCCAGCCTATTCCATGTCGTGGTTGCAACGGATGAGATATCTTCTAGGATTATTAGATATCTTACTTCAGAGAAAGGTGGAAGAGTCACATTTATACCATTGAACAGGGTGAATGCACAGCGAATAAACTATCCACAAAGCTCAGATGTGGTCCCTTTGTTAAAGAAATTAAAATTTCGTTCCGACTGTTCTGCAGCTTTTCAACAGGTATCTTTAATTTCTTTTATCGTGATAATTTCAAAGGAATTTTACAGAAACACCACATAGTTCTTATGTATTTGCACATCTAACATCCAAAGTTTGATATTTATACTTATGACACCTCAATGTCATAAACCTTTGCATGAAAATGTGTATTTCACTTTTTAAAAAGGTATTAATGGTGGTACTTTTTTATTTGATTTTAAAGATTTGAGTGGTATGAATGTAAATATGAATGTTTAGGTGTTAGACATGTAAATAAATAAGAAATGTGGTATGTATGTAAATGCTCCCAATCTAAATTTCCTAAAGTTTTACCATTGTTCCTTTTGTTGTGATATTCTTAACTTTTCTGAATTTTTACCATTGTTTGATTTACCCTCACTAATATTGTCTTCATCAATACTTGACTTATTCTGATTCTTCTTTGTTGTTCAAAAAGAAAGCATTTCTGTAGGATTGAACTGAAACTAGGATAATCGAATAGTGCCATTTTTAACCGGAGTCATAATTTAGAAGAATTATAATGTCAACCAAACGAAGTTGCGTTCATGTAAATTTTGTAAATGACGTTCTCTTGTAACCCTAAGTTAATACATTGGATGGATTGCCACTTTCAATTTTCTAAATTTTGTTGTTCTACCATACTAAATGCCATGAGCCCTGCAAGCCTTGCTTTTTTCTCGCACGGACAATTGCATCTGGCTTCAAAAGATGAATTAGTATTGTCAAGCGTGACCCAAGCACAAGTCCTATTATGTTATGATGTTAAAAGCTCACTTTGACCTGTCAAAACAGAGCTCAGATGGTTAATATGTATGGTAACTTGGCCATTCATTTTCTCGATAAAATGTTTGTAGTTTTCCTTTAAATTTTTTGTTTTATCTTAGATGAATAATGATTCAAATTCTTTTAAGCCAGTCTTTATTTCTCGATGAAGATTTTGAAGTTTTTGATAATGACAATAAGTTTCACTGTTTATTCTGTTTATTTTCAGGTATTTTCTAGAACGGTAATCTGTCGTGACTTAGATGTTGCCACGAATGTTGCTCGTGCTAATGGTCTTGACTGTATTACATTGGAAGGTACATAGTGAAAAAGCTTTTAGGGAAATTTACATACATAGCTCGCAATTTTTATGTATTTACATATCTCACACTTAAACTTTCATAATTACAAATAGCACTTTGGTGCTTTAAACCTTTGCATGAAAAGGTGCTTTTTAACTTTTAGAAAATGTTAATAGTGTTATTTTTGATGTGATATTAAAGAATTGAGTGTTATGTGTGTAATATGAAAATTTGGTTGAGAGTTATGAAAATACTTAGAATTTTGTGCTATGAATGTAAATTCCCCAAACTTATGATACTGCAGACTATAGTTATTTTTTTATTCTTATTGGAAACCTTATTTCTGCACTTACAATAGGCGACCAAGTTAGCAAGAAAGGTGGCATGACAGGAGGGTTTTATGATTCTAGAAGATCAAAGCTGAAGTTTATGAATATTATCAAGCAAAGCAAAAGTTCTATCATCAAGAAGACTGACGAGCAAGATAAGATTTCCAAGGAGCTTCAAGATATCCTTGGACAGCTTTTTACATTTATTATTATTATTATTATTTTTGGCGTTTAAACATGTTTTCATCCATCACTTTGCAGATTTATTTAGGCTTTTTTCTGGACAACTTCTGCTATGTTCTCAATATTTATGCTAGTTTTGGCCATTTTACATGGATAAAATATTGGGAAAGTTACATACATACCACAAAATTCTTGTATATTTACAAAATTTGATATCTACAATTATCACACCCTGTTGTCATAAACCTATGCTTGAAGAACTTTTAAAAGTTTAATTATTGTGGTATGTTTGATGTGATATTAAAGATTTGTGTTGTATTCAAGTAAATATGATTGTTTAGGTCTTAGATATGTAAATACATGAGAATTATGTGTTTGCATATTAACACCTTTAATTTTACTTTAGGTTGGGTATTATTAAGTGCTTATATAGAGGGTTTTATGTTAATGCCCGTTGATGTTTAAGAGTTCATTCTACTCCAAGAATTTCACAATATTCTTTATCTAAGTAATTGATGTCCTTGCCGGTGCTCATAAGTAGTACCTTAGAATCATTCACTAGATAATAGGATTCAAGAGGTGGCTCCCACAATGTAGTATTTTATCCTATCTAGGGTTCAAGGGATGACTTCCATGGCGTATTATTCTATTTTGTATGACACTTAGCTTCCATTTCTAGGTCGGTGTAATGCTCTGATACCACTTGTAAGAGCCTGAATTCTCAAACATTGAATTGCCTTTTAGTGTAATGGTTGGAATTTCATTAGAAAATTTGAAGTTAAGCATGATAGTATGGGAACATTCTCAAGATGTGTGACCTACTGGAAAGTTACACTAATGGGATAAAATCGTGAGGTCAAAGTTCCAAAGTGGATAATATCTCAATAGGTGAGAGTTTGGACTATTACAATGATGAGTTTACTTAATTCATCCAACTTGATAATGTGGATAAATTTGTTTATGACTTTAGGGAACATAGAGCTTTTGTTCTTTATTCTCATTTTGTGTTTTTATTTAGATTTGAAACAAAATTTGTTTGGCTATTTCATTAATGTGTGGTTGTTTCTAAAAACACTCGAAACTTCTAAAAATTATTTAGAGTGTTTTATAAAATATGTAAGTTTTTTTTAAAAAAAATTATAATAAACACACAAAGCTAATATGTTTTTTAAAACAAATAAAAAAATAAAAATAAAAGCAAAAAATAAAAATAAAAATAAAAAAATAAATTGATCTCATACAAGTCCCAAGTTTATTTTGTATTGTGTTATGTCGTGTTATGATGATATCCCATTTTAGGATTTTTTTTGGTTTATAGGTATGTTTTTCATTGACTTTTCGTACAATTAGATAAGGAAATTAATGATCTTGTCAGTAGACAACAGAGAATAGATGCGGAGCATGGTCACATGAAGTCAGAACTGGAGCAAGTTAAATTGGACATCGCTAATGCTGTTAAGCAGAAGCAATCAATTTCTAGAGCCCTTGAGAAAAAGGTGCTGAAATCTTTTTGCTTGGTGTTTGGTTTTTTGAAGGCTTTCAGCTAGGGTGTCAAAAATTGATTAAACAGCCCAACTCGACCCAAACTCGGCTAAAAAAATCTTGGTTCAGACCTGCCAATCTGAAATTGACCCGAAACGACCGATTAATAAAAATTTGACCCACCTATCTCAAATTCACCCAAAATTGACACTATTTTGACCCAAATTGACCCAAATAGCTTGTATACCTTATGTTAAATAGGTTATACAGGTTAGCAGATTAATGGCTGGTTAGGTTCGAGTTGGGTTGTCTGATTAATATTCTGATCAAATTTGGTTAAAGTAGTTTCCGTTCTAGTCGATTTCAGATTGGAGCTGAACCCGATCTGCACATCCTTTCTTTTTGCCTTTTAGTTCGTTCATCTGACAGCGAACATTTTCTTTTTACATGAAGGGAAAACTGCTGGGAAGCGCCCAAACACAGATTGATCAAATACGAGCTGGCATTGCAATGAAACGAGCCGAAATGGGCACAGATCTTGTCGACCAACTAACACCAAAAGAGAAGGAACTTCTTTCCCGTTTAAATCCGGAAATAACTGAACTAAAAGAGAAGCTTTTGGCTTGTACAACAAGTAGAGTTGAGGTATGCGAATTTGTCTTTCTATATGATATTAGTTTTTCATCCCAACTTTTACTTAACATTCTTTGTAAATTGAAATTAATCAACTAAAAATTTACAGATCGAAACAAGGAAAGAGGAATTAGAGACTAATCTTTCAACAAACCTTGTTAGAAGACAACAAGAGTTGGAGGCAATAATTTTGTCTGCAGATTCTGGCACTTTACCTATGGAAGCTGACCTCAAACGTCAGGAATTAGAAGAATCAAATGAAACTGTTGATGAATTAATGAAGCAGCTCAACCGTGTGATTCTTTTTTCAATATGATTGCAATTTTATAATTATTTGATAGAGACATTTACATACTTACCACACTGTTATTATGTACTTACATATATAACACCAAAACTCCAATTTTTACACATATACCACCTTCCATATGCATTAAAAGGTGCATTTCACTTTTTAAAAGGTAAAAAATGGTGATATTTTTTATTTAATATGAAAGATTTGGGTGGTATAAATGTATAAAAAAGTAAAGTTTAGGTGTTAGATATGTAAATATGTAGGAATTGTGTGGCATGTATGTAAATTTCACTATTTGATATTGCGTGTAACTTTTACACTGGGTTAAAAATGTTTGCAGAGACTTTGCAGAACATAGATGAGCTCACAAAGAAGATAAAGAATAACAGAAATGAGAAGGATCGGATTAAAGTAATGGATGCAGCGATTTATTTGTCTTTTGTCCTCTTTTTGCTTGCCTTCTAATTTCTAGTGTTTTGTAGGGTGCTGAAGAAGAATACGAGCGCACACTCCAGGATGAAGCAAAAGATCTGGAACAATTACTTAACAAGCGAAATTTATTTTTGTCTAAACAAGATGATTGCAAGAAAAAAATTCGTGATTTGGGTTCATTACCATCCGATGCTTTTGAGAGGTACCTTTTTTTAGTTTTTTTTTATTATTATTTTATGGATTATATAAAGTCTGTATCATCTTATTTTGAGGATGAAATGAAAAAAACCATTTTATGTTTGGAAGATTTATATACATACCACTCAATTCCAATATATTTACATATCTTAACACCTAAATTTCAATTTTAACATACACACCACCCACCACCTTACATATGCATGAAAGGTGTATTTCACTTTTTAAATGTTAAAAAATGTGGTATTTTTTATTTGATATGAAATATGTGGGTGGTATAAATGTAAAAAGTAAAATCTTGGTGTTATATTTGTAAATACATAAGAATTGTGTTATATTTTTTGTAAATGCCCCTTTATGTTTTGTTATCTTCTTAAGGGTCAGTGTTTATGTTGAAATGTTGTTCAATTTCGTGTTTTGATTTTAGGCAAAACTATTTTCGGATTTTTGTATTACCAAAAATTTTAACTTTTGTTCTCATGTTTTGTGGCGTAGGCTGAGTTTGATTTAAGATTATAGTTTATTGTGGATAAGTTATAGGATCAGTAGTTTAAAAGGCTTGACATTTGATCTATGTACATTTTAAAACCGGGGCATTTACAATATTACACACAATTCTAATGTATTTATATATCTGACACCTATAATCTACCTTTTGCATTTATAACAACCAAATCTTTCATATCACGTCAAAAATACCATCATTTTAACTTCTAAAAAGTGAAATACACCTTTTCATGCATAGGGAAGGTGGCATATGCATGCAAAACTTGAAGTTTAGGTGTAAGATATGTTAATACATAAGAACTGAATGGTATGCATGTAAATTTTCCTTTAAAATATTCTTTCTGTGTATTCTAATATTATGTCTCAATTCATAAATTTTATTAGCAGTTGATTTATTATTTTTAGCTGTCTTTTGATGGCTGATTTGGTATCAATATAACATAGTATACTTATTTATTTAGGCCTTAAAGTTTTCTCGTTTGTTTTTCTTTGCTTATACCCCAATTTAAATGATACCGAAGTTAACCAGAAATCCAATAAGAAAGCAAATTTGATTACTTAAAATAATGGGTTACAATCATGATTCAAAAACAAGAACAAAAAACACAACAATTATCATTATTCTGCTAGGGCCGAAGGGGACAGCTATGGACCAAAGTATGGAAGGAGAGTTTCGGTGGTGGTATGAGGAGACTTGGGGGGGACTGTCACAGGTAAAGAAGTAGGAGGGGATATGCGACCCACCCACAAGATACGCAGCAGGCGATGTGCAGATCATTAGGAATGTGGGGTGAGGCTTGCAGCATGCAGAAAAGGGTGTGGGTGTGGTTTGCGGTGGTAAAATCAATGGGAAATGGAAGGAGTGGTGGCTTGAAACGAGCATGGGTGGCGCACGCTGAGGTTTGCGAGCAGGGGAGAGGGATCTGTGGGAGATTAGGTAGAGGAGGTAGTCACCACCTCTGCGTAGGATACAAGCAAAGCACCACCTCTCATCGGATACAACCCTAGCAAGGGGAAATTGCGTGTAGGCAGAAATCTGAAAATAGAACAAAAACTAAACCCTAACTCGACAAACAACATATTTATAATAGGTTGATAAGGGGGGGGGGGGGAGGGGTCCCCTCAAGTGCTAGCTGGTGCTAGCTGGCTCCCCCATTGCTGAATCGAATCGTTCAGCTAATAAGCCCCACATCATTAAAGCTTTTGGGAACAATTTTAATTAGAGAAATTTACAAAAGCAGCACATAATTCTTATGTATTTACATATGTCACACCTCACAATATCTACATATATAGCACTTCTCTGCTTTATATTTATGCATGAAAAGGTGCAACTATTTTGAAAAAGTGGTAATAGTGTCATTTTTTATTTGATATTAAAGACTTAAGAGCTATGTGTATAAATATGAAAGTTTAGGTGTGGGATATGTAAATACGTAAGAACTGTGCGCTATGTATGTAAATGCTTCTTTTAATTCTTCTTAATATGTTACACAATTTCCTTAGTCGTGATTCCCTTTTTTTTTTTGTCATTCAACTGATGCAAGGTTGTGCTCTTTTTCCTTGCTATAGTTTGTCGTGCATGAAATAATTTTTAATTAGCAACGAAAACAAAGCATTGTAATATGAACCTGAATTTTGATTAAAAAGATCCTACTGAAAAGCTGAGTGTTGCAAAATGAATATGTTATTATTATTTTGATAAGTTTGAATAGGCTATAGTGATAAATGATTATATTAGAGAGAGTATAGCACATTTTAATGATCATAACAAAGTAATGAAGTAAAACATTGTTTGGTAGTTAAGGTGATTTAACTAGCCTCGGTATTAAGAATGAAAGGGATGATTGGGAATCAGCCTTATATAAATTGTGTGAATATATTATATTTTATTGTTAATACGGATCTGGTGCATAATTGGTATGAAATGTTAAAAATGTTTATCAGGCCTATTAATGATTAAGATGGGAGTTCTATTGATGTTGCCTGATATTTAGTAGGAAATATCCTCCTCTGTATTGCCCGTTTTGACCCCATTTCAGTCAAACATGAGACTTGCCATGAAATAGTAGGATAAATCCAGTTTGTCACACTTTTTGACAACATTCATCTGAATTCAGTATTCATGATCGTGTGAGTAGATAATTAATCTATTTAGATTATCGCAGAGTTGAACGCACTTTCATAATCATTCAAATAGATTCATCATAATTTTAAATAAAAAGGATGCATAATTTAAATTAACACAATGGTCTATTAAGCTTATCAAAAAACTTAATAGAAATTTATACATACATAATGTCTTTACATTGTCTTTTTTTATCTTAACGTCCATCCAAAATTGAATATTAGAACTCTATGATATAAGACAAATTGGGTCACTTGATTATGATTCTACATATTCATTTCCCTTGCCTGAATTATCAGCTAATGTAATATTTGATGAGCTAAAATTTCAAAGTGTTAAGTATTTCTTATATATACAAAAAAAAATGAAATAATAATATCTATATTGGTCTTTTAAACTAATTTGAGTATTTTAAAACTTAAGACAATTTCTAAATTAAGATTACTTTTTATTATTACAGGTGAAAGATAATCATCAACAATAAGTGTATTTATCAGTAAGTAAATAAAATACATCATTTAAGATGCCTTTAATGCATCGTAGTAATCAATGGTTGGCATAAAATTATCTTCTTTTCTTTTCATTTCGTTATTGCTTCTATTGTTCAAAGCCTTGGAAGCTTCATATGTTGTAAGCAGATTTTCAGACATTCATTTTTTTTGTTATCGCTTAGCTCATCAGTTATAATAGCCATTAACAAGGTTCAAGTTAAATCCAACGTATCAATTATCAATGGTTAATCAATTCATTGTTGGACCCTAATATAACAAGTTCTTAGAACCAAGTCGAAATTCCCTTTTTGGTCCCTAGTAAGGTTCTTTTGTCATATTTTTCATCTCTCCTTGCTCAAATCATTATCATTTATCAATCTTTCTCACATAATATAACATTTCATATTTTTTTTAATTAACATTATTATCATAAACATTTCAAATACTTAGTGCTAATATGCACTTTGTATCTGTTATTCTATATTAAAGCACTTTATGGAAAAACATAATTTATACAAATTTTCATTCTTGTATTTTATTATGTCATATTTCAAAATAATGTTAAGATTTGAGTAATACAAATGTCATAAAAATAATTGTAAAAAATCATGACTGTATAAAAATACATTAACTTTGTTGGCAACCTTTGGTGGTAGGTACATGCTTGATATGAGAAAAGTTCTATAAGCATTAGACCTACGAATTATTTCCTTATTGCATGAGAAATCGAGTTTCTCACCAAAATTATGAGATTTTTCTCCGGATGAATTTCTTTGTTTATATCTCCTTGAGATTTCTTATTGATAGTGAAGTTAACCGAAACCACAATAGAAATATGAATATTATTGCCGAAATTCAAAAGGGTTACAAACAAAAATTCTTAATAATAGGAAAATAACGACACTAACATAGAATGCACCCTAGGTCAATGGTGAAGGTGGTGGATGGTTGTCGGACAATAGATAGAGGGGTTGATTGGGGGTTGCGGGCGTAGCTGGAGGCTTGGAATGACATGGCTACAACACTGGAAGGCAGGGAGGGAGGGGCGGCAACAGCAATACAGCAGAGATGAGGGTGTCGACAGTTGGCTGGGAGGTTGGAGGGCTGGAGTTCTTGGATCAGTAGGTGGGGGTGCTATAAGAATTGCGGCAGTAGCGGGGAGTGGGGAATAAGACTGGCAGCTAAGAAACCAGGGGAGGGTGGACTGCGGAGGGGATTTGGGGAAGATAGGTATCCCTGCAGGATTACGTTACGTACCGAAGCACCCCTTGAATCCCTCGAATCTTTGGAGAAGATCCTACTTCTTGCGAGTTATAGCTGGAACACCTCCTTACCTTTCGGATACACCCTTAGAAGGAAAACACAACCCCGATAACTGACATGGATAGAAATATGGAAATCTGGAAGACAGAACTAACCCTAAACAAGCAAAACAACAAATATATAATAGCTAGGAGATAAAATAAGAAGGGAGGGCTCTTCCTTTTTGGGCGACAAATAAAAAAGATTAAGGAGGAAGGAGCGACAAACATGAAAGTTAGGGGAGGTCTTTAGCGGTACTTTCCGCCCCATGGGAACGAGAGACAGACCAATCAAGCTTTCTCTTGAACTAATTAGCCAATTCATTAGGCCCCAGAAGCCCTTTGCCAGTCCGAGGTTGTGGGAGATTAAACTTCATGCGTCAAAGTTTCTAGTTCTTTCTCTGCGGACTTAGCGGTACCTGGATCCCATTGTCTGTTGTATTATCTCCCAAAGCACCTGAGGATTTTCTTCACTTGCGAGTATATATCCATATTGATCCACTCTTCTAGGGCTCTACTACTGAACTGAATGATTGTGCATGTCTCACCTATGCTGCTGAATACTTCCAAAGTAATCCACCGCCGGCTCAACTCAATCTGAAGTAAGGGTAACTTGAACCTCCCCGAACGGTGGTGGCTTTGGTGGTAAGGTATTGACGTGATATCCTGAAATGCTGTTGTGTCTTTCCAGCGTATAGAGCTGGTGTTTATCCCATATTTTGTTGTCATCAAAATTGGTCCCACTAATTTTGTTTTGTTGGTAAGTGTGCCTGTGATCTCGTGCTCCGCTAAAGGGAGGGCCATACACTTCTCATGTTTTTCAAGTAATAAGTGTTTTTGAATCCGTCGCGCTGAGTCCTTCGGTCAAATGGTCATAGTCTCCCCAATAAAAGGTGGCAGACATCCATGGGAACCACGTCACACCACACCTGATCATGTAGTTGAATCTTAGTCGAAATCTCTACTAAGCATCTCCAATCAATGCGACTCTATTTTCCTTCTTCAGCCACGCCAGAGAATATGGTTACAAGTGCCTCTGAGCCATGAGATCAAACTTCTCTACCATATTTGTAAACATCATGTTCTTACTGCTCCATCCATTTATGATGAGGTTGCATACCATCCTGGTCACGGTGTAACGAGTGAGGAATATATTATGACTAAGCCACTGTGAATTATTCATTTCCTCTGTCTGTTGGACTCATTGAACAGGGAGCATCACGCCCTCATCAGGTGGAAGATGATGCACTTCACACTCTTCAACTGTCTCCACGTCGTTAATCTATTATACAACGCTCAACTATGTAAAAGACAATCCGTGACGTCGGGTAGCTGGAGGCGATGTGGCCAAATTTGTGACATTTGAAGCATTGTCTGACGGGGATTGTAGTAGGCATGCTACTTCCCAGATTTCTTCTCTCTGAGGTTGACTCTATCTTTATCTGAACAATTTTCTCTACTCCTCGAGGTGCCCTCCTGCTAATGTCTTCAATTGTGGATGGCGGTCTGATTAGTGGTGGTTACATGATCTATTTTTGCTACATTTCCACTTTCAATGCTAAGGTGTGGACATCTCCAAATGACCAATAAAGCTGCAGCTGCAACACATTGTTATTAATTGGTTTCAAAGCTCCAAGATAAAGGGCTATGGTGTGTTCCTCTGGCCCGACCAAATCAAACTTCATTTACAACTGGTCAAACTATGCCATGATCTCCACTGATAGGTCTCTCTGCTACGGGTGGTGAAGTCTCAGAAACTTACCTTGCGGTAGTCGGTTGGAGGTATTACCTCTGCATCGCTTTCTTCATCTTTTCCCACTTGGAAAATCTTATCACGACTTTGTCTTTTCCTCTGTCTCTACAAGTTTTCCTACCATAAGGAGGCGCCCTTTCTCAGTTTGATTGATGCAAGCTTCACTCTCTAATTCTTTGGCTCTCTCTACTAAAACGTTCTCTCAACTGACCACATCCCTTCAATGAACTTGTCTGGATCCATACCTCCATTGAACCTTGGTAGATGCACTTTTATTCCAAAGTCTTTGTATCCTCTAGATGCAGCTCTTCTCTCGGCCCCCTCTGATAGTGGATTCCAAATCGTCGCGGCAGGTCTTCTACATCGCTGAAGTTCTCCCAATGGAAGAGATTCGGATCTTCGCCTCTTGCTCCTCTTCAACTCTCTCGTTCCTGGTGGGGGTAATGACCCCCCGAGTTTCATCTTCAGTGTTTGCAAGCCTCCTCTGAAGTTGACGGTTCTACCGTTGTATCTCTTTTCCGGTAGGCTCGGTTATATATCCTTGGAGGCATGGCTAGGGTTTAGAGTTGAGAGGCGAAAGAGCGTGTAGGAGATTAATCGACGGTGTCAAAGGTTTAATTTCGGGTTGCTGACTTTGAAAATCAGCAAAGGAAAATTAGCATTAGGTCAAAATTTGGCTATGCTTTGGGAATAGTTAAGAATATTTTTGGTGGAGGGTAACGTGGAAGTTAGGAAATCTTAGGATATGACTAGGGCTAGACTAACTCTGATACAAAATGATATTATAATTATTCTAAACCACAATATAAATGTGAATATTACTGTTGAAATTCGAAAGGGTTATAAACAAAGATTCTTGATAATAAGAAAATAATGGCAAAAATATAAAAGACACCCTAGGGCGATGGCGAAGGCGGTGGATGGCGGCCAAACAGCAGGTAGAGGGGTTGGTTAGGGGTTGCAGACGCAACTGGAAGCTTGGAATGACGTGTCTGCAGCATTGGCAGGTTGGGAGGGGTGACAGTAGTAGGACATCAGGGAAGAGGGTGGTGGCAGCTGTCTGGGATGCTGGAGGGCTGGGGGCAGCAGACTGGGAGGGAAGGAAGGTCTTGCCACTGCAGGTGGTGCTGCAAGACTGTTTGCAGCAGCAAGGGTGGGGAATAGGACTGGAGGTAGGGAAAACAGGAACATGTGGATTGCGGAGGTGATTTGGGGAAGATAGGTATCCCCGCATGATCGAGTTATAGCCGGAGCACATCCTCGCCTTTTGGATACAACTCTAGATGGAAGAATAGCCCTGACAGCTGACTTGGACAAAAATTTGAAAATCTGGAAGACAAGAACTTACCCTAAGCAAGCAAAACAACAAATATATAATAGATAGGAGATAGAATGGTAATGGAGTGCTCCTCCCCTTATGCGGCAAACAGAAAAAGTAAGGGGGAAAGGAGCAGCATATAAAAAGGTAAGAGAGATCTTTGGCGGTATTTCCCGCCCCATGGGAACGGGAGACATGCCGCTCTACCTCCCGCTGGACCATTTGGCCTGTTCAGCAGGCCCCCCAAGCCCCGCTGCAGTTATCATAAACAAACCAATATCATAGGCTGTCAATTAAATATAAATAATTAAACTAGTAACTCAAAAATAAATAATCATCTCAGATATATTTGACTTCAAAAGATTTTTCGTCATTCATACCCTTAAAAATACAATTCAAAATCAATCTCTATTTACAGACGGAGTACAAAAAGTCGGATTTCTTACCTAAATTTCTAACTTTCTCTTCTCTTCCTATTTTTTTTCTTTTATCGTTATCTTAGTTTTTTCTTAGATTCTTATTTTTTTTTTAATCTTTTCTTCTTCATTTTCTCACTGTTTTTGCTTACCTTAGCCCTTTGTTTTGACGATTTCACGTCCAGCAACTGAAGGGGAAAAGGGGATATGGATAAATGCTTCAGATAATGATTAAATTAGTTTTTATATGTATATATAAACTATAATATACTATTTAATTTCCTATGAGATCATCACTACATCCAAATGGCATATCGTCAGTGCATGCTATGGAGTTGTGGGAAAAGTGAAGGAATTGCTGCAGTAAGTTTAATATGTGAATGGTAAAACTAATTAAAATATTAGGGGAAATAAGTTTGAAATTAATTAATAATTGCTAATATAATTCTGTATTTATGTATACTTCTATACAACAAAATAATCAAAATGAAATTTTGAATCCTATAAAAATGTCGTCATTGTTGGAATAATAAAAACTTGTGTATCAGTTTTAGGAGAAATTTTAATTATGCCATTTTGAAGTGTTGGGGTATTACGCCTTCTATGGGATGGAGGACACATTTATTTATATGTATACAAATTTTGCACTCATCCATGGGATATGACAAATTGAATGTATTGATGAGCCTTAATTCAATCGTTAAATGAGTTAACATGGATTTCAATCATGTTGAACTATCTAAATTGGTTCTCTTACCTGTTTGTTTGATATTATGAGCCCATCTTTTAGGATGTGTTTGGGATAGTATTTTAATTTTATTATTTTAGAAATTAATGACACAATTCTATTGATGCGACATTTTTGTTGTTTGTCATATATTTCTTTGGTGATTATGAGATTTTCATAACCCGATTTGCTAGCGTGGTGGTTGTAAGCAAGATGCCATTCAACTTCTTTGGGAGGTAAAAAGTCTATAATTCCTAGAGCAACTTTCAAAAACTCTACTTTTTCAATAATAGTTTTACAATTAATTTTCAATATAGTTTCGACCATACCAAAATGAGTTTTAATATAAAATTATTAACTTTTAATATAGTATCAACCATATCAAAAGAGTCTTAATATCATTTCAATAGGTTATTCTGAGAAATCTTTGTTCGAAAGGTATACTGTCATGGTTCTTTTTTTTCCACCTCTAAATTGTTGAACTTTTATTTATGACCTTTTGCTCTGCCAAAGAAGTTATCCTTGTTTGGTTTTCTTTTTCCTGTCTATGCCAACGTATATTATTTGTTATTAAATTTTGATTTATTATTTATACTAAAGGTTTAAGAAGAAAAACATGAAAGAATTAGTGAAGATGCTTCATAAGTGCAATGAGGAGCTAAAGCAGTTCAGCCACGTTAATAAGAAAGCACTCGACGAGTACATGAACTTCACGGAACAGCGAGAACAGTTGCAGAATAGAAGAGCTGAACTTGATGCAGGCGATCAGGCAATTAGTTTTTTTTTTATATAAACATGCCATCCAATCTCCATGGCGTTCCTCATTTTACTTACTTTTTACAGCTTTTTCACATGAATGTAATTCTGCAGAAAATACGAGAACTTATTTCTGTTCTAGATCAGCGGAAGGATGAATCCATCGAACGTACTTTTAAAGGAGTTGCCCGACATTTTCGTGAAGTTTTTTCAGAGCTTGTACAAGGTGGGCATGGGTTCTTGGTAATGATGAAAAAAAAGGTTAGCTCCAATTATACACCTTTTTGGTTTTACTCCTTAAAGGGGCGTTTACATACATTCCACCCAATTCATATATATTTACATAATTTAAACTTTACTTTTTACATTTATTCCACCCAAACTTTCATATCACATAAAAAATACCACTAGTTTTAAGTTTTGAAGAGTGAAATACACCTTTTCATGCATAGGTAAGGTGGAATGTTGGATATGTAAATAAATAGGAATTGAGTGGTATTTATAGAAATATTAGTTTTTTAAAATACCTTTACGAAGTGTTTCTTTCTTTCATTCATTAATTTTCAGCATAATTTGTACATTCTTATGTTAATAGTGCTTTCTTGCTGGAAAGTTCAATTCTTCTTGATTTGCATTCTTCTCCAACGCTTTTTAAGATATTATAATTAGCATTTTACATGGTGTTGTATTTTAGTTGTTCCTAGTTGCTTGCTTGGGTTACTGAGAAGATTACTCATCCTTCAGTATTTTTCTAATCCTGTTTCTATAATCATTAGATTTATGCGTTGTTGTTGAAATATTGGGCTGTATTATTAACGCGCTAAAAGTCTTTTGGGCTAAATTTATATCATGCAAACCTCTTGCTTTGCATTAAGTTGTTAAGTAGATAAGCGTATTTCAAGTCTTCTCAGTACTGCAGAGATTTTAGTTGGATTTGTGTTATTTTTTCTCTGTACTTGTATAAGCTATAATTTTTCTTTGTAAAGGAAGGAGAGCCCCTTGATGATGAAAATGATGAGGACGGACCTCCCAAAGCGGACCCTGAGGGAAGAGTGGAAAAGTACGTCGGTGTAAAAGTAAAGGTATGGTCTTTTATTTTTAATCTCATGATGAAAAAATTTAAAGTCTCTAAAATGATAATCACGATTGTTTATCTCTGCAATATTAGAAATATTCAATTTTCTTCTTTGGAAGATTTTCATAAATGTCACTTAGTTCCTATGTGTAGTAACGTTTTAAAAGTTAAAATAGTAGTATTTTTGATGTGATATGAAAGATTTGGGTAGTATAAATATAAAGCAAACTTTAGGTGTTAGATATGTTAATATATAAGTATTGAGTGGTATGTATGTAAATGCCCCTCCTTGTTTTTTGTACTTCATCATGGTCTGACTGCACATTCTATAACTAGGCATTCAAATTAAATGTAGTCGAATTAGACAATTTATGTTGTTAGAAAACGATAGCATTTAATGACATTATCCAAATGTTTTTTAAAGAAAATGTTCCAAAGTACTTCATCAACATTTAAAATGCTGTTTATTTACATTATGTGCATCTTGGTAGCAAAAAATGTTCTTATTTTCGACAAGATGCATTACAAAGTGCATTTCACAGAGGCAATTTATTTCTTTCTTTCTAGTGTTTATATATTTAAAACTAAAATGTCAAAATGATTCCTGAAACTGTCAATTTAGTTCCCAGACTCTTTTATTATGTGGTTACAATGCGACTATTTAGCCCCCTTAAAAACTCGAGTGATTAATTTAGCACTTTTATAAACTTGGGACTAAAATGATCCCATCCAATAGTCAGAGGACTATTTTGATACTTTACTCATATATTTAATAGAATACTAACCTTTCATGGCTATAGTCTTTTTTTCCACTTAATTTTATTTTAAATTGCTTCTTAAACGTTCAATATTAATTAATAAATCAATATATTTCTTCCCTTAGGTGTCATTTACTGGTCAAGGAGAGACTCAGTCAATGAAACAGCTCTCCGGTGGTCAGAAAACAGTAGTGGCATTGACACTGATATTTGCCATACAGCGATGTGATCCGGCTCCATTCTATCTCTTTGATGAGATTGATGCAGCTTTGGATCCACAGTACAGAACATCTGTTGGTAGTATCCTTGCAATAATTTTTGTTATTTTGTCGATATTTTTCCATTTTTATGCCTCCTTTTGCATTTTGCACAAGTTTCTTATCTTATAAACATTTATTTATGGGGCATTTCCTGCATCACGCACAATTCTTATGTATGTACATATCTCACACCTAAATTTTCATATTTACACACATAGCACTCAAATCTTTAATCTCTCGTAAAAGTAGCATTATAGTGAAATACAACTTTGCACTCAAGTGTTATGTATGCAAATATGAAAGTAAATGTGTGAAATATGTAAATAAATAAGAATTGCGTGCTATATAAGTAAATTTGCCTTTATATTTAGCTAGTGATACTTTCTGAACTGCGTAGTTATTCTAAACTCTTGACGCATGCTTAGTTGTAATTTTGCTCTTAAAATTTGACCCAAATTTAAGAGAACTGCCTTTTTTTTTTGTTAACCTGTTTTTTTCCCACTAAACCTTATTAAGGAAATTTGGTCTGGAAAAGCTGTTACTTTTATATATATATATATATATATATATATATATATATATATATATATATATATATATATATATATATTTAGGGGAAAGAGCTCTTAGGGCTCCCTACGTGTTGATTAGAAAAATATCAGTACAATAGGTTGAGGAGGCAGATCCCCAACTAAAAGAAATAGAAAAGTACAATACCCACTCACACCTAGGGGTTCCGCCTCCAGCGTTACAACACACGCAAAAAAATTCTCCAAAAAAGACCAAGACGAGAGTGACCCATACAAAATAAAATAAGTAACAGAAAATATCAGGAAACTACTAAAATGCAGAAGCTGAGAACCTGTGAAAAGTATATTGAAGGAAGGTAATATGCAGGGCGCAAACATCAATTTATAACCAAGATGCATCAGCAGAAAAATCCCAGTTGAGCAGAGCTGAGATCCAGTAAGTCCAGCAACGAAGACAGAAAACAGCCAGTTCCAGTTAAACCGCAGCATTAAGATGAAACAGCCAGTTCCAGTTTGCAGAATCCTCGTGCATCAGAAAACAAAAGTAAATTGTATGGTTAGGATCTAATATAAGGAATATCCAGCAGATCACTGTTAAGCAGTGTGAGAAGGTGGATAGGTGGTGTAGTTCCAACCAAAGGAGTCTCTGTGATTGTTTTTGCTAACCAATCAGCAGAGGAGTTGCCCTCCTTGTAAATAAAACCAAATTGAACCTGCAAATGATGCTGAGCAATAATGTTCCAAAATCTTCTACAGAGATAAGTGAGATCCCAAGGAATGGAGGCAGTTTTAGTGAGCATTGCATATAATAGAGAAGAATCTGTTTCAATACATAGATCAGAAAAATGAAAAGAAACAGTTGTAGTTAAGGCAAAAAATAAAGCCCAAGTTTCTGCCATAAGAGGACAATCAGCAATAACAGGAGAAGAAAAAAAGCATAGTAGACGGCCACAGTGATTTCTGAAAACACCCCCCGTTCCAGCTTTAGATTGAGTCCAACTTCCATCAAAATTCACTTTGACCCAACCCAAGGGAGGGGGTTGCAATTTAACCAAAACAGGTAGCCGGCAATTGGGGGAGTGACAGCAGAGAAAAGCCTTGTAGTTCTATGAAAATAGGCTGATATGTAAGATGAAGTAATAAAAGGGGAAATTGTTGCATCCTCAAATTTATAGTTTTTTCTAGCCATCAAGAGGAACCAAAAGACAACAAGAGGGAAGGAAATTAATTTTTTCCCAAATGTGTTGACCTGCCGCCAGCAATTAATATATGCTCTAATGGAGGTGTTAGTACCCCACATCAAACCAAAGTGTTCACCAAGTTGCTGCCATACAGTCTTAGCATAAGCACATTTAAAGAAAAGATGGTTAAAAGTCTCTTCTGCTTGTCTACAGATGGGGCAAATGGATGCCATCTTTAACCCCTTAAGTTTAAGTATGTCATCTAAAGGAAGAAGAGAGAAAAAAAGTCTCCACAGAAAGAAAGAAATGGATGGGGTAAAAGCAGGTTGCCAAATTAAAGAACTCCAACACCAACTAGGAAAAGGATGCAACTGGTTATATAGCATTTTACTGGCAGAAAAGTGTAGTGGTTTCTTCCACATAGGCATATCCTTTTGATTATTTAGAGGAATAGTGTTAATTTTCATAGCAAAATCTTCACCAACAATTTCTCTTAGCTTAGTAACATTCCAGGCCCCATTAGAAATGAAATCAGAAACAAGGAGAGAGTCAAAAACTTGTTGATGCTGGAGATTTTTAAGGCTAGCTACTCCCCAATCTTCCTTCCAGAAGGAAACATTTCCCTCCCCTACATCCCAGAAAATGAAATTTGCTGCAGTGTCACGAGCTCTAATCAGAGCTTTCCATAATTTAGAATCCCCAACTTTCCAATCGACAAGTGAAGCATGTATATTAGAACAGTATTTATTGTGCATGAATTTTGCCCAGAGAGAATTGGCCATATATATATTCTTTTTCCATATTTGGGCTTAGATTCTTCTTTCATTTTGTAAGTGCAACAAGTCTAACAATAGAATTAGATATTTAGACCTGGAAATATAGTCAGTCTGTGCCTCTGGTTCAATCATGAAATCTTATCAACTGTATAGGACCAAAAGATATATAAATCAAGGGGCATTTACATACATACCACCCAATTCCTACATATTTATGTGTCAAACTCCTAAACATGAATTTTTACATATATGCCACCTTATGCATAAAAAGTTGTATTACACCTTTTAAATATTAAAATAGTTGTATATTTTACGTGATATAAAAGATTTTGAGTGGCATTAATGTAAAAAGCAAAATTTAGGTGCTAGATATGTAAACACAAAAGAATGGGATGATCTGTATGTAAATCTTCCGTAATCAATCTCTCTGGGTGCTTTTAAATCTTCGCTCAAAGAAATCTTTGTTCTAACAATTCGTATACAACTCTGTTTCACTTAAATCCGTTAAAGATATGATCCGTCGTTTGGCCGATATGGCGACCACGCAATTCATAACCACAACATTTCGTCCGGAGTTGGTAAAAGTTGCGGATAAGATATATGGCGTCACGCACAAAAACAGAGTTAGCCATGTCCACGTCGTCTCGAAGGAAGAGGCTCTCGATTTTATCGAACAAGATCAGAACCAAAGTGCTTAATCAGGTGAATTATATCAGACTTTCTCTCTATTTTACTTAAAGATCAGCTAAATTCGTGAGATAATTTTGAAAGGTAACTTGATTTATTATTTACAGGTTTGCTTTTACCTGATATATTAAGCAGCTGTGAATGTCAGCAGGTATGAACATATATATAGTTTTCATTTCTCAATTTCATCTTTAGCAATGTTTGTAATTTTTTTTTTGTTTTATGTAAATTTTGAATTACTGAGGAAGTAATTTGTAGTATGAATTATGATTTTTTACTCTATAAACCAATTATTTGTGTTAGTAGATTGAATTTATATTGGATGTGAAGAACTTTTATGCTAATTTTTCATGGCCTAAACTAGTCTGAGTTGATTTGTTCCCAATTGAACAATTCTAAAAGTGGCCTATTTGCTTTCATTAAGCTCTTGATAGTTTGGTCATAGAATTCATAAATATGAGATTTCAGGGTTTTCTAACATTAGAGTTGTGGTGTCATGGAAGGCTCAGGGAGATGAAGTTCAATGAGCAAAGTTGGATCAACTCACACCTAAATCCTGGCCATACTCACTCAATTCCAATATCCTACCAAACATTTTTCATAATATTTTGGGGCATCTTACATTCATGTCACACAATTATTATGTATTTAGATATCTAACACCTAAATATTTATATTTACATGCTTAACACTCCAATTCATATTATTATATCAAAAATATCATTCATATTAACTTATAGTGAATGCACTTTTTTTATGTGTTTGTTTATGACTTCAGTGTTGCAAATATAAATATCTAATATTAGGTGTTAGATATATGTATCAATTCTGCGAAAGCTTTTATTCATTCTCTCATCACTTACAATAAAGGTTTGTTTGGGGCAGCAGTGTGGCACTGCACTGCAGTTTTGCTCGTTTAGATAAATTACGTTTTGACAGTACCCTCAAAATGTTACCATTTAAATTAACGTTTTCACACCGGTCCTGGTTAGATGCGTTGGCAGTTTTGCAGTTGTGGTCCGACTTTTTTAAAATAAAATTAAAAAATTGTAAGTCACTGTAATTTTTTGTAACATCAGCTTATTCTTTAGTAACTTCACAGCTGCTTCTTCATAAGTTGCAGTTGTGATGAGCAGACCTAAAAAACCTCTATATGGGAGAATTTTTGTTGAAATATAAAATTGTTTAGTTATATACTGTTCTTAGCACCTACAGTTTAATGTACATAAAATTGTTGAGGGGTGTGGGTAATATTTATATTTCTTTGATGATCATTTGAATGTTGTTTGTGTTACTTTGAAAAATTCATGTGGGAAATTTACATGCATACCATAAATTTTTTAAGTATTCACTCATCTAAAACCTAAATTGTTTGGTGTGATGAGGTTATACATCATGTTCACTTTTAGAAGTTAATGGCTTCTATTTTTGATGTGATGATGAGGATTTTAGTGGTATGAATGTAAACATATTAATGTAGGTGTTAGAAAAAGTGAAGACATGATAATTTTTCTGTATGTATGTAAATAGGGCTGTCAAAAAAGTTCGTTGTTCGCGAACAGTTCCTGTTCGGTTCGCTAAAAAGTTCGTGTTCGATTCGTTCGATAAGTAAACGAGACGAACACGAACAATTTTTTTCGTTCGATTTATTAAACGAACCAAAACACGAACAGATGATGTGTTCGTTCGTGTTCGGTTCGTTATTGTTCGAAATATAAAATAATTTAAAATAATTATATATAAAAAATTTATGATATTTTAAAAATAATTATATATTATAAAAATTTATCATATTTTAAATAATTAAACTTACATAAATTATAATATATGATAAATTATTAATAACAATAATAATATTATAGTATTAATTATATTAATATAAATATTACAATATTATAATTAATATAATATACTTATAGATTAAAATAAAACCCTAATCAAAACCCTAAACGCGCTTATTTGGTTTGCTTCATTTTGAGGAAGTATGGGTTACTGATGTGTACGGAATACGACCGATTTGCTTCATTTTGAGGAAGTATTCTATCAAAGCTGAGGTCGTCGAAAAAACTCGTTGTTCGCGAACGATTCGTGTTCGGTTAGCCAGAAAGTTCGTGTTCGTTCGATAAGCAAACGAACCAAACACGAACAGTGATGTGTTCGAACATTTCAAACACAAACACTAGCTCTGTTCGTTCGTGTTCGGTTCGTTTACACCCCTATATGTAAATGCATTAATTCATGGAAGGCAAGCTTTCATCATATAATTTGATAGGAAAAAATTTATTACCCTTTGGTGTGTAAAGGCTATTGAAGTTTTCATGTACATAAAGAGCTCATTTACCTTGTAGAAAGCATGATCTTAAAACTCATGAAGAAGATATAAACTAATTCTGTATGAATAAGTGGTTGTTATGGACCAATGATATAGTTAATGGGTCTGACTAGCTCGCGCGACATTCATGTATGATCGGGTTCATAATTTATTATATAATGATTATCGGAGAATGCTAAAATGATTTTATTGGTGGTTAGCCTTCTTTTTAGCCCCCCATTGTCTACATTTAGACAAAAATGGCTAAAGCAAAGGAATAAGTTGGAGGTGATAACCCATTAAAATCACCCATATATACAATCATCATAGTTACGATAGAAAACACCATGTAGTTACGATAGAAAATGCCTGAAATTGCTGCAAAGCAATTGGTCAACCACACAAGTATATGTACTGATAAAATAATGTACATAATAAGAGTCTGTGAATCGTTCTTATGAGAATACTTATCTACTTTTCTAACAAAAATTGTCAACTTTACAACTTTTTATAATGAATTCAGTATAAAAAAACTCGATTATTAGGAAATTAATTTTAATCTCCGCTTTAATGAATATTTACATTTATAATAAATTCATTATATATCTTAGTCAAATCACTAGGAATCCTATCATTAGTCACTAGTCTAAACTATTGTCAATAACTCAAATATGTGAACTACTCTCAGGCAAGTATATATATCTAGTTTCCACCCGAAAATTTTTCCTATCACATGCATGCTACTTGAAAGAGTGAAAAAAAAGTAAAATAGTTGTACATGTAACAACACTGAATCTACCTCAAAAACCATCATAACAAAACTAAATCACAGAAAGATTAATGCATGCAAAATATAGCATAAATAAAGGGATCAATCAACATCAAAACACAAACATGAAAAGTTCATTTAGCAATTGCAACCAAATTAGGCAAAGTCTTTGAACTAAAACTACCAAAATAATCTTCAAAGCAGAAGATCAAAAGCGTGCGAAAAGTAAATTCAAAGCAAAACACACAAATATTAAAGCTTATTCAATGCAAATGCAGGATAAAATATGCTCAAAACAAAAGATAACACTTGGGTTACTTTCAAAGTAACACTTAGTTTAACATCCTCAGTCTGATCTATAGTCAAGTTAAAACTAAAAATTCTTCTCGGGCTTAAATTGCATTTTAAATAATTCTTGAACAATTTCCCAAATTTTTACGATCTCCAAGGGTTGTCTAAGTCATCAAATCTCAGTCCTAATCTAAAATCTTCCTAAATACATGTGTTCCTCTCCACATCCGTGTTCATAGTTTTTTATAATCTCTCAGTTTTACGCTTGCAATAATATTCTAAAGGAATGTCGATGGTCAAATTGGACGATAAATCCTAAAAGGTACCTCATGATTCAATGCTTTCATCAACTTCAACTCTCACAATTCACATGACTTAGTATAAATCATGAATGAAAAGGTGGAGGGTTCTCCTAAAAAGTCATAATTGAGATGCATGGTGGGACTTCTCAAACCCAACTCTGGAGCTTCTTCTATGGACGGTTCCACAGGCTTCACATAGGCCATGATGCCCACAAGCTCAACTCATCATTAATAATCTAGGGTCCACCTCAAAAAGTAAAGCCGATCCTTTCTTAGTTTTTAAACAACAATATTAGTCCACAAAAACTTGTCATACGAGGTCCAATTCTATAGATTTAAAAAAACAGCTGTCACCTACCCCTTCTGCCACATATATTATATGGCATCTATCATCACTGAAGACTTGGGGAAACTTCATCAATTTCAGAATACCAAAAGTCACCTTTTGTTCGTTAACGATCATAGTAGTTTTTCCATCATAAAAATCAATTTTATTGAATATAATTCTATTAGAATATACTATTATATTAAATTCTAATTATATTATATTATATTATATTTAGAATATTCTAAAAGTCTTATGTTTTGATTTATATCTGAAAATCCAAGAATTTTGCTTAATTTGAAGTATTCATGTTGGCAACCCTTTTTGATGTCACACTTGTGGGATGTCCAATTGAATGATATGAGATTGTGTTCAGTCTCCCATAGTCCAAGATATTCATTATGACCTTCTAATATGTTTCTTAAGCACAGAAATAGGATTAGTACCGATTTAACGCTACTCAGGAAAGCTCACCGTTGGGTGACAATATTTCTGACATGGAATGCGTTAATGTCCGTGTTAGTGTTTAAAGAACATACTCCACCTATTCGGAGCTTTCCGTGGTCAAGGGTTGTCACTAAACAGTCCCACACGCATTTCAGGAAAATTAGAGTTCAGCCCGACCTACACGCGCGGGAGTCCACGACGCATGTTGGCACTGAAGTCCCTAATTTGAAACCTCTAAAATATTCATTTCTGACTCATGGAGCCATAATTTAGAGATACATAGTTTCCCATAGCATCCGCATTAACAATTATCTTTTTACGGACTCTCGGGCATAAATTTGGGGTTTGGACCATTCGAGTTGTACTCAGCCCTGACCGAAAATTTTCGTTTAATACGACACACCGCTGATGTCCATCTGGAAGTGGGAAAGCCTATTTTTGTTCTTGGATATCCTCTGGTAGTTCAAGGATCCATAGGAATCCTTCACGCAGAGCCTCAACAAAGAAATGAAGAAAAAAAAAATATATTTTTTATATTGGGTGGCACCTAAGCACCACCCAATGGAGCATAGGCACCCGAAAAGGGCGACTAACAAAGGAGAGGGAGCATATGTGCCCCCATGTGCTTAGGCACCAAAGCACCAAGTGACACTTTCCACCCTTGCACTTACTTGAGAGGTGGGCACCTAGGCACCCACCTATGGCGCTCGAGAGCCAGGATCTACTCCTAAGCGTTCTCAGATAGAGGAGGGCGTGCATATGCGCCCCCATTGGTGTTCAGGAGCCATATATGGCCCAAATATAGAGGGTTGAGCGCATATGTGCCCAGTCTCTGGCACATATGCTCCCAACACTTTTGTAGCTTAAACATTCCACTATTCAACCCCCTAGGCTGTCATTTTCTTAAGATTTCCTTGGGTAAAGATAGGATTTACCTTGAAGGAGAGGTAAGCACAATGATGATACCTTATTTAAGGCTTTGGGGAGAAGAATAGAGAAGAGACCTTTTTTTTTTACTAGGAAAATGGAAAGCGATCCAATGGGAGAGGAGCTGGAGGAGAATTTTTGGGGAGCAGTGAGAGGCTTTTTTGAAGAGCCTTGAAGACCCTTCAAATTTCCTCCTCCTCCTCCTCCTCCTCCTCCTCCTCCTCCTCCTCTTCTTCTTCTTCTTCTTCTTCTTCTTCTTCTTCTTTAAATTATTCATTTTCTTCTTATTCCTCATTATTTGCTCCACTGGCCATCTCATTTATGTAGAAAATTAGAGGAATGTGGGAAATTACTTAATGCCTCTTTGGACTTTCCTTGTAGCGGAAACCGTCTTCCATCTTGGGAGAAGAAGAGGGCATATCATCACCGACACGAGTTTGAAGCTAGGACAAAGACTAGAGAACATTGTGTCAACCGTTACATTGGTTGGAAATTTGCTAAACTCTTGCAAATTCCATTCCTAACAAGCCGTCTAGATTTGATGTTAGAGAATTCAGGATAGGATAATGTGTTAGAGAAAAAATCCCCCTTATGTTAGGAGTTTTTCTTTTCAAATTCCTTTGATTCCGTAAGATATTCTCCTAAATCCCTAGATCATTGATCCCAGCTATTGGAATCTGAATTTCCCACGATTTTGGTGGCTCTAATCTTCTGTGGATAGATTGGAGCACTTGGAACTTGGGGGATGAACAATCCCCTTTACTACTTCATTCTCCAAATTGTAAAGGATTTTCTTCAAAGAATATAAGAAAACTACTCACTTCATCCTCCAAATTCAGAGGTAGCTTCGCTATGCATCCATAAATCAAAGCCAAGGATCCTATGTGAGATCGTTAGGAAAAGCTTATATGAGTATCAAACATATTGGTTCACATTCGCTTGCATGTACTTCATGATGTCCTATATGTGATATTTTGTATGTGTCGGTTTGGTCTACCACCTTGGCTTGATCGACATATCACTTTGATCCGATCGACTGCCCCTGTCCGATCGACCAATCATTTGGGTTTGATTGGCCGCCCCGATACGATCAACGAACTACTTTGGTTCAATCGGTCGCCCCGGCATGTTCAACCAACCACTCAGGTTTCAATCGGGTTTCCTGACACGATCAATCAATCAATTGATCTGGACGACCGCCTTAGCCTAACAAATCCTTGTTATCCATAGTATCCGGCCGACCATTAGGTCGATCCCATGGGTCAATTTGTCAACCTTGATTGCATGTTTTGCTTCTCATACTTATTTTCACATTATTTGCATGTTCATGTTAATTGCTTGAATTGATGTTTGTGCGCAAAAAATAAAAAATAAAAAAATAATAATAAATAAATAAATAATAAAAATAATCAAATGGTATGCAATATGTTAAGTATCATTGTATGAAACAAATTTAAAAAATTTGTCTATGGCATTTGCTTACACATGGTGTCTCCTCGAGCACCAAAACTTGGGGTATTGTTGAACACATATGCCAACATATGTGTATGACTTGCTACTTGTGTATTCTTGGTGAGTGATGGCTCTCAAAGCTAGCCCGCCGGTTTGAAATTATTCTAAAGAGAGAACACAGAGTCTCACCTCTTATGGCATCACACATAAATGCCATGAGCTTTTCATGTTGTGTGCTCGATTCAAGTCATGCTTCAAAGCACTGAACTCGTTGAGTGCATAATATGTGTGCACTTGATTGTGTCATTTTGCATTTGCCACAGGTTTATCATTTGAATTTTTTAAGATGTTTAAATTGCCATCTGACGATCGTCGTGACCGCTCGTACCTCGATTGAGTGATTAAGATGTGTTTGATCTTGTTGCATGATTGCATGTGCATTACCTTTATGTTTTGATAGTAGATTAAACTCGTTAGGTGATTGACCCGTTGTTGGTAGCGATGCTTTAACGAGCATTACTTGCCGAGTAAATCTTAGGGAGCAATGAGAGTTATTGCATTGTAATCAACACATGTATAAGTGTGGTAAGGTTCCAAGGGTTTTATTGTATGTCATTTTACATGCTACAAATTCACATTTAATAGTCTGTTTTGTATATATATATAATGCAATTAGCAAAATTAGGTCATATGTGAGGCTAACTCTTTTAAAATCTTTTTGGGTGATATATATTAGATCTCTTGGATCATTAGGAGGGGGTCGCTGTTGGGGACCCCGTTAAATTCATAAGGTAGCCTTCACCCCCGCACTTCACGTACACTTAGATGTTGTGATTAGGACACCTTGTGCTTAGATTGTTTATTGGATTAGGGCTATGGTATAGTTAAGGTTGTACATGCCTAACTATTATTCAATGTGTTACGCCTTAATCAGACATTTTTATGTTGTGTGGTACTTGGTGTGAGAATATGCACTAGTATTTTGATGGGCGATTTTCTTTGCAACGAGTCATTCTTAAATATAAAGAAAAATGAGCAAATATTGATTTAAAAGCTAACACTTTCTGTACCGCCATACATGGCTTATTATGTGTTGCATGCAAATAACCCGTGCTAACCTTTTGTGTTTAAGATCAAATCTTTTTTTAAGACTCTTACATGTATTTTTAGAGACCTTAGGGAGTCTGTTTCGGAAATAAGGTACATACACGGGTTCCGATGTGGTTGACACACCGAACTATGTGACAAGACTAGGAGCGGCTTGCTTGTGTCCCATACCTTAAGTCTGAATTTTCTATTGATATTTCGCTTTAGAATCTGACATGCATATGCGAAGCCAGACTGCATTTTCCTTGTTTTGAGATATTTTGCTGACCCACCAACACCCGACATTTTATACATTTATTTGATTCTTGGCTTGCTTACATTGTGATGTATGCTTAATTTTTTCTTCTTTATCTTTGTGATTTTTCTGGATTTATTTATAAAAGTACAATCTAAGCTCATCAATGATCCAAAATTATTCTTTAAATAAATTTTAATGATAGAAAGAATCAAGATAAAAAAAAATTTAGGAGTAAAACATCCCAATTTTTAAATAAGCATTACTTTCTGCTTTACTTTCCTGCATGACCTTTGACCGGATTTAAAACGGTCTTGCATAGCGTGAACATATCTCAAGTCATTCCTAATTGGGTCTCAACATTTAAATTTAATTACAAATAACTTAAACATTCTGCATGTCCTGAGTAGGAGTCTTTATGCTCATTCATTCGACTTAGCCAAGCATATTATTTCTATCTTGATGGTTGTCTAGTATGTAATACAGTTTTAGAGGCTCATCAACCCAAACGAAAAGCATAAATCCTTTTATGAAAGTTTTTTGTCTTTGTAGCTGGACCTCTCTGTTTTTCTTCATTCTAGCGGCATCTTCGTCATTTAATCGACGAGTTGTCCTATTTTCATCTATTCAATCTCTTAGAAAGCCATATAAAATTAGATGTTTCTTTCATTTGGCTTTAGGGTTGTCAGGATTCTCTTTGACGACACAATTCATGGATTGCTAACAATGGTATTCTGACTCTGCTATCTCTACCTACTTAAGGATTCCTCTCGTTCTTTTGACTCATCATTTGAGCCCTGTCATTCCTTTGAAAAATCATTGATGTTGTCTTTGTGGGCCCTACATGCCTAGGCTCCGCCCCCTATAGTGGATACGACGATTCACTGTCTGCCTTATAACCCGATATAGGCATCGAAAGCATCATGATTCTCCCTCCTGAGATGATAAAAATTCATTGGTTTCCCAAATAACTGGATATCATAAATAATGTAAGCAAGACCATTCTTATCAAGAGTGGTATTGGGCATCCCCCAATATATAATTAACCAAAGCGATGCATTTCTTTAGAAGTACTCTTAAACCCAAAACATGCACTAAAACTCGACTCTCTGGTTAAATGGGCGTCATATGTAGTGATTTTCTTTGTGGATTGTGTTTCTAGATGTTTCGATCTGATATCTATTGTACGTACATCTTGACTTATCACACGCAGATTACCTTGCATAAGCCCTCATTTCTTTTTAAATTTGTTTGCCAAACCTTTGTCGTATATCATACATTTCAATTCTCTCTCCTTTTTGGATCATTTATATGATTAAATATGTTGTAAATTTTATTTGTATATTTTTATTTATTATTAACATCATGTTTAAAAAATGCTAAAACCAATGCTAATAAGACATATTATTACAACTAATTTTCCTATTAAATGTGGCTTAGTCTAATAAATAACTCTATCATTCAAATTTAATTCATTAAAATTTTAATCAAGCGCATTCACTCACTACACTAGTGCCACCTACGGTTGTGAATTTATCTCAAAGATCATTAATCGCTCGAAAATTGATTTGAATTTTTGCTCGGATCGAAATAAACGAGCCAAATTGCCAGCCAAAATTTTGAATCAAATTTTTTTGAGCCGTTTTTGAGCCGACCCCAGCTCAGCTCGAAATCGAGTCATTAACAACACTAGCGTTGTCAGGATGGTGAATTTAACGAATTCAGATCAAAGATCATTAATCACTTGAAAATTAATTCGAATTTTGGCTCGGATCGAAATAAACGAGCCAAGTTACGAGCAAAAAATTTGGATCATTTTTTTTTTGAATCAAACTTTTTTAGCTGTTTTAGAGCCGACCCCAGCTCAGCTCGAAATCGAGTCATTCACAACACTAGCATTGTCAGGACAATGAATTTAACGAATTCAAGTAAAATAACATTAATCGCTTGAAAATTAATTCAAATTTTGGCTTGGATCGAAATAAATAAATCGAGTTACGAGCAAAAATTTTTGATCGAATTTTTTTTAAAGTCAATTTTAAGCTGACCCCAAAAATTTTGAATCGAGTTTTTTTTACTAGGAATTTGAGCCGAACCCGGTTTGAACTGGAGATAGTTGACAGCCATAGTGCCAAAGCCGCCCGTCGTCTCCCCCACACCGCCAGCCCGATTGCCGGAAGTCGATCGTCTAGCAGCAGCCGACGGAAGTAGAAAATATAGATTCATCGATCAGCGATCTATCCGCGCGGTACGCAGGCAGAAGGGATTTGGTATCTTATAACTTTCACACTGTGAAGGTGCGTTTTTGACTCCGATCGTCGAGCTGTTTACGATTTGGTCGGCCGTCGGACCTCGATTTATCGGATCCTGATGATTTTTTCTAGCTCATCATTCTCTGGTGCCTACCATTCAAGGGACCCTGTGGAAATTTTTATTACTGTCATCTGTGAATTTGAGTTTGGGTTATTCGATTGCTCCAATTTTGATTCAAGATAACTTTTTTTTTTTTGTTTGGGCTGGATTATGGTGCTGGGGTGGAAAATTTTGTTGATTTCTATATAGTAGAAGGTGGTGGTTCTCAACGAAAGGATGATTAGGTATTTACGGGCTTTATGATTGGAAGCGTGGGGATTGAGTTTGGTGCTTTCAAGCCGTCTTCTTTATGCTGTTGGATGAAGTTAGATTCAATTTATGCACAGTTAGGTTTTCTCTTGAATCTTTCTGCAAGGGAAATGTGTTCTGCCATTTTTTTGTCTGCGGGGGAGATGGAAAATTTGCTTTGGTGAAGTTCTTTGCGCTGTATGTTGGCATCTGGTAGGGGTTCAGAGATGAACTCCGCCATGGATGAGATCAATCTGCTGCGGCAGGCTGCTCAACGCCATCAATTGGTAATGAGGGGAATAGGGGAAGAAATAGACTTGGAAATAGGGCCAGGTGATGATGACCCTTCATTTAGCGGCACACCTCTTGTGGTTGTTGCTCCACAAGACTGTTCGGCCGAAGAGCAAGAAGACCACAAACAGCTCCTTTTGGCCTCTCAGATTCCTGGAGAAGAGCTGCATGACCTTGGGAAAATGCCTCAGGCCAAGAGGAAGAAGAAGGTGGTGAAGAAGTGGAGGGAAGAGTGGGCAGACACGTATAAATGGGCTTATGTAGATGTTCATGACGGTACAACCAGGATTTTCTGCTCAGTTTGTAGAGAATATGGAAGGAAGCACAGGAGAAACCCTTATGGGAATGAGGGAAGTAGAAACATGCAGATGAGTGCATTGGAAGAGCACAATAACAGTCTTCTTCATAAGGAAGCTCTTAGGCTTCAATCGGCTTCAAAGGACAAAACTTTACCTGCAGTTGAAAGACTTGTTTATGTCAAAGGTAACCTTTAATGTTGAATTTTTCGAGGCCAATGGAGATTTTACTGTATTGATGATAATTAGTTATTGTGCTTGAGTTTTGTTTCTTCTTTGGAAAATTTACATACATTGCACACAATTTTTATGCATTTACATATCTCACATCTAGATTTTCATATCTGAATACATAGGAGTTTAGTGGTGCTTTAAAACTATGCATGAAAAATATATTTCATTTTTATTAAGAGTTAATAGTGCTATTTTTGTTGTGATATTAAAGATTTAAGTGCTATGTGTGTATGTATGGAAGTTTTGGTGTGAGGCATGTAAATACATTAGAATCGTATGCTATGTATGTAATTGCCCCTTCGTCTTAATAATCTGCAAAATTATTGGTTACATTATGCATTATACTTCAATTTGCAATCATTTATCATCATATTGACCTGAAACTTGTGGATATTCATGCTATATTTCAAGCGCACTATGGCACCTTATGTGCTCAATAGGTTTGTTTCTTTTTAATTGTCTATCTATTCAAAGACACCTACGTGTTACCATATTCTTATTTGTTCATATGAGATTGCTAAAATTAGAAGCTCAAGTCTTTGTGTGATATTGGGAAATTGAATCAAAGGCCATGCAAAATATGCTAGATTTATCAATTGTCTAGTGGTGGGAGTTTTATAACGAAACCATGGAATGCTAAAATTTCATTTCATTTCATTTTGACCTTGGGAATTCATTATAATCTTCTCTATATGCTGATTCTTTAGTAGGGGTTGTTAACGACTCAGCAAAGTTACTATTTCTGAAAATAATATTTCATTTGATCATGTGAAACTGATTGTTGTTTGTCATTCTCCACTTCATTACAAAATTATAGCTTTAATGTCAAAAACTGCCGGCTCAATTGTCGAATCCATCTTAAAGAGGGATCCTCATGAAGTTGAATTTTTGCAATCAGTTCAAGAAGTGATAAATTCTCTAGAGCCAGTACTTTTGAAGGGTTCTCAGTAAGTATATCAGATAGATTTTGTTTTAATTTCTTTAATTTTAGAATATGGGTTTTATTTCAAGTATTAAGATAGCTGTTAGCATTTCGTTCATTTATTAGGTATGCCCATATTTTGGAGCGCTTGTTGGAACCGGAGCGAATGATCATTTTTAGGGTTCCTTGGATTGATGATAGGGGAGAGACACATGTAAACCGAGGCTTTCGTGTGCGATTCAGCCAGGTGTTGGGTCCATGCAGAGGTGGTCTTCGATTTCACCCGACGATGAATCTTAGTATTGCCAAATTCATTGCTTTTGAACAGGTATGTTTTGTGTTTCAATTTGGAACATGATTTCGTAATCATATGTTTTGAATCGAGAAATATGATTAGTACCGTTCGTTATGCTTAGGGAGCATATTTACTAGAATAGATTTTGTGGCTTGATTTGATGATTATATAGGTTTCTATTCTGTTTTGGGAAATTTACATGCGTAGTACACACGTCTTATGTATTTACATATCTCACACCTAAACTTTCATATTTACATGCGTTGCACTTTTGTGCTTTAAACCTACGCATGAAAATGTGTATTTGGCTTTTAAAAAGTTATAATAGGACTACCTTGGATATGATATTAAATATTTGAGTGCTATGTTTATAAATACGGAAGTATAGGTGCAAGATATGTAAATACGTAAGAATTGTGTACTATGTATGTAAATGCCTCTTTTTTTCATTACATGGATGATTATTGTTACGTTACTTAGGAACACCCATGTGACTCAACGTGGCACTGAAATGTTAGGAGTTGGACTTGTAATAATTGATTGAGGAGTGGGTCACACTTTGCTTGAGATAGTTTGGTTAATCTATCTTTTAGGCTTCATTTTGTGATGCTATTGTGCTTGGTTGCATAAATATAACTACCTTTGGTCTAACCAGTTTAGGGCTTAGATTTTAGTCAAAGTTTATTGAAAACTTAAATCTATTTTAGCTTGGATTGAACAAAATCAAACCTAAAGAATAGAGCCTCAAGCCAAAATTTTGACTTGGTCCAATTTTCAATCCGGATTTAAGCTAGGCTTGGATCGGTCTAGTTTGCTTGATATCAACTTGAAATATGAGTAAAATGCATATTTTTTAAGTTTAGTTTATTCATATATGTGTGCATGTGTATATGGTTTGTGAATATAGAGATATGCTTATTAAATATTTTTTGTTTTAATTTTTTATCGGGAAATAATTTTTTTTGAACTAGCCAATTGAACTTATTTGAGCCAAGCTAGCTTGAAATCAAATTGATTCTATCCATGAGCTGATTTTGAGAAATAAATTATTTTGAGCTGGGTAAATAATCTTATTTGAGCCACACTAGCTTGAAATCAAATTAATTCTATCCATGAGCTGATTTTGGGCTACTTTGAGCTTTAACTGGATCAGCTTGAAATCCGTTCATCCTCCACCTACACTATATGGGTTGAGTTACCCCCCAAAAGTATGCTTTCGTGGTTAAGAAGTCATCAAGGGGAAGATACATTATATGTTTTGCGTATATTAAATTGTGTTTTGGCTGCTTTTTGTAAGCAACTTAAGGCCCATTTGGGGCATCATCTTCTCTGCTTTGCTCTCATAAAACTATCATAGACTAGTTTGGCTACTGCTTGCTTGTCGCTTTTCAAAAATTTTTGGTGGTGGGAAATAACTTTTTACAACGAAATCTACTAGTTATCCTTCTTTTTCAAAAAGAAAAATCTATAATTTCCATACCAACTTTTAAATTTCAACTTTTCCCACAATAGTTTTGCAAGCACTTTTATGCAAAGCTGCAGCTGCCCCAAGTGGGTTCTTAGACTCTGCTTCACGGATTAAAATTTATTTTGTTAATATAGTCTATTAGATTGTGAATTCTAACTTCTTATGTAGTTCAATATTACTATTGAACTATGTTTATTGCAATTGTCTATGAAATTAACAAATTATCTTATAATAATAAATAATATTCAAGCAAACTATCTTAAGGAAATTTTTTATCTTTTCTTAAATATTTAATATTAATGTATCGCTCTTGATTATAATATTGGGCATGGGTTTTTCAATGAAATTAGGCATGTTTTTTCACTAATGCAACAAAGCTGGCATTTGATACTCCATAAAACGAGCTTTGTGAAATGGCTGAATTATTAGATTTATTATTAGGACTAGCAAATGCCCTCCACAATGCATGGAATATGAGAATTCTGATAAATACAATATATGGTGTAACCATTATTTCTTAAGCTCGAGAAAAATAATATAACTTCAAGCAAACAAATGAAGCTTTTTTTTTATAACCTGAATAAACTGAATATATTGGATATGCAAAGCAATCTTTTCCTCTCTGCATGTAGAGGTTGAAACAAAGATCACTAACATTTTTTTGTTGTGAAGTCTTAGGGTGCGCTTGGGGCCGCATATCCCGAGCGATGCGGCCCCAAGACGCACATTTTTTTCTGTTGAACGCGGGCCGTGGGTTTGACCCTGTTGCCCTCGTTTCCTAATATATTCCGCTGCTTAGTTTTACTACCCTACAGGTGCCCGCGGAGAATCACGGAGAATTGTGACTTCTTCCGGTGGGCAGATAGGCTCAAATAATCAACTGCTGAGAGTGAACAGACGTGCGAAGTATCTCTGGAGGACTGCCTAGCTTCTGACATATGCAGTCTCTACTTTAAAATTAATATTATTATTTTATTAAATATTACTTGAACAATCACTTTGCTTATTTTAATAATCATGATACTCACTATTGAGGCGTATATCTTATTTTTTATACTGTTATGAAGTGAATATTTACTTCTCAAGTATTAAATATATCATATGACGATTACATTAGTAAATAACATTATCGTACAAGAAAGAAATCATCATTTGTCCGAAACAATCGCAAAATACTGTTTTTCAACAACACAAACCAAACAGTCAGCCAACTTATTTTCAGTAGTTGTTGCGCAGCAGCTTCTTGAGGTAGATGCTTTTTAGCAACTTATTAATAAGTTGCAACCACCCCAAACAGACCCTTGATCTTATTGCTTTCTCTCTTAACCTTAAAAAATACCTAATTTTAAATACGCCATTTCACATTTATCAAAGATATGAACTGACAACAGCATAGGAGTGCAAAACAATTAACATTTTCCTATAAAATTCATCATAGAACTCATAAATAGAGTTCTTGTAAGGAAATCACTGTTTTTGCTACACCTTGGGTTTTGAGCGGCACACCCCGACAACGCACTGTATGATGAAATGAAATAAACCTGTTTGTATTCTTAAAGAAAGGCTTACATACAAATTAAACGAGAGAAAAATAAATTTTATTTGTATTGAAAAGTTCACTGATACAACTGAAATGAAAATAAAAAACTAGCTGAATCAAATAGAAATGATAATATGGAACAACTACTTAGACCCAACAAAGAAAAATACAATAACTAAAACCAATGCTAAGGAAAATATCAAAACTGGGAAACTAAAACTAAAAAGTCTGCTCTGACGAAGACGATTCTACTGGTGGCTGAATAGCATATGTTATGCCAAAATATCAAAGAGTGAGTTTGACAAATAAATTTAATAAATAACAGCTATTTATTAAATCATAAACGGCAAGGGAAATATGACATGCGGTATGAACAACAAATAGAGATGAGTACTTCATGCATATATAATATCATGAAACAAAAAGAGAGTGGTAAACCAAATATATCATAAAAACATGCAATCAAGTTTCCTATTATTTTATTTTTCATTTATATTTATATATTCAATATTAATAGACACCCTAAAACCGAGAAGGTCAATACCAACCCAAAGAAACCCGACAATTTCTTGTAGAGTCGTCACTTTGTGGGCCCGTCGGCCTGACTAGTCAAAATCGAAAAGTATTCCACAGACCTACATATCCTACACATAAGTATGTCAAATTGTTTCCACGGTTATAATATATAAGTATGTAATTTCACATTGGCTTGTGATATGACGTGAATCCACGTGCAAGTTTGTAAAATACAAGAAAAGGAAAGTATTATAATTGCAGGATTATTCAAATATGCAACAATAAATTAAGGCAATTAGTAATTTCATCATAAACAATTAAGAAAACCTATAACAAGTGTAACGTCATAATTGAAATAGCAAGGGCAAGACTGACAAAACATAAACAATAGATGTGATTCGACTACAATTAACAATGAATAATGCCCCTAACTAAGAAGGATACGGTAATTCTCTAATAACAAGTCGTTAATCACTCATGATACTCCGACAAATTCAATGGTTCAACTGGTATCCTACACCCATTAGCAAAATCACTTATAGTTAATTATGCAATTAAACTTATTTTATGTATAACCTAATTGACATGTTATTGTTATTGTTATTGTTATTATGGTCATTTAAAGAAGAAAAATTACAAATTTACTTAAACTTGGTTTACTAAAATCTAAAGACCAAAATAAAAATGATAACTTCAAATCCTACAGTTTAATAATTTTTGTTTCTCCCCTGCTTGCCTTAAATCCAGCAAGTTGGATTTATAGGATCTAGAGAAGTTGAGGTGCGATTGGGAGAAAGGGGAGACGGACGAAGGTTACCTTCCTCAATGGTTTGAAGCGGATGAAAGGAGGGTACAGTGCCACTATGTCACCGTTATCTTCTCGACGAGCTCCAAGCACGACGGTATTCCATGGGTTTCGTCACAAAGCCGATGGTTTTGGGCGAACAGAGAGAAAGAAGAGATGGGAAAGGAGATCGGTGGATGTAGGTAAGGTAGAGGCAAGCTTGTTCGGTGCCCTGGCCCATGCTTGGCCCCTCTCTAAATAGCTGCGGGAGGCGATAAATGAGTGAAGAAAAGGAAGGCGGTAAGTGCGAGTGGGAGAAGAAAAAAAGAAAGGGCCGTGATTTAGGAAATCGATAAAGCAATGAATAAGAAAGGAAAGAAGAAATTTCAGTTCTCACATTTTTCATCTCTCTGTACCTCAAGGTAACATATTTCATATGATGAAATTAAGGGGCATTACGTACATACCACCGAATTGCTATGTATTTACATATCTAACTTCTAAACTTTGCCTTTTACATTTCCAACATTTGTAAATACATAGGAATTGAGTGGTATGCGTGTAAATCTTCCTAAAATTAAATGCCATCCACTGTTGTGATTAAGTAATGCACATAACTTGATTAACCTGAAGAGTGCATTATCATCCTGCACTTTCATCTTCTCTGTAAAGTAAAAGGGAATAAATTCATTAAAAAGGATGAGCTATTTAGAAGAAGTTTTCACTAATATATCATCATTCAGCCTAAACCCCTCTCACATGTCACCCAAGTTTTAAGAATAAAATTATTGATGGAATATGCAGTATTTTGTCAGAGCTAGAGAAGCCAAGGCGGTGCTCAAATTGGAAAGATAAACAGAATGATTCATTGAGAACATAACTCATTTTTTATACCTTCTCATTTATATGGCAGAAAAATGATACCCGGACTTACATGAAACATATGGAATTAATATAGTTTTTTCTCTTTCCTTTTTTTTTTTGCGGAAAAGATTCGACTTGTGAGTAAACCTTAGGCCTTGAAGTGTTCATTAATTTTGAGAAGTGGTATAGAAAATTTTATTACTGATTTCAAATAGAAAATTACTGCCAACCATAACAGAAATATGAAATTACAACAAATACGATACAAACTCCAACTAGGGTTGGATCAGTGGGTGGCGGCGGCTTGTGAGGGTTTGGAAGGTGGCTAGTTGGTGGTAAAGGGTGATTAATAAGCAGAAACAGCAAGGATGTTGTTTCGCAGGTTCCTGGACAGCAAGCAAGCAGCAGAGATCGACGTGAAAAGGCTGTGCTGAGTGATGGCAGCGTGGATGAAGGTGGCGACGATACAGGGGTGGCGGCTAGCAGTGCGGACATAGGTGGAGGCTGTTGTCTGGGAGAAGTATTTACGTACGGAGAACGCATGCAACTCTTTGTGCGTAATCCCCTCCCAATAATCCCTCAATAACCTCCGCGAAAGTTATTGGGTGGTTTATTAGAGAGTTATTTCGGCGTTATTTGAAGTCAATACCCTAAGAAATTATGAAAGTGTAACTGCAGAGGGTATTAACTCCGACTATCGCCGAAATAACTCCACAATAACCCTCCAATAACCTTCGCGGAGGTTATTGAGTGGTTATTGGAAGGGGATTACACACAGAGAGCTGCATGCGTTCTCCGTACGTAAATATTTCTCGCTGTCCAGAGTGATGGCAGCAAGCCTGGGTGGCTGGGGCAGTGGGGAAACAACATAAAACATTGTTCTGCTTGGCGGCAGCATGGGAGGGATGGCTAGAATAGCAAACAACCGGGGAATGCAGTCTGGAAGGCTGCAGTAAGGTGGACGGGGGAGAATCACATTTTCTTGAAGGCGGAAGCAAGGTGTAAGGGGCAGGATGTTGATTCTGGAGGGCAGCGGCATGGTGGAGGGGAGAAGAGCTCGTTCTGGCAGGTGGCTGCAAGGTGGGACTGCAGAAAAGTGCCAGGAGCCGGCTATTCTAGGCGGCTGTAGCAAGGACGGGCAATGGGGAGAGATATGGGAAGGGTGCCGAGGGGTAGAGGGAGGATAATTATCATCTTGGGAGCGAGATACAACCGGAGCACTACTCAGACCCTTTGATGCAATCCTTGAAAGAAGAAATGGAAATGCTGACTGCCGTCCCTAACAAACTCAAGCTAAAAACTAATAATCCAAACCTTAATACTGCATATATATAGGAAATAACTAGAAAGGAAGTATAAGATGAAACACGCAAAAAATTAGAAAGAAAATCAAAGCAAAGGTGTCCGATTTGGTTTTGCTTCGGTCATAGGAATCGACTTCCCGATCCTCGCTGACACTGGATTACTCGATCCCTTGCGCTCCCATGTCATTTACGATATTGAATATTGGATAATGATGCACCAACTGAACCCTAGTATTTTGCATTAAATCATATTGTTGCAGTTGTTTTCAATCCTTACAGTAGCAAAATCTGTTTTACATTGTCAAATTGTGTAGTTTTTTTACTTGTCTGATGTCTCTTTTGCAGACCTTGAAGAATGCCTTATCACCATACAAACTTGGAGGGGCTGGGGGTGGGAGCGATTTTGACCCGAAAGGAAAAAGCGAGAATGAGGTATTCGCTTTATCCGTGATGGAAATACCTAGCACACAATTCTTACAAATTTACATATCTCACACCTAAACTTTCATATTTACATATGCATCACTTTGGTGTTTTAAACCTATGCATGAAAATGTGTGTTTCATTTTTAAAATACGTAATAGTGCTATTCTTGATGTGATATTAAAGATTTGAGTGCTATAGGTGTAAATATAAAAGTTTAGGTGTGAGATATGTAAATACATTATAATTGTGTGCCATGCTTGTAAATGCCTTGGGAAGTTTACATACCTAGCACACAATTCTTATATATTTACATATCTCACATCTAAGCTTTCATATTTACATACATAGCATCTTTGTGTTTTAAACTTATGCATGAAAATGGTGTATTTCACTTTTAAAAAGTGGTAATAGTGCTATTTTTTTATGTGATTTTAAAGATTTGAGTGCTTTATGTGTAAATATGAAAGTTTAGATATGAGTTATGAAATACATTAGAATTGTATGTTGTGTATATAAATGACGTTATTCGTTAATGTATATCAAGTTAGGTCATCTTCTACAGTATAATTCTTATCATTTTTTATAGATAATGCGCTTTTGTCAAAGCTTTATGGATGAGTTGTATCGATACCTAGGACCAGATCAGGTAACTATAAATTCACTGAGATTTTGTATTGGTTTTTATTCTCATTTGATTGAAAATATTTGGGATAGCTACTAAGCTATGCTGCGGCTTAAGTCTAGAATCTTGTGTTTCTTCTTTATGGTTAGGATCTACCTGCAGAAGATATTGGTGTCGGACCTAGGGAAATGGGCTACCTCTTTGGGCGGTATAGACGTCTTGCTGGTAATTTTCAGGTATTTTGGCAAAGTTAAAATGTTGTAAGCTAGAATAGAACTATTATTTACTAGGAACATTTACATACATTCTGCTCAGTTGCTATGTATTTACATATCTAACACCCAAAATTTAATTGTTACACACATGGCATCTTATTTATGCATGAAAACATGTATTTCACTTTTTAAAAATTAAAATGGTGGTATTTCTGATGTTCTATGAATGATTTGGGTGGTCTAAATGTAAAAACTTGAAAAGTATAGGTGTTAGATATGTAAATATGTAGGAATTGGGCGGTATGTATGTAAATGCCTCTATTTACTAATAGTGGTCTGTAATTGAATCTTTTTCATCTTACTATGATGACAGTTTAATCTCATTTGTAAATTCCTTTCACAAATCTTCTTTTTCACGCTAATGTTCCTCACACTTGATGGTAACTAGATCCTAAATTAATTCTAGAAAATGTCGGAACTCTTGCCAACTAATCAACAAGATAGTCAATCTTTGGAAGAGCATATGTATTCTTAATAATCACTTTATTTAGACCTCTATAGTCTATTGACAGTTATATTTTGTCATCCTTTTTTTTGACAAACAAATTCGAAGCACCCCAAGAAGATGTGCTCAATCAAATAAATCCCCTTTTAATCAACTATGATATCTTACTCCTTAGGTCTTGCAATTCGATAGTAGTCATTCGATACAGTGTCTTGACAATCCAGGCTGAACATCTATTGCAAATTTAAACGTTTTTTTCTAGTTTAAATCGGAAATTTCTGAGGAAAGAAGTCAATATAGTCATTATCTATCGAGGTAGCATTTATATCACCAACATCCTCTTTGATATATTCTAATCTGAAAAAAAATATTAATTCCTCAGTTTTCATGTATTTATTTTATTTAATAAAGGCAATGAGAGATGAAACCTGATGCATGACACGATACACATAACTCCTGCAACCTTGGAAATCGTGATTTTTGCTGCAGTACCAGATTGTGGAACGCAAGATCGCATGATTCAGGCTACAATTCAGCCAATATAGCTACAAAAAATTTTCTATTTTCAACATATTTCTTTCTTTTTTGATTTTGTTTGCTATTATTGTATTTCCTATTTCTTTATTTTCTATTTTTATATTTCCAATTAGGTTTTTTTCTGATAGGGAACATTAATATGTTATTATTTTATGGTTTAGTGTGATTTTTATTTATTTTTTGTTTTAGAGATTGTATCTCTGATTTATACCATTATTGAGCGCTTTATCATTTTCTTTTTACAAGTGGTGTAATTGTATCATGTACAAGAATAGGTGGAATTTCCTTGCCGCCCTTAGCTCGTCTTTTCCTCATTCAAACGACTCTGAATCTGCTTTCCAACTGCAGATTTCAACTCATATTCCCATCCAATGTCGCCGATATTTCATATTTCTAATTCCTTGTTATTCCACAACAACCTCATCGCCAAACCTACTTCCTTAATACCTCTAGGAGCCCTAGAATGTGATCATCTAGTTTCAGAGACCAACAAACCATAAAATTTTAGGGATTTCTCTTTTCTGCACCAATTTTAAAATTCTCAAAAAAAAAAAAAAAAAAAAAAAATCCACCTACACAAACCATCCATATTGTAATTTCTTGCCCCAACCATAAATTTTCAAATCAAATATTACTATCTTCACCAAAATTCTACCACAACACCGACCACCAAAATATAAGCCCCAACTAATCTTGATATGCAATCCTACATCTGTCGAACGCCTGATTGAAAGGAAATAACACCATGCTGCCAAGCTCTCAATTAGGTCCTTTAGAACTTCCTATTTTGGGTATGTGGCAGAAAAAATTTCAACTACAATAAAGGCTGATCGTATTTGAGAGGAGAAAATCTCGTGAGGTCACCTATAACCACAACGGTGATTCGCCAGATCGAGGGGAGGAAGTGAATATCTTTCACAAATTACTTTTCAGTGATCAAGAACCAATATCAAAAAAATTGGCACGGAATATCAGAGAGAAGCCAAGATTTTGGAGTGAAAACTGACTTGCCGAATTTGATGGTCTCACAGATCTGGACAAGTTCATCGAGTGGCTTTAGGCGGTTGTACGTGTATTCAAGTACAAGAGCGTCTCACCTGACAGAAGGGTAAAGCTGGCAATTATTAAGCTCAGGAAGAACGCTTCATTGTGATGAATAAATATAAAGCGCCTATGCCAATGTGAGAGAAAAATAAAATCAGTACCTGTTCCAATATGAAATAGGAGATGCAACACAAATACTTTCTCCTATATAATCGATATGACATGTTCTTGAGACATTATCACTTACATTAACAATATTTCTCAATCTAGGAGTACACAACTAAGTTTGAGTAGCTTATGTTGAAGTGTGATGATATTGTTCTAAGGCTCCTAGAGGTGTCTAAGAATCAAGTTTGGCGGCGAAGGATTGTGGAATGGCTAGAGGAAGAGAATGCACGAGTTTTACGGAGCTTGAACGTGGATAAATATTACCCGGCACCTATCCCATCAAATGCAGCATTGACACAAGGTACGAATCTAGAGGAGGGTTCACCACTTGTTCCCGAGCAAGATACAAGCACATCATTTGCAAAGGGAAACGATACAATATTCATTAAGGTAAATAACATATATTACAATTTTCCTCAACTTAAAACAAATCATAAGTCTCATAAATCAAAAAATAACAAGATATAAATAGTTCCTCAAGTAAAAAATCTACTTAAAAATAGAGAAATAAGAAAATAACTAGTAAAGGAACAAAAGGAAAGAAAAAACCAATGAAATAGAAATGTCTTGATGGTTGTCAATCTTGTGGGAGTTTTGTAGCCTCTCGGATTGCGAGGTCAGCGCAACTCGTGAAATCGGAGAATCACACGAAAAAGGTATCGTGTATCCCATGCAGGAAGAAATCGTGGAAGCATGTGGAAATAGGATCGTGAATCCCGTGCAGGAAGCTCCCACGTCATGTGAGCTAGTGGAGCTTGAGGAAAACACCATAGCTAAATATCTGGGGGGATTGAGACCGTCTATTGACGTGTCACAGTTGCAGTCATATTGGACATTATAGGATGATCAAACCTTAGCTATGAAGGTGGAAAGACAAAACCTCATTATTAGGTCTACATTCAACCACAGTCAATCCTCGAATCAAGCAACAAGAGTACACACAGTTGAGTATCTTAGCCTACCCCGCTAAAATCAGTTAAGAGTGGAGACAAAGTGGATCGGCTAGCACTCCTAAATTCTCACCAGTTAGAAATGCTTTAGGTGTCACAAATTTTGGCACATTGCTTCACATTACTCAAACAAGAGGGTGATATCTTTCACTGAGCATGGTGCAATAGAGAAGACTTATGGTGAAGATCTGGATGAGGAGCATGGAGATGAGTACTAGCAACGAACTGATGAAGGAGAGATGCTATTGATTCAAGTTGACCCATGACTCCGACATGACTAATATTGCTTGTCTTGCAAGATAGTAAGTCTGAGGTAATGTGAGTTTATACAGAATTTAAGGATTTGATGCCACGAACTATCTTTTTACAGGACTTGAGAGAAGCCACAACAGACTAGTATTAGTTGTCCAAAAGGGCAGTGAGTTCGAGGAGTCGATAACATACTTAAGGTAGCCCCTACTAAGCGGATTTCAGGATTTTCGGAAATGCAGTCTATCTCCTAAGTTATCATTGTTGAGGACATTCAACATGTCATCACTTTAGATAAATATGAGAAATTTCTGAAAAATTATATGGAATAAGCTGAGTGGTGAGCTTGAGTTTAGATTAACAGTGCACTCACAGACAAATGACTAGGCACGAGCGGTGGACTGCAACATTGGAAATTTTCTTAGGCATTTTGTGGGAAATAATATCAAACAGTGGGATCCGGGTCTTTCCAGAAAAGAAGTCGCTCATATACAGGGAGAATGACACGATGCACGGATCTCCCGCAACGGTGGGAATCTCGATTTTTGCTATAGTACCGTACTACAAAACACAAGATTATGTGATTCGGGCTATAGTGCAACCAACAAAGCAACCCAAAATTTTCTTTTCTCAGCATATTTCTTTCCTTTTTGATTTATTTCATATTCCTTTATTTCTTATTTTTCTATTTCTAATTAAGTTATTTTGTAGTGGGAAATTTTTTATATTTTATTATTTTATGGTTTAGACTTTTGATTTATTTTGTGTGTTTTAAAGATTTCTATCCTAATGAATGTTCCATACTTTTCCTTTTACTAGTGGTGTGACTGTATCTTGCTCATGAACAAGTGGTGGAAACTCTGTGCCGCACCTATCTCGCCGTTTCCTCACTCAAGTTGTCGTTTTCATCCGGGACAGCTGCCGAATGCGACAAATATGCTGTCAAACAGTAGATTTTAGCTCATATCCCCATCCAACGCCGTTGACACTTCATTTTTCCACTTGTTATTCCACAACCACTTCCCTGCCAAACTCATTTCCTAAATACCTTCTAGGACCTCTCGAATGGTATCAAAACCATTCCATTTTTCACTTTGAAAATCGTATGTTTTATCATTGGATAAAGAAAATCCAACTGTCTTCTTCCAAAAATCGATGGGAGTATGATATTTATTTACCCAATGCATTTCTAAAATCAAATCAAGCTCAATCAGAGTTAGAAAAATCAATTCAGACTTAAATTTTCTACTAATTAGTACAATAGGAACATGATAGATGACTAGCAAAATACCATCACTAGCAAGTAATATGATATGCAAACTCAGAGTCAAATGGACACGTTCAATGTGCAACTTAAAAAAAAAATCGTTGTACAAGAAAATATGTGAAACTTCAGAATAAATAAATAATTAGAAGTGATATCTGACATGCTAATAATACTTGTCACAATCTTTTGAAGATTCCTTGGCTTCCTAATATGCGAAGACAAACACTCATGCCAGTACTCTCTCATTGGCTCCAAATATATATTTTTTTCGTTAATGCTTGTTTGTTTAAAGCAGGCTTTTCACCTTTAGGCTGCTTTATTTTCTAGACTCTTATTTTCTCTCTGTGACAGCACCACTTTAGACACTTCTTGGCAATATTCTTATGCATGATCTTGCTCTTCACATAGATAACATTTTTTAGATTTTAATAAACACTTCCCAGTCTGAGACTTCTCACAAGTAGATCATATTGGAGTAGGGTATCGACCTTCCTATTATCGTTGGTCAAAAATAAACTTTTGCTTCTTTTTAAACCATCTCCTCTACTATCAGCTAGCCTATTCTTATTATCGCTTGCTCATTTTTATTTCGTCATAAGTCATATCATGCCTTAACAACCTTGCACCCTCGACATACTCATGAATTCCTTGATGTAAGGAGGAATTAGAGGCTACCACAACTAATCCCACTTGCTTCTCAAAAATTTATTGCATCTCTTATGGGTGTTAATCAATCGTGAAGGATATTTGGATAATGATGTAAATTTTGTGTAATACTGATCACTATCCTGGATCTTTGAGTTGAAGCTACAAAACTCACCTACATTTCCTGCTTTGTGGAAGGAGGAACGGGTTAATCTCTAAACACTTGCTGAAATTCATCCAAAGTGATTAGTTCTTTAGATTTTTCCTTGAACTTCTCCAAGTGTTGGCCTTTCTGCCAATGCCCTACCTCTCCTTCCAGTACAAGTTGGCCATAGATACCTGCCCATCGTAGAACCCTATATTATACAGGACCTTCTGTATCCTAATTATCCAATTTTTTGTAGCTATGGCTTTGACTCCTTCCTTCAACCTGAGCGGCTTCAGACTTCAACATAATTTTCAAGTATTTATAAATCTTTCCACTGGCATTGGTGCTTGCACTAGTCGTTGGCATTGCAGGTATTGTTGGCGGCGCTACTAATAGAATCAGCATTATAGGCTCTACCAAAGATTATATATTTTTCCTAATATGCATCACCATTTTTAGTGTATTTCTGGACTTCATCGCTACGAGGTTTGGAACCTGCAACTGGTATAGTTGTTGCTTTGAGAGTGCTGCCTTCATCAGTGCAATTATCTCAAGTATCTCAACTGCAATGCTAGGTTGAGCTGATTGTCTTTTTCAAATTTGCATGCCGCATTCTATATGAAAAGGGTAAAAAAAAAAAAAAAAAAAAAAAAAAGCCAATGCAACTATGCATGTAAAATCTGGGATTTATCCTTCCAGACAAAGCAATGAAGAGGACTATCACTATCTATATGTTTCCAAACAAAATTACAATGAAAGAAGTTTCTACATAAAATTGGACGGCCCTGTTGCAGTCCCTAGAGATGAAATGGAATAGTTTAGAAAGGCAAGGTCCAGGTTGTCCTAGGTTCTGATTTGCCAAGCTCTATCCTCCATGATCCGACAGGAAATTGCTAGTATGGATTCTGTCACATTCAATGATGATAGCCTTCCCTTCGAGTACTCTTTCAGCCATACTGTCTAAAACTCATTATCATCACTTAATGCAGATTATTATATTCATATTCATGTATGGAATAACACATCACATTTAATGTATTTTTTAACGCACTGAATTCGAACAAGATCTCATATTTTTAATCCCCAGTATTAAATTGTTTTAATCTGTCATGTCTCATAATGACCTCTCCTAGTCAAACATATGGCAAAACAATGGTGGGTTCAACTCCATTGACTAATTCTATCACCAACATTCCTTGTGAAACTATACACGGCAAACCAAAGCGAGAATAAAGTTAGTCACCGAAAAGATCCATATATAACATAATATAATTTTCGATCTTAAGACATCTAATGGTGAGCATAAAGCAATTGAACGAAGGCACTTTAAAATATTCCATGTATTTGGATTAAGAAATGTTTACCATACATTGAAGTTTATTTACACAATATCAAACTTTCATCATATACTTACCTTAAAATGCTAAATATTTCACTCCAAAACTATATGTTTAACCATGGAATAATTTCTTCAAAAGCCAATCCTCACTTCAAACTTATTTCCATCTGCCTGAAATAATAGGCAAAATAATATCTAGTGAGCTTAAAAGTTCAACAAGATAAATAATTCTAAAGCAAAATTCAAATTTTCAAAGAATTGAAATAATATGATATGCCAAAAAATTGATACGAGTAATGAAAATAAAACATAATTTGTTCTTATGTATTACTTGTTAATTTTATTAAGTGGCCAACCTGGATAATAACTAACATAATAATGCTAGAGAAAATTTTATTGGAGAAGACTTTAGAAGAGATGTTCAATTATAATTTGTGCCATCTTAGTCAAGTTACAGGTTTAAACATTAGAGACATCTTTTCGTAATATTTATTTATTTATTTATTAAATTTAAATATCTTATTTTAGTTTTAGAATATATCATGTATATGGATCTAGTTTCGATGACTATAATAAGGTAGTGGACTATTTTTGATCTATATCACATATCATAAGGTTAAAGCTTTGTTTCAAGGCTGAATATTGATGACTTTTTTTTGCCTCCGTAAGAGGTCACCGTGGTCATCTTGTTTGTAAGTGTGATTATAAATATATTTTTTTGAAGACCTTTTGTCTCTATACGAGCTCGCCATTGTTGTATTATCTGTACAGATTGTATGAGAAATATCTTTGACAACCTTTCCCATGTACAACAACAACAAGCCTTTATCCCGCTAAGTGGGTCGGCCAACCATTCCCATATATCACAATCTTTTTAAGCTCATTTTATTTTTAATGCTGGACATTTGAATACATATATCATTCATCTTTAACATGCAATTCAATCATGAGCATTGATCTGTAGCTCATAAGTGCAAGTTGTCCTTTTAAATACAAATTTTTAATAAAAATTAGGCTACTTTTAATTGTTTAAATTTACGATTGTCATAATTTGAAATAACTTGTAATCATTTAATGTTAATTGGTAAGACATAGCATGCACTGTATAAGGTGAAGCACTTTCTAACTCGAAGATTGCAGAGGACTCAAATTTATAAATTTTCATGTAAAAGACAAATAAATTTATTCCTTGAATTAGCAATTACTTTTGACCACAAAACCAAATTTCTCATTACTATTCATTCCCTCGAAATCTTGTTTGTTTGTAATAGATCTATGAAATGTAAACTTCTTTATTTGTAAAATTTTCTAACTTGATTGCTCAAATTTAATTCAAAAGAACCTCAAAATTACTTATCTTCGTACTAGCCTCAAAGCCTACAACCTTGATTCCAAGTCTGATTCCCCAAAAAAAATTACCAAAAGGTAGAATTCACTTCAAAACCCCTATTGTTTTTTTTTTTGTCTTTGGCCACTCTAGATCTCACTTCTTTGTTTTTGTTGTTATGGGATTTAAAAAAATGGAAGTACAGGTGATAGTGCTTAATTTACTGTATATTTATATAGCTAATATATTATATATAAAATATTTTAAAAACTGTCGTCATTCTTCATTTTCTTGTCGGCACTCTAAATGGATATCCTTTTCTTGCAACAGAGCAATCTGGGTTAGTAGTAAAATTATTTTTGTAAATACTAATACTGAAGTTAGTTTTAGGATAATAAATTAATTATTCATTTTTTTATCTAATATACAAATATTTACAGGTGTAGTTATACTTATCGAAATTATGCTAACAAAATGTTTGATTAAAAATAGTATTTATTATTTTCATGAGGCACAAAAAATAGTTATAAAATTTTGGATATTTTTGAAGTTTACCTTCGTGCTTTCTTTTTTAGCATTGCAATTCCAAACAAACATAGATATACAAATATTTTTAGTTTTTCTAATGTTTTTTCGAGTATATCTGAAAGAGGGAATTTACACCCCTCTATTTTAGAAAATAATGTTATGAGATTCAAAATTAATGCCAAGAGAAGTAATTTTGCAAACCAAGGAATGAGATAGAAGACCTAAAGGTAAATGCTTGTTTCAACGTTTGTTCTGATCTATATATGTATTATCTCCATCTTTTTACCCTTGCATCTATGCATCACAACATTTTTTCTTGAGGAGATTAGGAAGGTGTATACGTAGTGGCTGAACCGGATCTTAAGTAGAGGAGTGGTGAAATCAGGAATTAAGGGGTGGCGAGTATTTAAGCATAAATCTTTCATCTCCTTAAAACAAATAAAACTATTATAAATATTATTCTTAAACTGGAAATATAGTTAATTTTGAATTATTATTGAATATCTAATTTCAAGTATTAATATTTTTAGTGTATTAAACTATATTAAAGAGTTTTGTGAAATCTAGAGGTGGCGTGTGACTATCCCAGCCACCCGTAGCTCCAACCACTTTGTAGAAGGGCATTTTCTACAACTGCTGCGATGTCACTTCTCTCAAACATAGAATCTTATGTTGTGACACCAAAATGAAGAAGCGAATGGAAAGGAAAGATTGGAGAGTTGAGGAAGGTGTTGAAGAATGTAGGGAAGAAAACCAACATTAGGAGTTACAGAGCTCGACAATTAGAAGAACTAAAGAAAGTATAAGAATGCAAACAATAGTGCCTTAAAGCACATTGTCAGATTGAGAGGGAAATTGCAAGGCAGAGAGAGAAGAAACATTCTCATTTCAATAGTTGTCAAATATCTTCTGAAGTCTTATTAATATAAAAGACAAGAATTAAAACTTTATTCATAATTATACCAATTAATAAATATCCATACCATATAAATCACAATACGCAAAAAACCATAAAAATGGATAATAACGACTATAAAAGCAAGCGATGAAATAAAGTTGACAACTGTGCTGGTCTAACCATTTGTCTGGTATCTATACTGAGAATCCTTAATAAAAACCCCATGAAAACTGCACCGAGAAGTAAATAAATATATATTTTTCTATAGAAATCATCTCAGTTTATTACTCTGTTGACCTCATTTTTATGAGGTCTTAGGCTTTTCTCTTTAGACCCTAGGATCTAGCTTTAGGAGTTCTTTACTGACCATCCTAGCGGACTAGTCACGGAACCCACCTTACATGTAGCCTTCGAACCACTCCTGAGACTCATTTTAGTAAGACTCGCATGGAGTAGTCCCAAGACTCGACTCTTTGTCGAAGGCTAAGGACTAACATGTAGAGGGCTCGAAAATGAGTTCCATAGAGGCAGACGGCCTTAGGTGAACCCTTAATGACGTCCGAATTCGCGCGCACCAATTTGACTTTTTTTTGGCCCGATCGTCGGCGAACTTGTCCGGACGACCTCGGATGACGAAACGGACCACACGGATGCGTCCGGGACGTCGACTTTAGCTAGGAAGCGTACCCATATTGCTGTGGTTCCGAGCGCGAGCTGTTAGCACGAAAACCGATGCGCATTTTTTTAAAAAAAATTTGCGGGACGTGAATCCGGGCTCGACTTGGGTTTAATTCAAGTCCAAATTGGGCTATTCACCCTGACCCATTTGTTTCTTTTAAACTCTTTTTTTAAATTAATTTAATGATAATGAATTAGGGGAGGAATTAATTTTGGCGCCCAAATGCGTCAATAAATACAGGCGCTCTCCTCCCCATTCGCAGATCAGCTCTCCTCCCTGTTCGAACACCAAGATCAAGATCAGTTCTCCTCCCCTGTTCGAGCACCAAGATCAAGATCGGCTTTCCTCCCCATTTCGATCAAGATCCCCATTCGATCAAGATCGGCTTTCCTCCCTGCGCAGAAACTCTCGCGAGCTCGACACCCTCGCCTCCCTCTGCAAACCGAGCCTTCGGCTTCTCTCGCACGACCGCTCGACGCCTCTGAATCCCGAGGCTCCCTTCTCCCTCGCGCTCGCACAGAAGCCCCGCTCGACTCCCGCACCCGACGCGCCCCCTCTGCTCGACAAGCCCCGCTCGACCGCACGCAGAACCGCTCGACTCATCCCGTCTCCCACACCGAAGTCGCAGAACTTCTTCCGCACCCAAGAACCGCCCGACTCCTCTCGATCCCGCACCCGCTCGCCCGATAACTAAAGCCCTAGCCGCACTCGCTCGCCTGCTTTCGCTCGCACTCGCTCGCCTGCTTTCGCTCGCACTCGCTCGAGGCTGAAGCCCACTCGACCGCTTCCTCCCCTGTATCGAAAGTCGAAACCCACCTGCTTCCCGTGCTCGACGCCACAGCCTCGCTCGCCCCAGCCACGCTCGCCCGAAGTCCCTCTCTCTCGACCGCTAAGCCTACGTCACCCTGCCGCATCTCTTCTTCACTCGACTGAAGCTACCGGATCCCCACCGTCTTCTCCTCACAGCCATTAAGCTTTGTGGTAGAGGTCCTTGTGCTTTCACATCAGGAGGTAATAATTTCATTTCGTTTTCTGCTGCTTCTTCATTTGCCTATGCTCATACATTCACGTCAGTAGGTCACAATTTCATTCATATGGAGCAATATATGTGGATTGAATATCATAAGGCATGAATTTACTGCTCGCCATTTGTTTGCTTGTTTTCCAGTTCTCCTGATAAGAGTGCTTCAATGTGATACTTAAGCTTCATTTATTTACTTATTATTATTATATATCTCGCAATCTCATGGTGCTGAAATTATATGAAATACATGTCTCAGCTTTTCATTCTCTCTGTTTGAATCTTGCCTTGAGGAACTTAGCTCCTCACATGTTAAACTCAAGGAAGGCTGAAATTCCTACGTTCATATGCCTATAATTCACTTGATTCTTCTCAGTCAAGGACGAAATACATACATGCTACACAATTCATATGTATTTACATACTCAACACCCAAACTTCAGTTCTTGCATACTACTCGATTTATTTATTTACATATCAGCACCTAAACTTAAATCTTAGGTTGCCACAAGATGTTACAATTCATGCCAAACTATTCCTAAGCATTTACATGCCTTACACCTGAACTTTGTTTTTTTGCATTTATACCACCCAATATTTCAACTATTTTGGAGTCATTACTGGTGTCGATTTTGAGCTATTTAAGTGATGATTTGGGATGATTTTGGGATCGATTTATGATCGTTTTAAGTATCATTTTGAGCCTGATTTTTTTGGAACAACTTGGGCACGATTTTGGGCTGATTTGGGATCTTTGTATTCGCTGTTTTAGAAGAGATTTTGGGGCTGATTTCTTGGTTGATTGTCTATTGATTGGAGTTGTTTGGAGATGTTGTGGGTCGCACTCTTGGGCCTGTTTTGGCGGCTTATGAGCTACACTTTTTGGGCCCCCTTGGCGGTTTGAGGACTACACTTTTTGGGAACCGTTTCATGGCTCTTGGGCTCTACTTTTCGATTCTATTCGGTGTTTTTTTTTTGTGCTTTCTTTTTGTTTATGATGAATTGGAGAACTCTTGAGTCGATCGAAACACTTATTTTTGGAGTAGATTTAAACAATCTTCTTGGGGGCCGGTTTAGTTGCAATTTTGGAAATATTTAAACGCTTTCTCGGTCGACTCACATGTTGTTTCCTCTCTTTGGCTTTGTTGGATTTGGGAGTGGGTCGACCTCGTCTTTCTTTTGTTTTATTTATTTATTTATTTTTTTTTAAAAACGGTTAAGTCACAAAAAAGGGGAATTTCTGATTTAATTTGAGGAAGGATAAGTCACTCTTAGCCACTTCAAGCACAAGTTAGAGTGTAAACTTCCTAAACCTTAAGAGCACACCCTAGGTGAGAGTCACCCACCTAATTCACAGAATAGGCTCCCTAGACTTTAGGAGCACACTCTAGGTGAGAGTCACTCACCTAATCCTCGACGATAGCTTTCTATACCTTAGGAGCACACCTCAGGTGAGAGTCGCCCACCTACTTCGACGTAGACTTCCTAAACCTTAGGTGCACGCCTTAGGTGAAACCTCCTTTACCCAACCCACAGCATAAACTTCCTAAACCTTAGGAGTACACCCTAGGTGATTCACTCACTTAACCTTCACTGCAGGCTTCCTAGACCTTAGGAGCACACCCTAGGCGAGAGCCCATCTACCTAAACTTCGAATGCATAGTGAACTAGGCACCTGACCCTAATTCACAAACCGATTCAAGACACTGAGACCGAGGGAATGCACCGAGGCTTGGTTCACCCTTCCTTAGTTAAATCAACTGTGGAATTCCCTAAAATGACTTAACCAATATTGAAACCCAATGCTCCGGGATTTGAGCTTGAGCATTACGCTCAAATCCTCCTGGCAATTGGGGATATTTGTTTTGTCACATATGGATCATCGGACTGGTGTAAGTCTGAGGTCTAGGTGGCGAGGGCGATGATGATAATGCTTATGTGTGTTATACGAGGGATACGAGGGATAATTAGAATAGTATCTCCTACCTCGAGGACCCTCCATAAGGGGAGAGGAAAGGACCGATGATACTATTCGCCGACTCTTGGTTAGAGTGTTTCCCCCGGCGATCTTAGGTCGTCAGTAGTCCTAGCACGATTAGAGTGACTAGCCTGTGGACTATACTATTTTACAAAATATTTACAAAAAACAAAAATAAAAATCTCTTTTGCTTGTTAAAAAGAACTCTGCATAAAATCTTAAACGACTTTTGCATGAAAATAAAAGAATTTTTTTTCTTATAAAATATATAAAGGTCCATGGTTAGTCACTTGGATTGGGTTAAGGATTACTCTCCTTAGATCGTCAGGTTGGCAGCTCTTATCCAAGGTCGGGAAGCATACGATCCTAGCTACGAGCCTCCACCTCTATTGATGTCTTATACCTAGTTCCGATCTTTCATATGTGACTACGAGTTTTGCTCACGATTTCTACGACTTGTTTTCTTTATTTTCTGACTTTCGTGTCGGGTTTTCTTGCTATACTTACTTCCTCTGCAAGTTTATTTAAGTCCATTGCAAGTCATACTATACTTGCAATACAAATTATACAACGGTAACAAATGCCCAGGTACGCTTTTTACAGTTTATTTATTGCAATTTACTTTACCGCAATCCACTTTACTGCGCTTTACTTTCTAGCAATTTTACTTGCAATTTACTTTATTCAGCATGCAAAACTGAAAAACAACAACACAACCCGAAACATCGGAACACACTCGACAAAACCTTTTCGAACTTTAGACATTAGACACATTTCAGCAGAAGCGTGAAGCTAACTCCGTGGCAATGATAGCAAGGAGACGTGAGCAAACCACAATCGGAGGTGGTCGATATTCTACAACAACATGTCGTGGAGCTTGGATCGAGCGGCAAGAGGACCTTCTTCAACGAAAACTCTTCCTAGTTTAAATAACAACATATAGGACTTCGAGGTAGCTCGCCCGCATGGGCGTGAACCCTCACTCTCCTCTTGAGGCTTACAGTGCAACCGTGTTGCGCAGCGTAAGTCCTAACTCGCTTTAGGTGCCGAGGTTGTCGTACGGTACGACGTAAACCCTCTTATCTTTGTGGGCTGAAGCTATTTGCATAAGCGGGTATTACGCAAATGTAAGTCCCAAATAATAAAATTGGCAGGATTAAACAATTAAATAACATCGTTTCGAAAACGCAGCCGCACCATAGGATAGTTGGGAAGTCACTGGAGCTCGCCTCAGATCTGTGACATCTCCTACCTTTTCTTTCTTTTGGACTCCTGAAATAATTGTTCCATTCGAGCCACTCCCACTTGCTTTTCCACGTCCTACCGTGAAAACCTAAACCCTCGAATTCTCGAAGACGAACCACCGATCATTATCGAGAGTTTTCTCGAGTGACACCAGTCATTCGAGATGTAATTAACTATAGGGGCTTGCCCTATAGGGAGCTTGGAACCTGAGTAAAATAAACCCTACCTAGTCTTTTCTATTAGGTAGGGGAACTTGTCGGTCACACATAAAGGTTCGCAGATCAAACGGATGTCACGAGTCCTTTAATTCGTATGATTGGGTCTACCGTCGTAAGATACATTACTCTTTCGAGAACGTGTATCATTTGTGACATCAGGCACGATTATGCAAATTACTGGACAAATGGGATCCGAGCGGTCTCATTTTTCAAAATTAAAATACACTTATTTTCAAAACTATTTTCAAAATCATATACATTTTTATATTAAACTAAATCACTAAAATTTTAAATTCTTTTAAAGCAAAAAAATGTTGGCCGACAAATTCTGGCGACTCCGCTGGGGACTAGTTCCTCTCTTCATTTTGATCAGGTGGTTTTGTCTTCATACATCGGCGGTGTGTCCATGTCTCTCGTAGGCCGGATCGTCGTTCTTCGTTGACATATCGTGCTCATTTCTTCCTCGAGGCAGTATAGTCGACTCTTCTGGATTCCGAGAACCGCTTCGTTTAATCATCCTTAAACAGGGTGGTTCAGGAATCCTTAGAGTTTAGTAGGGTGGACCCCCAATAGGTGTGGTAGGTTAGGGTAGGAGTACGTTCGGTGTGGAATGAGTCCTTTCTAATTTCGGACTGGGTCCTTTACCTCGTGGTCGCTTCATCCCTTTCCCAAGTTTGACTTGTTCTTTTTGCAAATCACATCAAATTATCTCCCTGAAAGTTTCCTCGGTAATATTAAACTTTATGACTTCATACCGAAACATAACATTCACAACAAAAGCAACAATGAAAACAAATTTAATTCAAAAAATTCATTTGGATAAGTTTCGAAAGAAACGCCCAGTTTGACAATTTCGTCAACTTTTGTACTTGCAATAAAGTAATTTTTTTTTTACCCAGAAATTGAGTGTGGGATTCCTCTAACGCCCAACAACTTTTTTCAACTGCCAGGAAAGAAAGATGTCGTCCCCAACTTTGACATTCTCGTGCGACTTGCTTACCGGCGGGGATGCCCGCCAGGTGGGGTCCAAGATTAAATTTGGATCCGGTTTTGACGAATTTGAAGAAACACTCGGAAAGACCCCGTTCTTCGTGAAGAAAGTCGCTGGCCCAGATGTCCAGGAGCCGTCCGCTGAATTTAACTTGAGCTGTGACCGAGACTTCCCTTCCCTCAAGAAGGCGAAGGTCACTGCTGCCCCCATGAAGTTTGCTGCTCCTGTTACTGCTAAAGCTTCATCTACTTCCCTTGGACTTACTGCTACCACGCTTGCCGCTCCGCCGATGTCGAAAGGAAAGGGAATCTTATATGAGGACAAGTCAGCTCATGCCCTTACCCCGTTACCATCTGTGTTTGAGATTGGATCTAGTTCGAAGTCCGGTAAGCTTACCCGAACGCAACGAAGGAATAGAAATCGCAAGATCTTAAAGGCCAAATGGGCAAACACCTTGAAAACTGTTCCGACCAAAGAGATTCCTCAACAAGAAGAAACTGGATGGGCTGAGACCGCACCTCTCCTTAGAGGAAGCAGGTTTCACCCATTGTCCGCCGCTCTTGGAGAAGAGAGTGCTCACAAGGTTGCTGCTAAATTACCGCCCTCGCCTCGTCGTCAGGTTGAAAAGAGAAAGAGGCCTGAGCCTCTTCCTCACGTTCGTTGGGTGTTTGAAAAATTGGCTCGAGAGGAGCGTTGTTCTGTTGCTGAGATAATAAGAAGGATGGGGTGTGCTGTGTCGCCCCGAGTCCGAGCAGAAATTTTAAAAAAGGATGAAACCGCCAGCCAATTTCATGGATCTACTCGAGAGGGAAGAGCACCGCGATCTCGTATTCCAGTTAAGCTTCGCCTGGGAGAACGTGTAGATACTGGTGCTAACCATACAGTTACTGCTGCAGCTTCACAGAAACTTGCAGAGCGCCGACCGATTCAGTCTCGACTGGGTCCGAGAACACAGTTTTCCACCACGAGGGGAGATTCCCATAAAGGATCACTAGTTACTGCATCCGGACCGCGTATTAGGGACCGCGATTTATCCAGAGAGCCGAGGCCCCCAAAGAGACATCTAGTCTCCGGGCCTTGGTTCCGAAGGAGAAGTTGCGGAGTCTTAAAGTCGCCTGGACCGGTGCCTCAACGAGATCGAAAAGTCGTCTCCCGCAAAGGATTCCAAGTCCGATGCTCCGATCATTAGTGTTCCGGCCACGCCGAAATCAGTGTTGATGGAAGGTGTACAACAACAGTCCCCAGTCGATCTCAAGATCATTAAAGGGAAGTTAATTGAGGAAAGATTAGAGAAGCTCAGGGCAGACATCGCTGAACTGTCAAAAGAACAAAGTGGAAGAATCAATGATGAAAAACACGATTTGTCATTTCATATGGATGAAGATTTTGCAGAGATCTTTATGGTTGAGACTAGAGCCTCGCGTCATCGCGCGGTGCTCCTTTGTCTACCGAGGAGAACACCGAGGATGAGTCGCGAGAGGGCCATCCGACGGAGGGATGAGCTTATCATTCGCATGGAAAAAGGATGGAGGAGATGGCGGCCGTTATAGCCTCGTTTCGAGTCAGCCTCAATCTCCGAGAGCGGCCTCTCCGTAAATAAACCCGCAGAGATCATTCATGTCGCAGATGAAATGAATGGTTCAGCTCAAAACACTATACCGGAAAAGGACATCAAACAGATAGTTGAACAACAAGTAAAGGAGGCCTTAGCCCAATCCAAAGGAGGAGCATTGATTCCAAAGGGTAGACCATATCCAGAGGAATTCGATGCAGTGCCCTACCCGAAGGGCTTTGTGCCACCTACCTTCAAAACGTTTGATGGAACAGGAAATCCCCGTCAGCATGTTGCACACTTCCGGCAAGTTGCCGCAACGCGGGGGTAGCGAAGCACTCTTGTTCCGTCGGCTTGTGAGCGATCTCTCCGGGTTGCATTCGATTGGTATGCGGAATTACCGAATGGGTCGATAAAGACATTCACGGAGAATTTGGAGAACATGTTCGTTAAGAGGTTCGCTGGAGCTCGGCATCATATCACCGTGGGTGATCTTGTAGTAGAAGACGGAGTCGACGAAACTCTAGTGGAGTACATTCTACGGTGGAGGAATTTAAGTATGAAGTGTGAGCCACAATTGCGAGAACGACGATGCGATTGAGATCTTACTCAAGAGCATTCATGGTCCAAGTAGGCTTTTCTACTCAAAGGATTTACAATCAAAACCTTTGAAAAGCTACTTAGTAAAGGCTGCGAGCTGCAAGAGGAGGCTAAGCAACTCGGATTCCCGGAGAAAGCCGACAAGCCAAAGCCAGTAAAGACATTCGAGAAGAGATCTGGAACAGTGGCAGCAGTCGACAAAGGCAAACAACCAATGCAGATTCAGGTTGAACAGCCTCGACGGACATATCAGCGTCCGCAACACTCCCAACAGTTTGGCCACAAGAAGACAACCGGCGAAGTACCATCGACCAGCGATGCAGGCAAGGAACTTACCGCACGGACAGAGGGCGGGGGTCCGACCATGGCCGACAAGCCGAACGGAGTTTACTCCTTCGAAGGATGAGGCGATGAGGAAAGATGTTCGAAATTTGATCAGAAGCCCGAGTTCGAGTTGCCGGAGCCAAAGAAACCGGATGAGGTCGATAAGACGGATCACCCCATGTATTGCCCATATCACGGAACGCTCGGGCACACGATAGAGGATTGCTTCGGTTTGAAGGTTGGCTTGAAAGGAACTACGAGGCTCGGGAATATCACAATTCCAAAGGAATATTTGAAAGAACTCGAAAAGGTTCGGTCGATGTGATTTCAGCTGGGCCCATAGTTTCGATCGACCCCTATGTAATGTAGCTTGGATGGAACACGAGCTGGACTAGATCATCTCAGAAAATTTTGGATCAGATACGCGCAGCCTCAGCACAAGCCTCTGCTCAAAGCTTACAGTCCACTTGGCCAGCACTATCGAGCACGCCGGGGAAGTCATCACCACAGGAGATAAATGATGGAAGTATCAAAGATGTAAAGAATGATAGCGCGAAGGGTAGACTAGGGGCTGCTTTTTCACGATCAGTTGTTTCAGATTCGGGGGAGAAATTCCTCGAACCATTCACCTTGTATGATTTCTTTGTCCCTCCGTGGTCACGTAATGCAGAGAATTCTGATTTTGACTACGTTTTTACTGTTTCTGGTGATTGCATAGCTAACAACCAATCTAATACGAATTTCAATTTCATCGATGATCCTCAAATCGTACAAAATCCTGATGAATTTATTAACATGACAACAACAACAACAACAACAACAAAGCCTTAATCCCACTAAGTGGGGTCGGCTACATGAATCCTTTTTCTCCATTGCGTCCTATTTAGTGTCAAATTTTCGTTTAATTCTAATAGATTAAGATCATTTTTTATGCAATAAGCCCAAGTTTTCCTAGGTCCGCCTCTCGCCTTTCTTAACATAAGTTGTATTTAAAACATCTACTCTCCTAATCGGATCATCGTGTGGTCGACGTTTAATGTGACCAAACCATCTAAGGCGACTCTCTCTAATTTTATCCGACACTCGGTGCAACTCCAACCCTATTACGGATATATTCATTTCGCATTTTGTCTCTAAGTGTAAAGCCACTCATCCATCTAATCATTCTCATCTCGACAACACTTAACTTAACATTATGCTTCTCTTTTAAAGGCCAACATTCGAGCACCATAGAGCATTGAAGGTCTCACCACCATCTTATAAAATTTTCCTTTCGATCCTAGCGGTACTTTTCTATCACACGATAAGCTGGACGCATTCCTCCACTTCAACCAACCAACCCGAATTCTACTATTAACATCCCCATCTATATCACCATCGCTTTGAACAATGGACCCAAGATATCTAAATCGTTCACACCTTTTAATAATTTGATCACCCAAAGTTACACTTCTGTCACTAGACCTACTATTACTAAAATTACATTCCATGTATTCAGTTTTAGTTCTACTCAAACGAAGACCTTTAGACAAGGAACGCCAGTTTTTGAGATATTAACAACACAGGGTACGACAGTTCGGATAGTGAAGCGCCTGTTTTTGAGTTTCAAGGAACGCCAGTTACGATTGAATTAGAATTGTCAGATTCGGAGACAACACTGAAAGAGCTAACTAGCACTCCAGAAGACAAGCCTCTGGGTCCAACTCAAATGACAGAAGAAATAACGGAGGTGTATTTGAGAAGAGGAAAGGTGTTACCCCCAACAACGGGTCCAGCAGTAAAGGAAAAACATACACCTACCTCTACAGAACCAATCCCACTGATGGAAGAGACACATGTTCAAGAGGAATCGGGGAGCTCGAATAACAAAGTGGAGTATAACGTTCTAGCCCATCTACGAAAGTTGCCAGCCAAACTAAGCATCCTCGACGCCCTGATACTGTCAAAAGAGATGAGAGAGGCTCTGGTTAAGGCTTTGCTCGATCCAGAGATTTGCTTAGCTCATTTGGCCGACGGCTCGATGAGACGAGGTTTGTTCGTTAAAGGAACGATGCGAGTATCACTTTCACGGATGATGACTTGTTGCTTGGAACAGCCGATCACAACCGACCCCTATACATTTCCGTGAATATCGACAGATTTACACTCTCCAGGGTATTGGTTGATCCGGGAGCATCAATTAACATAATGAATCTACGGACGTTAGCCTACTTAGACATCGACACCCGCAGGCTTTCTACTGACAAAATGATGTTAAGAGGCTTCAACCAGAAAGGAGAAAGGGCTCTCGGATCAATAACACTGTCACTGAGAATTGGTGAACTAGTAACGACCGCAAAATTCCACATCATAGATTCGGAGACTTCGTTCGATGCCCTACTCGGGTCGACCCCGGATCCATGAGTACAAAATGGTTCCATCGTCCCTACACCGGTGCATAAAATACTATGAAGGAGGTCGGGAATGGTGCATCGAGGAGATCTACAACCTTTTGCAATACATGAGATAGGCGCTTCGTGAAGATCTTCGCCTACTACGCGCCACCGAAGAAGACAGTTTTTCCAGAGACGTCATTCCGAAGAAATTTGAAGAGTCGAAAGGGATTACAAGAACGAGACCGGCCGGCTCCGATTCGGCGATCTCCCATCACTCCTTTACGGCGAGATGGTGGCATCTCTTTTAGCCCCCGTTTTCGAGATCGAGGCGGGGACGAGGGCGAGGAAGAGTTAACAAGATTGTTGAACGGAGAGATCCGGTCATCGACATTGAATTGGAAGACGACTCCGAGGATGAAAAGATGACAAAAATAGCGAGGACAAGAAATCAAAAGATACCTCGGTTTGAGATTTCCTTGGAAGAAGAAAAGAAAAAGAATATGAATCGATGTATGACGGGATTAACCACTATGTACAAGCCATAGCCTTAACCCCGATTCATTCCGATAAAGTTGAGGGGTTGGAGGTTAAGGAAGTACAAAGTGTTGGCATGAAGTCGATAAAATTTTACCGTGGTTCTTCTTCTTCCGAGTTACGAAAACAATGTAAAATTGGAAGAAGATACTTTTAATGAATTAATGGAATTGCCTCTTGATTATTACTCTCCTTATGTGCAAAGATTAATTCGGCGTGGTTTTGTACACAGTAAATTATCAAAAGAAAGGATGCACCTCTTCGAGGAATTGTGGAATAATAAAAATCGAGCCTCTAAATCGAAAGAGGGCGTTGGATTCGGCACGGTAGGGCCGGTCTGTGACACCGAATTTTGCTTGGTCGTTACTAGCCGAGTTAGAGGAAAATTGCCTTGAAGTGGAAGAGAACTCGAAGAAACTCGAATAGAGGATGCCCTGCCGGAAGTTTGAAGAGAAATCGAAATCTACGAGTTGATGAATTGAAGGAGATCAACTCAGGGACTCGAAGATGCCCCTAGACCTACTTTCATTAGCTCACTACTAAGTGATGAGGAGTCTTCGATTTAATCGAACTATTGTCGAGTTCGGAGATTGTTTTGCATGGAGCTACAACGAGATGCCGGATTAGCACGGAAGTCGCGGTCCACGGACTTGGAGTAGGCTCGACCATGACCCGGTTAAGCAAGCTCCCCGAAGAATGCGACTTGAAATGAGCGACAAGTCATCGCCGAAGTGAAGAAGTTAATAGATGCCGAGTTTGTAGAGAAGAACAATACCCGACGTGGTTGGCTAATATTGTGCCGATTAGAAAGAAGAATGGACAAATTCGAATTTGTGTCGATTTCGAGAGATTTAAATGCAAGGCTTTGCCGAAGGACGAATTTCCATTACCCATCCCGGAACTAATGGTGGATATCGCATCTTCGCACGAAATTTTCTCATTCATGGACGGATCTGCGGGATATAATCGGATTAAGATGGCGCCGGAAGACGCAACACTTACCGCCTTCGAACACCGATCGGAATTTATTGCTACATGTAATGCCATTCGGGTTGAAGAATGCTTGGAGCAACATACTCAACGAGCCATGACAAGGATTTTTGATGACCTCGTCCATAACGCAGAGTTGAATGCTTACGTGGATGATTTGGTCGTCAAAACAAGAACGGAAGACCACTTGTACGATTTGAGGATTGTCTTTCGAACGGTTGCGGCGATTTAATCTTAAAATGAATCGCCTAAAGTGCGCTTCGGTGTCGCCTCCGGAAATTTTTAGGATTTGTTGTCCGACACCGAGAATTGAAATCGATCACAGAAGATTAAAGCCATCTTGGAAATGCCACTCCCTAAAACCTTAAAGCGGTTAAGATCATTTCGAGGAATTGGCGATATCTACGACGGCTTTATATCTAATTTGTCGGAGACGGTGTCGGCTCTTACGCGTTAATAAAAAAAGATGCCGAGTTTACTTGGGATGAAAAATGTCAACGGGCGCTTTGAAAGTATTAAACAATACTTAATGACACCTCCTGTTTTAACGGCCCGGTCTCGAGCCGGCGGTTGATTCTTTATCCGCGGCTTTAGACGACTCCTCGGAGCCCTGCTAGCTCGGAGTCGATGAAGAGGGTAAAGAAAACGCCCTTTATTACCTTAGTCGTCGTCCAATACTGCGGAGGTGAAGTATCCTCCGATTGAGAAGCATTGTCTAGCTCTAATTTTCGACGGCCAAAAGTCGAGACACTATCTTAGCTCGCCAAAGTCGGCCTAGTCTCGAAAGTTAATCCGTTGCGATATCGATGACCGAGCCGACCCTTACGGTAGATTGGCGCGATGGTCGATGATATTGTTACGATTCGATATAACTTTCGTACCTCTTCGCAGCCGTCGAAAGGACAAATTTTAGCGGACTTTCTCGCGGCACACCCGTTGCCGAGTCGGTTCTCCCTCGACGATGACTTGCACGACGAACAAGTAATGAACGTAGGACATCCCGATGCTCGACGTTGGGAGATGTACTTCGACGGAGCTTCGTCGGCTAGAAGAGATAAAGATTCGCAAACAATAATTCCGTGAGCGAGCAGAATTGCCTAATTTTCATTACACCGGGTCGAGGGATGTTAAGATATTCTTACCACTTGGCAGAGCGTGTACGAATAACGAGGGGCAGAATATGAGGCACTAATAACGGGGTTAGGTTTAGCAATTTTAATGGAAATAACGGACCTCGCTTATCTACGGAGATTCTCGACTTGTTATCCAACGGGTAGCGGGACGATACTGAGATCTTGAAACCCAGGTTAGAACGATACCGCCGCTACGCGATGAAGTTGTTAGAACGGATACCCGATGTGACGTTGTATAGAATTCCCAGAGGTGACAATTCTCGTACGGATGCTTTGGCCGAATTAGCTAAGGAGTTTGCATGCCGCAGGAAGATTCCATCGACGTTACGATACAAGGATGTCGAGTCTTATCTCGAATCGACATGGATACGTGCATAAGCGAGGAAGTGAGAACACGATTCTTTGCGATAGGCGAAGATGAGAACGATTGGCATCGACCTTTTGTCGAATACACGCGAGACCGGGACAACGCCGGAAGACGGATCAACGGCACATCGAGTTAAAGGAGGGCATTGTCATACGCCTGCCGATTGACGACGTGTTATACGAAAGATCGCTGTACGGGATGTGGTTAAGATGTCTAAGCGAGGCGAGGCGCGAGAACATCGTCAGGAAGTACATGCGGGACTATGTGGTGCCCACAGTCAGTCCGAAAATGAAAATGAAGATCGAGAGAATGGAGTACTATTGGCCATCGATGTTGGATGAGCTGCATGGAAATTGCCGAAGGCTGCCATCGGTGTCGGGTGCACGGAGTGGTCTTACATCGACCGCCGAATGTGCTTACACGCCGACGATTGCGTCGTGGCCATTCGAGTGTTGGGGCACGGATATAGTGGGTCCGATAGACCCTCCGTCATCTAAAGGACACTTAGGTTCATACTAGCGACGACGACTACTTTTCAAAATGGGCGAGAGGCGATGCTTGGGTTGAAGGAAGTCACGGCACATCATGTTCTTCGAGTTTTCAAAACCCAAATTGTCTGCCGCTTTGGTGTTCCCCTCGGGGTTATTTCGGATAACGGTACGGACATTCAAAAGTACTAAAATCAACGAGTTTCGTCGAGCGGCATGGGATAGATTGGAGATATTCTACGATCTGTGCCGAAACGAACGATGCAGCGGAGGCGCTTCGATAAGACTCTCGTGCGGATTCGAAAAAGACGTTAGACAATAATAAAAGAGGGTGGCACGAGCGATTGCCGAGGCGTTATGGGCGTACGGGACAACGTTCGGAACCCCGACTCGATCTACACCTTACGCCCGGTGTATGGGTCCGAGGTGCATGTAGCTTCTGGAAGTGCGATTACCATCCCTCGGAATCGCCGTAGGCTAACAAAATCACGACGGAGGAGAATGCCGAGCTCCGGCTCGAAGAGCTAGAAAGTCTCGAAGGAAGCGACTCGTAGCACGGCGGAGACATCGAATTATACCGAGCGAGGATGACGCGAGCCCACGACGAGCTGGTCCGCCGAAACGTTTAAAGTTGGTGACTTAGTCCTCGTACTTCGAAGGCCGCATTCTTGCGCACGTAAGATGGGAGGAAAATTTGAACCGACTTGGGAGGGACCGTTCGTGGTTGAAAAGTCTACTCCGGAGGAGCTACCGGCTCATAGATTGCCGGGGTGAAAGGCCGTGCTACCGATTAATGGGCGATATGCGAAAAAGTACTTATGCGTCGTGACGTTTCGAAGGGCTTGTTTACGAGTCCTAAGATATGCCGATGTGACAATTGTCTGTAACTGGGTCCAATAAATGAAATAAAAAAAATGTGTCTGTAATGAAAATGTTAAGTTGACTTCTCCTAAATAAAATTATATTTCTTTCATGTTGAAATCTGAAATGCCACAAATTCCACATTCTTTCATAAATTTACATGCTTGAAATGAAATAGAAACATGACTTTGTAAAACATATTCAATAATAAAGCTAAGTATTGTTCACCTGTTCGGTTTGAATTTTAGCACGGCGATGTTTTTCCTGTCTTTTGCGGGAAAATGTCGAGCAAGAGGCTGATTTTCTCGTTTAAAACGGTATCGAGCTCGCGCTCGACGAGGAAGAGGTGGCACGAGGCGCCGTCATAGGAATTTGACTTGGACTTTGAACGGTGAAGATGGATTATAGAGGGTCGCATGCTAAAGGTAGTCGATCCGGATGAAACGAAAACACCGAAGACGATACTCGGTTTCGAGAGCGAGAGAACACCTCTGCGGCGATAAATAAGAGAAAGTTCGAGGATGACAGAAGAGATACGGGGAGGCGACGGCCGATTGTGAATGCCTTACGGGGGAACCCCATTAGTGCTCCATTACGGGTGGTACCGACGGGTGCATCTAGGAAGATTCCACTTTCACGCACACAACTGCCGTAATTTGAAGCGCCGCGAACTCTACGATGCGGGACCGCTTGGAGAAAAGGGTGGCCGAGAGTCGGCTACGGCGGATGCCCCGATAGCACGGGGGAAAGAACAAGTGCGAGAAGCCGGCGGTAGGGACGTCATTCCCCGGCCTTTGATAAAGAAGAGAAAGACCGAGCCGGTTACTGAAGCTTTCCTTACCGGAAAACGTGCCGAGTTGAATCCACGAGGATCACATCATAGTCCAGGCGATTGAAGTCATGAAAATCAACGAGAAATCGTGCCTTACATTTCACATGACTTGTTAAATCGAAATTCTTGCTCGAGAATTTCGGGATGAACCGAGAAAAATTTCGAAAGGGTTCGAAAGCAAAATTTTGAGCACTTTGAAAGAATTCGAGGAAATATGTTAACATTCTGGAAGGTGGAATTGCATACGGATGTGTTCTCGGGTAGTGAACGGGGAGGCATAATTGATTATGTCTTTTACCTCGGGGACTTAGGCGGGCGCGGCCGTTTAAGGAAGAAGACGTATTCGAACCCCGAAGTTCGGATGCGAGGCAAGGGACGAGCTACTTATTCGGTTTGGTTGTTCTTCTGACTACGCCCATGACGACGAAGGGGAATCCGCCGGGCATCATAAGACACGACGAGGTAGACCGATGCCCTCGATATTAAAGAGTATGATTAAAAGGATGGTTTCTAGCGCATCCCTGCCGCCGGATTGTGTGCCGAATAGTTGCATTATAAATATCTACAAAGAGGGGATTGCATTCACCCATATAGATCATCATGATTTTACGAGACCGATTCTCGCACGGTCTCCTTCCTCGGCGGAGTGCGATATTATGTTTGGGAGAGAGTTGCGGGTCGTTGGCCGGAGTGAATTCGGTGGGCCGGATAAGATCCCTCTTCCGGTTGGATCGGTGCTTGTGCTTAAAGGAAATGGAGCCCGATCCGGCAAAGCCTTGCGTTCGGGAGTACCGCGAAGGAGAGTGTCCATCACTTTCGGGAAAATGGACGATAGGAAAGCACCATTTGGATACCGCCACGACCGGACCTTGAAGGGTTGCGGCCTGCAGAGTTGTGAGACGGCACACCTCTAAGAGTGTACGAGGACTTTCGTCTCGAAGTACGTCTTGAGAGGAGGGTTAGTCTCTACACGATTACGAGATGGCTCGAAAGAGACTTGACAGAAGAAATCACTGATAGCTTATGATTGAAGATTGCATTCTACATACAGATGTTACTCATATGTATCGCTTTATATTCATCGACGTTGCGTATTCAGACTATATTTTGTTGTATCCGATTTCGGAGTATTAATAAAGTTTGCTTTTGCTACGTCGTGCGATTGGTTTAATGCCGTTAAGTTGAATCCTTGATTCAGCTTCACAATACTAACGAACCAGGAACGATACGAAAACAACATGAAATTAAATAAACTCCACAATTTTGAATTGAAACGGTGATAAAACTCGATGAACAAAACAATAATCTAACTTCATACAGCTCCGCACTTGTCCATAAAACAATTGAAATTAAATAGCATTCGAAATCAAAACGATCAAAATCAGCAATTTCGAATCCGAATCTCGACCGAGTTTGGTTTGAATCTTCTCAATCAGTCGGTATCGTTGTCTCTTTTCTCGGCACGAAGTCTCATTCCACGAAACACCTTGGGTCCTCGATTCACGAGTAGAAGAGTTTAGTTGGTTTTACTCGCATAGAGCTGCACTCTTCTCGGTTTTATCTCTTTTGGCGTAAATCACTAGTTGGTGGCGCTTCGCTGGCGTAAATCACCAGTTGGTGGCTATCTCTTTTGGCGTAAATTCCCTAGTTGGTGGCGCTTCGCTTTAGCGTAAATCCTGCAGTTGGTGGTTATCTCTTTTGACGTAAATCACTAGGTGAGTGGTCTCTTTTGGCGTAAATTCACTAGTTGGTGGCCTTCGCTTTAGCGTAAATCACAGTTGGTGGTATCTCTTTTGGCGTAAATCCACTAGTTGGTGGTATCTCTTTTGACGTAAATCACCAGGTGGTGGTCTCTTTTGGCGTAAATCACTAGTTGGTGGCCTTCACTTTAGCGTAAATCACTAGTTGGTGGCTTATCTCTTTTGGCGTAAATTCACTAGTTGGTGGCACTACTTTAGCGTAAATCCACAGTTGGTGGCTATCTCTTTCGGCGTAAATCACTGGTTGGTGGCTATCTCTTTTGACGTAAATCACCAGGTGGTGGTCTCTTTTGGCGTAAATTCACTTAGTTGGTGGCACTTCGCTTTAGCGTAAATCCACTAGTTGGTGGTATCTCTTTTGGCGTAAATTCACTAGTTGGTGGCGCTTCGCTTTAGCGTAAATCACTGGTTGGTGCGTTATCTCTTTTGGCGTAAATTCACCAGTTGGTGGCGCTTCGCTTTAGCGTAAATCACCAGTTGGTGGCTATCTCTTTTGGCGTAAATCCCTAGTTGGTGTTGTCTCTTTTGACGTAAATCACTAGGTGGTGGTCTGCTTTTAGGCGTAAATCCCGGTTGGTGGCGCTTCATTTAGCGTAAATCACACAGTTGGTGGCTATCTCTTTTGGCGTAAATTCACCAGTTAATTGGCGCTTCGCTTGGCGTAAATCCCTAGTTGGTGGCTATCTCTTTTGGCGTAAATTCCCTAGTTGGTGGCCTTCCTTTAGCGTAAATCCCTAGTTGGTGGCTATCTCTTTTGGCGTAAATCCCTAGTTGGTGGCTATCTCTTTTGACGTAAATCCCTAGGTGGTGGTCTCCTTTAGCGTAAATCCCTAGTTGGTGGCTATCTCTTTTGGCGTAAATTCCCTAGTTGGTGGCCTTCTTTTAGCGTAAACCTCTTGCTTAGTAGCTTGTTTTCGGCATAAATCTCGTGTTAGTGGCCTCTTACTTTCCTGCCGAATTGATTTCCTCGTTTAATCAAATTTACATCACTCAAACAAAACTTTTGACAAAGCAACCAAACAACACATCGTATTTGCAATCCTTTCTTCATCCCAGTGAAACTTTTAAAGATCTTCGATGGCTCGTCTTTGGGTTGGAACTCCCGGTGGAAAGCCCCGACTCGAATTCACCACGACTGCGAGTCGATTTGTTACGAGTGTGACATGCTTACACGGTCTTACGGTAGTGTTGATCGCTCGGTCAGCACCGATACGCGCGGTGTGCATGTTACGCACACCACACCTGATCAGAGTCCTTTTGTTGACCTCATTTTATGAGGTCTTAGGCTTTTCTCTTTAGACCTCAGGATCTAGCTTTAGGAGTTCTTTCTCGGCCATCCTAGCGGACTAGTCACGGAACCCACCTTACATAGAGCTTCGAACCACTTCAGACTCGTTTTTGTAAGACCTCGCATGAGTAGTCCGAGCACTCGACTCTTTGTTGCAAGGGCTAAGGACTAACATGTAGAGGGCTCGAAAATGAGTTCCCATAGGGGCAGACGGCCTTAGGTGAACCCTTAATGACGTCCGAATTCGCGCGCACCAATTTGACACTTTTTTGGCCCGATCGTCGGCGAACTTGTCCGGACGACCTCGGATGACGAAACGGACCACACGGATGCGTCCGGGACGTCGACTTTAGCTAGGAAGCGTACCCATATTCTTTGTGGTTACGAGCGCGAGCTGTTAGCACGAAAACCGATGCGCATTTTTTTAAAAAAAAAAAAAAATTTGCGGGACGTGAATCCGGGCTCGACTTGGGTTTAATTCAAGTCCAAATTGGGCTATTCACCCCAGCCCATTTGTTTCTTTTAAACTCTTTTTTTAAATTAATTTAATGATAATGAATTAGGGGAGGAATTAATTTTGGCGCCCAAATGCGTCAATAAATACAGGCGCTCTCCTCCCCATTCGCAGATCAGCTCTCCTCCACTGTTCGAACACCAAGATCGAGATCGGTTCTCCTCCTCGTTCGAGCACCAAGATCGAGATCGGCTTTCCTCCCCATTTCGATCAAGATCCCCATTCGATCGAGATCGGCTTTCCTCCTGCGCAGAAACTCTCGCGAGCTCGACACCCTCGCCTCCTCTGCGCAAGCCGAGCCTTCGGCTTCTCTCGCACGACCGCTCGGCGCCTGCGAATCCCGAGGCTCCCTTCTCCCTCGCGCTCGCACGGAAGCCCCGCTCGACTCCCGCACCCGACGCGCCCCCTGCGCTCGACAAGCCCCGCTCGACCGCACGCGAACCGCTCGACTCATCCCGTCTCCCACACCGAAGTCGCGGAACTTCTTCCGCACCCAAGAACCGCCCGACTCCTCTCGATCCCGCACCCGCTCGCTCGATAACTAAAGCCACCAGCCGCACTCGCTCGCCTGCTTTCGCTCGCACTCGCTCGCCTGCTTTCGCTCGCACTCGCTCGAGGCTGAAGCCCACTCGACCGCTTCCTCCTCTGTATCGAAAGTCGAAACCCACCTGCTTCCCGTGCTCGACGCCACAGCCTCGCTCGCCCCAGCCACGCTCGCCCGAAGTCCCTCTCTCTCGACCGCTAGCCTACGTCACCCTGCCGCATCTCTTCTTCACTCGACTGAAGCTACCGGATCCCCACCGTCTTCTCCTCACAGCCATTAAGCTTTGTGGTAGAGGTCCTTGTGCTTTCACATCAGGAGGTAATAATTTCATTTCGTTTTCTGCTTGCTTCTTCATTTGCCTATGCTCATACATTCACGTCGATAGGTCACAATTTCATTCATATGGAGCAATATATGTGGATTGAATATCATAAGGCATGAATTTACTGCTCGCCATTTGTTTGCTTGTTTTCCAGTTCTCCTGATAAGAGTGCTTCAATGTGATACTTAAGCTTCATTTATTTACTTATTATTATTATATCTCTCGCAATCTCATGGTGCTGAAATTATATGAAATACATGTCTCAGCTTTTCATTCTCTCTGTTTGAATCTTGCCTTGAGGAACTTAGCTCCTCACATGTTAAACTCAAGGAAGGCTGAAATTTCTACGTTCATATGCCTATAATTCACTTGATTCTTCTCAGTCAAGGACGAAATACATACATGCTACACAATTCATATGTATTTACATACTCAACACCCAAACTTCAGTTCTTGCATACTACTCGATTTATTTATTTACATATCGGCACCTAAACTTAAATCTTAGGTTGCCACAAGATGTTACAATTCATGCCAAACTATTCCTAAGCATTTACATGCCTTACACCTGAACTTTGTTTTTTTGCATTTATACCACCCAATATTTCAACTATTTTGGAGTCATTACTGGTGTCGATTTTGAGCTATTTAAGTGATGATTTGGGATGATTTTGGGACTGATTTATGACTGTTTTAAGTATCATTTTGAGCTCGATTTTTTGGAACAACTTGGGCACGATTTTGGCTGATTTGGGATCTTTGTATTCGCTTGTTTTAGAAGAGATTTTGAGATTGATTTCTTGGTTGATTGTCTATTGATTGGAGTTGTTTGGAGATGTTGTGGGTCGCACTCTTGGGCTCGTTTTGGCGGCTTATGAGCTACACTTTTGGGTCCCTTGGCGGTTTGAGGACTACACTTTTTGGGAACCGTTTCATGGCTCTTGGGCTCTACTTTTCGATTCTATTCGGTGTTTTTTTTTGTGCTTTCTTTTTGTTTATGATGAATTGGAGAACTCTTGAGTCGATCGAAACACTTATTTTTGGAGTAGATTTAAACAATCTTCTTGGGGGCTAGGTTTAGTTGCAATTTTGGAAATATTTAAACGCTTTCTCGGTCGACTCACATGTTGTTTCCTCTCTTTGGCTTTGTTGGATTTGGGAGTGGGTCGACCTCGTCTTTCTTTTGTTTTATTTATTTATTTATTTTTTTAAAAAACGGTTAAGTCACAAAAAGGGAATTTCGATTTAATTTGAGGAAGGATAAGTCACTCTTAGCACGCCAAGCACAAGTTAGAGTGTAAAGCTTCCTAAACGCTTAGAGCACACCACAGGTGAGAGTCGCCCACCTAATTCGCGAATAGACTCCCTAGACTTTAGGAGCACACCTGCAGGTGAGAGTCACCCACCTAATCCTCGGCGCTAGTGCTTTCATACCTTAGGAGCACACCCTAGGTGAGAGTCGCCCACCTACTTCACGGCGCGACTTCCTAAACCCAGGTGCACGCCTTGGGTGAAGCCTCCCTTACCCGACCCAGCGGCATAAGCTTCCTAAACCTGCAGAGTACACCCTAGGTGATTCACTCACTTAACCTTCACTGCGACTTCACTGGACCTGGGAGCACACCACAGGCGAGAGCCCATCTACCTAAACTTCGAATGCATAGTGAACTAGGCACCTGACCCTAATTCACAAACCATTCAAGACACTAGACCAGGGAATGCACCGAGGCTTGGTTCACCCTTCCTTAATTAAATCAACTATGGAATTCCCTAAAATGACTTAACCAATATTGAAACCCAATGCTCCGGGATTTGAGCTTGAGCATTACGCTCAAATCCTCCTGGCAATTGGGGATATTTGTTTTGTCACATATGAATCATCGGATTGGTGTAAGTCCGAGGTACAGGTGGCGAGGGCGATGATGATAATGCTTATGTGTCGTTATACTGAGGGATACGAGGGATAATTAGAATAGTATCTCCTACCTCGAGGACCCTCCATAAGGAGAGGAAAGGACCGATGATCTTATTCGCCGACTCTTGGTTAGAGTGTTTCCCCGGTGATCTTAGGTCGTCGAGTAGTCTAACACGATTAGAGTGGTAGCGCAGTGGACTTATACTTATTTTACAAAATATTTACAAAAAACAAAAATAAAAATCTCTTTTGCTTGTTAAAAGAACTTCGCATAAAATCTTAAACGACTTTTGCATGAAAATAAAAGAATTTTTTCTTATAAAATATATAAAGGTCCGTGGTTAATCACTTGGATTGGGTTAAGGATTACTCTCCTTAGATCGTCGGGTTGGCGCTCTTATCCGAGGTCGGGAAGCACACAGTCAGGCTACGAGCCTCCACCTCTGCGATGTCTTATACCTAGTTCCGATCTTTCATATGTATTACGAGTTTTCGTTCACGATTTCTACGACTTGTTTTTCTTTATTTTCGACTTTCGTGTCGGGTTTTCTTGCTATACTTACTTCCTTATAGCAAGTTTATTTAAGTTCATTCGTAAGTCATACTTATACTTGCAATACAAATTATACTAACGGTAGCAAATGCCTGAGTACAGCTTTACAGTTTATTTATTGCAATTTACTTTACCGCAATCCACTTTACTGCGCTTTACTTTCTAGCAATTTTACTTGCAATTTACTTTATTCAGCATGCAAAACTGAAAACAACAACACAACCTGAAACATTGGAACACACTTGACAAAACCTTTTTGAACTTTAGACATTAGGATGCATTACTTCGACGAAGTGTGAAGCTAACCTCATGAGCGACACAAGGAGCATGGAGCAAACCACAATTGGAGGTGGTCGATATTCTACAACAACATGCTGTGGAGCTTGGATTGAGCGACAAGAGGACCTTCTTCAGCAAAACTCTTCCTAGTTTAAATAACAACATATAGGACTTCGAGGTAGCTCGCCCCATGGGGCGTGAACCCTCACTCTCCTCTTTAGGCTTCTGTGCAACCGTGTTGCGCAGCGTAAGTCCTAACTCGCTTTAGGTGCCGAGGTTGTCGTACGGTACGACGTAAACCCTCTTATCTTTGTGGGCTATTTGCATAAGCGGGTATTACGCAAATGTAAGTCCCAAATAATAAAATTGGCAGGATTAAACAATTAAATAACATCGTTTCGAAAACGCAGCCGCACCATAGGATAGTTGGGAAGTCACTGGAGCTCGCCTCAGATCTGTGACATCTCCTACCTTTTCTTTTCTTTGGACTCCTGGAAATAATTGTTCCAATTTGAGCCACTCCCACTTGCTTTTCCACGTCTCTAGTGAAAACCTAAACCCTTGAATTCTCGAAGACGAACCACCGATCATTATCGAGAGTTTTCTCAAGTGACACCGAGTCATTTGAGATGTAATTAACTATGAGAGCTTGCCTCTATAGGGAGCTTGGAACCGGGTAAAATAAACCCTACCTAGTCTTTCTATTAGGTAGGGGAACTGTCGGTCACACATAAAGGTTCGCGAGATCGAACGGATGTCACGAGTCATTTAATTCGTATGATTAGATGCTACTGATCGTGAAGATACATTACTTCTTTCGAGAACGTGTATCATTTGTGACGTCGAGCACGATTATGCAAATTACTTGAACAAATGAGATCCATGAGGTCTCATTTTTCAAAATTAAAATAAACTATTTTCAAAGCTTATTTTCAAAATCATATACATTTTTATATTAAACTAAATCACTAAAATTTTAAATTCTTTTAAAGCAAAAAAATGTTGGCCGACATACTCAAAGACTTCAACATGAAATATTTTAAGAGGATTAATATGTATATAAATAAACAGTAATTTATTTCTTAATTGTTTCTGAATATATTAAAATAACTATTTTTCTCGTCATCTCTGCAGCTATTTTGATATCATATATTTCAAATATTTCTTTAAAGCCTTTTTGTGGAATAAGCTAACTTAAATTGATTTTGATACTTTGTTGAAGCGTTTTTTGTTTCTATTCACTTTTATAAAATAGTTTTATATGGGCATAAATTCTCGTTTTGTATAAATTATTAATGTTTATAATAGTGCTTATGGTGACCTGTAATATCTTGTCTTTATCGTTGTTAGTTTTCCCTGTTATGCTTATGCAGGGAAATTTTACAGGACCAAAGATCTTCTGGTCAGGTTCTAGCCTCCGAACTGAAGCTACTGGCTATGGACTGGTATTTAATTATGCATCCCTTTGTTAATTTTTTCTTACACGCATATTTATGAGAGAGAGATCCCATGATGCAAGGCTAATAAAAGATATTTAAAAAATTGATAAATATATATCCCTATAATCATTTTAAGAAGTAAAAATTCAGCCGGACATTCAATTTACTTTTATTGTTGACCTTGGTAAAAATATCATTCACTTAAAATGCACACTGCTTAAAATTATTTTGCATTTTTATATCTGTGTTTTTTCAACTTTTCTTAAATCTTTTTTTACCTAAATAAATTATTTAGTAACTTCATAGCATATTTAAGTTTAGTAGCCTTGAATGCAATATCGTGAAGTCATATCTTGCATTTAATTTTAAAAATTTAAAATTTCACCAAAGAAAAATGATTTATAAAATGTCTGTAATAATACTCTTTTAAAATTTCAATTGAACTCTTTTAAAAATGATTTAAAAAGACAAGTAGTTTCAGCACATTTTTGAGTGACTAATATTCTTCGACTTCAGTTTAAAATTGTTCTGTCCAAATTTAAAATTTAAAAAAGTTTAGAAAGGGAGGGAAAGCATCCATCCAAGGATTTCAAAATTTTAAATTCTTGGATGAGATGATTTTTTCTCATTTGAATTTCTTATTATAGATATTCTTAAATCTACAAAATATGAGAGTACCACAGCTTTGCTCATCTACTTTTCATTTCTCTCCTTTTCACTTTCCCTTACTATATATATGGAATTTTAACATGTTCTGCATATGCAGGCATTAATTTTAAATTTTCTTTTGTTTTGTTTAGTTCTTAGATTTGGTTGGGAGCTTAAAAAGCTTATTCTATTTGCAGGTTTTCTTTGCACGGCTTATACTTGCAGATATGAACAAGGAGCTTAAAGGATTAAGGTCTTCTAATCCCATAGGTTTATACATGACATTTTAGATTGTTAAAAACACGCAAAGCCATACAATAAACCCGTATTTTACGAGTTCTACTTTGATATTTTCCCCGCTGTCACTAAAGGACGATTGCTACCCTTTCACATTGTTAGACTCGATTGTATATTAAACTAGCAACCGATTCCGTGCATTTTATGAGAAAATTTATGTAGATAATTGTTAATGGTCAACATTTTCAATATAAATGAGTAGATGAAACTAGGGGCATTTACATACATAGCACTCAATTCTTATGTATTTACATTTCTCACACCCAAACTTTCATATTTATACACATAGCACTCAAATCGTTAATTTCATATAAAAAATAGCACTATTACCACTTCTAAAAAGTTAAATACACTTTTTCATGCATAGGTTTAAAATACCAAAGTTTTGTGTGTGCAAGTGTAAAAGCTTAGTTGTGAGATATGTAACTACATAAACATTTTGTGCTATGTATTTAAATTTTTAATTAAATTGTTAAATGAGCGAATTGCTTATATCTTGTTTGGAGTATTTTATGTGTCAATGAACTAATAATAATTGGAGTGTATCGACCAAATTGTTTGTTGGTCTTCTATAAATCATTTATAATTCATGTAATCATAGTATGCAGCTCATTTGGATCTAATACTTTTTAGTCGACAAACATGATACTTTGATATTAGAATTTTCCTCTTTCTTATTAATGCCTTCTCCATTTATTTTGCAACATAATATTTATTTTGAATATATTTTAAATTTTGTTGTGCTTGCATTTATGGATGTCTAATTCTAAATATCAGATGTGTTGTGAGTGGTGCTGGGAAGATAGCAATGCATGTCCTGGAGAAGCTTCTTGCTTGTGGAGCTATACCTATCACAATTTCAGGTAGTATTTTGTGCTTAATTAATGCTTAAGTAAATAAAATAAAAAATGCTTTACTATATGTGGAATGACGCTTGGTGATAGCTCTGTAATGATTTAGACCCTTGAACTTGTATGTTTTCCAATTTGTATTTCGTGCTGACCTTCCTTTGCTTTATTGTGCTTACTAGTGCTTTCATTAATGTTTTTGGTTTTGAACTTTCTTTTTTAGGTTGTGATGCTTCTTCATAGGTTTATTTGTTACATTTGTGTATAAAATTGATACTAAGTTGTCTCGCTATTCTTGTTCTGAATTTTCTTGTTATGATTGGGGATGACCTACAATCATTGAAGCCAAAGTTGAAAAGTCAGCGAATTTGGGGATTTGGCTTCATTCCAAAAACTATTAATTTTAGGGCATCATAAATGAATATTAAAATATCACTAAAATAATTGGAAATGGTGGGATGATATAGAGCAGAAAAGAGTGAGTTTCAAGAGCAAAAAATGTTATTTATGTAATTTGGTGTAAATACAAAGCTTATTGATCAAAATTGAACTTTGAACATAAATATAAGAAATTCAAGAAAATTGAATTTCCTGAATTAGTTCCCTTTTTATGTAAATTTCCTAATTTTTTAAGCAGTTAAAAGAATTAAATTATTGATAAGAACTTTCATTAACGAGCAGTTTAGATTTATGATTTTGTGAAAGATAGATGAAAGTAAATAAAAATTGATAGATATTTTTTTTAATTTATGCAGTTCAATCAAAATTTGATAGATGAATGAAATTAAGATGCAAATTACATTTTTTTTTTAATTTCTCAAGTAATTGTAAATTATGTAATAATTAATATTAAAATTTTAAGATATTGAAATATATTTATAATTTTAAAAAATTGACAATGAAATAGGCGAATTTAATCAAAATCTGATGCATGAAATAAATTTGGGAATTAAATAGAAATTATTTGAAATCCTTTAACTTGATATAAATAACATCATAATTTGTAATAAAGTTTCATGGAAGTTCAGAAAATGGTATCATATTTACAAAATGTTCCAATTTGGAAATTTCTGTTGATCGCATATTATAAAATTTTCAAAATATTTAAAAATTTATTTCTATTCTATAATTTTTTGAAAAATGAAACATTTGCATTTAATTTCCAAATAACGAAATTATCTCTAAATTGGTTGAAATTATAAAGAAATTTAAATATATTTATGTTTTATGAAAGCTAGATTTTATCTATTAAATTAAATAAAGATGTTTTTTAAATTATTGGAATTTATTTTTATACTTTTATATTTTTTATATCTTTATGTTTTTTTTTATCGAAATTATTATCTATCTATTTTTGTTTGGATTTTTGAAACTCAAAATTGCTTTAATTCTATTAATCTAATCAGTATCTCGATTATGTGCCAAGTTGGATTTATATGTGTTACAAAATTACTTGAATATGGTTAGTCATGTCTCAAAAACCGCAGCCCAATGATTAGGTTGCTATGTGACAACTCCTAATTGGAGTTGATATGGCAAGTGGGGCAATGGGACTTGTTTTGAAGCAATGCATGAGTGAGATTTGTTGTTGTTTCAAAGCAAGCAATACTGTTTGAGTTAATGGAATGTTTTAAAAATTTAGAAATGGTGTTTGCTATATCTTACTCCCTAGTACAACTAAATCTGCACATGCTTTATATAGGCTAGATTGGATGGTCTACTTGTTGTCTCCCTTCCCTTCATGTTACACGAGTGTTTTGATTCTTTTCTTAAAATTTAGGGAGTATTTTAGGGGTCTGTAGGGTTTGTCATACCTATTCTCTGGCTTAAGCGGCTTCATCATGGGGCTGGTTTTAATTTACTAAGTCGTGACATGAGTGAGGGTTTTGATTCTTTTCCTAAATCAGAGATTTCAATATTCATGCTCAGCTTAGTTTTCAACCACCACCTCATTCGCTTTCAATAGGGTCGGCTTGGGCTCTATGGAGAAAAATTATATTAAAGAAAGGTTTATTATATAAGAGTTTGAAAACTTTGTCTAATGCCTCAAAAAGGGTTATGGGCTAATAACTAGGAATTATTTTGCTAAAATCTTAAGGTTAAAGTTCCTCCATATGCAATTTGGAAGCTTAAACTAGTACTGGAACACACTATTGTGAATGACTTGAGGCAAGCTTATGCAAAGATATTGGTTGTTTCCTTGTGCCATAGATAAGGGAGGTTCAACTATAAAGCTTTAGACTGTGTTGGATTGAAAAAGTGAGCTAAAGCTTCAGTGTGATTGGCTTGAAGTAATTTGATGAATTATGCAGTTTAAGCTAGTTTTAGGCTCAAGTTAGGCTAGGTTGGTCAATTCATGGATTGATTTATTTTAGTAGACCCCAGGTTTGTGTCATGCCCAGTGAGAATCCATCTTTGCTGAACACATGGTGGAAAAAAGGTTGGCACAACTTAAGCTGATGGAACTTATTACTGAAACCTATTTTAGAATTATACTCATCGAAGTAGAATGAGTGATAAACCTGAATGTACTAAAAAATAACATACAATTCCTTCTTCACATAGATCTAATAAATTAATACAAGTTAATTAAGCATAAGCATTTCAAAATATTCCATTCATTCAATTATAGAGCTTCTAATTAACATCATAGTTTATATTCATATAATAAACTTTCAACATATATATTATCTTAATATACCTCATATTTCTCATTAAAATATCAAAATATAAGGTAGTTGATAAAAAACCTAATCATCACTCAATCTCAATCTCGTTTTTTCCTAACTTAAACAACAGGCAGAATAATCTATGGTAAACTATCAAGCTCAGCAAGATGAATAGCTTTACTTTAAAATTTAGATTCAAGGAATTAAATCGAAATATGATATGCTAATCTTGAATTGGACATAAAACTTATAACTATAATCATAGACTATTCTAGTTCATTACTTGTAATCATCAATATATCTTACATAGCCTTAGAATATATTGTATATGAATGCCTAGGTCCATAGGTCATCTTAAGGTTGTGGACTCTATCGAACCCACACCATGCATCATAGGATTGAAATCCAGCTCAAATTCTTTTACTTAATGTTTTATAGAACTCAAGTACAACTTGGCATTGCAGTTGAACCACTTGAGGACTTTTTTCCTATATAAGGGCTCATGGCTGTTACCTAAAGTCATCAAAAAACAATCATTGCCTACTTATCCTTCAAAACGTAATCTTTTTTAAGGTCATTACATTTTCATTAATGAACATTTAATATATATTTCTTTCATATTTAATATTCAAAGCAATTCTATGCATTAAAATGCAAATCATAAATACTAGATTTCCTACGTTATAATACATCATTTCCATAGAATGTTAGAATACTCATAATCCCTTAAATATGTGCTTTCATAATTTAAAATCAATATTTGATCATCTAATCATGAATGGCAAGTCAAACATGCACTTTACAATTTGAGGACTTTCTAATACGTAGCTTACATGTAAATTTAAATACGTTCAACTTTATATGCAAAAGGATAATGCATATTTGCTTTCTGAGTTAGAAATTGAATATCTTACCTAACAAGCAATTGACAACTGGACGAACCTTCTCACAAGAGTCACATTGAAATTTTGTTCTTTTACATAACAATCTACAATTTCAAAATTTCTCAATTTATAAAATTTTCTTGCTTACCAACTCAAATTGATGCGGAAGCGTCGCGTACAAGGACGTCTTACGCGATTTCGCATACAAGGACTAGATGTAGAATTCTCTTGCGACCATCGTGCTTGGATCAAATCGATCCATGTTTTGTCGCAGTTGGGGAGTCGGCTGATCCTCTTGGGCCACCCCTCACTATATTATTATTATATTTTTGTGTTTCTGATATTCTAGGGATAGTTCTTTCGTGTGTTTTGTTCGGGACAGTCATTGACATCTCAAAATTCCTATTCAAGGGTTGTATCTGAGGGACGAGTAGTGCTTCAGCTGTTTCTCGCGCCCGAGGTGGTGATCATCCTCCACGAACCTTCCCCTGCATCCTTCCCTTCACCGTTGTCGCCGCCTTCCCTGCTGCAGCCGCACGGAAACAATTCTCTTGGCTGTTTGCTCTACAATTTCCTCGCCTCCCAGCAGCCAGCTGCCTGCCATCCTTGTTGCCACCCTGCTCTACCATCACATCACCTTCCTCCACTTTTTCCTCGCCTTTTGCATGGTTGTTGCAGCATGTAAGCCCCACGCCTTGCTGTCCACTGTTGTTCCAACAATTCCCCTGCTCTGCCATTGCTGTTCCAGTTGGCGAAAACCATTTCCCATGTCGCCAGAACCACCTCTCCACAACCTAGCTACTATTTACACGACTGAGAACCTCCCATAGGCGTTGTTTCTTTGCTATACAACCCTCTAAAGGCCACCACCACCATCCTAGTTCGAGTTTTTGTGTCGTATATATTGCTATTTCAGACTTTTGGATGTCGTGTTATTACATTTTTTATTTTAAGTGTGTTGGTTGTAACCGACTATTTATTTTTGCTAATAATATTTATTTATTTTTACTCCGTTACAATTTGGTATTAGAGCTAGCCTAGCTCTAGTCTTATCCCAGGGTTTCTAGCATCCATCAATATCCAAAACCCCATCTCCACGCAAAATCCACCAATTTGCTGATTTTTCAAACCGGCCACCCAAAAATTTTCTTTTTCACCCTATATCATTCTATACTCTCTTCCACTTACCCAAACTCAATGTCATCGAGGAGACGAGTGACGGATGCCGATCAGGAGTTTACCATGTAAGAGATACAACAACCACTCTATCAAGCACTAGAATAGCTCAATAAAATTGAGGAAAGAAGACAATCCTGAAGAACCACTACCTTGAAGAGTTGTCCTGAAATGTCAGAGCTCCAATCTTGAAGTAAAAGTGGTTTTGTCATATTTTGACAATAACTTGGATTCGGGCGAGGTCACCGAGGGGCTCCAGAAGATGGAGTATGTTTTTGAATACAAAGATGTCCCACAAAGAATGATGAAACTAGCCTCTAGCAAGTTAAATAAAATTGTGTTACTTTGGTGGGTATGCTAGGCGAGGGAAAGATAAGATTACTACTGGTCTAAAATGAAATTGGAGATGCAGCGCCATTACCTACCAATTCATTGCCAACTGGATACTCAAACCCTAGCTTCAAAAGTGAAGAGGCAACATCACCAGATGACCAAAACACCTTACAGACAGAGTTCAACCCTAGAATTAAGCAAAAAAAGTATGCTTAGGGAAACATCTGAGACCCTACCTGAGGAGGCACTGGTTCAGAATGGAAAATAGGTGGAACCAATTAACATTCCCAAATTCGCCCCAGCCAAGAAGTGTTTCAAGTGCCACAAAGTTGGGCATATTGAATCAGATTGCACAATCAAAAGAATGATATCTTTCACTAATCAGGGAGCAGTTGAAGAAATAAACAATGACACCGGAAAGGATGAAGACATCAAAGATGAGCCTTAATTTCAAGCCGATGAGAAAGAAACGCTAGTGATTCAAGAGGAGCCCATGAGAGACTCCACTTGAATTAGTCTAGGTTGTTTCAAAAGATAGTGAGGTGATGGGTGTTCCTGTAGTGTATAAATTTATGGTGCTTCGAGCTACCTTTTAGCATGCATTGAGAGGAACATCAGCATGACTGACATTGGATATATCCAAATGGGTCATAATTTTGAGGAGGTGATACTATACAGAGGGCAACCTCAATAAGAGAATTTTAGGATTCTCATATATATTGACTACCTCGTGAGTTCCCCTACTAACCGAGGTTCAACATATCATAGCTATTGTAAGACCATGTGGAGTCATTTGGGGATTAAATTCAGTTCAACAGTTTTCTCACCGACAAATTGTCAGACGGGACGGATGACCCGTAGTGTTGAAACATCTTAAGACATTTGCAATAAGTTTCTTCAATGGGATTCAGGTCCTACTAGAGAAGAAGAGGAGATCTCTTATAAGTCGTTGCTTATGAGAGTGGTTCGGTCTGTCATAGATTTCCTCACAGAGTTGATTCCTCCTCACATACTTGTTTATTAGATACGTCTAGTAAAGCATGGAAAGTGAGTGAAGCAGTTTACAAATGTTGTGGCTCAATATGGGATTCATGAGAATACTGATTTATCCACACTGTCGCACTCATATTGTGCCAAAAGAGTATATATTTATTCTACCATGATGTAATTTAGAATGACAATACCTATAGTCCCTTTATAGGGATGGCACGCCATTTTCGCTATATTCAACAGGGCGGACTTGACGCCATACTAAAAGAAGACAAAAGCTTTGAAAGATGAGATCGAAGCTCTCCCAACCTCAGGAAACTGACTTGGAAGTGTTGCATATAGAGACACCTGCAATCCCGACAGGGACCAGACACGAAAGCCTCCCGCGACCATGCAGGCTACAAATTTCATGCATGGAATGAATCTGACTAGGTTTTTTCGCAGTTGTGGAGTCAGCAAGTCCTTTTGGGCTACTTTTCCCTATCCTATTATTATTTATTTGTGCTTTTTTTGTTTTAGGGTTAGTTTTTTGTGTATTCTGTTCAGGACAGTCGTCGACATTTCAGATTTCCTTTTGAGGATTGTATCCAATGGAATAGTAGCACTTCGGCTGTATCTCACACCTAAGATGGTGACTATCCCCAACTTTCCCTGCATCCTTCCCTTTGTAGTCACTGCTGCCTTCCTTGTTGCATCCGCCCTGAAATAGCCCTCTTGGTTGTTCTCCTTGTAGTTTCCCTGCCTCTCAGTAGCCAACTGCTTGCCATCTTGATTGCCATCCCAACACTTGACTCTACTTTCTCTTAGTCTTCTGCCTCGTTTTTACAGCCTTGAAGCCCTTCACCTTGTTTTTTACTGTTGTTCGAACCACCCGAATTACATCCCTGCAGCTTAGTTATTGTTTCAACACTTCCCTGACACTGCTATTGCAAAACCATTACCTGTGCCTCCTCGCTACTATCCCGGCCGCCAGAATCACCTCTCCGCAGCCTAGTTGCTGTTCCCGCCGCCCAAAACCACGCCTAGCCACTGTTTATTAGTTGTCTAGTCCGAAATCCACCATAGTTTGAGTGTTTGTGTCGTGCCTGTTGCTATTTCAGATTTTTGGTTGTCGTGCTACAACTATGTATTTTCAGTAATAATATTTGCTTTTTCTATTGCGGTTTTGATTAGCTCTGGATCGCAAATTTAATTAAAAATTTACATTGAAATATTCATTTACCTCTGAATCATCTCTCCTCATACAAGTCTCAACTCGTTTCATTTTGATTCAAAATTAAACTATGGGAGTAAATTACCAAAAATCAAATTTTATTTCAAAAACCCTAGCTTCATTCTTCTTTTTCTTCCCCTTTGATCCAAACTTCCTGCTCATAGTCCCTGCATTTCATGGAATATGGAGACGAGGGATTCAAATACTCAAGTATATATATAAATAAATATATATATATATATATATATATATGGTTTAGACTGACATTAAATGGGTCTTCGTTCCCACTCTGCTAGGGTTTCGCCTCATGGCAAACCCTAGCGTCTTCCTTACGCTCGCTCGTATTGCATCCATCATTTCGTCTTCCATTGTCTGGCGGAGGACGCGCGTCTTCGGCTCTGCTGGCGGAGCAGCTCGCATCTATTTCGTCCGGTGAAAGAGCTTGCGTCTTCTAGTGCTTCGCATTCGTCTGCAGTGTTGTGCGTCCTCTATGACGTTTCGTTCTATAGCCGTGCAACTCGACTGGCTTGCCACGACCTGCTCGACTGTTGCGTAGTGCGTAGCGATTTCCGGTGTCGTCTGGAGCTCGATTTCTTGAGGCGCTAATTAAACGCTTCGCTGCAGATTGAATCTGCTCGGCGATCTTCCTGCGTAGCGACGTTGATTTGCAATGGCCTCGGGTCGTTCTTACGCCGACGCCCTCGTCGGCGATAACCCCGCCCGCGCCCCTTCACGTTCTAACATGTTCCATAAGAGATACCACGATGCATTAGCGCAAGGCGTTGAAATCGGGTTTCTCAAAACAGCTTCCCGTAAAGACGACAAACCTGCAATCTTTCTCACAGAGGCAGAGATCTCCACCCTAGCTGCACCCTGCCGGTTGTTTCTAGTAGGTAAGTTCATCTACGGTAATCCTAAATTTGAACTGATCCGAAAAGAATTTGAACAAATGAAGCTGAATAGAAGTTGGAAGATTGGTAGACTGGATGGGAGGCACGTTCTCATCCAATTAACTGGTGATGGAGATTACACCCAAGTGTTTGCTAGAAGAATCCTTCGAATAGACAATCAGGTAATGAAGGTGCTAAAATTGATGGTGAATTTTGACCATCGTACTGAACCTCTCATCATTCATGTTTGGTTGCGCTTCTCAGATCTGCAGGTTAACATTTACGATTAAGAGCTTCTATTTACTTTCGCAAAAATATATGACACACCACTCCAAACTGATACGGCTACAGAGAATCTGACTAAAACTTCTGAGGCTAGAATATTGATAAAACGAGACATTATGTTACCCTTTCCGAGAGAGATATGGATTGACACACACCATCAGAGATTTTGGCAACCAGCTGAACTTGAACATGTACCTCTTTACTGCACCCACTGTCGTATGTTTGGACACTCTCCTCATTAGTGTTACCACCTGCATCCGAATCTCAAACTTCCACATGCAAATGCTACTGGGTCACACATTCCTGCGACGGTTATACTCTCTTCCTCACTGCCTGTGATACCTACTGCAACGCCCACGCTGGATATGGTGCAAAAGTTTATTGATACTGATTCAGAGCATGTTGATAAGGATCGATTGTTGAAGTGTCAGGTGGTTGTACCTAGAAGGCAGGATGCGGTCACTGCCCCTTTTTCTCAGCCTTTAGCAACTACCGTGGAGGGTGCTCAAGCTTCCTTCCCTTACGTGATTGAACATAGGGAAGAAGCGAACATTCATGTTTAGATGACAAAAAAAGTGCCTACTACTACCGAGGGAGAATTACTGTCAAACTGTAGCCTGATTGCTGCTACTAATCAGTTGGTTGAACTACCCGTTCGTAGAGTAGGAGACCCCCAAATATTGGAAGACTGTCCTACACAAACACTGGAACTTATCGTTGCAACTGTCTTCCCTTCTGTGGATCAGATCGACTAGTCTTCAGAAGAAGAATGACAAGTATATACTTTCCGGAGGAAGAAGAAGACTGGGGGTACTATTCAACTTGGAAATTTAATGGATGATATCTTGGTCTCTTCTGATAATGGAACATCACTTCAAAATTTGATTTCTGGATGCGCTACAAGAACCAGAGGAAGAGGAAGGCCTTAGCGACCTCATCCATAGACAGTGTTTATTTGCATGTTTTTTCCTTTTTTTCTGTCTTTTGTACCTTTTTGTTTGAGCTATGTTTGCATTTTGTTTCTTATGAGTAGAACTCCATCTATTGGGCCCTCTCATACTACTTGTTTTGTACCCTTTTTATTTCAATAAAATAGGTCTCAGGGCTTCTCTTATATATATATATATATATATATATATATATACATATAAAGCGCGTATGAAGGTTTCGGGAGCTCTGCGGGGGTTTCGCCATGGCGATTTCCGGTGATATCCTTTCCTCGGCTTCGTCGAGCACGACGAGAAGGTCGCTTCTCTTCTTCCTGCACGACGACGAAGGTCGGCTTCATCTTCGTCGTCTGCCGTCTGTCGTTTCATCCAGCTGCGCCGTTCGGAGCGTCTGTCGTTTCCTCCGTCGTCTCGCACGAGGACTACGCTTCAGAGCGTCTTCGTGACTGCGACTTCCTCTTCGCTTCGCTCCGGGACGACGGTGCTAGGGCTGGCTTCTGTCAGATGAACTACTCTCTGCTAGGTAAGGCCGCTCCTCGTCGCCTCCTCTGCGCTAGTTTTCAGCATCTCCTCTCTGCTCCGTGCACTGCTCTCTCTGCACCTGCGATCCTAAACAATGGAATGTAACCCTCCCTTAGGGGGAAAGTTTCTTATGCCTCTGCTGTGGCTTCTTCTCCATCTTGTGGTAAGGGAGTTTTTCCACGAGCTTCCATGATGCTCGCTCATGGGATACCCAGCGCCGATAGTCGGTTTATTAAGCCGATCGGTAAGAAGAATGGGAAGCCTCGCAATTTTTTTCATCGAGGAGATAAACACTTTGGTCGACGGAGTTCAAATTCATTTTGGTTGGAAAATTTCAGTTTGGTCATCCTAAAATGGAGATTATCGAAAGGTGTTTGAAAATGCGAAACTTTTTGGCTCGTGGAAAGTGGGACTGTTTGATGGCGAGCATGTGATTATCCAATTAAGTTTGGAAGATGATTATGCTAGGGTATTCTCCATGAAAGCTATTACAATTGATGGAAAATTGATGAAGATATTGAAATGGTCACACCGAATTTGACCCTTCTCTTGAACCTCCTATCGCCCCCATCCGGTTTAATTTGCTCGAACTACAACTCGCACTTTTATGAGAAGCATACACTTTATAATATTGGTCTAGCCTTGGGCAAACCTCTACTTGTTGATGATCCAACCATTGAAGTTACCAAGCCTTCAGATGCTAGAATGTTAATTGAAAGAGATGTCACTCTACCAGAAGTGAAAGAATTGTGGCTTGGGACTGCACACAATGGATATTGGCAACCAATTGTGATGGAGAAGAGGCGCTTACTATTGTTTACACCGCAAAATGTTTGGTCACTCTATGGACAGAGTGCTACGAGTTGAAGCTGAACCGAGGAAAAACCTCCAATTGTTGTGGCCCCTCTCGACCTAGTTGTTGATTCTCGTCCGGCCTATCCCTCCTATTTCCATTAAGCCCGGCCTCCAGTTGGACCCCGCCTTTTGGCACTCGCCGAAAAGGATGGCCTTATTGTTAATGGGAATGCTCGAGACAGCTTGGTAATCTTGGTACGAGTCCTGCCGATATTGATTTCTTGGACACCCCACTTGTCTTCCCTCTCGTCGAACCTTATTTCGTCTCATCGCGGAATCTCTTCATGGTAACCCTCCAGCAGATGGTTCTAGTGAACCCTTACCTGTGTCACCTTTGGACCCAGGACAACATGCTTTATCAGAGTCAGCACCTCTACCTACACAAATAATTCTTCCACCAAGTACTTTATATCCAGATCCCATTGTGTTGTCTTCCTTTCCTAGCTCTGAACCTTTGTGTTTTGAAAATGTTGCTACTGACTTTGTTGAAGGGTGGACTGTTTACCATTCCAAAAAGAAAAAACTACCTCTAGAATTAAGGAACTCGTCTTCGAGAACATAATTCGACCCAGTGCTACTTCGAAGAACGACTTGTATCTTCCATTCCTAGACTCACTAGGAGTGGAAAGACTCCTAATGATTAACATGTTGTCTTTGGAATATTAGTAGTTTCTCGCCAAGGCTCCCTTAATAGATTGGTGAATCTTAACTGGATTCATAAATTCTAGGCCTTTGCTCTCTTGGAACCTATGGTTCAATATAACACCACAAGAATCACCAATAAATTTCCTCAATTTAACTTTGTTACCAACTGTTCCAACAAAGTTTGGTTTTTCAGCAGAAAAAAAATGATAGTGACTTTTTTATTAGACCACCCTCAGTTCCTTCACATCCATTTTCACATTGAGCAGGTGACTGGATTGACCACTTTTATTTATGCTGGGTGCAACCAAGCTGATAGAGATGATCTCTGGAACTCAAAACATCAGATCGAGCGAGCGATGTCCGAAATGTGGATAGTTGGTGGGGACTTCAACCGTATAGCTAACCCCAGGTGAAAGAAAGGAGGAAGGACACTCGATATCGGAAAATGACTGATTTTTCTAATAATATTTCGGATGCTAGACTTTTGATTTGGGTTATGAAGGATCGGATTATACTTGGAAGAGAGGCAGGATTTGGGAAAGGCTAGATAGATTCTTGGCTAATCAAGAGTGGATTAACTTCTTTACCTCAACCAATGTGACCCATCTCTCCAGGGCTGGATCAGATCATTCCCCCCTTCTGGTTAAGTTATCGTTCTCGAGCTTTCTTAGTAAAGCCCATTTCAGATATCTGAATGTATGGGCTTCTCACTCTACCTTCCATAATGTTGTTCAATCTTCTTGGCTGGAACCCTTCCTCATACATTTAACAATCCTATTGTTAAATTGAAGATGCTACAAAAAGATTAGCTAAGAAGCTGCAGGATTGAAATTGGAAGGTGTTTGGCAACATTCATTCACAAGTTTCTGCTGCTGAGGAAATTGTGAATCAGTTAGAGCAGACTAACTTGGAAGGTAGTTTTAATGACAATGATTTAATGGTGGCTAATCAGCAGTTCTTGGCAGCTATAGATATTGAAGAACAATTCTTGAAACGAAAGTCTGCATGTCGATGGTTTGCAGCGAGGGACGAAACTCTAAATATTACCATGCTCGTTATAAATTATAAGAGAAAGCTAAATGCAATAACTAAAATTAAAGGGGACGGGGCGATTGGTTGGTCAGTACCCAAGCTTATCGCCAATTCTGTCGTACAATTTTTTCATCGGTTGTTTAACCTTGGCCCTCAAATCGGTCCTCTACTTCAAATCGAGATCTTACCCAAACCGAAAACCGGCTTTGATGGTACTACTCTATCTCGCTCCACTCGAGGAAGATGAAATCAAAAAGACTCTTTTCTCCTTGGATCCATCAAAAACGGCTGGACCTGATGGATATACTGCTGGATTCTATCAGAAGGCTTGGGAGACTATCAAGGTAGATCTTACTTTGGCTATTCAGTGTTTCTTCCGTGGTACAGAATTACCCAAGTACTTCACTGCTACCACAATTATTCCATTCCTAAGGAAAATAACAAATCTACATTGAAGGACTTTAAGCCAATCTGTCTAACCACAATGTTTTCTAAGGTCATCAGTAGAATTATTGTTTCCAGAATGCAACCTTTGCTGGATGATTTAATCTCACACAACCAATCTGCTTTTGTCCAAGGGAGAAGCATTATCGACAATGTTCTATTAGCACGAGAATTCTCATTGGAGATTGACAGGCCTTGTAGAAGATCTAATCTTATCATTAAATTGGACATTGCTAAAGCATATGATACAATAAACTGGGATTTTGTTCTACAAACTCTTAAAGCTAGGAACTTTCCTGAGGATTTCTGTTTACGTATCAAAAGGTGGCTTCCCAATTCTCATTATAGCATTTTAATCAATGGAGAGTGTCATGGCTTCTTGATCGCTTCTGGGGCATTAAGCAAGGGGATCTTTTGTCCCTTACATTTTCATACTTAGCTTTTGATTATCCGTCGAGGTTGATTAACCATTCACAACGACGTTAGCCACCCCATCTAAGATACCCGCATGCATCAAACTGTATTGTCTCTCATCTTGCATATGCAAATGATGTCATTTTGTTCACTAATGGGAGCAAAACTGCTATTAGGAAGGTTATGAAATTGTTGGACTATTTCCAGAATGCTTCTGGACTTTTATTCAATAAATCTAAATGTCAACTCCTTCCTAGCAACAAGCTGCCACCTAACCAGGTTAACTAGATTAAAGATCTCACTGGTTTCTCCACTATTACTTATCCTCTTAAGTATTTAGGATTCCCTTTGATCAAGGGCAGGAGGAAGCAATCCCACTTTGATGAGGTGGTGAAAAAAGTGACCTGCAAGATCCAATGCTGGATCACTTCATTTCTGTCTAATGGGGGAAGATTGACCCTTCTCAAATCGGTTCTCACTACTTACCCCCTGTGCATCATTCAAATGATCAAGTTAAAAAAGAACACTCAAAGAATGTTGGAAGTGTCGTTCAACAAGTTCTTATGGGCTGGTCAACACAAACAACATCACTCGGACTTCTGGAACAAGATCTCGCCATCCTACCGCCTCCGGTGGACTCGGGTTTTAAAATTTAGCACACATGAGCCATATCTTCTACTCGTAAGCAATGGGTTAGATTCGGACAAAGAATGTTCTCTATGGGCAAGATTTATGAAAGGTAAATATTGTCCCATTTCTCATCCAAGCACTTGTGAATCCTAAATCGGGGGACTCTAGAAACTGGAAAGCTCTTCTCCAGGGTTAATGAGGTTGCTTGAAGCTCTTTTCATTTGGGATGTGGGTGAAGGCCAAATCAATTTTGGCTTGACAACTGGTTGGGGAATCATTCCTCGAAGGAATATCAACCTATTAACTCTAGTATAATTAATGTATCCGATCGTTGGGTACATGGTAAGTGGAACCTCTCCAAAATTAGTGAGGTTAATTCCCCCACATTGTTAAAAGTATTTCGGATCTCCCTATCAATCCTTCGCTCGATGGACTTATTACCAAAAATGGCTCCCATCAAAGTCCGTCCAAGTTTATTTATCACTCTCGTCTGCCAGATGGCAATCTATCGATTGGGGAAAAAGTGTTTGGAAAGCATAACCCCATCCATGGCATTCTTCTGCTGGAGGTTGTTTAGAAAATTTTTTTCTACTGATGACATTTTAAAACTTAAAGGTATCAGAGGACCTTCCAGATGTCATCTATGCCACTCTGCTGAGGAAAGCCTTATACACCTGATGTTGCATTGTGAAGTCTCTGAAGTGTTTGAGTCGCTGTACTTACAGGAGAACAATCGCTTGGATCTTCTTATCAATTGGTCCAATCTTAATGATTCATCAGGATTCTTGGAAACATCATTCAAAAAAACATATTCCTTTCATTATCTTCCGGTTTATCCAGGTAGCGGGAATCGTTGCCAAGTACCAAACTCTTCCTGTCAGCTTTCATAAGATAAGACTTACACTGTCAGTCCTTTATCAGAAAGTTGAATGGTTCATCTTCTATTTCACCTGGGAGAGTAAACCCTCCTGCTGTCCAGTTAGTTTTTTGGAGGGCCCCTTCACAGCATTGGGTGAAACTAAACACTGATGGAAGTTACTCTAGTAGCAGGGCAGACATTGGTGGCCTTTGCAGGAACTTTAAAGGGCATTGTTTATGGTACTTTGGTCGCTCCTATTGAGGCTCTAAATGCTCTTGAGTCGAAATCAGTATGTCTTTTGAGTCGAAATTAGCTTTGGCTCTAAAGTTGAACAATATACATGTGAACCTGGATTGCTTACAACTCTTACACATCCTTCAATCGAACACCTCCCACATGATATCCGATCTATTGGATTAAAAAAACGACATCCTGCGGTTCTACTCGGATCATCCTGGCCTTATGTTCCTAGGGAAGGCAACAAACCGGCTCATCACCTTGCATATGAAGCTTCTTCCTCTCTATTACTTACTTGTCATAATATACCATCCTCCTTTTTGTCTTTTTTGCTGAATGGAGATTGTTTGGACATACCCCATCTTAGATGTAACCTTTCTTTTCTATCAATAAAATTGCCCTCTTATATATATATATATATATATATATATATATATATATATATATATATATATATTATAAAAAGCCCTAGGGCCATTTTCATTAAGATAAAAGGGGGGGATACAAAATAAGTAGTATGAGAGGGCCCAACTCATAAGAAATAAAAAACAACTAAAATAAAAAGTATAAAAGATAGGACTAAAATAAACTTGCAACTAAAACTTTTCCAGTAGACGAGGTCGCCGAGGCCTTCTCTTCCATGGGTTCTCGAAGCGCATTCGATAATCGAGCTTCGGAGTGATTCCCATCGTCGGGAGAGACCAAGCGTGTCATCCATAAGATTCCCAAGTAGCAAAGTACTCCCGCCTTCTTCCTCCCGGAGGTATACACTCGCCAGTCGATCCTCCGAAGTGTGCGCCGTCTTATCCACGATGCGGAGAGGCGACTGCAGATGATTGGTTCCATAACCACCCAGGCGGCTTGCACCACGGGAGGAAGGGCCACCCTTCCAACTCGTTCGACAACCACGGTAGCCGCCGGGTGGCGATCGGTGCAACCTCTGCCGAGGTTCCATAACTACCTGGGCGATGTGCACCACAGTGGAAGGGGCTGCTGCAATGATTGGTTTCATAACCACCTGAGGGGTTTGCACCGCAGTTGGAAGGGCCACCCTTCCAACTAGTTCAGTAACCACGGTGGCCACCGGGGTGGCAATTGGTGCAACCTGCTGATGAGTCTCCCCGACAGCCTTCTCTTTCTCAACAGCAGCTAAAGAAGACCCAGAAGCTCTTTTCCTTGAGGGAGGATGCAGCCTATAACAGGTGTCCCTAATATGTCCGAACATTTTACAACGCCTGCGAAAAGAGAGACATGTTCTCCACCACGGCCTCCTGCCAAAAACGATCCTCACCATCTGTGATCCAAAATCGATCCACATCTGGAAGAGTGAAATCCCTCTCCACCTGAACCCTGACACCACCTGGCGAGACCCTATTATATAGTTTGATTCTATTTACGGTTAGGCCACGCCATTTAAGGAACTTGGGTTCCTTGGGATTCAATTTTGCTTATTTGAGTCAAGTTGGTCAACTAGTTGAATTTTATGCTTAGATCAGGTGGCTTCTTTAGGTTTATGCAGTATCAATTCGGCCCATTGAATCTTTTAAGGTCGTTTCGGTTAGCCATTGACTTTCTTAGGTTCACCTTGGATTGGATTGCATTTAGTTGACCGAATAAGCTAAGTTTATCTATTTAGGTTCATTTCGGCTAAACATTACATGGCAATAGGCTGGGAGTACCCTAAATGTACTTATTTACCATAAGCCCGCATCAGGCTCATTTTGCGGCTGACTTGACTCCTAGGTCCGTTCTACTGTGTTGTGTTTGATTAACCATCGTGGTCTTTCTATGCATATTTTAGTTTCTAGACTAGGTTAAATGGTTAGGTTCAATTGATTAAGTTTGGGTGATTGAATCCGATTAGATGATTGAAATCATTTAGGTGAATGGGCTCTCAATTATGTTTATTTTGGTTTATTCAATCATCTAGGCTTCCCTAAACTAAGTTTGAATTTTTGTCATCTCTTTTACTTAACAGTAATTAAATCATTTGAGTGTGTGGGCTCGGTTGATTGTACGCTAGGCTGCTTTTTAAGACTCGAATGCAGGGCTAGGTGAGCACACTCAATGTTTGGGTTAGACATAAGATGTGATTGGGTGAACTCAATTGATTTGGTTTTTGACAAATTAAAGGTGTGAGTTCAATTAGTTGACGGTCTGACTATATAGCTTAACGGAACATCGTGGACTAGGGTTAGGCATTGTCTCTTTCTATGCGATTTCTAGAGTATGTTAGCTTTGACTATATAGCTTGACTAGGTCGCATTAATCCACTCACGTTTACTTCTGATTAGACTAAATTAGCTCATTAAGCTTGGTATGATGCACTTTGGACTATTCTAATGCTTACTAGAAGTTACGATTAGATGAAATCCTCTACACTAGAGGTTTCTTAAGCTACTATGCCTAAGGATTAGGTTACATTCAATCCTATAATTGCAGCTCCTTGTCGGCCGCTTAAAAGTTGCGATGCGTCGCTCTTTTTTTTTTTAGATTTAATTTAATGGATATATGTATATTAGTTTTGAAAATAAGATTTTTAAATTTTAAAATATCGAATGAGAAAGACGGGTCTCATTCGTTAAGTAGTTTGGATGAACGAGCGTAATATCGCGAGTAACGCATCTATTCCGAATAATGTACACCTCTACTCGACGATATCGCTCGATCAAATAAACCACAAAATTCACGACATCCGTTACGAGTCGCGAACACTTTATGTGGACCGAAAAATTCCTCTATTTAATACAAAAGAATTAAACGAGGTTTATATTATCCGAGTCTTTAAAACTCACCTATGAGGCAAGCCACATAGTTAATTACTCCTCAAACGACCGAAGTCAGCTTGAAGAACTTCTCGATTTAGATCGCGGGTTTCATCTTCACGAATTCAAAAGTGAGGTTTTCAACGAAATTGTGATAATAGGAGATTCGATAGGCGAAAGGCGCGATGTGGAACGATCATTTACGGAGTCGAAGAGAGAAGGGTAGGTGATGTCGCGGATCTCGAGGAGGACCTCGAGGACGTCCTGGACTATCCTATGGTTGGGCTTCAAATTTTGGAAAGGGATTTATTTTAATTTCGATCATCGCAAATTAATTATAGGAATTACATTTGCATAATGTCCCGATTATGCAAACTACTCCGAAGGATAGGAGGACTTACGTCGTATCGGACGACAACCTCTGAAGCCTAGCGAGTTAGGGCTTATATCGCACGGGAGGGCTGTGCAAAACCTAAAAGAAAGGTGAGGGTTTATGTCGCGGCTGGGCGGATCTACTTCGAAGTCCTAGGACTTGTTATTTAGACTAAAGAATGGTTTTTCTTGATGTCGACATGGGTTTTCTTGAAGAAGATGGCCAGTGTTGCTCCACCGTGTCTCAAGCTCCACGTCGTAGCAAGGATCGCGAGTTTAGGTTTAAAGTCTTAAGTTAAAGTGAGCATCGCAGTCGTTTATTATTTTTATTGCGAGTGAGTGTATACAATGACGATGAGAAAGTAAAAGAACGATAGAACGGGAGCATGCTATAGCAAGCTAAACGATGAGACATGTCATGCTTAAACGAGAGTATACTTAGCTTATGCAGAGAGTAACATCTTATAACGAGTAAAACATGCTAAGCAGGAGAAAGTACAGGAAATGTAAAACATGCTTGCAAGATACGTATCGAAAGTAATGCACTCAGACTAGCAGGAGTATGTCTTAAAAAGTAAAATATCGCCAGTAATGATAATAATAAGGAAAGTAAAGATCGTCACAGAGTACTCGCATCTTTCTTATCCTCGATATTATCTACATCTGTTTATTGTTATTATTATTTTTTTCTTATTTCATAGCGAGATTATTAAGACTAAAAAGAGCGAGAGTAGAGTAGTAAGTGAAAACAACCTACCTAAACGAAGTCTTATGGTGTGTACAAAAGAAAGTAAAGTCCGAAAACTTAACAAGTAAAAACGAAGGAAAGTCTACGAGAAAACGAGGAAAATCACGAAGAAAACTAAGGAAGTCGGAAAGAAAGAAAGAAACGTCCAGTAGAAAACTCCGAGAAAAGCCACAAACGAAACAAAACAAAGCCATGAAAATCGCAAAAGCACGCGAGAAACCCACGGACGACCCGCTAAACTCATGGCGAACCATAAGAAAGCCATGCGGCCTCTGGAAAGAAAGACCAGTAAGCACGGTGGTGTTTCGGACTCGAAGCTATGCTAATGTCCGGACTTGAGTGCTGACTACTAGACCGACTTTACGCGAAGGCGATCTGATCCGACTCGAATAAGCCAACCGTGGACCTTTATAAATTTTCACACATTTTATTTTTGGCTTTCATGCAAGTAAAACGATCAGTAGGTAAGTAAGTTTAGTGCGATAGTGGAGCGTAGTTTTGTATTTATCAAACATATGTATTTTTTTGTTTTAAAAAATTTCGAGTCACACGGGTTGACTATCCACAATAGATTAGGTCTACGAACGTTAGACTGTGTCGGCAGTAGAACCCCGAGACGGTCGAACAGCTCCGTGATTCTCGCTCTACTCTCTACGAGTCTCCGAGTCGGCGGCACGCATTCTATGATTCTCGTAATTTTTCTCGTTTTGCAGCCTCATCCAGTGTCCCCACCGCACTTACAGCACTGCTGATGGCCCCATATATAACCCGAGGAGGTTATATATGCACACCTACACGTCCCCCGTAGGTGTGTGCTTTGAGCGAAAACAAGGTGAAAACTAGGGACGAGAGGTCGAGGAAAGAAAGAAGGAAAGCGCTCACTTAACACAATTTCGAAAGAAGTGAGTCGATTTCCAATAATCGAAAACACGTAAGTCACCCGGACTCCCGACCGATCTCACATGTCCCGTAAAAGGATCTAAAGGCACTCTCGACACTCTCGGAGAGGGTAAGGACTCGACTCTGCAGAACGCACTCCTTTCCCCGAATAATCGTAAAATCATAAGCAAAGAAAGAAAGAGAAAGCCATCTGCTCGGGTCCTAGCACCCGGACTACTAAACTAGGAGTGCTTACCCCAAAAACTCCCAAGACCTTGCCACTTTAAATCAAAATCCAACTTCAATTCATACCACAAAAATGGGCCTTGAGCAAGTGTTGAAACTAAGGCCACACACATCAACATTAATCCATCAAGTAATTGCCATAGCTCATGCTCACATACTTTTCTTAATCGAGCCTTAACATTTAAATTTCGGGAACTAATTAAAACGGATAAGAAATACTTCCAAATTCCCTTAATCAATTTCATAACCAAGTGTAGACGAAGCAAAATAACATCACCATATCCATCAAATCTCATCTCGAGGCTCGGCCAAGGCAAGAACAAGAAGAGAGGCCCACGGCCGAGGTCCCGACCAAGGAGGCAACAAGGAGTAAAACCCCCACCAAACACATTCTAAATTGCCACAAGTGTAGCTCGCGGCTAAGCTTTAACCGGCCGTCCACATCAATTCCAGCTCCTCATAAATACACAAAAGGATAAATTCCATCGAGATCCAAACAAAGGTGCAGACGGGCCCCTAAATAAACAAACAAGGGTGCGGCAGAGCCACCACTGAGGCTCGAAGAAATAGCCCCGAACACAAGCTAAGACAACCTAACACACGACCAAGACAAGAGAGTCCCAAAGGCCAAAAACCGAGCAACGAGCGGGGTTCGACTCAACCCAAAACCAAGAAAACGGCGAGGGCTCAAAGACGGACCAACAATTTGAATCAAAACGATCCCAAAGACATGGCTAAAAACCGGGGATATTAAAGAGCCAAAACCAACTACAGATAAAACAAAAATAAATCTGATTTTAAATCACAACGACTCCGATATGAAGCCGAGGCTAGGGAGAATAGAAGAAATCAACCCAAACCACCACAAGATCGGAAAAATAAACGGCCTCAACTTCAATTCAAAGCAGCCCCCAACACAAGGCCGGCTCAAGAAAGCTCCGAGCGAGAAATCGAACAACGGCAGGACTCACGAAGCCCAAAACCGAGAGCGACGAAGGGGAGGGCAGGACCAGAGAATACAAAGCCACCAAGACAGACCCCAAAGCTCTCTTTAAAATGAAATAGAATTTACTTTTAAACAAGATCACAATGAGCCAAGACAGGGCTAAAAACTCAGCTAAACATAAAGCTTGAACAAACATTTCCATACATCCTACATATCCAAGCATAAGCCTTAATGTATTTCAAATGAAAATAAGTGTGGGGCTCCTTTAAAACAACCTAAACTTTCTCTAATATGCCTTTAATGAAGAAGAAGCCAAAAGGAGCAAAAGACAAGCTCCACATGCATATGAAAGAAACAAAAAGGCTCCTCTATGTTTCATAAAAAAAAAGTGGAGAGCCCTATTCGAAACACTTGCAAAGGGGAGCCAATAGTTTGCCATCAAAACCAAATCTACTACATGCTCATATTTCCATTTTTTAACATGCTTGAGTAGTAAAATGTCCCCCAACTCTTAATACCACAATCATACTAGCATGCCACTAGAAACAGGGAGCAAGAAACCATCACTTAAGCAAATAGATAACACATTCCATGGCATACAAATGCTCAGCCGAAACAACGAGCGAGGAGAACCAAGCCAATCGCGGAAAACCGCAGCCACCTCGAAGCCAAACGGAGAAGGAGGGGAAAGAAGGGAGGCATACCGGGTAGTGTAGAGCACACAAGAAAAGCAAAGACAACCCGGCTCCACTCCGACACCAATTTCTCAAGAGGAAGCAAGCAACCAAACGGCCAACCAACCCTCAATCCATCCAAGAACGGGGCCTTTATAGGCAAAGGAGTGAAAGGAAGGGCCGCCCCTACCCGCGAGCCGGGCGCAAGTGGGGAAGAGTCGGGAAGAAGGCGACAAAATGCCGCGAGCAAGAGCCGAAGCTCGGCAGCAAGGGCAAGAGTCGAGCGGGAGACAGAGCTGCGCGCGGGAGATCACGCGAGGTGACCCTCGCACAGGATAACACTCGAGCAAGTATGGGGAGAACCACGCGGGGCTCGAGAGGGCAACGACTACAAGGAAGAGACGCGCTCGAGCGCGGGAGAAGGAGGGAACGGGAGCCCTCATCGAACGAGCGAGAGAGAGAGCCAGCCGATCGAACGGGTAAGGGTTAGGGCTTAGGATAGAAAAATAGGTTTTAAAAAATATATATATATATATAATTAATTTTATTAAAATAAGCCAAAAATCACAATTTCCGCTCCGGCAGGCGATCGTCGCAAATTAAATATCAATTTTAGGTGGAAACGACGTTCCGGACGCAACGACGCAGTCCGTTTCGTCATCTGAGGTCGTTCGGGCAACCTCGTGGACGATCGCGTCGAAAGTGCATCAAATTCGGCATTTTATGAAATTCTGACTCGACGTCGATCGTCCCGGCGTTCTGGCTTCAATCTTGACCCGTGGCGAGTTGGTTGAAAGCGTCGAGGCCGTGGCTCGAGAAATTTGTGCTCGGTGGTGCAGAAAATGTGCACGAGGCTATCCTAAGGTCCAGTGGTCCTATAGGAACTCAATTTGGAGTCCTAACGCCAATTCCAACCTACCTGCTGTAAGCTAGAGGTCAGGAATTTCGTCCGGGATTCCAAAAGAGTATCGAAGTGGTTTCGAGCATACTAAAGCGAGGTAGGCCCATTGCTAAGAATCTAAGATCGTCGGGGAAGCTCCTAAAGCTAGAACCCTAAATCCTAGGAGAAAAAACTAAACCTCAACAAAAGTGAGGTCAACACTCCTCTTTAAGAATTTTAGGCTACCATAGAGAACTTTTTTCAATCTTCTAACAAGCACTAAACCATTGATGTTAGATTACTTCTAGATTTACTTAGACTTTGTGTAATATGGTTGGCTGACTATCCTAGGACTTTGAATCATCATATGAATGTCTGAACTAATAATGATCATCAGGCTAACAAAAGCCTTTATCATACATGCACGTCAAGGCAGGACAGTGCCTGCTCTAAAATGGGGTATAACAGATTGCCAAAAGGTATTTGGAATTTGTTCAACAACGAGAACTAATAATGTTGCTAATTACTAACCAATGCAACTGAAAAATTTTATGTTCTATAAAGCCCAAAGCATATTAGTTATCTATGGAAAAGTATAAGTAATTAATTTTGAAAAAGGTGTAAGAAGTTGTAAAATATAATTGGCTGCGTTTTGGCATGGTTAAAATGGTATGGCCTCTCCCCTATTTACATTAAAAATGTCAATAACATGTAAAACAACCATATGATTCTGTGAGAAGTATCCAACTTTGTAGTTTTTGAGTGCCAGAAATTTGTTTTAATTAAAGAAAAGCACACCCCATTTTATGTGATGGATATGATATTTTGGTCTTTTTGGCATACCTCTTTTTCTCTTATTTTAGATGACAGTCTGATTTTGTAAATGCTTAAGGCTGAATTTTGTACGCTTTATATATATATATATATATATATATATATATATATATATATATATATATATTAATCTAAATATAACATTTCGAGGATATGCTATTTTGGGGTGTCCACAAGTGCATGTTTGTGCAAGGTGTTTGTTACGTTTGCAATAACACTTCATAGTTTTGATGCTCCATTGACTATGGTCATATACTTCAATACATTGCATGGCCTTCATTTTCTCCTTTCCATGGGCACGAAGAAATGCTTGGGTAGGCTTGGGTAGGAATAGTTTCCCTTTTACATATAGCATTAAGCCATGGCATTGTTGTCTATTTGTTTAGGTGAATAAATTGTAAAATATACATTAAAAAAATTAGGATGCTCTCTCGTTATGGTTTTTTATATAGGATAGTTGTTTTTTAAATTACTGATCAAAATAGATCAAGGCATTTTAGATTTGTGCATTTTAATCCCAAATTTTTTTTGGTTGTTCAATTGAGCCCTCAACTCATCGAATTTAAGCAAATTTGGTCCTATTGTAAATTTAATCTTTTCTTTACATGAAAACTGATGGAGGGAAGTTTTTTGTATTGGTATTTTAAACTTCTTAGAAACAATCTCACTATTTAATACAAGCTCAAACTAATTGAATTGATCCTAAAAGCTTCAATAAACCCTTATGGAATGTTTTCCTCCAATTTTCATTTAGAGAAACAACAGAGTTGACATAAAGACTAAATTGATTAGTTGAACTAAATTGAGCACTTGAAAAAGCTTAAAACTAAAATGAACACCGTAAGTCTAGAGATCATTTTGTTTACTCATATATTTCAAGCTTCTTTGATCCACTCTTTGTACTATAAGTCTAGGTAGCGACAAGGTACAAATTTGAGTGCTTATCAGATGGGTAAAGAATTCATAATTTTTTAATGATATCTATGTAATATTTGATTCCTTTTCTCATTTTCATTATAGACCATATTCTATTTTGTCATTTCTCGCATTCCACTGGAAGTTTCGTTATCTTGTTGGAACATAATTGTTTAATTTCTTGTATAATGATTGTTTTTGTTTCTTTACAGATTCGAAAGGCTATCTCGTCGATGATGATGGTATTGATTTCGTAAAATTTTCTCTCCTTAGGGATATCAAGGCTCAACAAAGAAGCCTGAGGTACAAGCATTACTCCATGTCCGCCGTAGATCTCCAACATCAAGGCACCAGCTACCTAACAGCAATTTCTGTTTTTTTATTTTGTGGCATTTACATACATATCACCCAATTCTTATGTTTCTACACATCTAACACATAAACTTTACTTTTTTACATTTATACGACCCAAAACATTTCTATCACATAAAAAGTACCACTATTTTAACTATTAAAAAGTGAAATACACCTTTTCAAGCCTAGGTAATGTGGCATATATGTAAAAATTGAAGTTAGGTGTTAGATATGTAAATACATAGGAATTAAGTGGTATGTATGTAAATCCTTCTTTTATTTTCTAGAGAGTACCTGAAGTCTTATCCTCGGGCCAAGTACTTTGAAGATGCAAAACCATGGCAAGAGCCCTGTGATGTAGCATTTCCATGCGCTTTGCAAAATGAAATTGATCAATCTGATGCTGTTGCTTTAGTCAATGCTGGTTGTCGAATACTGATTGAAGGTGTATTTTTTAAATTGATAAATTATATTTGATTTTACAATCTTTTATTTATTATTAGGAACAATTCTTTCTTAGTTGATTATAAATTTCATTTATATTTTGTTGTTTTGGAATAATAGGTTCAAACATGCCTTGTACTCCACAAGCTGTTGATGTTTTGAGGAAGGCGAAAGTTTTGGTTGCCCCGGCAAAGGCAGCAAGTGCTGGAGGGGTACGCTGGTCTCCCTTTTGTTCTTTTGGGAAATTTACATGTGTAGCACACAATTCTTATGTATTTACACTTGTCACACCTAAACTTTGACATTTACACATAGTAGTTTGGTGCTTCAAACCTATGCCAAAAAAAGTGATAATAGTGCTATATTTTATGTCATATTAAATATTTGAGTGATATGTGTGTAAATATGAAAGTTTAGATGTCAGACATGTAAATACATAAGAATTGTGTGCCATGTATAAATGCCCCTATTTTTTTTCTTTTTGCATCTGATTATGTGCTAGATGTAGACTCTATTGACTGATAACTCCATGACCTTCTGTCTTGAAATTACTTGATTTCTTGTAGAGTCAATCCCTAATTCATAAATTATGGAACTGGGAATGGTGCCAACTGTATAGAGTGAGAAAGGAGAAAGAGGAAAGAGGGAGCTACGAGAAAACCAAGGGAATCCAATACGGAGAGAGAAGATAAAATCGAGCGATTGGGAGTTTCAATAAATATGTATTTTTAGCAGATTTGGGGGTGGAGAAACCATAGGACGAGAGCCTAGAAAACGTTAGGACGAAATTAGTATTGCTTCAAATAAATTCATAAATTATTAAAAAAATCTACCTTTTCTATTGTTATTTATAGAAATTGACTAAGTTTAAAATCAAATTTATTAAAATCAAAACATGAGCATCTAATTTGCAATAAAATGAAAATTATGCAAAAGGATGATTATTAGCTAATTGAAAATTAATCATAATAGTTATGTTAAAGTAAATACAATTTATGAGATGGTTTGATTTAAGTTCGACTTGATTCTATAGTTTCTCTCAATCCTTGCAGTCTCAACAGATAAAGTGCTACTTTCTAGCTTCAATCCTCGAACTTTTTTTCCAACATTTATTTCGATATCCCTCTCAAATGATCAGATAATGCATCAAATTTTTCCTATAATTCATGATGGATCCTTTCTGGATCAATGCAAAAACGTGCTTGTGTAAATCTTCTTCCCGTGTGGTTCTGAAATGCCCAATAATCGGTCCTTGAATTTGATGCGGGGTGGGTTAAGGAAACCAACTGAACCGACTGGAAGAAGGGGCTTGCTGAACCAGCCAGTTTCTGTCCCAGCCTAGCCTCTTGCTGGACCAGCTGGCCTCCTTTGGGGCTGGAATTTCCGCACGTTGCTTTCCCTTCTTTCTTTTTAGTTTCCCACCTATTTCCCTTTATTTATATGTATGTGTGTTGGAATTAGGGTTATGTTTTGTGTGATTTCTCTTTTCAGATTCTGTGTAGAGTCTTCTTCCCCTTGATAAGGCTGTATCTGACGACAAGTGGTGCTCCAACTATTTCCTGCTTTGAGGTGGTGTTGCATGCTCTCCTATTCCCTGCCTCCTTCCTTTCTTCCACCAGCCGCTGACCAACATCCCTTTTCTCCCCGACGTTCAACAGCCAGCCGCCTCCCTCTCCCTGCCTATCTAACCACCGGCCTGCACCTCTCCAAGCCGTCAGCTTGCGCTTCTCACCACCTCCACCCCCCCTCCCCCACCACCCCAACCCAACCACAAGTCAATCACCTATGTTCCTTATCATAGCCGCCCACCTGCGGCCTCTCCCTACTATTCCAACCTTCCTGGGCAGCTGTCCCCTTCCCCTTTTTCTCTACTCCTAGCCACCAACCATCATAAGCCCCACCATCCAACCACATATTCCATGTTCCATACCACTTCTCCCAACCACCTTCGCCGACGCCACTGCTGCCCTCAGATCTTCTCATCTGACACAAGTTGGAGATTAGTGTTTGTTGCAATTTCATTTCAGTTTTGAGTTGTGTTTGTAACCCAGGTCATTTGCTTGATGAAATTTGCTTCCGTTCCTGCAGATTGATTTGTTCTAGTTTCAGAATTCTTTTCATGTTCTGATTGACTGACTTTGTTCTCTCCATTGATACTACGCTAGAGCCTTTCCTTCCAAACATAGGGCAGCCGCCATCAATTTTTCATTTTTCGTAAGCCCGTTAACAATAAAGTAGTTCTCCATGCGTTAAACCCAACCATAGGCATTCTCTTCTCAAAGATTGGTATCTTTAACTTCCTTATATGTGACTTTCCTCCCCGATTTTGTTGATTGAAGTTCATTCCATCCATGAAGCAGGGATTTAGTTTCCTTCCTTGATCCACATTGATATCTCTTCTTTCATAAGTCTGGGTTACCCCATAATGAACTTGCTCATCCCATAGGCTATTGAGTCGTCTTTTGCTTGAAAGGTTGCAGCAACAAAAGGCATTGGCATGGTTGGATGCAACACTTTGTTGGTGTCGCACCCACCGTTGTTCTTTATTGCAGGCCAAAATTCTTCAAATTGATCTTCTCCCTCCCCGAAGTGCGCGCCATCCCATTATGGATGCTATCTCTCGTTCTACTCATCCAGATGCGGTGATATTCCTTCCAAGTGCTGCCACCCATTCCCTCGTCCGATGTCATAGCTTCATCTTTGCCTAAGATAACGACTCTGCCTTTATGTCATGTAAATTCTTCTGGTTGTTGTCGCTTGCCTCTCACATTCGCTCCAGATGCTGCCGCTCGATCCCAATGCAGGCGGTGACAGGTTTGTATGTAACTCAAGGATCTTCTTTATCATTTCTTCCAGGGCCGTGAAGCTTCCCTTAAACCACCCCTCCATGGAGGAGAAATGCTTCTTTATTCCATATCTGAGTTGATTCACCTATTTCACTAATTTTTCCTTCGAAGCATCCACATTCTTTGCCGACATTACTTCTCGGGGGGTTTTAGATCATACATGATGAAATCCCTTTGGTCACTTTCGAGGTAGCCCGAATCGCGACTATATGGGTGGTTGTTAGCTATGATCCCGTCTTGGTTTCCAACTAGCTTGAATCGTGATAGTAACACCGCTATCCTGTCGTTGACTTCCTAGATCGCGAGGTTTGGTCACTATGGCACACCACAACGCACCGTGATCCCGTCTTTGCCTTTCCATGATTGTATCGACGCAGATTTCCTGCATGATCCCAATCGCTAGGTTCGGCATAAAACTTTTGTATGGCCTGCGATCTTGTCGTTTGGTTCTATGCTAGCCTACATGTACGTCGTGGCCCCTTCGCATCTCAACTGGTTCGTGATACAGTCGGAATTGTGAATTTGATTCCTGTATTCTGCGCCTGTTCTGAGAAATTGAAGTATTTGATACCAATTTGATAGGAAAGAGATGAACTTTCTTTGAGAAATTATTGCAAAACAAAATATTTTATTCCGCTAGTACCAAATCAAAGCAATGCAACTCCAAATATATATAAGATAGGTACCTGCAATTTGAGAGTTAAGCAATCTCTTCCAAACCGTCATCCTACAAATCGAGACAACAATCACACATGCATAACCTAACCTTAAGCATAATAAATCCTATGTATACCAGACAACAATAACTAATAAATTACTAAATTGCCTTTAAACGCCAGTCTAACAATATGAAAATGACTGTTCTTTATTTGCTGCATCACATTCTTCTATAATAATGAGGTGCCCAATCTACAGACTTTTTTGGCCATTCAATGAAATCTATAAACTTTTTTGGCCATTCAAGAAAATTATTCCAATTTTCTTTTTCTTTGATTATCTTGCTCTTCTTTTCTTTTTTTTCTGCACTTTTAGTGACTATTTATTTGAGTGATTAGATTTATTCAATCTTGCTAGTTATGCCTGTTATAAATTCTGTTCATGATCCTTAATTCAGTTGTGGTTCTTCTGCTTGATTTAGAAAACCTGTTGGTTGATTCTTCTTCGAGATTTATTATTGTTTAGCATATTTAAGTTTTTGTCTTACATGGTTCTTCTTATTTTAGGAATAATTGTTTCTTTTGTCAATTTTTTTGCACACGAATCTATTCATCAGAAATTTCTTTAGCATTATTTCTTTTGTATTTTGGAAGATTTTGCCTATATACCACTAAATTCCTATGTATATAAATATCTAACACCTAAACTTTAATTTTTACATATATTCCACCTCACCTATGCATAAAAAGGTGTATTTCACTTTATAAAAATCAAAATAGTGATATTTGATATGGGCGGTATAAATCTAAAAAAGCAATTTTTAGGCGTTAGCTGTGTAAATACATTAGGAATTGAGTGGTATGTAAATAAATGCCCATTGTATTTTACATTGCACAACATCTCAAACAATTTTTATTTTCTTAGGAAACCCTATCTTGTATTTAATTTTTTTGTATCATTTGGTCAAGTAATGGTAGTTATCTGTTCATTTAGATTTGTATGGTCTGGATCAGGATCTTCTTGATTAATCTACTATGGCTATTAACTGTTTAGTGCGGTTCTCTTGTTAACATATGATTTGTTTGGGATCAATTTTATTTTTATTTTTTATTTTTTGTCTTGTTTTTAAAAATATATTTGCTTAGTGTATTTTTTTATTCGTTTTTATATTTTGTTTCTAAAAAAATAAATTAAAAATCAATTATATCTTAATTAAATATTTCAAACATGTTTTCTTTTAAATAAAATCATAAACAAAATAAAATAAAAAGAAAAAGTAGAAAATAAAAAATATAAGTATCCCAAACAGTCCCTTAACTTATAAAAATTTTTTTATGTTGGAGAATTGGTAAATTTCTTTGGATTCGTTAGCTCATTTTAGTTATTGGGTTTCAGGTTGCTGGAGGAGAACATGAGCTAAATCATGAATACAATTTGATGCATTGGTCAGCTGAGGATTTTGAAACTAAATTGCAGGTAGCTTCACTAATTCTATGGAAATCTTCCTTTTTTTTACATATATTCCACACAATTCTTATGCATTTACATAGCAAACACCCAAAATTTGATATTTACACTAGCAACACCTTGATTTCAGTCTTTTAAAAACCCTCATTTCTATTTGGTAAATTTACATACATACCACACAATTCTTATGCACTTACATATCAAAAACACCCAAAGTTTAATATTTAAACTTTCAACACATTGATGTAATCAACTTATGCATGAAAAGATGTATTTTACTTTTAAAAAGGTAGTGATAGTGGTATTTGTGATGTGTTATTTAAGATTTGAGTGGTTTGCATGCAAAAATGTATATAAAAGTGGCAAAATAGTCCCAAGCAATGAGTCATATTAGTCTCATTGATGAAGGGCTTGTTGTAACCACGCGGGAGTGGAAACTACCCCTAGTGAACCGACCAGACCAATTAAGGCCGGTCCAGGGGAATCCCGGGCTGAGCGGCCCGGGGGAGAATCCTGACAGGACGAGTGACCTCCCACGCTCCGTTCCGTGCCTTTTTTGCATCCCGCTCAATCGAGCGGCCGTTTAGGAAGGGCGGCATTGCCGCCAATCCCTTTCCCCTCCTTCATTTTCTGTGATTTCCTTATGGGAGCTTTTTGTTTCTGTTTTTCCCTTGTGATAGTCTTTAAATTGTTGTTTTCTAGATGTAGGATTTGGTTTTTGCTCTGTGTGGAGTCATTTTTCTCTTTGTCGGCTGAATCCGAGAAGGAGGCGGTGCTCCGACTGTATCCTACTCCAAGTTGTTGATTGTATCTCCTTCTTTATCTTCCCTATTCCTCCACTAACCTTAGCCACCGGCCACCCCCAACAGCTTCCCCCTGCACTGCAGACCCCCTTTCTGCTGCAACAATCTGCTGTCCAGCCCTTTCAGGCCCTCTTTCGACAGCCCACTGGCTCCCCTACAGCAGCTACCTTGCTGTCCCGGCCTTCCCAGCTATTGTCCCACATTCCCAGCTTGCTATCCCACCTTCCGAACTACCTTCTTGCCATTTTAACGTGCTGCCTCCCTCCTCTAGTCAACCTTCCAACCTCTGTCGGGCCCTCTCCCGCATTCACCCTTGCTGGCTCAAGCCTTCGGATCCATCGGGCCAACCTACACCGCTCTTGGGATGCACTTTCGAAGTGTTTGATTGTGTCGTTTTGGGGATGTTATTTTCAGTTTGTATGTGTTGTAACCCTATTCCCCTAATAATAAAAGTTGCCTTTGTGGTTTGGATCTTTTCTTCTGGTATCACTCATAGTTTATGAGAGTGTCAATTTAGTCCTCAGACTCTTTTAATATCAGTTGAAATAGTCCCCACAGAGAACTATTTCAGCCGCAATTTGAAGAGTCTCGAGACTAATTTGATATTTTTATATACTTTGAGACTAAAATGAAAGCATGTAAACAATCAAGAAACTAATTTGGCACTTTATTCTAAATATGAATTTTTAGGTGTTAGATATATAAATAGATAAGAATTTTGTAGTACATTGGTATGTATGTAAATGCCCCCTTTCCTTTTGGAATCATTTGGTGGATTCTATATTGTTTGTTTTTGTATGGCTCTTCTAGTAGTCAATAAAACATCTATATGTGCATATTATTTGAAAGACGATTACATGCATAGCGCTTGAGCACTGCTATTCGTTCCTTATGCCCAAGTAAACTAAAGTTAATTAGTTCCTATGTATTTACATATGTAACACATGAACTTCCAATTTTTACATGTATGCCTCCTTACCAATGCATGGAAAGGTGTATTTCACTTTATAAATAATTAAAATGGTGGTAGTTTTGACGTGATATGAAGGATTTGGTTGGCATAAATGTAGAAAGTATGTTTGGTGTTACATATGTAAATACACAGGAATTGGTGGTATGAATGTAAATGCCCCCATTATGGAAATTCTACCCCATACCTTTTATGGTTGTCCCATTCACAAGTTTGTTTCTATGTCTAGCATCTCATATGATATCCATTTCTATCATTGCGTTTGAAAATTGGTTGGTGGGTTCTGAGGGCACTTTCAGAGAAATGATCTTTTGTTTAGCTTATTCAGTTGATGATTGTATTTTCAATGGAGAAGTAATGAAAATCATCGGGACGTGTGATGATGATTAAGACCTTTTCCTTTTGTCGATTCCTCGCAAAAATTACATGATGATGTGCCTAATCAAGAGGAGAAGCAAAATGACCTGTGATGATGGCCTAGTCATGTAATTTTAAAATAAAGTAAGATTTACATACATACGACACAATTCTTGTGTATTTACATATATATTACCTAAACATCAATTTGTACATATATATGACACCTTATCTATATATAAAATAGTGGTACTACTGATCTGATATGAAAGTCTTTGAGTGGTTTAACCGTAAAAAGTAGAGTTTTGGTGTTATATATGTAAATACATGGGAATTTGGTGAAATGTATGTAAATGCTCCCCAAAAAAATCACCGTCTCAAATGAAAGGTGCAAGAACAGACTCGAGATATCACTGACAGACATGAGCTGAATTGGATTCTCAGTTTAAATATGACAGGGGATATCACAAAGTAAACAATAGCATCTTCGCATCCATCTTAACTGCACTTCGGTTTTATTCCGTCAATCAGTTAATGTTGACCTCACTTTTGTCGAGGTTTAGCTTTCCTCCTAAGATTTAGGGTTCTAGCTTTAGGAGCTTCCCCGACGATCTTAGATTCTTAGCAATGGGCCCACCTCGTTTTTAGAATGCTCGAAACCACTTCGACACTCTTTTGGAATCCCGGACGAAATTCCTGACCTCTAGTTTACGGCAGGTAGGTTGGAATTGGCGTTAGGACTCCAAATTGAGTTCCTATAAGACCACTGGACCTCAGGATAGCCTCGTGCACATTTTCTGCACTACCGAGCACAAATTCCTCGAGCTCTGGCCTCGACGTCTTCAAATTCTCCGCGACGAATCAAGATCAAGGTCAGAATTTCGACGAGATCGAATTTGATGCACTTTTGACTCAACCGGTGACGAGGTTGTCCGAACGATCTCGGATGACGAAACGGACTGCGCCGTTGCGTCCGGAACGTCGTTTCTGCCTAAAATTGACATTCAATTTGCGCCGATAGCACGCCAGGGACAAAATTTACGAAATGATTACAATTATTATATTAATAATAATAATATTTATATTATTATTGTTAATATATATGTTTAAATGTAATACATTTCCTAAGCCCTAATTCCCCTCACGCTCGACTCAGCCGGCTCCCCATTCTCCCGCTCGGTCTCGCTCACTCCCGTTCTCCTACGTGCACGCCAGGTCGAGCCCTCCTTCTCTCTCCCTCATCTTCGCAGCAGCAGGCGACCCATCTCCTGCGATCCCCTCCTCGAGCCGCACGCGTTCGACCCCATTGCTTATCCCTGGCAGCCCCCGGCTCTCCTCTGCGACTCCTCCTTGTCGCTGCTGCCCGAGGGCGTCCCACTTGAGGTAAGGAGCGGCTCTTCTCCTCCTCCTCTGCCTATAAATGCCCCATTTGGGGTGAGATTTAGGGTCGACCGATTTTACCCGGAGAAGGGGAGGTGCTTCTTGGGTTGAACTTTGACCTTCTTGCTTTACTTGTGTGCTCTACATTGGTCGGTAACCTCTTTTCTCTCCTTTATTTTTCTCGGTTTGGCTCTAAGATGGTCGTGGTTTGTGGCTCGGCTTGTCTTTCCTCGCTTGGTTGTTCGGCTAAGCACTTATGTGCCATGGAACTTGATATTTATTTGCCTAAATGATAATATCTTACTGCCCCTCCCTAGTTGCATGCTAGTATGTTCTTAAATTAAGGTTTGGGGGTGTTTTATTGCTTGAAACATGAATAAGAATAGAGATTTGAGCATGTTTTAGAGCATAAGCTTGATCATTTGCTTGAAGTAGTGGAAATCATGGCATGGTATTGGTTCCTTTCTTTTCCCTATTTGCTTCAAATGATAAAATGCGGTTCATTTTCATTTTCCTATGGTTAAAAGGGCTTGAAGTATGGCTTCGTAGTAATGTTAGCTCTTCTCCTTTCTTTTGTTCAAAAAGCAAGTTGAAGTGATTAAAATGTGGCTTTTGGGACAATGATGATTCCTTTTTCAAGCATGTTAGGATATGTATTGCAAAGCTTCCTATTCACTTTTGCTTGGTATGAATCATGGAAGGATTTATTTGGCTTTTTTAATATATTGGGGGCTTATGCTTGGAAGTATGGAAGTGTTTGCTCGAGCTTCACGTTTAGCTAAATCTGTAAGCCCTATCCTGGCTCATTGGGAGCTTGATTGAAAACAAGTTTTATTCCACTTTAAAAGAGCTTTGGGAGCTGTTTTGTTGGCTTTGTTTTCCCTATTTTGAGCCCTGTTTTTCTCGGTTTTGAGGCTGTTTCAAGCCCTGCTGCTGCTCGGTTTTTGTGGTTTTGCTGCCCCTGCAGCCGCCCCTTTGCACTTGATATGGGGCTCGGTTTTTTTTGTGGTTTTGCTGCTCCTGCAGCCGCCCCTTTGCATTTGATATGGGGCTCGGTTTTTTGTGGTTTTGCTGCCTCTGCAGCCGCCTCTTTGCACTTGATATGGAGGCTTGGTTTTGTGTCTTTGTTGTTTTCCAACCGCCCCTATGCACTTGATATGGGGCTCGGTTTTTGATTCCTGCTGTTCCTGCAACCTCCCCTGGTGCAGCCTTGGTTTGGGCTCGGGTATAGATCTCTCCTGGGCTCGGGTTTGCGCTTCTCGTGAGCTATAGAGGGGCTGAATTATTTGGTTACCTAGTGAGTTTAATCTTATATATTTGTGGTGAGCTGGAATTGATTTAATAAAATTTGGAAGAGCTTCCTAGCTTACTTGTGGGGAATAAATCGAGCACGATATTTGAAATATGTCTTGGAAGTTTTATTTGGTGGAATTGATGCTAGTTTGGTGGCTTATAGGCTCATCCGATTCTCTTTCTTATGCATTGAAAGTTTGCGATTCTTCTATCGTTATAGCTTGAGTCCCGAGCCCGTGGGAGAACGTACTGGGAAGTTTGTGTTTCGAGAATTGAAAGTCGATGTGGGTACTTGGAGTTTGGAGGAATCCCGAGCAGATGGCCCGAGTCCGGGACTTGGTCGGTGTCTTTGTACGTTTGTCATGCTTTTACGAGTGTCGTTCGGGGAAAGGGGTGTGTTCCCTAGGGGTCTAGTCCTCATCCTCTCCGAGAGCGTCGTGGTGCCTTTAGGTACTTCTTCTAGGATATGTGAGGACGGTCGGGAAGTGTAGGGTGATTTACTTGCTTTTGATCATTGGAAATCGGTTCACCTCTTTTTCGGAATTTGTGTTAGGTGAACCGCTTTCCCTCTTTCTTTCCTCGACGCTCTCGTCCCTAGTTTTCACGCTTGTTTCTAGCTCAAAGCACACACTACTGGGGACGTGTAGGTGTGCACATATAACCCCCTAGGTTATATGTGGGGCCATCAACTGAGTATGTAAGTGCGGTGGAGACATGGATGAGACTCGCAAAACGAGAAAAATTACGAGAATCATAGAATGAGGCCGCCGACTCGAGACTGCAGCAGAGAGTAGAGCAGGAATCACGGAATCGTTCGACCGTCCTTGGGGTTTCTACTGCCGTCAGTCTAATGTTCGTAGACCTAGTCCTATTATGATAGTCAACCCGTGGACTGAAATGTTTTAAAACAAAAAAATACATATGTTTGAAAAATATAAAAACTACCTCCACTACTACACAACCTACTTATCTACGGCTTTTTACTTGCATGCAAACCAAAAATGAAATGTATGAAAATTTATAAAGGTCCACGGTTGGCTATTCGAGTCGGATTAGAGCCGCCTTCGCAGAAAGTCGGTCTAGTAGTCGGCACTCAAGTCCGGACATTAGCAGCTACCGAGTCCGAAACACCATCGTGCTTACTGGTCTTTCTTTCAGAGGCCCATGGCTTTCTTATGGTTCGCCATGAGTTTAGAGGGTCGTCCGTGGGTTTCTCGCTGTCTTTTTGCGTTTTCACGGTTTGTTTTGTTTTCGTTTGTGGCTTTTCTCGGAGTTTTCTACGGACGTTCTTTCTTTCTTTCACGACTTTTTAGTTTTCTTCGTGATTTTCCTCGTTTTCTCGCCGTTTTCCTTCGTTTTTACCGTTGAGTTTTCGGACTTTACTTTTCTTTGTACACACCATATGCACTTCGTTTAGCTAGGTTGTTTTCACTTACTACTTACTTCCTGCTCTTTTAGTATTAATAAATCTACGTTATGAAATAAGAAAAATATAAAGAAAAAAATAAAATAACAATAAACAGAATAGTGATGCTGTCATGATGAAGCAAAGCATACTGATCTCCTGTGACGATATTACTTTCCTTCTTATTATCCGTATTAGCATATTTTACTTTTCAAAGACATACTCTCGTTAATCTAACTCGTCTACTTTCGGTTACTTTTTAAGTACATACTCATATGTTGATCACGCATTTCTTTCGAGTATACATACTTTGTTTAAGCATGTTTTATCTTTCCCGTACTTTCTCTCGCTTAGCATGTTATTTTAGCATGTCTCTCGTTTAGCATAAGCATGTTTCTTGTTTAGTTACTTATAAGCATGCTCCTCGTTATCTGCTTTATTTCTTTACACTTGTCATCATTGTACACACTTACTCGTTGCGATAAAATGATAATAAAAACGAAATAAACGACTCGCATGCTCACTTTAACTTAAGACTTTAAACCTAAGTACGTGATTCTCTTACTGACGTGAGCTTGGAGCATGGTGGGCAAGCACTGGTCATCTTCTTCAAGAAACTTCGTGTCGACATCAACAAAACCATTCTTTGGTTTAAATAATGAGCGCTTAGGATTTCGAGTAGATCCGCCTAGCGCGACATAAACCCTCACCTTTTCTTTTAAGCTTTAGCATGCCTCTATCGTGCGATATAAGCTCTAACTTCACTTAGGTTCAGAGGTTGTCGTCCGATACGACGTAAGCTCTCCTGTCTTTCAGTGTAGTTTGCATAATCAGGACATTATGCAAACGTAATTCCTATAATTAATTTGCAGGATTGAAATTAAAATAAATTTCTTTCCAAAATTTAAAGCCCAACCATAGGATAGTCTGGGACGTTATCGAGGTCCTCATCGAGATCTGTGACATCCCCTACCCTTCTTTCTTTGACTCCAGAAATAACGGTTCCTCCTTGCGTCTTTCACCTATTGGATTTCCTACTACCTCATTTCGTTGAAAACCCTACCTCTTGACTTCGTGAAGATAGAAACCCGCGATCTAAATCGAGAGTTCTCTCAGGTGACTTCGGTCGTTTGAGGGTAATTAACTATAGGGGTTTACTTCATAGTGAGTTTTAAAGGCACTGAGATAATATAAACACCTATTTAATTCGCTTTGTATTAAATAGGGGAATTTATTTCGATCACATAAAGATTCACTGAGCACGAACGGATGTCATGAATTTTGTGGTATTATTTGATCGAGCGAATATTGTCGAGTAGGGTGTACGATTCTTCGGAATAAATGCGTTACTCGTGATATTACGCTCGTTCATCCAAACTACTTAACGAATGAGATCCGTCCTTTCTCATTCTGATATTTTAAAATTTAAAAATCTTATTTTCAAAACTAATATACATATATCCATGAAAAAAAAAAAAAGAGACGCAACTTTAACCGGCTGACAGTTAAAAACGTTGCTCCTTTGATATATTCATTCCTCAATCTTTTTAATATATAGATATGTTAAGGAAGATTTTCAAATATGCATATACGCCACTTAATTTTTATGTATTTACATATCTGACCCCTCAACTTCAATTTTACATGCATTCCACCTTACCTGTATTTCACTTTTTAAAAGTTAAAAATGATAGTATTTTTGACGTGATATGAAATATTTGGGTCGTATAAATGTAAAAAAGCAGACTTTAGGTGTTAGATATGTAAATACATAATTATTTGGTGCTATGTATGTAATCGCCCGTATATATTAATATTCTCATTTCTACAACATTTAATGTTTTCTTAAATGGCTTTTTTTAGTTTCGGTTGACCTTCTCAGTCCTCATCATTCTTCTCGCATAGCACTCTTTAGACAATTTTTTCATTTTATCCCTCTGATCTGAACTTCATTGTTTATATAATCAATTTCAATGCTGGTCAAAGTTGTTTATTTTGGTATTCAGGACATGATGAAGCAGACATACGAGAGATCACTCAAAGCTTCTAATGACTATGGCATCTTGAAGGATAGCCCTGAGTAAGTATTCATATTATTTTTTTCTGCAGAGTTTATGTAGAACTTTACATGGAATTCCTTCACTGACTCTCATGTTACACTCTAAAACAGTTCATAAATTTATTGTAATTTTGACTTTAGCCCCTCACTTTTCCACAAATATCACTCTTGGCCTAAATTTAAATTTGTCTAAATCACTACAATGTCAAACAGTTAATGGTTTTTGAAAGGTAGGGAGTATAGTATAGTTTTTCCATAACAAGAGAGATCTAAAAGTGAGATTCCAATAATTTTGAAAGACCAAAGTGTAATTTCCCCTTATCTTAATCATGGGGCATTCACATAGATATCACTCAATTCTTACGGATTTACTTATCTCAACCAAAACTTTCTTTTTTACGCTCGTAGCACCCAATTCTTTCGTATCACGTCAAAATATAACTAATTACACTTTTTAATTGTCAAATTCACCCTTTCATATGTAAAGTGCTATTGCTGTTGATATGATAGTTTAGGTGTGAGATACGTGAATCCATAAGAACTGAGTGCCATGTATGTCAATTTCCCTTTCATCGTAAGGCTTCATATTGTCTTTCACTTGATATAACTTTATACATGAATGTTTAATCTACTTTTTTTAGTCACTAGATCTTCAAATCGTGATACTACACAATTCATATACATTTGCACGTCCGACCCCCGAAATTTTTGAATTTACATGGATAACACTCAAATCATTGACATCACGTGAAAAATACCACTATCGTTAACTTTTTATGCACAAATTTTTAATGTCACCAGGTTATAGATGTAAATATGAAAATTTAGGTGTTAGATGTCTAAATGCTATGATTTTGATTAAGATTTGATTTATATTTTACACTTTGGATTCCAATTTTTGTCATTAGTGGATAGTTTAGGACATATTTGAGACCACTTGTATTTTTTTCTTTTTATACTTTAAAAATACATATATTCGGTGTATTTTAAAATTATTTTCAAAATAATTTTTTTTTAATCATAAATAAACAAAAGGAAGATTGCCATAGATACTACTCAATCCTTATGTATTTATATATTTAACACCTAAGCTTTAACTTTTACATACATACCACCTTTTCGATGCGATGCACGAAAAGGCGTATTTCACTTTTTAATAGTTATTATGGTGATATTTTTGATGTGAATGAGATACTCGAGTGTTAGATATGTATATATATATCGGAATTGGGCTGTATTTATGTAAATATCCTTGAACAAAAATAATATATTTACATTGGGTGGTATAGCACCCGAAACATTACTATTTACAAATCTAGCACACTTTATCATCCTTTTTTTTTAAATTGTCACACAAATATCAAAATTCATGATAAAACCCTGACCCATATTTTTCATTTTTATCAAGTTCTCAATGGTTTGATTGTTGCACGCGTAAATACATCGGGTTCAGTAGTTCAAAATTATCAGTATTAGATTTTATAAATAGTAATATATTAAAGTGATCCCAATAGCCCTTTCATCTATAGTCTATTTTGTTTGCCATGAAATCTAGCTAACGCCATTATTCCTTTATCCTCTTCCCTGCAGAGCTCTTGTTCATGGTGGAAACATCTGTGCTTTTCTTAACCTTGCACAGGCTATGAATGACCAAGGCTGCGTTTGAACAGAGTACTATCTCTCTCTCTCTCTCTCTCTCTGTGCAGCTTCAAGTTCGCCATTAATGGAGATCAGTGGAGCTTGCTCTCAACATTCAGCCTGTTAAAGATGGCGGCTTTTGCTGGCCGAGTCTTCTGTGTAACATAGAAGAAGAGCTCAGATTATTATGTCTGATACAATTCCACAATTCACTCTGTACCATCCCTATTGTGAAACATAGTGTTCAGTAATAAATTTAATCATTATTTAATTTAAGAAAATGTGAATCTTTTCAAAAATTCATCTATATTGTAATTTATGTTATTTAATTTCTTTTTTTTTTTGTTCTAATTTCTTTTTTTTCTTTTGCATAATTACATACAAACCACTCAAACATTGATATTTACAAATTAACCACTCTGATTTTTTTTTTTTTTGAACGAACAAACCGATGTATTTACGCTCGCCGTATATTTTACGATGAATTTTTATAATTGATTGAGAATTTTGAAAAATAGATGGAGGAGGGTTGATTTGTAAATATGAAGTTTTGGTCTGCATGTAGTTAGAATTGGGGCATTTGCATGCATCTGAGCTAATTTTTATGTATTTATATATCTAACCCTTAAAGCTTTATTTTCTTAGATTTATAACACCCAAAATTTTCATATCAGGTCAAAAGTATTATTTTATCTTTTGAAAAGTGAAATAAATTTTTTTTTCTTGCTTATGAAAGGTGTTAAATATGTAAAATACATAGTTATTGAGTGGTCTTAATGTAAATCATTAAGATCACAATGCTGTTGTAAATGATCCGAAGGATTTTTTTTTTTTGTCGTCGTCGTCTTTTCTTCGAGTGTTATTTGGCCGTCAGTTGGTCATGACATTCAAATGATTATTGTAGGCAGTATATAACGGTAAAAAGTATGGATATTAATTGTCATCTATAAGTAGTAGCAAAATTATTACATCTGGACTTTGGACATAGAGATACGTTCGTAGTCCGATCAAATGACGCCGCGTTGCCTGACATCCCAAACCCTGGAATAACACAGAGGGGATATTATGGCTTCAGATGTTATTGTATTATTATAACACCATTATGAATTCAGAATATCACAGAATAACACGAGAGAATATTTTCCTGTATTATTATGTGTTATTCTATCATAATAACACCTGAATAACACAGAATAACACAGGAAGAATATTCTCCCGTGTTATTCCGCGATTTCACGATGGGCTACGCGTGGTGTGATTTGATTGGACTCCGGACGTACCTCTACGTCCGGAGTCCGGACAGAATAAACGTTCTTGTAGCAAAATTATTACGTCTGGAGTCCGGATAAAATAAGCATTCCACAAACAGAGTGTTCTTATGAGGACTAATAAATTCTTTCACAAATATTGTTTCAAATTTCTCAATCAAATTAGTCTAATGGACAAGCATAAAGTGCACTAATTTTATAATTCTTGTGTAGATTCTATTGACTCAACTCATATTTTCTTCAAAACAAAATACATAAACTACTTCTAACCACATCATTCATATTTATACTGAGATTACCTATTTGAATTTGATCAATCAAGTTATGATGTTCATCATTAGCTTTATATGTATCTTAGTTTTTTTTTTTTTTTTTTTTTTTTTTTTTTTCTTAAGGAAAAGGATGTATGATCAATACATGCAAGTCACTTGTCTTAACTATCATGAATTTGGACTTACAATTGCAATGTTTACATATCTTTAATCAACTCTATTTCCTTGATTAACATTCACCTTGCAAACTTATATACAATTAGGGGTGTAAACGAACCGAACACGAACGAACAGAGCTTGTGTTCTTGTTCGGTTCGTTTGAAATTTAGTTTTGTTCGAGATGAGCTCGTGTTTGAAGTTGTTCGTGAAGTCATTGTTCGTGTCGTTTCTTAACGAACGAGTCGAACACGAGCTGTTCGCGAACAAAAAGTTAGTTTGACAGCCCTGATATTAATATATATAAATAATATATTATATTAATTATATAACTTATATTTAATAAATATATAATATTTATATTAGTATATTACTAATATAGTATATTAATATATTATTATTATTAATTTATTATATATTATAATTTATATATTATAATTTTTTAAAATATCATAATTTTTTTATATATAATTATTTTAAATTATTTTATATTTCGAACAATAACGATTCCAACACGAACGAACGCATCACTGTTCGTGTTTGGTTCGATTAACTAACCGAACAAAAGAAAAATGTTCGTGTTTGTCTCGTTTACCTTCGAACGAATCGAACACAAACTCCTTGACGAACCAAATACGAATTGTATGCGAACAACGAGCTTCTTTGACAGCTCTATATACAATCACAAATTCTTTTATATTAAAATACATTCAAGATTCAATGCACATATTAAACATCTTTGAAGTCTTGAAAAACTCCTTTTACATTCTTGAATTATTTTGTTTTTGTTCGATCTAAATAAAGGTAATATAATTTGAGAAAATTCTTTTATAAATCTCTTAACACTTAGTGGCCACATCTTCTTTTGACCCCTCTCAACCAAGATGTGATAGAGGCAATAAAATTTATTTTGATTGATTTTTTTTTTTTTTGAACATGTTTGTCTAACTTTGGCTAAACATACTCGCATACCCTACCGGTGGGATTCTACAGTCTCGGGGTGTTGTGTGGGGAGAGCGAGTGTGGATATAGGAGTGCAGCGTGCTCAAATACTATTCACTATTCGTATATGTGTTGCATGCACCCACGACAACGAATAATAGGTGGGAGAGTATAGCGAGAGAGTGTGTGCATACTGGCGTGCTCACATTCTATTTTATGTCTGACGAGTTACAAGTGAGAGTGTAGGGGAAGAGAGAGTGTATACATGCATGCTCAACTACTATTTGATGTCGTAGGTCAGTGCATCATACATACACGAGAAAATATTACGTTCGGACACCGTAATTTTGAACGGCTAATCACCGGTCGCGTCGCCTTACAAGTCATCGGCTGGCGACATGGCCGCCGGTAATCAGGATGAAACATTTTTTTCACCTACAGACATGTAACAACAATTAGTGCTCAAAACATAACTAAGGATAATGAATAACATGAGGAAAAAATATTACATCAGGACTCGAGATGCATCCGGAGTCCAATGAAGGGACATCATGTTTAAGTGGGTCCCACTGTTTTTATTAATGATATTAGTCAGTGTATTGTAATGAGCCCATTTAACATATGGTACCCCACTATTCAACTATGCTATTTTCTAGCATAAGAGAGAGGGTAGGGAGAGATGGTCTGGACATAGACATCCTGAAATTCGTAGCTACGCTCCGTCTCCTATCTCTCCCGGCGGCAGGCGATGGGAACAGTACCAGTAGCCACAAAGATGGTTCTTCGCGTTATCTCGAACGGAGCTTTACGGCCTTAGAACCCTAAAACGATGCCGCTATCGCGCCGTTCCCTACAATTTATCGAAGCAGCTACATCCATCCGAACCTTCAAAGCTTCCATGTCTTCTTCTAACTTTAACGTACCATGCATCGCCCAATCTTGCTCACCAATCGCAATTTCCTACCCTAGCTCAATGACTGATGTCCTTTTCGTTGTTGTTTTCTGCCTGCAGGCAAGGGGCCGGAATCAGTGGCGGCGTATTTTATGCGACCGAACGACAACGGCGCGAGGGTACCAAGGATTGAATGAGGTTGATGCCTTCGTGAGCGGTGATTCGCATATCGGCGACGTGAGGGCTGCGAACTACGGGCATCGGCAGGGCTTCGCACAGCAGCAGGTCCGGCCTTGGAGGCCGTCAGTGCCGCCCTTTCGGGCGGGTGTGGCCCCAAAGTCTGCTGATCACAGGAATTGGATCTTTGCTGCTTCACAGCCAGCTCCGGACCGAGGTAAGTCTCCGGTTGGTGTGTGGTTGCTTTACGATCTGTGCAGATTATATGTTCTATTGATATTCAATACGAGGGTAGAGTTGGGGGATTACAATTTTCTATGCTTGGAAAAATCTCTTTATAATTAAGCACAAGTGTTATTGGAGTTGACCCCAAATAATAATAGGAACACAAATATTATTATTGAAAAGCTAAGTAGACGGTCACAACTAAACACACATTGAAATCGTAAATACAACAACACAACACAAACTACCACTAGGGTTCGATCCTTCGGGGTGGGGGTCAACTAGGTGGTCGGGGAGTGGTGGTAGGTGGCTAGAATGGGCTGTGGGGCTGCAATAAATGGCAAAGGAGGGGCTGGAACTGAGATGGCAGAGAGGGAGAAGGCCTGGAACAACATCGGTAGCGAAATAGAGGGTTGGGACAGTAAGGGCAACGAAGAGAAAGGGCTGCGGATTGCAGGACAACAAGAAAAGTTGTTTCCTTTGCAGAGGCAGTAAGAAATAGGGTGGTTTAGGGGTGTTGGCAGCAAGGAGGAGGAAGTGCAATTTCTGAGAAGGTGGCGGCAAGTTGGAAGGAAGGAGTGTGGAGGATGATAAAGTTGAGGATAAATACCACCTCCGTGGAGCGAGATACAATCGGATCATCATTCAACCATCAGGGGATAATCACCACCTCAGAGCGAGATACAACTCTGGAGCATCACTCGCCCTTGAATACAACCCTAGAAGGGAAAACTTGGAGACGCTGACGGCTGTTCCGACATAAAGCTCACGAAAAAATTAAAAATATAAATCATAGGAATCAAATATATAGTAATAGGATAACTAATAGTGAGAACCTTTACTTGAAGGAACATTCCTCTTGGAAGAGTTGGCTGGTTCTCACAGACGCTGGACCGAACCGTTTAGATGCGCCCAGGCTCTCCCTATCACGCGTCAGTGCGGGAGACAATCTTTTGACTTGAAGCACAGTAGAATGTAAACTAATAGATTAGAATGTGAGAATGAATTCACTACAGATTTTAGGTTCTTGTACATGCTTATATAGGAAATTTTGTTACTAAGAAAGGATAGTTAGTTTGATTGATAGGAGGTGGAAGGTTATTATTGAAAATGTCAAATGGGCAGTTAAAACCAAACACTCGCTGAAATAGGAAATACAACAATACAACACAAACTCACACTAGGGTTTGATCTATGGGTGGTGGGGGTCGGCCAGGTGGTCGGGAAATGGTGGTAGATGGCTGGAATGGTCTGTGGGATTGCTGGAAACGAAAAAGGAGGGACAGGAACTGTGATGTCAGCGAGACGGAAGGCTTGAGACAACAACGACAGTGAGGCTGAAGGCTTGGGATAACATTGACATAGAAGCAGATTTCAGTCCAATGCGGGGTTAGCGAGAAAGAAGGTAGTTTAGGGGTGCTGACAACAAAGAAAAGGGGGAAGTGGGTTTATGGGAAGGCGGCAGCAAGTCGGAAGGGAGGAGTGTAGAGAATGGGAAAGTCGAGGATAAATACCTCATTGGGAGCATGATACAAGTCGGAACACCACTCGACCCTTGGAGGAGAATCCCAATTCGGAACGAGATATAATTGAAGCACCATTTACCTTGGGATACAATCTTAGAAGGGAAGACTTGGAGATGCCGACGAATATCCCATCATAAGCTCACGAAAAAATTAAAAACCTAAATCACATGAATCAAATATATAGTAATATGATAACAAGGAGTGGGTCCCCTCTACTTGAAAGGGGCGGTACTCCCTTTGGAAGAGACGACTGGTTCTCACGGACGCTGGACGAGACTGTCTAGATGCGTACGCCTCAATACTCACGATCCCGAGTCAATGTGGGAGATGCTCCTGCGTCAACAAGTCTCTAAAAATTCCCAATCTTATGAACTGAAGCGCAGTAGAATGTAAACTAATAGATTGGAATGTGAGAATGATTTCACTACAAATTTGAAGGTTCTGTACATGCTTATATAGTACAGTTTGTTACAAAGAATGGACAATTGGTCTAATTGACTAGAGGTGGAATTTCGTAAAATCTGTTATGGAGTGGTGGGATACACTTGTTTGTTTTAACAACTTTTTGTATTCTATGTATAACATTGCTTTCAAACTAAGAATCTTGGCCTTGGATTATTAATTTGTGTTTGAGCTAACAAGATCTTGAGTTGGATATGCCTTTGGTTTAGAGTCAGTATATAGTTGTCAATAATGATCCGATTGGATATGTGGTCCCTAAGAAGTGTAAATCAATTTCACTATTTTTTTCGTCCGAACATGGAAAATTGTGTTAGTGGCGATGGCGAGGGCTGAAGTATTTTCACAGTTGTCATAGTAAATGGGCGTTGAATTCTGAAGAGAAACATCGAATTCTTGATGAAGCATCTTGAGCTAAATTCTATCTGTGACGACAGTGGTGAGAGCTCTGTATTCAGCCTGCATTGATGAGCACACCACAATTTGCTGTTTTTGGACCTTTGAAGAAATTGAAGTATGCAGAACCCAGTGGTGGATTGTAGGTCAGCTGCATCCCCTGCTTAGACAGAATCTAAGTAGGTATGAAGCTGTAATGTTCCTTTGTAATGAGTAATCTGTGAATTGAAGCTCTTTTGAGGTATCAAAGTACGTGGTTGAGTATCTAGAAATGAACATGTGTGGGATTATGCATTTATTGACAACTGTATATGGAAATGGTTCTATTAGATGTGTTTGAGAGAGGACACTGCTGTGGATGGCTGTTTGAATAGACTTATAGTCTTTCTTGCTAGCTTTCTATTAGATGTTATGGAGATACTGGGTTTGATTTAAGAAGAGCATAGTGTTGTTGGTATGAACTTAAATGTTGAGAGATGTTGAAATTGTGCCCAACTCTTTCATTTGGAATTTATTGTGAAGGGTTTGGATGAGTGTGGAGATGAAGACAATGTCATTGCGTGTTTGTATACATATATATACATCTCAAAGATCGTCGTCTCTGCTCTGCTAGGGTTTTGCCTCATGGCGAATCCTAGCATCTGCTACGATACACGTTGTATTCTGATTTCCTTTGTTCCTTCTTCGTCGTCGGATTTCTCTGTTTGAAGAAATCGTGTCGTCTTCTTCGTTCGTAGTGGTTTCATCGTCATCTAGAGCTTGTGTCATCTGGAGCTCGCGGTCATCTGGAGCTCGCATATCTAATACAAGCGGCGTCCTCAGCTTCCGCTTGCTGCTGCGGTGCTTCTGCTGTCGTTCAAAGATTTTTTCTGACGTTGAACCCCCCTTTGCTCGAACTGTCGCCTGTTCACCGATCCTTGCTGTCCTCAGCGTTATCTTCTACGGGCTCTTGATCGATGCTCGACAATGGCTCTGACGTCTATTCTCCTCCTCTGCTTGAACCATCACCTGATCACTGAGCAGTCTTGTGTTGGCTTTCTTGGTCACTCTCTGCACTCTTCACTGTATGGCTTCGGACAGAAGGTACGCTGCTGCCCTTGCGAGTGTACACGCCTCAAGTACTCCTAAATCGTGTTTCTTCCCACCTTCCTTTGCGCTGGCAGATGGTGGCGAATTCTGCTACATTAAGAAACCTGGCAGGAAGAATGTGAAGCTAGCCATATTTCTTACAAAAGCAGAATGTAATCAGGTTGATCACGCCCATCGTCTGAATTTGATCGAAAAATTCCTTTATGGACATCCCAAAATGGAGTTTATTCATAAGAAATTTGAGCTTATGCACCTTGTTGGGAGTGGAAAGTTGGCCTTTTAGATAAAAGACACATCCTTATTCAGCTTTAAAATGAAGAGAATTATACACATTTATTTGCTAGAAGATTAATCTGGATTGATAATAGAGAATGAAGATTTTGAAATGGTCGGTGGATTTTGAACCCCAGATGAAATCACCAACAATTCCGGTCTGGATTCGCCTCTCTTGCTTGAAAATTTAGCATTTTACTCAAGAAATATTGTACTCTATTGTCTCATCCTACGATAATCCACTCAAAACTGACATTCATACTCTTAATCTTTCTCTTCCCTCTGTGTCAGGGTACTTGTTGAAAGGGACATCACTTCAAACACTCATGAGGAAATTTAGATAGACTCACAACATCAAGGATATTGACAAAAGGTTGTTATTGAGCCTTTCCCATTGTATTGATCGCATTGTCGTATGTTCGGCCATTCCAATTCTCTATGTCACCATCTACACCCACAATTAAGACCAAAGAAGCAAAGTGCTCAGCCAGAGGCAGTGATTCCCCCTTCTTTTAATCCGCTCCATGTTATTGACACTTTTGATCATCAAAAGGATACTCCTGAATATGCACTTTCCTTGCAGGTGATATGCCACACAAAGCTCATGTTGCAAGTCCTACTTTAGAACCTCTTCTCATGGGAGCAGGGGAGACTTTTCACACTTCACCTTCCCTAGAATCTAACTTTGATGTAACGGGTGACAATACTTCTATTGAGTTTCTACCGCCTAATCAGATAGAGCAAGTTGTTACTATGACTCAGACACATGGAGTTCATGATGTGCAACAGTCTACACCTGTCCGTCAATCTTTGGACCAGTCCACAGAAGAGATGAGTCAATCTTCGGGTGATGAATGACAGGTTTATACATTTAGAAAGAAGAAGAAGAAGAATGGAGACATACTACCAAACCCGAGGGATGCTACATTGGTTGATTCTGGTAATGACAACAAACTTAATAATTTGTTAGCTGGCTAGAACCAGAGGCAGAGACATGACTAAATTGAAGTTCGCAAGCTAACTGATTCTGTGAATGTTGGCAGACTTTTGGTGTACAATTTCTATGTCTACTTTTTAATTTTGCTTTTTGGGATATACATGTATCCTATGTATGTGGTGTATGCCGGATGGTTAGGGTCATTTTGTGCCATTTTGTGCCCTTTCATTCCAACCTATCTGTATGTTTCCTCTTATTAATATATTCGCCTTCGAGCTTTTCTAAAAAAAATACATACATGCATGTGCATGCATGCATGCATTACATTACATACATACATACATACATACATACATACATACATACATACATACATTACATACATGCATACATACATACATACATGCATGCATACATTACATACATACATGCATGCATTACATGCATGCATGCATACATACATACATTACATACATGCATGGATGCATACATACATACATTACATACATACATACATACATACATGCATGCATGCCCTACCCCTACAATACAAAGCTAACAAAAGGATCCAAAGATCAGAACATAAATAACAATGACAATGTCTAAGGCAATTTGTGCAACCTGCTGAGGAGTCTCCCCGACAGCCTTGTCAACAGAGTTTGAACTGTTGAACACGTTATCAGCCTCAGATGCTACCCTATTCTTCAGGGTAGCATCAGCTCTTTGTTGGGAAATCTCAACAGCAGCTAAAGAAGGCCAGAAGCCATTTTCCTTGAGGGAGGATGCGGCCTATAACAAGTGTCCCTTATGTGCCCGAACATTTTGTAATGCTAGCAAAAAATAGGTCTGTTCTCGACCACCACCTCCTGCCAAAACCCATCTGCACCATCCGTGATCCAAATTTGATCCACATTTGGGAGAGTAAAATCCCTCTCCACCTGAACCCTGACACCACCAGGCGAGACCATATCAAAAGTAGGTGAATCAACTCTGAGAGGAGTACCAAGAGCTTGACTGATGTTATATAAAGCTTGTCGTTGGTACAAATGAAAGGGGAGTCCGGAAGACTCGAACCACATAGGAACGATAGGAGGTTCCTAGATGGGTCAAAATCGAAGTCCATTCGATAAGCTTCGTATAGGTGCCAACAACCAAAACAGATTGAGTGACGAAGATTCTAAGTATAATCTTCTTCCTTTGTATTCTAATAAGTAAATGTCCGCCATCCAACACTCCCAACTTCCATACTCCGATGAAACTTTAGATCCTCAAAAAGTTTCTAACTAAATTAAATGCTAGGAGTGACCAAGTGGAATTTCCCAACTAAAGTGAACTTATTATCATCAGAGAGAGCCTTCATTTCATGGGTGGTGAAGATAGCGACAGGTTTCTCATCTTTAACACCTATCGGTCTGATAAAGCACCTCGCTTTTTCCAGCTGCGAGTAGCATGAAACTCTTGTGGAAAAAAGAGATGATCAAAGTTTTTGTGGGAGTTGCTGCCCACTGCTCCAGCATAAGACGCGTTAGCTGCCATGAAGACAGACACAAACCAAGAAGGAAACTCACAGTCACCGAAGTTAACTCTAGCAGTCGCAGGTTCCGCAAACGCCGGTAGAGAGGACTGTTCGAGCGGCCCCTTCAGTCAGCAGCGCGACCTTCGCTGGGAGCACAGCGAAGGAAATCCCGAGTCAGAAGTTGCGAACCGATCAGCTCTGGGACGCGAGACAAAGGAGATGAACCCCTTCTTCTCGCACAGTAGCCGATGACGCTGGAGAAACGCACGCAGAAGCGGGTGAGCTGTCCTTCGTCGTCGTGCGGGATCACTGCGTATTCGAGGAAGCCGAGGAAAGCCGAGTTCCCAGAGTGCGAGGTCGAGCAGAGAGCTGGACCTGGTAGACGCCGGTAGACGGCAAGGGAAGTCGTCGTGCAGGACGTATAAGACGAAGACGAAGCCGAAGAATCACAGGGAATCGCCATGGCGAAACCCTAGAGCTCCCGAAACCTTCATCATATATATATATATATATATATATATATATATATATTTAAAGAAAGAGCCGTATGGCCGATTTCATTGAAATAAAAAGGGTACAAAACGAAATATTATGAGAGGGTCCAACAAATTGAGCCCGACTCATAAGAAACAAAAAGAAAATAAAGCTCTGACAGAGCGATACAAAAGTTTGAACGAAAAGAAAACAAGCAACCAAAGAGGACGAGGTCGCCAAGGCTTCCCTCTACCCCTGGTTCCTGTAGCGCATCGATCAATCACACTCTGAAGAGCTTCTCCATTACTGGGGGAGACCAAAATATCATCCATTAAGTTTCCAAGGGGGATAGTAATCCGGCACTTTCTTCTCCTCGGGAGGTATACACTCGTCATTCTTGCTGAAGACATGACGGTCCGATTCGAAGTGGGAAAGACTGTTGCTTCCTCTCCTACACAACGAGCGGGTCGACCAACCAAGCTACTGTTTGGCAGTAGTTCTTCCTCAGTAGTAGTCGGTACTTTTTCCTTCATCAAAATATTAGTATTTGTTTCTTCCCTATCTTCAGACATGGTCCGATCTCCCTCCATAGTAGTGGGCGCACCGAGGTGGTAGTGTAGGCTGCTTCCGGAAGAAGAAGGCGGAGAGATGACCTCATACTTGTCTCATCGGCGGCAACTACCCGGTTCTCCTCCAATGGGCGATCCTTCTCGATACGTTGCCGAACATGATAGCGGTATCACCGGCGGTATACGCATCGCGGGAATGTGTGGCCAGAGTAGCGTTTGACGGGGAGGTTTAAGATTCGGATGTAGGTGGTAACAACCGTTGGTGAGAGTGACCAAACATAAGGCGATGAGTGCGATAAGAGTACTGCATTCGGAGCTTACGTCGGTTACTAAAAGCACGATGTTGTGTACGTCAATGCATTTCTTTCGGGAAGGGTAACATAATATCCCTTTCTATCAATATTCTAGCCTCAGAAGGTCTAGAAAGATGCTCTGTAGGCGGATCAGTGTGGAGTGACGTTCCATAAATTTTTGCGAAAGTAAAGAGAAGCCTGCGATCGTAAAGATGAACACCGCAAATACGGGAAGCATAGCCACACCGGAATGATGGGAGGTTCGGTACGATGGTCGAAATCCACCGTCCAGGTTCAACGCACCTTCATCGCCCGATTGTCCATTCGACGTATTCTTCATAGCAACACTTGGCGTAATCTGCATCATCTGTTAATTGAATGAGGACGTGCCGACCATCCAGTCTTCCTATCTTCCAACTTCCATTAAGCTTCATTTGCTCAAATTCCTTTCGGATCAGTTCAAGTTTAGGATTGCCGTAGAGGAACTTACCCACTAGAAATAGCCGGCAGGGTGCAGCTAGGATGGAGATCTCTTCCTCTGTGAGAAAGATTGCAGGTTTACCGTCTTTACGGGATGCTTTTTTGAGAAACCCACTTTCGACACCTTGCTCGAATGCATCATGAAATCTTTGTGGGAACATGTTAGAACGTGAAGGGGTGCGTGCAGGGTTATCGCCGGCGAGGGCGGCGGCGTAAGAACGACCCGAGGCCATACTGCAGTTGCGCAAAAACCCACGGGATCTCTAGACCCCGCTGTCAGGGGAATGCGGCGAACCTGACAAGTTGCTGCCGCAAATCAGCGCATCAGCGCCGAGCCAGCCGAACGAGATGTCAGCCGGTAGCGAAGCACCGCAGACGCGTGCTCCAGGACGACGACACGAGCTCCAGAGACGCGAGCTCCTTTGCGGGACGACGAAGCACGAGTCGCTGAAGACGACGCACGGAAACAGTCGGAGACGACGAAAAGCGATGGAAAATGAGCACTGTGATCGACGAAAGGATGCAGTGAAGTAGGAACCAGGGTTCACCATTACGGCGAAACCCTAGCAGAGCGAGAGCGGGATCGCCATGTGTGTATATTTGATATATGTATATATATATATATATATATATATATATATATATATATATATATATATATATATATATATATATATATATATATATATGACGGGGGTACGCTATCTTTGGAATCTTATGGATGACACGCCCAGTCTCTCCCGCGATGGGAATCACCTCGGAGACTCGATTATTGAATGCGCTGCAGACCATGGAAGAGGAAGGCGCCTGGCGACCTCATCCATCTGAAAAAGTTTTAGTTGCTTAGTTTATCTTAGTCCTTATCTTTTATACTTTTATTTAAGTTCTTTTGTTTCTTTGAGTTGGGCTCCACCATAGGGCCTCTCTTCTACTTGTTTTGTAACTCCCCTCTTTGATCTTAATGAAAATGGCCCTAGGGCTTTTTGAAAAAAAATATATATATATATATATATACATACATACATACATACATACATACATACATACATGTACTTATGCATACATGTACATATATGTTTGTGTAGATCTATATATATATATGTGTATGTGTGTGTGTATTTTAAAGATTGGCCAGAGGCTATTATACGAGCCTCCCGACCAACCTCATTTGCCTAAGAATTTCATCCCACACATAGGCGGGATCGAACCCGTGACCCCAGGGGTCTTACAAACCCTGTCAACTTAAGAGTCACAGTAGATGACACACACACACACACACACTAGTACCCTGTTCCACTCTTTCTGCTACAGCCAAGTCCTCCCGCATACTTGTTGTTCCTGTTTCTAGCTGTCGGCCTGCAGCCATCTAGCCACCAGTATGCAGCCATGTTGTTACAGCTTCCAGTCATCATCTTGCAACCTTGCTTCCAGCTGCAGGCCTGCATTCATCCAGCACCAATCTGCATCTTGGCTGAACATGTTTCCAGCTGTCGACCTACAGTCATCCAACCACCAACCTGCAACCTTGTAAACCTATTTCCAGTTGTTGGTCTACAGCCCCGTTGAACCTACTTCCAGCCACCGGTCGGACATCCTACCAGAGCACTTCAACATCCTACACCTGGTGCTATTAGACAAATCTTCATTGCGTTCCTGCGACCCCACCCCACCCACCCACCCCAATTAACCATTACACATGTTGTCCAGTTGGAGTCCATCGCCCTAACTGTCGCCATAAGGTGTTGTTCGTGTTTGTTTGTCGTATTATTTCCTGTTTTAATGTGTCCTTATTGTGAACCCTTTGAATTTCAACAGTAATATTTCTTTTTTATTGTGGTTTTGGTAAACTCCAGTATTACTAATGGTTACCACATTAAGAATAAAACAATTTAAAAAAAAAAAACTCTGGATAAAGGAAGCACCAGCAATGGCTTTACCTAGTTCAACACATTCCAGCTTTGCAATCAATCACTCGAGTTCTCCTTGGCATCCAAAATAGGTCACCCTGTCAGGCATCCTTCATGTGATCTCCAGGAGTCAATGTGATTTACATATACTCTTTAATTCCTCTTCATCTATTTTATGTATGTCATCCTAAAGTCATAGAATACCTTTTTTCAAAAAATATATCCACAAGAAAATTTCCTTTTCAATTAGTCCACACCAATGTATGGGGACCCTCCCCAACCATATATACAATAAGTTAAAGGTATTAGGCTCTTTTTATAGATGATATTACTAGTTATACTTGGTTGTATCCAATGATATACAAACTGAAGCACTTCAGATCTGTACCTAATTCCACCAAATAGTAACGACACACAATTTAATACTACCATCCAATCAATAAGTTCTGACGAGGGTGGAGAGTATACCTAATATGCTTTTCGAACTCTTCTTAAACTCAGAATTCAAAAACACTCTAGCTACCCATACAATCCCCAATAGAATAGCATAGCTGAAAGAAAACATAGATACATTGTTAAATAATGCACACACTCACTTATGACGCTAATCTCCCTATCTCCCTCGCCATTTTTGGTTTGATGTTGCCTTAACAACTATCTATCTCATCAACTAAACGTCATCTAAAATCACACAAGTTGTCCCCATTTTAAATGTTATATAACCAGAAACCCATTACAACATCTATACATATTTGTTACATCATGTTTCCATTGGCATCACTCACCTATAACGACTAAACATTATCCCCAAGCATCACATTGTATATTCGTTGGATACTCCAAATAAAAGTGCTACAATCCAATCACAAGTAAGATAATAATTTTCAAGTTTGTAGTCTTCAATGAAACTTACTTTCCCTACAAAGACCTTATACCCACAGTCACCCCAATAATCAATAACAGCTAACAAAACCACCCCCCCCCCCCACCCCCAACAAAAAAAAAAAAAAAAAACCCAAAATCATCATTACTATCTCCTGTATTCCCACTAACCACTCATCTCTATCACCTTCAACCCCACCACAATCTTCTAATTCATAACCCTTAAACATCCAACTCCCAACCATCAAACAAAACCTCTCATCTTCACAACCACTCCAGCATGCCATCCTTCGAAAAGATGTCTACAAACATGCACCTAAAAACCAGAGAAGATCATGAATCTAATTCACCGGGCCATTCAACTCCTAAACATACTAGCTATACTCAGGCAGCTCAAATTCCCCAGTGGAGAGCAGTCGTGTCAATGGAATTCTCTCCAATTCAACATCAAGGAACATGCGAACTAGCTCTTCCCTCCACACAAATTGTTTTAGGTTGCAAATGGAATTTTTGAACAAAACTACATTTAGATGGTTCAGTGGCCCGTTACAAAGCGTCTTTTAGCACAGGGTTACGATCAAGAGCATGTCATCAATTATGTAGAAACATTTAGTCCCATGGAAAAAATTCCAATCATTTGACTTCTGCTCATAACAGCCTTCCAAATTAGTGGTCAATTCTACAATTTAATGTGTTCTTACATGGGAATTTGAAGGACATCATCTACATGAAACAACCCCAGGATTTCATGATACACAACACCCAATCATGTTTGTCTTTTACGCAAAACCATATATAATTTAAAGTAGGCCTCTGAGAATGGTTTTCCACCTTTTCATGTTGCATTAAACAACTTAGCAGGTCTATCCCTCTTTCACTCACAAGGAGACGAACACACTTACTCATATATGCAGACAATATACTTATATGTTTCTATATGTAGATGTATGTGTGTGTATGTGTGTGTGTGTGTGTGTGTGTGTGTGTGTGTGGGTGGGTGTGTGGGTGGGTGGGTGGGTGCGCTCGCGCGAACTGGTATTTTGGTTTGCAGTGGCGTCGTAAGTCCCCTGGTGTCCCGGGTTTGAGGCTTATCTCAAATAACACATTGTTTGTCTGGGGTGGACTGCAAATATTGCAGTCCATCTTAAAAAAAAAATGTATTTGTATATATATATATATATATATATATATATATATATATATATATATATATATATATATATATATATATATATATATATATAATAGGTGCTACTAGTTAGAATGGGAAGGAATTAGAATATGTAGGAAATAGAATTAGAAAGGGAATAAAAAAAGGCAAGGAATATAAGAGGAAGGGAGTTCCCTCTTTAGAAGGGAATAAAATAGGAAATTGAGAGAGGGAGTGGCTGTAATTCCCGCCCCAATAGAAGGTTAGCCAGTCCAGACTCCCTGCTGGACTAACACCTATATGCTGGGCGTACCGATTCAGCCCTACAATCCTGTGTCAGTTTGTCAAGGTTGGGGATCTTTGACTTCATTCGTCGAAGCTTCTGGGTCGTCGTAGTACGATGTCAGGTTCGCGACATTGAACGTAGTGGAAATATTGTAGTCTCTTGACATGTCGATCTTGTAGGCGTTGCCGTTTAGTTTCCAAAATATCTTAAAGTTCAATCTATTCTGGGATTGAGTTTTCTGGATGCTCCCATCAGAATTCTCCCCATCTTCAAGCTGAATCCACATGATGTCTCATTCTTGAAATGTTACATTCTTCCTTGACTTATTGCAAGTGCCTGCTATTTGTGGTTTTGGTTAGTAATCTCCTTCCCAACCTCCTTATGAAGCTTCTAAATTTTGTGAACCCGTTCTTCAGCATCCTCACTGATTTCTGATGTTGGCAGCGGTGGTACCAACTAAGTGGTGTGAGTGGGTTGCGCCCTTGCACATTCTCGAACAGGGTGTGTCCCTCTGTTAACTTACGGATCTATTGTAGGCGAATTGTGTATGAGCTAGAATTAGATCTCATTGCTCTTAATGCTCTTTCTCACGAAGCACCTCATAAGGTTTTCTAGGTTTCTGTTTACAGCCTCCGTTTGACCGCCTTTCTGTGGATGAGCCGATGAACTGAATTGAAGTTTGGTGCCTAACTTCCCCCACAAGGTCCTCCAGAGGTGGCTTAGAAATTTGACGTCTCTGTTAATGGTGATGGTCTTAGGAATCCCGTGCAACCTCATGATCTCTTTGAAATATAAAACGGTAATATGTGACACTTCTAGTGTCCTGTGACAGGGTACAAAATGTACTATCTTTTAGAATTGGTCCTTCCTTTTCATCCCCTCGAGAGTCACCACGAAGTCCGCACTGGCACTTACTCACGTGCCTTCGATATTGGTGGAATTAGGTAAAATCGTCAAAACAAAGTAGAACTTGTCCACAATGAATAAAATCATAATAAACATAACAATCAATCTAAATAAAAGACAAGTGTATTTGTAGAATGCATGTAAAGAGTACAAATCAATCTTTAAACACAAAAAAAAAGAAAAAAAAACTAGTAATGACTGCCCTCCTCTTTGATTATAGCTCTTGCCATCCCACTTGCCTCGTATTGCAGCTCCTCAATCCTCTCTGTTACCCTGGCTTTCAGCCTCTCTTCGACAATTCTTATTCATCAAGGATGACAATCTCGAGTCCATCTGAAGTATCTCAGTAGAAAGCGGGCCTGTAACTTCTCGGTGAATTGAATCACTTGCTTACTTCGTCATCAACCAGTGATAACCTCTCATCGGAGACAGAGGGTCTTGCCTCATAAGCTAATCCTTGTGAGACGAGGCCATAGATCCTCTCTTTCATCTGCCCCTCGCAACTTCTCTCCAGATCTCTAGTCTGACTGGTCAGATTGATCGCTTGAGCTACCAACTCCTAGTGGTCTTTGACTCCGACCATTCTTAAAGCGCACATATCATAATAGAAAAAATTATAAAGGATAATTAGCATCAATATAATCGTCAGTCAATTTCACAAATATAAAAAAAATTATTCAACTTACATGGACATGCTGAGATCTATCGTGGATGCATCGATGGTTTGCCTGATGTTGATGTGTGTGGGTGTGCAACTCAGTGGCAATGGGCTCTTATCCAAGTATTTACCTTTGTTAACATATAAAAATGTTAGGAAATAATAATTACAGTTTCTAATGCATTAAATAAATCTTATCATTCCCTTATAATCGGTATGGAGGGCTGTTGGCCGTTAAAAATGTCTAACTTTTGAAAAATATAGAAAATATGAAATAGGGTTTTGATATAATTTAATATATGTATATATATTTATATTAATTTTTAAAAATAATATTTTTAATTTTGAAAAATGAAAATGGACGGATCTTATTGATTTAGTAGCTTAAATAAACGAGCACAATATTGCAAGCAATGCATCTATCCCGAGGAATAAACACATTAAAGCTCGATCAAATAAACTACGAGTGTCGTAATGCATTGGGGTACTTAGCGGAATATTTTATTTTGGTGCAGTAAGTTCACTCTTAATATTGAAAATTAGATAGAGTTTATATTATCTGTATTCTTAAAAGCTCTCAGTAAGAAATAACTCTATAGTTAATTACACTCTCGAATGGCCGAAGTCGCACTAAGAGAACTCTCGATGATGATCAGAGATATCTGTCTTCATGAATTCAAAGGTTAGAGTTTTCAAGGTAGTGTGTAGGAAAGTCAAGTGGAAGAGAACCAAATATGAATAATTATTTTTATAATCAAAAGAGTGAGGGCTAGGCGATGTCACAGAATAGAGACAAACCTTAATGACTTTCAAACTATCCTATTGTTGGGCTTTAAATTTTGGAAGCTAATTTATTTAGATTTCAATTCTGACAATTATTAATTATAGGAATTGCATTTGCATAATATCCGATTATGCATATAACCTGAAAGATAGGAGGATTTACGTTGTATCGGACGATGAACTCGAAACCCTAAGGCGCGTTAGGGCTTGCACAACATGGCTGTACAAAAACTTAAATGATAAGGTGAGGATTTATGTCACACTAGCCGGACAATCTCAAAATCTTATGGCTCGTTATTTAAACTAAAGAAAGGTTTAACTGGTGTAGACTTGTTTTATTGTTGTAGATTGTCCTCTCCTGTCCACTGCATCTTCGTCGTGTTGCCTTCGAAAGTTTTTTTCCATGCTCCATGTCGTAGCGGTATCGAGTCCCGGGTTTAAGTTTTAAGTATACATGCAATTGTTGGATCAATGGTTTGTCGCAGGGTATCTCCTATAAAACTAGACTACTGTCCTCTTATTCTAAAATGTATGATACACATAAATAAAAGAAACTGTATAGGGTGCAGTAAAGGAAAAACAGTAGTAGAGAAGATGCAGTAAACTGTGCAGTAAAGAAAAACAGTTGAATGTGCAATAAGGAAAAGACATTAGTAAATGTGCAATAAGGAAAACAGTAGTAAAGTGAATGCAGTAAGAGGTACAGTAAAGAAAAATAGTAGAATGTGCAAGAAAGTAAACTGTTATAAACATAAAAGGATCTTGTATATCTGGTGGACCTGCTACTTCCTGCAAATAGGATTAGAGACACAAGTACAAGTGAACAAGTATAGTAGGGAGCTTAGCAGGTGGAAACGAATATGTATTTATATACAAAAGAATAAATGACAAAGCGAAATGAAAACTCGAGAAAATTAGGAGTGACACACGGGAACTAAAAGAAAATAGTAGGAAACACATGGAAAACCCGAAAAGGACGTAAGCATCAGGTCAGGGAAGACTTAGAATTAGGACCCTATGGTCAAATCAGGACTCTGAGGCCCTAACGAAACACCATGTTTGTGTGATCCAACACTAGGTAAAAGGTTCCCAACCTAACAGTCACATAAAGAGGTAATTCATAACCTGGTTCGTACGATTGACCCATGAATTTTTCTTTTTAGAAAATGTTTAGGAAAAAATTTCATTTTTCAAAAGAAATTTTGATTTATCATTCATTTAAAAGATTTATCATATGTGTTCTTTTCATTTAAAGAAATTTTTATACTTTAAAATGTAAATGATTTAGTCGTTTTGGCAGGCGAAAATTTTCTACTATCTGTAAATGAAAGGGGTAACCCTTTACTAAGTGTTAGAAGTGCGGTACTGTCAATCCCTCATTCTTTTAAGGTCACTGAGTTAAGATTGTGCTATGACTTCTTACACATACTTAGATGCTTCTTTCATCATCGCCCTTAATCCCGAAACCATATAGGTTACAACCTTGCTTTATTAATCATATATAGCCTCTATGCTTCAGGCATATGCACATAAACTAAACAAAGAAGCAAGAAAAAGAAAAGAAGGAAAATGAGGTGAGATAGAAGAGAGAACGACCCACCTAAGAGAGCAGAAGAGTAAAAAGGCAGGTTAGCCCTCAAGACCACATTCAAAAACGATTCCTAACCTACAACGATATGAATTTTGAAAGGCTCACCTAAAACTTCTCAAAATGATGCTCCAACAACCACCGCCAAACTTCATAAAACCTAGGCCATTGAGACTTCACACTTCCCCTAGAATAACATGCTAACCCTCCCAAAAGCAATATTATCACTTTTCAAAACAATAAACAAGAGTCCCCCCCCATATCCGAAGACCGTGTCCACAGACTGTCCCAAACCCACAACCCAAATAAACTTTAGACAGTTCAACATAAAATTTCAGATATAAGTGGTGAAACAATCCCGGAAAGCTTTAATAAGCATGGCTAAAGGCTCCCAAAACCGCAGCTCAAAGCTGCCCAAAACCGAGCCACCTTATGGGTAAAACCGCAGCTCACAGCTGCCCAAAAACGAGCCATTTTATGGCCAAAACCAAGCCACAACAAGTGGGCAGAAGATTCACAAAACCAAGCAATACGAAGAGCAAAGCTAGTATATGAAGTCTTCCTCACTTCTTTCCCATTTTCTATACCTTCCAACAATTATAAACACCTACAAGCACATCAATAAAATAGTGAAATAAAGAGGAGGGGAATTGCTAGTGAGTCTCCCGAAACTTTATGCTAAATGTGCCACCATAAAGCCTTGCCACCATCCTTCCTTTCCCCTTTTTTATTCTTCTTTCTCTTTTTTTTCTTTTTTTTTACTAACTATATATGAATTAATATCTATGTAACACAATGCAATAGTAGTTCCTCACATTTGTCTCTTTAGGCAAATCTTGTGTTTTTATTATTATTATTATTTTTTTCAAAACAAGTCAAGCCAAGCTATAGAATTAAATTGAACAACATATGATCCTTTTAGCATGCACAAAACAAGCAGTAAAATGTGGTGGAATGAGAATATCATATCCATATGTATGCACCTCACGAGGATGCAAGCCTTGAACCATCAAAGTGAAACCTATAAAGCTCAAAGAAACTTTGGTAAAAGGCATATTATACTTCACAAAGCCATTTTAATCTAAAGTATGACTTCAAAGTCACATGCATTTGATGTCATCTTCAAGGAAATAAGAGGTCACAGAACATTCAACAAAAATATGCTTAAAGACTTAACTAGAATTAGCATATGATGCAATTAAGAAGAAAGTGACCTAGCAAGCTTTCATTTTAAATTGTGCTCAAACCTGCACGAACCACAACACTAATGCATGATAGCTAGATCAAATTCCATATTAAAACAACCAAACAAAAAAAAAAAACATCCAGCAATGGAGCAGGCCTACCGAAGATTATCGCACGACCCAACAAAAATGCCAACCAAATAGGCCAAAAATACCAAGTAGCCACCAAAAGTTTCTAGCAAACCAAGAAGACAGGGAGGAGGGAGACTTACCTCTCGATGTTAAGCCCACAGAATAATGTGAAAGCAAACTCGGGTAAAATTTTTAGCAACACCTCTCTAAGCTTCAGCAACCTCTTCTCCTCTCTTAGGATTTACCCAAGAGAAAATAGAACTCCAAAAAATACTTCCCAGCACACACACATAGGATGAACCAACCAACAAAATAACAAAAACCAAATGGCAGCACCTCCCCCTCTCTAGAAATTTCGGCCCACCAAGAAACCTCTCCAAAGTGGGGCTTTTATATGCAAAGAGGAGAAGAAGAGGTCACCTACACTCACCTGGAGGGTGAACCGAATGCAAGGAGTGACCAGAAAGTCGCAGCAAGCAAGCCAGGGGAGAAGTTTCGGGTAGGGAGTCGAAGCCATTGGGAAGGTGGAGGCTTGCTACATTTGTGTTTAAGGAAACAAGCTCGCCAGGGTTGAAACACCAAAGAAGAAAGCTCGCTATCTGGTGTAGCTTCGCCAAGGAGAAACACGAGCGGAATGTGTCGAGCGAGGTCAACTCTCCTTGTCACGTGAGGAGAAGGCTCGAGAGATAGAGCCGCTAGGGCTTCGGGTTCGACCGAGAAAAAGGAGAAGGGGTGCGGTCGCTCGTAGGAGAGGAACTAGGGCACGGGCCTGGCTCGCGAACGGGAGAGAAAAGGACGGGTGCGTGAGTGTGGGATTTAGGGTTTTATGAATTCTCTTTTTTTTTAAATTATTACTTTACTTAAATTTCACCGATTTTCGTGCGATTTATTCTTGCTCAGAATCGTAGCAAAGTGCATGTCCTTCCTAAGTAAATTCGACGTTCCGAACGCGCCGACGCAGTCCGTTTCGCCATCTGGGGCTGTTCGGAAAAAAAAAACGAGTTAAATTCAATTCTCTTGAAATTTCAGGCTCGTGATTGATCTTTTCAAAAATTAACTTTAATTTCGATTAATTATGAAATATTTAATGATGCAGGTGACGTGTATTACAAAATTTACCGTGTTGACAGTCCGACTCGCAAAGTTTATGCGCGCGGAGGTGCAGATTGTGCATATGGCCATCCTAGGGATTTAAAGGTCCTATTAGAACTCCCTTTGAGTTCCGTCATGTCAGTTCCAATCTCCTAGGTACTAAAGGTCAAGAACTACACACGCGGAACTCTAAAAGCGTAAATAAGTGATTCAGGCTTCTAAAATGAGGTGGGTCCCGTACTAAGATTTTATGATAGTCAAAAAGAGAACCCTAAGGCTAGACCCTAAATCCTAGGAAGAAAATTAGACCTTGCCAAAATCGAGGTCAACAGGGGCCGAGCCTTCAGTGTTTAAGGAGGTGTACTCATGAACCTACAATCGGAGGCCCGGTTCTGGTACTCCTGATGTTTCTTCCTGACGTAGTTAGGAGTGTCCCAGATACTGCTCAACTCGTCCCAGACATCCTCCTCTATTGAGAAGGGATTTCACATCTTCTTGCAGATATCGATAAAAACATATCTCGCAAGCGGATGGCCCTTTGAATCTTGAAGTTCCGTCGGATTTGCTGATGACGTTGAGGCCACCAGTCCTTCTTCACCACAAATATTAAACAGATTTTATTATTATAAAAAGATAACCTGAATTTTTTGTAATTTATTACTCTGACATGGTGTTTTTTTATTATGAGTTAACAAAATGATTATTTAATTAATTGTAATTAATCACTCTGACTTGAATGCACTTATATGCAGAATCTTTTTTTTAGCCCTTCGATGTAAGTTTAGTTGATTTGCCTTAATTGGATAAAATTGCAAACGTTTTAAATTTTGAACTAGTTGATTGAGATCATGAAATTTAATTTTGCAGCATTGTGAAAATTTGGCTGTCACTTCTATATGTTGCTCCCTATATTTGCAAAGACGTTATCCAAAAGGAAAAAGATTCTTTTTTAAGGACAATTTTTTTTTTATTCTCTCCGATTTTATGATATTCACTACTTATCATCAACTTGCCTTGTTACAAAGGCTTCAAATGAAGCTATTCCAATGCAATGTTCCTCTAATGAAATGTTCTATATCTCAATTAAAAGACTTTCCATTAAATCCTATTTATCATGAGAATATCAATATTCTAACATTTAAATTTTATTTTTTTTCATATATTATGATACAATTCCTGTTTATCTTTTGCTGCTCTCAACTATTTCATTTTATTCTATCAGAGCGATTCAAAGTCCTCTCATACAATATTCTCGCGGACTATCTTGCCCTGGACCATCAGTCCACTTTGTACTTTCACATACCAAATCACATATTGGCTTGGGAGTGGCGAAAAAGAAGGCTATTCATAGAGTTTGGACTATGGTCTCCTGACATTATGTGCCTTCAGGTACTTCTACTTGCTTTTGATGTATATGATTAGATGGTCCCATTTTTTTTTTAAGTTTTTTATTTTTTCAGTTAGATTGTCTCATTTTGATTAAATGCTTGTTTAATAAAACACTTTTTCTGTATATTAAAATATCAGGGAAATTTTTCTCAGGAATGTTGTAATTATGTGTGCTGCTGATCTTAGTTCAGCAAGCACTGTAAAAACCGCTGTCTTAATATGCAGGAAACACCTCATAATAAATTAATGTACTAGATGTAATCAAATTCAAACTATTGCTGTGGAAATAACACATCTGAAGTTCCACATTGGTCTCTAACACCTAATGGTAATACCCTAAAATCTAACAAAATTTGTATTTCTGCCCATTAATTTGACCAGTCAACCGCATGCCATCAAAAATGATTCCTAATAATTGTAAGCACTGTGATATCTGTAATTTATTCTAAAGTCTGTTTCTCATGTATTTGACTGCACAAGGGCCTTTTCGAAAAGCTTAACTAGTTTTTATAAACTAGTATTTTCAACTAGTCAAACATTAACGAGGCCTTGTTTGATCATGTTTGGCTTGATAAAATATTAGTTATATTTAATATGAGAAAAGTGTCAAAATGGCCCCTTGATTATTTATAGGGAGATATTTTAGTCCTAGCATTTATAAAAGTGTCAATTTAGTCTCCATATTCTTTTCATGAAGGTTGAAATAGTCCTCTTTATGGTCTATTTTGGCCCATATTAAAAGAGTCTAGGGACTAATCTGACACTTTTATGGACTCCAAGACTAAAATGACCTCATGTAAATAGTGACGAGATCATTTTAACACTTTACTTAATTATATATACATGAAAAAAATTCATAAATTCTTGTGTACATGTATAATTACACACACATACATACATACATCTATATATGTATGTATGTATGTAAATATGTATGTATGTATGTATCTATATGTATGTATCTATCTATATATGTATATATGTAGATATGTACACGCACACATATATTAATATTCATAATTTGGACTTTATGTTTGTGGTTTCACTGGATAAGTTAACATGCCTAATACAGACTTAAATTTTTGTCCTTTTCTTAAAGAGCTAAGCCTAACAACACTTGGCTCACTCAAGCTTGGCTTGTTTGAACCCCTAGCAAGAGATTCATCTCTAGTGTTTATTTCTTTTTCATACATTGGTTATATCCATCTTTTTTCACCTTCTTCGCCAATTCTCTTAGGAGTTTTTTTTTAATTATTATTTTATTATTATTATTTTATTTTGTTGTTGTTGTTGTTATTATTATTATTCTTATTATTATTATTTGTTTCAGGAGGTTGATCAATTCAGTGACCTCGAAGGGGAACTGGCTATTCGAGGATATGCTGGCATCTGGAAGGTTGGATTAATTGTCACAAAGCGAACAGTTTAACTTCCTAATGATCAGAGTTTGTATACATCTCATAACAAAATGCAAGCCACCTTAGCCTTATGGTTGAGATCCTTGTTTCTAAATCAATAGGACTTGGGTTCAAGGGTGTGCCTGTGTTTAAGTGTGTATGTGTGAAAAAAATAAGATGCATTTAAGAAGTACATCTCATAAAAAAATTAATTGGAAAATTTTCACTACCTTGTTCCCTGTTAGGGTTGGTGGAGTCCATTCTTTTCAAGTTATTTAGGCAATTTGTTTCCAAAATTGGAAAATTGTGTTTTCTCATTGTGTCTTGGGTTAAGCTAATCCCAACTGTCAATTGATAGATTTCATATGGTAAATGCTATGCTTTTTTTAGTAGGAGCATTTACATACATAGCACTCAATTCTTATATATTTACATATCTCACACCTAAACTTTCATTTACATTCATAGCAAATAAATCTTTAATACCAGCTAAAAAACATCACTTGTCCCACTTTTTAAAAATCAGATACATCTTTTCATGCATAGGTTTGAAGTACCAAAATACTTTGTATGTAAACTGTGTATGTAAATATAGTAGTTTAGATGCAACATATGTAAATACATAAGAATAGTGTGTTATGTATGTAAGTTTTCCTTTTTATTATCATTTTATGTATCAGTTGGGCTTTGTAACGTGGGACAAGTATTTTCTCACCATGAGCATGCTTCTTATGCTCAAGTTAAGATGTTTCTATAGATGGTATTACTACTATTGTTGTTGTTGCCATAGCCAGAAATTTCTCAAATATTTTTTACCTATTTATGTTGTTACCAAAAGAAACTGTCACTATGAGTGACTGCATCTGGGAAACTTGTGAAGCTGGTCAAGGACAAGTATGATGATGATGATCAATATAGAATGTTATTATGGGTGTTATATGGAAATTAAAAATCTTCTTTGAGTCTATCAATTTTCATCCCATTTGTTTTAACTTTGGTCGTTTGGTATTTAAATTTATCCCATCACATTATAGTACTACTGCTAGGAATGTCTTCTCCTTTGATTTACTTAATTCATCACATATTTTTCAATAAAAATAGCTAAAACCGATTTTTGAACATGAATATTCGGGTGCATGGTCTGCTAAAGTGAGCATAAATTTTGCAGTCTACTTGGTAAACCAACTTGTTACTTTGAACATGCAAGGTAGTGTGAAGAAATGTACTCCATTGGTGTTCATGATATAATATAGTTTTCTTCATCATCACTTTTTAAAATAAAGTCACCTTTGCCCAAGTGAGGGGTTATGAATAATTCAACATATAAGAAAGTAAAATTAAAATATCCAACAAGGCTTACAAGTTAGATAAAACCAAGAGCATATAAAAAATACACAAAGGAAATAATATAGAAATACGTTAGCTTTGCCATCCCTAAAATGAAGGCATTTTTAGTATAAGAAATGATTTTATTTAGAGAATGATCTATATTTGGTGAGTGGAATGCATTAATTGGGAGTAATGATGTATTATATAACACATGCTCATTCATTCCACTGACATCAAATTTCAACTTTTTTTTTGGAAAAAAATCGTGTTAGGAGCTATTGGCACAAATGCAGTCAGGAGAGCCTTAGACACGTGTTTTAAAAGAAAAGGAGGCCTGGAGCATTGTATTTTTTTACCTGTTGATATAAATGTTCTGAAATTTTTTTATTTTGTCTTCAAAATTATTGGATATTTGGTCAATTTTTTGGTTCAGCCATCCATGACAAAGTTGGGAAATTATATTTATATATTGCATTTATATTAGGTGCTCTTGATTATATTTTTTCACCTTTTTCATCTGAGTTGGACCGCAATGAAAACTTTGTTATTACAAGGGTTAATATCTTTGGATATGGGATGCTAATGTACTAGCACTTTTAATACATCCAAACAATTATATTACACCAAAATTTATTGGGACTGTTTGGAACCATTTTTTATTTTTGTATTTTTTGTTTCTTTAAGGAACTATTGTTTAAAATGATGGTGATATTTATGAGGATGTTATTAGTAGAATTCAAGTTGGATGGTTTAAGTGGAGGAATGAATCAGGGCTATTGTGTGATAGAAAAGTATCGCTTTGGCTTAAAGAAAACTTTTATAAAATGTTGGTGAGACCTGCAATGCTTTATGACATAGAACGTTGGCCTATAAAAGAGAAGAATAGAACTATATTTTGCTACGATGAGAATGCTTAGGTGGATGAGTGGTTTGATACTTATAGACAAAATGCGAAACAAATGTATCCGTGAAAAGGTTGGTGTAGCTCTAGTGGCAGACAAGATTAGAGAGAGTCGTCTTAGATAGTTTGGTCACATTAAATGTTGACCATATGATGACCCGATTAGGAGAGTAGTTGTTTTAGATTTCGACTTATGTTAAGAAAGGTAGAGGTAGTCCTAAAAAAGACTTGGGCATTTTGTATTAAAAAACGATCTCAATTTATATAAAATGAAAATATGACACTCAATAGGTCACAATGGAGAAAAATGATTCATGTAGCCGACCTCAATTAGTGGGATAAAGGCATGTCGTCATTGTTGTTGTTATATAAAAATTTAAAAAAAATGTTTGTTTGTTTTTTTGCTAGATTTAAATTATTTTTTAAACAATTTCTAAATTGTTTTTATAAACACCAAAAATAAAGAAAATGTGTTTTTACTATTTTTAGAACTTGTTTCATGAGCAACCGTCCTAGATGCGATATCACCTTTCTTCGATGCAATCACTGCCATGGAATATGGTCGGCTAATCGTGTCGTCCTTCCATCGAGTGCACCATGGATGTGAAACCTTTGTGTAGAATGAAGCCAACTCTTAGACATTGATGAACATTTGGTTTAATGGTGGAATTTCATTAGAAACTTAAAAGTTAAGCGTGCTAGTATGGAATGGGTGATCTACTGGGAAGTTGCATCAACTTGACAACATTGTGAGGCTATTAGGGCAAAGCGGACAATATCTCGATTTACGAGAGTTCGAGTTGTTACAAATGGTATTAGGCATTACACCAATTTGAAGATGGGAACTAAATTCCATACAAATTTGAGTGTTATGCCATGGTACCCACCTATTGGACCCTGGGGGGGGGGGCAAAGCGATACATGGTGGGAGCCACCACTTGACTTTGTGGGGTCATCTCTAGAATATCATCTGCTTGGTAAATGATATTGGGGTTTAGCACATTGACAAGGATGTCAACTTTTTAAGTGGGGGGACATTGTGAAACCCCTTAAGCAAAATAAAACCAAACTCTTAAATATTGAGGTGCCTTTTGGTGTGATGGTGGAATTTCATCAGAAACTCTAAAGTTAAGTGTGCTCTATAGGCAAATCATTTCTTTGTTAGCCTCAATAGTTGTTGTAAACTCAGCTTCGATAGTCGATAGTGCAATTATCTTCTGTAACTTGAAACCCAATTTACAGCTGTGCTTCTCAAAGTAAAGACATAACCTGTTGTACTTACTTCTACCGTGAATATCTCTTATCAGATATGAATGTACATCTCCCCGTAGATCAATCGTTGCTTTCCAAAACAAAGTGCTTCATTGACTGTTCCTCTTATGTATCTGAGAATCTACTTCGCCACCTCCTAATGATATTTTTTTTCAATTATTCATGTACCTACTGACTAGTCTGATTGCATGTCCATTATTTAGTTTTATACATGTCATCACGTACATTAAACTTCCAATTACTTAAGTATACAAATTTCTTCTCATTTGTGTTATTCTGCTTCAAAATGATTACCTAAGAAGGTGCAAACTGATTTTGCATCATTCATGTTGAACTTTTGTATGACCTTTTCAACATATTTTATCCGAGACAACTTCAATGTATCTCCACTCCTGTCCTGTTGATTCTCATGCTGAGGATTTTCTTGTTTGGACATAAATTTTTTTGTTCGAACTCCTTTGATAATTTCTTCATCAAGTATCTAATATTCTTCATAATCCTACATTTAACATGTCATCCACATAAAAAAAAACACAACATAACATCAATTTGTTTAATGAAACAACAATGATCTATCTGACATTTCATGTACCAACTGCTGACATAAACTTGTCAAATCTTTTGTACCATTGGCTTGATGCCCGCTTCACCCATAAAGGCTTCTTCAATCTACAGACTATATCCTCGTTTCTTGAAAGTTCATATCCCTATGATTGCACTATGCACAGATATTATTGTTAGTCAACATTTAAGAAAACTATCTTTACTTCCATTTGCTCCATATGTAGATCTTTAGTTACTATTAAACTTAACATAACTCTGATAGTTGTCATCTTCACTGCATGAAAAAATATCTATGTAGTTATCTCATTCATTTTGCTGAAATCCATTTACAACAACCCTCGCCTTGTATTATTTGCTAGCATCTTACTTTTTTTTAGTTTGAAGACTCACTTGTTGTGCATTACCTTTTTGCCATATGATAATTCTGCCTATTTTATGTTTGATTTGACATTAGTCACTGCATCTCGTCATCCATGACAAACTCACTCTTTTGAGTCTTCAACTTAAGTGGCCTCATCATAGCACTCTGTTTCATCACATGAGTCAGAATAAATAGTAAGAAGGAGAATATTTTTGTATCGGTTGTTTGATTCTGCTGGACATCCTGACTTTTGTAGTAGTTGTGAGGGTTTCATGTGCTTCATTTGATTGAGCACATTTCATTTTTGTATCTTCATGATCACCAGTGCCGTCTTTTGAATATATTTGGAGAGATCTTCAGTAGTAGCTTATGGGTAATCCCGAGTTATGTTTCTATCTTTATATATCTTTATTTCATTAAAAAATGTATCCCTGCTCCTAATGAATTTTTAGTATGATAGTCTCAAAATTTATAATCAAATATATCTGAGTCATATCCAATGAAACTACATTTGTCATATTTGAATTAGACTTCTAGATTCTGCATCAACATGAACATATGATGAACAACCAAATACTTTCAGGTGAGATAGATGTACCTCTTTGTCAGCCCGAGCTTATTTAGGTAAGCCTTTATTTAAAGGTACTGACGAACCATAATTAATCTAATAGATAGCAGTGTTCATTACTTATGTCCAAACTTATTTTGGCAAGCCAACATGTAATCTCATATTCCTAACACGTTATGTGATAGCTCTAATCATGCCTGCTATAACACTATTTTGCTATGGTGTCCTTTGGACAGTGAACTCATGTCTGATCTCTCTTGAAGCACAATAATTTTTGAACTTTTGATTACGAGTTGCTACCATTATCTGATTTAAGACAATTCAACGTCAAACATATCTTATTCTTAACCATGGCTTTCCACTTCTTAAACATATGAGATATATTAGATTTATGTTTCATGAAATGCACACATATCTTGTGTGATCATCAATGAAAGTGACAAAATATAGAAAACCTCCAATAGACTTGGAGTAGGATCTCATACATCAGTATGCGCTGACTCCAACTTCTTAGACTTTACTTTTGACCCATTTTTAGAAAAAGTAACATTCTTTTGCTTGCCATAAACCCAATTTTCATAAAAATCTAAATCTATAGATTTTATAACATGAAGTTTATTTTTAGAAAGGATAGACTTCATATTTTTCTCACTCAAATGACCAAGCCTCTGGTGCCATAGACTTGCATCACCTTTTGTTCCAACAACACCATCAGATTCAGACATCTCATTGATCAAATAATATGTTTATTCAATGTTGCCTCGAGCTATCACCATTGCCACTTTAGTCATCTTTCACGAATCACCTGTGAAAGTAGTCATGTATCCTGATCTTACAAGCTGACTCATAAAAATCAAATTTCTTTTTAAACATAAAACATGTATAACTTCATTCAGTTTTCAAACCGATCTTATTCACAACCTCATTTCAACGTCACCCTTTTCAACAATATTGCATGAGTTGTTTTCTCCCAAATACATAATTTATAGATCATTTTGAGTGTAGTTTCTGAACATCTATTAAATAGGGCAAGCATGAAAAAACACACTTGAATTCACTATTCATGATTCAATACTATCTAGGGACAAAAGTAGGGAGTCACTTTTGGATTTCATCTGTGGAGATATTTGCAGAAATCTTTATATTTTGACCTCCACTGCCAACCGTCTTTGGAGCTTTGCAATTATTCTTGAAGTGATCTTTGTACTCGCAGTTCTAGCATTCACCTCTGTCAATTCCTTTCCTAGACTCGAATCTTCCTCTGCCTAAGTTTCTATCCAGATTCATTCCTCTAATATCAACATTCAAAGAAGTAGTTGAAGTTTCACCGCTCGCCTTCTTGTGAACTTCATACAACACTAACCCTATAATATTATCAAAATTTAATTTCATGTTACCTGAAGAGTTATTCTCCCCGGTAACTAGCATCTCAATTATCTAATAATAAAAATAGGAATAGTAGTGCCCTAACTTCGACATCAAACTTAATGCTAACAAAGACAGGTTTGCATAGTATTGAGGTTATTCAAGTGTTAGCTATCGAAGTACCATTCACCTTCTTCATCTTGAATAATCTTTTTATCAGAAAAAAAAAATATTTGAAGCTGAAGACTTCCTACATTCTTGTTAGTGCGGCCACAAGATTAACATTAGTCTTCTCATTCACAATATTGAAAGAAATTGATGAGAAATGTGCAAGTCAGATTAACCTTGTCTCGTTCGATCAAGAACTTCCCATTGTTCCAGAGTTATCGATTCCGACTTTGGTGATTTCATTCATTGACAAATACAATTTCTTTTGTTTCAAGAAATCCTCAATTTGTATTGTTCAGATAGGAAAGTTCAAACCATTGACTTCTCCAACTTGTATCTCACTTTGTTGGCCTTTGCTTTCCCTTGAACCAAAGATCTCAAAAAATCCATTTCTGATACCAGTTGATGTGGAAATATATGATTAAAATGCAGAAAATGTTGAGAAATTTGAAACAAAACTTTGAACAGAAGCACACAAACAAGGAAAGAGAAGGAGCTACACCACATCTATAAATCTACTATGAAGAAATGAAAAAAATAGTATAAATTACACTACACTCAAGCCTCTTTGATTCCTGGAACATTTTAGGAAATATCCCCCTTCTCCCTCGCACGAGAGAATGGAAATCTAACACCACGAACTCCCTCGCTTGTTCGTCTTATCGCAGCAATTGTAAGTCTTCCCACAGTTAAACCAAAATATGAACACTGAATTGTAGAAATTCGATTACTGGCATCTAGGAGTTGATCTTCAGTGTTGGATTATTGAGTTCTCTGTTTCCGAAACTGGAAACAAATGTATCTGGGCATAGGGGCTCCACTCCTAGGCACCAGATTGTCGAAGGCTTGATTTTGAAAGCTTAGAATAGGCGCTGCAGCGCTCCCATTGGTGTTGGGACGCTGTTGCTAAACATCAGGATGCTTGAGCAACCCTCCTACTACCACAATCAGACTCCACAAAATAACACATTGCTTTGACCACATACATGCATCTATTTCCACTTTTTATCTGTGACATCTCGAGCTTGATAATTATCTCCAAAAACCGAAAGTATCGAAGTAATATGCTCAAACATTGATTCATGCTTCATCTATTTTCTCTCTCGTCTTAAGTGCATTCGTGCTAATCTTTATTTCTTTAGCGCATGCGAAGTATATCTGCACTATTATACATTTCACGTTGTTATGCATTATTTTCTGCATTTTATGGTAATGCTAGTGGTTAACTAGCTTGTAAGGACATTAATACTTGGAGATTAAATTTTGATTTATGGTTGTCATGTACCTTGCTCAATTTTTGAGGCGTTTATTATGCTTGTGTTATTATGTGGTTCTAAGTTTTGGCCCATAAATGAAGTCCGTTGAGACTTGAATTGAAGGTAACCAATATGAGAATGCAAAGTGTTGCAAATTAGTAATATTAAATTAAGAAAGGATTATATTAGAGGAATATTTGGAGTGATATTTGTTGAAGATTGAATAATTAAAAATGGACATGGACAGTTTGGTCATGTCCAATGAAGGGTAGAAAATGTGCCAATTCGATAGGCAGGTAGAAGTAGTATTTGAGGTGTAAGAAGGAGAATGAATAGGTTTAAGGTCAGATGAATACTTGTTCCAAACTATTTGTGAAGAATATGTTTAACTACTTAGTTTTCATGAACAATTTGAAAATGAGTACTTGAATCCCACATACTTGTGTTAAGGCTAATAATGTTGATGATAGCATGCCTCTTTTAATGGAGATAGGTGGGCTTCACCTATATTTTATTCTTAACATCAAAATGGGCCTTGGGTGTTTGTGAGCTGGTTAGTAACTCTGCAAAACTTAAATCTCCAAATCAGTCAATTAACAGAAGATATTTATAGATAAATTCCACCTCTTCGGATGGATGATCAAATTGTTTCCATGTTGTGACTCTGATGATTCATTTTCTAAATGTATAGGAGCCCACATGATATCAAGTCGGACTTGATGGGGAACATATGATATGAGCCTCAACGTTCTATGATTAACTATATGTTGCTGATGATTCTCAATGCTTTTCCTCATTAGCCTGGTGTAACTAGTCATTTTATAACACCCAAAGTTCAATTTTTACATGCATACCACCTTACCTATGCTTGAAAAGGTGTATTTCACTTTTTAAATGTTAAAATGGTGGTCTTTTTATGTGATATGAAACATTTGGGTGGTATATATGCAAAAAAGAGAAGTTGGTGCAAGATATGTAAGAACATATGAATTGGGTGGTATGTCTCAATGTTAGATATGCAAATGTTCCTTTGATTAATTGCTTTCTTAGCTAGCGTAATTCCAGAAGTGTCATTGAGTTTTTGTCACTGGAAGATTATTGATCATTGTAACATTTATTTGAATTAATGCGTTTTTTTTTCTGATTTGTTGATATCATTCTTCCTAATTTGTAATCTGGTCTTATTATTGCAGTTATTTTTCTCATTTTTTCCTCATATGTATTATTAATCTTACGTATTAACAAAATCATTCAAAGAAAAGCTGTTGCCTTGTATTTTTCATGATGCAGAGGCGCACAGGAAATGCCGTTGATGGCTGTGCAATTTTTTGGCGAACAAATAGGTGATGTACTGGAGTTCTTTAGCAACTATGAATTATAATTGCCAAACAGAAGTTTTAGTGTAATTGTTTGTTATGGAGAGTACCTGGACCATCATTTACATTTTAAACCTTCTCAAGGTAAAGTTTTTGAACCAGTTTTCTGTTGTTGATTAGTAATTAAAAATAAAATAGACATCTTTTTTTCAAGTTGCAAGATTCATCAGAAGTGTAATCTTTTTAGATTGCAACTTTGTTCAATGCCATCACAGCTTAATATTTGGCCGTTTTCTTTTTAAATTTGCAATCCTAAACAGAATTTCCTTTTCGGTAGGTTGGTTAGTTTTGATTCAAAATTAGGAAAATACTGTTGATTTCTTATTCATTTTAATTAAATTGTAGTATTAAACTATATTGCACATCTTGTGATGATGACCATCTGATCAAGTCATTTAACTTGGTGATGATGAGATGGACTATTTTTGTTGGCTTTATTAATTTAAACTATTTGAGGATTTACTAGTTATATTCTTTAGTTTTTTATGATTTTATTTTATTTAAAATTATTAATGTTTATTTGTTTATTGTAATTGTTTCCAAGAGTTTTAAATTTAAAATAGAACCTATGGCTTATTTTTGATTAATGAAGTATTGTTGGTCATTTTGCCACATTTTTGTAATTTATCTTCTCTTTTCTTGATCCTAGCTTTGATAAAGCTCGCCTCTTTTTTCTTTTATCCCTTTCTCACCCCTTAGCCTTAATTTTCAAATTTTTTTCTAGCTTATGCTCTATCTTTCATAATTTATTTTCTACCTTACTTCTTTCAGTGCCCCCTACCTCATCCTTTCATGTTGCTCATCTCTGTCTAACTGTCAGTTTTTTTTCATCTTCTATCTTCCATCCATCGTTGGGCACAAAGATGTCAATCTTGGGTTTGATAAGAGATTGATGAGAATATTATTTGGAAGGGAAGTGGTGTGCGAGGAGACATGTGATTGAATGATTTTCTTCCCTGTTATTAGTCTCTTCATTAGATGAAGTTCCATAAAAGGAAAATTCTAGGTTATTAGGTATCCCTAAAGATCTTCTCAAGTACAATCATTTATGTTATTGTAGGCCTGATTGGCTTTTCTTTTTGGTAAAATAGATAGCACAATTTGAATGTATCCTTACAAGTACAAGATTTGCCTCTTGTGATAGGAATCATTCAAGTTGCAGGAAAATTTATTGGTCTCTACGTTAAAAGCTTGTAATCATGCTAAATAAGCAGACTCATCGTTGCTGACTAAAAGGCACATTGCTTGATTATTGAAGTAATAATTGGGTTTTGAAGTGAAGGGACCACTTACAATACACACGGAAAAGCCACATACATTGTGATAATGTCTTGAGAAAAGTCTCGAGTAGTTTTTTTTTTTTCTTTTTCTATTGATAATCAGATAATAATATGGAGGGGATCAAGAAGCAATTAAGTATGGTAGTCATGATATGATCAATAAATCGACTATTTCCCATGTTTCAAGTATTGGATTGCCTCTTTTTGGTCTTGTCGCTAAATGATCGAGTTCCTAACATAAACTGGTCTTGGAAGAAAATAAGTAAATTAATCTACACCAAAATAGAAAAATATTTACGGCCATACAACCTTAATTGAGATAAACTATATATATAATCTTCAAAATTTTAACATATAAATTAGATATAAATCTAGAGCTTCTTTGATGTTGTCGCGGGAAGATGCGGGAAACCTATGATTCTGCACGATTGCAGAATCCCGCGATCATAAGTGTCAAACAACCACATGCCCGCCTGATAGTTGTTTTCAGCCAGATGTTTCATTTTCTGGCCCTATTTTTCTTATTTCTTTATTTCTAATTAGGATTCATATTGGGAGACTATTTATTTCTTTATTTCTTTATTTCTTATTTCTTAATTTCTATTTATGTGTATATTTTGATGTTTTTGTGATAGCCGGTTTTTGCATGTGTATTTGGAGATTTTATTCTCTAGTTTCTAGCTCAAGTAGTGTTGTATTCTCTACCTTTTGCAAGTGGTGTATATGTAGCTTGTTTAGGAACAAGTGGTGGAACCTCCTTGACATTTTGCTGTTAGTGCACCGTTTTCTGTTGGATAGCCGTCAAATGCCTCATATTCCATTCCAAACATCGTCGATCTCGCATATTCCTATTCCCTCATTATTCTACAACCATTTCCCCGCTAAATCCCTTCCTAAATATTTTTTAGAAGCCCTAGAGCGGTGTCATATGATATCAGAGCTTGACAAAGCTAAATTTTTTAGAGATTTCTTTTCCTTTGCTCCCAAACCAAGATTCCTTAACCTAATCTCATGCCGCCTCAAAAAAAATTTACCCCATCATCCACTTAGCCTTAAATCCTAACGCTAAACTACAATTTCTTTTTGGCTGAAATTTTAATTGGAAGAACAAGGCACCATGCCTCTAAGAAAGAACCCTTAATGAGGTGTTCTTGAGCTCACTATGGAGAATATGTAGTGAAAAATTCTCTAATTATAGTGAAAATTCGCTGATTTTAAAAGAAAGGAGACGTCACCCACAACAACAATGGTGATCACCCAAATGAAGGAGATGAAGAAAATCCTTTCCTCCAAAATACGAGTGATGAAGAGTTGATATCGCTTTGATTTTGCATTTGGTATAGAAGGAGAGTGATTTTCAAGTAAAGGTGGATTTATCAAATTTTCCGTACATTTTATACTATGAGGGAGAAGGTGTGCAACTCAATTGTAGATAGAGATAGTTGTTTAAATATGGTATTTATGCAGATGATGAAAACATTGAGCTTGATTATAGAAAAGCATTCTTAGCTTTAACTCTTGACTTGGTTGAAGAAGAGAATTGAGATATATTCGATAGGAGATTGCTGGTGGCATTTTCAATTGGAGATAAGCTGCATGATCAAGTTTGGTGTGATGTCATCCATATGGATGCGTGTCATATTCTATTAGGCCAATTATGACAGTAAAACAGGACTACACTTCACGATGACCACAAAAATACCTACATATTAATATGGTCCAATGGTGCTTTGTACTTTTATCATTAAAAGAGTTAGCATTGATGAACACTTAGATAGAGATAGACGCTATCATGCCTTGTGCTATATTTCTATAGGCTATGAAAGAAACGCCAAAGGGATTGGCTTTAGTGATGCTAGAAGATTGTGATACGAAGGAGCCCATACCTGAGGTAGTGACCATTACTAGAAGAATTTCATAATATGCTGACCGATAGTATGCCACCCAAATTACCACCCCTATGCGAGATTCGACTTGCTATAGATCTTATCCCATGATCAATGATCCTCAATTGACCAACCTACCAAATGCAACCAACAAAGTATGAGGAGCTACAAAAGTAGGTTGAGGATCGATGGCCAGAGGACTAGTTCGCGAGAGCACCATTCTGTGTTGTGCTAGTTTTAGTTGTTCGCATTTTTATAACTAGTTGGGCTATGAATAAGATCACTATCAACTATCAATTTCTCATTTCGAGATTGGACAATTTGTTTGATCAGTTACATGAAGCCAGTGTATTCTCTAAAATTGACTTGTAAAATGGCTATCATCGATGAGACTACGGGATGAATGGAAGACAACCTTCAAGACAAGAGATGAATTATATGAGTGGACTGTCAGTCTAATGCCCGAACACTTTCATGCTGTTAATAAACTAGATTTTTCGAGCCTTCATCAAAAAATTTGTGGTCACGTACCTTGATGACGGCCTATTATACAATAGTTAGGAGGAACACATACAACATTTGTGATAAATTTTTTTGAGATTCTTTGGATAAAGAAGATATATGGTCATCTGAAGAAGTGTCATTTTCTTACATTTATGACATGTTTTTTGGGATACATTATTTTAGTTGTAGGCATTGAGATGGACCCAGTGAAGATGGAGACTATTGTGACCTGTCCCAGACCCCAATCATTTACTCAAGTATTCTAGTTTCTTTGTCTCATTTTTTTTACACATTTTTTTACAAGAGGTTAACAAGGAATTTCTGCTCGATAACTACACTCTTGACGGAGCTCAACTCATATAGATTTGCTTAGTCAGATGTCCAAATACTTTTGATGCTTTGAAGAAACATGTGACTCAAGCTCTCGTCCTAGCACTTCCAGATTTCAATCAAGTGTTCAAGGTGGAGTGTGATGCCTCCAATATGAGCATTGGTGCTGTGCTCAGTTAAGGAGGAAACTCTATCATTTTATTCAATGAGAAATTGCATGATTCAAGGAGAAAGTTCTCTACGTATGACAAGAAGTTAATATTATTTTGAGAGCCTTTACTCACTGGAGTTATTATCTAAAGGGCTGACACACCTCGTTGGTGGAAATTTCTTCATTCTATTTTGTATTAAAAAATAAGACTGGGACTGAGAACAAAATAACTGATGCACAAGTTGTCGCCGCTTATTAGTCATTACTATGCAATCTGAAATAGTTTTTTTTTTGAAGTGTTGAAGGTTTATATGCAACAGACAAGGATTTTTTGGATAATTGGACTCGGTGCCAAGATAGATTGTATGAGCAACATCATAGATCCGATAGATATCCAGAACAAATTGTGCATTCCTCAAAGTTCATTAATAGAGAGTGTCGCAATGAGGGGATGGAAGGATATTTTGCTATAGGCAAGGCCCTCTCCTTAGTCAAAGATAATTTTTATTGGCCTAAATTAGTATAAGATGTGGAGAGACACATCAGACAGTACAGGGTATGTTATTTGGCTAAGACTGGAGGACATAATACATGTCTATACACTTTCCTTCTCATTCTAGAGGCAACCTAATCAAACATGAGCATGAATTTTTGGTTGGGCTTATACCAGACACACGAAGTAAGGATTCTATCGTGATGGTAGTAATTCATTCATCCAAGATGACACATTTCGTTCGTTGCCACAAGATGATGGATGCATCACATGTTGCAGACTTATACATTGTGGATTTAGTTCATCTAGTATACTTAATATTATTACTTTAGACAGGGACATGAAATTCCTCGACCATTTTGAAGGATTTTATGGGCAAATTTTGTCCAAAGCTTCAATTCAGTTCAGTAGCTAACCCTCAAATAGATTGGTTGACATAATTTGTAAACCACAATTTGGGAATCTTTTTAAATGCTTGATGGGAAAGAACATCAATCAATGACGTTTGATTCTTCCTCAATTAGAGTTTGTTTACATTCATTATAAGTCACTCTGGAAGTCACAACCCCTTTGAGATTGTATATAGGTAGAAATCGCTTTCACCTTTGGAGTTTGTCCCAATATTGTCAGCTACTGAACTTAAAACTGGCGCTGAGGTTTGAGTCAAGGATATTCAGACCTTAGAGGAGTAGATGAGAAAGGAAATTATTAAGTAGAACACTAAGTTTCAAAAACATGCTAACAATTTTAAGAAAACTATGATTTTCAAGGAAGGCGACATTGAATGAAACAAAATATAGAAGGAGCGATTCCCTGCAGGTTTATTTGGGAATTTCAAGACTAAAATTGGTGGCCCATTCAAAATTTTTAAGAAGATCAATGACAATACCTATACAATTGACCTACAAGGATATTACAATTTTTTGTTATTTTTATTATTGTTGATTATCATCGTAGGATTTTATGTTTTCAGAGACAAGGGATAAGCCTCTCCCACTCGAGGGCAGTGATGTGGGTATGTTAAGATACATGAAACTCGCAATTCCATAGGATTGTGGAAATCCATGATTGTGGGCGCCGAACAACCATTGGTAGTAGGAATAGGTTGTTGATTCAATTGGAGTGCCCTCAATGCCTGAATAAGCTCAACTTTAATTAGAAGCCTGGGGATGCTTATTATATATAATTGATAACGCGAAGCAGGAAGGAAAGAATATCTCCCTTTCTCTTAAAAGTATTTATCTATATTATGGAAAATATTAAATCTAATGGTGTTTTATTAAAAAAATATTTATTGTTAGGTAACCTAATTAGAGGAAATCTAATTACATAATATTTTCTATATTAGAAATATTCCTAATCTTTAGAGATATGAATTTATATAAATATGTATCATATCCTTTAAATTGTGGAATTAAAAAAAAGAAAGTCTCCCTTTACAAAGTATAATATTTTTGAAGGTTTGGTTAACATCTCTACATCCAACTTGGAGATGTGAGGCCTTTTACTTGTTCAGCTGCATAGAACTTGAGCACTAATATTGCAATTTACAAATGTTTTGTTCTCACCAATATCAAATTATTGTAAATTTTTGTCTCAGCTAGCTGATTTTTTTGGATTTCTTCACGTTTCCAATCTCAGAGATAATTTTTCATTTTCATTAAATCAGGTTTCAGCTGAGGCATGAAGAGCATATTGAATTTAGTAAGCTTGGACTAAGGGATAATGTGGCCCAAATTTGTGTGTTGGAGGTATGACTGATACATAGGTAGATGAGCAGTTTTTTTTTAGGGAAATTTACATATGTAGCACACAATCCTTATGTATTTACACATTTCACACCTTAACTTTCACATATACATACATAACACTCTGTTATTTCAAACCATGCATGAAAAGGTGTTCTTCACTTTTAAAAATTGGTAATAGTACTATTTTTTATGTGATATTAAAGATTTGAGTGCTATGTGTGTAAATATGATAATTTAGGTCTGAGATATGTATATACATAAGAATTGTGTTCTATGTATGTAAATGCCCATTTTTTTTAATTAAAAATTTTTCCTTGTATGTGTGTATTCTCATTCTTTTTTCTTTGCCAGTCAAATACGGGATTCCCAGCTGAAAATACTGCTTTGCCTGCAAGGTACTCTTATATTTTCTCAATCTATTTTTTTTTTTTTTTTTGGCAGCCTAAAAACTTTCCTAAAATTTTTTTGTTTGTTTTATTGAGATTTCTGGATTTATTAAGAATTATTCTTTTAACTAATTTTAGGTTTAAAATTGAATTATTTAGGATTTGATTTAGTTTTGTATTGGATTGAATTTCATTTAAATTATTTGATATTATTTCTGTAATCGTATTTATTTAAATATGAAATTTTGGCTTGTATTTTGATTATTGATTGAATGTTTTGAAATTAAAGTTGCGTCTCATATTCTGCTATTTTCTTCTCTCATAATTAGGGTACTCCTGATTCTCTCTTCATATTTCATTGCAGTGGATCTTCATAATTTATTATCAGTGTCTTAACATGTCAATTGCCCTCTTGATCTTGATTAATTTATTAGTGATGATGCCTCTTATTATTTATGCCTGCTTGTGGTTGCTTGTGCCTTTCTGATCACATTATCTCACTCTCTTCTGATCACACCCGTCTCATTCTTTTGATCACGTTGCTTGTGGATGTAGAAAGAATTCTGTCTTTTCATGCTTGTTGAACATGCAAATTGCTTAATGCACTTATCATGCATTTTGTTTTTAAACCATTGTACACTAAATGGAGAAATCTTTAAAGCAGCCATAATCCATCAAGCGGAGGAAATCAAGTTGTTGTTTGCAATACTCATGTGCTATATAATCCAAAAAGAGGAGAAATCAAGCTGGGACAGGTAGTTGCGATAGTTCATGCACAATATTTCATAATTTTTGGGATAAATTTCATATTTCTTGCATTATGTTTTGCTCAAGCATCCTTATCACTTCTGCATATGAGTATAATTAATGGAAAGGGGACATAAATTCCACCTAATGCCTGTCTATTTGCATATCTAACTCCTAAAATTTTCATATCATATCAACAATACCACTATTTTAACATTCAAAAAGTGAAATGCGCCTTTTTATGCATAGGTAAGGTGGCAGTTATGTAACAATTGAAGTTTAGGTGGCTGATATGGAAATGCATAGGAACTAAGTAAATCTTTCTTAATAGAAATGAGTAGGAGTGTTATTGTAGCTGATCCAAAAATTGAGGTATGATGGTAATGTGCTATTATCATAGGTAAGGTGGTATAGCTGGTTCATGATTACATTGCATCTGTTCGATAGGATCTTTGATAATTTTCAAGGATTAGGATTTAATGTTCTCTTATTTTATGAGCCATCTTCTTTGCTTACTCCCAGGCTTCGGTCGAGCTGTATAGACTAATCTTGCAAGTTGAAATTTGGTTGTAGGTAGGGTTGTAAATGAACTAATGCACTTGATGAATAACTCGAACTTAGCTCAATTAATTCTCAATTCTGTTTGTTCAAATTAACAAATAAATAAGTTAGAATATTTTTTTTTAACTCGAAGGATTAATGAATTAATAAATTCAAACATAATACAACTTATTTATTAATATTTACGAGCAAATGTGTTTATTGTTTAACAAGTAACTCACTAAATTCTATATATATATATATATATATATATATATATACATATATATATTTAAGAAAGAGCCGTATGACCTATTTCATTGAAATAAAAAGGGGTACAAAGCAAATATTATGAGAGGGCCCAATAAATTGAGCTCGACTCATAAGAAACAAAAAACAAATAAAGCTCGAACAGAGCGATACAAAAGTTTGAACAAGAAGAAATAAGCAACTAAAGAGGATGGGTCGCCAAGGCTTCCCTCTACCCCTGGTTCCTGTAGCGCTTCGATAAATCACACTCTGAAGGGCTTCTCCATTACCAGGGGAGACCAAAATATCATCCATTAAGTTTCTTAGGGGGCTAGTAACCCCAGCTTTCTTCTTCCTCCGGAGGTATACATTTGTTATTCTTCTTCGAGAGACTGACGAGTCTGATCCGGTGGGAAGGGATCATTCGTCGTGATAGTGCTCTAATATTTGGGAATCTCCTACCCATTGAGCGGGTAGAACAACCAAGCTACTATTAGGCAGTAGCTCTTCCTCGCATAGTAGTAGACACATTTTTTCGTCATCATAATATGAGTGTTTGTTTCTTCCCTATGTTCAAACATGGTCTGATCCCCCTCTATAGTAGTGGGTACCTGAGATGGTAGTGTAGCTGCTCTAGTAGAAGAAGGTAGAGAGATGAGCTCATCCTGTCTAGCAGTGGCAACTACCTGATGCTCATCCAAGGGTCGATCATTCTCAACATGTTTTGAATTAGTAGTGGGTATCACTGACAGTGAGGAAGGCGGTATTCCTGTCACAGGAATGTGCGGTCCAGTAGTATTTGCATGTGGAGGTTTGAGGTTCGGATGCAAGTGGTAACACTGATGGGGAGAGTGGCCAATCATACTAGCAGCGGGTACGATAGAGAAGATTGTTCTGGCTTTCTCTGGCTGCCAAAATCCCTAATGTCGTGTGTCAATCCATGTCTCTCAGGAAACGATAGCGTGATGTCTCGTTCCATCGCATCTCGCCTCGAAGGTCGAGTCATATGCTCAGTAGGCGGGCTCGGCTTGGAGAGGTGTGCCATGATCTTCGTGAAGGCGAATAGAAGCTCTCGATCGTAAAGCGCGTACCGCGGATCTAGGAAGCGCAACCAAACATGGATGATGGGAGGCTCAAGTACGATGGTCGAAATCCACCTTCTATTTTAAGCACCTTCATCACCCGATTGTCAATTCGAATGAGTCTTCTAGCAAACACTTGAGTGTAATCAACATCATCGGTTAATTAGATGAGAACGTGCCGCCCATCCAATCTACCAATCTTCCAACTGTCATTCAGCTTCATTTGCTCAAATTCTTTTCAGATCAGTTCAACTTTAGGATTGCCGTATAAGAACTTACCTACTAGAAACGATCGGCGCAGTGCGGTAGAGTGAAGATCTCTTCCTCTGTAACAAAAATTGCAGATTTTTCGTCTTTGCGGAATGCCTTTTTGAGAAACCCAGATTCAATGCCTTGCGCGAAGGCATCGTGATATCTCTGCGGGTTATTCCCGGCGAAGGCTTGGGCGTATGAACGGCCCGAGGCCATTGCTTCAGTTGCGCAAGTCCCACTGCCTGCAGGAGGGAGCCGCTGTTGTTGACGCAGCTGTCGAGCCCGACAAGATGTCGAGCAGACAGTAGCTTCGGCGTTGGCCACCGGCAAGCAGTCGCTGGTGCTCGCAGAGACCGTGAGCTCCTCCGCCAGCCAAGCCGATGACGAAGACGAAGAGCAACGAAGCCGTCGATATGTCGAGCAGCCGCAGCAGATGACGCGAGTCAGGCAGAGCAGTCGCAGCTTTGACGAGACCGCGAGCTCCTCCGCCAGCCAAGCCGATGAAAAAGACGAAGAGCGACGAAGCCATCGATATGCACTGCGAAGACGAAGAGCGACGAAAGCTGTATGGGTCGCTAGGGTTCGCCATGAGGCGGAACCCTAGCAGAGCTGAGCGTGGGAGACAACATTTATATATATATTTTTTTTTTCTCTGTTTGCTGGAGGGAGTGGTTTGCTGCTAAACTTTTGGTGATTCCTTATTTGATTGCTTGGTTTCTCCGGATGAGCTGGAATCAATCTAAATATGAAGATAAGCTCCCCACTGTGTAGCTTGTTGCTGCCTTCACCAGAAATTCCCCAATGTTTGTATCAATTGGAGCCCTCCCTCCTCCTACCAGTCTATGTTGGCCCCTCAATTGTGGAGTGGTCCCCTCCCTAAAGATCCTGGATTAAAGTTAACACAGATGACAGTTTTTGTAGGGAGGCAGCTGGCTTTCGTGGAATCATTAGAGACCCCCAGGGGAATTGCCTCCTCTTCTTTTCTTCTCTTAATGTGGCAGTAGATGCTTTAAAGGCTGAAATGACTGCTACATTTTGGGCCATTGTTATTGCTCATAGGTACAAGTTTAGCCCCCTGTTGGTGAAATCTGCCTCCCTCACTTGCATTAACATTTTGGAACACTCTGCAACACCTCCTTGGCACATAAACAGATGGAAGAACAGACTGGCTCCTTACACTCATTCCTCTATGGTGTCCTTCATTCACATTCCTAGAGAGGGGAATGGGCCTGCACACTGGTTTGCTTCTGCAGGGATGAATACTGCATCTATTGTAATTGATAGCATCCCCCCTCTTCTTAGCCTTTTTGTTGCATGGGGACAATTTGTCAATGCCCTATCTAAAAGCAGTGTAACTATCTTTATTACATTTTAATATAGTGCTTGCCTATTAGGCCGGTTTTTGTTTTATATATATATATATATATATATATATATATATATATATATATATATATATATATATATATCATCCCCGTTCTGGTTGCGCTTCCCGGATCCTGCAGTACACCTCTACGATTAGAGCTTCTTTTACCTTCGCTAAGCGTCTATGGCACTCCACTTCAATCCGACACGCCCACGGAACATCCGACTCGCCCTTCGAGACGAGAATACCGATGGAACGAGACATCACGCTACCTTTTCCGAGAGAGTTCCTGACTGGCACACAACATCGTGGATTCCGCAACCACAGAATTAGAACAAGTGCCTCTTTCATCGTACCCACTCGTCGTATGTTTGTACACTCCCCCCATCAGTGTTACCAACTGCATCCGAACCTCAAACCTCCACGTACCAATACTACTGGACCACATATTTCTGCGTCGGATGTCCCGCTTCCCTCCCCTTCAGAGATACCCACTGCTGTTGCAGATCAGATTGAGTTGGCTCAACTTGTGGAGGAGCAACAGGCAGTTCCCATCGATAGTCAGAATGAGGCCATCGCTCTGCCTCCTTCAACTGGAGCAGCTACACTTTTAAATCAGATACCCACTATTACAGAGGGAGAGCAGACTCCCCACCATGATATGACTGAAGACAGGGAAGAGACAAACACTTATGTGGATATTAATATTCAATCCAAAGATTTGACTTCTGTATCACCTTCTGCTCCTTATGTTCCTATGACTACAGATCATACGTCTCTTCATGAAAGGGGGGCCCTGGTTTCTCCTCCAGTTCTCCACCCACCTACGGAAGGCCCATATCTTCGTGGGGCACTATCTCCCTCGGAGGTGAATCGCCATCGTTGCCACTAAAGCATATCTCCGATCTACTGAAGAAGAATGACAAGTGTTTACCTCTCGGAGGAAGAAGAAAGCGGGGGGCACTATCCCCTCGGAAATATTATGGACGATAGTCCGGTTTCCACGGTATCGGGAAGCTCTTCGAATGCGAGTTAGAGTTCGTGCTTATATCGCTAGTGACGAGGAAGCCTTGGGAACCTCGTCCTCTTTAGCCGTTAGTTTGTGTGTCGTATCTTCCGTATCGCTCCGATGAGCTCTCATTTTACTTTTTGGTTTTATGAGAGGTGCTCAATTTTGTTTGGGCCCTCTTATATTACTCTTTTTTGTACCTCTCTTTAATTTCGATGCAATAGCCTACGGCCCTTTCACATATATATATATATATATATATATATATATTGATTAAAATAAAGGATGCATTAATCAAAAGTTAGTTTTAAGTACATCCGATATAAAGGAGTGTAAGTAAATCCTCAAAAAGTAAATGCTTTAAATGCCCAAAAGGAATTTTAAAAAAGTTTATAATAGCGAAGTAGCAGAAGTTTGTGACCGACTGGCTATGCTCGATTTCCCTTCCTGTGTATATGACTCCGGTAGATGGTAGTGTTTTGGATGAGAGAAAATAAGCTTCTATGTAGATAGATCGGCTTTCATGGTATATCTTATTAGGCCGCTTTTTGTTTCATATATATATATATATATATATATATATATATATATATATATATATATATATATATATATATATATCATCCCCGTCTGGTTGCGCTTCCCAGATCTGCAGGTACACCTCTACGATTAGGAGCTTCTTTTTACCTTCGCTAAGGTCTATGACACTCCACTTCAATCCGACACGCCCACAGAACATCTGACTCGCCCTTCTGAGACGAGAATACTGATAGAACGAGACATCACGCTACCTTTTCCGAGAGAGTTCTGGATTGGCACACAACATCAGGGATTCCAGCAACCAGGCGAATTGAGAATCGTGTGCCTCTTTATCGTACCGCATCTGTCGTATGTTTGTACACTCCCCCATCGGTGTTACCAACCGCATCCGAACCTCAAACCTCCACGTACCAATACTACTGGACCACATATTTCTGCGTCGGATGTCCCGCTTCCCTCCCCTTCAGAGATACCCACTGCTGTTGCAGATCAGATTGAGTTGGCTCAACTTGTGGAGGAGCAACAAGCAGTTCCCATCGATAGTCAGAATGAGGCCATCGCTCTGCCTCCTTCAACTGGAGCAGCTACACTTTTAAATCAGATACCCACTTATTACGGAGGAGAGCGTGACTCCCAGCCATGATATGATCGAAGACAGGGAAGAGACAAACACTTATGTGGATATTAATATTCAATCCAAAGATTCGACTTCGTATCACCTTCCTCGCTCCTTATGTTCCTACGACTACGGATCATACGTCTCTTCATGAAAGGGGGCCCCGGTTTCTCCTCCAGTTCTCCACCCACCTACGGAAGGCCCATATCTTCAGGGGGGCACTATCCCCCTTGGAGGTGAATCAGTTACTGTTGCCACTAAAGCATATCTCCGATCTACTGAAGAAGAATGACAAGTGTTTACCTCTCGGAGGAAGAAGAAAGCGAGGGCACTATCCCCCTCGAAATATTATGGACGATAGTCGGTTTCCCCAGTATCGGGGAAGCTCTTCGAATGCGAGTTAGAGTCGTGCTTATATCGCTAGGTGACGAGAAGCCTTGGGAACCTCGTCCTCTTTAGTTGTTAGTTTGTGTGTTGTATCTTCAGTATCGCTCCGATGAGACTCCATTTTACTTTTTGGTTTTATGAGAGGTGCTCAATTTTGTTTGGGCCCTCTTATATTACTCTTTTTTTGTACCCCTCTTTTAATTTCAATGCAATAGGCCTACGGCCCTTTCCAATATATATATATATATATATATATTGATTAAAATAAAGGATGCATTAATCAAAAGTTAGTTTTAAGTACATCTGATATAAGGGAGTGTAAGTAAATCCTCAAAAAGTAAATGCTTTAAATGCCCAAAAGGAATTTTAAAAAAGTTTATAATAGCAGAAGTAGCCGAAGTTTTGGCCAGCCAGTTGGCTAGCTGATTTCCCTTCCTGTGTATATGACTCCAGTAGATGGTAGTGTTTTGGATGAGAGAAAATAAGCTTCTATGTAGATAGATCAGCTTTCATGGTATATCTTAGGAGCCTGTCATGATATTAACAAGTTGAAGGGAGTCTGATTCCACCCAGAGGTAATAATACCCTAAAGCTTTAGCAGTTTTCAGTGCCCAAATTGCAGCAACCGAGCTCGGATTCGAGAGGAGAAATAGAAAAGATAGGAGCCCGAAAACCCCACAAGAATGTACCCTTTATGATTCCCTGTACACACTCGATACCACTAGATCTGAAGATTATAACTTCCATCAATGTTAATTTTAACCCAAGGTAAGGAAGGAAGTAACCATTGAATTGTCTTGACCTTAATCCTGGTTCTGTTCATATGCTATTGAGTGAAACTATACCTGTTCAAATAGGTGCAACAATTTACAAAAATCTGTTTAGCAGAACTTCTGTGCTCACCATATTTTTTTTGGTTCCTGGCCATCCATACAAACCAACAGATAATTAATGGACATAAAGACAGTTGGTGAGCTTTCCAATCATCCCAACAATCTTCCACTGAACTCCAATCTCTAATATGATGTGAAATGTGAAAATGATTCAGCACCTTAACCCAAATCTCCCTGGTTACAAGACAGTTAAAAAATTAAAAAAGAGATGTGAAGTAGCACCTATACCAGTTTTTGTTATATATATGATAGCTCTGCTAGGGTTTCGCCCGACGGCGAAACCCAACATTGACTGTCGGCATATCCTTCGTTCTCGTTGGCTCTGTTTCGTCGTCCGCGTGGCAGAGTCGTCTCGATTCTCCTTCGGCGCCGCAGACTGCTTCGTCGTCGTCTACGTCTGCTCGACTGCAGGAAGACGCTTTCGTCTGCGTTCGCGTCCTCGGCAGTCTTGTTCGGCCTGGAGCTCGTGTCTTTGATACGAGTCGGGGTGTTGTCTTTTGCGTCTGCCGCTGTCGCTTCTTTCGCAGTTTTGCGGGCTTTGTCGTTGCGGATCCCGCGCTCCGCGCAGTCGGCCCGGCTCGCGATTCGACTTCATTCGGCCACCCCTGCGGCGGCCGATCCGCAGAGACGGCCGCAGCTCGCTCGATCGTCGTAGGAAGCATGAGCACACAACGAAGGTTGCTAATTGAAGGAGCCGCTCGAACAGTCCTCCACTTCGGCGACTGTGAGTTTCCTATCTGTCTTCATGACAGCTAAGGCGTCTTATCTTTGGAGCAGTGGGCTGCAACTCCCACAAAATCCCTGATCATCTCTTTTTTTCACGAGAGTTTCATGATACTGCAGCTGAAAAAAGGCAGAGTGCTTTTATCAAGCCGATAGGTGTCAAACATAGGAAATCTGCTGCTATCTTCACCACCCAGGAGATGAAGGTTCTCTCTGATGATATTAAGTTCACTTTAGTTGGGAAATTCCAATTTGGTCACCCCAAGATGGATTTAGTTAGAAAATTTTTTGAAGATCTGAAGCTTATTGGAGCATGGAAGTTGGGGGAGTATTGGATGACAGACATATACTTATTAGAATACAAAAGAAAGAAGATTATGCTAAAATTTTTGCTCAACAATCTGTTTTGGTTCTTTGGCACCCATATTAAGCTTATCAAATGGACTCCTGATTTTAACCCATCTAAGGAACCTCCTGTCGTTCTTATGTGGTTTAAGCTTCTGGGACTCCCCTTTCATTTGTATCAACGAAACGCTTTATATCATCAGTCAAGCTCTTGGTACTCCTCTCAGAATTGACTTTTGATATAGTCTCGCCTGATGGTGCCAGGGTTCAGGTGGAGAGGGATTTTACTCCCCATATGTGGATCAAATTTGGATCATGGATGGCGCAGAGGGGTTTTGGCAGGAGGTGTTGGTGGAGAACAGACCTCTTTTTTGCCAGCATTGTAAAATGTTCGGGCACATTAGGAACACTTGTTATAGGTTGCATCCTCCCTCAAGGAAAAGGGCGTCTAGGCATTCTTTAGCTGATGTTGACAAAGTGTTCAACAGCTCAAACTCTGTTGAGAAGGCTGTCGAGGAGACTCCTCAGCAGATTGCACTCGATTGCCACCCGGTAGGCTACGTGGTTCATCGAACGAGCTGGAAGGGTGGCGCCTTCCTCGCGTGGTGCAAACCGCCTGGTGGTTATGGAACCGATCATCCGTAGCTGACCTCTCCCACTTCGGATCAGATGACTCACACTTCGGAGAATCAGTGGCAAGTGTATACCTCCAGGCGGAAGAAGAAGGTTGGGGGTACTATGCTACTTGGGAATCTTATGGATGACACCTTGGTCTCTCCTGGTAATGGAAAAATACTTCAGAGTTTGATTATTGAATGCGCTGCAAGAACCCATGGAAGAGGAAGGCCTTGGCGATCTCGTCCACTGAAAAAGTTTTAGTTGTGAGTTCTATTTTTGTCCTATCTTTTGTACTTTTTATTTTAGTTGCTTTTTATTTTTTATAAGTTGTGCTCAATCATTGGGCCAGCTCATACTACTTGTTTTGTAAACCCTTTTTATCTTAATGAAAATGGCCCTAGGGCTTCTTGCTCAATATATATATATATATATATATATATGTGTGTGTGTGTGTTATTATTTCAATATAATTTAATTAATTAGAAAATTTTCAATTATTTATCTTTAATAATAATATATTATAATTTCATATCAATATGCATATAAAATTAATTCAATTTCTTCTTATATTTTATTTTATTGAACTAGTTTATTAGTAATTATTTGTCATTTGATTACAAAAAATCTTACTTACAACTTATGTATTATTTCATTTATTTGGTATAAATTAGTTAGATGTTAATTTGAAATTTATCCCGTTACTGGTTTATTTAGTTTTTAAAATCATTTCTTAATAGTTTTATATATAAAAAAAAAAATGAAGTGATCATTTTGATTTTTAGCTTATTTACTAGCTTTATATAAAAAATCATCTACATTTCATATAAAAAATTATATACTCATTCGAATTTTTAGCTTGTTTAATTAATATAAATAAACAAAGTACAAATCAAGTATGATTATTAAAAAAAATATGAGAAAGACAAGTATGAACACATATATGATTCTATGAAAGTTCATCTAAAGCTCGAACTCAACATGTACAGCTTATGAATCATCCAATCCAAGTCCAATCCATGACATACTCGACTCACGTCGGCTCTATTACAACCCTAGTTGTAACAGCCGAGCTATTTCAGATCATATTGAGCAGATTTGATTCGCGCATTTTTCAGATGTCTTTCCAAGTGTGGGGTTTAATCTTCTCATAAAATTTTATGCTAAACATTTTATGTTATTTTATTTAACCAATAACCCCCTGAAATCTATGGGCAGCATTTTAATGCTCACCGCTTTCATTTCACATTCATTAATTTATATTGTTGGCAAATGCTTGTATTTATTCACACTTCATGCATTTAGTTGCTAATATAAGTAAAAGTAATGCGGAAGTGCAAAAAGCTGCAATCTTTTACTGCATACGTGGATTTTTTTCTTAATGCTTAGTATAAAAAAATGTAAAGCCTGCACGAATGTTTCTCGTAGAAACAAATTACTTATTATTTTCTGTTTTTTAAGTAGCAAAAGTTATGCTTTGAATGTTGTCTAAATTCCATTGTATAAACAGGTGAGGATTCTCTTTGATCGAGCATCTGTTATCTCTAGGGCTTGGAATAATGCTCCAGTTATTGTATGTGGAGATTTCAATTCTATACCAATGGTAAGTTATTGTTGTTTATGGTTTTCTTTGCCTAGCATTTACATACATTACACACAATTCTTATGTATTTACATAATTCACACCTGTACTTTCATATTTACAGATATAGCACTCAAATCTTTAATATCACATAAAAAATAGCACTATCACCACTTTTTAAATGTGAAATACACTTTTTCATGCATAGGATTAAAACACCAAAATGCTTTGTAAGTATGAAAGTTTAGATGTGAAATATTTAAATAAATTTCCCAAAATTTTACAGCTGAATCTGCTTTCATAAATCTGCATGTTTTGTGAAAATTCATTAGCTCTCGGTTGTTTGTTTTCTTCTCTCCTCTATCATATAGCTTATTAATATTATTTATGTATTTCAATCAGAGTCCCCTCTACAAATTTATAACCACACAAAAGGTATATCTTCTTTTCTAAATGATTCGTGAATTGTCTTTTACCATCTTTGTATTGTATAAATGCTTTGAAATTTTTTGTTTCTTTATGATTTGTAGTTAAATTTGTCGGGTCTCATGCGAGACCAAATATCAGGACAATATTCTGCTACATTACACAATAGGCCTTATTTTCGTTACAGGTATAGGTGCTCATAATCTCTATTTTTCAAATTTAATGTAATATTTGAGAATAGTTAGTGTAAGAGCAAAGTGCAGAAATATCCGTCTCACTATTTACATGTAGCTATATTAGGACTGGAGTCTATAAAAGTGTCAAATTAGTCCCTAAACTTTTTTAGAATGGGCTTGAAAAGTCCCCAAGGAGGATTATTTTAGCTTCCATTAAAAGAGTCAGAGGATTGAATTGATATTTGTATAGAATCCAGGACTATAATGGCCCCATACAAAGAGTCACGGACCATTTGATACTTTTCTCGTTAATGTAAATAAAATACCCTCTAGAACCTGGTTGAGTTTCCGAAAAATTGCAAAATTGTCTGGTTAGAATTTTATTATGCTTTTCAGACCTCAGACTTTCAGCCGTTATGGTAGTGAAGGTACATCTGGTGACAATAAGCATATTATGGGAAACTCATCTCCAATTGAGAAACCTGCTGTGACGTTGTATCAAGATTTAGAACAAAAGTTTCATTTGCAGATGCCACCCTGCGCTACTGCCATCAAATTAGGGGAAGCCGAAATTTTTGGTCACCAAGGTGGTGAAGTAAGTTCAACCTATTCGGAGTTTGCAAATTTGCCCAGTAGAACATCTGAACTTCTCATCCAGCAGAGTACTATCCATGCTAATACAGATGCAGAGAAGAATAGAGAAGAGGCTCATAAGGTTAGTTTTGATGACAACTTTTGCTCTTTAGAAGTTCAGCGTGTTCTTTGAGCAAATGCTAACTATTATTATTGATTGTGACAGAATATTTTGGATAAACCTTGTTCTGAAGGCCGTGAAGTTTCTCCGGGAAATGTTGATTTGGCAGTCGAAATAGAACTGTCTTCTAAACACAGTACCGTAAACCAGAACAATGTTGGTAATTCTCCATTTTTTCATGGCAATAAAGATGATTTATCTACCATGGATTCTAGTAAGGCTGATGATTCTTTATCTGAAAAGAAAATTTACACTCCTGGTGCGAATCTCGACAAGCAAATAGTAGAAAACACTGAGAATTCTGGCAAAGGAGATAGGCCAGATCCATGTGATTTTGCGGGTTCACATGTGAGTGATAGAATGGGTGTTAAATCTAATATTGAAGTTGAAAAAATAATGGACAATATGAATTCTGTTGGGGACAGTAAAAATGTTTCCTCAGACAATATTCTTGAAGAAGTACCTGCTAATTGTGGTAATTTAAGTGCAGATGCAACTTCAACTGAAAACAGAGAGTATTCTGAGCTATCTGGTTTAGATGAGAATGTAGACGGCCAGTCTCCCGTGGTGTTTGGCATGGAGGAAAATGTAGATCCCAATTTTTTCAAGGAACTTCTTGGTATTGAAGACGACAATCAAAGTACGAAAGATGTTAGTTCGCCTAATTTGGAGCTTCAGGAAGATTCGTCGTTTTCTCTGCCCAGTGCCGTTTTTAATGTTGAGACGAGTTTTTATAACCCTTACTGTTGGAGCCCAATGGAAATGGAGATTGCATCAGGAAATGCGAAATGCACGGTTGTTGAACATCCTTTGAAGCTAAGGAGCGTATATACAGATGTTGAGGTTGTAGCTAATTACTTGTTGGGGCATTTACACAGACACCACCCAATTCCTATGTATTTACATATCTAACACCTAAACTTTGCTTTTTATATTTATGACACCTAGCTCTTTCATATCATATAAAAAATGCCACTATTATAACTTAAAAAAAAAAAGTAAATACACTTTTTCATGCATAGCTAAGGTGGCATATTTGTAAAAATTGAAGTTTAGGTATTAGATATGTAAATACATAAGAATTGTGTGGTATGTATGTAAATCTTACTCCTTTTGTCTTTCGATACATTATCAATGTAAAATTTGTTGCATAAATGTTCACGTTTCTTACAAAAAATAAGCTTAGGTTTCGTGAAAAGTCGTCAATTAATATCTAAATTATAAGTACTAAATATATATATGATTTTGTATCAACTCATCTGTTTTACATCTCCTCATATAATGGCAGTACCATCGCTTCAACATAATTCCCTGCTTCAGTATTATTGAAGGTTGTATTTAGTTCATGAATAGCGATATCCATTGAGAGAGGATTAGTTATACTACATAAATTGATGAAACCTTATCAAATTGTCAAGAAGTTCTCTTGGCTTATCAAACCCACAAGTGAATCACTTTTTATTCTGCATCCATGCTTAGTTTTAAAAGAAATGTCAAAGGAGTTGAAGCAGATTATCAAAAGAGAAAAGTACCAAAATAGTTGCCTGACTCTTTGTAAGGGTGATTTTAGTTGTAAAGTTAATAAAAGTATCGAGCTAGTCCCCTAATTATTTTAATGAGAGCTAAAATGTTCTCCTAGTGCGCTATTTCAGCACATATTAAAAGAGTCTAGGAGCTAATTCGATACTTTTATAGGTGATGTGGGGCTTTTATTGCCGAACCAGTCGGTGCAACCTTGTTGGACCCCTCCTCCTCCCACCTATCTTATTATAAATATGTTGTTTATTGTTTTTGGGTCGGTTTTTCTCTGAGTTCAGATTTCTGTTAGTTAGTTATTGGCTGATGTTTTCCCTTCTAGGATTGTATCTGAAGACGAGGAGGTGCCCCGGCTGTAACTTGTTCAAGGTGGTGATCTTTTTCAGAGGTTCAAGGGATACTTTGCCTGTAACTCGATACCACAGGGATAGTTATCCATCCATATTCCCCTCTACTTGCTCGTTGCCATCTCCCCGACGCCCCCAACATTTTGATTTTCCTTGCCGCCTGCTGCTTTCCCGCACCTTTCTGCTTCCAGTTGCTAGCTCTAGATCTTAGCATTGCCACTAGTTATATTTTCCTTGCACTTTTCTGCTTCCAGGCGCCAACTCCAGCCATCTCCTCACCGCCTACTGCCTTCCATGCAACCCTCCGCTCCACCCGCACTCCACAAGTCCTTCCTCCCATGTTGTGTTGTTGTGCAACCACAACTACCCATTCACTTCCTATTTTTGTAACTACTTGTTGTCGTTCCTATACTCCTCCTTACAGGCCCCATACGTCCCATTCGCATCCTACAACATACGCCTATCTCTATCCAACTGCCCCCTCCTTTCCCTGCTACAGGCACACCCTCTCATACCCTTCATGGTACCACTGACCAACCACCCCGTATCTAACTAGCCTTCTGGCAACATACCTATCTGTTGGCTAGCCACCACCCATCCTCTTTGTCGTCGCTCTAGGGTGTCCTTTTAAGTTCATTATTGTTTATTTCATATTTGAAGAGTCGTCATTGTAACCTATTTGAATTTCAGTAATAATATTTCTGTTTCCATTGCGGTTTGGGTTAATTTCAGTATCATTCGATATCAGTGCTAGCCTAACGCTAGTCCTATCCTAGAGTTTCTTAGCATCCGCCTTACCTCTCCGCAAAAAATTTTCTTTCTTATTCGCAAACTATAGCCAAAACTTTAACCTAATCCTAACTTTTTCTTGTTGATTTTCAAAATCAGCAACCCAAAATTATTTTTTTGCTCCCTCTTTCACCTCCCACTCCAAACTATTACCGGAGTAAACCCAAACCACAATAGAAATGTTAATATTACTGCTGAAATTAAAAGGGTTACACACGAAGACTCTTGACAATAGAAAAATAACAACACAATGTAAAAAGTCACCCTAGGGCGAGGATGAGGGTAGTGGGTGGTGGCGGGTAGGGGTCGGATGGGAGGTGGTTGTGAGCGAAGGAAGGGTGGAAGTGAGTTTTGGCAGCCATTGGGCAGCAGGTGAAATGAGTGTGGTGGTTGCCTGATAGGTTAGAAAAGTTGGCAATAATTTTGGGAGGGTTGGAGGCAGCTGCGGGAGAAGCTATGGACGAAAGGGGGCGGGGGAAGCGAGCACAATAGGTTGCTGGAGCAGCGTAGTTTAGGAGGCAACAACGGGAAGTAAAGGGCAAGAAAGGGGCGGCTGAAAGCATAAGAGGGGGGCGTGAGGGTTAGACGGCAACAAGAGGTGGTTGTATGGTATGTTGATGGATGTGTATGCAGTAATACCTGGAGGAACTGTGGGCTTGCAGATGGAGGCGGGTAAGAGGGTTTGTGGTAATATAAAACAGAAGAGGAAATGGGCAGGGGAATTACAGTAGGGCGGATGCGGGGAGGACTGAAGTCGGGTAGACGGGGCTAAAGATTCAGGCGGTCTGCAGCAAGGTACGGAAATGATGACAACAGAGGGGTGGTTGTGAAGGATGGAACAGTCGAGGATAAATACCACATCGGAGTGAGTTAGAGCTCCACTCGTCCTCGGATACAACTCTCGACGGGGAAAGTAGGACTCCGATTGTAACCCTAATCAAACTCAACAGAAACCGGAAATCAAACTGACAAAACATAACCCTAAATAGAGAATAACATATAAATAGAAGATGGATAAGCGGGAAACAAAAATAGGAATGAGGAAATAATTCCCGCCTAATGAAAAGAGGGAGAGGGAGACTGAACCCTCTCCGCCTGAACCGGTTGGGGCCGGTTCAGCCCCCAAGCTTTGTGCCAGTCTCTCGAGGTTAGGAGAGCTTCGACCTCATTAGTCGAAGCTTTTTGTTTGTTGTAAGCTCTCGGTAAGTCAATTATGTAGCGGTGTCCTTCCAAAGAACATATTGATGGAACAGGTATTCATCCTTTTTTAGCACAATCTGAATCGAAGATACACAACAATGTAGGTTTTGTCGAGCCAAATTTTGAGAAAGTTAATATACAATATTCTTCTCCCACTACTCGTAGTCAGCTGGATGTGTGATAAACAAGGCTGTTAGGTGGGGGGGGTCAACTCTGGAACAACTTCTCTAGCAGGTTGGGTCACCCTGATGTGTAATCATTAATGAGAGGCATTTTCTTTTTTTCGGGAAGGACTAGATCCCACGGTAGAATATTCTCTCTCAGGGATCTTGAGGTAATTCCTACCAGTGCGGGTCATCCATCCCATGTGATCTTCTGTCAAGAAGTACATCGTTAAATTAATTTTAATCCCCAAATGACTCACGATTGTCTTTCGGAAGTAACTCAATCTTCACGTGTTTGATATGTTGGACCTCCTTCCATAGGGGTAACTCAGGAAGCAAGCTATATATCTGAAATAACTTAATTTCTGTTATCTGAAACTAAATTGTGTTTAGTATCGGCTCCTCAAGATCGTGGTCCTTTTGGACATGCAAAGTCAATCTTGTTGATGTTCCTCTGAACGATTGTCCACTTGTAGGCATCACAATCTCTTACTCTGTACCCTTATATCATAGTCACTACATTCTAGAACAACTACTGTTATCTCAACTGGAATCTCTTCTAGGGTCAACTGGAATCGATAACATATCTCCCTCATTGGCTGCAAGTTGGAAATTTTGTCTAAAGTTTTTCATCATCTCGCAAATCAACTGTCATCGCCCAATTTTTCAACAACACCCCGCTCAATGAAACAGAACACTCCTCTAGTTATGCTTTCTAAGTCAACATGCCCAAATCCATGACACTTACAACACTTCCTGACTGTGAATGATTTAGGATGTGGATTGCTTTTACCTATTATCCACACGGAATCAACTCTCCTCTGACAAGGTTGTTGGGTGTGCTCCTGGGTGTATTCGGATTGTAAGATTCTGAGGTTGAAATCTGCCTTTAGGATGTGGGAGTCGCTCTATTATGCAATCTCACTCTTTATCTATACTAAGTTGGTAGGAATTGATGTTGTGTCTCCCACTTCATCATTAGATTCTCTTGTTCTCCTCTTCGACGCTTCCGATCACGGTCGAGAGTAACCTCCCATTGGTTTTTTTTCCTCAATGTCTGCAAGCCTCCGTTGAAGTTAGTAGATCTCTCGCTATATCTCTTCCCGAGTAGGCTTGGGCATGGATTTCCTAAGTGGCATGGCAAGGATTTGGGGTTGAGCGGTGAGTTGTGTTTAAGTTTGGGAGATGAGAGGGTGTATGTGCTGATTTATGGTGTAGAAAATTTATTTTGAGGTTATTGATTTCAAAAATCTGCAAGGAGGAATTAGGTTTAGTTCAAAATATTAGCTAGGGTTTTGGAATAGAAAAGAAAATTTTTGGTGTAGTTGGATTGGTAGGAGCGGATGCTAGGAAGCCCTAGGATAGGACTCGGGTTAGGCTATTTCTGATACCAAATGATACCAGAATAAACTCAAACCACGATAGAAATGTCAATATTATTGTTGAAATTCAAAAGAGTTGCGTAGAAAATAATAACACGACATAAAAAGACATCATAGGACGAGAACAAGGGTGGCGGCTGGCGGCTGGCGGCTGGCAGCTCGATAGCAAGTTGGGTTCAGATGAGAGGTGGTTGTGTGGGTAGGAATGGTGTTAGTGAGCTCTAGCAATAATTGGGCTGCATATGAAATGAGTGTGGTGGTTGTCTGTTAGGTTAGTGTAGTTGGCAGTAATTTTTAGGAGTTGGAGGAGATTATGAGAAGCTATGGATGAATGGGGGTGGGGAAAGTAGTCACAGTAGGTAGCCGGAGCAGTAGAGTGTAGGAGGCAACAACGACAAATAAAGGGCAGGTGAGGAGCAGCTGGAAACAAAAGAGGGGGGGCTTGAGGGTTAGGCGACAGCAAGAGGTTGTTTTATGGTAGACCGAAAGCAATTAAGGAATTGAGGAATAGTGAGGGGGGCATTGAGGAATAGTGAGGCTGCAGATTGAGGCAGGTAAGAGGGTCTGCGGTAATCAGAATTAGAAGGAAACACGTGGGAGAATTATGTCAGGGCAGAAGCGGGGAAGGCTGGAGTCAGGTAGATGCGGTTGGAGTTTCAGGCGGTCTGCAACAAGGCACGACAATGGTAGCAGTAGAGTAGAGGTTTTGAAGGATGGAATAGTCGAGGATAAACATCACCTTAAAGCAAGATACAGCTGGAACATCACTCATCCTCGGATACGGCCTTTGAAAGAAAAAAAATGATGCTGACGGTTGTCCTTAACAAAAACCTTGAAATTATACTCATAAAACATAACCCTAAAATGAGAAAAATATATAAATAGAAGATGGATAGGCGCAAAATGAAAACGAAAGGGGTGAATAATTCCCGCCTAATGAAAAGAGGGAGAGGGGGCCGGTTCAGCTTCTTGCTGGACTGAACACTCTTCGGCTGAACCGATTGGGGTCGGTTCAACACCTAAGCCTTGTGTCGGTCTCCCGAGGTTGGGGAGCTTCGACCTCATTAGTCGAAGCTTTTTGTCTCCTCCTAGTAGTTAGGTCGATCATGTTGTGAGCTCTCGGTAAGTCAATTCTGTAGACGGTGTCATTCCAAAGAACATATTGATAAATTTGGTATCCATCCTCTTTTGGCACAGTCCGAATCGGAGATATACAACGACGTAGGTTTTCCCGAGATAAATTTCAAGTAAATATATAATATGCTTCTCCCACTTTTCGTACTCCGTTGGATGTATCCTATAAACAAGGATGTCAAGGGGGGTCAACTCTGGAAAGACATCTCTAGCAGGTTGGGTCACTCTGACATGTAAACACTCATGAGAGGCATTTTCTTCTTCTCAAGAAGGACCTCGATCCCACGGTAAAATATTCTTTCTCCCATGAATCATGAGAGGTTTTTTCTTCTCTTGAATGACCTGGATCCCACTGTAGAATATTCATTCTCCCAAGGATCTAAGGGTAATTCCCACCATTGCATGTCATCTATCTTATGTGATCTGATGTTGAGAGTTACATCGTTGAATCGATTTGATCCTCAAATGACTCACAACAGTCTTCCAAAAGTAATTTAATCTTCTCATCATTGAAAGGTTGGACCTCCTTCCAAAGGGGAACTCAGGAGGCATACTATATATTTGAAATGACTTAAATTCTATTATCCGAAACCGATTTGTGTTTAGTATCGGCTCCTCAAGCTCATAATCCTTTTGGACATCCAAAGTCAATCCTGTTGATGTTCTACTGAACGACTACCCTACGATAGCTTGAGGCACCACAATCTCATACTACCTTCTAAAACAGTACCTCGACTGAAATCTCTCTTAGGGTCAACTGGAATCCCTTACATCTCTTCCTCATTGGCTACAAGTTGGAAATCCTCTTTGAAGTCTCTCGGATCAATTGTCATTGCTCAATTTTTCAACTACCCTGCTTGGTGAGACAGAGCACTTGCGGATTGGTTTTACCTGTTATCCGCACAAAATTAGCTCTTACTCTGACGGTTGTCTTGGGTGCGCTCTTGGGTGTATTCATACTGTAAAATCCTAAGGTTAAAATCTGTCTGTAGGATGTGAGGGTCGCTTTGTAATGTGGCATCTTCACTTCTAAAGCTAGAGTATGCACCCTCTGTCTGTAGTAAGCTGGTAGAACTGGTGTTGTGTCTCCCATTTCACCATTAGATTCTTTTGCTATCCCCTTCAACGCTTCTGATCACGGTCGAGGTTAACCTCCCGTTGGATTTTATCCTTAATGCCCACAAGCCTCCGCTGAAGTTGTAGGATCTCTCGTTGTTTCTCTTTCTGGTTAAGATCGATCATGCATTTCCTTAGTGGCATGGCTAGGATTTAGGGTTGAGCGGTGAGTTGTGTTTAAGTTTGGGAGGTGAGAGGATGCATGAGGTTGACTTAGGGTGTAGAATATTTATTTTGAGGTTGCTAATTTCAAAAATCTTCAAGGGAGAATTAGGGTTGTCAAAAATTTGGCTAGGGTTTCAGAAAAAGAAAAATTTTTTGGTGGAGGTGGTTTGGGTCGAGGCGGATGCTAGGAAGCCCTAGGTTAGGACTAGGATTAGGTTATTTTTTATACCAAATAATACTAGAGTAAACCCAAACCACAATAGAAATGTCAATGTTATTGTTGAAACTTAAAAGGGTTACACACGAAGACTCTTGACAATAGAAAAATAACAACACAACATAAGAAGACATCGTAGGGCGAGGACAAGGGTGGTGGTTGGCTGTCGAACAGCAGGTAAGGGTCGGATGGGAGGTGGTTGTGAGGGTGGGAAGCGTGGAAGTGAGTTCTTACAGCCATTAGCAGCAGGTGAAATGAGTGTGGTGGCTGTCTCGTAGGTTAGAGAAGTTGGCAGTAATTTTTGGAAGTTGGAGGCCTATGGATGAAAAGGGGGAAGGGGGGGTGAAGCGGCCACAGTAGGTGGATGGATCAGCAGAGTGCAGGAGGCAACAACGACAAGTAAAGTGAAGGAGAGGGCGACTGGAAGCAGAAAAGGGGGGCATGAGAGTTAGGCGGCTGCAAGAGGTTTTTGTACGGGAGTTGATGGATGTGTATGCAGTAATACCTGGGGGAATAATGGGGCTGCGGTAATAAAAAACAGAAGGAAACAGACGAGGGAATTACGACAGAGCTTATGCGGGTAGGGCTGTAAACGAGTCGAGCCTGAGTGAGCTCAGGGTCGGCTCGTGTTCGGCTCATTCGATACTGGCTTGAGCTCGAAATCGGCTCTTGTTCGAAATGGCTCGTGAAAGGTGTGTTTGTGTTCGGCTCGAATTAAATATTCTTGTTCGTGTTCGGCTCGAAATTGGCTCGTTAAAATTAATTGGAAAAAATATATGCATAGTGCCATATTCGAATCTGGACCAAATGAATGGAAACAAGACGCACAACCACGTTACTACACAAGCAATTATGATTTAAACTTAAATATAAATATATATATAATATTAATATATAAATAATATATATAATAAGTTACTATATAAATAATTATATGATTATTTTTTTTTATTTCGACCTAAAATGAGCCGAACACGAGCTAACAAAGAGTTGTTTGTGTTCGGCTCGTTTGTAATACGAGCTTAAAAAATTTGTTTGTGTTCGGCTTGTTTGCTTAACGAATGAGCCGAACACGAACTACTTCACGAGCCGAACAAGAGCTGTTCGCGAACAACGAGTTTTTTTTACAGCCGTAATGCTGGGAGGGATAGAGTTGGGTAGATGGTGCTGGAGTGTCAGGCGGTTCGCAGCAAGGCACGACGATGGCGACAGCGAAGGGGAGGCTGTGAAGGATGTAATAGTCGAGGATAAATAGCACCTTGGAGCAAGATATAGTCGGAACACTACTTGTCCTTGGATATAATCCTCGAAAGGGAAAAGAGGACGCCGACGACTGTACTTAACAGAAATCTAAATTCAAACTCGCAAAACATAACCCTAAAACAAAGAACAATATATAATAGAAGATGAATAGGTAGGAGGAAAACAGGAAGGGGGGAATGATTCTAGCCTAATGAAAAAAGTGAGAGTGGGACGGTTCACCCTCCTGCTGGACTAAACCCTCTCAGGCTGACCCAGTTGGGGGTCGATTCAACCCCTAAGCTCTGTGTCACAAACCCTGGCCATGCCTCTCAGGAGATACATATCTGAGCTTACCCGGGAAGAGAAACAGCGAGAGAAATGCCGACTTCAACAGAGGCTTGCGGATATTGCAGATGAAACTCATGGGGAGATTACCCTCAACCGTTAGGGCTGTAAATGAACCAATGCACTCGATGAACAACTCAAACTCGACTTGATTAACACTCGATCATATTCGTTCAAATTAGTAAATAAATAAGCTTGAACAATATTTTAAAACTTAAATCTTAAATGAACAAAATATGAACACAGTCGAGCTTGTTCATTTATGTTCACGAACAAACTTGTTTATTGTTCAAATAACAACTTGTTAAATACTTTATATGAAGCTCGAATACAACCCGTATCATATATGATATATTTTCTAAATAAAATTTGATTTACTAGAATTTATTTAATTATAGATTTAATAGTAATATATTATTATATTAATAATATTTTTAGAATGATTGTTAATATATATTTATTGAATTATTAATTAGTACTTATTTGAAAATTAACATGATGGAATTTTAAAAATGTGAACATCACTTTTGTAATTCTTTTTTATTTTGCTTGATCGGACTGCCTTTGATTATTCTCAATTATTTCAACAATTGACGCATAATTTCGCATTACGAGTTATTTTGCAATAATTGTTCATTTAATTTTTTTTGCTCTTGCTTCAATATTTTTTTCTATATTAGAATTTATTCCTTTGAGAATATATTTATTATAGCCAATAGATGACAATATATATGTTTATTTACTTATATCATATACAAGTTATATGATTTATTCAATTGTTTATTTATTTAGATTTGTCAAATTTATATATTTTTTTATATAAAAACATATACCCGTTTGAATTTTTAGCTTGTTTATTAGCTCGTTTAAATGCTCGTTCACTTGTCATAAACAAATCAAGTTCAACATTGAGAATTTTAAACAAGTCAAGCATGAACAATATGTGAAAGCTCGAATCAAGCTCCAACGGAACATGAACAACTTATAATTGTATCAAGCGAAGTCCAAAGTATAATATACTTGGCTTGGCTCAGCTTGATTAAATTCATATTGACCATGTTCGGGAGAGTCGAATGGGATAACGAGAGAATCTGAAGATGAAACAGGAGATATATCGTTAGTTCCCACCAATTTACTACAGATAGAATATTCATACCCTAGCTCAAAAGTGGAGAGACCACATCACTGAGCGACCACCACAACTTACAGACAGAGTTCAACCTCAAAATCTTACAGCCAGAGTACACCAGGAGAACACCAAACACAATTCCATCGGAGGAAAGCTGATTCAGAGTGGACAATATGTGGAGCCAATCCGCATTCCTAATTTGTCACAGCTAAGTAGTGTTGTAAGTGCCACGGATTTGGGCATGTTGAATCAAACTGCACCACCAGAGTGATGATCTATTGTATTGAGCGGGGCATTCTTAAAAAATTAGGTAATGACACGGTAGATAATGAAGATGGTGAGAAATCAAAGGAGGACCAACTTCCAATTGAGGAGGAAAAGATGCACATAGTTCTGGCTAAGCCTGTGGAAGAAACTCCAACCGACTTCAAAGTTAGTGTTCAGGGCAACTTGAGTTCAAGAAACTGGCATCGGAGGCATGACAACCCCAGATAAGAGAAATTCAAACCATTAAGATCTATAGCCTCATTCTTGAGTTTCCCTACTGAGGGAGGTCCAACACGTCAAAAATGAAGCCCTTTTGTGCCATGTTGGAAAGATTAATGGAGTTATTCAGATGTTAAATTCAATTTAGTATAGTGCTCATCATCAAATGTTCAAATAAGAGGGATGAACCCCAATCTTGAAATTTGCCTTGGGAGCTTGATGGAGAAGGAAATTCTTCATCAGGATCATAATCCTATTAGTGAAGAAGAGGTCTCCCTGAGTGGTTGCTATGAGAGTGGTGCTTTCTGTTACATATTTCACCCGAGTTTATTTGTCCTTATATATTAGTTTATCAACTACATTCCATTGAGTACGAGAAGTGGAAAAAGTTTCAGACTTAAGAGCTCAAGAGTTACACTGCAGGAACTTACATCTATATGCAATGCCAGCTCAGGATAATCCAAGAGATAGCTCATATTTATTCATCAAGGCGTCATGTGGAATGATAACAACTACATGATTTACCTACCTGGGGATTACAATATCTTTCCTACTTTCAATGTGGCAGACTTGATTCTGTGCTACTAAGAACCAAAAGTTTCGACAAATGAAGTTAAAAGTCCTCCCATCCCCGTGAAAGTGATGTGGGGCTTTTATGGCTGCATCCGTCGGTTCAGCCAAGCGATCGGTCCATTAGGGAGGCTGGACCAGCCGACTTCTAGTGAGCGAAATATTGCCCCTCCCCTTTTCTCCTACCTATCTTATTATAAATACATTGTTTATTATTTTAGGGTCAATTTTATCTGTCTGAGTTCAAATTCTTTTCTAGCTAGCCATTGACAGCTTCTTTCCCTTCTAAGTTTGTATCTAAATGAGATGAGGTACTCTAGTTGTAACTCGTCTGAGTGGTGATCTTTTCCAAGGGTTTGAGGGGTGCTCCAACTGTAACTCGATCACACAGATATAATTATCCGTCTATATTCCCCTCCACCTGCACACTGTTATCTCCTCGGCTTTGAGCCGCCAGCTCCAGGTCTTAACCTTGCCGCCAGCTGCATTTTCCCCGCACCATTTCGCTCTCAGACACCAACTCCAACCATCTCCCTACCGCCTACTGCCTTCCACACAGCCCTCTACTCCACCCACACTCCACAAGTCCTTCCTTTCAAGCTGCACTGCTGTCCAATTACAACCACATATTCCCTTCCCTATTTTCGTAATTGCTTTCTGCCATTCCTGTAACTGCACTGTACCCATACGTCCTACCTCCCCGTGGCTACAGTTGTGCCCTCTCATACCCTTCATGCTACCACCAGCATCCAGCTAGCCTCTTACCAGAATATCCACCTGCTGGCCAGCCACCACCCATCCTCTTCTTCGTCGCTCTAGGGTATCCTTTTAACTTTGTTATTATTTATTTCCTATTTGAAAAGTTGTCTTTGTTTCTTATTTGTATTTCAGCAATAATATTTTCGTTTGTATTTTGGTTTTGATTAACACCGGCATCAATAGGCTCGGGGACTAAAAGGATCCCATGCAAATAATTCAGGGACTTTTTTTGGCACTACTCTTTTTTTTAATCTGCTTCAACTCGTATGACCAAGGAGTATATGATGATTCCTATTCTCATGACTGTAATGATAGAATTTATAGTATAACAAAATAATTAGATAAATTTGTTTGTCAAAAAGGAGTAGACTAGAACTAAAATACACTTGTCACTCTCTAAGGTGTACTAGACTATAGTCAAAATGCTAAAACTCAGGATTCCATGGGTTTTCTTTTACAATATTGACTCTTACTTCATTGAAATAGCCAAAGTTGTTTGAGTTTTATATTCTCTTTATTAGAATCCTTATTTTTATGAAAAGTTGTACTTTGCTTCTGAAATGGAAAGATTCAAAAATGATGGCCGGTGGGAGCCTGTTGTTGGTGAAAGAAGTTGGAGGATAATTTGGCTACACTTCCCAACTTTTTATTGAGGCTGTTTTTATTTGTTAGTCACGTTTTTGGGGTGCTTAACAGTAGTCTCAGAAATCACAGGGACTGTGCTTTGGGCTATGTAGAAATTGATGCAGGCTGTTATATTATATTGGTCAAGCACTTTTATAACATTGGTTTATTTTGCACTTGACAATAATAAATCTCTGGTTTTCTTATAGATTTGACCGGTTTTTTAAGACGGTTCATTTTTTAATTAAAAGGTTTCCTACTAGTCTATTATTTATTGACAAGCATTTACATACATATCACACAATTCTTTGACATCACGTTAAAAATACCACGATAACTAATTTTTTAGAAGTGAAATACACCTTTTTCTGGTATAGGTCTTTAATACCAAGGTGTCATAAATGTAAATATCAAAGTTTAGGTTTTATATATGTAAATGCATAGGAATTGTGTGTTGTGTTATGTATGTAAATTTCTCTTTATTGAAACAAAGTTTATGCTAATAAGCTGTTTAAGTTGTTCTAATTAAAAAACCATTAGCATTGAATTAATCGATGAGATTTCACATAGCATCAATTTGATTTTTTGTTTCTAATTTCGTTTTTACTTTTTTGATAACTTGTTAGGGTAGTATAATTTTTATATGTTTTTTTTAATAAGTCGCCTTATTTTTAAAAACACTCAAAACGGCTTTTAAATGTTCCTTCTTTTTTTTTTTTTTTTTTTTTTTTGAAAACAACTATCACAATCGAACATGCATTAGTTCAGATTGAGGCTTAAACAAAAAAAAAAATATAAAAATGATCCCAAACGGGACTGAAGTTTTTTTTTAATGCATTAAGATAATTACAATGCTGTATTAGTGGTTGTCATTATTATGTTATTTGTTCCAGAAACTGTAGATTTAGTTTATTTATTTTTATTTGACAGGATTATACAGGGACAAAAGACTCAAGTAGAGAGCCTCAAGTTACTAGTTACAACCAGCAATTCATGGGCACAGTTGACTACATATGGTTTGTCTTCTGTCTTTATCTTTGTTATGCTGTAGTAATCTTCTAAATAAAGTTGGAAAGAAAAAAAAAAAAGAGAACTTTCATTGGAGATTTCATGTTTTCCATGGAGTTATTTTATTAAGATATAATATAAATATTTTCATAACCAAGTTTAGAATTTTGCCTTTAGGAACCGTTTGGTTTGGTGCAATAAAGTCAGTTCACATTTATATTTTTGGTTTGAAGATAAATGAAACTAATATAGAATATAATTCACGGAGGCTGACTAGCTTTGGCGGTGGGCCATGGAGGCGGTTGGCGGACAGTCGAAAGGGGATGGGCAGGCGGCAGACATGGTTGGCCTGGCGGTCGACGGCTGCGGCGGGCAGTATTAACCAGACGGCAACGTGCAATGGCAGTCTGGGACATCACATTGGGTGGTCGCAGTGGCCCACACTGTTTGTAGTGTATTTTGAAATTTTCCGAATCTGACAAATTTCATAGAGTCAAAATAAACTACTGTCTGGAGTGGGCACTTGGTGGTGGTGGTGGTTGTGGGCCTGCGTTGGTGGCAAGTAGGCTATTGAAGCCGGATTGGCTGACGGAAGTTCGTGGGATGACGGTGATGGGAGGCGACGGACAAAGGGAGTTGGCAGTGGCATAGTGGATGGGCACGGTGTCTTCAGCAGCTACGTTGGCTGCCACTTTTTGTAACCTATTTGAAAATACACTCGAAATGAACTATCAACTGCATTTGAAATTCACTTGCAATTTACTCTGAATTTTTCGTTCTGTCAAACAAAAATCCAAAATTTCAAAGCCCTTGCATTTCAAATTCAGTGCCACTTTTTTTTAGCCAACCAAACAATCAAATTAATTCCTGAACCAACATCCTTAAATTGTTGTGCTGAGGCTAATGATGATGATGATGAACATAATTGAGATGCCTGATTTTTTCCAGCTTAATTAGACCTCATAATTATTTTCAGAACTCTCAATTTTTTTTTTATTATGCTAAAACAATCTATACCCCCTTCAAATTGAACTTTAAAAAAATGCTAAAATTCATCTGTCCATCAATATTCTTTTCTTAATGACATGCGATTGTTTGGCTATCGGTTTTCTCATTCCACAATCTCTTTTGGTTAAGTTGTTTGAGTTGAAATTTGGAGCAGCATCATCGTCAACCTTATCCTGACTAACAAGGGGAAGAAATTCATTCTGCACTGTCTGCCTATAACGAACAGAGAATTTTTAATAATAATGTTATCATGGGTCGTTTACATACATATGACACAATTCTTATGTATTTACATATCTAACACCTAAATATTCATATTTACATGCATGCCACCTAAATCTTTAACATCACGTAAAAAAATTCCCATCACTATCTTTTTAAAAGTGAAATACACATTTTCATACATAGGTTTATAACACCGAAGTGTGTGTAAACATCAAAATTTAATTGTTAGATATGTAAATACATAAGAATTGTGTGGTTGTATGTAAATTTCCCTATTATTAATTTGGGAAAGGGAGGAGCGGTGGTTATCACAAAGTTATCAGTATAGGTGAAAGTCAGTTTCCTTCTGTGCAATTTTGTGTAAGCATACACCGGTAGAATGATATACTGCATTGATGACGAAATCCAATCAAGTATTTTACAAATCAGATATGCATTTCTAATATCATGAATACTTTATTTTCCTTCTATTTACTGGAGTATAAGGAGGTGGAAGTTTAAATCTAAATTAGATTCAATTTTTGAAATGATATTAATCCAAAATAATAAATTTTATACGAAAGTATCAGTTCTATTCCTTGACCATTTGCTTGAGATCATTTTTATCCCAGAGTCTATAAAAGTGCCAAATTAGTCCCCAGACAGTTTAAATTGGAGTTGACATAATCCCCATGGAAGACTATTTTATTTCAGCTCGTATTAAAAGAATTTGGGGATTAAATTGACACATTTATAAACTCTGAGACTAAAATAATCCTCTACAATGAGTTGGGAACTATTTTAACACTTTTCTCATTTACAATAAACTTAAGAATCATTCTAAGCCAAGAAAATAATTCAGATAAATTTATTTTGTGCCTGTTTTGATGAAATTATTGAGGCAATATCATAACGTTTATTTGGCTATTAGTGACCCCCCTTCTTATTTACTTGGTATCCATCTCTGACATGATTTAAAGCCATTGAAACACACGCTTGATGAAAAATTCAGGTGTTCTGAAGACCTTCAGACTGTTAAAGTGCTTGATACAATTCCGAAGCATATTTTGCAGAGGACTCCTGGCTTTCCAACACAGGTTGTGCTCTTGTTCTCCATTTGGGAAAATTACATCCGTAGCACTCAATTCTTATGTATTTACATATCTCACACCTAAACTTTCTTATTTACATACGTAGCAGTTTAGTGCTTTAAACCTATGCATGAAAAGATGTATTTCACTTCTAAAATATGGTAATTGTGCTATTTTTTATGTGATTTTAAAGATTTGAGTACCATGTGTGAAAATATGAAAGTTTTGGTGTGAGATATGTAAGCCATAAAATTTGTTTGCTCGGTATGTAAATTCTCCTTTCCCAAAATATTAGTGAAATTCTAAAAATTTATCTCAGAAAATTTACTTGAAATAGTTATTAAATTTGCGTTTCTGATTCTTTTCTTCTGCAGAAATGGGGAAGTGACCATATTGCATTGGCCTGTGAATTGGCATTTTCCAAAGTCTCTCAGACCAAATAGGTTCAACTTTTATACTATTTTTGTTGCAGTATATCTATAATGCAATTTTCCATGTAACTATTTTATTTATTTATTTTGTTAAAGTTGTTGTGAAATAGTTAGTGCCTTATTCACATAATATTATGGTGCTAAAATAGATTTCCTTTTCAGCTATAAAGTAAAACCTGTAGTTATTTATATCATGTTTGTATTTCTTCCTATCTTAAACATGATGCAACTAGAAACTATTTCATTTTTGCCTGTGGGTTCTTATTTTTTAAGGTAGGATTATAGCCTGCAAAGAATTTTGCTTTAGAAAGATTTGCATTATGCCATGCATTTTCTACTGAACATGCATACGACTCAATTCCTATGTATTTACATATCTAACACCCAATTTTTACTTTTACATTTATATCACCAAAATAGTTCTTCTCACATAAAAAAATAATGCCATCATAACTTTTAAAAAGTGAAATAAACTTTTGCATGCATGGGCAAGGTGGTATGCATGTAAAAACCATAGTTTAGGTGTTAGATATGTAAATACATAGGAATTGAGTGGTTTGTATATAAATCTTTCAATTATTAATCCAACCTTCATTTAACCTCAGGAAATAAATAGTAATAAGGTCTTGGTCCTTGTTAATCCTCTAAATTCTATCAATTAAATCAATTGCAGCTGTGTACATGGGATTTCTTCTTCAAAGGAAAGGTTAACTTTTCTTTTAGGCAAAAATAACCAAATCCTGAAGAGTAAGAACTCAAATTTATAACCTAATATGTCATATTATTTCTCTTATCTTCCTCCTCGTTTGAAACCATAGCCCCAAACATCAAATGCACCTTCAAAAGGCGCATGTAAGTTGTGGCTTTCATCTGATTTCACAGGTTGGGTAGAGGGCTGTCATAAAACCTCATCGTTCCCGGATAATCCACGTCCGGCTCGCTAAATAACTTGTTTTTGATTTGTTTGTTAAGCAAGCAAGCTGATCACAAACAATTTTTTTGAGCTCAATTTATAAACAAAGGCAGCTTGAGTGATGGACTGATAAGAATGACTTTCATCATAGGGATAACAGTTATTTCTTTGTTTTCTTTTCTTTTTAATTGGTTGGGAGAACTGCTTTTCTTTGTCTTTAATCTCAGTTCTCCATTTGATTTTGCTACAACGAAACTAATCTTTCTTGCATTTTGGACAGTTTCTTGCGCTCGAATGCTCATGTTGGAGTAAAAATGAGGATCCCATGGGCGGCATTTTCATTCTCGCTGAAGATTTACATATATACCACTCAATTTTTCTGTATTTACATATCCATCCCCTAAACATCGCTTTTCCATATATGCCACCTTACACATGCTTGACAATATGTATTGCACATTTTAAAAGCTAAAATAGTGGTATTCTTGTTGTGATATGAAAAAATTGGGTGGTATAAATGTAATAAGCAAAGTTTAGGTCCTATACATGTAAATGCATAGGAATTGGGCGGTATTATGTAAATGTCCCCAAAGGAAAAATGTAGGATGATTTGTTGAAAGATCTGTTGAATCGACATTATTTTTGCTTGGTAAGAAATTTGACAATGTTGAATAGAAACTCTCCAGAACTCATTTTTGTTTAAGAAGACTAGTGCTGCTATTGGGTATACTGAATTCTGCTAACTCTAGTTTTATTTTTGGGGCATTTACATACATGTCTCCTAATTCCGATGTATTTACATTTCTAACACCTGAGCTTTGATTTTACATTTTTACCATCCAAATCTATCTTTATCACGTAAAAATATCACTATTTTAACTCTTAAAAGGTGAAATACATCACTAATTCATGCATAGGTTTGGTGGCATGTATGTACAAATTGAAGTTGGTATGTATGTAAATCTTCCTTTTTCTAATGAATAATCTGGTTCAAATTGTTAGAGCTTATGAAACTTAGGGTCCGTTTGGGGGGAAAAACTTACATAAGTCAACCGTACCTAGAGGAGCGCACGTAAAAAAGTATACGGGAGTTACAAAGGGGTTACGAGCGTGTTATAACCCCTTTGTACCTCCCGTGTAACTCACTTGTAACCCGTGCTTCTATTTCATCCATTTGTACACGGGAGGTTCAAGAGGGTTATAACATGCTTGTAACCCCCTTGTAACCCCCGTGTACTTTTTTACGTGCGCATCTCTAGGTACTGTTGACGTACGCAAGTTTTTCCCCCGTTTGGGGCAATTTTGGGGCAGCAATGCGGCTCTGCACCGCAATTTTGCCAGTTTTGATAAGCTGTGTTCTGACATTCTTTTTATAAAAATTGTAGTTGAAATCAACGTTTTCCCATCGGTTCTAGCTAGGTGTAGTGGCAGTTTTCTAGTTGCGGTCTTGTCTTTTCAAAAAATAAATAAATAAATAAATAACAGGAATGGCAATCGCAGCTTTATGCAACATGAAATTACTCTTCAATAACTTCACAACTGCTGCAGCCCGAACAGACCCTTAGAATTGTTTTTAAGTTTAGCATCTAACCTCTTGATGTATCTTGAAGTCATTAAATTTTGGTGCATTCACATGAATAGCCACCAATTCTTATGTATTTACATATATTTTACATTCATACCCTTCAAATATTTCATCACATTAAAAATACTATTATTTTATATTTAAAAAAAATGTTTTTAATACACAAGTGAGATGATATATATGTAAAATTAAAATTTGAAAGTCTTAAATATAAAAACATGTAAGAATTAGGTGATATATATGCAAATCTTAAATTTGTTTGGAGATGAGTGCAATATCAGTTTTAATTGATTTCCCATCTCTTCAAAGCCATTCTAACGGTCTTCAAATCAAACATAACGGTCTTAAGATCCACCTTGATCGGAACGTACCAACCGAAGCTCATATTCAGCATGCTTGACCATACAAATGTCAACGGTCCTTCCCACGTTCCCGGACTATTCCCGGACTCCTTGGAACACCTTACGGTGCTGCCCAGTCTCACTAACTTTTTCATATTGATTCCAGAAAAGCGGTTTGACCGATGAATTATTGGACTTCATCATCGGCATCGATAGGCTGTAAACGAGTTGAGTTTGAGCGAGCTCAGGTTTAGCTCGTGTTCATTTTGTTCGAAATTGCTCGTATTTAATACTAGCTCGTGAACAGTTTGTTTGTGTTCGGATGGATTTTCATATTTTTGTTCGTGTCTGGCTTAAAAATGACTAGTTAAAATTAATTGGAAAAGATATATGTAAAGTGTTCGATTCAAACATGGATTAAATTTATGCAAATAAAAAAAAAAAATAACACGTAACCACATTAACACAAAAGTTGTTATGATTTAAACTTAGATATAAATATATATATAATATGTTGTTATATAAATAATTATATGATTTTATTGTTTCAAGCTAAACGAGCTGAGCGTGAGAGAACAAATAGATGTTCGTCTTTGGTTTGTTTATAATTTGAGCTTAAAAAAATTGTTCTTGTTCGTCTTTTTTACTTAACGAACAAGTCAAACGAGCTACTTAACAAGTCGAACATGAGCTGTTTGCGAAGGACGACATTTTTTGACAGCCCTAGTCGTCGAGTTCATATCAGAAGAATTGTATTCACTGATAGAACAAAGCTCCTCCTCGTGATAAGGTTATCTTATATCATTCTTTCCATCGATACCAACAAGTGGGGAACGAATATATATATATATATATATCGGCTCAAATCCCTTAAATAAATAACGGACGTATGACATATAAAATGGGAATATTTCTAATATATAAAATATCATGTAATTAGATCTCTTCGAATTAAGTTACTCAATATCAATTTTTTTAATATATAAAAGATCTTGTAATTAGATCCCTTCTAATTATGTTCGTCAAAAATTAAAGTTTGGGTGTGAGATAATTAAATGCGTAAGAATTGAGCGCTTCGTATGTAAAAACTCCTTTAAAAAATTTGTTCTATTTCCAATTTTCATTACCAATTGTTGGGTCAAAGCGTGTTTTCGTTTGATTCGTCATCTTGAAACCCCCTCAAAAGAAAATAATATTGCGTCAGGAGTCCTGTTGCAGTTTTGCATCATGACTCCAAGCAAGGTCTGCCACGTGTACAGATACCTCACTCATGTATTATTTTTTTTTATTTTTTTATTTTTTACTAATGGGGATATTTGTGTACATATGGCAGACCCTGATTGAGTCCTGATGTAAAATTGCATCAGGACTCGAGAATTCAGAGAAACGTTGATTTTTGACTTGATCTCGAAGCTTCATCGGGTTTTTGGATTTTGCGGTTTCACGATAAATCGGTTGTTCCACGGAAATTACGATTCACGAGCTCGAAACTCATATATAAAATTTTGTTTTTTTTTTTTTCAATAAACATATGATCCGCAATGCCAAACTAAATGAGTCTATACATTATGTGTTTGTGAATTGAATGTCATGTTAATCAATCTGAATTTTATTAATATTTTTTAAAAAAATCAATTGGGCAAATATTTTAAATTTGGCAGAAACATCAATTAAAATTTAAATGAAATTAAAAAGAAGATTTACCTAAACCTCTCATACAATTTGTATGACTCAGCTGCCATATATATATATATATATATATATATATATATATATATATATATATATATATATATATATATATATATATATTATTATTATTATTGCTATCCTTATTATTATACATATATAAAATAGTCTTATATTATTTGAGATCAAATCCATTAGGTTAAATCGAAGAATCATATTAAGGGTCCGTTTGAGACGGCGGTGCGGTGGCTGTGCAGCACCTCACCGTAGTTTTATCTGTTTGGATAAACTACATTTTGTCAGTTTTTTCAAAAAACTTTCGCTGAAATATGTGTTTTTCTACCGGTCTTAGTCATTTCAACAAAAAAATGTAATTATCATCGTAATTTTTTGTACGTCATTTTATTTTTCAGCAGCTTCACAACTATTTTTTAATAAACTGCAGCTGTCACAGATAGACCCTCTATGCTAAAAAATATTGAGGCAAAAGATGCATTTGCATTTTAGTTTTGAACAAAAAAACTTGCATGTATCGAGGTAAAAGAGAAGAAATTGAAAACTATCAAAATTTTTATATAAATAACCCAAAAATGTAAAAAAATTGTAATTTCTGACTCTATGAAATGATCTAAATACTATGTTGAAGAAGTTTAAAGCATAACACTTAATTAATTGGATAATGACAGTTATTAGAAGTGATTTTCAATATCAAAAATTAATTAATTATCTAAAATTCTTATTAAAAAAATAATTATAATTTTTAATGAAGTAGTATTTAGTTTAGTTTAATGCAATTTAAATGTTAATTTTAATTATTATATTGGGTTTGGATTTTATATTAATTTAAATTTTAGTTAATGTATATTTCATATGAATTAAGTTTGGTTTAGGATGTTATTTAATTTAACTTGAGTTGGTTTTAAATTTGTTTTACTTGAGTTTATTTTTAATTTTGGTGTATGTTTGAATTTATTTAGATTATTAACTTACTTTTATTATTTAAAATATATGGGTTTAGCTTTGAGTTTAGATTTTAGTATTAGATTAATTAGTTTTAATTTTAAGTATTGTAATTATGTTTTAATCTTAAGTTTGATTAATTTTTTTGCAGGATTTAGTTTAATTCATGTTAATTTTAACTTTAGATTTGGATTTAAAATTAAGCTTAGTTTTAAATACAATTAGGTTTAGGTTTAAGTTGTAATTTGAAGTTAATTTTTAGATTATATTGAATTTAATTTAAAAAGTTATATTCAAGTTTACTTTAATATTATTTTGGGTTCATTTTAAATTGGGTTTATTTTAAATAGCTTTAATTTTAGGTTGATTTTAATTTTGATTTGAACTAATACAAGCCAATTTATACGAACAAATTTCATGTCCAAACTTCGGATGTAGCTCTACGTGCGGACTCCCAGTAATATACGGACATGTATACTATATCGGGTCAACCTAACAAAATATTAAAGTGGAACCGTGGACTCCGGAATAACCTCGAAATAATATATGCAGTATTATTTCGTAATTATTGAAGTAGAATATATGAGTTTCTCTTCAATTAACCTCAAAATAACCTCCCCGAAATACCATTTATGTCAACCCAAGTCTATCTATGCCAACTCAAACTTTAAGTCAGATTGAGATCAACGACCTAAAAAAGTGGAAGAGTTGACAAACAAATGAGGTCAATTGTCTCTTAAGCTGACTAAGTCAAAATGGTTGGTCTAACTAACCTTGTTCATAGATTAATTAATGAAGTCATGAAGTCAACTCTCTAGGTGTTGGGCACATAAATTCATAGGACTATAGTGGAATGCATGTAAATGCCTCTAAAACATTTTCATTTTAAATAGAAAATATTATAAATCATATTAAATTCATTCAATTAATTATACAACAAAATAATTAATTAATTAATTATCCCAAAAAAAATAATGACAAACCCCACATAGAATTATTTTTTAAATGCATTGATTCATAAATAATCTGAAATTTTTATGCAAAAATTAAAACTCATTTATAAGATGCATAAATACAAAAAAATTGAGTGCTTTCTATATAAAAACCCTAAAAAAAGGAGCTTTATTTTCAATTTCCATTCCCAAATGTTGAGTCAAAGCGCTTCTTTAATGGATCCACCGTCTCGAAATCCACTCAAAAGATCTCTTGTAAATCTGGGTGGAAAGATTCAGCGAGACTTCAGAGGAAATTTGTCTGGAACAAAAGAGAAAAAAAATTGATTTTTGATTTGATCTCGAAGCTTGGTCCGGTTTGGAATTTTGGGGCTTCATTGTGAATCGGATATTTCCCGAAGATTAAGATTCATGAACTCGAAATTCTGGTAGTTTGCTCCCCCTTCCCTCTGGTCTTCAATGTTATTTTATTGCTGATTTGTACCTTAAAGTTGATGGTTAGGGTTTCATGCACATTTTTCAAAATCCTGTTTATAGGGTTTTTAGAAAGCGGGTCGGAGAGATCTTATTTGAATGCGGATTTTTGGGTTTTGGCCGGCTAGGTTATCCGATATTGGGTTCTTACAGGATGTTCTTCTGTTTCTTAGTTATGTTCTTTCATAGAGTGGATTGTTTATGGGGATTTCTGTTTTAGTTTGTGCAAGAAACTGTTTTGTTTCGCTAAATTTTTATTATTTATTTCTTATGCCCTATTATTAGGAAATTCTTGGTTTAAAGGTTCAACCTTTTTGCTGGATTTTACTTTCTTTTGTATTTCTTTGGATTTCTAGGTTTTAGTTCCTTAGAAACAGTTTCTTTTGGTTCATATAGTATAATATCAAAGGCTTAATGTGTTTTTGCTCCTTAGTTTTCATTATATCTTACCTCTTATGTTCTGTTTGTGAATTTCTGAGTAATTTATCTGATTCCTATTGAATTATTTTGTTTTAACATGCCATTAACCTTCCTTTATTCATTTTGCATTTTATGTTTTTTCTTGTATCTGTAAGACTATATGGTTTTCCTTTTGGATTAAAAGATTGATGATAATCAGTAGAGGCTATGGTGTCTTTAAGTAATTATGAGGAAGTTTTGGGACAAAGTTTTCTTTGTTTTTTGGTGCTGATAAACCAATAAAGGCTAATGTTGTTGTTTGTCTGTAAACAGCCTTCATCCGCAATGGCAAGGGCTAGGAGACTTGGCATTTTATTGATGTTTATTTCTCTGGGTATATCATCTACTCTCTTAGTGCCTTTCACTTATTATCTTATATTTACATGCAACAAGGTGATGACAACCTATTCCCTCGGGGTGGATGTAACAGAGTCAAGCTAACTTGGGTTTGACTCGACTCTTTAACTCATGAGCCCATCTTGAGCTAGTTCTTGGTCGACTCTTTAACTCACAAGCTTGTTTGTTTTAAAATATTATTATAAATTACAATTAAAATATATTATAATTTAAGGGTTTGAATTAATAGTTTTTAAAAACTCTTAAAAAGTTCTCTTATCATTTTCTAGATTGATTTGTTTTTATTTATCCTCTTGTTTCTCAATGGTTATCATGTTATTACAAAAGCAATTCGAATCATAATCATCTTGTCTCTTTCATAATACATGAGCCTAGAACCTGTAACATTGAGCTCAAGTTAGAGATCTAATTCGATTAATTAATTAAGATCACACTTGAGCTCAGGGTTGCTCGATGTTGGCTGGGCTTGACTCATTCACACCTCTAAGTACAACAATATATGTAACTTGGCTTGTCAGCTATACAAGTGCTGGCAAGTATTTGGTTTTATCCATTCTTTATTCTACTCATGCAACTTATTAAGCTCAGTTTTTTCCTTTCCTATGGAGTTCAATCTGCAAAAAATAAAATTTGGGGCCCATAATTCACTTTCAAATAATCAATAAAATAGTTAGAGCTCTTCTTTCTGAATTATTTCTGGTCTTTGTATCAGCACTTGCATCTAAGGGTGGTGATGATTTTTCCCGCTGTGAAAATATAGTTAGGAACTGGGCTGAATCTTCAGCTGACAATGGAATCAAGGCAGACAAGCTGACTCTAAAGGATTTGTTATTTTTCTTACATGTTCCTAGAACTGGAGGGAGAACTTATTACTACTGGTTAGTATTTCTCTATTTGGTTATTACACCAACCACACAACTTATTTGCATTTTAAAATTTTTTTTAGTTGTCTTGTATTTTTCCTGCAACAGTTTCTTGAAAAAACTGTACGCGAACACTGATGAGTGCCCCCGTTCCTATGACAAATTACGTTTTGATCCAAGGTAAACAAGAATTACATTACCATGTGTGTATTCATGTTCTGAAATTTGTTTTTTTTTTCTTTTTCCTTTCCATCTCCCCTTTTGTCCTTAGAGAGCACTTTATTTTCATGCCAAACTAACATCGAATATCCAACTAGAGTATGTAATGGCTTTAGTTAACCGAGGCTTGTATTTTTTTATATTAGATAGATCAGTAACCCAAACCTTTTGAGTCATGCATTGCTAATTAACTCCAAATAATGAGCTCTAGTTATTTCTCATTTGTTTAGGGCTTGTTTGGGATAATTTTTTTTTTTTATTGTTGCTTTTGTTTTTTCTTGTATTTTTAAAAAAATGTTTGTTTTGTGTATTTTTTACATATATATATATATATATATATATATATATATATATATATATATATATATTTTAAAAAATAAATTAACATGTTTTTGAAAACACAGTTTTTTTTTACATGTTTTGAGTTTTAATAAAAACAACCATATCTTAATCATTTCAAATCAAAACATAAATAAAATAAAATAAAATAAAATAAAAAATAAAAAACATAAAACCAAAGTGGTCCAAAATGGCCTCTTAGCATTTTTTATATGTTAGTCACAAGGGAAATTGTTTTTTGGTGCTTTTTTTTTTTTGTTGCATCATATATCATCTAGAAACAAGTATATAATTCAAATAGTTTATGTAGTTAAGGGTTATTAAATAGCTAATTTTCATTTTATGCAGGGAACCTAAGTGTAGATTGCTTGTTACTCATGATGACTATAGTTTGATGTCAAAGCTTCCTAGAGATAAAACTTCAGTGATAACAATATTAAGAAATCCAATTGATCGAGTTTTTAGTACGTATGAGTTTGCAGTGGAAGTTGCAGCTAGGTTTCTCGTTCATCCAAATTTAACTTCGGTGATGCAAATGACTAGAAAAATGACATCCAGATCTCGTGGAGTAAGTACCTTGGATATATGGCCATGGAAGTACTTAGTTCCTTGGATGAGAGAAGACCTATTTTTTCGGGTATTTCTCATGGCCTTTTTTACATATATTTGCCCTTTTCAATTATTGGCATATGTTACTATGAAGTTTCATTTTTTTATTTTTTATTTTGTTGAGGCTCCCAATTTATTATTGGAAAATCATGCTCACTTATGATATTGAGCCAAGCTTCTAAAGTCATTGTTTCTTCAAGAAAGATTATAGATGTGTCATAAATATATGGGTGTTATGAGTTTGCATAACCATTTATTATGCCCAACTAAGTTGACTCCTCATGCACTAACTTTTGTGGTGGTAGTTGTTTTTTCTTTATCGGTTAAATTTCCATTGCTATGTGTAGCAATCATATTCTAGTATGGGAGCATGTTTCTCACCTACGGCTCAAGGAAGTTGATGACTTTGGTGAATCACAACTTCTCACTCAATAAACCCTTAACTCTGTTGTGCCTGAGTTGCTTAGGCTCGCTATTGCTTGGTCTGACCTAGGACTTTTGTCTAAGATCTTGTTTTTGTTATGCCGTTACCTATTCTTACACTCATCTATAAAGATGACAAATTTGAGCGGACTTGAGCAGGTCCCTATATTTTGGAGGTGCTTGAAGGTGTATCTTATCAACTCATTGATTGAGAAAGCATACATTTGTGCCTCTTTTTAATATACTTTACCTTAAAAATTACCATGCTTTGATGGTGGTGACCACAGCTGAGCACCCTATGGGGTTTGAACTTGGTTTGGGTCACCAAAATCTAACCCTGAACGAAAATTCACTATTTGGTACCAAAATGTAAACATTTTACTTGTCTTAGACTTTATTTTCAATTTCAAACCGTTTGATCTTTTGGATATAAATAGTTGTGTTTATTGGCATAGGAAAATCATTTCTGGAGACTTTTATAATGTTGTTAGTAGAGCTTGTTTATTTCATTGCACTGTGTCCTCTTATATCAAATTCTTTATTACATATTGAGTTGCTCTCCATTTAAGAATATTCAAGAAGTTTTATTCCCTCCTACATGGTAATAGAGCTAGGTTAATCTTAACCTTAGTTGCCGCCCCCATTACCATCATCATTTGTTTCCATCACTGGCCTTCATGCAGGAGTCCTGCTATCTTGCTTGCAATCATGTCACATTCTTGCACTTAAGTCTACAATCTCTCGCCTGTGCCCCCTGCTACATACCTCGCCTGATCTTGCATTCCCTCGCTTACTTCCCCTATCTTTTATGGTGCTTCTAGCCCTCAATTATTTATAACATACTCTCACTTTTGTTGCTACGAAGAATCTTCTTAGGAGCTCAGATGAACCGAGGTGAAAAAGAACTACTATGGCAGAAAGGGATGCACTGCTAATGCATGCCAGATCTATCTTTATTAAAAATTTACATACATATCAGCAAAATCGATACTTATGGATAATTTATGACTTCATATGTTCATGTAAATTTCGTATATATTAGTACATGATGCTTTTTGCAATATTGATAATCTAAGAAACATGGAATAACACATGAACAAAAAATTAACACCATATATAAGATTTATTACACACGTACTTAACCAAATTTCCTCAACATTTGTGCACAAAATCTTCTTTGTAACCATCTACCCCATTGTAGAATTTATTGAAAAATAGTCGTAAACTAATGGGGGGAACTTCACCCAACGTTTGGAATATTGTTTGGTTTTGAGATTGCCAACCTTCTTTTATACACAATTTCTTAAAGGGACATTTACATAAATAGCTCACAATTCTTATGTATTTACATATCTCACACCCAAACTTTCATATTTACTCACGCAGCACTCAAATCTTTAATATTACATCAAAAATAGCACTATTACGGCTTTTTATAGGTGAAATGCACATTTTCATGCATGGGTTAAAGCATTAAAGTGCTATGTATGTTTGTATGAGAGTTTAGGTGTGAGATATGTAAATACATAGTAATTTTGAGTTAGGTAAACAAGTTTCTTTTTCTTAAATTATCTTGACATGTAGTCTGTTCGCTAATGTTGGATCCATTAGGCATAAATAAATGATAATGTAGAGTGCATGTTTTCGTATCAAAGAAGCGGATGCGACCTTACAAAATCTTTATCAAAAGAAGGTGATGTGACCACATTAAATAATACTACCTCTCTAGCTTGCAAGCAAATTATACTATGTAATAAAGCTACATTTTGCTGGAGTTATAGCATTTTCCTTGAGACTCCTAAATGGTAGTGCTTAACACTGATTTTCATGTAATACCTGTTTTAATGTTCTACTAGCTGCGCCATTAGGGAATTGGATCTGTTTCCGGGTAATGTATTAACTTCCAAATTCATGATGAGTAGGAAGAGTAATTTTTTGTATAGTTTCATAGTGGTGAGTTTGATACACCGTCGCCATTATTAAAAGTGGAAACCTTAGTAGGCCAAATCATATTAAGCAAAATAGCATATGGTAATGTTTACATCAATCTATCAAGTGAATCTTCTAATTTTCAATATGGGGCATTTACATACATACCACCCAATTCTTATGTACTTATATATCTAACACCTATACTTTGTTTCTTTCATATTTATTCCACCCAAATCTTTCACATCACATAAAAAATACAACCTTTTTAACTTTTCAAAAGTGAAATACACCTTTTCATGCATAGCTAAAGTGGTTTGCATGTAGAAATTGAATTTTAGGTGTTAGATATGTATATGCATAGGAATTGAGTGGTATGTATGTAATCTTCCTCTCAATATTGGCAAACATGTGTTGCCCACCCAAGACTATTAATGCTTTCTGGTCTTTTGTAACTTTGCTAGAGGGATGCTCGGAAACGTGCTAAAGTTAGAAATGTCGAAGGCATGCAAAATCCGTATGACATAAGTGAGGTGGTTATGCCTTTACATGCTTTTGTTGATGACCCAATGGCACATGAAATTATTCATAATGGAGCCACCTTTCAGGTTTGTTAGTTCACCTCGATGCTTTTGAATTGTGTTTTGGTGTTCGTGTTGGTCTCTTCTTTTATGGTTTGTTGTTGTAACACTAGCTAATGAATCTTAGTAAACTTTGGCAGCGTTTTCCGTCCACACATATGTCTGTTAATGTTGGCTTATCGCAAATCTTATCTACCTACATATCTCACACCTATACTTTCATGTTTACTTAAATAGCATTTCGGTGACCTATTTTATGCATTAAAATGGTTTTTTTTTTTAAGTGCTAATAGCCTGTTAAGGATTCTGAGTGCTATGGGTGTAAATATGAAAGTTTGAGATACTAACTGGGAGAACTTCTTTTGATTGTGTTTGTCACCTGCCAATATTTAGTGCATCGATACGTGTTTTGCAATATCTCTAGATATAATAAATCTGCACGTTACTTTTTCTACATTGTATTGCATAATCTCAGCTGAAAATACAGAGGATGAATAATTTGCAGGACAAAAAATTCGGGCCCATTTACATAGCACACAATGCTTATTTATTTACATATCTCACACCTAAACTTTCATATTGTAACACTTAAAACTTTAATATCACATTAAAATAGTGTTATTATCACTTTTAAAAGTGAAGTACACCTTTTCATGCATTGGATTAAAGTACCAAAGTGTTGTGTTTGTACGTATGAAAGTTTAAGTGTGAGATATGTAAATACATAAGAATTGTGTGTAAGACATGTAAATTTCAAAAAAATCTAATATTCATTGGAATTTTCTAAGAAACTAAACCTCAACTTTTTGCGGACAAGGCTAATGTTTTAATTCCCAATTGTCTGCAAAATATAATATGGTTTTGTCGTTTTAGAAGAATAATATAAATGTGAATTTGTCAATCAAAATTTAATTTATGCAAATATGCATTCATATTGTTCAATTAGTTATGACAACGTCTCATATTTATGGCTTGAGATCCATTAGGATATGTAGACCGAAAATCTTAGCTGAACCGAACAAGTTTAGTTGATTCGGTTCCATTTCAAAATTGCATTTTAGTTTTTGTTTTTTGACCTCAATATTCAGTTTTTAGTTATTGGTTCAACTTTAATTTTCATTTAACCGAACAAACTGGAAAACAAAAAAAAATTAAAATTAAATAGAGGATTCATGAAATGAAATTGATATTTTATACATTTAAGATATGCTTGATGTTTTTTTCTAACTGAACTCCAACTAACAACTAAATTTTGGTATGATCATAACTGAACCATTTAAACATAATTAAATTTCGGTTCAGTTTTATCAAAATTTGGATTGGTTCAGTTTTTCAGATTTCAGATTTTGGCTGCAATAAGTTGGACTAATTTGAAAGCCGATCATTCCAAACTGACCAAATGCCCATTACATAATTTAGTGATGCAGAACAGCAAGCTTAGAATGAGGCATCAAATTCAACTAGCATTTATGTAGTATGATAATTGATCAATTTGTCTTTAAAATTAAATTGCATGTGAAATTCTAACGTTAAAATTTCAAATTAAAATTTGAATATAATCTATCCATATAACAATTAACCAAACAATCTAGTAGATTTAAGAAAATGTGTAACTAGGATTACCACTCTTTGACTTTAGCATCAGTTATGATTATTCTAGGTAGGTATCGTTTGGTTAAACTGTCCAAACTTACCATTCCATTTCAGAGCTGTTAAGAAAAGTCAGTTTATTTAATGTAACATTAGTTTAAGGCTTTTCAAGCTATTGTATGAAAATAAAGTTTTTAGAAAACTCCATTTTCATACAATTTGGAGACGTTATTCTGATTTTACTTTAAAAAACTGCTTTTCTTAACAGCTTTTTAACAGACTTTAACCAAACTGATACAGCTTATTGAAATTCTAGAGGAGCTACTTATAGAGCACAATTGAATTTAGGGTTTGTATTGTACTCAGTTTGGAGCAGGAGGTTTTCATATGATTATCAGCTTTGAAGGTGAAAGTAATGATTTTTCAAATGTATATTAATGAACTTAAAGGTCTTTCTTCTCTTGCTTTTTTTCTCTCATATATTTTCTCAGTTAAGACTGAAAGGGATGCGTCCGGCCTATTGTGTGATAGAAAAGTACCGCTTAGACTGAAAGGAAAATTTTATAAGATGGTGAGACCTGCAATGCTCTATGGTGCTGAATGTTGACCTTTAAAAGAGAAGCATAACGTTAAGTTAATTGTTGCCGAGATGAGAATGATTAGGTGGATGAGTGGCTTTATATTTAGAGACAAAATGCGAAATGAATATATCTGTAATAGGGTTGGTGTTGTGCCAGTGACGGATAAAATTAGAGAGAGTCGCCTTAGATGGTTTGGTCACAGTAAACGTCGACTACCTGATGATCCGATTAGGAGAGTAGATGTTTTAGATACAACTTATGTTAAGAAAGGCAGAGGTAGACCTAGGAAAACTTGGACTTATTGCATAAAAAATGATCTTAATTTATTAGAATTAAACGAAAATTTGACACTAAATAAGACGCAATGGAGAAAAAGGATTCATGTAGCCGACCCCACTTAGTGGGATTAAGGCTTTGTTGTTGTTGTTGTTGTTGTTGTTGTTTATTTTCTCAGTTAAGAAAGACTATTCTGATTGCAGAATTAGTTCAGAATATGGAGTTTATGGTGCTTTGAAATTTAATGCAAAAAATGACTAGAGTGTCACATCTTATGATTAGGTCAAGGGTTAGTTATAATTGGATTAGGCTGCCTAATATTTTGGAGAAAATTTAGGTAAAGAGTAGACAATGTAAATTTTGAATCTGAAGTCAAATTTGAATGTTGATTTCGGTGATTGTTAATTTGAAATTTAGCTTTAAATTTTGAATTCAAATTTAAATAAGAAATTTTCTATTGAATTATGGATAATTGTGCGCCTTTAATTGGGGATATTGATCTAGTTGACTGAACTATACAACCATGAAATCCATTGTATTCAATAATCTAAGTTTGATTAGAATTTTCATTAAAATTATCTCTTTTGTTCCTCAGACAGTAAGTAGTGTTGAAATTTTTAATAAATAAACTAATGACAAATAACAAATTATTAAACAAAATTTGATTTGCTTACTGACTAAAAAATTAATGAAATAAATAAATAAAGAATGTTTAATTTGCTTTATGTGGGTCAAACGGTACCCTTTCTTACACGGCTGGTATGCAACTTTCTCTGGCAGATGAGCTACACTGAGTTATGGTAGAAAGCCTTGCTGTATTATGGTCTACTTTTTAAATAATAAATTGAGGTTATCATTTGAGTTCTGGCTGTTTTTTCTGTTGAAAAATGAAAACTTAATTTATAACTTCTTATTCTACTTTCTTTTCTTCTACTTCTCCTTATGATATAATGCAGAGCCTATGATATTTGTCAGTTTGTTGAATTTCTTATATTAAATAATATTTAGATTTTGAGAAATTCCTCTATAAACTATATTTTTCTGCTCATCTTCTTGATGTAATTGATACTTTACACGGGAAGCGCATCAATTTGCGTAGTTTCAGATATCTGTTTTGAAGTTTATTGGAATTTAAGCACTTTGACTAATGAAAATTTTAAATTTTTGTGACTTCGCAGTTAGCTGGTTTAACGAACAATTCTTTTCTCGCCGAATCTCCTCAAATACGCCGCTGTGTCAGGAGGCACCCAAACCTTGGTCGCTATGTTTTAGAAGTAGCGAAGGTGAGGAAATTAGTGCTTCAGATCTGTCTTTTTGGGTTGCTGCATAAGATCTTGAATTTATTGTCCTTGTTAATTAATGGCTACAATGTTTCAGGGTAGATTGGATCATATGTTGTATATTGGTCTCACCGAAGATCATAAAGAGTCGGCAACAATCTTTGCCAATATGGTTGGTTCACAAGTACTTTCTCAGTCGGAAGCTCTAAGCTCCCTTGGCGAAGAAGTGGCATCTAATGGAACAGGCGAGTAATTTTATGTTGGAATTTGCACTTGTATGTGTTTTCCAATTTTTTTTTCTATCTTTCATTTTTTAAGGAGTTGCCAAGTTATCTATTTATAATTGTCGTATTATTCTCTTATTTGAGTAAATATCTCCTCTGGATAACATGAATGATCCGAAGAGAAGATGAACCGAAAGGAGAGATTTATAACGGACAATAGACAAACGAGAGAAAGAACGCGAATAACTTCTTGTAAAGTGAACTTCGCGTGGATAACTCCAAAGCATACGTTCGAAATGAGATTAGATCGAAAATATTTTGGAGACATATTCACGAAGAGGACCATATGAAAACAAGTCACGACTAGAGAATCAAGTATAAATGCTTGTTATGGGGCCAAGGGTAGCTCCCTAAGGAATATATTTCTTTGGGTCATTACACTTTGAGCCATAGAAAAAAAACTGTATAATAAGGTCTTGCTCACATGATTTAATGAAATCCAATTATTTAGGAATAACGATAGATTTAAATCATCTCAAGGGAAAATTTCGATGCTTATGACATTTATACCGGTCTATAGGAAAGAGGATAAATCACGGTAACTATTATGGGTGGCGACACCTAGGCATGCGGGGTCCACGAGACTATATCAACGTTTTGTCAAAAGAATCGATAGGTTCAAAAGAGGTGTCAACAAGAAAGAAAAGATCATCTAAAAAGGTAGAGGTTGGCGGGACAAGATACCACGTATCTGTCATTCCAAGCTATGTAGACCTTAATTCTACCTGTTTGTGAAGGTAGTCGATTCAATACAATCTTAGGCTCCTTATCAGCAATACGTGAATTAAGTTGTCGAGGAAGTCTCAACTGCCCTAAAGTCAAGGGAAGGAAATTCTAATTCCTATGACCCTAAACTTGTATAGCTCAATGAGATGGGGCTTACGCTCATCAAGAAAATGGTAGAGTTTCCACTCGAAAGGAGAGAAAAGGAGGTTCAGCTACAAAGCTGGAGATGCTCCGCACAAAGGACTTATACCTTGTTTGGGTCAAGAATGACTCTAACACCCTAGTAGTACTATACAACATTCTACATAAAAAATTGTGCTTGGCTATGTCAGGTATGGAGAAGTGTGGGGACTTCTCATCGAGCATATGCATATGATGCAGTTGTCTACCACAATCCTATGGCGTGAATGCTCTATTATACATATTTGGGTTTACAGCTATGCATGCAAACCATTTTAAAACCGGCCCAAAGGCTATGCAAAAAAGTAAAGTGCGGGTTTTGAAGAATCTAGAATATTTTAACCCTAAATTTTAATTAATCTTAATCTTTTCTTATTAAGATTTTGTAGAAAGTTTAAGATTTTATAGTTCTTAATGAGCCTTGATTACTTTCTTTGATTAATGCCTAACAAATCTACAAAATTAAATAAGAAAATAATTTCAAGCACCCAAAAATGCAGTAAAAAAGTAAAAGCACGCCCAAAATAAATATAGAAAGGTCGGTGTCATTGGGTCGATAACATATCCCTGGAAAAAATGGTCATACATTGTATAAACATACTTGGTCCTAATTCTATGTAAGGATATAAATTTGGACTTAAAGGTATGGGACACGAGCCTGTTGTTCCGGATTTCTCGTCATGTGGTTCGATGCGTCGTATGCCTCGAAGCCATTTCCATACCTTAGCTTTGATATAGACTCAATCTTAAGACTCTATCAAATACATATGAAAGAAAATAAAGAACTCGACCATTAGAAAATGTTAGCACGAGCTAACATGTAACGCATATGAGCCATGCCCGACGAGAGGAGCGTATAGCGGCGCTTGCAAGAAAAGGTTAATATATAAATCATAACATTGCTCCCACCTTATTAAATCTGCAAGAAATGGTTAGCATATAAATCATGACTTTGCTTCCCCTTTATTAAACTTGTGTGTATTTAGGCATGACCCCTTGCAAGAAAAACCGACTTAATATACTGTTGCACATGCACAAACACGGTAACATGCAAGCACACAAAAAACACTAGTAGAAAAAGACACCTAGCTACGACAACCAAACAAGCACTGAACAATAGTCAGGTGCCAACAGTACTACCTAGTAGCCTTGTCCTACCTAGCACACAATCTAACGGAAAGTATCCTAACTAGCATCTAAGTGCTCAGGGTGAAGTCTTTGGATATATACGATTTTGACAAGGTCACCAATTTCGGCCCCGTTTAACAAACGTTACCCAAGATAGATACTACAAAAAAAGGAGTTGGCCTTACATATGACCTAGCTTGTTATTTGCATAATTAAAAAATAAATAAATAGAATGAATATCATATGTAGAAAAATAATATATATATAACTAGGGTTATTAAATGCAAACCCGTAACATGTAAGATGATATTAGTTAGATCCACAAGATTTTTAGCATGGTTGTACTAGTTAGATCCATTAGATTTATTGACCTTCATTTGTTTGCATGCTTTAATTCGCATTGTTCCCCGGGATCTACCCAATAAACGATACTCGTTAAAGCATCGCGATCGAGACATGGTCACTCACCTACTGAGTCTGGCTCGCTAGCAAAGCAAACTCAAATGTAGATAAGTTGTACATCTGCTGAGTTTAGAGTCTCCAATGCATAACCCTGATCGAGTATACAATGTGAAAAGGGCTTGTCGTGTTCGAGTGTGACACCACAAGAGACATGATGATTTGCTTTATGTATCGGAAATTCGCACACCGACGGATTAGTATTGCTAGCCACCACTCACGAGAAAATGTGAATATTAGACCGCACCCATATGGTGACATATGTGTGCGGTGATATTGCAAGTGTTGATGCTCATTGAGATACCAAATATAGCACATGCCAAATGCAAATGATTTAAATTTTCATCATGCAAATGAGTTTATCATATAGCATAACATTGAAAAAAAAAAGGTATAACTTTGTAAGCCTAAACATGTCATATGAGGAATGCAAAAGATTCAAGTGCACTTGCAAAGCATACAAATATGCAAGTGAAGTTGGCCACTTACCTCTTGGTTTGACCGGGGTGTTCAACCGGGTGTCATGGTCTATAGAGTCTATCAAGCCAGGACCACCAACTAGATCAAAGTGATCAGTTGACACCTAGGGCGGTTGGTAGGACCTAAGTAATCTGTTGTCCGGGTCGGGGCAACCCGTTGAAGATAAGTGATACATGCAACGTGTTACATACAATTTACGATAGAACATACAAGTATATGCAAACATTAATGTTCGATTGCAACCTTTACTAGTCCTAGCGATCTTATGGGGAAACCCTAAGGGTAATCCAAGAGATTAAGTGGCTTTCGCCACAAAGCGATGGGCCGCCGCTTCTATTTGCCCTGTGGGAAGGAGCTTGGTTGGGGAAGACCTTCACGGTGTAGAATAATTCTCTCTTAAAAACTTAAGAATTATCCCTCCCACTAGGAATACCAGAAATGTAAAAATATGCCAAGGAACTTTTTTTTGTTGTATGCAAAATTAAATGCAGAACTTTAATATACAGAACTTTAATGCAAAATTATTATTATTATTATTTTTGTGTTGTTATTTAACAGAAATGGGTTCTTTCCAAGAATCTGAAGAAGGTGGGGAAAATCAGGACCAGGTATCCCTGTAAAAATTATTTAAATTTTAGAATACATTTTCTCTGAATGGTAATAACTGTTTCTTTTAATTCCTGTTAGAATAGTACAGGAGACAAAAAAGTTGGAGAAGACGCTCCACCATCACCATCTGAAACGACGGATAAGAATGTAAAATAATCTTCTACTTATTTTCTTTTGGAGTATTTACATACACGCATACCACATAATTCCTATGTATTTGCATATTTAGCAACCAAATTTTGATTTTTATATTTATAATACTCAAATCTTTCATATCACATGAAAAACACTGCTATTACTAACTTCAAAAAGTGAAATGCACATTTTCATGCATGAGTAAAGTGCCAGAAATGTAAAAATTAATGTTTAGTTGTTAGATATACAAGTGCACAGGAATTGTGTGGTTTGTATGTAACTCTTTCTTTTGTTTATTTACTTTTGTTCCTGCTTCTAAACTCTTTAATATTATTAAAAAATGAAAAAAGATGCCTGGGAAGTAGAGAAAAAGTATTTTGTTTCTCATTTTTAAGAATAAAGGGGATGCATAAGAGTGTGCAAATTATAGAGGAATTAAGTTGATGTGTCTTACTTTAAAATTATGGGAGAGGATAATTGAACATAGGTTAAAACATGATACAATGATTTCTTATGTCGGGCATGTCTACTATGAAAGTTGAGATGTTTGATGGAGAAGAACAGAGAGAGTAAGGAGGATCTACATATGATTTTTAGTGATTTAGAAAAAACTTATGGTAAGGTTCCAAGAGAAGTCCTTTAGAAAGTTCTAGAGAAGAAAGGTGTTGATAAGTCCTATATTGAAGTCATTAAAGATTTGTATACTTGTGTTTTTACTTGTGTTCGAACAAATGGAGGCTTGACCTTGTATTTTCCTATTTCAGTTGGATTGCATCAGGGATCTGCTTTAAGCCCATATCTTTTTACTTTAGTTATCGATGCATTTACTGGACATTTATAGGAGGATGTACCTTGGCGTATGCTTTTTGCTGATGATATACTTCTTGTGGATAAGACTAGAGAAAGAGTTCAAGAAATACTTGAATTATGGAGATCTACATTGGAGTCTAAATGCTTTCGTTTGAATAGATCTAAAACTGATGCATGATATAATTTTAGTAGTAGTAGCTCTAGCGATGGAGTTGTAACTATAGGTTAATCAAATCATTAAAAGGTGTGAACGTTTTAGATATCTCGGGTCTATTGTTCAAAGTGATTGTGATATAGATGGGCATGTTATTAGTAGAATTCAAGTTGGTTGGCTGAAGTGGAGGAATGCATCAGGCATATTGTGTGATAGAAAAGTACCGCAGACTTAAAGAAAGATGGTGGTGAGATGTGCAATGCTCTATGACAAACTGTTGGCCTTTAGAAGGGAATCGTAAAACAAAGTTAAGTGTTATTGAGATAGAATGCTTAGGTGGATGAGTGGCTTGATGCACAGACAAATTGTGAAATAATTATATCCGTTATAGGGTTGGTGTTGCTCCAGTGGCAGACTAGATTAGAGAGTCGTTTTAGATGGTTGGTCACATTAAACGCCGACCATCTGATGATCCGGTTAGGCAGAGGTAGACCTAAAAAGATTTGGACATTTTGTATAAAAAATGATCTTATTCTATTATAATTAAATGAAAATATGACGATCAATAGAACGGAATGCAAAAAAAAAAATAAAAAATAAAAATAAAAAAAAATAAAAAAAAATCTTGTAGCCGACCCCACTTAGTGGGATTAAGGCTTTTTGTTGTTGTTCTTCCTGCTTCAGATTCAAACGTTTACTCTGCCTCACTGGGTATGTTAAATGGTCTGACAAGCTGCTGGCCTGACCATCTTGGGCAAGTTTGACCATGCTACAGGGTTTAGAGGGCATAACATCATAATAAGATTTTAAAATAACAATAGTTTCTATTCATTTGATGCAGTATAAATGTATTTATATGATGAATATGTAATTTTAAGTAAATTATAGTTATTTTTGTGGGTTGAAATACATATTGGGATTGGCAGAAATGTAAGGCTCAGTTGGTGTTAGGCCTACTCTTCATATTGATGATTTCAAGTTCTCTCTAGTTTTACTCTTTAGCAACATTCACTCTCACTCTCATTTTGTTTATTTTTGCAATTTGGATTATTTGATTTCTTTCAGATGACTGTTGAAAAGCTGATGGAGGCCTACGAAACGTGCACGTCTAGTTTGCGAAAATCCCAATCAAAGCGTCGGACATTGTCACTAAAACAGATCGCTCCCGCTAACTTTTCAAAAAAGGTTTAGTTCTAAACCATTTGATTATTTCCTAGTTCAATTCAATTATCATGTCTAGATTTAGGGCCCGTTTGGGGCAGCTTATTTGATGCGGTGGCGTTTTAAAAACGCACCAGATTTGTTTGGTTAAACCAGCTTATGCGTTTTCACACCGCACCTGTCTAGGTGCGGTGGCAGCTTTCTGCCCGCATAGTGTCGCAGACGACATTTCACGGCCCCGGAAATTTTTAATATATTTTAGTAGATATTAATATATTTTTCATGGAATTTCGCAGGCGCGTCTTCTTGTTCCTCAAACAGTAATTCAGAAAATATTATTGATGAACAGCCTTGATGTGGAATTGTATAAACATGCACAGCAACTCTTTGAGGAGCAGTCAAAGCACCTCATGCAAATTAACCAACCAAAATCTGAATCACAACTTCAGTATCTTCCATCTCAAATGGTCAGTCTATACTTATTTCATCTTTGAATTTCACTTCATATCTATATATATATATACATATATATATATATATATATATATATATATTGTATGCGTGGCTTAAGAAGCTCCTACACGAAATAACACACACAAGTAGTCAGTTGCGTTTGTCCCGGGTTCGATCCCTACGGGGATAGATATCGGATAAAAGAACAATAAGATGACGTGTAAAATATAAATGTTTAGGTGTTAGATATGTAAATACATGGTAATTAAGTGGGTATGAATGTAATTAAGTGGTTTTTGGTCCCATGCAGGAAACTCAGGTGGGCGGTTATGACCTCTATGGTTATATGACTTGGAAGGTTTTATCTCTAATTTGTACAACATTTTTGTTTATTTTTGTGGGCATTATTGTAACAAAGAGGAAGAGAAATTCAAAAATTAAGGTGTGATTTTGCAATTTTTTTTTTTTTTTTTTTTGTTAGGAAGGTTTACATGCATACCACTTAATTTCTATGTATTTTCATTTTTATGACACCACAATTTTCAATTTTTATTTATGGAAATGGTGTATTCCATGTTATTTTCTTATGTGATATGAAGGATTTGGCTGGTATAAATGTAAAAAAAAAAGGTTATGTTTTAGGTGTTAGATATATAAATACATAAGAATTGAGTGGTATGTTTGCCAAATCGTTAGAGCAATTAGATGTCACAGCAGTTCTGCAGTGTAATTTGTTTTTATTTGTTGTATTTTTGCAAAAAAAAAAAAAAAACTATTTGATTATTTGCATATTTTGAACTGTTGAGAGTTGAGGGCTGAAGACATCAACAAAATTTAAATGGGCAGTGTAAAATTAGTCAAATTGTGATTCTTAGAAATACACGGCAGCCTATGTGGACAAGTGAAAAAAAACAAAAATCATTCTGCAAATCCTAATTTTTGCATGGATGATTGGAGAAAGGTGTTGGTCGATCTGGAAGCCATGGAAATTGCATATTGCCAGAATGCGATCGGAAACTAACAATTTAGAAGTTTCAAATCAGGGTTTTTTTTGGTGTCAACGGGCGTCTCGAGCCCCCACTGAGGTAAAACCAGTTTGAACCCAATGTTTCGCAAATTGTGGGTGGGAGATGTTAGTGACGGCTACGCTTGGCCTTAGAATGCTCTGGATTGATGTAGTTGAGTTTTGCAGCATCAGAACGAAAATCGAACTCATCTGGAGTCGGGGCCAACAACACCTCCGAGTGAATTTTCCCGGGCTGGTAGTCGGTGCTAACCTTAATTTCATGCTCGGGGCATATATCAGGTCTGATGGGATACCTTAGACGACAGGAAGCTAATAATCCTGTATCCTCAAATAAATATCCTGCCAACAGGACATCAAAAATTGATGCGGACATCAAATAAAAAGGAAGGTTTACATAATAAACCCACTCAATTCTTATGTACTAAAAATTCCAAAATCTAAACTTTTATTTTTCCTTACCAGTGTAAGAAAAGATTATTTCACTTTTTAAAAGTTAAAACAATAATATTTTTTATGCAAAAAAAAGTTAAAGGCACGCTTGTAACATAGCATGAATACCTAAAACTAGGTAGTATACAATGTAAATACCCCAAGCAAAAATAAAGATAAAATAAAAACACATCAAATCATTTTTCTATTGCATTGAACGGAATTTATTGAATTAAAAAAAGCACTTCTCAAGAATAATAAAATGGTGCAAGCATAAAATTAAAAAAAAAAAAAAATTATTAAATAATTTTGCACATCACATAATTTTGTTAATGCATGGAATGCAATTTATTCCATGCAATTTATTACACTCAAAAGGAGCATTCCTTAAAGAAAAATTATGAAAAAATTAACACAAAAAACCCAAAAAAAATCAAAAGGGAATTTTATGTCCCATTTTAATCATAAAATAGAATGCCACTAAGGTATGAACTGAGAAAACTAACCACAAAAAGATGGTAACAGAAGGCCTATACCCTTCACTTCCTTTTTCATTTACAAATATGGAACCCACCAGGCAATATATTCACTAAGCTCAAAAACTAACCTCTTCTTTTATAATTTTTTTTTCCAACTAAAAAATCTATAAATTGGGAGTTTACTATAGTCTAGTTAAAAGATCAAACGCAAGATCTTAACTCAGGAGTGTCTTTGGCTATGTGAAAAGGTATGATATGATATGATTTAATGGTCATTGAATGTTGTATATGGTTGACAAGATATTCAACCATGTCCACCATGCCCATATGGGTGATATTGCCCGTAGCCACCTCTGGCATTCATGGGATTGGAAGCACCACGACAGGCAGGGCCCGGCTGAGGCATTCCTGAAGATGGGTGCGACATGCTGATGTTCGCACCCATCCCCAGTCCCATGTATGGTTGGTTCATCTCCATTGCTGTGTTCAGAGGTTGGGCATACATACCCGGAGCTGCGCGGCCAAGACCAGACCCAGCTCCCATGGCTTTTCCCATGGATGAGGAAGAAGACAATGGAGTTTGGGAACTCTTTGCTTCATTTCTCTTCTCCTTTCGGTTGATATCATTGAAGTCGATTCCGATGTCTGCCAGAGGGTTGATCCTGGCTGCAGCGAAAATGGTTGTTTGTTCAGAAACAATAAAAAAAGAAACATTTACATTTTACATACATGCTACTTGATTCTTATGTCACCTTAATTATGCATAAAAAGCTGTATTTCACTTTTAAAAATAGTAGTATTGAACATGTGATGTGAAAGATTTAGATGGTATAAATGTCAAAAAAAGCAAGGTTTAGGTGTTACATATGTAAATAGATTGGAATTAGATGGAATGTATGTAAATGCCGCCAAGAAGAAATAAATTGAAGGTGAAATTATGCAACCAGAGCTAAGGAAATACTTACGTCCAGATATGTTGAGATCAACCAGGCCTCGGCTAATGGAGTCCGCCCAGATGGTAGATTTTGGTTCAAATTTCTTGTTGGATGGTTGAGGATTTGAAAACGATGATATTATTACATCTGGTTGAGCTGAATGGGGGCTCGAACTCGACTTACTTGTCTGTATATTGCTTGAAATGGCTTGTTGAGCAGCCTGGGAAGAGACTGGGTTGTTTGTTGATGCCATTTGAGCTTGATGGAACGAAACAGAAGCCATTTGTGATGTTTGTGGAGCTAATAGCCCTGGTTGGTTTAGAGTATTAACCTGAGCCACATGTGAGTCCGTTCTAAATGATATTTGGGATGTATTCTCTGCAAAATTCATCTGATTTGTATTTATTTCACTAGGAGGAGCTAGTTGAAATGTCGGGAATTCAAATGGATTTCGCAGTCCAGCTAGATGATTTGATGGTTCGGGTTGTTCAAATGGGTTGATTTGATCTATCTGCAGATCTGCTAAACCAGTTTCTGAAGAGTTATGTGCATGAGAAGCTGAGTAAGCAGACAACCCCTGTTGTGAAATAAAAAGAGATTTCCCTGCAGGTTCAGTTTCCTGAAATGAAACCGAGGCCACAGGGCCAGTCCATGGGAGAATGCCATCCAGAATATCATTGCTTGAATTTGCAGTGCAGAAAATTTTGAAGCATAAGAATGAGGTTCTGCTAAGAAATGTTGAGCATTCGCGACATCTGGAGCATAAATTGGTCCTCCCAAAGTATTCAGAAAATCATGGCTTTGAGCTCCTTCCATTCCTTTCTCTACAGGTAAATGAATTTCAGCAGTGCTAACAGAAAGTGACGTGTTTGTTTCTGATGGGAAATCCATGCAGAGAAACGCGTTGGAAGGAGGATATCCAAAAGGATTTTCATAAGGCTGCTCAAACGATAATTTAGGATTAATTTCATCAGGCAAAGGAAATCCAGAAAGAAAATGGAGCAAGTTGTAATTTAAAGAACAATTCCAATCGGGTCATTCACAGAAGACTTAAAATTTTGATCATGAAATTGCAAACTAATTCAATGCAATTTTTCTGATGTCCCCGTGTGACCTTGATAATGCATGTGTGTGGATGTCGATATATATATATAGAATTTCCTTCAAATTTTATTTTTGTCTGCCGTTTTTATAATCTTCAAACAGAAATTCACATTGTTAATTTCCATTTACATGATGAAAATGACTTATGATTTGAGTTTTATAATATCATTATAATAATTTATCCCTTAAAGCATATGAATAAGCAATGATGATAGGACAACATATGGAAACCCAATATGAGATGTCTAGTTTCACACGTCTATTTCACCAACTAAAACCATAAAGCAATGTTGAGGCATTAGCAATGGCCCATATACACAGTCAAAACCCTCTCAAAATTGGGGTTGTTCGCTTCAAATATATTTTGATCGTCCGTCCAAGCTGGTGTTCAGCTGGTTGCATGAGCATTTGCTGCTGAGCACTCACTTTTCGACTCTTATCTCTTCACTTTGATTCATTCTTTAGTGGCATCCCTACTGTAGGAATGCCCCACTTCTTCATTATCTATCTTAAGCCTTTTATGTCTTCTCCTTTCCCACCTTTAGTGAACTCTGTTTTACCTCTCATCTTCGTCATCATGCTTACTCCCTTCATTTGTCCCTGGTTGCCACTTTTATTAGCATTCCACTTTCCAATCCGGAACAATCTCCTTTACTGTTGATTCTTTAATAAAGTCATCTTCCCTCTTTATTTAGCCTCAATTGTAACTCCAACAAAACAATCTCTTTTGCCTATGCTGTTAGTAGGCTAAATGATAGATGTCATTCATTGCCACCAAACAATTATTTCTGCTTGTTCTTCAATCAAGATACAATCTACGGTTTAGCTAGTGCGAGACACAAGTTGGTCTCATCGGATCAGTAGAGGTGTGACATTCTTTGTGAGAACCAAAAGAGGGAGAGGGGCCTTGTGCAGACGAGAGGGAGGATAGCTCAGGCATTCAGTTTAGTTGTTTGCCACTAGGATGGTTATAAGAGGAGGAGGGAGCGGCTACTGTTTTCTTTGGACCTCACAATCGGATTACACAGGTGATATGATTCCTTTTCCGTCTCCTCCCACTCCCATGACTTTAAGGAGGACCTCTCACAACAATGGCATTCTCCTGATCGTTATTCTCCTGATCATTTTAGTTTCTCACATGAAATTATCTCATACTCTAACATATCACTTGTATATGAAGCATTCATTGTATTTTTGGATACTGTCTCTATACCCAAGTGTTGGTAGGTAGCTGAGGAGGATACAATGTGGAAGGTTGTCATGCTGGAGGAACTTGGCGTTCTCGAGAAGAATAAGACGTGGGAGCTCACGTTGCTACCCAACAGGACAAAAAACAATGGGGTGCAAATGGGTCTTCATAGTGAAGCATACCTCAGAAGAAAAGATTGATCGCTACAAAACACGGTTAGTGGTTAAAGGGTATAGTTAGATGTATGATATTGAATGTGATGAGACATTTGCACCAGTGGCGAAGATGAGCACAGTCGGGACTCTCATCTCTCTGACTGTGAATGGTGGATGGATGTTACACCAACTGGATATGGACAATCTGTTTCTTCACGGGGATCTGCTGGAGGAGGTGTACATGGAAAGAACCTCAGGCTCCAACACAAACCAGATAGTGGGTACGGTATGTAGATTGAGGAAGTCATTGTATGATTTGAAACAGTCTCCTCGAGCTTGATTTGACAGGTTCAGGAGAGCAGTGATAAGCATGGGCTATCAGCAGATCATTGTCGACCACACAGTGTTCGTTAGATAAAATGATGGTCACACCACTATAAGTATTATGTATGTGGATGATATGATAGTCACTGGTGATGATGAGGGAGAGATTGCGCTGCTAAAGGCAAGATTGGGAAAAGAGTTTGAGATGAAGAACTTGGGACAACTTATATACTTGGGATTAAGGTTGCTCGTGGAGCAGAGATGATTGTTTTATCTCAGAGAAAGTATGTGCTAGACTTGCTCACAGAGACAAACATGTTGGGATGCAAGCCTGCAGTTTCACCAATTGATCAGAAGGGAATGTTGAGTGCAGAGGCAAGAAAGCCAGTTGATCGAGAGAGGTACCAGAGGTTGGTAAACCATCTCATCTATTTGAGTCACACTCGACCCGACATATCATTTGTAGTAAGCAAGGTGAGTCGCTACATGCATGATTCGAGGAAGGATCACATGGATGTTGTGTATTAGATTCTGAGGTACCTGAAAAGTGCACCGGGGAAGGGGTTGATCTTTAGGAAGAATGAACATGTAAGAATAGATGGCTATTGTGACTTTAATTGGGCGAGTTGTGCTAATGACAGGAGGTCCACATCTGGATACTACATGTTTATAGGGGGCAACTTGATCTCTTGGAAATTTAAGAAATAGTCGATAGTAACGAGGTCAACAACAAGGCAAAATATAGGTCCATGGACTTGGGAGTTACCAAGATGATTGGGCAAATAACCTTATTGGTAGAACTCAAGGTGGACCAAGGAGCTAAAATGAAGTTGTGGTGCGTCAACAAGTCAGCAACCAACATTGCCAACAAGCCAGTGCAACACGATAGAACCAAACATGTGGAGATTGATAGGTTCTTCATCAAGAAAAAGCTGAATAACGGACTACTGGAGCTATGTCATGTAGCCACTAGAGAGCAAGTGGTTGTCTCACAAAAGGACTTAACTCATTAGATTTGTCTAAGTTATGTGACAAAATGAGCTTAGTGGATATCTTTTGCCCATCTTGAGGTGAGATTTGTAACTAGTTTACAGTGCTAATTGTAAATATGAAATATAGAAGAAGTCCAGGGATTTATTTGTAAAATGTTGTAAGTCCCTGTATAAACCCAAGTGATTAATGAATAGAACAAAATTTTCTGACATTTATTTCTATTAGAAGGCTTGGTTTGCTTCCTAGTTATTGATGATCTAACTGTGATTAGCCCTACTTCACTCTGAGTTTGCTAGGGACCATCTCGAGTTCGTTTTAAACCAAACAAGCTTGATTGTATGGTTTAGTCTCAGGTTTGATTAAGTGTTTCGTTGGTGTTTATCCAGCCACTAAAAAAACCTAATAAGATCCCAATTAAAGTGCACCCATGCTAAGATGAAATCCTAGGCTGATAGAAATATATCGACCTCAACATAAATAAGGTCAACACCACATAGTTAATCCCTTGGTACCACCTCCAATTGATCAATTCTCCGATTATGTCTATCAATCTATAATTGTTCTCATATCAAAATCCTAAAATATATATTTCCTCAAGTCTAAATATTTATACAAAATGATTGTGTTTCTCTGCAAACCCTGTGCTTCATAGCGATGCCATCTCATGCATCGCTTACACTCACTCTGTAGATGCATTTAACAACATTAATTGCACAATTTTCCTCCTTTTACTCGACATATTATTATATCGTAGCCGACTCAAAACGTAATCAATTTGCAACTGGCAATCCAAAGATGAACTATTAAAGTAAACGTTAAATATAAATGACATTTAATCTCATTCCCACATCAATTAAGTATTTAAATATTAAAGTTTGGGTATTAGATATGTAAATTCATAAGAATTGTGTGGTATGTATGTAAATTTCCCTAAAACGAATGATAGAACATACCTCACTGGGAACAGCATGTGTTGTTGATGCCCCAAAGGTGGCACCTAATCCAGAATTAGTAAGCATATCATCATCAGGTATTGACGTGGAAATTACATGCATTGAAGCTGATGAATCTGTATAATCAACTGCAGAAAACCCAAAAATGTCCAACTCTAAACCACTTGATTCAACAGTGGAAGCAGCTGGACAAGATAGAAATCAGCTTTTACAACTTGAAATGCACACATATTTCTATATAGATAAAGGAAATCATGCTAACTTATGTCAATAAGAAAACATGGTCTAGACAAAAAAAAAATTAGTGATCAGACAAATGTGTGGTATGGAGACATAATCTGATAACAAAATTTGGCCGAGTAAAGTGTCAAAATAGTTCCTTGATTATTTAAATGAGATCATTTTAGTTCCAGAGTTTAAAAAAATATTAAATTACTCCACAGAATATTTTAATGAGGGCTAAAATAGTCCTCACTTGGAACTATTTCAATTCATATTAAAAGCATCCATCGACTAAATTGATACTTTTATAAAGCTTGAGATTGAAATGGCCCCTGCCGAATGATCATTTTAATACTTGTTCTCAAATTTGGCCCAAAGGGGAAACTGTTAATACCTGATACAGACCCTCGAGGATCAAACTCATCTAAAGAAGCAACTTCCTTTTCATGAGCTTGAGCGGATTCACTAGCAACACTTTCTGGAGCTTGGTTCGTACCGCTTGAAGAAGTTTCTTTGAGTCCTGGAGGTGAAGATGCATTTTGCATTGATGCCATCGCAGCAATTCTGTCCCGATATTGGGTATATAAAATATCAGAAAAATTAGCTATAATCAGAAATGAAAGTCGGGGCATTTGCATACATACCACCCAATTCCTTTGCATTTACATAGGTAACATCTAAACTTTACCCCTTATATTTATACCACCTTTTTATATAACATAAAAAATACCATCATTTTAATTTTTAAAGGTGAAATATGCTTTTTCACGCATAGGTAACCTGGCATGTATGTCAAAATTGAAGTTCAGGTGTTAGCTATGTAAAATACAAAGGAATTGTGTGATATGTAAATCTTCCAAATTGCTTTGTATTTACAGAGCTAACACCTGAACTTCAATTTTGACATACATGCCAGGTTACCTATGTGTGAAAAGACATATTTCACCTTTTAAACATTACATGAATGTTTTACCATCTACCAACAAATAAGGAACTCATCATACTTATTCTGAACATCAGACCAAGAATCGTCGGTGGCAACTTCGTAAATTGGGGATACATCAATGCTGTGTAAAATATGCACTATGAAATAATCAATTTATAGGTTAATTAGTGCAAATTCTACTACACCAAAATTAAGTATTCAGTCCCAAAAACAATTGATAGAGCTTCTATAACTTCAAAGCCAACCTTTCATCATGCAAAATCTCACATATCTGCAACTATCATTCAAAGAATTAAATACAGCTGAGTTATATTTAAACATTGAAATCCTAGGGCATAATACTAACTACTACGGCTGAAACTAGTGTTTCAACCGAATTTTTTGATAAAATAAAACGCAAGAAGGCATGTTATCATTTTATACATTGCAAAACAAGATTTTGCTTTTTTTAGAGGAACTTATACATTAAAAGATGCGTGTTGCTGTTCTGGAAAACTGTAAAATAGCTCATTAAAAGGCTAGGGGAGCTAATAAGGTAGGAAGGGACGGAGTACAAAAAAATAGGGCATTTAAATACATACCAACCAATTCTTATGTATTTGCATATCTAACACCTAAACTTTAATTTTTACATGTCTACCACCCAAATCATTCATCACATCAAAAATAAAGTATTTAAATTTTAAAAAGTGGAATACACCTTTTCATGCATATTTAAGATGACATGAATGTAAAAATTGAATTTTAGGTACTAGAAATGTAAATACAAAATAATTGAAAGGTATGCATGTAAACCTTTCAAAAATTTAATAGCTGACCTTGGATCATATAAAATTAAAATACCTGGTTGAATGGCGATCATAATCATCAAAAGAATCATTTGTATATCCATCAACACTTAGACACTTCAATCTGTACGGGTTAGCAACATTAGCGTGAACTTTGTAGTTACCATCCTCCCTATTTCTACCTTCATCATTGAAGCGGGCGCTTGAAGACAAAGGAGGCAGAGAAAGCCTAATATTGGAAAATTTATACTTATTAAAAAAACCATTTCACTGCGTTAACATTGTAGAGAGTTTAAATATCACATTTAATGCACATATTGTGATGGACTATAACCCACTTTGCCTTGTAAGACTGAGCTTTATGTCGAACTTCATAGAGTCGTTTCTTATCATTTACAAGTGCAACAAGAATCTGAGCTTTCCTTCTAACATTGCTCCCTTGGTCCCTCCCATTAGAATCAGTATAAAGGAAGTCTGATAATGTCTGCCCTCAAGCATTTTTAGCAGTCTTTTAACATTACTTGAAAATTTTGTAATTGCATTTAAGATGAAAATTATTATTTTAGAACATGTCTTACCGAAATTTGATAAGCGTGTTCCCTGACATCATCAATCACTCGTTCGGACCCATAAATGACCAAGTATTCAAGGACAATCAATGCCTAAGACAAAACAAACTGATCAACAAGTCAGCATTTTTATATCAGATTGAAACACTTGGGAATAGAATCTCTCATAACTAGGGGTGTCAAATAGGGTTCATATGTTGGTTTCAGATTTGCTCCTAAATTGTCATAACTCAAAACTGTTTATGACTCAAAACTGGCACAAGTATTATTAAATGGGTCAAAAAGTCCAAAACTGAACCCGATCCACCTTCAACCAACTAGTCCGAACCTGACTCATATAACCGTTTCACATAAAGCATAACAGTTATTCGGGTGAAATTCGAGTTAATCTTGAGTCTATTTCAAGATAGCTGGTCAATTTTGAGTCAATTTTGGGTTAGTCGGTCATTTCAGATGTTGGCATGTCAACCCGAACCATCCGACCCAAAAAATTAAATTGGTTAGAATTCATATTCCAAACTCGACCCAAAACATTTTTAGTTCAACCTGAACCCGAATTTTCTTAGTCAAGTTTGAATCGAATTAGCTTGTTTTTTCAAGTTTTTACACCCTTACCCACCCCCTACAACATCAGGTCGCGTCCTACTAAACCTTTCTAGGACTAAGCCTTAAACACAAAAAACAGTATATTCAAAAAAAAAAAAAAAAACACGCACACACACACACAAACAACGTTAAGATGGCCTCATCAATGCAAAGTAAAAGGCATAAGGAATAAAATATTTTTACTGGAACCCCTAAGCGAAAAAATGAGTTCATATAGCACCTTGTAAACATGACGCCAATTTTTTCCGGTGTCTCTCACAAATAGGGGTGTCAAATAGGTTTCATATGTTGGTTTCAGATTTGCCCCTAAAGTCATAACTCAAAATTGTTTATGACTCAAAACTAGCACAAGTATTAAATGGGTCAAAAAGTCCAAACTGAACCCGATCCACCTTCAACCAACTAGTCCAAACCTGACTCATATAACTGTTTAACATAAAGCATAACAGTTATTCCGGTGAAATTCGAGTTAATCTTGAGTCTATTTGAAGATAACTGATCGATTTTGAGTCAATTTTGAGTTAGTGGGTCATTTCAGAGTTGGCATGTCAACCCGAACCATCCGACCCAAAAAATTAAATTGGTTAGAATTCATATTCCAAACTCGACCCAAAACATATTTAGTTCAACCCGAGCCCAAATTTTCTTAGTCAAGTTTGAATCGAGTTAGCTTGTTTTTTCAAGTTTTTACAACCCTACCCACTCTACAGCATCAGGTCACGTCCTACTAAACCTTACTAGGAATAAGCCTTGAACACAAAAAATAGTATATTTAAAAAAAAAAACACACACACACACACACACACACAAACAACAATAAGATGGGCTCATCAATGCAAAGTAAAAGGCATAAGGAACAAAATATTTTGATGGGAAAACCTAAGCGGAAAAAAGAGTTCATATAGCACCTTGTAAACATGACGCCAATTTTTTTCGGTGTCTCTCACAAGTAGGGATGTCAAATAGGGTTCATATGTTTGTTTCAGATTTGCCCCTAACTTGTCATAACTCAAAACTGTTTATGACTCAAAACTGGCACAAGTATTAAATGGGTCAAAAAGTCCAAACTGAACCCGATCCACCTTCAACCAACTAGTCTGAAGCTGACTCATATAATCGTTTAACATAAAACATAACTGCTATTCGGGTCAAATTTGAGTTAATCTTGGGTCTATTTCAAGATTGTTGATCGATTTTGAGTCAATTTTGGGTCAGCGGATCATTTCAGAGTTGGCATGTCAACCCGAACCATCCGACCCAAAAAATTAAATTGGTTAGAATTCATATTCCATACTCGACCCAATACATATTTTGGTCAACCCGAGCCCGAATTTTTTTAGTCAAGTTTGAATCGAGTTAACTTGTTTTTTCAAGTTTTTATAGCCCTACCCACCGTACAGCATCAGGCCACGTCCTACTAAACCTTACTAGGAATAAGCTTTAAACACAAAAAACAGTATATTCAAAAAAAAAAAACACACACACACACACACACACACAAACAACAGTAAGAAGGCCTCATCAATGCAAAGTAAAAGGCATAAGGAACAAAATATTTTGACTGGAACCCCTAAGCGAAAAAAATAGTTCATATAGCACCTTGTAAACATGACGCCAATTTTTTCCGGTGTCTTGTATCCTCTTCCAGAGCACAGCCATGATCAGTTGGTAGTCACTACTGCACCGGTTGCTTGATATATGTTAAAAGCATGCAGCAAAATAAAATTTAAAAACATAGAAAAAAAAGAAAAGGGGCGTTTACATACACACCAACAAATTCCTATATGTTTACATATCTAGCACCTAAACTTTATATTTTACATTTATAACCCCCAAATCTTTCATATCACATAAAAATACCATCATTTTCACTTTAAAAAAAAATAAAATACACCTTTTCATGCATAGGGAAGGTGGTTTGTACGAAAAAATTAAAGTTTAGGTGTTAGGTATGTAAATATATAGGAATTGAGTGGTATTTATGTAAATCTTCCAATTAAGCTCACTAGTTACAGGAAGCCTGTGCAATTTCTGCCATAAGTGGTCCCCGAGTACCCCATGGTTCATTGCTTGTAGCATCAAGGGTCTGAGTTCCATAATCCATTTCATTAATGTAAATTAGAAAACTTCATCAACTGGGTAAACATTTCATTAATGTAAATTAGAAAACTTCATCAAGTTGGTAAATTAATCCATCAGACCTATGTAAATTAAAAGTTTCTTTAACCACTACTTAATTGTTTCTTTGTATTTTGTTTTGCAAAAAAAAAAAAAACATTACTTCTCTATACTTATGTACAGTTTGGGGCTGAGTGTGAACTAATGCTTTTGCTAGTACCATATTTCCTTCCAAATATATATTGGTTCAAGTTCCCCATCTCCATAACAAATCATTGTGATCTTCATTTTGTTACAAGTTTAAAATAGTCATACGAATAAGCAAATAGGTGGAGATTCATGGAAAATGCATTTATTGTATTTTTCAATTGTAGGTCCAAAGAATGGGTAAGGTCGAACATGAATATAGAACCGTATTATATATTTTTCTTTCTAAAATTTCAGTCGTGGAACAGAAATGTTCCTATAAAAAAATCATATATAAAGAAACCTAATTAATTGATAAAAAACTTCTTTAACCAAGTACTAAAAATAGAAAGTATTACAAAGTTTTTTTTTTTTTTAATTGTTATACGTTAGGATTCTCCATAAAAATTATGGTAAAATAAATAGTTTATCTCTCCATAGCAAACAATAGAACTATGGACACATAAAATAAAGGATAGCACCTACAATTCGAGAGGTACACAATTATCCCATTTTCTATGATTTGAAAGGTAGGAAGTCTCTCCCAAACCATAAACCTAAGACTCAAAACACAATCTTTAGTATAACTCTAATCCCAAACATATTAGCCTTGTTTATAATAAAAATCATAATAAATGACAAAAGAATAAATTGCCCGTACGCTAATAAAAACAAATTTGCCCTTAGATGTCGGTTTAACGTTACTCCCCTGCCAAAAAAGATACATTGTACTCAACGTGGAAAAGATGAAACTATTGTTAAAGCATCCGGTTCCAATGCACATAATCATCTGACAATCATTTCCATTTAATCAGAAATTCACAGTGACCCTCGTTTCAAAATGTCATCTTGTGTACATCCTTCGACCGCATCAGAATCGGATAGTGTTCTGATTTTTAGTCAATTTTGGAGAATATCGCAATCCCAAATAACTTATTTAGTAGCTCATCGATCACTGGAATCTATGTCAACTCCGTATTAAGTTTATCTTCACTATTTTGCAACTCAAAAAGAATTTCAATCCTGCGACATGAGTTGCCCTCATCACAGTCTTCAGTATCGTTGTCTCACTCCTGAATACTTTGCAATATCTAAATTAGTCCCCTATAAACTCCATTGTTCTTCTCCACCTATCTCGTTCTCATCATTACTTCTGAATCGCCTTTAGCCTGAAAAGTTTCTGCCACAAAAGGAAATGGCGCAGTTAGATGCAGCTCTCTGTCGGGGTCCCACCCACCGTGGTTCCTTCTCCAAGGCCGAAATTCTTCAAAGCAATCTTCTCTAGCTTTGAATCACATGTCGTCCTGATTTGCCTATTAGTGCTTGTTCCAAACCTCACGATGTCGTTTAATCCCTTCCAAATGTTACCACTCGAATTTGGTCCCGACTCCTTCGTTTGATCCTGCTTGCTTCCATTTGTTTCAATAGTCTGAATGTCGTGTTATTTCTTTCAAGTGCTACCGCTCGCTTCCAATCCTAATTCCTTCGCTCGATATTGTAGCTCTCGATCCACTTAAAGCAGGAACACTACTTCGATGTTGTGTGAATCCTTCTAGTTATTGATGCTCGCGTTCATTCCCGATGTTGTTGCTCAATCCCACGACGGGCGGAGATAATTTTGTGTGAAACTCTATGATCTTCGTCATCATTTCCTTCAGAGTCATGAATATTTGCTCGAACAGCCCCTCCATACAATAGAAATGATCCTCCATTTCATATATGATTTGACTAGTCCCTTCCTCTAATTTCTTTCTCCAAAGCATCTATTATTTTACTATCATTACTTCCAAAAAGATTTTCACTCACGACAGCAGAATTCCTGAATGCTGAGATCCCGTCATTGTCTTTGGCAGCCCGAATAGCCCGAATAGCCCGAATCGTTGCTGTATAACAAAGTTCGGTCATTGTACGCTGCGATCCCGTGATTTGCTTCCTAGCTAGGTCAAATTGTGACTGTTCGCAACTACGGCACGCTGGATCCCAACGTTGGCTAACTGTATATCCCGAGTTCGGACCCTGAACTCCGTGAGGGCCGGTTACTGAATTACGATGGTATCACTAGGTCGCCACAATGCTGTTCTTTGTGTTAACTGTATGTTGCGATTCGTGATCCTCCCTAGCTAGCACGAATCGCTACTGACTCGCAAAGCAATGACGAAGGAATGTCGCAACTATACACATGACTATCGAAGCGGCAAGACGGGAGTTTCGGGTCTTTGTACGCTACAAGTCCCGACACCAGTTTTCCAGGCGTCGAAATCTTGCTGGTCTTCACAGGTGCAAAATGCGATCCCATTGTCACCTTCCCAGTGAGCTTAACTCACTACTGCATGGCATGCCATGATCCTATCGTTTGTGTCCAAATATCAAGTGCTCCGTATACCGCTATACTTCATGGAATTGCTCTTCTATGGAATGTCTGGCTCTCATTCGGCCTGATCCTTCTTGTTTAATTGCCAGAAGGAAATGCTCTTATATCAATTTTTTAGGATTCTCTATAGAAATTAGGGCAACAAAAATATTTAATTTCTCCAAAATAAAGAATAAACACTTATAATTCGAGAGGTGGCTTATCTCTCCCAATTTCTACAATTTGAGAGGTCTTAAATCTCTCACAAATAATAAACCTAAAGGCCCGAGACTTGATCTTCTCCATAACCTTAACCCTAAATATATTAGCTCTATTTATACTAAATCATAATAAATAACAAAAGACTAAATTCCCTATATGCTACTAAAAATAAGTTTGCCTTTAGATGCTGATGTATTATATTAGAAAGTTGAATTTTTTCAGATGAACATTAGAAGCTAAAGTTTAGATTTTGAAACCAAATATCATTTATTTGGAGACTAGTTAATGAGGCAGGGCAGCCAGTTGATTTTCAATGGTATATAAAAATGTAATAGACTTAGTCTAGAGAAGAAAATGTAGGAACAATAAAACAATTTGAAATTGCACCCACTATTAACGAGATGAGATAGCAAGAGAAACCAAGTAATTTTACAGATATGTGGGAGTAATATGCATATATTTTTTCTATTGTTAATACCTAAGGGAGATATTTTCTGAAATTTTGATAAAAGTAGATTTTTCTGAAAGCTCTCCAGACACATCATTTAAGTGTATAGAAAAATTTGCTAATAAAGATCATTACAACAACAACAACAACAAAGCCTTAATCCCAGTACATGGGGTGGCTACAAGAATTTTTTTTCTCCATTGGGTCCTATTTAGTGTCAGTCTCATTTAGTTCTAATAAATTAAGATCATTTTCCAAGTCTTCCTAGGTCTACCTCTGTCATTCTTAACATAAGTGGACTCTAAAACATCTAATCTCCTAATCGGATCATCAGATGGCCGACGTTGAATGTGACCAACCATCTAAGACGACTCTCTCGAATATTATCCGCCACTGGAGCTACACCAAACCCTATCACGGATAATAAAGATCATTATAAGTCTATAATATTCTGCTAAATAGGTATAGAAAAAGGTTACGAGACAAGTAAAATGAAAATTATAGCATGATCTATGAGGATAAAAAAAAACGTTCCATTTTCTGCTATCAATTAAGAATGTTTTCTGATGAAAAGAACCAAAAAAAAGTTTAAGGTGATATTTGATTACCTTCTGCTCTATGCTAGGAACTTTCAGAAACTTCTTGTTGACCTCCCTCTTGCTGGAAAATATAGAGAACATTATAAGGCTGGATTGACCTTTACAAAGTTACAGCATATTCTAAGCAGAGAAAGATGAAAAACCCATCAAGGTTATTTACCACCACTACAGCACCTTCATGTTAGAGAATGTAATATTAAAAATAAGATTTCAAAATAAAATTTAAATAAATTAAAAGACTATTTTAAAAACAGAAGGGATAAATTTTTAAACGAATGCAAATAACAAAGTAAGTAGTAGAAACCAAAAAAAAAATTATAATGAGGAACAAGCAACCCGCTATTGAGGGGGAATTTGCCGTCCCCCACCCAATAGACAGCTTAGGTGGCAATTTCACCCACACAACGGGTACTTTGTCATTTTCCTTTTACCTTGTTTTTGCTTCTTGGTTAGACACAAAACCATTGGATCTGGTATTTCATGTAAATTTTAAATAGAAATTTTAAGAGATATGTAGAGTGGTCCTATCCATTTGAATTCTCTCAACAATCCAGACGTGTTTGCCCAATCCATTCATTGTTGTCAAGTACCATTCAACAAGAATTGCGCCTGCATGATATGTTCTCATGTAATTTTATCTTTAACTCTACGTAATGTTGTCACGACTATCAGAACTTCATTAATGGTTCAAACGTGTCATTCTCTTCTGTTTAGCATTATAATGAATCATTCAAAACCACAGCAACAAGCCTTTATCCCCCAAAGTAGGGTCGGCTAAATGAATCATATTTCTCCATTGTCTTACACGTTGTCATATTTTCATTTAATTCTAATAAATTAAGATAATTTTTATACAACATGCCCAAGTTTTTTCAGGTCTACATTTGCCTTTCTTAACATAAGTTGAATCTAAAACATCTACTCTCCTAACAATACGTTTACTGTGACAAAATTACACTGGAGCTACACCACACCTTTCACAGATAGATTCATTTTGCAATTTGTTTCTAAGTGTAAAGCTACTTATCTAACTAAGCATTCACATCTCAACAACACTTAACTTAGTTTTATGATTCTCTTTTATAGGCCAACATTCTGTGCCATAAAGCATTGTAGGTCTCACCACTATCTTAAAAAATTTTCCTTTCAAGTCTAAGTGGCACTTTTCTATCACAAAATTGACTCGATGCATTCCTCCACTTCAACCATCCAACTTGAATTCTACTAATAACATCGCCATTTATATCACCATCACTTTGAACAATAGCCCCAAGTTACCCAAAACATTCACTCCTTTTAATGGGTTCATCACTCATTTTTACAACTCCGCCACTGAATTTACTAATATTTAAATTACATTCCATATATTCAATTTTAGATGTGCTCAAACAAAAGCATTTAGACTCTAAAATTGACCTCCATAATTCAAGTTTTTCCTTAACGCTTTCTCTAATCTTATCTATAAGAAGGATATCATAGAGAAAACCATACACCAAGGTACTTTCTTTTGTAAATGTCCAATAAGAGCATCAATAACTAAAGCAAAAGGATATGGACTTGAAGTCGATCCCTGATGTAATCCAACTCAAATAAGAAAATGCTTTATCAATCCTCTTTCTGTTTGAACATAAGTAACAACTCTAGTATACATATCTTCAATGACTTGAATATAAGTCATAGCAACATCTTTTTTTTCCAGAACTCTCCAAAGAACTTCTCTTGGAACCTTATATTAAGCTTTTTTCTAAATCAATAAAATCATATATAGATCCTCATTATTCTCTTTGCACCTCTCCATCAAATCTCTCAATAAATGTATAACTTCTATAATAGACTTGCCTGGCATAAATTCAAATTGATTTTGAGAATTATTTGTATAAAGTCTTAACTTATGTTCAATTATTCTCTCCCATAATTTTAATACACGACACTTCAGCTTAATTTCTCTATAATTTGCACACTCTTGTTCATTCCCTTTATTCTTAAGAAAAGGGACCAAAATATATTTTCTCTACTCTTCAGACATCTTTTAAATTTTTAAAATAATATTAAAAAGTTTAGTTGGAAATATTATAATGAGTCGTTCCAAAAAAATAGTTTATGTAAGCAAAAATCTCCATTTACCTGCTCATCCCTCGTTACTGTCTCCCAACTGAGTTGATGAAGTTAAAGTCAAATCTATCTCAGATCCTATAGCATCATGATTGAGTAAATGCAAACAAATGACATTAGCCAATTATTAGTTAAAATTAGCAAGTATGATCATCTTCTAAGAAAAGCTCCTTGTACTTACAACATAATGCTCTCTTATACTTTCATCATCAATCAACACTAGCCTAAACTCATTATAGCGTTACATCATGGAAAAGAAATAGAGGCAAACATCCATGCAACATCACTTGATTCATTTTATTAATGGTGTCCACTAATTGTTAAACAGGGTACACTAACATGAATACACTTGCAAGCTTAAATATCCAACAAGACTCAAGACTCCACTAAAAGAAATCCGTAGCATTTCTAAGATATATATATGTAAATCCACCCCTTGCTGGATTTATTAAATCTGGATTTAACATGAATCGAAGGTAAAATTTAGACCTAAAAACTGAAATTTCATAAATACATATAACGTATATTTTTTTATGTTTGGCTGGATTTAATAAATCTGAAGAATAAATCATATTAATAGTGCTCTACCAAACACCACCTTAAAAAGTGATAATACTGCTATTTCTGATGCGATATCAAAAATTTTAGTGCTATGTGTGTAAATATAAAAGTTTAGGAGTGAGATATGTAAATACATAAGAACTGTGTGCCATGTAAGTAAATGCCCATTTTTTTAAAGAAATACCTCACTAAAAAAGACAAATTGCATAGAAATTACCAAATTGTGTGAAATGTATGAAATTTTCTTACAGCTCTCTAACAGTTTGGTCTAAGGCTTTCTTCATCATTCCTGGATCAATAGATTCTCGCCAGATTGCTAGAAGCTTTAATGCTGCTCAACTAGCCAAAAGAATTCAACTCTCAAAGTTACTATTGACAATAAAATAAGTATGGAAAATCGGGAAAAGAATCAATAGCAGAACTTCTGCGACATTATTAAATAGAACAATTGTAAATTCAGTAGAAACAATTAAAGAAAAATCAAAATGTTGGAAATAATACGATCTAATTCTCTTTTCTACATAAATTCAGGAACCCAACCAGCTAAAAATTCATCAAAATCAATATAAATCAAAACATGAACTAGCTTACATGCATACCCATCAAAAACATTGTTATTTACAAACGCACCCTCTCGTGTCTGTTTTTCAAATTTTCACCAAAATATAAAAATTTATAGTGAAACTCAACTCGTATTCTTATCATGGGGCATTTACAAACTTACCACCTGATTCCAATATATTTACATTTCTAAAAACTGAACTTTACTTTTTACATTTACACCACCCAAATCTTTCATCTAACCTAAAAAATACTACAATTTTAACTTAAAAAAAAATAATAAAATCCACCTTTTGATGCATAGGTAAGGTGCCGCGGCTTGTATGTAAAAATTTAATTTTAGGTGTTACATAAGAAAATATATAAGAATTGGTTGGTATGTATGCAAATCTTCTTTTTCTCTTTATAAAATTCCCAATGGTACGATCGTGGCACACATAAATGCATGGGTTCGGTAGTTCCAAAAATGACCTGAGTGCTAGTTTTTAAAATTTATTAATCCTGAGTGCTCTGTATGTAATTATCTCTATAAATTAATACCTGGAACTTAAAATGCTTGCCAAAATAACAAATGAACAAAAATTTCACAGTCAAATTTCAAATAAAAAGCAAGCACAATTACAAAAACCCTAAAAAAACATTCCAGTTTCAGACGGGTTCATGATCCACAAATCATAAATAAATAAAAATGATTTCACATTAATCACAACACATCGATCCAAGCTCACACAACCAACAGTTAATATTTCAATAAAACAATTTCTCAAGAATCCATCTCAAAATCGCATCTAATCACATTATTCACTATCTCGAATAAAATAAACAAGTAATTAAGAATCATGATAATGACAATGAAGATACGGAGCGATTATCCCGCTCGTCAGCCAAAAATTTAAAAAAAAAACAGCAATAAAACTCCTCCCAAAATGCCGCATTATCAGAAAACAAGAATGCAATGAAAAATTGAACATCCCGCAACGGATGATGAGAGTTTACTGTCCGAGCAACAAGAATCCGAAACGAAAGAATAAGTAATCCATCCGATCAACTCACCGCGAGTACGCAGATGAATCGAAACCACTCAATCTAACGCAAACTGGTGATCCAGCAAAAGAGGTTGGAGGCCGATACAAACAGGATCAGATCGGGAAAATGACGAGGATAGATTGGATTAGACGGGAGAGACGAAGAGGAGAAGGGCAACTAGAGATCTCGAAATTCTGTTCATCAATGGCGGAAGATAAGTGCAGTTATAAGAGAAAAGGGCCAATTACTTACAAACCACCTGAAACTTGATATTTACAAACCAGCCCTTATTTGGGTGCTAGTTTTGTAAATAAAGAATTTAGCAGGGTTGCGCATGTGATTATTAAAAAAAATACATATATACCATCAAAATTTTGATTTTAAATTATGCAATTTATGGTGAGACAAAATTTTACATAATTTTTAGCTGTGATTTTTTATAAATCTAATTATAAAATTTAGAAATTAATATGTTATTATGCTCGAATTCATGAATCGTAATCGTGAGAAATTATTAATTCTGGTTGCCACATGCTTCGTCCGGTTGAGTCGTCATACGATACACAGCGACTAGGCCACACTGAGCCATCTGTCAATCTCCCAAAAGAGCTCTTAAGAGAGGTGGGAGGCCCAGGACTTATATACTATTTTTCGGCCCTACACCTAACCGATGGGGGACTAAATGTCCCTGACATTCTTCTACACCCAATCACGTGACACCCTCGTCACAGATCGGCTCCACCGAGTGTCCAACACCTTGGAGAGTCCCCACACCCGGCAGGCAGTACCCCACTCTGATATCACTTGTCACGCTCCAAAAGAGCTCTTAAGAGAGGCAGACAGCCCAGGACTTATATACTGCTTTTTGGCCCTACACTTAGCTGATGTGAGACTAAATATCCCTGACATTCTCCTCCATCCAATCATGTGACGCCCTCCTCACAGATCGGCTCCACCGAGAGCCCTACACCATAAAGAGTCCCCACACCCGACAGACAGTACCCCGCTCTGATACACTTGTCACACTCCCAAAATAGCTATTAAGAGAGATGAGCAGCCCATGACTTATACACTGCTTTTCGGCCCTACACCTAGCCGATGTGGGACTACTTTTCCCCAACATATCGCTCTGATATTCAATCAGTCGTACATATTAATTTTTTTCATAATATTAGGGCTATCAAAAAATATATATTTTCTTTTGTATATTTCCTAAAAAAAATTATATTTAATTTATTTATTAAGCAACCAAGTTCAAAAATTAGAAAAAATATTACGTCTGGGCAACATTTGCGATCCACCGTAAGGAGCAGAGGAGAAAAAAAGATATTCGGTGCATCACAATCATTATCCGGATTCCAGACGTAATAATTTTTCCTTTAATTAAAAGTGTATGACTTATTTTCGCTCAAACTAATTAAGTTATTAATATTATGATCTTTTTATATTATTTTTTTATGATTTTAAAAAAAATATATTAGAATTTATTTTCAAAGGGAACATAATCTAAAAATAATAAATAAATTTAAATTAAGCATAACATAAACATATTATTCATATTATATTATTCATGAGCCAATTGATTTTTTATATGACACTTATTAAAAAAATAATCCAAAAAATTCAAATTATATATATATATGTATATATATATATATATTTATATATATATATATATATATATTATATTGAGGCCCACCTTACTTGAATTAATACAAATAAAATATAATTTAGGGAGATATAAGGATGTGGACTGATTAGATTTGAACTAAATTGACATTTTTTATTAATATAATTCAATTTATTTTAAATTAATTAATATGAAATTCAATTTTAAAAGTTTGAGTAATTTATTATTTGATCCAACACGTGCGTATAAGGCCGTCAAAACGAATTATTCGTGAGCAATTCGTGTTCGGCTCATTAAGAAGCTCATGCTCATTTTGTTTGCTAAGCTAACAAGCAGAACAAGAATTTTTTTTTTTTATTATTTTTTGCGCTCGATATATAAATGAGCCGAACACGAACAAAATTATTTTCATTCGTGTTTAGTTCATACTAGCTCAAAATACTACTCATAAATACTATATATATACACATAATTGATGAGCAATATTATTAAAAAAATTAATTGACTATAAGACTACAAAGAATTATAATCAATTAAAATATCGATTAGAATAAAAATACGTTATATTATATTTAAATATATCTTAATATAATTAATAAGATTTAAATATTGCACCAGCTCCTAACATCTTATGGTTACGCGACTAGTGTTGTCAAAACTACTCTTTGTTCGTGAATAGCTCGTGTTCGGCTCGCTAAACAAACGATCCAAACACCAACACATTTTTTGTGTTCGAAATATAAACGAGCCGAACATGAACCACAGTATTTTTTAACGAGACGAACACGAACTCAGCCAAGGCTCGCTCATGATCAGCTCATTTACACCCCAACATGCGTATCAATTAGTTCATATTTATTTTATGTATCCAAAACTTAAATGTCATTTTATTTTTTTATTTAGACCATTTAAATCTTTCACAGCACATCAAAAATATCATTATTTTAACTTTTAAAATTAAAATATGCCTTTTCATGCCAAAATAAGGGGGCAAAAATGTAAAAATAAAAAGTTTAAGGGTTAGATATGAAAATATAAAATGAATTGACAGGTACGCATGTAAATTTTCCCCAAAAAAATACAAACTGAAATAAATTAAAAAATTACATTATTTTAAGTACAATTTGTGCTGAAAAAATGATGCAAAATAAATTTGCGCAATGTAAATTTCAACAAAATAAATGTTTACAAAATTATCCAAATTCAACATATTAATTCAAATTTATACAAAGTAATATTAATTTGATCTCACATTAATTGCATTCAATTTGGGCTGTCAAAAGAGCTTGTTATTTATGAACATTTCGTGTTCGGCTCGTTAAGAAGTTTGTGTTTGATTAGTTCGTTAAGTTAACAAGCCAAACACGAACGATTTTTTTTTCACTCGATATATAAATGAGTTGAACTCGAAAAAAAATTTGTTTGTTCGTGTTCGGCTTGTTTTGGCTTGAAAATATTATATATATATATATATATATAATTTAGGATCTGTTTGGGCAAATACAGCTTATTGATAATTTGTTGATAAGTTGATTAAAAATAATCTGATGATAAGCAAGGTACGGTGGCTATTACAGCACGCACACACACACACACAACAGAAATGACCGGTTCAACATAACCACACAATGACTCCAGGGATTTCAAAGTTGACCTGACCCACCAACTCGAATAAGACTTAACTCGAAAATTTTGAGATCGATTTGACCAAAACAATTTTAGAGTAAGATCAACTTAAATGTGATTTCTTCTTGACCTGTTTGCTAGAAGATCCAGGCCAATGCAATAGGAATGACAGAATAAACCTAACGACATATCGACTTAGGGGGTTTCAAAGTTGACTTGACCCGCCAACTTGACTTGAAAAATTCGAGTCAGGTTGACCCAAAAATTTCCGAGTTGGATTCAGGGTTAGGAATTCTAACAAGTTTAATCATTTCGGTCGGGTTCGTGTTAATCTGCCAATACAAAATTAACCTAAATGAAACCGTTAGCCCGAAATTGCCTCAAAATCGACTGCCAATCTGAAATTGACCATAGATTGATTCAAAATCGATCAAAATAGTAGTTATGTCTTATGTTAAATGGGTTATTCAGGTCGAATTTGGGTTAACCAGTCCAAAGTGAGTCGGACTCGGGTTAGACTTTCAGACTCATTTAATATTCAAGTTAGATTTGGGACAAGTAGTTCCTGGTAGGTCACTTCCGGGACTTAAAAAATCTTTGCTTTCTATATTCTACTATCGAAATCTTTCATATCACCTAAAAAATTTCACTATTTTAACTTTTATAAATTTCACATTTCATACATAAATAAAATGACATATATGTATATAATAAATTAAAATTAACATATTTATTATGTAAAATAATAATAATTGAGTTTTATGTATGTATATCTTCCAACAAAAATTAAAATGCATAAAGTCCCAAAATAATACTCATTACTTAAATTGAGAAGCCAGACAACAGTTAAAAAATTGCCACCGCATCTAATTAGGATTGATGAGAAAACACAAATTTCAGTGACATCTTGCAGAAAAGCTCGTCAAAATACAATTTACCAAACAGACAAAATTACAATGTAGTGTCGCACCGCGTCGCCACTCCCCCAAACATACAGTACATACCACCAAACAAGTGCACGCTTTTTGAATTTTAAAAGTTGATATTTTACAAGAATTGACATTATTTTCTAGGTGTGGAGTCTTTATATGGAACGTGTATTCTGTTCGGACTCCGGACGTAGGGATACGTCCAGAGTTCAATAAAATCACGTCCCGTGGAGTGACAGAAAAAAAAAAAGCCAGTAACACTGTGAATATTCCCCCTGTATTATTTTGCGTTATTCAGGTGTTATTGCGGTGGTATTGAGTGTTATTGTGTTATTATAACACTGTGAATATTCCCAAAACACAATAACACATCAATATCACCACAATAATACCTACATAACGTGGAATAACATGAGAGAAATATTCCATTGTATTACCGAGTCACGAGAAATTTTTTGTTTTTTTCTGTACCACTACGTGGCGTGATTTTATTGGACTCCGAACGTAATAATTTTCCCTTTATATGTAGAGTTTATATGATAAGACTTTCTAAATATAGGCGTTTTTTAAATTTCTTATTTTATGCTATTTTCTTAAAATCGTAAATACAAAATAAAATAGTTCTAATATATTAAATTAAAGGGAAATATAGCTGCATACAATGCAATTTTTAATGTATTTGTATATCTAACGGCTATATTTTCATATTTAGATTAATAACTTTTTTTGTTTTAAATATAAATGGATGAACTTGTGTATTTCAATCTTAAAAAACAAGTAATGGTAATATTTTTTATATAATGTTAATGATTTGAGCGGTTTGCATGTTCCTATCAGACGAAAATTTTGTTATTGATATGTCATCAACAAATTCTCATCGTTTAGTCCGAATCTCAATGTATGACACAGAGGTCGTGGCAAGCTCTTGAGTAGAAATATTCAAACTCCAGAAGTTTAATTTCCACAAATTTAAAATCGAACTGACTGGTTTGACAAGACGGCACAGTGGTAACGATATTGATCCAATCTGAACCAAATCGAGCCTTGATCAAGCCATCATACCATTTTTTGAAGTCTTTCAGACATATGAAAATCAAACGATTGAATCGGGGAGTTCATAACTGAAATGAGTAACAAGATGAATCCAATGAGCCCAAAATCACTCAATTCATACATCATTAAGGTACTCTAATGTCCATCAAACGTCGTCTAATTGAAGGAAGCTCTCTGGACCGTCTGATTAAAGTGGTTTATATTTCTGCATTAATTGCACCCAGAACATTATAAGCAAAGCCTAATGGCCTTGAGAAAGAACTTGAAGCTTTGAGAAAGAGCTGAAGTCCACTACTCATGCCACCTTCGATCGCCATTGTCCGTCATCCGTCAACCACAACCGGTTGTTGTCAACCATCGCTGGCCACTGTTGACCACCACCTGCCAGCCTCCATTGATCGTCATCGGCCACCGCCGACTTTTTAAGTTCATCTATGCACCGACGTTGTAATTCTAAAGAGTGTTTAACCCTTTCACGCTTTTGGGAGGAGAGACTATACATGTAATATCATGTTTATAGTGATTTTTTTAGCTGGGCTAGGTCCCGTGATTTTTTCTTTTCCTGATTTCTAAATAAAAACTTCTGATGTCATTACTAGTTGTTTTTTCTCTTATACTTATGTGTTAAATCTTCATGCTATGTTAATACGAAGATCATATATATTATGTGTAAATAACTAAGAAGTATGTTGCATTTTTTATCTTAAATTATTTGTATTTGTGTGTGTCTACCGAACAGAGTCATTGCTAGAAGATCCAGCCCAATCCAACAGAAATGACAGGTTCAACATAACCACACAACGACTCCAGGTGTTTCAAAGTTGACTTGACCCAACAACTTGAATTGGACTTGACTCGAAAATTTTGAGATTGATTTGACCAAAACAATTTTAGAGTGAGATCAACTTAAATGTGATTTCTTCTTGACCTGTTTGCTAGAAGATCCAGGCCAATGCAATAGGAATGACAGAATAAACCTAACGACATATCGACTCAGGGGGTTTCAAAGTTGACCTAACCCGCCAACTTGACTCGAAAAATTCGAGTCAGGTTGACCCAAATATTTCCGAGTTGGATTCAGGGTTAGGAATTCTAACATGTTTAATCATTTCGGTCGGGTTTGTGTTAATCTACCAACACAAAATTAACCTGAATGAACCCATTAACCCGAAATTGACTTAAAATCGACTACCAATCTGAAATTGACCATAGTTTGATTCAAAATCGATCAAAATAGTTTTTATGTCTTATGTTAAATGGGTTATTCAGGTCGAATTTAGGTTAACAAGTCGAAAGCGAGTCGGACTCGGGTTAGACTTTCTGACTCATTTAATATTCAAGTTAGATTTGGGACAAGTAGTTCCTGGTCAGGTCACTTCCGGGACTTAAAAAATCTTTGCTTTCTATATTCTACTATCGAAATCTTTCATATCACGTAAAAAATTTCACTATTTTAACTTTTATAAATTTCACATTTCATACATAAATAAAATGACATAAATGTATATAATAAATTAAAATTAACATATTTATTATGTAAAATCATAATAATTGAGTTTTATGTATGTGTATCTTCCAACAAAAATTAAAATGCATGAAGTGCCAAAATAATACTCTTTACTTAAATTGAGAAGCCAGACAACAGCTAAAAAATTGCCACGCATCTAATTAGGATTGATGAGAAAACACAAATTTCAGTGACATCTTGCTGAAAAAGCTGTCAAAATATATATTACCAAACATACAAAATTACAATGTAGTGTCGCACCGCATCGCCACTCCCCCAAACATAACGTACAGACCACGAAACAAGTGCACGCTTTTTGAATTTTAAAAGTTGATATTTTTTTTATGTGATATGAATGATTTGAATTGTATTAATGTAAAAAATGATGTTCAAGCGGTGTATATACGTATTAACATACGTATTTTGAGATATGTATTTAAATGCCCCTAAACTTAAACATCATTTGATTTAATTTCATATGGACATTAGAAATGAGTAATCAATCAAAAATAAAGAAGAAGCTCAATTTAATTGAGAACCTGTTTATTGACTTCCATGGCCAGTCTTCTGGTATACAGTCTCTAAACATTCCTTGGTTGTATGAACATTTGACTGGAGGTAGATGCTCTCGTCTTCCCATTCTTCTCAAAGAGTATATAATTCGTGCACCGACATTGTAACTCTGAAGAGTATTCAACTCTTTTTCCGCCTGTGAGATGAGAGACTGTACATGCACTATCCAGTTTATAGTGAATTTGTTCAATTGCTACGCTTATCGCTGTTTTTCCCTTTCTGAGTTTTCTACATAAATACTTCTGGTGTCGTTACTATTTTTCTCTCTTATGTATCCAGTTTATAGTGAATTTGTTCAGCTGGACTAGGCCTCATAGTTCTTTCCCTTTCTGAGTTTTCTAAATAAATACTTCTGGTGTCGTTACTATTTTTCTCTCTTATGAGTGTATGTTGAAACTTCGTACCATACTAAAATAATAATCTGCTATTATACTGTCACAAATTTTCTTGCACACGACAAGTATTCTATTTGTAAATGTGTGTGTGTGTGTAACAAAATAAGTAGGAATGGAGATCAACTTAAATGTGCATTCTTACGGATTAACAAAACCACATGTCGCCTCCAGAGAGTTTTAAAGTTGACCCGACCCATCAACTCGAATTGAACTCAACTCAAAAAAATTGAGATCAATTTGACCAAAAGAATTTTCGAGTTGGGTCCTGAGATTAACTTAAATGTGTCTTCTTCTTGACCTAAGTTTGCAAGAACATCCAGGCCAATCCAACAACAATGACAGGATCAACCTAACTACACGTCGGCTCCAGGGATTTCAAAGTTGACCCAACCCACCAACTCGACCCGAACTTGATTCAAAAAATTTGATTTCGTGTTGACCTAAAGAATTGTCGAGCTGGATTCGAGTTAGGAATTCTAACCAGTTTAATTATTTCGATCGGGTTTATGTTAATCCGCCAACACAGAATTGACCTGAATGAACCCATTAACCCGAAATTGACTCGAAATCGACTTCTTGCCAATCTAAAAATGACCATAGATTGATTCGAAATCAACCAAAATAGTTGTTATGTCTTCTGTTAAACGGATTATTCGGGTCGAGTTTAGGTCAGCAAGTTGAAAGCGGATGAGATTCTAGTTAGACATTCTGACCCATTAATATTCGAGTCGGGTTTGGGACAAGTTGTTCCAAGTCAGGTCACTATTGGGTCAAACCTAAACTCAACCCGTGAACCTGATTGTACATCCCAAGTTGACTCAAACATAAGACCATTTGAGTTTGAGCAACCGAACACCGATGGACAAATACAAGTAGCCAAGTACAAACAACCATATACGAGCATACGAGTCTCAATCAGCAGAGCGAAGGTTCCAAGATACTAAGGAGTAGGTTGATGGATATCCTTGGGTCATGACTCATTCACCTCCCTAAACCCATAGCTCGAGAAGCAAATAGAAGGATTTTGACTTAAATGATAATGTGAACAAACAAGGATCTTGTCTTAAATTCAAAATATTTGCAAAATAAATAAATAAATAAAATGACATATATGTATACATAAAATTAAATTTAGATATTTGTTTATGTAAATCTTCCAAAAAATATTAAAAATACATAGAATAAGTGTCAAGAAAATCCTTGATTATTTAAGTTGGGTTTGAAATAATCTCCACAAAGGACTCTAAAAAACTCAATTTTAAAAGATTCAAGAGCTACTTTGCACTTATAGAAATCTTAAGATTAAATTGAACCCATATAAATATTTACATCAAATAATTAATAATATACAAGAACGGAACACGAGATTCTCCACTATCGTATCTTGACCTCAAAGGTAGTTGTTGGTCAAAATTAGTAGTGTAAATGAGCCGAATACGAGCGAGCCCAGACCAAACTTGTGTTCGGCTCATTTATATTTCGAACACAAGAAGCATGTCTTCGATTCATTTGCTTAACGAGTCGAACACGAGTTGTTCATGAACAAAATCGTTTTGACAACTCTAATCACGTAGTCTTAAGATGTAAAGAGTAAGGGGGCGCACGAGCGCGCACACACACGCATGCGTGCATGCTCACACACACCATACAAGCGCTCACACACAAACCATACAAGTGCTCACTTTTTAAAGTGCACAAAAAAATTGTGTGAAATTAGTATTAATTCCTTACACCCCAATCTGAACGCATCAAAGATTTCATCCCCAACATCTTTGCCATACCCTAATCTGAACACATCAAAGATTTCATCCCTAACATCTTCACCATACCCTATAGATCAATGTGAATAACCTAGTCGTTCTACCACAGCTCTCCTGAGTCATTATGAATCACAACAAATTCGATGAATTAAAAAAATAAAAATAAGACTGGAAAGAATATTGAACCAAAACATACAGACTTAAACAAATATGTTTTCTTAAAGATAACTAACTATTTCTTTCATATATTACACACATTTCAGAACAAAACTTTATAATCAGAGTTTAAACAAAATAAAAAATGACAAATTATGCCAAATCTTAGGGGTTACCATAGAACATGATCCTCCAAACCAAGTGAAAAGTAGAGTCTCTTCTGATACAAGGAAGCTCAATTTAATTGGAAACTTGGTTTATTGAGTTCCTTGGTCAGTCGTCTTCTGATATGCAGCCTCTAGACACTCCTTGGCCCTGTGAACTTTTGACTGCAGGTAGAAGCTCCCCATCTTCCCATTCCTCTCAAACAGTGTATCATACCTCTGCACAAATAATTCAAAGATTGAATAAAATTTTAATATTTCAATTATCACAAGAACACCTAATTAAATTAGAAAAAAGAGAAGATTTGCATATGTGCCACTCCCTTCTATTTTTTGTTAAATTTGTATGACTATCTTGACCAAATTTTGGCCAGACTAAATCTTAAAATCATTCAATTTACTCTGAAATAAATGCAATATATGAGAAATCAATCTAACAAATATGCCACAAATCCCACAACAAATCTAATAATTTCAAAATCCATCAAAGATCAAAAATTTGCTTGAAATATACATTAAGTTGGTAAATAAATAAATAAAAATCAATCAGAGAAGAGAAAAGCGAATACCTGCAACACTTCCTCCCATGATGCATTCTCAGAAAGTCCTAGGATCTGCCGGGCTTCTTGCTCGGTCATGGTTCTTCCTGCTCTGCGGATGTTCTGTATTGTTTCTTGAGCAACTCCAGTTTTATTGGCATCTATGAAGGGAGAAAAATGCAAATGAAGATTAAGATTTGGAAATAGTAAAATGATATAAATTAGGGACATTTACATGCATACCCATCCAATTCCTATGTATTTGCATATCACAACTACACTTTCCTTTTTATATTATCACATCAAAAGACTACCATTTTAATTTTTAAAATGTCAAATAAACCCTTTCATGCATAGGAATGGTGGCATATATGTAAAAATTAAAGTTTAAGAGTTAATACATATTAAGTGCTTAGAACCTGTTCGGGATCACTTTCTATTTTCTATTTTCTATTTTTTTTTAAGGATGTTTTCTTTTTGCTTTGTTTCTGTTTTTAGAAAATGTGTTTGATACTATTATGATTTATATATTTTTAAAAACAAAAAATATAAAACATGTTTGGCTGGTATTTTTTTTTATTTATTTAAAGAAAAAAATTATAAAACGGTTCGGTTCACGTGCGCTCCATCATTAAGCTCTGACACCCATTATGTATACGTCTTCCTTGCTCCACCCAGCATGATGTATTAACTATAGGCGGTCTAGCAACGGGCAGCGACGGGCGGAGGGCGGCAGCAGGCAGGTGACGGGCAGGTAGGTGGCGAGCAAGTAGCGGGCGTGGCCAGGAGGCGGCGGCCGACGATCGACGTGATGCAGCCAGCAGCAGGCGGTGGGCGACGGAGCCTCGCATAGGTAAAGCTCCGAAAAACATATTTTAAACATCACAATTTCCGTGTTTTTAATGTTTTAAAGACAAGCCTTACGTGTTTTAAAAATAAATAAATGAACATTATTTTTGGGTTTGTTTTCTATCTTTTGTTTTAAAAAACAAACAAACAAAAAATAGAAAGTGATTTCAAATAGGGCCTTTGGTACTGGGCATTATGTATGTAAATATACCTATAAATTATTATATAATGGCAAACTAATGGATGAAATTAGGGCTGGCAATTTGGCTCGTTGTTCACGAACAGCTCGTGTTCGGCTCGTTAAGTAGCTCGTGTTCGGCACGTTCGTTAAGCCTAACGAGCCGAACACGAACAAATTTTTAAGCTCGAAATGTTAACGAGCCGAACACAAACAATTGTTTGTTCGCTCGTGTTCGGCTCGAATTGGCTCGAAATAAAAAAAATAATCGTATAATTATTTATATAATAATTTATTATATATATTATTATATATTAATATATTATATATATTTATATTTAAGTTTAAATCATAGCTAGCTTTGTGTGGTAGCGTGGTTATCTTCTTGTTTCAATTCATTTGGTCGGGGTTCGAATCCGTATTGAACATATCTTTTCCAATTAATTTTAACGGTACCAATTTCGAGCCGAACACGAACAAGCCATTTCGAACACGAGCCGAACACGAACACACCTTTCACGAGCCATTTCGAACACGAGCCGAACACGAGCCGAACACGAGCCAAGCCTGAGCTCGCTCAAGCTCGGCTCGTTTACAGCCCTAGATGAAATGCAGTCTTTCAAGTTAACATAAAGAATCACTGAAAAAAAAATGATACAAATAAAGAATGTGACTTCGGAATTCAACATTTCTTGTGCGCTTATAACAAAATCCAAATTCACGCTGAGTTTCTAAAGAGCTAAAATCAAAAGTAAACACAAATGCCGCTATACCATTAAGAAAAAAAATATTATATTGAATATGATATACAGAACAAAAAGGTTAAATAATGTGTACTTGAAATACTTAAAAGTTGTTCGGTTGCAAAATAAATTTAGGAAACTACGTGTGAGATCAAGAAAAAAATGTCACGATCGCAGCAGTGATGACAGATGAGGGGAAGGTGATCACAAGACCATGTGTTGTCCTAAATTGTCAGATCTGAGCTAATGCAGAATTCACCGAAAAAGAGCTTTTGGAGGGATTGTAAAATTCCTTACAACAACAACAACAAACAAAGCCTTAATCCCACTAATTGGAGTCGGGTACATGAATCATTTTTCTCCATTGCATCCTATTTAGTGTCATACTTTTATTTAATTATAATAAATTACAATAAGCCCAAGTCTTCCTAAGCAAAGCTCACCCAATGTTTTACCTAAATTCAAATCCCGTTCAGAGTTCTCAGAGCTACATGAAGACCAACCTAAAAAACTAATTTGATGGGCAAGAAAACATATCTTTTGCAAGGAAAAAAAAATTCGATATAAGCTTTGAAACAAAATAAGAAGGGTCATTTACATACATACCACCCAATTCTTACGTGTTTACATAACTAACGCCTAAACTTTGATTCTTATATTTATAACATCCAAATCTTTCATATCACAACAAAAATACCACAATTTTAACTGTTAAAATGTGAAATAGACATTTTCATGCATAACTAACGTGGCAAATATGTAAAAGTTAAAAGTTTAGGTGTTAGATATGTAAGTAGATAAGAATTGACTGGTATGCATGTAAATCATCCAAATAAACGCATAGTTATCTGTAAATTGTATCAACAATCCATTCCAATGTTAAAACCATCAGAGGTGTATAATGTACTAGAATTTATCTCAAAGCATTTCAATGGCTAATCTTATTTATTTATTTATTTTCAAAAGTCAACTAATCACATAACAAAAAATAGTGAAATCAACAAGATTGAATCAAAATGATTGCAATAAAGAAAAAAAGATAACAAGCAACTCACTTTCAAGTGCTTTACGATATGCTTGGAAGACGGCCCTTCCTAAAATTCCAGAGCCCATTATAAGCAAATTAGCAATAAGCTTTGCAGCCTAATCAACAATGAATAAGAAAAAAAATTAACAATAATGAAACTAACAATAGCCACGATTGACATTAATGAGAAAAAAAAATGGGAGGCACAAATGCCATACACCAACAAGACGTTCAAAACCACAAAGCAAACTAAGCGAAGTGTCTCTTAATCATAAACATATCTAGCTTGACAAGCTTTCAACAGGAGACACAAAAAGAACTGCTCAACCAATATTAAAAGTTAGGGGCATTTACATACAGACCACACAAATCTTATGGATTTACATATCTACCACCCAAACTTTACTATTTTACATTTATACACCCAAATCTTTCATATCACATCAAAAAAACAACAATTTACCTTTCAGAGAGTGAAATAAGCGTTTTCTTACATGGTAAAAAGGCATATATACCAAAAATGAAATTTAGACGTTTGATAATGTAAATACATAAGATTTGAGTGGCATGTATGTAATTCTTCCTAAAAATTTAAAAAACAAATCATGGATGTTGCACGTGAGGGCCAGGTACACAGAAACTCCCTCTCAATTCATGTTCATAATACATGTTCATGCTAAAATATTGAATGAGTCAACATATCTCAAATCAGTGCACTGATAGAGTACAAAACTTATCTATAGTTTTACACTTCTATGATGTCTAGGTCAAGATAGCCACATTACCTTTTCATTCTAGCTTTTGATTAGCATGAAAAATTAGCTTCCTATATTTTTGGCGCATGGGCATTAGCATACATACCAGTCAGTTGTAACGTATTTATATATCTAACACCTAAACTATGCTTTTTAACTGCATTCCGATCAAATCATTCGTATCACAACAAAAATGCCAATATTTAGCTTTTAAAAAGTGAAATACACCAGTTTCATGCATAAGCAAGGTGGCATGCATGTAAAACTTGAGGTTTAGGTGTTAGATATGTAAATAAATAAGAATTGAGTGGAATGGATGTAAATTTTCCAATATTTTTTAGACATTTGCATTCAAAGCATGTAACCTTTTAGTGGCCTCCAATGCAATTATATAAGCCAAGCGGATGTACTGGATTACTGAACTAATACACAAACATAATGGATATATGGGGCCTTTAATATTGGACAACTGAAATTGTTTAATGAATATGATTCACTCCCTAGAAAAATCCACACATAAAGTAGATTTCTTCAATTCTTATGGATCACATTTGCATGGATGGAATGCATCAATATTTTAATGTGAGCCATATGAGCAGCCATCACCAACGCACAACTGCACAAGAATTGAGAAATTGAGATTTCATGTGTGGATTTGTGTGGGGAGTACAGCACTACTGTTATCAGATATTTGAAAGATCATTCTAGAGAGGTTGTTTTCATATGGGGAAACCACCAACTAATGAATATCTAATTGTGTTATGATTTCATGGTGGCTTTGTGATTATTAGGATATGACAAAAGTTTTGAAATGGTCCAATGTCCCTTTGAAACAGTCCCTTTTAGTCTCAGTCTATAAAAGTGTCAAATTAGTCCCCAAACTCTTTAAATATGGGTTGATATAATCTTTAGAGAGGACTATTTTAGCTCCAATTAAAAGTAGTCTAGGACTAATTTTACACATTTATAAACTCTAGCAGTAAGATTGATACTTTTTGTTTACAATGTAATAATTTAGTTGAAGATATATATTACAAAATTTCGTGTAGTGATTTAGAAAAAATTGGAGTTAGCTATGATTAGGCTAAATTCAGCATCAGAAGACCATTTAATAATACATGATCGATAACAAGACTAGTTTTTTGTGTTAATGCATGCAAGAGAATTGGTTTAGTGGCAAATTGAATAATTAAAAAAAATGTTGTTTTGATATATCAAATAGTTGGTCCTCACATAAGCTTAAATTTTTGGGGTAAAAAAATGAGTTTAATCGCATGTGTATCAAATCCAACTTCAATTCATCTTTGGTTATTTCCTAAAAGTAGTATTATAGTTGATGGTTTGACTATGGTCGTGTTTCTCATGCAATTTGTGGGTCCCATGGGTCTGTGGCGCTTTCAACTACAGTTAAGTGAGATTCAAAATGAGTGCTTCCCATGCGATGCCACAAATAGAGTGAGATTTTTATGCATGATAATTGATGATATTGAAAAGTTTCCAGATAAGAGTAATAGCCAATATGAAGAGCTCTCATAAGAGGGAGCATATGAGAGAGTAATGCTTTGGTGCAACATCAAATAGTGTAAAAATAAACTGGTGTAAAAATACCAGATAACTAGCCCTCACCTATAGAATAAAAAATTCGAATCAAAACTAGATTTTATTGCCAGCATGTCAGGGTAACTTCGGTCACCCTTTTCTAACATGCTTCCTAACAAGATTGTTTCCCGAACTAATCTTATAAAAATCTAGCCTAATAACTTGCTTGGAAAAAAAAATTATCTTTTTTCAAAACATGCAATATCAATGAATCTTACCAAGTTTCTATTAAAATTAATCAATTTAATCAAACATGCATGTTCGATATTGGCTTTATTTATTTATTAAGAACATGGAAGTGTAAAATAGAACTTATCCTAAAAAAAACACAAAATTACAAGAGAATTACTTGGCCTTAAGGTAATACCCAAGTTCAAACAAAATAAATAAAAAATTTGCAAATATTCCATGCCAAAAACAATCAACTAGTGCTTATAAAATTTGAGTATATAGGTCATACACTGCTTTTCAAATACATAAGAATAAGATGGGTTCGTAATAGTTGGGTTATGCCTGTGAGCAACCTTGACACCTAAAGATTAGGTATGACAATGTTTGAAAAATATTTGGGGTAAGAAGCTCTAACTGTCTCCCGAGAAACGATTCACGTTGAAAGGTTTAAAATTTGGGTTTTTAAGTTTAGCATGCAAGCTTAATTTAAGATTTAACCCAAAGTAAGCCTAAATTTCAATTAGGCTTTTTATTGGAAGTAATGATTTTCTAGAAAGTAAAAAGTATTGTATGACATCTTCGTAAATAGTTATTAAGTTATTACTTATAAATTTTCATGTAAAAATATGAGTCTCTTGTTTTGAACATTTCTCTGTTTGATCAGTATGTTCTTGTTTTTATTATATGAGTCTCTTGTTTTGAACGGTTCTCTGTTTGATCAGTATGTTCTTGTTTTTATTATATGAGTCTCTTGTTTTGAACGTTTCTCTGTTTGATCAGTATGTTCTTGTTTTTATTTCGTAATAGATGAAATTATTTGAAATTGAAACAACTTATTTTATAAAAATGCACAAATCATATCAATATTCCCTAGGGACAACAAAGAAATCATTGCATGAAGTCGGTCGTCGGTTTTGACTGTGCTGCATTGCCGACAATAACATTAAACCGTCTAACAAAAAAGATTTTAAAAATCAGACAAGAATGACGGAATTAACTAAATTGACAATGAACCAAGCATACGACCAATCTGATTAACAATAAAAATAATTTTTGCATCAAACCGATGAGTGTGAATTGTCGGTTCAACTGGCGAACCAGCCCCAAATATATTGCATCTGCCGTTCCAGATAACATTTGTTATCACATTTAATTCTCAATGCCATGGTTAAAATGTTTACTAAAAATAAAATAAATCTATACTTTATAATAAATTAAAGATATAATAATAAACAAAGCCTTAAATCTAATTAATATGAGCTCAAACAAGCTAATCCATAGCACGCCCACTACCCCGGTGTGTTGCAAGCTCAAATTGCAAAAAAAAACAGCATAAGACTTCCACTTCCCTGTGATTTGGGACCAAAAAACTATATGTATGTTAAAATTTGAGATTAGTTGTGAGAATAAAGAATTGAGCTATGAGATTTGGGCTTTAAAAATATTAAATGGGTGTGGGATGTGAGAACAAGAATTTAAATTTATAAACTTTCTAATAGCATAAACTCTATATTCTGTTTAATTATTATAAATTGTATTTATATGCAAAAATATATATTATAAATTTTAGTTTTTAAATGCATTTAATACACCCATACACACACAAACACGCACATATTTATAATACACATATAATTGTATTTTAATAATTTATATATAGAGTTTTAAATTTATAATTATTGAAGAAATTACATGTGTACAAGTTTTGTTTATTTTTTATCATGTATTTATTACATATTTATATTATTATATTATTTAAATTACACTAAAATAAATTTAAATTTATTATGGCATCATATGCAACCTTAATTGAACCATTAAACTTTAAACAATCTCTTCTTTTAGTACCTCCCATTTTTTATTCAATGGCTAGCCAATTTTCACAACCCCACCAACGGCCATTAAAGTAGAGAGAGAGAGAGAGAGAGATATTGGTCATTCTGACATCCATCAAAAGTCATAATGTTGTCAATCTTAGTATCAAATTGGCAACACCTACAAGGGGGCAAGTGATTGGTGCCACAACACAATAATTGGTTGCATGGTGAGGAGGCAAAGATTCTCTGCTACCAGATAAGAAAATGTAGAACAAAAACTTAATTTAATTCTACATAAAAATTACAATAATTATAGATATATATATGCAATTTCTTAATTGTTAAACATTTATTTATTAATAAAAACTTCAGATGCCATATATTTGAGTAAAAAACCAATTCTACCAACTTTATACTGTTGGAATCCATTCAACATATTATTTAAGTTGATCTACCATTTGCAATTTAATTGCATTTCATTTAACAGGCGTCTATTAAACAAACATTTATCCTGAATATAATCTTTGAATTGAAAAGAAGCAATTTTTGGGAGCCAAATGTTCAAGTGAATGTGTGATTGTGTAAATAAATTATCTTGAGGGAATATTTATTTTCATTTCTGTGGTTGTCATAGATGCTAAAGACCAATACTAGTATGTGATTGCACACAAGGATAGCAACTCATCAGACATAGGGTCTGTTTGGTTCGGCTTTGGAGCTTGCGGCGCGGCCGTTCGACGCGAAGTTGAGAGGAAGTCGGAGGGAAAGGCGACGGATTCGCGGCACTCTGCTGCGAAGTCGTCTCAAAGCCGACTGCGGGATAACCCCCGCGGTCACGACTTCGAAGCAGCTCGAAGGGTTTTTCTCTCGCTGCCTCGCTTCGCCACTCTGCGGAAATCCCTAATCGCGAGCCCCTGCTCGTCTTCCCTCGACCGAGAGAAAGCGAATCGTGAATTCAAGGTAACGATCCTTCTCTCCCGAGTCCCCCTCCGCTTCCTGTTGTTCTTCTACTCCTTCCTTCTTCCCCTTCGTTTGCGATTCGTTGTGGGAAATCGCATTCGTATGCGATTCGTTCCGTTTGGAACGTTACTGGAGGTTTATGATTCAATACCTATTTTATGACATATGGATCGAGCATTTCATGGTATTTCTTGGCATTTTTTTTGGCTTTACCGACAAACCTTGCATCAACCGGATCTGTAGTTTAGAACAATTTCTGGTTTCTGTAGTTTAAAACAATTTTGATGTTCATCATTGTTATATTTACATCATTGTTATAGCAACACAAGGCTTCATTCATAATGCTTAGAGAGCATCAATCGGATCTGTATCTGATGCATTAAATTTGAAAAATATATATGATCTGAGTATCAACCGGATCTGTATTTTACATACATGCTGCACAATCTATATATTTTTATGTATCTATCACTGAAATTTTAATAATTTTATTAGTACCATTTTACTTATGCATAAAAATGTATGTTTAATTTTTAAAAAGTTATTGATGATGGTAATTTTTATGTGATAAGTAAGATTTGAGTGTTAAAAAAATAAAAAAGCAAAATTTTGGCGTTAAACTTTTTAAAAAAAAATTATATTTATTATTTTTAATATGTAAAACATAAAATTTTTAAAAAACATTATATTCTGTAAACCTCGTATATCATATAAATAAATCGAAAATTTCAAACAGTTTTAATAAACGAGGCGATCTAGTCATTTTTACCGAAAAAGCTGCCACATATTGTTTTCCATGTATAACTAGAACGAAACAGATGATGATTCCCATAGATTCTTCCATGATAATCTTCAGAGCAATGCATTATGTTACTAGTGACAAAATTGCATACCGAACCAAACAGACCCATAATGTAGTGATTTCCTATAGCTTCACGTTTAATGGGATCATGCTTCTGCTTTGGCAAGTAGAAGGTTGAATGAAAGATTGAAAGGATGGATGGCTGGATGATTTACTGGTTTGATCCCCAAATTAATTAACTAAATTGAAGAGAATGAAACATGTTAACTCAAAAGCTTATTAGATTACCTATCAATATTTTATTTTTACAAAAAAATTTAGGATAACCCACATGCAACCGAGACTTTTCATTATTTTCACAATAAATCTAAATCTTATAGAATTAGTAACTGCGGGCAAAGCAGGCAATTTTAAGATTTATGAGATTTCATTTGCCTCTACTAATGCCCTATCATTTTCCTGAATTTCATGAATCCAATGTTTAGGTCTTTCTTGGAGCAATTTATTATTACTATGGATGATACTTGGTTTAACTAAGGTACCAATACTTTTCATGGATTTCATGAATCACATGTTTAGATCTGATCCATATCAAGTTGTTCTCAATTTTACATTTCATTAATAATATTTTTATATGCTCAAAGAGCTACACAAAACATGAATAATATCTTAAAATATCTATAGAAAGGTTTTGAAATAAGAAAAAAAAAGTTCAGTTGAACAAGTATCAATTTGGCTTTGCATATAATTTATGGTGCAAACATTTCAATCTAGCACATAGGTACACTAATCCTTTCAAGGTTCATGCAAGGGATCGGTAATACAGTTTATAAAGTTGTTTTGCCTTCTCTGTTAGCTAGGGATAACAATGTGTTCCACACGACCAAGCTAACGAAGTGCAAATATGAACCATCATGTCTTCGAATACCAAAAATTATTTAATAAGAAATTTTCCTATGAGCAGCTATTACAGATTGTCAGTCAAAATATTTTGACTTTAAAGTTGATGTTACCAAGAAATTTATATGAACGGAAACGAATCTCAAAGCATTTTAAGTAAAAGATCAACCAAATACAAATTAACGGTCATCTAAGCTCTAACTGCAAAAAATTTACAGTTAAATTGAACATCTTGATAATACAAGTCAATGACTCTAAAGGTGATTCAATCTAAAGTCCAGTTCAAGCATTTGAAGTATATTTAAAAGCTTTGGTGCATTAATTGGAAGACCAAATAACCTTGAAATTTAGCATGCTTATAGTCAACTCAAGTGGCTCGATGAAAGGAATCCAAAGAATCTAATATCATTTAATTTTAAGGTCGTTAAAATTTTAAATGTTTAAAAAAAATATGTGAACGGGGAAATCAATGTGGACAGGATCTGATGGAGTCTTTAGAGATTATGGCTGAATTTATCAAAATAACCCTCCAAAAAATATAAATAGACTCTTATTCTTCACTTGAAGGAGAGAATGAGAATAAAAAAATGAGTTGACAAATAAAGCACTACCATTAAGAGAAGTATAGATGAATCCAACAATCGTCGACCATCTCAAGCAATTGTTGTTGCCAACTACAGTTATTATAGTCACCAACAACAACTTTTGTTGCCATCTACGTCTGTTGCGGCCACTATCTATAGTTCTTGTAACCCAACTACTGTTTTTATAGCCACCAACTACAGTTATTGTAGCCCAATTAAGTCTGTTGCAAGCGAGATTACTACTAAATAGTCCTGATTTTTTATTTTGGTAATCTCATATTCCCTAATTCAAAAGAATAATGAATCTACATACTTTCAACTTCCTAAAGATTTATTTTGATTGGGCCAAGCCCCATAATGTTTTCCCTTTTCACGGTTTTTCCACGTTAAAATCAAATTATCTCTTGCATTTCAATCTGTGTATAGGTTGAAAAATTATATTAAGCTAAAAATCACGAGTTCTCAACCGTTGAGAATTTTCTAGCATGCAACAATAGTTAAAAAAAGGTGCCTATGATAAATGCTTTTTTGGAAACATCATCCATTGAAAGAGCAGATTTGGGAGTAGAATGTAAGAGATAATACCTACTTATGTTTCTTATGCAGATATATTAAAATTAGGAACCAACTTTTTACAAGGGCAAAAGGAAGTGCTATTATTTGCACAAAAATACTATACAGTTATATTCATAGAAAAGTTTATATTACTTACTAATGTTATTATTTTAAACAAAGGTTACTAAAATAATATATATAATAATAAAAAGAATTTTAAAACTAATTTTTTTATTTCAGCTTAGCAGTACTGCAATGTATGCTTGGAGAAAGTAGAGGAAACAAATGACATCTCCGACAATAAGTGTTTTCTTGTACTTTTGAAAGTTTGGATTGTACCAAAAATTTTTGGTATTGGTCGTGTTGTCTATTTGATCAAAAATTTTCTCCATGTCCATAAGATAAAATTAAATGAAAAATTAAGAGATTGAACATATTTATTTTATTACAAAAATTCCAAGCATTACATTATTTCAATAATAGTTGAAATCATTATTATCTACAACAAAGAAGACACAAAACAAAGTTTGTGCATAGTTAGGGGAACTTTTTGGTCGACAGCGAGAAGTTTTCTATATTAAATAAAGAAAGAGAGTATAGTGGCTGCAAAATCCACTAAAATTAGATGTTTATCAAGCATTAACATCCCGTTGGCAATGCCAACAAACAAATGGTGACTAGTGATGTGGCATAGCGAGTAATTCTGTGAAGAGAAGCAAATGTACTGTGTGATGTTCCTATAACAAAAGAAAATAATTTCAGTTTCATATAAAAATTTTCTTAACAATGCATCCGAATTTGTAAATTATCAAAGGATTCTTATAAACAAAAAACTTTAGAGCATGAATTTGAACATAAAACTCATTTTCCAACAACTACCTCATAATATTAAATCTATATTTTTTCAACTAGATTTTAAATTTTATGTCCATTTAATTTAATTACAATCATTAAAAAAATATATATGAGAACTTTCAATTATCAATTTTAATGCGATAAGTGCATGCTAAATTATCATTTCTCATGAATATTAGTGTGGGTTGTAAACATGGATACAAGAATGCAGAACTTCATGGACTCATGTACAGATGTTCTCATCCCACAAGTAGTGAGTTATAGAGTTTGGTTACGAGAAAGCAAAACTTCATGGACTCATGTACAGATGTTCCCATCCCACACGTTGTGAGCTTTAGGGTTTGGTATCTTGTCAATGAATGATGAATAATTAATTGATTGTTTGATTCCCTAATAAATGATTAATCTTATGGAAAATGTCACTCGTTAAAAAAACCAAATTAATTATTAATGATAGGTGATATGCTACATATCGCAAAAAACATATCCATGAACGGTTATTGTGGCTAGAAATTTCTTATCAAGCCATAATTTTACTCTCTTATTAACATATTACCAGATCTAGAAGAATGCTTGACTATAATGGCTACACCAAGTTGTTTATAAATTGTTGCCTTGGGTCGACAAAATCTGATGCTTATGTGCATTAACATGAAGTGTTGTTAAGCAAACTCTAATAATGCCGGCATTTCTTTGCCTAAATGTTTTCCCCATGCTTTGTAAATTTAAATGTTATTCCACATTGAATCTTACAAGATAACTTTGCAAAGGCCCATCTACCATTCATAATTTTATTTTTGATATAAAAACCAATGGTGAAAAGTCTACAGGATATGATTATATCCCAATTGAAGTGTGAAAATATTTAGGAGAATTGAGAGTTTATGGCTTACAAACTCTTTAATATTATTTTTAAAACTAAAAGTATGCTGAGGAGTGGAAGAAGAGTATTTTGATCCCCATTTCTAAGAATAAAGGGGGAGTACAAATGTGAGAAAATTATAGAGGAATTAAGTTGATGTGTCATACTTTAAAATTATGAGAGAGCATAATTAAACAAAGGTTAAAACGTACTACAAAGATTTCTCATAATCAATTTAGATTTATGTCAGGCAGGTCTACTAGGGAAGCTATACATTTATTGAGAGGCTTGATGGAGAAGTACAGAGAGAATAAGGTGGATCTACATATAATTTTTATTGATTTAAAAAAAGCTTATGATAAGCTTCCAAGAGATATCCTTTGGAGAGTTCTTAAGAAGAAAGGTGCTGATATGACTTATATTCAAGTCATTAAAAATATGCATACTAGAGTTATTACTTGTTTTTTAACATAAAGAGGATTGACCAAACATTTTCCTATTTATGTTGGATTACATAAGGGATCAGCTCTAAGACCATATCTTTTTGCTTTAGTTATGGATGACCTTACTAGACATTTAAAGGAGGATGTACCTTAGTGCATGCTTTTTATTGATGATATCCTTCTCACGGATAAGATGAGAGAAAAAGCTCAGGAAAAACTTGAATTATGGAGGTCTACATTGGAGTCTAAAGGTCTTCGTTTGAGTAGAACTAAAACTGAATACATGGAACGTAATTTTAGTTGTAGTAGTCCTAGCGACAGACGTGTAAATTTGGGTCATCAAATTAATAAAATGTGTGAACGATTTAGATATCTTGAGCCAATTGTTCAAAATGATGGTAATATAGATGGGGATGTTATTAGTAGAATTTAAGTTGAAGGTTGAAGTGGAGGAATGTTTTGAGTTATAGAAAAGTTAGACTGAAAGAAAAATTTTAGAAGATGGCGGTGAGACCTGCAATGTTGGCCTTTAAAAGAGAAGCATAAAGCAAAGTTAAGTTTTGCTGCTTAGGTGAAAGAGAGGCTTTACACTTAGAGACAAAATGCGAAATGAATATATTCATGATAGGGTTGGTGTAGCTCCAATGACAAACAAAATTAGAGAGAGTTGACTTAGATGGTTTGGTCACATTAAATGTCGACCATCTGATGATCTAATTAGGAGAGTAAAAGTTTTAAATTTGACTATGTTAAGAAAGGCAGAGGAAGACCTATGAACACCTGGGCATATTATATAAAAAATTATCTTAATTTATTAGAACTAAATGAAAATATGGCACTAAATAGGAGCGAAGGAGAAAAAGTATATATGTAGCCGACCCCACTTAGTGGGCTAAGGGTTTTGTTGTGTATAAATTGATAAGTGCAATGCTAGAGCGTTGGAGTGGTTATGGGAGATATAAGCTTGCCCTTGTGAGTAGTGATTGATGACTATAAGAGATTGTTTTTGTTGGAGGTCTAGCCGCGTAAATCTTTAGAAGTGTTCTTTACACCATTGGAATTTAGATTAAACGTAATTGAATTCCAACATTTTGTATTTGAATGCCCTTCATTGCTTGAGTTATAAAGGTTTCCAGAGATTATCAATAGTTGTACTTAGTATGCTTTGAATAAGCTATTAGAATGACAAAAAAGAGACTATTTGACAATTAATAATCATTGAATAAATATTTTTTTCCTTCTATGGAAAGAAGACTTCTTCATGAAGTCAATCCAAGTGAAATTACATTATTCAATCTTAAATTGAACTTTTGAAAATTCCTTCAAAAACAATGAGTGGATTAAAATGGTTTTTTAATAAGTTGGAAGGCCTTGCAACTGCCAACTAATCTAAGATGGTAGATATTAGAACTAGGCATGCTTACTCCTTGCATAATCACAAATCTAAAATATATATCTTGATGCATCTAATTGACAGTAACGAGATGTATTTCCTAACTACAATCTTGTCCAATGTGCTTGAAAGATATTTCAAGATTGCATTAAGGATTGTATCCCGATCTTAGATCATTCCTTTATAAAACATTGTATTTTTATTTTTTTTACATTTTCTTAAGAGAGTGTCGTCCTTCATCAATTTTAAATAAGAAAGTCATAAGGCCAACTCAAACATTTTATTTTCATGAAAACTCAAGGCAGGGTCTGAAATAAATAATGAAATCAAATTAGTAAAGTTTACACTATAAAGTAATAATTGATGGCTGAAATGTATCACTCCTCCTATGACAAGAGAATGAAAAGAAATTGAGTTATCGTAACTTATCGCACGGGGTTATTATAGGAAATCAGATGAAGGGTCTTTTGTGCCTTGGAAAACTACATAGTGTATATATAAATCAACTCAATTTTGAAATCTGTGAGGGAATACAATTCCCCTCAATTAGGGGTATATTGTGCGCTAGATTATTGGATGGTGGACATCACCGTTAAGACCACTCTTAGAAATCATAATTTCAGAGAAAAATGGATTTACTGATAGATTTTTTAGGGCTCAATAATAGTGTTGTTGGATATTTGAGTTAGAAGGTCAAATCCATACTGATTGCATTAAGACTGGAGTTAAAGATGACCCAAATTTGACAATTGGATTTTTATCGGAACCCTAAGGTCGATGTCGATCATATTAATTACATCAAAACAACCTAGAAGGTGAATATAAAGGAGAATCATCATTTGGAAAATATTTCATTGGGATCTTTGAAGCATGAATCTTGGCTTCCCTGATTGGGCGGTTTGGACCAATATATGCCAGCCTACCCGTGCACGAAAAGGTGTATTTCACTTTTTATAAGTTAAAATAGTAGTAGTTTTGCTGTGATATAAAAGAATTGGTTGCTATAAATGTAAGAAAAAAAAAATCAAGGTTTAGAAGTTAGATAAGTAAATGTCCTAATTATTTAGATTTCGCACAACAGGAATCATCTAGCTATAAAAGCGGCTCAAGCTATGATAATCACCGAAACCTATTAGGAAAAAAAAAACAAACAAAGAAAGCTTCGATAGCTATTCCAATCATAACAAGGTGCCAAATTCTGAAAATTTTACAGGAATTAACAAATCAACAAGAAGAGTAGACTAAGAACACCAATTATTGACAAAGTTACAGGGAGCAAACCAGTCACATGAATACCCTAAATACCACAACAAGAAAGGAGAAAAAGGATCACTAACCATGCTGCCCCTTGATCAACGAGAAGAGCCCCTCCTATTCGTGAGCTCCAAGAGCGGACGCGCAAGCGAAAGAGAGGGAGAGAGCTTCTCCAACCTGCGTCCTCAAAAAAGAGCAAAGACGGAGCTTCAAAGCCTACACAAAATTATTCGACTGTATTGAAAAAAGAAAAGGATGATGAAGAATGGCACGAACAGGCTTACCTTCCTCAATGGTTTCTGGTAGGAGCGGAGCGGAAGGATGAGAAAGATGAGAGTTTCGGTGGTCTATGTAAGCCGCGATCCCGTCGTTTTCTTCCTAGGTAGCTCTAATGGCAACTGTATCGTGAAGGTTCGTTCACCGGCGATGGTTCTGAGCGAAACCGGGAGGGGGGGAGGGGGGGAGGGGGGGAGGGAGATAATCGACGGCTTAGGCGGAGATGGGAAGTTCGGGCGAAACCGGGAGAGAGGAGAATGAATTCTAGGGTTTTCAGGCAGAGAGGGAAGAAAGGAATAAATAATTTTGACTAATTTAATTCATTAATAATTGATAATTACTATATATATAATATTAAATTAATTATAATTAAATGTTTGATGAGTATGGGGGTCTCCCACTATATCAATTAAGCACTTATCAAAATGACCAATAAAGCTTGCAACTTATACTTATGATAAATTTAGGGTATATAAACATAAACTTTTTTTTAATTATGTTTTTTTTATCTCCAATTAAACTTATGAGTATAATGATGTTTGACAACAATTTATTTTGTATGATATTTATAAACAGCATTATTGTACTGTGGTTGAATGATCATTTATCCAGAAAAAGCAATAAATCAGTTGTTTTTAAATAGCACAAACCAAACAGCTCGCAGTTTATCCGGATAAGTTGCTGATGAACAACTTATCAGGGTCAGTTGTTTATCAGCAAATTAATCAATAAATTGCAGCTGCCCCAAACATACACTAAGTCCGCTCAAAACATATGGCTTTGGTGATGAAAAAGTAGAAAGAAATTTTAGGAGCCCGGTCCGAAATAGACGAATCCAAGCCGCCCACATAAGCCCGGCCTAAAAAGAAAATCTCAAAATAAAATGTAGGAAAACACTCATTTTAGTATCACGACCAATAAACAGGTCACTCTCATAATAAGTAGGACAAGCCATCGAGGCAAATGAGTGAGCATACAAGCATACAATAATCTCACATTGTAATTGCTCGACCGAAGGACGGAACAATTATGATGGGCGCCCAAAAGGGCGAACCACATCATGCAAATGACTGCAAGGATGCTACATGTAACATGACACATGCAAATGGAATGTACTAGTAAGAAAAGACTACCTATAAAGAGGAATATGTTTGCCCGAGGACCCAGAACGTCAAGTGTCCAGCAGACACCGGCTACAAATAAGTTTGCATGGAGTAAAATGATACTTATAAAAGGATTAACATCTTACCCGAGAGGCACTCACCGAGCACACATACAAACATATTGGATATGCAACAAGCATATGAACGAGTGCACCAAAAAGTAGTGAAGAAGAGTATACCATGAAGGCAACGACTCAGAAAAGACGGACATGTTGTGGCGGCAGCGACCCAAAGAATGGTTATGCCATAGTGGCGTGACCTGGGGATGGGGCAGTGACCCGGGGATGGGGCAATAACCCGGAGGTGAGCATGTCATGGCAGCAGTGGCCCGAACAAAAGGGTTTGTCGATGAGACAGTAAACCGAAGGTGTGCATGTCGTGGCGGTAGCGACCCGATCAAAAGGGTATGCCGAGGAGGCAGTGACCAGGAGGTGTAGCTCAAGCAAAGGATAATGATCATGCAAGCAAACACATAGGAGATTATACAAATTGCAAACATGCACATGCACATGTTCCACACAGGGTCGGGAGAGCCGGTCAAACCAAAATGTTGTGTCAACTAGGTCGGGATGGCCGGGTTGAGGCAAAAGCGGGGTGGATCAAATCAGAACGACTGATCAAGGCACAAGTGGTATTGATTAATGCGGGACGACTAATCGAGGCACAAGTAGTGTCGACTGGTCCGGATGACTGATTGAGGCACAAGTGGTGTCGACCGGTCCAAGATGACCAGTTGAGGTACAAGCGATGTTGACCAGTCCGAAAAGACTGATCGAGACACAATCGATGTCGATCGGTTTGGGACAACCAATCCAAACACAAGTGCAAGTGCAAGGTGTTCCGTGCAAGGCACACATGACACAATCCAAAGCAAATGACAACATTCAATAGTGAGTCATGCTCGCGCTAACAATCACACATAAGAAACCTAGGGTTTTCGTGCTTGGATTTGCTGCTTCGCCGCCTCCTGCTTTGGCGAGACACGTGGGGAGTTTCTCCCCATATTTCCGAGGGGGGAAGCTCTCCACGTCATCATTAAATGGGCTAACTATAAAGCTTTTCTCACTTTGCAAAAGCCGATCTTTCAAGTTCTCCAAGAAAAATTGGGGCATTCAAAGCAAAGGGAGTAAGAAGCTCCAACACATTAGGACTTGTGTTAGGGTTCGCAACAAATGGAAATACTCGGCTCTACGGGGTGTTTGGCCACGCATGAAATACTACCTTAGAGTTTTCTCTAACGAAAGCAACGATCCACGACATAGGCATGTGGTCGCGCCAGCTCACGCTGGCCAGCACACACACCCCGTGCAGACAATCAAATTGCACGCTTACCACAACTAAAACTAGGGCTAGCTATGAAAAAAATACAAAATGGGACAATTTCACCACCGCGGTGTTTGCTCGACGTCCACTGGAGCTTAGGAAGAAGCTCTCCTAAAGGGTAGAAGAGAAGCCCACATATCATTCTCAAAGCTATGAAAAAGCTCTCCTCACCAGAGAGTTCGCCGAAGTTGCCTTCTCCAAGCTAGATTGACACTTTCCTAGCTTTGCTCTTTGGAAACTTGACCGGAGTTGAAGAAGAAGGCGGCAAAAGAAGAAAAAGAGTGGAGAATGACCAACCCTTAGTTTTCTCCTTGAACAAACACTTAAAACTTCAAGGCCCAAGGAAGAAGAAGAACTTCTAAGGAGAAGAGGGAATAGATAACGAGGAGAAGGAAAATGGAGAAGAAGTGGTGTAGGAGGAAAAACCCTAGTCAGCAAGAGGAAGAAGCCCTCACCACTCTCCAAAAGCTCTCCCAAGCTCCCTTGCACTCCTTCGGCTTCCCCTAGCAAAATGCGTTAATCCCGTTCAAATGGGAGAGGATGCTCGGTTAAGCCAATCGAGCACCTAAATAATAACTAAAAGGCCCTCAATAGATGCCCAAGAAGCTTCTAAAGTCCACCTTTTTTAACTCCCCAGGCTCATGATCAAAATTCCTACGAAAACGGTGGCTACGGGAGTCAAAACGGCGTAAAAAAAAGGTCTGAGATCGCAACCTGGAAATAGAGGGGCGCCAAGGTCCCAACCATACATATTGGGGCCATGGCGCCGCTCAGGCGGCGCCTAAGCCCCAATGTCTCAGAAAAATAATGATTTATGGCATGTTTGGAGCCTTAGCGCTCCATTTAAGTGTCGAGTCTATGCCAAATCTTTAAATCATGTTTTAGAACTCAAAAGGCTCGGAGTCGACGGTCTGAAAATATATTTTGGGTGTGTGGGGTCGTTAGTCTAGCCCGTAACCCTAATTTTCACCGAGAACGCCTGACGAATGATTTTTTCGATCCGGAAGCTATGGTAGACTTCATGTGAGAGAAATATAGTCTCATAACTTCAAAATAGAGTATTTTTTCAGTCACTCACCGGAGAAATTGGTGCCAATGGTCATCCTGAACTGCCATGCAGGTATGGTGCCCCGAATCTGAATTTTCCCGTAGCGCGCATAGGCGGATTGTGTAGGTTCCGGATGGACGTGTGATGACTTCTAATCATCAAATTAGGCACCAACCATGCCTCACATCCCGGATGGGCCTCCTGAAGGGAATTTTTCCGGGCAGGGCTGAATCGCCACCGAACTTAGCTACTTACCCCGAACAAGCGTCATAAAGCCCCGAGCGGGTGTCTTGGGCTACTGAATGACATTGACGAACTGTAGACCACCCTAAGCTATGAAGGTAAACACCATACACTTGTGACATCAAAAATTGATGCCAATAGTGTGATCGATTAAGACAATTGGGCCGGTGACAATCGATCGATCAAGTCAACGAAAAGATGTTCAATCGAGACAATCGAGCCAGTGGAAGCCAATCGGTCAAGTCGAAGAAGGTGGTCGATTGACATAATTAGGCCGGTGTCGGTCGATCGATCGAGTCAACAAAAGATTATCAATTGAGACAATTGGGCCGGTGGCGGCTGATCAAGCATGTCAACGAAAAGGGATCAATTGATCGATCAGGTCGGTGGGGTTCAACCGATCAAGTCGACGAAAAAGTGGTCGGTTGACCGATTAGAGAAGTGTGGTAGATCGAGATAATTGGACTGGTGGCGACCGATCGATCAAGTCAACGAAAGTGTGGTAGATCGAGACAATTTGACTGGCGATGGATAATCGATCGAGTCGACAGAAGGATGGTCAATCAAAACGATCGGTTCAGTGGCGACCGATCGGTCGAGTCGATGGAAGATGGTCAATCGAGACGATCGGTCCGGTGGTAGCCGATCAATCAACTAAACAAAAGGAGTCGGTTGACCGATCGGAGCAGTGGTAGTTGATTGATCATGTCGACAAAAGGATTAGCCGATCGAGTCGGTGGCGACGATCGATCGACAACACATGCAAAAATTGGTATTTTAATCCATATTTTTAAAATTATGTCATGCACGTGACAAATGCAATCACATGCAAAATGAAGTCCGATCATGTGTGAAGACGAAATAGACTCATCCTAGCGATCTCAAGGGGAACCTAGAGTAGGATGGTAATGAGGTGTACCAACCGATTGTCGCTCGGAGCAACAGACGACCCACCTCCTTTTTCCCGACATGAAAGATTTTTGCAGGAGAAAACTTACACGGCCGTGGGAACATCAAAATTGTGAGATTTTATGTTCTCTAGACCCAAGAAGCAGGTTTCATTCTCCCAATCACGAGAACGAAACCGCTTGTTCAAATGTGAGATTGTTACAATCTCAAATTTCAGGGTTTTTGAGCTAAGGGTATGAAGAAACTCTTATTGATTTGTAGGAGAATTGTGAAAAACTCATAACCCATAAGGCTTCCTCTAACAGAGAGCCTAGAGGCTTGTTAGAAAGACAATACGAAGGTTTTAAGAGTTTCTCATTGACACAGTGGTTGATGATGCGTTCTCTGAGCTTGTCCAAGTTCCTTCGCGACGCGATGAGGATGATGAAGACGCCACCAGTCTCCTTCTCCAAAGCGATGAAGAAGCTCTCCTTGTTGTTCTCCTTATCCAAAGCCAGGAAGAAGTTTTCCTGAGGTCAACTCACCGCCGGAGAGGAGGAAGAAACTAGTGGGGGTGAAGAAAAACAAGAAAAATAAGAGGAATCATGTGGAAGAATTGGCTTCCCTGGCTCCTAATTTCTGAGGAATATGAGAACCTCCCTCTAAATCTCCGTGGATACTCTCTGCTCTCTCCCGACGTCTCCAAGTCTAGAGCTTGTGAAATTGCCAGATATCCCATTTGATATGTCCAAGGGAGGTGATATCCCTTGGCTCAAGGAAGGATTTGACCGCTTGCCTCTTTTGGAATGGGACCTAGATGTCATTTTAGGCTTCAACCAAGATAAAAATGTCTTATCATGCGATTAAACAGCGCTGCGGTCGGAAATTCAAGGGCCACCTGCCCGAAATAGCGTTAAACAAGTAAACTGGTGTGGTCACGCCCATGTTTCAACGTAATTACGTTGGGCGCCTATTTAGACCGGTGTGGTCATGCCAGTTATAGATGTATAATATCTGTGGAGGCTTCGAATGAAGGTCACACCTGCACTCCGACGTAATTAAGTCGGGGACTCTGTTGAGCCTGCATGGCCACACCCGAGGTTGGCGTTGTCAAGCTAGTTGAAGCGCTTCAGATGCATGTAGGATGGCTCGACATGGCCACACATGATTTCGGTTGTGGTCATGCCAGAAGTTGGGTGTGGTTACGCCATTCCCCATAATGGCCGACTTCCGAAAAAGTCCATCGAAGGGTTTTATGGCTCGTTCGAGGCACGAGAAGTCTTGAATGACTAGAATATGACCTCCAACCACCAAAATGGTTATCGGGCTCACTTATATTGGGAAAACCGAAGCCGCTTCCAAGCACAACCAGAATGGGTTGAACCCCTTAGTATAGTGCAAGATGTGCCCGCTAAAGCCTCTACGGACTCCTTGAGTGACTGAATAATACATAAGAACATAATATGATCCCTTCTCACTCGGAAGGATGTCTGGCGTGTTGCATCGAAAATGGATGCCAACAGTCGCAAATGCCAGAGTTGGGAGCCACGTATGCGGTAGTCAATCATGGGTTATAGTATGGAGCTGCATGAAATGTGATAAAATATGTAGGCCGCAGAAACCGAAGTTTGGAGCTACAAACATTGTGATAACATTCGTAGGCCACAAGATTAGAGATAGGAGATATATGAGTTATGATAATGTTTGTAAATTGCAGAGATCAGAGTTGGAAATTGCATGAGTTGTGATAACATTTGTAAGTCACAAAGAGTAGAGTTGGAAGCTACATGAGCAATGATAATGCCCATAAGCCACAAATATTGTAATACCTTTTGTAGGCCATAGAGGCTGGAGTTGAGAGCTGCATGAGTTATGCTAATGTCTTTAGGCGGCAGAAGCTAGAGTTGAGAGTTGCATGAATTGTGATAATGTTTGGAGTTAGGAGTTGGTTATTCTATGGTAATGTCAATAGGTTACAGAGGTCAGAGTTGGGAGCTGCATAAGCTATGATAACGAACGTGAGCAGCAAAAGTTGAAACTAAGAACTGCACGTAAATCATAGTGGTTATCAACAAACCTACTTATTGTTAAAAGGAAAACAACTTTGCATCCCACAATTTGATAATGACGAGCACAATAGAATTTAGAAGACTATAGTGGCAACAATAATTATAGTTTCCAATGCATTTAAAAATCACTCAAAACCTGACAATTTTGAAATTACACCAAATTTTGAACTGAGATGAATTCTAAAATACACCAAAATTTACAATATATTATATTTTCATCCAAAATAAACACTAAAATTTATAAAACCCCTACCGTCCATTTAAGGGTATGTTTGGGGCAGCTGCAACTTATTGAATAATCTGCTGAAAAGCTGATTAAAAATAATATGTTGATAAGCTAGGTGCGGTGGCTATTATAATTTTTTATTTTTTTGGAAAAATCAGGCCGCAGCCAGAAAGCTCCCACCGCATCTAGGTAGGTGCAGTGTGAAAACTCTGTTTTCAATGTTTTGAAAATGCATAATCTGCCAAAACGCAGTTTACCCACACAAACCAGATATGTTTTCAAAACACTACCGCACCAACTAAGTTGCCCCAAACAGACCCTTAAACTGCATTATAAATTAAACCAACCAAACAATTTTCACCCTCTATAAAAAACTACATGAACCCAAAACCAACAAGCAAACCCACAAGATGCAAAAATATAAAATATCAAAAATAACATAAACAAAACAATACATAGATTTTAAATAAAATAAAAATAAAAAATAATAATCAAAATCATTAATGTCATCAAAATACATCTCCAAAGTACCAGTATCATGTTCATAGATCAATTTAAGCCCCTTTTTTTCACTTACCTTAGAATTCACAAAAAAAATTTAGCCCTTTTCTCTAATGTTGTCTTCTTTTCTTCCCAAGCCTTTGGATCTCTTTATTGTTACCTTTCTCACCTGATTTCAATTCTTCTGATAAAGTTTCACATACTTCATCACTAATCTCAGTATTGTTTTCCCCATTTGTATCCACATCATTATAATCTTTATTCTCATTTTCTTCCACACTTATCTCTGTGTTCTCTTCCTTCATCTTCTGATGGAGTGAGTCAATCAAATCCATGAGCTCTCTGTTAACCTGGCAAAATTGGTAGAAACTGATCAGAAAGTCACATTCTTCACCCTTAAAATTTAGTTAAATTCTTTAATATTACATTACTACCACTCAATTCTCATGTATTAACATATTAGACCACCTAACAAATGCCGAAAAGATGGGAATTGGGTGGCAAAGTTAAAGTTTGGGTCTAACACTAATCCTTCACGAGTATTTGCGTTCTCATGTCATGTTGGGTCGCATTCGAGTTCATGTTTGACTGATCAAATTGAGGTTTTTTTTAACTTATATTTGCATAAAATTATTTTCTAGTTAGACCAAAACCCAACCTAAGAAGGGAAATGCAACTCTATGGAAGGGATACTAATTTGATCAAATGATGTTAAAATCATGCAAGTAGATGCTCAAATGTGTATCATACTTGTTGGAAATGAAGTGATAATCCCAATGTGCCGGATTCGAGTACTCGCACTGCTTTAAAAAAGGGGTGGTATTTGCATAAATACCATCCAAGTCTTATGTATTTACAAACCTAAACTTGAATTTTAATTTTTACATTTAGATCACTCAAATCTTCCATTTCACGTTATAAATACCACTATTTTAACTTTTGAAAAGTGCAATACACCTTTCCATGCATAAGTAAGAAGGCGCGAATGTAAAAATTGAAGTTTGGGTGCTCGATTTGCAAATACATACCTTCCAATTCTTACGTATTTACATATCTAACACCTAAATTTTACATTTTACATTCATATCATCTTCCACTTCACATTAAAAATAACCACCATTTTAACTTTTTTTAAGTGAAATAGACCTTTTCATGCATAGGTAAGAAGACATGAATGTAAAAAATTGAAGTTTAGGTCCTAGATATGCAAATACACAAGAAATAGAGTGGCACGAATGTAAATCTTCAAAAGAAAAATGATGCAAGTGGAAGAGATAGAAAGATAAAAAGTAAAGCAGGTGTGGACAAACCTGTGGATTTTGCAGATAATCACTGATGTCAATTTTACAGGAAGGGCACTTCTTCACTATCTTTTGGGCCCTGAGAGTGCGACCCCCACTCGTCCTCTCCCTTATGAAGGACTGGTCATCATATGCATCCAGTAAACACTTCTTGCAGAAATTGTGGGCGCAAGGAGTTGTGAGGGGAAAGATCATAACCTTCCAGCAAATCTCACATTTAAATTCTGCAGCAGAGAACAATAAAAGGGGCATTTACATACATACCATAAATTTTTTATGTATTTACAAATCTGACACCTAAACTTCCATGCTGCTCGAATCTTTAACATTGCATAAAAAATACCGCAGTTGTCAACTTTTTGAAGGTGAAACTTCTCAAGCATAGGTTTATAAAACCAAAGTATTAAACTTTGGGTGTTAGATAAGTAAATACATCAGAATTGTGTGGTAGGTATGTAAATTTCCTCCCAAAAAATGTAAATTATTATCGTTAAAAAAAATTTGAGGCCATTTACATACATACCGACCAATTTATGTGTATTTACATATATAACATCTAAGCTTTATCTTTCACATTTATACCACCAAAATCTTTCATACCACGCAAAAAATCCACACATTTTTTTATTAGGCGAGGGAACACGAGTTTATACTCGCACATACCAAGTACAAATTGTGTTCTCATGCTTATTAATAAGCAAGACTGCATGCATTATTCAGATATAAGAATTCCTCCGCGGAGACAATTTCGAGAAGAACCATAAGATTTTCTTTTTTTCTTTCAAAAGGTGCATTTACATACATACCATCCAATTTCTATCTATTTGCATATATAAACCAAAATTTTGCTTTTTTTTTACCTTTTTAACCACCCAAATCTTTTATATTACATAAAAAATAATACTATTATAAATTTAAAAAAAATGAAATGCACCTTTCCATGCATATACATATTATATATATACATATATATATAGTTTAGGTGTTAGATATGTAAATATATAAGGACTGAGTGGTATGTATGTAAATCTTCCTTTTCAAATTCATGGTCAGGAAAGAAGCAAACCTTTAAGCAGTCTATCTCTCATGCTGGTGCTTTTAAAGCTTCTTTTTCGTCCACTATTTTTGGCATCAATATTTCCTGAGACCGAAATCTTTCTACTTTTTGGTGGAGGCTTTGTCCAACCCCATCCATTCTTTTCCTAAGGAAAAAAATAATAACAATAATGATAAAGTTCAGTAACATAACTAAAGATGAGAAGTGAAAGTGTATATGCCTAAAATTTTGATATAAAAGAATTGGATGGTATAAATGTAAAGAGTAAAATTTAGATGTCGGATATGTAAATACAAAAGAATTGGGTGGTATGTATTTAAATGTGAAAAAACAGGCAAAAGATAGTTTTGTCAAACACCTAAAAATACGGTAGGACAGCACATCACGAAGATACCCCTACTCCAAACTTAGCCTTAGTCCCTCCAAGATGATTTTAGATCAATTTTTTGAAAGACTAAATTAAAGAAATATGATACATTATAGGATTAAATTGACCACATTGGGAGCCTACTTCGAAATTTATTCGTAATAGAGGCCTTCCATACAAATTAGAATTAAATGAAATATGGCAAAAAAACTTTCACAAATCATGCGAACAAGAACAATGCTAATCCCAAAATAATCCTCGAGCCCAAAAAACTTAACTCCAATAATAGAGCGGCCTTTAAATATCCATATCGAGCAATCAACTTGTATTTTTCTATTGAGATAGAAGGAGCTAACAAAATTGTACTTACATTGTAATCCCATGCAGGCGCTTCTTTCCTTACTGTAATATCAGTAGCGAGCTTCAGTTCCTTAATATCAGGTAGTGGTCTCGGGCGGTCGCCACTCTCATCACTGCCAAACAATTGAATAATTAAGAGCATCAAAATTTGAAATTGAAGGGAAAAAAATCTTTATGTTACACTCTTGGCTACACGGAAGCACTTTTTTCTTATCATTATCAAATAGTGATTCTTTAAATTTAGGGGCATTTACATACATAACACACAATTCTTATATATTAACATATCTAACATTTTTTTTGCATCCATACCACTTAAAATTTTAACATTGCATCTGTAATACCATCATGATTAACTTTTTAAAAGTGAAATACACCCTTTTATACTTCAGGTTTATGCACCAAAATGTTATAAGAATAAATATCAAATTTGGGTGTAACAGATAAGAATCGTGTAGTGTGTATGTATGTTTTCCACAAATTTAATGTCATCATCATCTATAGCACGAGTAATCAAAGAAAAGCTACACTTTATTTTGAATATTACATGGATTTGAATGGAAGACCAAGATAAGAATTGTGTGGTGTGTATGTATATTTTCCATAAATTTAATGTCATGATATATAGCAAGAGTATCAAAGAAAAGCTACACTTCAATTTGAATATTACACAGATTTGAATGGAAGACCTACATTCTGATGGATTGTCTTAATGAAGGTCTTTCAGTTTAACTACTCCAAACAATATAGAAACGTAAGAAAAAGGTGGTATTCGAACAATGATGTGACTTAAGTGGTCCGATAATTTTGAATTTATCATTTGTTCTGATACGTCATCAACAAATCTCCATCATCCGACACAAATCTAGATGCATGACACGGATCTCGAAGCAAGCTTATGAGCAAGAAACATTCAAACTTCAACTAAGAGCCATGCAAAACTCTGATTTCAGCAAACTTATAGTCAGACTGATCGCCTCAACGATACATACCCAATGGTACAAAAATTGATCTAATTTGTGTCAAATCAAGTCATTAAACTGCTTTTAGAAGCTTTTCGGGCATATTTGGAAGGTCAAACAGATGTTGAATCTGTCATGCTTATAGTCAAATCTAGTGTCTCGACAAGACGAATCCAACGAGCCCAAAATCAACAAATTATGATATTGTTAAAACCCTCAAATGTTCATTAAAAGCCGCATGATCAAGGGAAGCTCTCTGACTCATCCGATCAAAGTGTTTCATACTCATTCATTAATTCATTAATTGCAAACGAAACTCTATAAATAGAGACTCACCATTTTCATTAGAAGGGAGGAGCATGAAACCTAAAGAAGAGCTTGAAGCTTAGAGAATGAGCTGAAGTTCAGCATCATTTAGTCGCCGACTGTCGTCGACCACCGTCAACCATCACTCTCCGGTCGCTGTCGATCACCATATGTGCGGATGAACTTGTCGTAAGAAGTGGGCAATATTTATCCATCCGTGGGATAAGGGATTGCAATCTTTAGTTCAATAAGTTGAGCCAAACCTCATGATTTTTCCCTTTATGAGTTTTCCACGTAAAAACTTCTAGTGTCTATACTAGTGGTTTTCTTTCATCTGAGTGTGCAAAATTCTCGTGCAACACTAAGACGATAATCTATTACTCTACAGTCGTGAATCTTCTAGCACGCATCAGTTTGGCGCCCTCTGTGGAAGAAGAGTAATCGCACCACTAAAATACTTGCAAAAATTGTTGCTGACCACCATGCGCAACACTCGCAACAACGGAGCATCCCGCTCCAACACCAATCATTCCAGAAGGCAATCACGGAACCAAGGAAATCATACCTCTGCATCCTACTACTCGAGAGGAGAGCATTACCCCACTGACTAAGGTGCCTAAGGTCCTTCTCTAGAAGACCGAGTAAGTAGAATGGATGAGTCCCAACATGAGATCTTGCAGCTCCTACAACAATCGATGCCCACACACCCAGATAGAGCTTGCTTACCACCAGTTCAACATCCAACAAGAAATACCTTACTCACTGGGTTCTCTCCCATTGATGAAATCATTCCACTACCCAGACGGGATATCGATCATCTCGACGTTACAAGTTCCTAATGGTCATACAAGAACGTCGACCACTATCGAACCATCATGCACATTCATCGTACCCCTGATGTTTTTATTTGTCAAGTGTTCCGTGCGGCTCTCAAAAGTCAAGCTCGCATATGATTCTACTCCTTCCCGAGGGTGCACCATCAACAGCTTCAATGACTTTGTCAGACTATTCGTAAAGCTGTTCATAACAAATAGAATGATCATCCAAGATTCATACCACTTATCAGGAGTTCACCAGAATAAGGGGTAACCCTCAGGGAATACTTCCACTGGTTCTCCACTGAATCACGCCAGATTCCGGGAGTGGATATAGAATTATTGAGGACTCTTTCTTGGAGGGCTCCGCCCAGGACCTTTCAATTCATCAATTTTGTAGAGCGGTGTACTCTTACATCAATCTTGTCCATCACATCGAAGCTCAAATCTCAGCAAATGAGGCCAACAGTGCACGTAAAGAATAATTATAGCGATTGGGAGGCAAGCGCAAGAATAATGTCAGCAAAACAGATCAAATCTCAGAGCGAAAAAAAATTCATACCACAGGAGAATCATGAGCCTCGATCAGAAAAAAGAATACACGCCACTCAACACTCACATATTAAAATCGTAATGGTCATCGAGGAAAAATAAACCAAGTGGCCAAGCCCATTAAGAAATTCAAATTATGGAGACTAGTCTCAATATGTTATTTCCATCAAGCAAAAAGACATTCAACGGAAAGATGTTTTCAATTAAAAGAAAAATTTGAACGTCCAATACACCAAGGTCACATGGGTCACTATTACAAGAATGAAGTGTGGGAAAGCATAAGAAAATCGTCGGGATTATTGAATGAGAAATATAACTCTAAATTATGTTATTTGAGTAAAAGACTAACCTATAAACTCTGAATTTTATTCTGGCAAAATTTTTATGTTGCTTTAAACTGTCGTTCAGTAAAATTTTATTGTTTTCTCAAGAAAGATTTTTAAGTAGAAAGTTCTCTTAAGGCAAACGACAAATAAGATCTCCACCATGCCCCTGAAAGTCGAGCCGAAATGTAAGACTCGATGGGAAGCTATCATGCCCCTGGAAGTCGACCCTAAGAGGTAACTACCATACCCCTGAAAGTTGAGCCCAAGAGGCAAGACTCGACGGGGAGATACAGTATCCCTGGAAACGAAGCCCATGAGGTAAGATTGATGGGAAGTTACCATGGCCTTCGAAGTTGAGCACAAAGAGGAAGGACTCGGTGAGAAGATACGATACACCTAGAAGTCAAGCCTAGGAGGCAAGACTCGATGAGAAGCTATAATGCCCCTGAAAGACAAGCCAAAAATGTAAGTCTCGATAAGAAGCTAGTAGTGGACATAATCCTCACTAGAAAGACTCTAAAAGAGGAAGTGGTTGACAGGTTCTCCACTCAAAGATCTCAAAATGCTACAAGCATCAGAAGGCACGGGTACATCAAAGACCTCAGAAGACTACAAGCCACAAAAGAGACAGGTACATCAAAGACCTCAGAAGGCTATAAGTCTCAGGAGACACATGTACATCAAAAACTTCAAAAGACTACAATTCTTGGGAGGCATATGTACATCAAAGACTTCAGAAGACACTGATGCATTTCAAGCTCCTAGAAGGCATTAGCCTAAGAATGCACAAGTCTCGGAAGATACATGCCCACGATGATACAAATCTCAGAAGGCGCAAGTCTAAAAAAGACGTAATTCTTTTTTATAAAGTACACACGCTAACTTTAATAACAGAATTATGCACGATTGAGAAACCACAGTAACCCAAAAGAGGGTAAATCTCGATTTAGAAGCAACATCAAAACTTTTATTACATCAAACAGAACGTACAGACAGACACACTATCAATTAAAGATTACACGAGTCAGAACCACACAATAAAACATCAATAAAAATGCAGGAAAAACATAAACAAAGACATCATGTTGTTTCAACTTTCCCCTTCTCACCAGGAGTCTCTCTCATGAGCTTCCATTGGGCTAGAAGGAAGTCATTTCAATTTTGGGTTAAAGACGTCTCCTCAACGATCACAGTCTTCTATTCAAAGACGCTTATGGGTTAAAGATGTATCCTCAACAATCGCAGTCTTCTATTCTCCTCTTCAAGGATCAACATCCTCTCTTGGAAAGCTTGCAATATCTCTGTGCGCTGATCGAGGTTAGCTCGTGTCTCCCTCAATTCTTCTCGAGCATCCATCAATTCTCGGTATAGCTGAGAGAGAAAAATCGACATGGAAGATAAGTCATTCTGAAAGTTCGCTAGTTGGCATCTCAATGACAATATATCTATTCACCTTCTTGTAATCGTCAAGGATGTGGTCGATCTCTAAAATCTTTATCTTTAATTTCCTCACAAATGGTGTCGTCATTACCTCCGACATTACCTCCTCAGAGTTTTGGCACTTCCTATGAGTTTCAGTAGGGCGAAGTTCTTCGAACATTAACATTTCAGCGATACGAAAGAAGATTCTGCTGGTCACCTGCTACACATGACGGAGACAACTTTCTTTTGCACCGCAACACGAAAAAAGATTTCGCTGGTCGCCTGCTATGCAAGACAGAAACGGCTTTTTTTGCGCCGCAACACGAAAGATCTCATTGGTCTTCTGTTACGTATGTCGGGGATAACTTTCTTCTCGAAAATATCGCAAACAAAAAATTGTATTTTGCTCCCTCTCTTTCTCGTTTTCCTCCTTCCTCTTTTAAATTTCTCCTCTCATTCTTGGTCTACTTCTAGGTCGAAAAGGGATTCAACCATTAAGGGCTTCATTAATTAAAAAAAAACAACAAAATCTTCAACCTCTTGGTCTTCTAAATTCCACATGAATTCCCTTCTGCCTCATTCGCCTTTTGGATTCCGAAACAGAAGCATTATTAAAAAAAAAAAATTGAAGTCAGCTCTGCGTTCCGAATTTTGTTGTTTTTTACTTGCCCAATTCGAATTTCAGCCATTTTCAATTCTTTTTCAAATTCCTGTTCCGTTTCCCAATTTCTTTGCCTCTACTTTTTCAATATTCCCATGCATGGTCCCGCATATAAAACTTTTTTGTGCATGTGAGGCCAAATTAGGTGGTCCCCACTCCTTTGGCATTCCAATGGTCTAGCAAATAAAAGTGTTTTTTCAACGATTCGAACTGCGGTCCACGGAGCAGCGATCCAACCAGCTAAGCTGCACAATTTTTGAAGTATAAAACTGTAAATTTTATTTTTGTATCAACATAAGAACCGTAATTACTGTACTTTTCAAACACAAAAAACAAAAGTGTTAAAACAGTTCTGTTTTTCTAGTATATTTACATTTCTAGCAACCATAACTTCTATGTTCACATTCATACCACTCAAACTATTGGTATTAGAGTACATCAAAAATATCATGAAAAATTAAGGCTTTGGTTCTAGATTATTTTGGACGATAAAATTAATTTCACCCGAAAATAGGAGGGCAACTGATACGCTATCAACAAATTTCCATCATCTGACACGAATAGCAAGATATTGCACGGATCTTGAGACAATACTTTGAGGAAAAAATATTCAAATTTCAACTAAGAGTCAATCTAGAACTCTGATTTTAGCAAACTTAAATCCAGACTGATCGGTTCAATCATACGGATACAATGGTACTAAAAATGGCTCAATCCATATCAAATCAAGCTCAGATCAAGTTATTAAACTGCTTTTAGAAGCTTTCTGGGCATATTTAGAAGGTCAAACAGATGTTGAATCTGACGTGCTTATCGAAAAATCAAGCGTCTCAAGATGACGAATCCAAAGAGCCCGAAATCGCTCAATTCTAACATCTTTAAGACCCCAAATGTCCATCAAACGCTGTCTAATCAAGGGAAGCTCTCTGAGCCGTCCGATCAAAGTGTTTCATATTCATTCATTAATTGCAAGTGGGACTCTATGAAAAGAGCCTCAACCTTCTCATGAGAGGGGGAGAGGAGTTTGAGCCTGAATAAGAGCTTGAAGCTTAGACAATGAGTTGAAGTTCAGCATTAGTTCGTCGCTGACCGTCACTGGTCGGCCGCCGCCGATCATCAACGGTCGCCGTCCACTTCTTACGACAAGTTCATCTGCACACCGGCTTTATAGCTCGAAAGATTGTGTAACATTTTCACGCCTATGAGACAAGGGATCGCACTTGTACTCTCCAGTTCATATTAGATCTATTCAGATGAGTCAGGACCCGTGATTTTTCCTTTTACGGTTTTTTCACGTAGAAACTTATGATATATAGACTGGTTGTTTTCTTTCATCTGAGTGTCAGTTGAATTGTCGTGCAACGCTAATATCATAATCCATTACTCTATTGTCGCGAATCTTATAACACGCATCAAGTTTATAAAGAGAAAAGGATGTTTAAATGATAGTTTTATGAGGTTGATGTGCGCCAGCCTAGCCTAAGAAGTAATTTAATCTTTTATTCACCTAAGGGCAATTGAATCTTTTATTATTTGTTATTGTTAGTGTAAAAATACCTTAATAAGTTTAGATATGCATGTGATTGTTATTGTGAATCTTAGGTTTAGGATTTGGGAGAGATTTAACACCTCTCAAATTATAGGAATTGTGAGAGATTGACTACCTCTCAAATCATAGATGCTTATCATTGTATTTATGTTGAATGTTTGATGTTCTTGCAACAAAATGTGTTTGCTTAACTGATGTGGAAAATCGTGTTAAATCTTATCAATTGATATCAGAGTTGTTGAGTTTCGAGAATTTCTGGAAAACAAAAGAATGGAGTGCGGCATACGAAGAAATATTACATCAGGACTCCGCACGTAGCCGCACGTAGAGCTACGTGCGGAGTCCAATAAAATGACTCCACGTGGAAGTGACAGAAAAATAAAAAACTGTGTGGTAACACGAGAGAAACATGAGGGAATACTCTCCCCGTGTTATTTGGCATTATTAAGTGTTATTGTGGTCGTTTTGATGTGTTATTGTGTTATGAGAATATTCTCGGTGTTATAATAACACAATAACACCTGAATAACGCATGATTACACCTGAATAACGCGGAATAACACGGAGAGAATATTTCCTGTGTTACTAGGCCGACAGAAGAATATTCTCCCGTGTTATTCAGGTGTTATTGTGTTATGAGAATATTCACTTTATTATAATAACACAATAACACATCAAAATCGCCACAATAACACTTAATAATGTGGAATAACACAGAATGGATATTCCCCTGTGTTACTCCTGTGTTACCACGCCGTTTTTTTTTGTCACTTCTATGTGGAGTTATTTTATTGGACTCCGCACGTAGCTCTACGTGCGGAGTCCTGATGTAATATTTCTTCGCGGCATACAGCGCTACATCACACTGACTTTCCTTAAGAAACCACACCAAACAATTGCGATTCACTAGCTGGGAGGCAAAGGTCAGGATCGCAGCATACACGTTCTATCTACGTCACACCGACTTTCATGAAGAAATCACACCAAATAGTTGTTATTCTCTAGCTGGAAAGCGAAGGTCGGGATGGCGGCGTACAGACCCAAAACTTCATCTTCTGTGATCCAATCTTGTTGGGAAGACCAGATCATTGCTCGATAGAGTCGCGATTAGAGGTGTGGGACGAGGCGTACAGACCAGTTAGCTTCCCATGCGAAAAATAAATTACGATTCATGAAACCAATTTCAAATAGTCGAATAAAGCTCATGAAGATGATGATGCTTTAGCTGGAGTACCATATTTATTTACATTTCTAAGCCATCAGACTGAGAAAGCACAGAAAAAATTAAAAAAAAAAAAGCAAACCAAATCGTAATAAATGCGTCTTAAAACCTGGTCCACGGAGCTGGCTCATTGTCACACCGAACAAAAAGGTATCTGCAGACTTTAAATCCCTGAAAAAATTTACAAAACCAAGATTAAAACACCAGCATGTGATAAGAAAGAATGTAAACTGGGCTCTAGAAAAAATAAAATAAAAAGAAAGATAAAGGGATTCTACCTGAATTCCAACTTTACGCCAGCACTTTTCAATTCTGTAAATTCCATCATAACGCACACCAGATTCAGGAGCATATGCAGACCGTTTCTCTTTGTGGGATCTGGTACCAAAGAAGTAAAAAAAAGAATATGAAGCAAAAAATTATTGGGCCATCTATATACATAGCACACAGATCATATCTATTTACGTATTTCATACCTGAACTTTCATTTTTACACGCATAACACTCAAATCTTTAATATCATTAAAAAAAAGGCACTATTGCCACTTTAAAAAAGTGAAATACACCTTTTTCCTGCATAAGTTTAAAACACCAATGTACTATGCATGGAATATGAAAGTTTAAGTATGAGATAGGCAAATACATAAGAATTGTGTGCTGCGTATGTAAATTTCCCAGGGCCATTTACATACACAGCATAAAAAATCTTATGAATTTACGTACCTCACACCTAAACTTTTCATTTTTACACACATAGCACACAAATCCTTAATATCACGTCAAAAATGACACTATTGCCACCTTTTAAAAGTGAGATACATATTTTCCTGCATAAGTTTAAAACACTAAAGTGCCATGTTTGTAAATATGCAAACAGACTTTTTTCATGATTGTCATGGTTTGAAAACTAGACTTTATCACATCATTAAATGAGTTTGATGTGAATTCAACCCTCATGATGAACCTGCCCATAAAAATGGAAAAAATGAACACGGGATGCAAATGATGCATCATGATGATTGCCACGGTTTGAGAGCTAAACTACATCACATCATTAAATGAACCTAATACCAAATCACCTATCATAATGAACCTGCCTATAAAAATGGAAAAAATGAACACGAAATACAAACAATGCCTTACTAGCATATAGCACAAAAACCAAATAAAATTAAATTTTATTCTTAACAGATTGTTTTTGAAATGAAAACATTTAAAATCGAAGAATTAAATTCATCAACTCATCGTTTTAATAATAAATAAAAACTCATGGAGTCCATTTCGTTAAAACAATGCGATGGAAAGAAAACAGAATTATTAATGAACAAAAAAATGCACATCATGAGTGATGACTGATAAACCGCACTTATAACAATGCAAAAAAGCTGTTCGCATAAAGAGTTCTTATGTTTTTTTAATAAAATTACATTACCTACCTCACAACTCTGATAGGATAACCCTTTTTACAGCTAACCCGCAGCGCTTCATTAAGCTTTTCAAACTTTTGGTCAAAGGCCTGATCCTTGCTGGTCCGTTTATTTCCACTCAAGTCTCTTCCACCACTGTTCCATACAAAGATTAAAGCCATTGTAAAATATTTATAGAGAACAATCAGTCATGCAAAATCCCAAAAAAAAAAAGGAAAGATTCATAACCAAAAAAACAATATAATGGTGATTCCTTAGAAATAAGAAACCTATTCCAGTGCAAATAACACACAAAAAAAGTCATTTCAACAGCACTAAGGATGGCAATATAAGCATTAGGAAGTCATACACCTCGGAATAAAAGAAAAACTACCAAGCGGTAACTTACCAAGTGATATTGATAACAAAAATAATCAAAACATTTAAGGGGCGTTTACATACATAGCACGCAATTCTAATTTATTTATATATCTCACACCTAAATTTTTGTATTTAGACACATAAAGCTTAAATCTTGAACATCATATCAAAAATATCACTATTACAACTTCTTAAGCGCGGAGTACATTTTTTAATTCACAGGTGAGCATTAAAATTCTATGTATGTAAATAAGAAAGTTTAGGTGTTAGTTATGCAGATACATAATAATTCTGTGCTATGTATGTAAATTTTCCAACATTTAAATAGTGTTCAGTAAATAAATCATCAAAAAACTAACCAATGATGGTAAAGCTGATTTATTTGAGGGGCATTTACATACATACCACTCAATTCATATGAATTTACATATCTAACACCTAAATTTTACTTCATTACATTTATGCCACTCAAATCAATCATATCTCATCAAAAATACCACCATTTTAACTTGTAAAAAGTGGAATACATCTTTTCATGCATAGGCAAGGAGTGAAGTAAAAATTGATTTTTATGTGTTAGATATGTAAATACAAAAGAATTTTGTGCTACACATGTTAAGTTCCCTTATTTAATTCACCTTCCAGTATATAGGAACCATTCTCCATGATCTTCATCATCTTCATACCCTCCTGAAAGAGCAACGGACTGTGCACCATATCCAGACTGCCCAGCAATTCCAGCAACATGAGGAAGATGAACACCCCATTGCCTACACTCCAATCTATCCTCCCAATACTCACCTACCATCACCCCTGTACCTCTTTTGGGGTCGTTCTCCGCCAGAATAGGACCAAAATGATCAGGAGGAACTGTTACAAATATTTGTCCACAACATGCATTAGCTTTTCCAGCTTTCTTTGCCCTTTCGGTAGTGAAAGCCTTATCAGGCCTGTTTTCATTCAATAAATGATGGTAAACATTTGTTTTGTTGCCAGACATGGGCTTCTCTGTCTTTGCCATTCTTATGGCAACTACAAGTGCAGAGTTAATTCTCGGCTGAGACACCATTTTTGGTGGAATAGGAGCTCTGCATTTCACACAAGTGTGCCTACCTTGGCCTAACCATCTCTGAAAACACTTCAAACAAAAGTTGTGTCCGCATGGCGTCTGCAATGAGGAGAAAACAGTTAAGGATAGAAAAATTACAAAAAAATCAAGAGGTATATACATAAATACCATTAATTCATGTGTGTTTACATATCAAACATCTATATTTACTTTTTACATTTACACCACCCAAATCTTTCATATCACATAAAAGAAAACACAATTTTAACTTTTTTTTAAGTGAAATACATCTTTTCATGCATGCGTAAGCCGGCATGTATGCAAAAATTGGCTTTAAGGGTTAGATATGTAAATACGTAAGAATTGAGTGATACAAATGTAAATCTTCCAAAAAAAAAAAAAAACAGAGAGAGATAAAAAGGATATTATGTTGACAAGTCATATTATCACTATTTTAGCATAGTGTATGCTTTTTTCAAATTTAGTAAACCCTTATTTCAACATGCGGCATTCCCATAGTCAGAAATGTTTTAATGAATAAGACTCTTGACTACATAAGGAGCCAAATGCGGCATTTCATGGAAAACAATACAACTATTAAGATTTTCACAATTAAACAGTCATTAAAAACAATCCAAGATGAACATAAAGATGCACAGATCCTTTGAACCAGAGAGAGCGGCAAATGATCAATAGTAAAAACTTTCGGAGATTGAAGAATCTAGTAGACCAAAATTTAATCATTTTAAGTTATCTTCATAAATAACAAAATGGTAATTATATGAAACATTTCTAAGGTGACGGTGAGACATTTCAAGCAAAAATGGTTCATTTATGAAGCATTTCCACCATCAAATAGTCACTACGAACAATCGTGAAAGGACATTCTGCCGTACAAATCCTTCATACTAAATTAGAGTAGTCCATGGTAAAAAATGGAGAATGAACAAAAGTAGGGGTCACCCATTTAAATGGTTGAGATTTCTTCAACAACAATAATATGGTAAATATTATAGAAGGAATAATATAAAGGCTTATATTAGCTCAAGCTTCAAAAAATGCAATTTTAAATTAGTGAATGGTAATTGTAGACCAAAAATGTAAATTCTAAAATAATGATAGGGATGCATTTGAACCAAGGGGGTAGCCATCCTCCAAGTTCGGAGGGGCACATGTCCTTGCTCAGTTGCACCCACTGAAGTTTAGTAGGACTTTTCCTTACTCAGCGAAAAACCCCAATTCAGAGGGATGCCCTAGCTCAACAATATTCTCCCCAACTCAATAGGAGCTTGCCTTCTATCTGAACGATACTCACCTAGAAGATAGATGAAGCCCAGCAAGTCCCAACCAACCAATCGACTTCCATTCATTTCATGACTTCACTCATCAAACCATGATATCTTATAAAGAACTCTCAGAAACAATTGTCAATGTGTACATTTTAGTTAACCAAAATGTCCATATGTCTATAACAATCAAATCATATATTTATTAATTTTATCTTCTCATACAGATTTCATTGAGAGCCCATATTCCTAAAAATAAAGGATCAAAAGGAACATGTTGGGACATCTATAGTTCCTTAAACTCTGGTGAATAAAATTTCCAAAATTGTTCTCATAAAAAATTTTCTCCCTATTTTGTCCTCTTCATTGCTCTATCTCATATATACTATTGGTAGGCTCTAAATTTATTACTACAGTTTTTTCACAACAGCGTTTTATATCCATTTTGAATTATCGTCATACAATCAATGAAAAAGTTTTACGATAACTGACCTAACGGAGTTGGTCTCATCAACTAGATGGGCTTGCAGAGTGGCACTCATGGAGCTCAATAGATTTCCACCCTGATAATGTATAATAATCACACTTAGACTTGTGACATAAGGAAATGATACAAATTAAAATGGGGAATGATTCAAGGACATATTTTCACAAAATCTCCTTGCATTTCTTCTAGATTAATCCCAAACTAAACACATAAATCACATGAGTTTGTGTCATTTGTCATTTTAAATTAAACAAAGTTAAATAAGTTTCTTATAAAGTTATCACACTTGGGCACTATATACTGCTATTATATTTAAGCCCCGTACACATACAAACACAATTGCAGATACATGCACCTCTATGCATAGTACATAAGATATAGATTTCCATCTTAAAATCAATATTATACATCTATTACTCCTAAAATATGTTCGTATGGTTTATTCATTCAAAAAGTGCATGTACTTTTCTTTTTGTGAACATTGAAATAATATCATAAGCTAGAAAGGCAAATTTATTTAATAATAAGTATATGATATGCTTTTAAACTGACTAGTACTGAAAATCAAACCAAATCAAACAGTTTAACACACTAAAACCAAAATGAAACCATCAATGTGATAAAATAAAACAACCAAACGGAAATAAACTAGTTGGTCTGGTTCAAATTGAGTTAATCTTTTTTTAAATAAATATTTAGGAATTGATTTTTTGGTTTAAATTTAAATATTTTTCAAGGACTTGGCATGCTTAGTTTGGTAAATTAATCTAAATTGATAAATACTTTAAAAATTGATAAGGTATCATGGTATCATTAACAAGGTTGTTTCCATTTTGGTTTGGATTCAATTTTTATGTTCAACTTAACTATAAGATGTTAGCTATAACATTCTAAGTTATATTTTAAAAAAAAAAAACATTCTCAGTCGTAGACATTTTGCTTAATCAGTTTGGCTTGGTTTATTTTAATTTTACAAAACTTCAAACACCCTAACAAGTTGGTTTAAACAAAATTTCAAGTCTAAATTAAATCAAACCGACTGAATCAATTTAGTTATTTTAATTTGCATTTGCTTTAATAAGTCAAATTAGCTCACAAAACAAAGATAATTAAATTAAAATTTTGTATAAAGTCTCAACGATGTTATTTTATCACGTAAAAGCAATCCAAGAACACTTCTCAGTTCAACCATCAAAATATAACTATAGAATTCAGGTCATCGTCTGTCTTTTATTTACATTGTAAATCCAATATGTTAGAATTACTTGATCTCCGATGTTCTAGGCAATTAATTCTTTCGCGTCCTACCCAATCCGATCCACTGAACAAGGAACTGCAATGAACAATCTTTTGAATTGGATTAAATCCCCTTTTTCCGATTGTTTATAAATGCCCTTACATCAACCACACCAAAAAGAGGCTGTCAATACTTCTACACTTTCTTTAAAAGAATTTTGTCTGTCACTTTAATTCTTGAACTTAGAGTTAAAAGCTAAGCCAACCATGATCTTCACAGAAGGCCTAAGAAAAGGTTTTGTTTCCCTTTTACATTTCCTCCTACGAGCTCAATTTAAACACCAGCATTGACTCCGTAGAGCCACCTATGGCACCAGTTTCCTTTTACGATAACCCATCCATCTGCCACTATCCTCAGCTTCTTCGACATCCTTCAATGCTGGCCCAGAAACCTTGATGGAAATCCAGACTCCAACAATCACCGGAGAAGCAAAACAATTCATTTCTTTGATTGAGCCTTCTACCAGCAACACCTACCCATTAAACTAAATGATTTCCACGTAGCACAATCTCAGACTAAAAAAAATCTATGAAAAACAAACATAACTAAAATAATAGTAGCAGATCCTCTCTGGAAACCAATCCGGCCTACTTGTCTTCATATTACACTAAGACAAAACATCAACATCTCAGCAGCAACGACAAAGCCAGACAAGCTGAAACAAACAAATCACAACCGCAAGAAGCCATCAATCAATCATTCAGAAGCAAGTGATGCCTTCTCAGAACAAGACTCTAGCGCTTACCGTAACGGGCCGTTCCGGGAGTTGCATACAGAAAGAGCAGTTAAACTTCTCATCCAACAAACCAAGCACATTGTTATCATCACCACTAGCTTTCACATCTTTATCATGCTCACTCTCCCTTCCTTCATTCAAATGTACACCGCTCATCAACTCCTGCCGCCTCCTCGCCTTCTCCTGCTCCGTGAGCGACTCGTCCGCCTCAATCGCTCGAATTGAGGCAATGAGATCGCCTGCAGACCCTCCGGCGCCGACGGTAAGGGCCGCCGGAGCACCACCGGAAGGAAGAAAGCAGTCAGGGCACTGCCATTCTGAGATGGAAGCGAGAGTCTTCGGCGGCGATGAAAGACATGGAACGTGCCACGGAGTGGTGCAGGTCCGGCAAGTCACCGCCTCCACTTCCTCCGTCTTTTTCTTGCATACCATGCAGAAGCCATCGCCGTCGCAAGGGAGATCGCAAGCCGGTGCCATCGGTGAACTTGAAGCAAGCTATGTTAGGTTAGTGATGGAGGGAGTGGCTTTATAGGGGTTTGGGGAAGTTTTATCATTTTTATTTTGGGATTTTTAGCACTCAAAATATTAGTATTTGCATATCTCACATATCATGTGTGTAATATTTAAGCTTCATATGTAAGATGAGTAAATAATAGTATTTCATATGCTACATATCATATATGTAATAGTATTTCATAGTGGCTAATCTTTATGTTTGAGGTGTGACTCAAGATTGAAGTTTAATTTTTACCGATCGGTGGTTCAAGTTTAAGATGATTAATTATTAGGTACGTGTTTTAATTTTTCAACTTTAATTTATGTTTCATTTTTATTTAATGTGATCCAGTTATGAAAAGTGGGGTCCATATAAATTGGATCATGCAATTGACAGCTCTCCTATCTCAGCACGTTAAAACACCTTATTCGGTTGAGTGCACACACTGTCCTGAAGAACTATAGGTGATATGATTATGATATACCTAAAATATATAGTGTTTTTATGCACATCTTTATAGCTATTTTTTATGATATTGCACTTTAATGAATGGTATTTTCATTTTTTTTTTGCAGGTATGATTAAAATTAGTGATTGTGATGAAAGGAGCAAAAATGAATGGTGTGCAAAATTAGTTTTTGGCATCTAAGCGTCGATGGCTGACGCATAATAGCGAAAGTTAAATGTGATGAATTAAATCAAATTTAACAACATTTCCAATTGGTGTTTGAATCAATTTTTTGTTTAAACTTTCTTAACTTCTTTTGGACGGCAAACTCGAATGAAGAGATGCATCATTTGGTAAATACATTGAATCTAGACATGATTTAAAGAGACACCAAAGCACTTTTTGAAGAATTATTAAAATGAATATTTAAATATCATAAAAGGAGAAGAGTTTTGAAATGAAGTATTGTCGAGAGAAGTTGGAGAAAAGCTTGAAGTGGTTGAAGGAAAAGGGGATGAAAGAGAGTATTCTTCATATCATACTTTCTTTACTTTTTCAATTTACTTTATAATAGTTTGTATTAGAATTTAGGAGAGTGAATCCTCAGAGTTGGGCGCCACCCCCTAAGGAGTTATTTAGTGGAAAACAAAAGTTTCAAAAGAACTTCAAGAGTCTTATGGAGAGAATTTTCATATAAGTTTTTATATTTGTTTTTACATTTGGTTTTAAAGTAAGACTTGTTGTGTTTTCACTATGATTTATACTTTCAAATTAAATTGTGTTTGTGTTTTCTCCATTAGTTATGAGTAGTTTTCTTTATCTTTTTTTTCAAATGATAAAATAATTAAATTATGGAAGGAAGTTGTGTGAAGCATGGATGTTTAATGTTGGAAGAAGTTGTGATGGTTCTACTATATTGCACTTCATTTACCCCTTGATTTGGCCAATTGGGATGTTAAATTTTTTTTTTCTGAGAACATGTAAGAACCAATGTGGTATTATCTCAAACAACAATTGGAGTAAATCACATGAAATTGTACCGGTGAGAATTTTAGTCCATATAGTTCAGTGCAAATAAATAATGGGTGTAGAATTAGAGGATTTTACTGTGACAAGCTAAAGCCCCAAATTTAGTTTGATGTTTTAAGTTTTGTTATGAGATGTTAGCCTCAAGGTGGAGGGAAAAGAGATAACTCTAGAGTGAGAGCTAGTATCTTTCTTGCCTAACCCATCTACAAAATTTCAAAACTTCATATTAATCTATGCACTTTATATAACCAAGTAAGGGTAAAAAATATAACTGCTCATATTCGACACAACACATTTAGATACTTCCATAACGAAATTCCATAATTACTACTCATTCATTGAAAGAGAAAAAATATATTTTATTCTCATTTGCTTTCATAACATTTAATAGTTTTAATAATATTAGCTGCTTACTTTACTTTTTTTCAAAAATATCAAAAATGATTTATTTTTTTTAATTATAAAGCATAACTTGCAAAAATTATTTTGAAAAGAAAAAAGTTATTTTTCTATTTTCTTTAAATTTTTATACATTTCACTGTGAGTTCGATATCTCGGTGCTTAATCAGAAAGTCTTATATTACTTTATAAATGATACATATACTTACGTAGAATCTCATATAAAAAATAATTAAAGTTGATTTTTTATTTGCTTCAGAATCAAGTTTTTGGTCTCGTTGTAAATAAAGAGATATTATCATTGAGAATAAATATAAAGTGTAAAACGTAAGTATAAATATTTGGGGATCATATTACATTTTTTATTAAAGTTCCTTCAAACTATTAGCTTAATTTCAAATTTTAATCACTTTTAAATTAATTTAATCTTGGATTTTTATTTAGTTATGCTTAATTTAATGAACGAAACATTCTGACTTGCAATTTTACTTTTAAATTTGATTATTGACTTTCATTTTATCAATTCTTAACCAAACTTGACTCAAGTTTGGACGAGGTTAACTTAAGTTAGGATGAGGTTAACCTGAGTTAGTCAAAATCTCCAGTCAGCTTAAGCACTTAAACATCCATATAGACAATAAAATGAAGGATCTCATATGAACTTAAGTCTCATAAGCCCCTTTAAATGACATAAATTTGATTTTGAGAAGTTAAGTGGGATTATAGAATTGTTTTAGATTTATTGGGTTAACATTTATTATTATTGTTTACTTATTTTAATCTAAATCATCCAAATTGAATCCTAAATCTTTATTAAATTATCTTCTAAGATAATGAGAGGTTTAAAGACTAATTTTATAAGATTTTAAATTTTTCTTGACTATTTTAAAATTTTAATTTTTAATTAATTAATTCATCATCTTAATTAACTTTAAAATTCTCAAAAATCTCCATATTCATTGGGAATATTTTTCCAAACCTATATATGAAATTTTCAGAAAATTTGAGTTATATTAACTAACATTTATTTTATTCTTAAAATATTGCAATTTAAAAATATTTATTTGATTAAATATTTTTATTATATTTTTATGCTTTTGTTCTTGACATAAATGATGAATGGTTAAATTTTCATTGAAATACTTAATTTAATCTATATAAAATTAATCATATTTCTGAAAAATATAAAAATTCCCAAATATGTTTGTGGTTGGACATAACATCTCTAAAAAAAATTTCTCATATTGAACTTATGATTTGCAAGTTATGAAATTTATATGATTCAACTAATTAAATTAAAATTTTAATTTATGACTAATCATTATTAAAAGTTTTTCATGTTTGACCAAATTAATCTAAATTGCATTGTAGTTAAGAAGACTATGAATTTATGTCATCGGAGATAATGTATTTGTTTGATGTCAACAGTGATATTGTTGGGAGACGCGATGTCAATAAGGTTGACACTCGTCGGTGTCAATAAGATTGACACTCGTCGTTGTCAATGACATTGATAAACATCATCTTTAATATGGTTGACACCAACAATTAGCAACAATGTTGATTTTTTTCGTTGCCGATAATGATGGCATACATCATCAACACCAATATTGATGTATGCCATTGACAATAACTTCAATGTCCGCCATCACCAATAAAGTTAACACAGGCCATTGACACGATACTACAAGGCCATTGACACGATGCTTACGACCAACATGAATGTATGGCATCAACGAAATAATTATTTGTCATTACCACATTTACTGGCACATAACATCATCAACATAGTAAATTTTAGTCACCTACAATTAGAGCTTTTAAAAAACTAGTTGTTTGCGAACAATTCGTGTTCGATTCGTCAAGGAGTTCGTGTTTGATTCGTTCGATAAGTAAATGAAATGAACACGAACAAATTTTTTTTTCTTCGTTCGGTTAATTAAACGAACCAAACACGAACAATGTTACTTTCATTCGTGTTCGAATCGTTTACTTATTGAAATATAAAATTATTTAAAAAAATTATTGATGCGTGCTAGAAAATTCGCTACAGTAGAGTAACTGATTATCGTCTTGTACGAGAATTCAGCACATACACAAATGGAAAATAAGTAGTGATGACTCCAAAAATTTTTACGTGGAAAACCCGCAAAGGGAAAAACCAATGGGTGTGACCCAGTTGCGAAAATCCACTATTGATTGATGATTACAAAAATCTCTTGTCCCACAGACGAGAAAATGATAATTATATTCTTCATATTACAATATCAATTGACAGTGTCTAGTTGGTGGTGATTGACGGTGATGGTTAGCGATGGTTGACGGAGGTCAGCGGTGTTCGACGACCGTAAACACTGGTCGACGGAGGACGGAGGTGGTCTACAGATGATGGCGTTGGTCAACGACGGTCGGCGGTGGTCGCCGTCGTCGACAGTGATGCTGAGCTGCAACTTCTCCTCAAGGCTTCAAGCTATCTCCGGGCATGTTCCTCCTATCATGTGAGGGGTGGATGTCTATTTATATGATTTTGAGTGCAATTAATGCAACCATTTGATCGGACGGTCCAGATGACTTCCCTTGATCAAACGGTGTTATAAGAGGTATTTGATGACATTAACGATGTCGAAATTGAATGATCTTAGGCTCTTTGGATTCGTCTTGTCAAGACGCTCGATTCGAGTATGGGCTTGCCAGTGTCAGCATTTGTTTGGTCTTCAAGACGTGTCCAAAAATCTTATAATATTGGTTTAATGACTTGATCTCGGGTTAATTTTACTCGATTTTGATTAGTTTTTTTATCATTAGGTCTGTCTTTTCGAGTTGGTCAGTTTGAATATAAGTTTGTTGAAATCAGAGCTCTGGATTTTTTTTTTTTTTGTCAAGATTTGAATGTTTTTCATTCAAAAGATTGCACCGAGATTCATGTCATATATCGAGATTTGTGACGGATGATGAAAATTTGTTGGTAGCGTATTAGTTGCCCTCACTATTTTCAGGCGAAACTATTTATCGGCAAAAAATATCAAAAGATCTGAAGCACTTGTATTGTGCATATATTTTAATTCATTGTTGGAAGTATAAGAATATCATTTATCCTTATATATAAAGAGGCTTAACTTAGCTCAATTAGTTGGTATCTTTTATTTCATAAAGAAGTGCGAGAGTTCAAATCCCACGCTAGGCTGAAAAATTAAAACATTTTATTGGGCCTCTAGGTCCGGCGAGCCAACTTTTGTCCCGCCCGTTAGCCCGAATTTAGACTTAAAGCTGAAGAGTGGACCCGCCCGAAGTTGAAGAGGTGGAGATATTAAAGGTTTGCAAGAGCATTTGAAATTTGAGCAGATAATATATATATATATATATATATATATTATGTTATTTTTATAACAGTTTATATAATTAGCTTGGAAAATCTCAAAACATTTTCCCGTATGTGGGACAAGAGCTCATCACTATAGTTCATGTTTCAACAACGACCTACTTGGTCATCAGCATCGTACGACTCCAGTCCAGACCGCATGGCTTGTTGACGTCTTTAATCTTTCTTATTCTGACTACGTGATCCACTACTTTCACTGCAACTACTTTTTATGGCTTCTTTGACTATTCAACGCTTTTGGAGCAACTATCCACAACACTCATAACAGACTACTACCTCCATAATAGTCAACAATGATTATTGCAAACTGATGTCACCAAGAACTACAATCAGATTATGGTTGTACAACTTTGTAACTCTATTTTCCCTGATTTATGAGAAGAATGAATCTGCGTACTTATCATTAATAGTGAATTATTTTAACCGGGCAAGGCCTCATGATTTTTCTCCCTTTCAAGAGTTTTTCACGTAAAAAATCGAGACGTCTCCTCATGTTTACTTCTCTTCTTTGACCTGAATGTGTGTTGAATTATCGTGCATCGCTAAGATGATAATCCATTGCTCTACCACCGTGAGTTTTCCAGCACGCATCAATTATATATATAAAAAATTATAATATTTTAAAAATTTAAATTTTATAAATTATAATATATAATAAATTGATAAAAATAATACATTAATATATTATATTAATAATATACAAATATAGATATTATATATTTATATAATATAAGTTATATAATTAATATAATATATTATTTATATATATTAATATTAGGGTTATCAAGCTGGCTCGTCGTTCGTGAACGGCTCGTGTTCGACTCATTCGTTAAGAAATGAACACAAACAGTGACTTCACGAACAATTTAGAACATGAGCTTATTTCAAACAAACTAAATTTCAGACAAATCAAACAAAAACACGAGTTCTGTTTGTTCGTGTTCGGTTCTTTTACACCCCTACCTACAATGACATAAATGCATGCGGGGCATTTACATACATAACACACAGACACACAGACACACAGACACTCACACATATATATATATATATATATATATATATATATATATATATATATATATATATATATATATATATATATATATATATATGCAACACACAATCTTTCGTATTACAAACAAAATATCATTATTACTAATTTTTTAAAGGGGAAATCTACCTTTTGATGCTAAGTAGAGTGATATAAATGCAGTGGCACAACTGTAAATAAAAGTAAGCCAACCAAAATGCTAAATAAATCTTAAATGTCGAGTTGAGTCAATGTTGCAGATTAATCGATTTTGTGCTCAAACTTGAGCTTACATTCACGAGTTCAAGTTAGCTCGAGAATCGACTTATTTATCGTGGAAGGAGGAAGATATTTTTTATTGAACTGAATTTACAAATCATTCATTGAGCTGAGCTCGAGTTGGCTCAACTTAGTTACAGTTCGCCTAAATATGACTAATATATAAAGTGAAAGAGCGAAAGAATTTAAGCAACTCAAGAGGAATATGAAGCTGATTGTATTTGTCAATCACAACCATTGAAGTATTGCTATAAACTAGCATCTCAGAAGGACATGACGAGTTCCTATACTGAGCTCGTAGGTATTCATGTGATTTCTCAACTGAACTCGCTGGTAGTCATGTGTGTTCTCCAGTTGAGCTCGCTTATATTTAACGAGCCACGCCAACAAGATTCGCTGAACAGTCCTTCGAGGTTGCTTGAACGAAACCACCAACCCATCACTGTCCATGCTCATTTATGAATTATCTGACACCCATGACGATACATTCTTAAAGACAAATCTCAATAGGTCTCGTTACAGTACAACCTACAATTTATTATTTTTCTTTTCCTTTCTCTTTTTATGTAGTATGATGAGGACGAGAATGTCAGGCGTATTATAAATGGAGGGGGAAGGGGAACAGGGTTTTCCTTCATCTCGTTGCGAAGGAATATTCAATGAACTTGATGTTACAGTATAATGGACACAGTCGGGCTCGGTCAAAAAGCTCGATCAGTACATACGAGCTCAAGGAGCACGGTAAACTCGTCCAGAGAAGCTCACTCGAACAACAAGTACCGACGAGTTCAGTCCGAGGAGCTCACGTAAACACTAACACACTCGACAGACGAGATCTCCAAGTCCTCCATTAATTGGGTTTTTATGTAATTTATAGTAATTTATTGGGTCTAAATGATTTAAACAATCATTTAGCGGGAATACAACTGTCAACCCAATAGATCTTACGCAGAAAAGTGAAGGCAGGAAACAAGAAACTGCCGAATATTATTACGTTTGCTTTTGTAGGTGGATTCAATTAATTCCTCAGCTTTAAAATCTGTGCTCTTTAACGGCACTCAAAAAGTTAAAAACATAAAGCTTTCCACTTTTCATTGGACTTACTTTTTTTAGTATATTTGATATTGCAAAATTTTTAGATTCGGAATCCGAACTTTAAAAAATGTCTGGAGTTCAATGATGGGATGTCACATAACAAGTGGGTCCCACAAATGTTAACACTGGTCATGCCTAATGTATTAAAGATGAGGCATATTGTCATGTGACACCCCACCATTGGACTTCGGATGCATTTTAACGTCCGGAGTCCGGATGGAAATATCGCTTAACTTGATGACATGACTTAAAAGATATCACTATATTATTAATTTCTTAATATACATCACCAAAATATTATAAGTGTAAATATATAACTCTGTGTTAGAGTGTGTTTGGAGCAGCTGTAACTTAATGATAAGTTTCTGTGAAGCTGCTGAAAAATAATCTCATGTTCAAAAATTACAAATTTTTTTTTAAAAAGAAATCAGACCGCAGCTAGAAAGATTTCACCGCACATAGTCGGGACCGGTAGAAAAACACTGGCTTCAGCAGCAGTTTTTCTTGAAAAAACTGTCAAAATACAGTTTACTTAAACAGTCAGAACTACAGTACGACTACAGTGTCACACTGCCACTACACTATCATCTCACCGACGTTCAAAACCAAACCAAAATTCTTCATTAATAATTTAATTTTTATTAACAATTTATTTTACCAATTAACTCAAAGAAAAAGTGATTATTGGTTCGCGTTCTGGACCCCAGTTATTAAGAAGGCGACAAAAGTAAAACTGTAAAGGAAATACAAAATGGTTTGATGACGCGGGCGTTCAGCTTCTGCTTTCTCCGCCGCAGTAGATATGTTCAGAGACCGTTAAAATTTCAGCACTGAACATGCGTGAAAGTTTGGGAAATAAAATTGTATCTTATTTTTTATTTTTATATTTTTTAAATAAAATATAATATTTAAATTTATTATATAAGAGATGATTAGATAATTTATTGAGTTTTTTAAGATGTATGATTAAAATTTTTATGATTTTATTTTATTTATGAATAAATTTGTGTTTAGATAAGAGATAATCGTATAAGTTACTTGTCGTATTTTTCGATTCATTGGTTGGCATCTGTAAATTCAGTTCTAAGTCTCCTGGAGTCGAGGGTTCGAATCCGCCTATTTACATAAATAATTTTTTTAAGCTTGATTAAAATATAAATGTAGCGTGTTGGATTAAAACAAACACCAATATGTGTAATAGAAGACACAACCGCACCAACTGAGCACAAACAAGAATATGCAAAATCGGGTCGAATACAAACACATTGCTCAAAAACGAGTCATGCCTCAGTACACTCAAACTCACATTGTTTACAACCCTACCAATAAGACAACAATCCGTATAATTTATCCCCACAAAATCATTTTAAGCAAAACTTCTCCATATCCAAAGCTTTCTCGCGACTTTTAAGGCCCGTTTGGGGAAGCTTATTTGGTGCAGTAGCGTTTTGAAAATGCACGTGTCTGGGTAAACTGCGTTTTGAAAGCTTATGCATTTTCAAAACGCTAAAAACTGTTTTTTGACACTGCACCTATCTTGGTGCAGTCGCAGCTTTATGTTTGCGGTCTGACTTTTCCAAAAAAATAAAAATTTGTAATAACCACCACGCCTTGCTTATCAACAGATTATTTTTAATCAGCTTATCAGTAGATTATTTTTAATCAGCTTATCAGTAGATTATTTAAGAAGTTGCAGCTGCTCCAAACAGACCCGTAATTAGGGTTTCTCCTCTATAGGAGTATTTGACAGCTCCCTATTAATAGGATTTATGTAAGCGATTTACTAAATCCAGCCAAACACAAGCTTCACGAATTTATGAAAAATGTACGAATTTTGCTCTCGATTCATGTTAAATGAGAATTTAATAAATCCAGTAAAAATATGGATTTAAAAAATCCGAAATTTACTAAATCCTACCGACGCTAAATCCTTCCTGTGCCAAACACCTCCATAGAGTGGGAATAATATTGCGCCCGACCGTCCGCACGTCCAAACTTCCAACAACTGGCTGCCACGTTGCCCGCCGATAAGGTGTATGACAACGTGACGACTATTGATTAGTCGTACGTACGAGCGGTAGAGCGAGACCTAAAAAATATTATGTTTTGCATATTTTAGTAACCAAAAGTAAAAAATAAAAAAGAAATTACAAATCACCCCCTCATTGTCCTAACCACAAAATGACGGCCAATAAATTGCAATGCAAGATGAGCAATAGAGCAACCCAACTATTTACATTTAAGTTCTTGAGCTACCTTCCATCAAGTGGGGCCCACCCCAATTACTATTCCCAACTAACTCCCCTTATAACAAACCACCCATCTTCTTCTTCCCCCCCATCGCCCTCCACCACAAGCATCACCGCCGCCGCCGCCGCCATGGCTTCTCCCTCTCTCCTCCTCAGCGCTCTCTCTCTCCTCATCCCCATCCCCATCCTCCTCTTCTTCATCTTCCACCTCCTCCTCCCACGAACCAGCTCCCCTCCATCAAAGCAGCTCAGACTCCCCCCGGGTCCCCCCGGCTGGCCCATCATCGGCAATCTCTTCCAAGTCGCACTCTCCAAGAAACCCTTCATCCACTACGTTCGCGATCTAATCCCTACCTACGGCCCCATCTTCACACTCCGCATGGGCGCGCGCACTCTCATCATCATCACCAGCTCCGAGCTCGCTCACGAAGCGTTGATCGAGAAGAGCCAGCTCTTCGCCAGCCGCCCCGCCGAAAACCCTACCCGAATCATCTTCAGCTGCAATAAATTCACCGTCAATTCCGCCATCTACGGGCCGGAATGGCGATCTCTCCGCCGCAACATGGTCTCCGGTATGCTCTCCACCACTCGCCTGAAACAATTCTATCCTAACCGCTCCGCCGCCATGGATCGTTTCATCGATCGCATCCGATCCGAAGTCATTGCTAACAACGGCGCCATATTGGTTCTCCGCAATGCTCGCTACGCCGTGTTCTGTATACTGATCTCCATGTGCTTCGGAGTCGAGCTCGACGAGAAAGACATTATTCGGATCGATGAGGTCATGAAAAGGGTTCTCATAACTCTCAGCCCGAGAATGGATGATTACCTCCCACTCCTCCGGCCCTTCTTCTCCAAACAACGCGAGCAGGCCCTGAAAGTCCGGCAAGAACAAATTGATACCGTCGTCCCCCTCATCGACAAACGCCGCGCTATTCTGCGAAACCCTGACGACCACAAATCCGCCGCCCCATTCTCTTATCTCGACTCCCTGCTGGATCTCCGAGTCGAGGGTCGGAAATCTCCGCCTAACGACACCGAATTAGTCACTCTCTGCTCCGAGTTTCTCAATGGCGGAACCGATACCACCGCTACCGCCATCGAATGGGGAATCGCTCGTCTCATCAACAACCCATCTATTCAATCAAAGCTGTATGACGAAATCATCTCCGTCGCCGGAGCAGAGAATCCGGTGACCGAAAACGACATTGAAGGTATGGTCTATCTCCAAGCATTCGTCAAAGAGCTGTTGAGAAAGCATCCTCCGACGTACTTCTCCCTGACCCACGCGGCGGTGCAGACCGCCAAGCTGGGTGGTTACGACATTCCGGCGGACGCCAACTTAGAAATCTATCTGCCGACGATCTCGGAGGATCCGAGGCTGTGGAAGGAGCCGGATGAGTTTAAGCCGGAGAGGTTTTTGCCCGGGGGAGGAGGGGAGAGTGCGGACATTACCGGGGTGAAGGAGATAAAGATGATACCTTTCGGGGCGGGAAGGAGGATCTGTCCTGGTCTGGGGATGGGAACCATTCATATTTCTCTGATGATTGCCAGAATGGTTCAGGAATTTGAATGGAAGCTTCATCCTGACGAGCCAGAGCTTGATTTCAGCAGCAAGCTTGAGTTCACTGTAGTTATGAGCAGGCCCCTTGTTGCCCTGGTGAAGGACAGGCGTCGCTGATAATTATCCCTCCCCTCTCCCCTCTCCCCTCTCCCCTCTCCCCTCTCCCTCTCTCTCTCTCTCTCTCTCTCTCTCTCTCTCTCTCTCTCTCTCTCTCTCTCTCTCTCTCTCTCTCTCTCTCTCCTCTCTATCTCTATCTCTATATATATTTATATATATAAAGGAAGAATTAATTGCTGCATAAATAATATTCCTATAGGCAAATGGGTGTGGTGATGGAGGGAGAGAGGGTATTATAGAGTCATGTTGTGAAATTGTGGTAAATTAATGGGAGTTAAAGTAATGAATTTATTTTTTTTTTTGGTTTTATGTGTTGGTTTGACATAAAATATTATGTATGGTAAATCGGGCGTGCGATCGAAGTGTGGTTGAAGGTTGGATCGCATTATGTCGCGAGTTGCAGGGCGATGTGTCGTCTGTGTGGTCGTCCGCATGTCCAGATGATGAAGATAATGTTTTCTCTTGAGATGGTGTGAGTCTGAGATTTCTATTTTATTTTATTTTTTATTGGGTTGGAGGATTATTACGAGGGGAGAAAAGTTATGAAATTGTAATGTGAGATGTGATTTTCATAATATGGTTTTATTGTATTTTAAAATTTTGTTGAGAGTGCTTCGTGTCATTTGGTAGATGAGAAATATATAAACAAAAGGAACTTTACATACATAATGCAGTATTCTCATGAATTTATGTATCTATTATCTAAAGTTTTGATGTTTACTCGTACGAAATTAACAAATATTTAACATCGAACACAAATCTCGAGGCATGTTAGATCTCTAGGTAATTTTTTGTATAAAAAATGTTCAAATTTTGATAGAAGCATTTTGAATTGCGATTTTAGTGAACTTACAGTCAAATAGACCGGGTCAACAAGACGGACCCAACGGTACCAGAGTTGGTCCATTTCGAGCAAAATCAAGTCTAGCTCAAATCATTAAACCACTTTTAGGAGCTTTCTGACATAATTGGAAAGACAAAAAGATTATGAAAATGACATGCTTTTGGTCAGATTGGGCATCTCGGCAAGACAATTCCAACGAGCCCAAGAACCCTTAATTTCTACATAAATAATACACTCAAATGTCCATTAAACACCGTTCAATCAAAGGAATCTCTCTAGATCGTTCGATTAAGAATAATATGGATTACTTCGTTATTTGCAACATGAACTCTATAAATAGAGTCTTACCCTCTGCATGAGAAAGGGACCTAGACCCTGGGTAAGAGAAATGTTAAAGCCTGCAGAGGGAGCTGCAACCAAGCATCCTTCAACACAGATCCGACGAACTCTGGCCGCCGATGACTCCGGTCATTACCGGTGCTCACCATCGACATCCTACACTTGCAACCACTACCCACTATCAGTTTCCTGCACTTGCAACCACCAACCACCGTCGACCTCTCACTTCTGCAATCGATAGTCAACGTCGCCTGCCACTGCAGTTGTCGTCTCTATCCAACTTTGACCATCACCGCCTCTAACCAACTCTGGTCATCGCCCTGCAAACAACTCCAACTGTCGTCGCCTCCGGAGTTGCCAACTCCAACTGTCATCATTGTCATCACCTTCGACAATCATCGCCTTCGCCTTCGACCACCGTTGTTGTCATATGCCAAATTCAACCGCTGTCTTTACTTCTGACTTACTCTGGTAGCCGCTACCGCAGGCTATCGACCACCATCATCGACCATCTCTTACTCATTGTAGCAATGTCCCTTTTGAAGTCACAAGTGCACTGTGAACCCCCAACGTACAATTCAAGTAATCACGACCTACACTGCAAAGTAACAATGCACCCCACTGTGGACACAATGACACATCTCCAAGACAATGTACCAATACACCCCAAAGACTGTAACTTCATCTAGACTATTAAGGATCCCTTCATGCAGCTCCCACCTTTGTCATTAATGCCTACAAACGCCAACACAACTCACCTCAACGGTCTCTGTAACCAACTACAGCCTACATGACTCACAAATCGTGAGACTCTTGACTATGGCTCCCATGACCGACGTACGTCGTCATAGCTCACCACTGAGACCTATATGACTAACAACGATGTAGAGGTGTCTCCTCCCACTTACTTCTCTCTTTAAGTACTTGACTGTGAGCTTGGTTTATGTTTCGACGCTAAAATGCTAAATTTATTACTCTTCCATCACGGATCTTCCGGCATGCATCGACACATATAACATCTTGGTGTCTCTGTGCATGAATTTAATTTTAATATATATATATATATATATATATATATATATATATATATATATATATATATATATATAATGGTGAAGTTATTTTTGAGGCGACGTCAAAGAATTAAGTGGTATATATGTGAGCAAGATATGTAAATACATAAGAATTGTGTGATATGTATGTAAATTCCCCTACACAAAATTACAAAATTCAACCGTGTATAAATTATATGTATTTGTTGAATCCTAAATTGTTCTTTACGAATGTACCTCAGAGTTAGAACCAAACGAAGATGGAAATAGATAGAGAGGGTGAGTAGAATAAGTCAATAGTTCTCTTTAGAGTAAGCCGAGGGAGAGGTCCTTTTATTTGGTATTTGACCTCCTATTTATAGGGGTGTATTTGTACAATTGCAGAATGAAAAGAATAGTTATGAAAACTGTTCTTAATACAATTGATACTTTAATGAATCGTATATAATTTATACTATAACGGTATTACAATTTGAATTATATTATGGCGGTAATTAGATCCTAATTGAATTTGGTCGGCTGAGACGACCGGCTGAATGACGATCTGACCTTTCAAAATAAATGTTGGTCGGCTGAGGCGTCCGGTAGAATGGAGATCTCGCTCACCGTAGTATAAGTGGGTTGGCCGACTAGCTTGCGTTCAAAGGCTCTTGCATACGTCTTGGTTGGTTTAGATTATAGGCGCGGCCCACCGATTGAATCTCTCGCAATCAATTGATTATGATCAAGCAGTTGCCTATTGGACAGTAGAATGCCTTGACTGTTTGACCGCCATCGGGTCCGTTCGATTGTTTTGAGATTCTTGCTGATGGCTTTGGTGTGTACATATTAGTTCCTTGAATTTTCTTGCTCCTTGAAAGCGATAGCTATGATGAGGATAGAAAAAATATTAGCGTTCAATGGTATTATAATCAAGAAAATCAATTCAATAATTAACTTCCATTGGATTTTGTGCCCAGATTGCTCTATAAATAGAATCGGAGGCTAGGCATTGCATCCACTTTCATTAATTCGCCTTGGATAATTGAGTTGCACCTTGTTGATGGCTCGAGTCAGGTTTCTTTGAACCCCAAAATTCTAGCAAAGGTAGGCTACAGATCTTTGGCTTCTGTAAAGAAGGATAAAGTTAATGATTAGGTTGACTCATCTACTGGTTGAGTCTGATAAAGGTGGGAGCTCTGAGGGCCAACAAACATTGCTATTTGAAGACGTCAAGGAGGGTGAAAAGACCGAAGGAAGATTAGATTGAAACTTTCCTCAACCGCTACCGCAAGAAGGTAAAGTGCCTCACTACAAGGGGGATAGAAGCCTTTCCACACATTTACTTCGATGGATAAGTTTATGAGTACATATTTATTTATTTATTTATTTACAATCTTGATGCAGATGAGTCCGTTGGTTTAGAAGGACACTTGGGCAGAGAACCGTCAAAAGATGTGATCGAGTCACCTCCAATATTGTGGTTGAGCCTCGAGGGGTGGTTGTCGTAACTTCAACCTTGAACGGTGAAGTGCGGTGTTTGCAGCTCAACCCCATGTCTTCATTTTGTTCATTTTGTCAGTTTCTCACTAGACTCCATATGACTAACGATAGCTACATTTTGAGTTTACGAAATTTCATTCGCGCGTGGATGCTCCCTCAGTAAGGGTGGTCGTAAGCTCGTTTGTAGGTCTAGTGTAGGAGTTTTCAGCTTCTCTGACACCCAAGAGCTCATAAATATCAGCCTTGTGTGCATAGATCGCTACTTTGCAGAATGTGTTGGACGAGGTGTTGCGCTAGCTAGGAGCACTTTGAAAGTCTATTGACTTATGCAAATTCCACCGCAAGGCTACCAAGTGGGGCAGATTAGGATATAAAGGGTGATGGTTCTCTGAAGGCTAACTCATAAGGGATATCTTCCGATTGAAGTCTTGGTAGACCCGCCCATAAAATATTTTGTTCTAAACATGCAATAATGTTATTTGGAAATGAAATATCATTTGAATATATTTGAAAAAATGTTTGGTATGGCACTTATAATGATGTAACTCTTCATTTTGCCCGCCATATAAATAGGGCAAGAGACTAGTGCTTTTTACTCTACGCATTTTAGTTTATAGCTTTGAGCAATTAGATTTTATTCTTCTCAAATTATTTTTTTCTTTTGCCATCTCTTTGTTTTAAAAAATGGCCACGATGTATTCCCCCACCATCTTCGGCTTCATTAGGGATATTGATCACTTGTTTTTGTCGGAGAGCAAAGTGAAGAAATTGCAAAAAAGATACGTGTTGGATGATAGAGTCACTCTTCAGAAATTGCGTGGAGCAGCTCGAGCAATGGACGCGATAGGGAATGCTCTAGTCTTTTATCAAGACTAGTTCAATTATAGACTTCGGTTGCCTCTTTGTGGTGAGCTCTGGAGCGCCTTCAATACATATAGGATTATTTTGGCACAAATATTATCAAACTCCATAGTTGTCGTGATGACCTTCGTCCTCTACTGTTGTAAGGAGTGCATCCCCCAGGCGATCGAACTATTGACGCATTTCTTTTCGTTCAAGGCAGATAGGGAGGGATTTGTCGTGTTCTCGATGGGCAAGGTGCTCCACTTGCTGGGAGTAGAGAATAAAATAAATGAATGGAATGAGAAATTTTAGGTCAACTGTTGTTTCAGCCTCTGAGGAATTCAGACCGAGCCATCAGAGAAAGTAGCATGCAGGCTGAAGTCCGCTCTGGAGGGCTTTGAGGTCGCTACCTCTCGATCTCCAAATACACCACCGAGGCGACGGTTACCCGTTTGTTGATGGGCAAGATGATTGAGGAACCGTAGCATCTCTCCAACGCCAAGCATATCCGAGCGAGGGAAATGAAGAATAAGCATTTCGTGGCACTGGGTAAACCCACAGTAGATGGGGATACGCTCCCTTATGGAGTGCTCTCGAGACATTTCTTTTTCGTGTCTGAAATTATTGTTGCTATTCAAGAAATGGTGATCGGCAATGCCACTATTACTCGTCAAAAAACATGCTTCTCATTTTTTTAATGCAGGAAAGATGATCGAGGAGTGTTTGCCTCTAAGGGAGATCTGGAAGAAACCACATAAGTAACTCCCTCCTTTTCTACAGCTGGTGTGTCACCGACCGTCGTCACTCCGACCGATTTCTAGGTCGGGTTCTTCCTTTGTTCCCCTATTTGAGAGGGATAAGGCTAGCCATGTCGACCCTTCAGTTATGTCTAGCTCCTCATCAGGGAAGTCGACTTCATCCTCAGAAGGTGAGGGATAGCCTTCATTCGAGGGAACAGAGTTTTGTCAGCGGGAAAATGAGGTGATGGAGAAGCAGACATCCCACACACATCCTCCGTTGTAGAGGAAAAATGGGGCCTTTGTGTGGGAGCCCATGCGCAAGAGTGCCATAATGGTATGACAAGCAGTTCAGTTTGCTGGATCGGTCTCTAGACTGTTAGCCGCAAACGAACTACAAAAGGGAATTTCCCCGACTTTGATGAACCTATTGTTGTCCGGGGGCTCGACCGCACTATAGGAGGCTTCTGTCATCGACAGTTCCTCTAAAAAGTGGATTTTGGGAGGTTGTTGGCAGCGCAAAGTGCCCATTTTATGGGGTTAGCCTTAATCGATTTGGACTGGTCGTTAGAAGTAGCTCAGGAGAACGAGGCCTCACTGGAGGCGGGTCTGAAAAGGGCCCGTGACGATCGAGAAATGTGAGGGCCAACAAAGAGTCCCAAAGCAAGAAACCCTAAAAACAGAGCTTGCTGAAATCTTCTTATTTTCCACCCTAGCCCCGCTAAAAAATTCTCGCTGGGAAGTTGAGCTCGCGCACAAGAATTGTATAATCTTCTCCTTAGTACTCCAATAGACATAGCGGTGGCAGCGAGACTTTGCTATAAAAGCAGAAAACAACGGCTAGGTCGACTTGTGGTTTTAGTTGAGGTTAAGTGTTTGTGTGAAAGAGTGGAGCTGGGTTGGAGATGTGGCAGGCTGAGTTGGCTCACCGACGATTGATTTTAGTGTCAAACAAGTGAATGTAGAGGCAAGCACGACAAGTTTCCGAGCTGGTGAATACAGTTTTGCTCAAGGGAATATGAGGTTTGGCAAACGACAGATGAAGAAAAGACTGCACTATGAGACAGCGACAGCCTGTGGCCTGTTGCGGCTATGACAACCACATCTAATAATAATTTTTTTTTCTTACTGCACTAATTACATAAAAAAAAATTATAAATACAAAGATTTTGGGCATTTTAATAAATCTAATCTTAAGTAATAATAATAATTTATTTTCATTTTACACCCTATCAAACATTAATGAAAATGAGTTGTCGAACTGTCCCAATTGAATAAGAATAGGGGATGCTTTAAGTTCTAAGGACGAATCTTAAAACTCATTTAAGACCGTCCTTTTAATTTATGGAAGATTTACATACATACCACCTAATTTTCATTTATTTACATATCTACCTCTTAAGCTTTATTTTTTATATGTCCGATGTATTATCTATGAATGAAAATGTGTATTTCACTTTATTTTAATTACAATAGTGATATATTTGACGTTATATGAAATATTTGGATGGTAGAAATGTAAAAAAAAAAGTAAAGTTGTGGTGAATATGTAAATATGAAGAAATCGAGTGATACGTACGTGAATGCTCCTATAAATACATTTAAAAAGTAAGCATGACTAAACTATTAGAAATTATAATAATATTCTTAATAGATATAGAAATTTGCATGCATGCACGCAGGTCCTTTGTATTTACGTATTAGCAAATAAATGGTATGTTTGGGGCGGCGGTGTGGTGGCAGTTTTAACTATTTGGGTAAACTGAAATCTGCATTTTCCCACCGTTCCTCGCTAGGTGCAGTGGTAGTTTTCTAGCTACGGTCTGACTTTTTCAAAAAAAAAAAAAAAGAAAAAAGAAAAAATAATAAATTATAATAGCTACCACAGCTTTTTGAACACCAAATTATTTTTCAGCAACTTATTATTAAGCTGCAACGGCTGCCCCAACTAAACTAATTAACTTCTAACAATTCGATGTCATAAAAAATAATTGAGAAAAATTTTTTTTTTTTATAAAGTCATTTTAAATCTCCACAAGACTCTGTGAAATCTTTGGATGAAATTAAAATTTTTCATAATATTTGTAAAAAAAAAAAAGTCAAATTATTAAATATTCACGTTTATAAATATTATAAAACACGCTCGAAAATCTTCGAAATTATCAATGAAAATTAGCACTTTATTTTTTACAAACGTTTATAATGTGGGGGTATTCGTAGCATCCATGACTTGTTTTATTCATAAAATGATCTCTTATATATAATAGATAGGGTAGATTATACGAAGTTTGCATGTTTGCCCTTGCTTTAATGTTGGTGTTACAGGGGTATTTTTTATTTTTTTACATGTACGATTTTGTCGCGCGGTCGTTTTCTGACTCGGTGCTGGTTTCGAGTTGATTGGGCTAACTCGGTAGTTCATGTTGCAATTCGTCGGTCTAGGTTGTGGGTCGTTTAGGCTGCTCATTGTACAGATTACGAGTCGATCTCACTGTCGGTCGTCCTTCCGAGCTATTTCATTATTTTTGGTACAAGCAAAATATATATTAGTGAAAGCTAATAAATATATAGATAGCAATTTAATAAATTTAAAGGAGGCGCTTTATTAAGATCTATCATTTTCAACTAGCTATTCGGCTATTTATGACATGTTCTTCTTTCAATTCACTCTAAATTTTGATTAAAAAAATAGACTAAGGGTCCCATTTGAATAAACTGTATTTTGACAGTTTTTTTATAAATATTGTCGTTAAAATCAGCATTTTTTCACAGAGTCTGACTAGCTACGTTCAGACATTTTCAAAATGAAAATTTGTAATAGCCACCGTAATTTTTTGCTGCATCACATTATTCTTAAGGGTCCGTTTGGGGCAACTTATTTGGTGCGGTGGCGTTTTGAAAATGCATATGACCTGTTTGGGTAAATTGCGTTTTGACAGCTTATGCGTTATCAAAACGCAGAAAAGAACTTTTTCACACCACATATATCTAGGTGCAGTGGCAGTTTTTTGGCTGCGATCTAGCTTTTCCAAAAAAAAAAAAAAAGAATTTTGTAATAGTCACCTGCAACTTATTAATAATTGCTGATAAGTTGATTAAAAATAATATGTTGATAAGCTAAGTGCGGTGGCTATTACAAATTTTTATTTTTTTGGAAAAGTCAAAACTCAGACAGAAAGCTTCCACCGCACCTAGGTATTTGCGATGTGAAAATGCTATTTTCAGCATTTTGAATATGCATGAGCTGCCAAAAAGTGGTTTGCTCAAACAGACCAGGTGTGTTTTCAAAACGCTAACGCACCAAATAAGCTGCCCCAAACGGACTCTAAGTTGATTCTTAATAAGCCGCAGTTGCCTCGAAACATACCTTAAAATTATTTCTGATAATATTTTGGCAAATTTATATTTTGTAATATTGAAATTGCACCTCTGCCCGTTTTATAAGATAATTTTAATAATCAATCGAAATTTATTAACTAGTTGACATTTCTGTAAATTGCAAAGAGATGATAATTTTAAAATTACACCCTTACACACTTTATTTTTAAAATTGCACTAACGGAGGCATAGGTTGGCTTTCCTCTTTGTTTTGTCATTTCAACAATGATAAAATAATGTTATTTTCACATATTTGTTAAATAATTAATCATTTTGTTAGGTAGTAAAATGATAAATATTTTACTTTATTAATTATATTTTATTTAACATATACACTCCTTTTGTCTCTTAAGAGCGGATTTGATTGACGTGTCATCAATAACGAATATGAATGCGTTTTGAGCACGAAATATTTCAAATTCAAATTCAAGATTATTTGGGGTCCAATTTAAAAGGGTCAATCATAGTCCAAAGAAGCTTATCTGTTAGATTGGTTAAAACCTCAAAGAAAAGCGTCTGTTAGGGTAGTAAAATTGGGAACACTGCTGAGGGTGTAAACGAACCGAACACGGACCAACAGAGCTAGTGCTCGTGTTCGAAATATTCAAACATATCACTGTTCGTGTTTAGTTCGTTTAACAAACCGAACAAAAAAAAATTGTTCGTGTTCGTCTCGTTTGCTTATCGAATGAATCGAACGCAAACTTCCTGGCGAATCGAACATGAACTGTTCACGAACAACGAGTTTTTTTTACAGGCCTAGCTTTGATAGCATACTTCTTCAAATGAAACAAATTGATCAGGTATTCCGTACTCATCAGGTAATTCATACTTCCTCAAAATGAATGAAGCAGCTCGAATAAGACGTTTAGGGTTTTGTTTAGGGTTTTATTTTAATATATAGTATAGTATATTAATTATAATATTATAATATTTATATTAATCAAATTAATACTGTAATATTATTATTGTTATTAATAAGTTATCATATATTATAATTTATAGAAGTTTAATTATATAAAATATGATAAATTTTTATAATATATAATTATTTTTAAAATATCATAAATTATATATATATATATATATATATATATATATATAATTATTTATAATTATCTTATATTTTGAACAATAACAAACCAAACACGATCGAACACGAACTTCTTAGCGAACCGAACACAAAATGTTCGCGAACAAGGAGCTTTTTTGACAGCCCTAAACATTACCAAGCCGGAATGATACAGGCCCATGATAAGCTAGAATGCCCAATGATGTTCAAAGTTGGTGATCTAGTCCTCGTTCTGAGAAGACCTATTTCTGTGTATTGCAAAATTGGAGGAAAATTTAAGCTAACCGGGAGGTGTCGTTTGTGGTTGAATAAGTCTACTTTGGAGAATCTTACTAGCTAATGGACTGCCAGTGTGAAGGGTCTATGCTTCCGATCAACGGACTATATTTAAATAAGCATTACACGTCGTGATGTTTTAAGGATGAACTTCAAAGACAACACTTGCTCCCTGGAAACACCGATGCGATGATTGTCTGTGACTAGGTCCAATAAAAATAAACTTGCAATAAAATAAATTCTCATAAAAAGTAACAAACTCCTTCATTTGAATCTCAAATATCATGAAATTAATTAAGTTAAAGGCTTTGCTGCATCCATTTGAAAGTCAAAATATATCAAAATATAACATGCATATACTCAAATAGAGTGCCTAGATGAGAGGAAGCCAACGAGTATAAGCTCGTTCAATTTTGATGCTGCGAAGACATTTAAACGTTGAAAAAATTACTCGTGGTGATGAGAATCAATGCGAACCGTCTGATGGAGTGTTTTGAGAGATTCACCAATTTTACCAAAATATATTATTTCTCGTTCGAAATAAGAGGAGAAAAGAAAATTTAATTACCTAGTAAAATTTAACTCTTAAAGTCCCCGAGGCTATCACCAGTAACCAAGTGTGATATGAAGAACACGAAGAAACGAAAAAAATTTGTTCTGAACCTGGACTTTGCACGTACCATAAACTCATCAATGGCGATATATTCCTTCCTGCCCACCGATATCTCAAGTCTCATGCATATGCATTGTATGTGATTGTTATTAATGATGATTGAGGAAGAAATTCTGCATCACGGCGCATTAGATTACTGAATTGGAAAGCTTGTATATGGTTATTGTTGTGAAATTTAGGGCGAAACAAAACACAAATTCAGAAGAGTAACACAAATATTTAACGAGGTTCGACAAAAATGCCTACATCTTCAAGAGTAGAGAATTCATCTCTCTGCTCCCGATGATGTAGGCATCTTTGCCGAACCTCCGCTAAATCCCTATATTATTCTTATTCTGAGCCGATTCTTGCGTTTTTTGCCCTATATTTCTCAACAGTTATCCTGTGAAAATGTTTTTTTTTTTTTTTTCTTGTTTAATTATGAATCGAGTTTCTGACTTATAGATTCTTCGTTGCGCAGACACACAATGTATTGTTGGTCTGTTTATTTAAAGAACAAATGCAGCAACAAGTCCGAGTTCATGTTATGGAATCAGTGATGGCTTGTTGAAAGCTAGAACAAGGCTCCGACCGACTCATCAAGAGCGGCGATATAAGGGATAAGAGGTTTCCTTGGGATAGAAGCAGCTAAAACTGACGGATGCAGTAAGAAGCATTCGATATCCAAAGTTTGATAGGTGAAATCTACATTTGATGAAATTGGTGAATGATAGACTATCAGTGAAAACATCAAAGAATTCTTCATTTTCTGAACTGTTCATTGCAGCAGAAAGGCATTATATCAGCAATAGGTTGTAGGATAGACTGAAGTGGAAGGCCATTATATCAGAAAATTTTGAATTGGAGGTTCATTGAAGCTGTAACTTTACTGAGACAGAATAAGAGCTTTATATTGTTCATCACTTGTCATTCATTTAAGAGCAAACTTTCTGTGGAACAAAAGATAAACTATGTGAGCCAATAATTACAATTCAACAAATTAAAATCAACAAAAATTAACACACGAACGAGTAAATTATATGTTGGTTTTCATCTTCGTGTATGCCGCCTTTCGCGACTCTTTGGTCGACAGAGTTTGTGAGACCCCTGGGGTTATGAGTTCGATCCTGCCGACGTGCGGGATAGAATTCTTATATTAAATCAGGAAGATTGTTAGTATCTTTCTCTATTAATGACCACTTACAATTTCCTTCAAAATTTTCTCCCCTTTTTAATGACTTATTTTTTATCGTTGTAATCCCTGTAAATAGGATTGATATATAATGACTTTTGTTCAATTGTTGCAAGAAATATTTTAGTGAGAATTTGTAAATATCAATGTTTCAGATAGTCAATTTGTAATTTCTCATTGAACTCAATTCTTTTTGTATTTACATATCTAAATACCTAAAATTCTGTTTTTACACACATGCCGCATTCTCTATGCATGAGACCGTGTATATCACTTTTTTTAAAGTTAAAAAAAATGATATTTTTTTGCTGTGTTATGAAAGATTTGGATGGTCTTTGAGGGTCTATTTAGGATCATTCGGAGTCCAGTGGCAGGGCACCGCGTGGCAAGTGGGCCCCGCCACCATTAACACTGGTGTCTAGTGGTGGGGCCCACTTGTCACGCGGCTCCCCGCCACTGGACTCTGGACGCAAGAGCATTCGTAGTCCGGAAGTGAAAAGAGCGCCTATTTAGGGGAAAAAAATTGCGTACATAAACCGTACGTAGGAGCTGCGTGCGGAATGGGTTATACAGGGGTTACAAGGGGGTTACAAACGTGCTGTAACCCCCTTGTACCCTCCGTGTAACTCCCATGTAACCTCCATGTAATTTTGTAATCTCTGTAACCTACAACTAGAGAAATATGAACCCGCAGGTTACAAGTGAGTTATACTAGAGTTACACAGAGGATACAAGGGGGTTACAACACACTTGTAACCCTTGTGTAACCCATTCCGCACACAACTCCTGCATACGGTTTATGTACGCAATTTTTTTTCCTATTTAGGGCAGTGATGCGGTGGCGGTGCCACACCACATCGTAGTTTTACCTGTTTGGATAAACAACATTGTGAAAGAACTGCTAGTGAAATCAGCATTTTAGCACTGATATTGTCTAAATAGGATGAAATTTTTTTAATTGGGATCTGATTTTTTCAAAGCAAAAATAAAGTACATTAACCACAGCAGTTTTCTAAGTTTAATATTCATCAAACGCCTGTCTCATCCTCATACACTATTTTTGCTTCTTCGAGCGAGAAAAGGGTAAGCAAAGTTTAGCATAGGTTATCGATTCTGTTTCCCGATACTTCAATCCGAGCCGAGTTCACCTCTCTTCGCCCATGGATTATCGTCTTCCCACGGCGGTAATGGAGCATCTCCGCTTGCTTAGTTCGAAACTGAAGCAGAGATTTTATTGTTTTCCATTATTTCTAATTCCTCCTAGGTTTTTTGCGAATCAATACGTTGTTGCAGGCCTATATACCAGCAATTTGTGCGAGGAGAGGCAGTGATCGAGAAACACTGAAGATTTGCAGCTCTCCCTGCTTTGCTAGAAGTCGAGGTTTCGGTACCGAGCCAACAAAGAAGGGGAAGGTTCGATTACTTTCTTGGTTCGGTTTACTTTCAGTTGAGGAATGTTATTAGTAGAATTCAAGTTGGCTGGTTGAAATGGAGGAATGCATCGGACGTATTCTGTGATGGAAAAAAAAAAAAAATACTGCTTTAAAGGAAAATTTTATAAGATGGTGGTGAGACCTGCATTGTTTTATGACTCAGAATGTTGGTCTTTAAAAGAGAAGCATAAAACAATGTTTAAGTGTTGCCAATATGAGAATGCTTAGGTGGATGAGTGGCTTGACACTTATAATAGACAAAATGCGAAATGAATCTATGGGCCTTAGATGGTTTGGTCACATTAAACGTCTAGGCTTATGATACGGTTAGGTGAGTAGATGATTTTGATTAAACTTATGTTAAGAAAGGTAAAGGTAGACATAAAAAGACTTGGGTATATGATACGGAAGACTTCAGGTAATGTTGCATGGGAGTCTGCAAGGAAGTAGACGACCCGTAGAAAAAAAAACTATTAGTTAACTGTGTTTGTCTTTGACTGTAATTCCTGCAGTGTCTGTAGGTAGGTAGAAGACTCCTACAGGTGATGTAGCAGAGGAGTTTACATGGAAATAAATATCAAACTGGAAAAGCTGCAGGGCATGACCTGTAGGAAAAAAAAGAAAAAGCTCAGGATGTCAGCTTTTTTGCAAGAAAAGACTCCGGAGAAGAGCGTGTTGCAGAAAAAGCTTCGGAGTAGGGTTTGCTGTAGCAAGGGTTCTAGAGGAGGGCCTATTGCAGAGAAAAGCTCCGGAGGATCCCTAATGCAAGAAAATTTTTGGAGGAGGGTCTGCTGCTGGAAAAGCTCCAAAGGAAAGCTTGTTGCAGGAAATAGTTCTGAAGATTGCTGTAGAGAAAAGTTTCGAAGGAGGTCTGCTGCATGAAAAAATTTGGAGGGGGCTTGATACAAAAAAAGCTCTGAAAGAGGGCCTGATGCAGGAAAAAGTTCTGGAGGGTTGCTGTAGGAAGAATTCCGGTGAAAGACCTGATGCAGAAAAACGTTCTGGTGGCAATGGAAAAAATAGAGAAGGACTTGCATAGAGTTTTCCGACAGCGGGGAAGAAACCAACGAAGAAAGGCACGTTGGTCGGCTGCTGGGATTCCATCAAGAATACATCCAATCTCGCATCTGTAATAGATGTTGAAACCTGTACTACGAAGATGTCTGGGAAAATAACTTCTCCCCTTCTAATTGGGAGTGCACTGGAGAGAGAAATTCCTACTCTCTGATTATCGACGATGAGTTTTAAGTTGGAATTTCCATCAGAGAGAGAGAGAGAGAGAGAGAGAGAGAGAGAGAGAGAAAATCACACACAGGAAATTCTGTCCACAAAGAAAGCTGTAGGAGAAAAGGCAATTGGAAATGTAGCTCTCCTTGACGCCGACACAAGGAAGGGAAAAATACTGCAGGAGAAAGGGCTGGCGACGGATCGGGCTGCATGAATCAACACTGGATTTTTGTGGAAAAACAACAGGAAACGATAGGAAGCAATGTTGGACTTTAGGGAAAAGCTGCGTTGTTTCCTGCGACTAGGAAAGAGCAACAGAAAATAACTACTTTATTTCCTACGGCTAAGAACAACGGGAAGTCCCGCGGGGAAGAACAGTGGGCAGGTCTTGCGGGGAAGAACGAAAGGAAAGTCATCGGCACAGAACCCATCAGAGAAGGGTCTCTAGTGAGAGGGAGAGTTGGCTGATAGAGGTCCGACATAAATCTTACCGTGAGAGGTCGCCGGTGAGAGAGCTGCAATAATCCATGGTTGGTTGCCCACGCTATACCCTTGACGAGAATCTTAAGGACATTGTCACTCTAGATGCGCTCCAATCTTGCAACAAGCAGTTCTGAGACTAGAATCCAAGGATCGACTCTTCAGCGAAGGGAGGTCCAACTTTCTGCCGAAATGATCAACAACATCAACCTTTTAGAAAATCGGTTGGGAAGAGGGGAATTGACGACAACTAGGGTGAAAAACAGCTGCAACTATGGAAACCGACGACTACAAATCTACAAGGTAGATATGCAATAGTTCTTTATGGGAAAAAAATTGTCGGGCAGCCAACAACATAAATTTCTTCACGAAACAGATCTATGCGGGTGAAAAAAATAGTAGGAAAAAAAACTGCCGGGAAACCGCTTGCTTTCTAGTGGCCAACAAAGTCGAAGCTTCCGACTCGTGAAAGGTCAGTCAACAGGCTAAGCCTTCAGGGTGAGAAAGAAGCAAAAGTCGTCGTTTCAAATACCAAGATGAGTGCTCATTCCTTCCCGCACGAAGGATGACAGGAAGGGAGTCCAGTGGTTTTGGAAGGAGGACCGGTGACTAGGGTACAAAATTAGGCTCTAATATCATGTTGAAATTCAGAATAATACATAATTATATTATTGATATAAAAGGGGTATAAATAACCCTTATATGAATTGAGAAAAGAAAATTTCAAGGAAGGAAAGATATAACTTCTAATATCTCCAATTAATCAATTTATATTAATTATTTAGAAATAAAGGAGACAACATCAAATAGGAAAGCCTAAATAGGGAAGGAGATAAATCAAATCCAAGAAAATATATCTAAAATAGGAAAGGAAATAAATTTATATTAGGTAATAAATCTAACCCTCATAACTTTTAATAAGAACAAATTATTTCCTAGTATAACTTTTAACAATACATATGCACATACATCAACTTTCAATGATGAAAGATCATTACTGAATCTTTAAGAGGGAATATATTAGAAAGCTTGATTACATTTAATGGTTGGATACTAAAGTGTATTAAATAATTTATAGAATAAATTATGGTCATACTTTAATTTTTTCATGTTTTATTCATGGCTATTCTCTTTTAGCTTGAATGCTTGATTGCATGGCAGATTTATATATTATAAAGCAGACTGCTTGGTTTTGTGATGCTTTGCCGATGCCTTAGTTTTGGCTTCATGGAGAAATTAATTTTTACTTTTCTCACTCATCATTCTAAGGCCGCAAGGTAGTAGAACAATGCTCACTAATTTGTGAAGATTGAGATACAATGCTAGAGGGGCAATTTTAAATTCATTTTAGGAAAGGGTTTTAAAATAAGGAAGGAGAATAAAATTAGAATTTCAGGCTTTAGGAAAGGATTTAAAATAGGTAAGTGCGTAGGAAGGAAAGCTGGGGGGAGAGAAAGGAAAGGTGAGGAAGGAAAGGGGGAGAAAGGAGGAAAGGAAGGAAAAAGGGAAGGAGGGAAAGGAAGAAGGGGAAGGAGGGGGGCAGTCACCCCCTCCCTTGTGGACCTACCGGTCCTCCCCCGACTCCGTGTCAATAAATATAAAAAGGTAAAGTCTACGTGCTATATATGTAAATACGTAGGAATTGGGTGGTGTGCATGTGAACACCCCTTTTTCTTTCATTTCTTTCTATTGGCCACCTTCGCAACTTAGATATTTTGCTTGTTTAAAGATATAAACCTTATTCTTTAGGGAATTAATGTATATAAATCAAGTTATAGGTCTTTATGTACTTCTTGATCTAATTTAGCTAATTTTCATACTTTGCTTTGATTTTTCTTTAGGTTGGTGAAACAAAGAATCCAAAGGTGAACATACCGACTTCATCGAGGAAAGGTATACTGCAGGATGGATTTAATCTGCACCCTTTAATATTTACTATGTTTCACATACTTAGTTCAGTATTGATGTAGGAGATCTAGAAGAATTTAGAACAATTTAAATGCAAAGTTGTATTCCAAATTTTCGAAAGAATGGTGACGTATGTGCCACCTGACCTATAGATGAAAATTTGTAATTCTCTTTTTAAAATTCAAAATACTGGTAATTTTGATGTGATATGAATATTTGGGCGAAATAAATGTAAAATGTAAAGTTTAAGTGTTAGATATTCAAATACATAGGAATTAGGTGGCATGTTTGTAAATGTCGCTTTGAATTGTTTCTTAGATATTTCTTTAATTTCTATAAATAGAGATCAAGCTTGTAATCTGAAATAAAGTTTTTACTGAATGAAAATTAATTTGTAGTTTCAAAAATTCTCTCCAATACCCACAACCCTTGCTCTCTCTCTATTTCCTTGAAATATTGTATTTTGCTTTAACAGATCAAAATGTTACAAAAGCAATGCTTGTATGCACCTATTATTTATAGAGATGTGAACTATCATCTACAAGTATAGAAGCTTCATAATGTTATTTAACTCCTAAATGGGCTTTTTTGCCAAATGATAAGCAGTGCAAGTGAGATTTCTTTAGAATTTTTTTCCAAGTTCCCTTCTATTGTTTGAGAGGACATGTAGCAAAAAACTAACTGAAACAATTAAAGTGACATGCGGTACAATTCTAATTAACACGTTTGCTTGCCTTAGTCCCGTTTAGTTTGGGATACAAACAGTACAAATTTAATCAGAAATTGTTATTTGGCCTAATATGAGGGACTTATATAATCAGAAATTGCTATTAGGCCTAATTTGAGGGACTTATATGTAGTTTACTCACTTTTATTATTCAGCAAGCTAACTTCTGGAGCTCTAAGGACAAGAACAAAAAGTAAGCTGTATTCATCTTTATACATTTTCAATCATAATTTACATTTTGTTTTTCTATGTAAATCTTTTTTTGTACTAAGCACATTACTTCTTTGGAAGCTGCACTCACGTGTTGCTTCTCTTATTTATGTCATGTTTGAAGACTTGAAAGTCTTTTTCATAAATTATTTTTTTATTTTTATTTTTTCTAAATCTCAATAACCTTTATGATTGCTGTGAAAGTTTTCCATTTTTTTGAGGTCTTAAAGCTGTCCGTAGAGAATATTTTTGAAGTTTGAGAAACCATCTAAGCCCTTTTAGCACATGAAACATTTAGAAGTAATTTGTTTGAAGTTTTTTTTTTTAATCTAGAAATAAAAAAACTTAAGAAAAAGAAGAGGGGGGAGCATTTAAATACGTACGACCCAATTCCTTTGTATTTACATATCTAACACCTATACTTTACTTTTTACAGTAATACCAGCCAAATATTTCATATCACATAAAAAATACCTCCATTTTAACTTTTAAAAAGGGAATACACCTTTTGATGCTTAGGTAAGGTGGCACGTATATAAAAGTTTAAGTTAAGGTGTTAGATATGTAAATACATAGAAATTAAGTGGCATGTATGTATATCTTCCAAAAAAATAAGAGAATAAATTTTGTTCCCTTGAGTTAGAAGGAAATCAAAGTTTGGCCCTGGAGTTCTTTTCAGTCATATCATGGTTTCCTATATCGTATTTTTGCACTGTAGTTCATATAATTAACGACACCTCTAAAATTCAATAGGATAAGTTAAATTTAATGGTATGATGATATCAAAAGATTGGGATGTTATATGAGAAAGTATGAAGATTTAGATATCAGATACTTAAATACATAAGAATTTCATAGTATATATACAATTTCCCCTATTAATTAACACCATATAGTTACATGTTTAATATAGTATAGTTACATGTTTAATATCACATAACTACCCAAAAATTAGAACAACACGATGAAATCGGCAAGAAAAATAGAAGAGAGATGCAATACAGTATTGTTACTGTGGTTCACTGTGTAGAATATAAAGAATAGAAATATAACAATGCCTTCATCTGTGTTGAATTTAAGACATAGAAGGGGAATAAGAAATTGGGGTGATTATGGATTGCGAGAAAAAAAAAAGATTTGCGTACATACCGCTCAATTCATATGTATTTACACATCTAACATCTTGACACGCTTTAAAATTACCTATTTTATAAGTAAATTTTATGTTCATTTTAAAGGATACATTGCTTTAATGAAATGTATTTTGTTTTTTTTATTTCAGGTGTAAGAAATAAAGTTTAAGTGAAAAAAAAATAAATACGGAGCAAAAAAAGACAAAATGGAGCAAAAAGTAGGCGCCAGACCTAAGCGCCAAGTAGTAACGAAGACTTCTAGAAGGTTGGCGCCACAGTTTGGCTCCTAGGTGCCAGAGACGATTAGCCTTTTTATGCGTTGAATTTGGATGAATTTTGAAGAGGTGTCTGAAGTGATCCTTAGTGACTTTCAGAACTTTATTTATATAAAAGAATTCCGAATGAAAATATAGTTGTGGAGAGTGGAGGGAGAGTCGTTCATGTGTTTTTAAGAATTATTGAGTCTTCTATAAGGGTCGGCTAAACCACTTTGGGGAAGCCGACCACCATAGTGTTTGTGAGTCTGTTGAGAGTCTATTGGAGTCAAGGCAGTCAAGTAACTTCAGAGGATTACTTGGGGAGGAGTTTGAGATGAGTGCTTGTACTTTTGTTTGTATGTTTAAGTTCTAATACAATTCATGTTTTGTTTTATTATCTCCATGAATTTTGACTTTTCATTTTTTTTGTTCTTGCAAATAAAAGTAATAATTTGGAGGATTTGATTTGTTTAGAATTTCTTTTATTTCTAAAAATTGCGATGTTATTTTCACCAGTTCTTAATTTACATTGCAAACTGTCCACTTGTAATGTTAAAATCCGTTGTGAAACATAATGACCCGGGAGGACTGTAATTTCATCCAACTAGTGAATACCACACTAATCATACGAGGAGGGTTACCAAAATCTAAGAAGAGTGCAAATAGATAGAGAGATGAGTTTTAATGGGCGTAAAATTGGTGCTTCTAGGGTGACATGTTAGATCTTTTTCCAATTTGGTCTAAAGTTGGAACTTGAGTCTCTGGTTTGTCCTATAGAGAGGGAACAATGGATAATCTGGGAGTGAAATATTATAATCTACTCAACACAACAATACAACCAGGAACTGACTTTAGATTAGCTAATGTTCTTTATGTACTCAGGAGAGGGTAAAGAATATGTATGCTTCTATTTGTCACACTACATCATTTAAACCTTTAAACATTTGAAATTCTACACTGATTATGAATTAATTGCAAGGGGAAAGACTCTTTACATAGTTTGAAATTTTTTACATTTAAATAGTTTATAATTTCTGCATTTACCTTTAGCTCTAGAATTGAACTTGTAGAATTTAGTAATTTTATTTACACCCGAATTTGCTATCTTATTTTCCTAAATTTTTTTTTGTATTTTAAGTAAAAGTTCACTAAGTCATCATAAAGAGTTACAACTTTTCTGTGAGTTTGATACTGGGGTTTTTATAGAAACGATACGTATAGTTGCGTAGTACCCATAGTGTGAAAGTTATTAATATATATTTTAAAACATTTCATTTGTTCACACTAGCCGCTGAATATAAATTGGGTCAAGATTTTAGCCATCTTTTGGAATATTAATGTTTGCGTAATTGCGGGTCGGGTGACATCTAAACTTAAATTTTTTCATTCATGCCACCTCACCTATGCATGAAAAGCTGTCTATCAGTTTTTAAAAGTTCAAAATGATGGTATTTGATGTGATATGAAAGATTTCGATGGTATAGATGTAAAAAATAATGTTGAAGTGTTAAATATGTAAACACATGGGAATCAGATGGTATGTATGAAAATGCCCCCCACCGCCCACTAAAAAAAAAAGGGAACTACAATAGATTTGACAGAAGCTTGGTGTTTTAAAATCAAGGTGGGAAAAGGAAGGCATTGGTGGAAGCCAGAGGAATGGGAGCAGGACAAGGAGGCTGTGGCAGTGAGGCCAACAAGTAAGGAAAATACGTAAAAGAAAATTTTCAATTTCCATATTGACAAAAACAGGCATCTTTGCACGCTTCAGGAAGATCACAAACACTTCTTTCAAAGTTTATTACACTATTAGTGTTTTTCTTTTAGGATTTATGTAGTAGTTGTTGCTCTGCGTAGTTTCCTTATGTTTCAGTGAAGAAAGTGAAACTACTCATTTACTATTTAAGCACTTCTTATAATATATATATATATTTTATTTTAGGTGAACAAGCATTAGCAGGGACTACCGGAGAAAAATCAAATATCCCTTTTTTAGACCGTCAGTTTTTGGAGAAGGTAGAATCAGTTAGAAGGTAATCTATCATTACTATTTTTTTTTCCACACACTAGCTTTTACGTACGCTTACTTTGTAAAAGCTAAACTTTATGCGTTGACCTTTATTCTGGTGGTTTAAAACATATACAAAGTTTGATGCCGTTTGCTTGTTTTTGTCAGGTGTGTTACTGGTCATTCCTTGCCGTTTTTTTGAGTTATGATTTATTTGCAAATTCTTAGAGGCTGTTTGGGTGCAATTAGGATTTTAACTTATTTCTATAGTGGATCTTTCCGGATGAATTCAAATTGGTTCTTCAAATATGATTTTATTTTCAGATCCCATATTTTACGTTACTCTCTTATAGCTTCCTCATATGACCTATAGTTTGTTTTCTCAATTGTTAGACCAATCTTAAACATTGTCTTTGTTCAAATATTGATATCAATATTCTCTTATTTGATTATTTGGCATCCTCATTATCTCCAAAACTCTATTAAAAAAATGTCAAACCAAATTACTGCAAAAACAAACACATAACTCATGAAATCTCATTAGGTACCTCATCTAGAACTAAAGTCTTATTTTGATGCATCTTTTTGCAAGCTAGCTTCACTTCATTTTGTTTTTTTGCATCATTCTATAATATATTTCACTATATTGTTTTCTTTGCATTCCTAAAAATAATCTCTCTTAAACTTTTATTTTGTAGTTTTTAAAGTAATATTTTATTTTAATTTTATGCTTTTATATTTAGCTAATATAGTATCATCTTCACTTGAAATGCATCTAACTGATGAAAATCTCTAGATTTATTCGTTGTGCTTCAGATATTCTCTCTTTCTCTCTATATATTCTCTTTTCTGCTTAGTTCAAATATCATAATCGTAAGTCATAGCTTTCTCTTTAGTCGTTATCTTCTTGTCAAGCTTTCTATCCCTTTTATAATTGTTATGTGCCTCTATAGTATTTATTTTATTAACGGTTTAAAGCTTCATTCTTTTCCCTAATAACCCTTTCTGCGTGCTCGCTCCATGACCAAATCTCCTTATCAGTGTAAGTCTCTTTTAAAATTTCTTCAACAATTCTTTTGAAGGAACTAGCCATCTTTCTCCAAGTGATTTGACTGAATTGAAGAATTTAATTCTCTTTTAGCAACATTTCTCAAAATATTAATAATTCACCTCTCTGAAATTTCACCCCCTATCCTTTGAATATAATTTTTTTGATTGTTTTCTTTAAAATCTTAGGATGCATATCCAATTATCCTTAGCTATTGCCCTAGACTGTGCAGTCAAGTTTTTTCTTTGCATCATTCGGCAATCTTTGCAAGAAGATTTTTTTTTTCTAAATCGAAATAAATCTATTTGTGATTTAGTGAAAATAACCAACCACTTTCTTGTTTCATTAAATCATTAGTATGAAAATACAATTTTGAACACAAGCTATTTATCCTTTTTTATAAAAAATAATATTATAGGGATAAAGACAAAAAAGTTAATGGTGAATTTTGACTAAAATTTGGCCAATATAAAAATAATTTTTAAAAAGCTTGAAAACATGTATGGTTTAGCTCTTTTTTATCCCTTCTACATTCTTTTTTGCTTTGCTTATGATTTTTTTTTTTTTGCATGATGTAGTTGAATAAAAGCATAAGTTCACTTGGCTAGTAAAGAACTTTGTGGGTAGGGTGGAGGAAGTGATAATACTATATCATATAATGAAGAAGGGTCTATAAAGTATATAAAACAATTTGAAGATGCGCAAAATACATTGATTTGGAGGTTTAGGTGTTAAATTGCTATACATTAAATGCACTTGTGAGATATTTTCAAAGTGAACCAACAATTAATTAGACGATCATGGTAGCACTGACATCACAAGCTTAATCTTTAATATATATTTTTTGAGTAAGCTATAATCATCTAAAATGTGTTCTCTCTTGAGCTATTGACATGTGAATTGGAGTAGAAAACATCACACTAAGTTGGAAAAGATTAAATTTTGACTTTTGTGCGTTAATAAAATTTGATGAAACATTTCATATTCTTAGCATCATTCTCCAGCTCAAACGCTTCTTAAAACATGGGCTCTTGAATCAAGATCAAGCATAGTTACTATTAATTCTTAGTTGTCCTCAAGATCTAATTAATCATACGAAAGAGATGTGTCATCATAAATATTTTTATAAAGACTATCACTAGAAAGCTCTAATTAGAACTTCTATCATCATAAGAATTGTTGACGTGGAAAGAAGGATAATGAAGTTATTGATCATGTTATTGAACTGGAAAATATTTTGTATTTTATGAGATGTGAAAAGCATTTGATTCTATTAAGTAAAACTAAGCGTTGGTTGTTTTACATCGCCTTTTTATACTTTTAGGTCCAGTGGTGAAGTATCACAAAACAACCAGCTAAGAACTAGTCTAAAATCCAAGGGAGGAGGATTAACATTCATCAATCATTAACTCTAAATGGGGGTACATGTGCTTTTTGTGGGAATAATATGGCCTAGATAATAATAGTTCTTCCGTTATTCCAACTAAACTAAATTATTTTGTTTATTGAAGTCTGATTGATCACACTGCTTCAAGTTGAGCGTACCTCCATGATATTCCAGAGGGTAGAAAAAAGGGGGCATTTACGTACATAAAACCCAATTCTTATGCATTTACATATCTAGCACCAAAACTTTGTTTTTTACATTTACACCTCCCAAATCTATCATATCACGTTGAAAATACCACTATTTAATCTAGAAAAATGAAATACACTCTTTCAAGCATAGGTGAGTAGGCATGTATGTAGAAATGTAAGTGTAGGTGCTAGATATGTAAATGCATAAGAATTTAGTGGTATGCAACGCTTACAAAAAATAAATTTGCAGCCAACTAACCATTTATGTACCTTAGCATATTTTTCCTTCGCTTCGATAAGATTCATAATTGTTCCACTCTATTTTTGTGTCTATTATGTTGGTGTTTTCTCTTCTTGCATATTTAGGTCAGCATACGAGCAAAAGAAAGCTGAGGGAGAGAGAAATTTTCAGCCTATTGATTATGATGCTCCAATTGAATCTGAACAATCCAAAATTGGACTGGCTACTAAGGTAGCATATCTTGACTTCTGTTTTTCTGCATGCAAAATTTTTTCAAAGGTGGAAATTGATTGATTGATTGGGATTTGATTGCAAAATAGATTGGTGTTGGAGTTGCTGTTGTTGTTTTTGGTGTGGTTTTTGCTTTTGGAGATTCCTTTCCATCTGAAAGGTAAATATGATGTATTTTAGTATGACATATTTTATTTTTTATGTTTAAAATTGTATTTACTTACTTTAGAATGTGTTTGTTGATGCCTTCTTAGACTGAAAATTCTACTAGTCACAGATTTGTGAACTGTTAAGCTTCTGAAACTATTAAATTTTAGGGGCATTTACATATGTACCATCCAATTCCCATGTATTTGCATATCTAACTCCTAAATTTTACTTTTTATATTATACCACCCAAATCTTTTATATCACATAAAAAATACAACTATTTGGACTTTTAAAATGTAAAATACAGCTTTTTCATGTATAGGTAAGGTGGCATATATGTAAAAATTAAAGTTTGGGTTTTAGATATATAAAAACATATGAATTGAGTGGCATGTCTTAAAATCTTCCTTAATATTATCCTTTCTTTAATTCACTTATGAGTGCTTGATTATTTCATTTTATAGCTTGATTTTGTAATATTATTGTAGTTTTTTTATGCAGTCATGCCTTTAATTTTGATTTGCATGCGTGCCTCATATTTTTTTATATTTTTATGTATCTAACATGTAGGCCTTAGTATTTAATTATATAACATCTTAATCTTTAAATGTTTCAAAGATACCACTAGCATTAATTTTTTTGAAGTGAAATGCACTTTTTCTTTCTATGTTTATATGTGGTTGAGACATTATAATGCTAAATAAATAATTATTAAAGTTTAAGCATTAGATATGTAAATATGTAAGAATTTTGTGGTTATGCTGTCACGACCCGACCTGATACCTTATAATTAATTATGTCAGAAAATTTCAATATATAAAAAAGACACTAATAATCCACAAATTCATATAAGAAAATTTAAGTCATTTAACAATAACAGAAATATCTACAAATAAAATATCTAAATATATGCAACTATATATCATTATCCAAAAGAATACAGTGGAAGAAATTACAAACATATCATGACATAAGATGTAACAGCTGAAGTCCTCGTGTGAACTATGTCTCTCTTGTCAGACATATCAAACTATAATTTTTTTTTTCCTGAAAGTAACTATTAATTTCAATAATAAGTTTGACTTAGTGAGCAATTATAATCTTAATATGCATTAAATTATTATGCCAATGCTATGCATGAATAATCAAAAGAAAATGCAGTTCATTACTTTATAAGACTTTAAACTTTCACCTTAAATTTATTCATTCCTGTGACAATTTAAATATTTACCTTTTTAACTTCTTTAAGTTTGATAACAAGATTACTGTATATCCAAAAGTATCTTTAAAAAATATACTCGAAGGTATTCTTAAAATTTGCACTCGAATATACACATTTACCATTTTCTTTATCGTGTACGGGTACGTTGCATCCACTGTCAGTATCATCTAAAGGTAACCCTGTACGACTTAAAACTTTAATATTTGATTTTATTTCAATTTAAATTTTTTTAAAATATACTTTCATATGTCAGTTATTTTTTTCTCATTTATGAGACATATTTCAAATTTTCAAAATGCAAGAAATGTGTGAAATAGTTTTTTGTTAAACCATTTAATAAAACAATTGTTCATTTAATAACACATTAATTTAATGCATAAAAGAAAATAATTACGCATCATATTTTGTTTGTTTGTCACACCGATATCTTAGCTTCCGATTTTTTAGGTTCAACTATTCTTCAACCTAAATTACTGTTAAGCATTAACATTTTTATTAAATATTATTTCTAGATCAATTAAATTAAAATTTAATTTTTAATTAAAACATACCATATCTTTTAAAATGATTCACGTCTCGATCTTCTAAACTGAATCTTCTTTCCTCAATTACGTTTTGATTTCAAATACATCTATTATTAACGCCTAAAGAATAAAATTAAATATATATATATATATATATATATATATATATATATATATATATATATATATAAGATTCGCTATTTAAAATAGTATAACCCAAACTTACCAATATTTGCTCGAATTGATAGTCATTCCGACACAATCTTCCGCTAAATTGTCTATTTTAAATTAATAAACTTTAAATGTTAAAATAATTTTATTAATTAAGTTTATACATTTAAAACTTAAATATTCGGATAACTCACATTGGCTTCTGTCAAAATCTCTAACACCCACACAGTGGCTTGCTGGCTTGGGCTCCCCTTTCTCTTGTCCCCACATGCCACATAGTGCCACATACCCCATTTCTTCCTTCTTCTTATTCGCACGTCTCGACGAGACAGCACTGCGATCTTCTTTTTCTTCATCTTCCTCCGCACGCGAGCACACCAACACTTCCCACTCTTCCTTCTTCCTCTTCCTCTTCCTCTTCCTTTGCATACACAATGCCAATTCACTTGACTTCCTTCAACGCACACGAACTTTCTCCTCCTTCGACTAGGGCTTGGTGTTGAAATAGTTAGGAAAGATATAAGACAACTCCTCTTAATCTCCCTCCTCTCCTCTCCTTCACTATCACTGCCTCCTCCTCCTTCCATTATCCATGACTTGTCATGTCTTATTTTTTTCAATTATGTCGTGTCTCCATATCATGTCGTGCTGTGTCCGTGTCCCCATGTCCGTGCTTCATATATGTCAACACTTCCCTTTCATTCGAACTAGAGAACGAGAGGAAGGAGGCAACGATAGTAAAGAGAGGAGCGAGATTAAGAGAAGTCGTCATGTATCTCTCCTACCTGTTTCGATGCTGAGCCATAGTGGAAGTCGAGTGATTTGGCGTTGTGCTTGTGCAAAGAAAGAGGAAAGAGGAAGAAAGAAGAGTAGGAAGCGTTGTTATGCTCGTGTGCACAGGAAGATTGCTTTTGTGCAGTGGAAGAGGAGGAAGAAGAAGATCTCAGATGTTGTCTGCATGGAGCCATGCGAAGGAGAAGAGGGAATATATGGGACCTACGACATTGTGTTGCGTGCGGGAAGAAGAGAAGGGGAAGCTAATGCCAGCAAGACACAGTGTACGTGTTAGGAATTTTAGTAATGATTAGTTATTTAAATCTCTAAGTTTTAAATGTATAAATTTATTTAATTGAATTGGTTATGATTTTAACATTTATAATTTATGAATTTAAAATGGGCATTATAGAGGAGGATTGTGTGGAAAATGCTGTCGATTCGAGCAAATATTGGTAAGGTTAGTTGGGGTTATACTATTTTAATTAGAGAATCTCATAGATATGTAAGTTTATTCTTTTGGTGTTAATAGTAAATGTATCTGAAATCAGGACGTATTTGAGGAAATGAGATTTAGTTAAGATCGATGTGTAAATCATTTTAAAAGATAATGTGTTTTAGTTAAAATTTTGAAGTTTAATTTACTTAATTTAGAAATAATATTTAATAAAAATGTAAATGTTTAACAATAATTTAGGTTGAAAAATATTTGAACATAGATGGTCAAGAATCAAGAAATTGGTATGACTAACAAGCAAAGTAAGGTGAGTAATTATTTTATTTTATTCATTAAATTAATATTTTATTAAATGAATAATTGTTTTATTAAATGGTTTAAAAAATAGATATTTCACACATCTATTGCATTTTGAAAGTTTGAAATATGTTCAATAAATGAGAGAAAGATAACTGACATATGAAACTATATTTTAGAAGATTTTAAATTGATATGAAATGAAATGTAAAAATTTAACTAATACAGTTTTACCCCCAGATGATATTGACAGGGGATGCAGTGTATCCGTGCGCGATAAAGAAAAAATGATACAGATGTACCTTCTAGTATATATTTTTGAGATTACTATCGAGTATGACTACAATCTTAACGTGACTCTTAAAGAGGTTTGAAAGTGTATACACTTAAATTGAAATGAGAAGGAAAAAAATTAAAGTGTAAGTTTAAAGTTTTATAAAGTAATGAACTTGATTTTCTTCTGATTATTGATATATAACATTTGCATATGAACTTAATGCATATTATGATTGTAATTGTTCACTAAGTCATACTGTTAAAATTAATGTTTAATTTCAGGAGAAGAAAAATTTTAAGTTGATATGTCTGATAGGAGATATTTAGTTTACAAGAGTACTACAACTGATATGTATTGATATGTTTGTAATCTCTTTTTGCACCATATTTTTTTTGTATTGTAATATATTGTTATGTGGATTTAGTTGTTTTACTTGTTGATATTTTTGTTTTTGTTGGATGATTTAAATTTTCTTATTTGTATTTATGGATTATTGGCTACTCTTTTTTATATTAAAAGTTTCTAAAAAATATGTGGAAATAAAAGGAAATGTCAGTATCGTCCCACCACAGTTTCTGATTTAATTAATTCTAAGCTATCAGGCCGTGTCACGACAAATGTAAATAGATCTCCATATTTCTAATAAGCTATTTAGTAGTATTGATTGATGAAAATCATCATTTAGCTTTAATGTAAATTGTAATATGCAGCAAAATTCAGTGTATGGATGTTGTCATAGTTGAATCCCGGCTTGGGAAAATTTAATATAATAAACTTTTAACAATTTACATTTTTTTATGCGCTGTATTTCCAAGCTGTATCAAGCTCAAGTCATATTTATTTTGCATAACATGATAATATTAACAAAATCGGAGTTAACAATTTACATTTTTTTAGCTCCTTCACAGTTTTTTTCTTTTTTCTGTCATCCTTCACTGTCTTTTTCTACTTTCTGCTGAAGGTGGAAACCCTACGGGTGCGTAATGTATTTTTTTGGGTTTTATATTTATAACTCCTTTTTGATGAATATTATGGAGCCGTATACTGCTCATTCCTTTATATATATATATATATAGCACCTAAACTTCAATTTTTACTTACATGACACATTATCCATGCATGAATGCATGAAAAGGTGTGTTTCACTTTTTAAATTCCGTATGTTAGTTTTTTTGATGTGATATGAATGATTTGAGTGGTGTTTTTATAAAATGTAAAATTTTGATGTTAGATATGTAAATACGTAGGAATTAGTTGGTGTGTATGTATGTAAATGCCCTCTGAAAAAGTTACAAGTATCCGACAATCATTGTTAGATTTTCTTGGATTAACATTCCCAAGAAATCAACCGATTCAGCTAGATTATTTATCAAAATGAACAGCTGTGATCTCTCTCTGGTGTTCTAGTAAATCACTAAACTTGTTACCTTATTGGAGAACTATTTTGGAGCTCAACCCTAAATTGATAGAAGAAGCACTATTTGATTGAAATTCGCAGCTAGTGATTAAACTAATCAGCTACTGAATGATTCTTTGACCTATTAAAAAAATTTCCTTGATAGTTTTTTTTTGATTAAGTAGCCCAAATGTCCTGGGTTAATGCTGAACAAAAATATGATTCACATAATTTAAAATAGATTAAAAATGTTTGTTAAATTTCAAAAAACAGGAATTGATTGGCTTGAACATTTGTATCTAATCCTCGTCTTTTCTTTTACATTTGAGTTAGGAAAGCAAACATAATTTATAGTCAAGTCTTCATATCTTTCAATTCATATGATCCACTTGTGAGTGTCCTAGCCACCATGGTATTCTCTTGCATTCTGGTATCTAAGGGTTTGTATGGGATCATATTTGTTTTTGTTCTTTCCTTTGTTTTTGATACATGTTTGTTTAATTTGTTTTTAATAGATTTTTATTTTGTTTATTAAGTATAATAAAAATGTTTAAAATGTTTTTAAAAACACTCAAAATAAATTTTAGACGTTTTGAATTTTGAGTGTTTTTGAAAAACAATCATATCTTAAGGTTTTGTTTTGGATAAATTTGATTTATTTTTTATTTTTTATTTTGTTTTGTTTATGTTTTTACTTGAAATGAAACATATTTGCTATGTTATAATATAATTAGTTGTTTTTAAAAACACTCAAAATAACTTTTAGGTGTTTTGAGTATTTCTAAAAATAAGTTATTTTATTTTTTGAAAAAATAAAGATAGGCCTGCAAAAAAAAAAGAGAAAGAAAAAGCTAAACAAACAAATTCTTAAAATAAAAACAGAAAAAAAACCCAAACATGAATCAAATATGCCAAATAAGTTTTTTATTTTTATTTTTATTTAAAAAAAATCAAATAACATAAAAAGAAACAAATAAAAAGCAACAGTGATCTCAAATGACCCCTAAGAAAATTGGCACCTCACAATTATATGAGGATTTGAAAAAGCTCTTTTAAAAAAGTGATTATGATTCTAATTGTTTTAGGTGATGAGACATAGTTGAAAAATCATTTTTGTTAGAAATTGATTTTATAGTATGTTGACCTCACTTTTTGTCGAGGTTTAGTCTTCCTCCTAGACTTAGGATTCTAGCCTCAGGAGCTTCCCCGACGATCCTAGATTCCTAGTGATGGGACCCACCTCGTTTTAGAGTGTCTGGAAACCATTTCGTTACTCTTTGAAATCCTGTACGAGATTCCGTACCGCTAGTCCATACGCGGTCGAAATTGACGTCGGGAGTTCAAATCGAGTCCCTATAGGATCTCTGGACATTAGGACAGCCTCGTGCACGTCTTACACACCTGCACCATTCTGATCGATCGAGCTCGAGTCAAAATTTGCGACGATACCAAATTTTGACCGGCTGACCGTCGACGAGGCTGCCTAGACGACCTCGGACGACGAAACGGACTGCGCCGATGCGTCCGGAACGTCGATTTTACTTAAAATTGACGTTAGGTTTGCGACGACGGCCTGTCGAGGACTAAAATTGTGATTTAGGGTTTAATTTTTAATAAAATAATAATAAATATGTTTTAAACTAAACCTAAACCCTAAAACCTATTTACCCCGCTCGGTTGACTCCGTCTCTCCCGCACGAATGCGAAGGAAGCTTCGAGCATTCTTCTCCCGCGCTCGATTACCTTCCTCCTTTGCGGCCGTTTACCCCTCGGGCGACACGCGATCATCCCCATTCTTATCCCTGGCGCACAAGTGGTATCTTGCGGTTTTTTCCTACGCATGCGTTATCCCTGCGAGTCGCCCGATCCTCTGCGGTGTCTCCTTCTTGCGGCAATTTGTCGCCAGCTCCACTTGCGCACCTTCCTGTAAGGTGAGTAGCGGCACTCCTCTTCCTCCTTCGCTCTATAAAAATCCCATTCCGGGATGATTTAGGAGTTGGCCCGAAATTTCTGTAAGGAAGGGGAGGTCGTTGTTGAATTGTTTCCTGAGCTTTTGTTTTGCTTCGGGTATTCTACACGAGTCGGTAACTCTCCCTATCCCCTTCTCCTTCTCGGTTTGGCCCAGGGAAGCTGTAATCCCTGCTGTCGGCTTGGCTTTTCCTGTTTACTGTTTCGGTTAGGCGTTCAGGTGTTATGGAATGGCCTATTCTAATTGCATGAATGGTGTTTTCTTGCTTCCTCTATATAGTGGCATGTTAACATATTGATTTAGAGATGTATTATTATTTGGAGCATGTGAAAGATAGGAGTATGAGCATATGGAAAGTTTGGGTTTTGATGGCATGCTAATATCTCCCTCTTTATTTTATGTTCAAAGCAAGTATAAGATGTTGAAAATGAAGCTTTAGGTTCATGCTAGCCTCTCTTGCAAAAGTGTTGGGATGTGTAACATGAGACTCCTCATTCACCCTTGTTTATCATGAATTATAAAGGAGCTAATTTTTTTTTTATGCATGTGGAGGCTTACTTTTGGACTCCTTGTAGCTTAACCCTTCATGAAGCATGATTAACTAATTTGAAAGTTTCTATGCTCATTCTTGCTTGCAAGCATATGGTAGTTGAGTTTTTAAAAATATATATGTGTTTTGAGCTTTAAAAGGGGAAATTTGCTTTAGCTTGATGCTGAATTTGGATTTAATCGTGACTAGAATTTGTTTTAGCCTCATATGGCTCAGTTTTGTTGAGTCCTGCTGTATTCTTTGTTTTGAGCTTAATTTGAGCTGGATTTTGGTCTCATGTGGCTCGGTTTTTTTTTGTTAACCTTACTGTCCTGTTTTAATTTGAGGCCGAGCCTGTTTCTAGCCCAGCTGTGGCTCGGGTTTGGTTCTATACGGGCTCGGGTCGGCTCTTTTAGCCCCTCCTTTTGCTTTGGCTTTGAGTCAGGATTGCTGTAATCTGATTTCACGCTTGTCCCCAGCCTTGCTATGGCTCGGGTTGGGCCGGTAGTGTCTCGGTTTTGCTCTTATGATATTTCTTTGCCTTGGCGTTGTTGTGAGTGGGCTGTAGTTGAGTATTGGCTTGGTTCTTGCCTCTTGGTGGCTCGGGCTTATGTTTTGTGTTGGCTTGCTTATGGAATGAGATGATTATCGATTGGATTTGGGGCATCCTTCCTATATTTCACTTGGTGGAATTGGAGCTAGTTTGTAAGACTTGTGAGAGTTTACCATTCACTTTCTTATGTATTAAAGGCTATATTTGGGGCGGCCCCCTTTCTTTCCTATCTTGAGCTTATGTTTTGGCCGTGAGCCTCTTCTCCTGTTTGTGTTTTGGCCGTGAGCCTCCTCCCCTGTTTGTGCCTTAGCCGTGAGTCTTTAGTGGAGTAATGGAGGTGAGGGCGGTCTTGCTTTTTGCCATTCTTGCCCATGGAGTTGATTAAAATAATTTGGAAATGCTCCGTGATTCATATGTGAGAGGGAATGTAATGCCACACTTGGGAGGTTTTATGTAATGGAATTGGAATTGATTTGAAAATTTTGAAAAGTTTGTCCATTCACTCTCTCATAAATTTGGAAGTTTGTCCTTTTCATTGGGGAGTTTAGGGATCTTCTTGTTGTTATTGACTTGATCCCGAGCCAGATGGTGACTTTACTTTTAGTCTCCCTCACTTATGGAACTTAATGTGATGATATGGGAGTTTTCTTTAGCTTGCTTGTGAGGAGAGATTTTAAGAAACCATTGATTTCTTTGAAATTTGGAGAGCTTAATTCTAGTGTGGGTTTGAGAATGTTAGCAGCCAGTTTTCCCCAAGCCTGTCCTCTTTGTTTAATTTTAAAGGCTTGAACGATTTTCTCGGGGTTTGCTTTAAACTTTTTCGATCTAATTGCACCCAAGCGAGAAAATGACACCCTCGGGGTCGATTCAAGGATCTTGAGCTTTGCTTTCAGAGTTTTATTATTACATGTATTAGGGAAGTTTTAGATTAACTCATCCGCCGTTCTAACCCTTCAAGTTCGAGGGTGGGTTAATCTTCTCTTCCCCTTTTTCGTTGATTGACACATTTTCCCCGCTACACTCGGAGTTTGATTTTGTTTTGTTTTGGGGCAGTGACGACGATGATGCTAAAGGCACGCAGTGATAGAGTAGAATGATATCCCATCCTATGACATCAGGACCCGCTCTGCGGCTCCCGTGAACCGTAGGATGACGAAAGATTATTGAACCGTCATAAGACTAACGGGGCACCTCATACTTTCAGGATTCACTAGTGACCCTATATCCGACGAAATGATTGACTCGTGGACAATCCTAATTTTCAAAGAAAATCTGATAAGAATATGATACTACATTTTGCAATAAAAACATGTTTCTACTACAATCAAAAAATTAATATAAAACTCTCTTTTGTATGCTTGAAACCCATGTGCATGCTAAAAACAAAAAATTTTAAAACTATATTATAAAATTCGGTTGTCCACTTGTTGATTATCAGTTCTGGGTTAAGGAGCACCCTCCTGAGTTAGGTTTAGTAGGACACCTTTCTAGCTGAGTGGCGGCTCTATACGACTCGGGTGACCAGAGTAGCTTTCGACGACCCTTCGAGCAGATCTACGCGGTTACGAGCTTAGCCCCGACCCGAGTGCTTGCGGTTTTGCGGTTTTCGTTTGATTTTGATGAAGCACTCGTGGTCCTTTTTTTTAGGATTTTCCCTGAAGTTTTGATGACTTTTTGTTATTTATTTTCTCGGGCTTCTTGTTGTAAGTCATTCGCCGTCTTTTCTCGAGCTTTCTAGACGACATTTCTGTTTTCTACTCGGCTTTCGTCATGCAAGATGCACTTCAGTTTGCTGCGATAACGGATCTCCCAGGTATACAACTTTGTTTACATTTACAACGTGTTACTTTTCGCACCTGCTACTGTTCTTTCAACACGTTGTACCCTACTCTACTGCATGCTTTACTGTTTTTCGTGTGCTATATATCCTGCTATATACTGTACAACATTTAAACATAATTGCATAGGATATTTAGGAGAACTCAATCATAGTGGACACTCGATTCGACATTACGACTCGCTTACCTTAAAACTCAACCTCTTCACTGAGCAGGAGTTTCGGAGCTACGATGTGGGCAAAGCACGACCATCTTCAACAAAGAAACATTTCTTCACTAGCTAAACGATTCCATAGTAATTAAACAACAATCCATGTGATTTCGAGGTTGTTCGCCAGTGCGACATAAATCCTCAACTCTTTTGGCCTTCAGTATAACTTCTATCGTACAATATATGCTCAACTCGTTTTAGTGATTTCGAGGTTGTCTTCGTTACGACCTAAACCTCACATCTTCTAAGCTATTCGTGTGATCGTTTCACACAAATGTAGTTCATAATTAAATAAAATTGTGCGATTGAAACATTTAAATAATATCTCCTAAATCGGCCAAAACCATGAGACAGCTGTGAAGTCACGAGGATTGCTCCGGATTTCCGACATCCACTAGTTTCTCTTCCTTTGGATTCTATAATAAAATGTTCGATTTTGGAGCCAATCCCTTCCACACTCTTTATTCGATTCTCTGAAAGTCTTATCCTTTTCGACTCTCGAAGATAAGTATTTTCCGATTTTTATCGAGAGTTTTCTTAATTGATTTCGGTCATTTAAGATGTAATTAACTATAGCTCGCCTTTATAGAAACATTTCAACCCAATTTAAAATAAACCCTTATTTAATTCTTCATATTAAATAGGAACTTATCATCAGAATAAAATGGTTTCAGTAGACTAAATAAACGTCATATATTCTTAGTTTATTTGATCGAGCCTCAGTCCGGTGTTTATCTTTCGGGGTAAATATATGACTTAGTGTAGCTATTTTTCATTTAAACTATGAAAATATGAGGTCAGTTTGACTTCATATTTCTTTTCTAAAATTATAGTGTAGCGTCCTTCCGAAGCGGGCGACGGGATTTCGATTCCGGCTACCGACAGCTTCTTACGGGCACTCCATGCCTAAAACAACGCCGACATAGTATAAGTAAAAAAATAAAAGGGAAAACCAAGTTGTTAATTTGCTTATGTGCCTGTATAATTTAAAGAAATACTCTAGAAGGTACAGTTCTCATGCTTGTATAATTCTGTTCTTAATGTGGAGTTTGGTAGCATTGTATTTGGTTTCTATCTTATGATAGAGTAGAAGGCTATGTGATACCGGAGTTAACCCAAATCACTACGCAAGACACCTAAATCACTATGCAAGACACAAACTTATTAATAACTTAAAAGACAGTTACAATGTTGACTCAAAAGAAAGGAAAGACACTTCACAAATCAAAACATAAAACAGGACATGACAATGGAGACTCAACATATAAAGACACAACAAGCTCGATAAGGAAGGAGTCCAGAGAGAAGGTGTCAAAACGGTGGCTGCGGTGATGGCCGGAGCAATGTCGGGTGTGGGAGGCAACTGGTGCTGTGACTACTGCAGGGAAGCTGCAAGTGGTCGATGATTCTGAGAGGACAACAGGGGATTTTGGGGACTTATGAGGGGCTGTAAGGAATTGCGGCGATGTTAGGAAGACAACAGGCGACTGTGAACTATTTGCAGGTAAGCTGCAGTGGGTTGGAGGCCACCTGAGAGTATCAACCTAAGGGAGGCTGTAGGGAGTGGAGATCCGTGGTCAGGAGTGGCGCAGAGAGGAGCCGGTGCAGTTCTGCAGTGAAGCTATAGGAGGACTCGTGGTTGTCTGGAAGAGTAGTAGGGATGCGACACTCTGTAGGGAGGAGGTGGAGGATCCCGCGACACTTTGGAAGACAGAATAAGCTAGGAAAACCGCATGCTGAATAGTTGGAATGGCTGGAACGATGACAAGTGCTGGAGGACGGAAAATGGTCAGAATGATGAAGATAATCACCATCTCAGACCGGTTGCAGTCAGAGCACCTTCCTCGTCGTCGGATACACCCTCAAGGGGAAAATAATTTGCTATAACTGAAATCAGATCTCAACAATTAACTCCCCAACTCTAGATACAACTCTCATTTATAAAAGAGATTTAACCTAATTAGGAATCATTAAATTAAGAAAGAGCATAAAATTAGATCTCAGATTTAACGAAAAGAATCAAATCAGATTTTAGGCTTTTAGAAAATGTTTTTAATTTAGGAGAGGAAATAAAATCAGATCTCAGTATTTTAGGAAGGTTTTGGAATTGGGAAATGCCTAGGAAGTAAGAAAGGAAAGGGAAAGGCAAGAGGGAGATGAGCAAAAGGAAAAGAGAATAAGTGGAAGGAGGGGGCTGTGGGCCCTTCTTTAAGGGACTGGCTGGTCCAACTGGGTTGGAACCGTGCGCAGTCGGCCCCCCAGGAGCCCCATGTCAGTCTGTCGGGTTGGGGGAGCTTCGACCTCAGCTTTAAGCTTCTAGATCCTCAAAGTACGAAGTAAGATATTGACAACGTTGAAGGTGACCGAAATATTGTAATCGCGTAGTAAGTCAACCTTGTATGCGTTGCCATTGAATTTCCACAGAATTCTGAAAGGTCTGTTTGCTATCGATTTCAAATTTCTAAAAGCTCTTACGGGAAATCGTTCCTTTTTCAACCGGATCCAGACGAGATCGTCCTATTTGAATGTCATTCTTTTCCTTGATTTGTTTGCTTTTGCTTGATACGTTTTATTTTGTCTAGCAATCTCTTTGCCAACCTCTTCATGTATTTGCGGATACGTGAAACTGTTCTGTAACATCTTGGCTGAGTTTTGATGGTGGTAGGAGTGGAACTAGATCAAGCGGTGAGAGTAGATTGCGGCCTTAGACGATCTCGAATGGACTGCGTCCCGTTGTCTGACTCGTGGATCTGTTGTAGATGAATTTTGCTTGGGCGAGAATGAGATCCCATTGTTGTTCTTTCCCACAAAACATCTCAGTACTTTTCCCAGGCTTCTGTTTACTATTGTCTGTCTGCTTGTGGATGAGCTGCTAAACTGAATTGGATCTTGGTGTCTAACTTGCTTTATAAGGTACGCCAGAAGTGGCTTAGAATTTTAGCATCCTTGTAAGAAGTAATAGTTTTGGAGATCCCGTGTAACCTGACAATTTCTCTGAAATATAGGTCAGCGATATGCGAGGCGTGGAGTGTGCGCTAAAAGAGTACGAAATGTGCCATTTTAGAAAATTGTTCCACGACAACCATGACAAAATCTTTTTCATGTGTCCTAGGGAGACCCAGTATGAAGTCCATGCTAACATCCCCTCAGGCTGCTTCTGGTACAAGAAACAACATATAAAACCCTGTATTCTACCCTCTTGTTTTTGCCAAATGACAAATTTTGCATTGCTGGATGTGTCACTTTACATCCCTAGTTAGTCGAGGCCAGAAGAAGTGTTATTTGACAAAGTTGAGAGTTTTGTCTTCGTTGAGGTCGCCAGCGAGGCCTCCATTATGGTTCTCTTGTACAATTGCTCCTCATAAGGAGCATCTTGGAATGCGTAATTATTGCAATAAAATTTTTAACCATCTGCGTGGTAGTACTGCCCTGTCAATTTTTCCTGACACTGTTCCTAGATATCTTTCAAGTTTTCGTCTGTTGTGTAAAAGTCGATTTCGAACCCTATGACGTTTGTTTGCATTGAGGTGATTAATAAGTGACGTTTGCTTAGTGCATCTGCTACGCGGTTCTAGCTCCCAGCTTTGTGCTTAAGTGCAAAATTGAATGAAGAAATTCTACTCAGGCTACGTTTTGCCTTTGAGCTTACCCTGAATGTTCAACAATTTCAAGGCTTCATGATCTGTAAACAAGGTGAACTCAGTTGTCAGTAGGTAGTAGCTCCAGTGTTCGAGGGCTCTTATAATTGCGTAGAATTCTTTGTTGTAGGTTGAGTACTTCTTCCTGAACTCATTGAGTTTCTCCATAAAAAAAGTGACGGTGGCCGCTCTGGCTTAGTAAAACCCCGATTCTGACGTCAGATGCATCGCATTTTACTTTGAAAAGTTGCGTGAAATATGAAAAGGCTAGAACTGGTGCTTGAGTTACCTTCTCTTTTAGTGTGTCGAAGCTAGACTACGCGGTGCTTGACCAAGTGAACTCTTTGCTTTTTAACAGCTTGGTGAGGGGAGCGATAACAGTGCTGAAATTTTTAATGAAGAGATGGTAGAATGATACTAACCCCCAAAACTGTTCGAGTTCAGTGAATGTTTGCGGTGTGGTCAAGCTTACAATGGCTTTGATTTTTGTCAGGTCCATTTGAATGGCCACGATGAATACGATGTAACCCAAACATCATACTTGATTTGCCATGAAAGTACATTTCTTTGGAATGGCGTATATTTTTTCGTGTTGGAGTACTTCAAATACCATTGTTAAGTGTCTTCATCTGAATGAGTATATACTAGTATGTCGTCAAAGTAGACTAAGACGAACTTCCCAATGAGGTTGCGAAATATCTGATTCATTAATCTCGTGAAGGTGTTCGGTGTGTTCGAAAGGACAAAGGGCATAAATGTCCACTCGTATACCCCATCCGTGCCTTGAAGGCAGTCTTCCATTCGTCGTCTGGTCCCATTTGGTATCTGCTGCATAAGTCGATATTTGAGAACAGAGTGGCTTTATGTAACTGGTCCAGTAGATCGTCTAGTTGAGGTATTGGGAATCGATATTTGATTGTGATTTTGTTGATGGGTCTGCAGTCGATACACATCCTCCATGTTCCATCTTTCTTGGGTACCATTAGGGCGGGCAAAACACAATTGTACTTTCTCTAGCTAGCCCTCTGGTGACGAGATCTTACACTTGTCGTTGTAGTTCCTCGTATTTTGTTGGTCTTAGCATGTATGCAGATTGGTTTGGTAGGACGGATCTCTGTATAAGGTCTATAACATACTGGATGTCCTGCAGTGGCGGAAGTCCCTCTGACACATTGTTGGTCATGACGCCTTGAATGTCTTGTAGAAGTGGTTATAGGTGTTCATATATGGAGTTTTCTTTCTTGAATCCCTCGATTAGGACTGGGGCAAGTGTTATTGGTGCTTCTTGAATTGACCACATGAATGTGGCAATTGGAATGACTATCTCCCTCAGTGTCATTGATTCCTCCTGCGTCTTTACTTGGTAGTAATAATAATGGGTTTGCTATATTTCTTGAATGAGTGTGTTTTTAAATCCGCCATGTTGAGCTTTGCGGTTGTATTGCCAATGTTGTCCTAGTAAAATATGGCATGCATCCATTGTAACGACGTCACACCATAATTGTCCTTTAATTGGTTACCTGTCGAGAACTCAACAAGCATTGTTGATCCACATGGATTTCATTCCCTTTTTCCAGCCAGTTGAGGGAATTGGGTAGGGGATGTTTTGTGTGAGTAATTCTAGCTTTGCCACCATTAGTGTTGATACGACATTCACAATTGCCACTGTCGATTATCAAGCTGCGAACTTTACCTTTAAATGTACATTTTGTGCAGAAGATGTTATGTCGTAGCCATGACCTATCTCGTGTTGGTTCTAATTTTAAGACTCGTGCTTCATCGATATTTTTTTCTGGTTCCTCATCCTCACTTTTCTTCATGACACCTTGGTTTGTAAAAGAGACAATTCGGCTTGTGGATAGCCGGAGGCGATGCGGCCGAAACCATGGCATCTAAAACACTTTCCGACTTGCATTGGCCCTGAAGAGCTACCTTTCTCGGGTTTCTTACTTCTTAGATCAATTTTTGTATTCCCGGATGCTGATTTCTCTGTTCCTGTCGGTAGGTGTAGTTGCTGGGGTTGGCTTATATGAGGATTGTTATCGGAAGGAAGACTGCGATTTGGCTCTCTTTTGTTGCATTTCAAATTTTAGGGCTATTTTTTGGACGTTACTTAGCGAAAAATAGGGTTGTAGTTGAACTGCATTCCTAATGGTGGGCTTCAGGCCCCGAGTTAGCGGGGGATGGTATGCTCCTCTTGTTCGACCAAGTCACACTTTATTTGTAACTTATCGAAAATTAGCTTTGAATTCCTCTACAAACATCTCTCTCTGCTGTAGGTTGTGGAAATTCAGGAACATATCTTGGCGGTAGTGTGTGGCAGGTATTTTCGCAATAGTGCTTTCTTCATTTTTTCCACTTTGTGATTTTCTCGCTGCCATCCCTTATTCGTTGACGTTGCCGGTTGTCCCACCATAACGAGGCGTGCTTTTTCAGTTTAATTGCTGCTAGCTTGACCCGCTTATCTTCAGGCATCTCCTTGTATTCAAAGTTCGTTCGACCGCGTGCATCCATTCAAAGATTCATGTGGATCCATACCACCCTCAAATTCGGGGAGATCTATTTCATGCCGAAGTCGCTTTGGTTTCGGGTTATTCTCGTGGTTTCCTCTGGTATTGGATGCCAAAACAACATGGACGGTATTCTTTGTTGCTCCCATCTTCTCGATGGAACATATTAAGATCGTCGTATCTATCTTTATGTCGACTTTCTAGGTCACGATTGAGGGTAACCTCACGTTGGGTTCCTTCATCTAGTTATTCCAATTGTTGTCGCAGACGACAAGTTTCATGTTGTAGCGCCTCCTGAGTGGGGTCTGGTGCATTCCTCCTGGGGGGATAGCTGATGGTTTGGGAAGGAAGAGTTAAGGAGAGTAGAGGTAAAGAAGGGGTCAAACAAGCGGAGAAAGGAAAATAATAGAATGGGGGAGAAAGAAAAAAAAAATCTTTTTGGTTTGGGGAGGGGGCAGATGCTAGAGAACCGTAGGATAGGATTAGGCTTGGGCTAATTCTGATACCAAACAATAACAGAGTTAACCCAAACAACGACGCAAGACAAGAATTTATTGATAACTTAAAAGACAACTACAATGGTGACTCAAAAGAAAGTAAAGGCACTACTCAAATCAAAACATTAAAGAAGACAGGACAACAAGGACTCAACATATAAAAACACAACAAGCTCGATGAGGAGGGAGTCCGAAGAGACGGTACCGAAGTGGTGGTTGCGGTGAAGGCCGAAGCGACGTCGGGTGAGAGTAATTCAGCGCTCGTGAAGGAGTCGAACAGCAGCCAGATGAAGCAGGAGTGTTGTTGGAGGCAAGTTGGTTGGTTGCGTTGAAAGCCAAAGAGGTGAGGCTGCTGTGGAAGATGGAGGACAGCATGTTGATGATGATTTCAGTGTCAAACTGCAGCTGGAACAACTGGTGACATCAACTGGAGGCGTTGGGGAAGGCCTGGAGGGGCGTCTACTTGCTTTGTGGGAGGTGGCCGGAGCTGTGACGATTGCAGGGAAACTGCCGGAAATCGGTTGGCGATTCTGAGGGGATTGCGGTGACTTGTGAGGGGCCCCAAGGGACTGTGGCGGTGTTAGGAAGGCAGCAGGTGGCTTCGAACTGTCTGCATGTAAGCTGCAATGGGCTGGGGGCCACCTGAGAGGACCGCAGAGAGTTGCAGCCGAAGGGAGGTTGCAAGGAGTGGAGATCGGTGGTCAGGAGAGGCGCAAGGAGGAGTTGGCGCTATCCTGCAGTGAAGTTGAAGGAGGGCCGGTGGTTATCTGGAAGAAGAGCAGGGATGCGGCACCCTGCAAGGAGGAGGGGGAGGATCCTGTGGACTTTGGAAGACAAAGAAGGCAGGGAAACTATCTGCTGAATCGCTGGAATAGCTGGAACGACGGCAAGCTGCCGAAGGACGGAATGTGGTAGGCAAGATGAAGATAATCACCACCTCAGACGAGGTTACAGCCGAAGCAGCTTTCTTGTCGTCCGATACAGCCCTCAAAGGGAAAAACAATCTGCTAGAACTGTAATCAGATCGCAACAATAAACTCTCCAACTCTTGACATAACAACTTCTATTTATAAAAGAGTTTTGACCTAATTAGGAAACATTAAATTAAGGAAGAGCATAAAATCAAAACTTATATTTGAGGGAAAGAGTCAAATCAGATTTTAGGCTTTTAGGAAAGGTTTTTAATTTAGGACAAGAAATAAAATCTGATCTCAATATTTTAGGAAAGTATTGGATTAGGAAAGGCCTAAGAAGGAAGAAAGGAGAGGATGGGAAAGGCAAGAGGGAGATTGGAAAAAGCAAAAGAGGCCAAGGGGAAGGAGGGGGCGGCGGGCCCCCTTCCAAGGGGCGTCTGGTCCAACTGCGCTGGACCTATGCCCGGTCGGCCCCTAGGCGCCCTGTGTGATATGTACCTAATCTTTTGCTATTTTTCTCAACTTTTGTCGTTGTTATGATTACATTATGGTTTTAATAGAGATATGTAATCCCGCCTTTAAAAGGAACATATAGTTAAGTAGAGCTCATGAAGCTGACCATAAATTGTTTGATCAACTAGTGACTATGATAAATTTCTAGCTTGATAAGTTCAAGTTTCACAACTAAAAACGGGGCATTTACATATGTACCATCCAATTCCTATATATTTACATGTCTGACACCTAAACTTTTACCTTTTAAATTGATGCCAGCCAAATTATTCATAGCACATAAAAAATACCGCCATTTCTAGAAAATGTAATATACAATTTGATGCATATATGTAAAAAATATAAGTTTAGGTGTTAGATATGTAAATACACAGGAAAAGAGTGTTATGTACGAAAATCTTCCTACTCAAAATGTATAGTTTGCTTATGAATCAGGCATTGGCCTAATGGTTCATGCCTTCATTTCTAACATTGAGGTCATTGCTTCGAGCCCTTACTCAAATGAAATGAGTGGTATGCACGTAAATCTTCCTGTTAAAAATGTATACTTTCCCTGTGAATCTGGCATTTTGGCCCAATGGTTCATGCCTCCATTTCTACCATTGAGGTCATGGGTTTGCGTCCTTACTCCTATATACAAATATTATATTTTAGGGAAAAAAAAGTAGGAGTGTTTCCATTGTCCCTTGTACCAAAGGATTTGTTTCTTCTATGTTCTCTTTGTAACGGGTCTTATTTCTTCTTTTCAAATATAATATGCGACGATAGATTACTTTCTTAGGAAAAAAAAAAAAAACATATGATTTACTTGATATCTTAAAATAGGACTAGAAGAGTATGTTAGACATTGGAATTTTGGTCCATATTGGTGCTTTCCATCTTACTCATAGGATACCTGTATTGTGCTGAAGTTCATATCATTGCTTCTGATATGATTTAGGAAGATTCATATGCAATTCACTCAATTCTTATGTATTTAGGTATCTAACACCTTAACTTCAATTTTTACATATATGCTAAATTACCCATGCGTAAAAAACATGTTTTCCGCTATTTAAAATTTAAAATAGTGGTATTTTGATGTGAGATGAAAGACTTGAGTGGTATTAATGTAATAATCAAAGTTTAGGTGTTAATTATGTAAATACATAAGAATTAGGTGGTATGCATGTAAATGCCCCTGGGATTTATCGAGTGGACTTATTTACTGGAATTGTTGAATAGTATTACTTGACAATTTATGTTTCCTGCCATTGTTGAATAGTATCTCTTGACAATCTCTTGCCTTCTTAAGGAATATAGCAAGAGTTTTTATTGAAGTGTCTTTTTTATGTTTCATTTTTATTAGTTTTGTAAAACAAAAATTTTGAAACGCTTTCATTTTTTCTTGTATTATGCTTTTCTTGCATTTTGCAGCAGTATACCATCTGGCGACAATATTGTGAGGGAGAACAAACTTTCAGAGAAAGAAAGGTCATCTCTTGAGGTATACTTTTTTTTATTGATGTTTACAACAACAACAGGCCTTTATCCCACTAAGTGGGGTCGACTACATGAATCATTTTTCTCCATTGCGTCCAATTGAGTATCTTATTTTCATTTAATTCTAATAAATTAAGATCATTTTTTACGCAATATGCCCAAGTTTTTTTTATTTTATCTCTGCCTTTCTTAACCTAAGTGGAATCTAAAACATCTACTCTCTTAACCGGATCATCAAACGGTCAACGTTTAGTGTAGCCAAACCATCTAAGACGACTTCTGTTATCATGCCTGCCACTCGAGCTACACCAACCCTATCACGGATATATTCATTTCGCATTTTGCCTCCAAGTGTCAAGCCACTCATCCACCTAAGCATTCTCATCTCAGCTACACTTAACTTTGTTGTATGCTTCTCTTTTAAAGATCAACATTATGCGCCATAAAGCATTGCAGGTCTCACCACCATCTTATAAAATTTTCCTTCTAAGCCAAAGCGGTACTTCTCCATCACACAATACCCGATTCATTCCTCCTCTTCAACCAACCCACTTGAATTTTACTAATAACATCTCCATTTATATCACCATCACTTCGACCCGAGATATCTAAAACGTTCACACCTTTTAATGAGTTGATTACCCATATTTACAACTTTGCTACTCGAGCTACTACTACTAATTCCATGTATTCAGTGTTGGTTCTACTCAAAAGAAGGCCTTTAGACTTCAATGTAGATCTCCATAACTCGAGTTTTTTCTGAACTCTTTCTCTAGTTTTTTCCACAAGAAGGATATCATCATCGAAAAGCATAAACCAGGGTACATCCTCTTGTAAATGTCCAGAAAGAGCATCCATAACTAAAGCAAAAAGATAAGAGCTGAAAGCCGTTCCTTGATGTAATCTACCTGAAATAGGTAAATACTTGATCAATCCTTCTTTTGTTCGAACACAAGTAATTGCTCTAGTATATATATATATTTAATGACTTGAATATAAGTCATATCAACACCTTTCTTCTCTAGAACTCTCCAAAGACTTTCCTTAGAACCTTATCATAAACTTTTTCTAAATCAATAAAAATCATATGTAGATCCTCCTTATTCTATCTGTACTTCTCCATCAAATCTCTCAATAAATATATAGCTTCCATGGTAGACCTGCTCGACATAAATCCAAACTGATTATGAGAAATCTTCGTAACATTTTTTAACTTATCTTCAATTACCCTCTCCCATAATTTTAAAGTAGGATACATCAACTTAATTCCTCTGTAGTTTGCACACTGCATCCCATTTATTCTTAAAAATAGGGGCTAAATAGACCTTCATACTTAGGCATATACAGTTAAACTTGCTTGTTTTCTGGTCATCCGGTAGTGAGAGATCTGTGCTTCCATTCATTTCAGGAATCAGTTCGGCAATTTCAGGAGGTCCTCAGTAAATCGCCGGAAGATCCCACTGCTCTTGAAGTGAGTAGTTATGAATTTTTTCCTATGATAATGTACAGTCTACTCTTTCATATTTTAAAGGGGCATTTACATATATGCCACCCATTTCTTATGTATTTACATACCTAGTGCTTAAACTTTGATTTTTTACATTAATACCCTCCAAACCACTATTTTTATTAAAGAGTTGAGTACACCTTTTCATGTATGGGTAAATTGACATATAACTAAAAATTCAAGTTTGCCTGTTAGATATGAAATTATATCGGAATTGAGTGGTATATATATAAACCCTCCAATTATAAAATGCTTTTGTTGAGGTTATTTTTTTATTTTAATTTTTTTAATATTACTTTTTCATTCCTGTTTTATGCTATTTTAAGGTATTCCAGATGGGTATGCACAGACAAACACCCACACACAAAATCATGCTTTTGAATAATTATAACATTTTTTGTCATCTATGCTATACACACACATGCACACGCGCGCGCGCGCACATACACATATATTCAGAATCATCTATGCTTTCTTTTAGCTTTTATGTTTAACTAACGCTATGTACTACTTTTTCTTTAAAAGAATTGGAAGTGTTCAAATCTCATATTTACAGCATACTACTCAAATCTCATAACAAAAATACTACCATCACTATCTTTTTAAAAGTAAAATATATCTTTAAGACCGAGTAAAACGATAAGGGAAAATAGAGAAATTTTATGTGGATTTTGCAGAAAAGATGGCACAATAATCTCTAGAAATGATATTTTCGACAAGTCATGTTAAGTCACTGCCAATGTTATGCTTTTGCCAGAAAATCTTTTCTCATTGATTCAGGTAGGCATCCAAATCATTGCTGCACCTAAGTTTTCTGGGAAGTGTAGTCCTGCTCTAGTTATTAACAAGTCCATTATATATTTTTCAAGTTAGAATGGACTAACGAATATGGTTCGGGGCTGTTTAGGATCACTTTTGCATTTTGTTTTTCATTTTTTGTTATTATTATTATTATTATTTTAATTTAAATTTAAACATGTTTCATTGAATTAGTTGTCTTAAGAACACTCAACATCTTTTACATGTTTTGAATATTTTTAAAAACTACTTGATTTGTTTTTAAAACAACAACAACAAGAACAAAAAGCCTTTATCTCACTAAGTGGGGTCGGCTACATGAATCCTTTTTCTCCATAGAGTCATATTGAGTGTCATATTTTAATTTAATTCTGATAAATTATGATAAATTGTTTATACAACTTGCCCAAGCCTTTATATGTTTGCCTCTACTTTTCTTAATATAAGTCAAATCTAAAACATATTCTCTCCTAATTGGGTCATCAAATGGTCAACATTTAATATGACCAAACCATCTAAGAAGAATCTGTCTAATCTTGTTTGTCACTAGAGCTACACCAACCCTTGCATGGATATTCGTTTCAAATTTTGTCTCTAAGTTTAAAGCCATTCATCCACCTATGTATTCTCATGTAAATAACATTTAATTTAGCTTTATATTTCTCTTTTATAGTCCAACATTGATACCGCATGAAAACCCAAACCACGACTCAAAATTGCAACTATTATTACGGGACACCATAAGGTTACAATGACGACTCTTCAATAGGAAATAACATACAACAATTAAACAGTAAACGACAATGATGATTGCGGAAATTAAGAAGAAGACAATGATAAAAAACAGAGACAACCCTCTGCGATGGGCATGGCGGGGCGAGGATAGAAAAATGATGTTGGCGACCGCGGAGAAAAGGTTGGGAAGGCTGGTGGCTGCTAGGAGGAGTCAGGCAGGTAGCCCGCTCGAAATGAATCTGAGGGGGTGTCGGCCGCTTTAGGAGGCTTTGAGCTTGAGGATTTAATTTAATTTATATATATGTATTGATTTTTGAAAATAACATTTTAAGTTTTAAAATATGAGAGTGAGAAAGGACGAATCTCATTCGTTTAGCGGCTTGAATGAACGAGCGTAATATCGCGAGTAACGCATCTATTCCGAAGAATAGTAAAGACTTTCTTAGAACCTATCATAAACTTTTTCTGAATCAATAAAAATCATATATGCAGTCTCCTTATTCTATCTGTACTTCTCCATCAAATCTCTCAATAAATATATAGCTTCCATGGTAGGTCTGCTCGACATAAATCCAAACTGATTATGAGAAATCACCAGCATTTTTTAACTTATGTTCAATTACCTTCTCCCATAATTTTAAAGTAGGATACATCAACTTAATTCCTCTGTAGTTTGCACACTGCATCCCATTTATTCTTAAAAATAGGGGCTAAACAGACCTTCATTTATACTTAGGCATATACAGTTAAACTTGCTTGTTTTCTGGTCATCCGGTAGTAAGAGGTCTGTGCTTCCATTCATTTCAGGAATCAGTTCGGCAATTTCAGGAGGTCCTCAGTAATCACTTGGAAAGATCCCTGCTCTTGAAGTGAGTAGTTATGAATTTTTCCTATGATGACATACAGTCTACTCTTTCATATTTTAAAGGGCATTTACATATATGCCACCCATTTCTTATTTATTTACATACCTAGTGCTTAAACTTTGATTTTTTTACATTAATACCTTCCAAACCACTATTTTTATTAAAGAGTTGAGTACACCTTTTCATGTATAGGTAAATTGACATGTAGCTAAAAATTCAAGTTTGCCTGTTAATCTGAAATTATATCGGAATTGAGTGGTATATATGTAAACCCTCCAATTATAAAATGCTTTTGTTGAGTTTTTTTTTTTTTTTTTAATATTACTTTTTCATTCCTGTTTTATGCTATTTTAAGGTATCCCAGATGGGCATGCACAGACGAACACCCACACACAAAATCATGATTTTGAGTAATTATAACATTTGTTTGTCGTCTATGCTACACATCACTTTGCCTAATACTTTGTCTACATACATATATTCCAGAATCATCTATGCTTTCTTTTAGCTTTTATGTTTAACTAACGCTATGTACTACTTTTTTTTTTGAAAGAATTGGAAGTGTTCCTTCCAGTTAAGTATGGAGTTTCATATATCCATTTTATTTTTAGGGGCATTTATATATATACTACACAATTCTTTTGTATTTACAAATCTAACACCTAAACATTCATATTTACATGCATACTACTCAAATCTCATAACAAAAATACCATCATCACTATCTTTTTAAAAGTAAAATACATCTTTAAGACAGAGTAAAGTGATAAGGAAAAATAGAGAAATTTATGTGGATTTGGCAGAATGGCACAATAATCTAGAAATGATCTTTTCTACAAGTCATGTTGAGTCACTGCCAATGTTATGCTTTTGCCAGAAAATCTTTTCTCATTTTCCAGGTAGGTATCCAAATCATTGCTGCACCTAAGTTTCTGGGAAGTGTGATCTCTGCTCTAATGATTATTGAAGTCATTATATATTTTTCAAGTTAGAATGGACAGCAGGCGTTGGGCTGTTTTAGGATCCACTTTGCATTTTGTTTTTATTTTGTTATTATTATTATTATTATTATTATTTTTAATTTAAATTTAAACATGTTTCATTGAATTAGTTGTCTTAAGAACACTCAACATCTTTTACATGTTTTGAATGTTACTGAAAAACTACTTGATTTGTTTTAAAACAAGAATAATAAGAACAACAAGCCTTTATCTCACTAAGTTGGCTTAAGAACACACAACATCTTTTACATGTTTTGAATATTTTTGAAAACTACTTGATTTGTTTTTAAAACAAGAACAATAAGAACAACAAGCCTTTATCTCACTAAGTGAATTAGGCTACATAGATCTTTCTCCATAGAGTCATATTGAGTGTCATATTTTAATTTAGTTCTGATAAATCAAGATCAATTTTTTATACAACTTGCCCAAGCTTTTTATTGTTTGCCTCTACTTTTCTTAATATAAGTCAAATCTAAAACATATTTTCTTCTAACTGGGTCATCAAATGGTCAACATTTAATGTGACCAAAACCATCATAAATCTCTAATCTTGTACGCACGGAGCCTATAACCCATATAGCGAATATTCGTTTCACATTTTGTCTCTAAGTTTAAAGCCATTCATCCACCTATGTATTCTCATCTAAATAACATTGAATTTAATATATATTTTCTGCTTTTATATTCAACATTGATACCGGATGAAAACCCAATTACTATTCAAATTGCAACTATTAAATACGGGATGCCATAAGGTTACAATGACGACTCTTCAATAGAAATAACATAGCACGGATTAAACGATGCAGCGACAATGATATTTACTTTGAAATTAAGGAGAACACAATGACAAAAAGCGAGAAACAACCCTGCGATGGGTATGGCGGAGGTGGGTCCAAGTCTAGGAATCTAAGATCGTCGGGGAAGCTCCTAAAGCTAGAACCCTAGATCCTAGGAGGAAAACTAAACCTCGACAAAAGTGAGGTCAACAGGGGGCAATAAGGCTAGCGGGCTGTTATCGAGCTAAGTCGAGCCGAGTATATCGTTGTTTGAACTTGGCATGGTTTAAATATAGGTTTTTCATGTTCAGTTTAAGCTTTGTGTCGAGCTTTCATATATTTTTTAAACTTGGCTTGTTTACATTTTTCAATGTTTGAAGTTGATTTGTCCTTAAAATAAGTATGTAAATTTAAACAAGCTAATAAACGATCTAAAGATTCAAACATGTATCTAGATTTTCATTTTAAAAATTTAATAAATAATTAACCTAAATCCTACTAATCTACAAAATAAAGTCTTAAAAGATCTTAAATCCCATTTCTCCTCCATTTTTGCCTTAAATCCTGGATATTGTCTAAATAGCAAGAATGACAACTTTAAACCATTCAAGTTCTTAAATTCCATTTTTGCTTTTTTTTTTGCCTTACATCTCAGATATAGTAAATGAAAATTGAAGAAAGATTTATAGGATTTAAAGAAGTTGAAGCTCGTGAAATGGGCTGAGAGGAATGATGAGAAATATAATGTTTAGTGAGGCAGGACCTAGAAGCTGAGTGGAAATGAGAGAAATACTAGAGATTCCTTGCACGTCGCAAGCTCATTGTCGCCTTCGTTACTTGCGCGTTCTAGCGACCGAGGGCTTTGTATGTTTCGGGCAAAACAAAGAGAGTTGAAACTATGAGGGGACAGAGGAAAAATGAGATTTGCGGTGGTTTAAAGTTAATTTTAAGGGGGCATTTCATGCTCAACTCATAAGTCTTATGTAATTTCACATTGAACACCTAAAATTTAACAAGATAAATATATAATTAATAATTAATCTAAAAAATACTATTAATATAATAATTTATTACTATAAAATATAAAATTAAGTAAATTATAATTAATTAAATTGTATTTAAATAATATTCCATATATGATACGAGCTATCATCATGCTTATATATCAAATATTTATCAATTTACTTATTAAACAACGAATGAGTTTGTTCTTGAACATAGTTTATTGAACATAAATGAACAAATTCAACTATGTTTATGTTTAAACTTCAAGTTTTTATAAATTGTTCAAGCTTATTTAGTTATAAATTTGAATGAACGTAGTCGAGTCTTAATCAAGTTGAGTTCAAGTTGTTCATTGAGTTCATTGGCTCATTTACAACCCTAGCTTGGAGGGCCGGCCCAGGGCAGGGAGGAGCTAGAAGGGCTGCTGGTAGGTGGTCAATGAGGATGATAACAACTGGAAGGAGTCTTGGGGAAGGAGAGTACTTATAACAGTGAAAGGGAAGCTGCGGTGGCTTTGACACGAGCAGGAAGGCGGTTGGAAGCAGTGAAAATGGGGTATGTGGTGGCTACATTCTGAAATGGCTGCAGGGAAACGAAATTATGATAAGATAAATGCCTTGTTGGAGATGGCCACAACCCAGGACGAGGGATTGGCAGAGCACTTCCTCTCCTTAGGATATAGCCCTTGAAGGGAGCAGTGCCGACAACAATAATCTAAATTCAAAAATCACTTAACTCAAAAAACTGAGAAACTCCAAGCATACCACCTCTTATTTATAATTATTGTTGGGATTTATTTTAAGTAATATTTTAAAATAAGGAAGAGAATAAAAATAATAAGAATACATAATTTAGGCAATGTTTATAATAGGAAAAATTGAGAATAGGCAAAGACTAATAAAAATTCAGAATTGGCAAAATGCTAGGAAAGAAATATGGGAAAAGGGAAGGGGGAATAGGAGGAGAAGTAAAGGAAGGGCGAGCATGGTCGTTGTGTCTTTTATGAATCGATTGATCGGAGGGGGAAGCGAGGGCTTCTGCTTCTCGATCACGCGCACATGGGAAGGAGACAAACGACCTCGAAGTATTGCGGACGACTGTCGGCCGTTAAAGTGCATATGACTTCTCTTTTGAAAAATATAGAATGTATAAAATATGATTTTGATTTAATTTAATATATACATATATATTGATTTTGGAAATAATATTTTAAATTTTGGAAAATGAGAATGAACGAATCTCATTCATTTAGTAGTTTAAATAAACAAGCACAATATCGCAAGCAATGCACCTATCCCGAGGAATAAACACATTAGATGACATGACTCGATTAAATAAACTACAAAATTTATGAAATCCATTCTGGTCTGCGAACCTTTTATTTCGACCGACAAGTTCTCCTACCTAATATTGAAAATTAGATAGAGTTTATATTTTTTGGTTCTTAAAACTCCCTATAGAAGCAAGCCCCTTTAGTCAATTATCCCTCGAATGACCGAAGTCATCTGAGAGAACTCTTGATGATGATTAGAGATATCCATCTTCATGAATTCAAAGGTTAGGGTTTTAAGGTAGTGTGTAGGAAAATCAAGTGGGAGAGGACAAAATAGGAACACTTATTTTCAGAATCAAAGTAGTGAGGATTAGAGAATGTCACAGAATAGAGGCGAACCTCAATGACTTCCCAAACTATCCTATCATTGGGCTTTAGATTTTGAAAGCGAATTTATTTAAATTTCAATCATACTAATTATTAATTATAAAAGTTACATTTGCATAATATCCGATTATGTAAAATAACCTAGAAGATAGGAGTGTTTATGTCATATCGGACGACGACCTCAGAATCTTAGGACGAGTTAGGGCTTAGATTGCACAACACGACTGTGCAAAGACCTAAAAAATGAGGTGAGGATTTATGTCGCACTAGGCGCATTATCTTGAAATTCTATGACTTCTTATTTAAACTAAATGAAGATTTTGTTGACATAGTCCCATTTTGCTGTTGTAGATTATCCTTCTATGTCTGCTGCATTCTCGTCATGCTGCCCTCGAAGCTTTGCTCTGTGCTCCATGTTGTAACAGTATTAATTTTAAAGTTTAAAATTTAAAGTGGACATTTAATTGTTAAGTCTGATTTATTTGAGTTCCTTTTACAAAACTAAGCTACTGACCTCCTATTCTAAACGGTATGGTGCGCTTAAATAAAAGAAAATGCAATAAAGAAAAATAATGTATAATGCAGTAAGGAAAAATCATAATAACTTGCAGTAAGAAAATAAATGTGGTAAAGTACAGTAAAGGAAAGAAAGAAGATATGCAAAGAAAAGAACCGTCGTAAACATAAAAGAATCACGTATGTTCGATGAGTTCGCTATTTCCTGCTAATAGGATCAAAATCACAAATATGAGCGAGCAAGTATAATAATGAGTTTAACGAACATGTATCCATATATAGAAGAATAAATGACAGTCAAAGAAAACCTGAGGAAAGTCGAGAGAAATCATGAAAAACACAGAAAACCTAAAGAAAGTTAGCAGATGTTCCGTGAAAACTTAAAAAAAATGGTATAAAACGATCGGAGAGCCCGAAGAGGACCGTAAGCATGATGGTAGGGAGGACTCAGAGTCAGAACCTTGGGTCAAATCAAGATCTTAGGCCCTAACGAATCACCATGCATGTGTGATCCAACACTAAGTAAAAGGTTACTGGCCTAACAATCCCAGAAAATGATAATCAACCTAATTCATATGACTAGTGAAGTTATGACACTTGGAAAAGATTTCATTTTTGTTTTTTTTTTTAATTTTTAATTTATCTTTCATTTTAAAGATTTTGCTTAACATTTGAAATATTTTGGAAACTAAGAGGTGAATGTGTCAATCAAATCATCAGACTGAGACTTCCAACCGCCTGTAGAAAAAAGGGGTAACTATTTACTAAGCGTTAGAGAAGTGGTACTGCTAATCCCTCATTCTCGTACGGTTACTGATCGTAAGGTTACTGATCGTAAGGTTACTGAGTCCAGATTGTGCTAGAACCCCTCACACATGCCTAGGTGATTCTTTCATCACTTGCTCCAAACCCCGAACCATCATACTTACAACATTACTTGATGGTCTACATATAGCAAAAGACTATATGTGCGCACTTATGTTTCCTACATAAGTGCATAAATCCAACCAAGAAACAAGAAAACATCAAAAAGAAAAAGGGGGGAGAGAGAAGAAGAAATGACCCACCTAAAAGGACAGAGAAGAAAGGGTGGATCGATCTTCAAAACCACGTAAAATGAACGATCCTGAACTCCCGACGACTCAAACTCAACAGACTCAGCTAAAACCTCTCGACAACAATGCCCCGACAACCCTCACAAAACCTAGGATCGAAGGGCTCCATGTCCTCTCAGAAAGACATGCTGAACCTCCTAGAATAAACATTTTCTCTTCCCAAAGTGACACACCAAAGCTCCCTAGGATATCCCGAAATCATGGCTCAAGTGACTGCACATGACTCAACAGGAATCTCCAATGCGTAATACATCAACACGTATCGGAGAACTCCAAAAAGTATGAATAAGAACCTCCAACTCCAACAGTCCAAAACTGCCCAACATCCAAAGCCACTCCTAGCCCCAAGACCAAGACACACGAGCCCAAAACCGAGCCCAATCAAATCACAAGATCGAGCCACACAAAGCCCAAAACCGAGCCCAATCAAGTCACAAGATCGAGCCACACAAAGCCCAAAACCGAGCCCAATCAAGTCACAAGACCGAGCCACACAAAGCCCAAAACCGAGCCCAATCAAGTCACAAGACCGAGCTACACAAAGCCCAAAATCGAGCCCAATCGAGTCACAAGACCGAGCCACCATGAGGCAAAACCGAGTCCAATCAAGTCACAAGATCGAGTCACGCAAAGCCCAAAACCGAGCTCAATCGAGTCACAAGACTGAGCCACATAAAGCCCAAAATCAAGCCCAATCAAATCACAAGACTGAGCCACACAAAGCGCAAACCAAGCCCAATCAAGTCATAAGATTGAGCACACAAAACCCAAAACCAAGCCCAATCAAGTCACAAGACCGAGCCACACAAAGCCCAAAACCGAACCCAATCGAGTCACAAGACCGAGCAACCATGAGGCAATACTGAGCCCAATCAAGTCACAAGACCAAGCCACACAAAGCCCAAAAACGAGCCCAATCGAGTCACAAGTTCGGGCCACCATGAGGCAAAACCGAGCCCAATCAAGTCAAAAAGGGACCCCAAGCTATGTTAAACTCTCCCAATATTTCTCTACTTTTGCATATTTTTCCAACAAGTGCAAGCTCTTCACATATGCCATGATAAAACAGTGAAATAGAATAAACATGGTTTATAATAAATGATTCTCAAATGAGCATTCCAACGCAAAGCCACAGTGTTAAACCAATACAACAAAGAAAACTGCAGCCCAGAGAGCTAAAACAGCCCTGAAATTTTAATATACCAGTGTAGATCTGATAAGAACATAAGGAAGAAGCTAGCACATGCGTAAGAAATGAACCATGCCTTTCTTATAAGCCTACACTTCCAGTTAATTATCCTATAACATTTAAGACAGGCCCAACAACATGCGTTATTCAAACTAAAGCCAACAGAGATCCAGAGCCACTCTAGCCAGCTAAAATCCAACAACTAGCAATGATTCAACATTTAATACCAGCCAAGGCAAATAAAAATCCAATAGCTAACAATGATTCCAACACTAGATACCAGCCAAGACAAATAAACCACCTTATGCATGCATTCTCTTTTTTTTATAGAGCTGAGAAATTTATGCACAACCCTTGTCGAACAGAGAAAGAAAGCAGGGAAGAAGATAGAAAGAAGAGAAGAAATGTAACTCCCTTGAGCCCTTTGCAAACAGTAGAAGAAAATCACAAAACTTCCCAAACACCAGACTCACCAGGAAGGAAATTGGTGGAATCTCCCCCAAATTCACAGCTCAACCCCAAATTTCCCAAGCGAAGCACATTAAGTCCAAAGAAGCATTAATAAGGAAAGTATAGCATGCCATTCAAAACCTTCCCCTAACCTCTAATACCAAACCATATGCATTTGATGTCATTTCTAAGCAAACAAGAAATTATAGAGCTTGTAACAAGAAGTGGAGAAGAGATGCTAATAGGCTTAGCTAATTAACTTTGCCACCAAAAGAACCTCTCACCCAACAAGCATGCCAAGCCAAAAAAAAAAAAAAAGGGGTTTGTACCTCAGTGATGAAACAAGTAACAAAGCAAGAGAATCGAGCAGGGAAACCAAGCAAACCACAAGAATTCGGCAGCACCTCCCCCCCTCCTCCAAGAAATTCGGTCAACCTTAAAGAACTCCCCAAATGGGGATTTTATAGTGAAAGGAGAGGGGAGGAGCTCACCTAATCTTGCCCCAGGGTCAGGCCAACCCAGCGCTCGTCCCAGCAGGAAGAAAACAACCGCAGCCAGAGGCACAGAGGGAGGAACCATCGGGAAGGGAGCAAATTGCCACATTCGTGACCCAGGGAACAAGAGCGCCAGAGTCAATCTCCCCGAAAGAGCTTCCCACGTAGCAAGGCAAAACAGAAGGAGCTTTGGGAAGAAACGTCTCGGGCAGAGGATGTCGAGAGGGAAAGGGAGGTCAACTCTCCCTCACGTGAGGGAGAGGTGCGAGAGTAGAGTGCGGCTAGGGCTTCGCCTGGGTCTCGCGGATTCGACCCTAGGGCTCGCACAGGCGGGAGCAAGCCGAAAGATATAACTCTGGAGAATGGGGGCTCGGCCAGGAGCGGGTTCGTGAGCCACAGGGTAGGGATTTTAAAGGGGTTAAGGATTTTTCTTTTTTTTTTAACTTAAGTTTTGCCGATTTTTTTGTTGGGTTTATTCGTGTTCGGAAACATAGCAAAGTACATCTTTTTCCTAGGTAAATTTGACGTTCCGAACGTCCCAGCGTAGTCCGTTTCGTTATCCGAGGTCGTTTGAAAAATCTCGTCGACGATCGGGTTAAAAATGTATCGCATTCAATTCTTCTTGAAATTCTAGCTTGTTGTCGATCATTCTAGAGAATTAACTTCAGTTCCGATCAATTGTAGAATATTTAAGGGCGTCGAGTCTGCGAATTATAGAATCTGTGCGTGTGGTGATGCAAAATATACACGAGGCAATCTTATGACTCAATGGTCCTATGGGGACTCCTTTTGAGTTCCTCACGTTAGTTTCAACCTTCTATGTGCTAGAGGTACAGAATTACATGCGAGACTCTAAAAAGAGTAATGAGATGGTTTCAAAATTTCTAAAACGAGGCGGGTCACATTGCTAAGGGTCTAAGATAGTGAAATGAAAGATCCTAAGGCTAGTACCTAAATTCTAAGGAGAAAACTAGACATCACCAAAAATGAGGTAAACAACGACCTTGTTGAAACTGAAGATGAATGAGGTTAAAGTCGAACTTGAACAATGCCGAAGGGGACAATCCAAAGAGGCTCTGTTACGATGAAGAAAGGTGGAGGAATAATCTTCTCTTATTTTTTCATAACGAAATTACAACCCTTTTCCTTATATAATAAGTAATGGCTATGGCAGATTTAATTCCTACAATTACAACTTACCACGGACATAACAGTCTCCAAAAGGAGAGAAACACAACATGATAATAAAGTAATAAACGAGAATAAATTTAAATTAGGAAACTTAGAATTCCACGATTAGTAAATATTAAAGTATGGATGTTAGATATGTAAATTTTCATATTTTCCTTATTGCGTTCTTCTACTTCAATTTTCATTTAATAGTCCTGCAGGGAGCAGCAGTTACATTGGTAGAACTAGGAGAATATCAAAGAGCATCAGCTCTTCTTGAAAAGCTAATCAAGGTTTGCCTATAAATCTTTTTTTCTTTTTTAATGCCTTTATATTTAAAATTTATTGGATAATGATGATGATGAGTTAAATGTTAATTTGATTCCTTTTTTGAATAAATTCGTTTGATTTCAGGAAAAGCCTGAAAGTGTTGATGCATATCGCTTACTAGGTGAAGTAAAATATGAGCTGAAAGATTTTGAGGGTAGTGCTTCAGCCTATAGAAGTTGCTTATCAGTAAGTATGGTGCTCAGATAGTTTAAATTTTGACCTTTATGATGCCTTGGTATTTCTTACAAATAACAAGCAAGTAATCATTTAAGGAAATATATGTGCATATGGAATTCCAATTTTAAATATTATATTCTTATAGTGTCTCCATGAACTTCTGTTATGAGAATTTTTATTATTGCTTTCTTCTCTCATTATTTATTTATTTATTTATTTTTGCAGATTTCTAAGAGCATAGATTTTGATGTTCTTCGTGGGCTTACAAATGTACTGCTTGCTGCTAAGAAACCTGATGATGTGAGTTTTAGCTCTTGCTATTAGTTGGCTTTCCTTCATTTTAACAAGCACCTATACCATCTCGGAAGATTTACATAAATACCACTCAATTCTAGGGCTGTCAGAAAAGCTCGTTGTTCGCGAACGTACTCATGTTCGGCTCGTGAAGTAGCTCGTGTTCGGCTTGTTTGTTAAGCAAACGAGCCGAGCACGAATAAATTTTTTAAGCTCGTATTACAAATGAGCCGAACACAAACAACTCTTTGTTCGCTCGTGTTCGGCTCGTTTTAGCTCGAAATAAAAAAATAATCATATAATTATTTATATAATAATTTATTATATATATTATTTATATATTAATATATTATATATATTTATATTTAAGTTTAAATCATAATTGTTTGTGTAGTATACATGGTTATGCGTCATATTTCCATTCATTTAGTCTGATGTTCGAATCCGCAGCTACGCATATATTTTTTCCAATTACTTTTAACGGCCAATTTCTACCGAACACGAACAAGAATATTTAATTCGAGCCAAACATGAACACACCTTTCACGAGCCATTTCGTACACGAGCCGATTTCGAGCTTGAGCCAGTATCGAAGCCCTACTCAATTCCTTTGTATTTACATATTTAGCACTTAAACTTCAATTTTTACAGGCACACCACCTTACCTGTAATAACTATATAAATATGCAGAAAAGGTGTGTTTCACTTCCTAAAAGTTAAAAGGTTATATTTTTAATGTGATATGAAAGATTTGGGCGGTAAAAATGTAAAAAGTAAACTTTAGATGTTAGATATATAAATACATCGGAACTGGGTGGTATGTATGTAAATGGCCCTCGTAGATGGAGGCAAAGCTCCCTACCATCAAGTTATGTGCCAAGCGGTGGTCCTGATCTGTGTTGCTCCAGTAAGCTTTGATTATATAATTGGTAATTTGATGTAATTTGAGTGATGAATCAATTGATTTGTTAACATTAATGATAATTAATTAGGAAATTATGAAAAGTGTGATTAGTGGATGAACTGGGTCTGAAAAATTGTTGCTGCACTTTTCAATAGATACTCCATCAATTTAAATTCTAGTGGCTTTTACATCACAGCACACAAGTCTTATGTATTTATATATCACACCTTTAAACTTTCATATTTACAAACAGGGCACTCAAATCTTTGATATCACACCAAAAATCATATTATTTCCACTTTTTAAAAGTCTAATACACCTTTTCATGCATAGGTTTAAAGCACCATGGTGCTATGTTTGCAAATATGGAAGTTTGCTTGTGAGATATGTAAATAAATAAGACTTGTGTGCTAGGTTTGTAAATTTCCGTAAATTTAATGTCTTGTGTTTTTTAAAATTTTTTAGTATATAGGTGTTGTTTAGTACCATGAATGATGAAAGCTCTAAGTTTATTTTGATTTATTTATAATGGATGCCATTCTTTTAATGTAACGCATCTTAATTGGAGTTTGGTGCGGGCATATTTTTCTTGTTCTGGCCAACACTGATTTTTAATTATAAGTTGAAATTTTTTGGCTGATGGAAGAATATTCAGGTTCAATTTCTAATGTAAGTTTTATTTATGTTTTTAAATATATTTCTTGGCATCTTTTGTGTCATGCAGGCTGTTCAAGTTCTTTTGTCATTGCGACAAAATATAAATGATGCTGAAAATATTGGTCTAAAAGGTTCAACAGCTGAATTGAATGATGTGGACAGAAAGAGCAAGGGGATTGACCCTATACAAGTTAGTTGCTTCTCCTTCACAGAAATTTAATTTTGGGAAATTCACATGCATAGCTCACAATTCTTATGTATTTACACATCTCACAGCTAAATTTTCATATTTACATACACAGCACTTTGGTGCTTTAAACCTATGCATGAAAAGGTGCATTTAACTTTCAAAAAGTGGTAATATTTCTATTTTTTGATATGATATTAAAGATTTGAGTGCTGAGTGTATAATTATGAAAGTTTTGGTGTGAGATATGTAAATACATAAGAATTGTGTGCAATGTATGTAAATGGCCCTTTAATTTATCAACGTGCAAATGTATTTCCACGTTTACTTTTCTCTTTATAATTTAAACATTTATGCTATTGTTGGTCATAAATATTTTTTTGAAATTTTGGTTTCAATCAAACACATGCTCAAGTTTGAGTAATCTATTATACACCTTATTCATTACACATTATTCTAAATAACATCCTGATGAAAATGGATTTTCTGGCTACTTACATGAGCCCATTTTAATATTGCTCAGATTGTTCCTATTTGCTTTGAAGTTTGAATACTTGAGATCATTTTCCTTGTTACATATGCGTGTATACATGAATGTTTAGGTGTTAGTTATGTGAATACATAAGAGTTGTGGGTATATATGTAAATGCCCCTTTTAATTATTGTGGTAAGGTGGAAGAGATTCCTGGCAAATGAAAGATTTTACTTTTCAAATGAACTTGGAAAGACCATGGCAATCACACCCTACTTTTCAAACAAATTTTGATGTCCGTCAGCAATCATTTGAACAATCTTTAGTTTCCATTCTATAGGCTTTAGCATTTACATATAATCACATTATTTTGTTGCCTATTATGCTTCTTCTCTCTCTTTTAGAGTCTGGTTCTTCAGAAACAATGAGTTAAGTGTGAAAAGAGTCCCTTGACTATTTACATGGGGCCATTTTAGTCCTGGAGTCTTTCAAAGTGCCGAATTAGTCCCCATACTCTTTTAATATGAGTTAAAATAGTCGTCAGAGAGGACTATTTTGGCTCCCTTCAGAATAGTTTAGGGACCAAAATTGTCATTTTTTCAAACTCAGAGGCTAAAATGACCCTCTGCAAAAGATTCAAGGGCCATTTTGACATTTTATTCTCCTAAACAATATTCTACTATTAATACTAAAAACTTCTTTTTCTTTCTATGGTTAACTTGACGATGTTGTGCTGTCACTAAATTCTAGTATAAAAGCAATAGAATAAAATATACTCTTTTTTTATTTTCTTCCTCTCCAGGTTGAGCTGCTCCTTGGAAAGGCATACTCTGATTGGGGTCACGTCAGCGATGCTGTAGCTGTTTATGATCAACTCATTTCTAAGTACCCAAATGATTTCCGGGGTTACTTGGCAAAGGTCCATTCCATGTACTTCTATAAATTTGTTTCAATATATATATAGTTACATAATTCTGATGTATTTACATATCTGACGTCTAAACTTTGATTTTTACGTATTTTACCTTCCATATGCATGAAAATGCATATTTCACATTTTAAAGATTGAAATTGTGATGTTTTTTATGTGATATGAAAGTTTGAGTGGTGTAAATGTAAAAAGTGTCACAATGGTCCCTGACTTTTTACAGGAGGTCATTTTAAGCCTAGAGTCTATAAAAGTGTGAATTTAGTCTCAGAACTCTTTTATCGGGGGCTAATATAATCTTCCCCGGGACTATTTCAACCCATATTAAGAGAGTATGAAGATTGATTAGACACTTTTACAGACTTTGGGATTAAAATGACTCTATGTAAATAATCAGAGGACTATTTTGGCACTTTATTCATAAAAAAAAGGTTATTAACAAGATACAGATAAAGTGAAATTCTAAGGAACTAAAACTATACATAAAAACTCGAAAATTACTCATTTGGTTCTCCTAACTTGAAGTTTGGTGAAACCAAGGGAGTTGCAATAAATTTTTTTATTCCTGCTTGCCCTGATAAATAGAATCGGAAATCTCCTATCTACTAGAGAGTCAATATTATGAATATTTTACTGTAAGTCATGTTTTTCTTTAGCATCATAGTTATCACTGTAACACGAATTTGAGTGACGGAAGGAATTTCTGTTGAAAGCGGGAACTAATGAGCTGCTTGGAGAACGAGCTCAACGATTTATGGATTTTTGACAACTTTCTGAATGATTCTATAAATCAAATATCTTTGAGAGTGTCATTTATACTTAGTTAATTTTGATGATCCCAAATAGATGTTATTAGTCTAATGATGATGAATTAAGTTATATATTTTTTATGCTTGGAGAACGAGCTCAACGATTTATGGATTTTTGACAACTTTCTGAATGATTCTATAAATCAAATATCTTTGAGAGTGTCATTTATACTTAGTTAATTTTGATGATCCCAAATAGATGTTATTAGACTAATGATGATGAATTAAGTTATATATTTTTTATTTTACTATTAAAGCTTTGAGTGAATCAGCTTTTTGAAAAATAGTATGCATTGGCCATTTTGCTATGGTGTTTGACATTTGTAAATACAATTTCACAATTTGATGAGATATAATTTATAATCAGTCTCCAATCATATAAATCAAGTGCAACAATTTTATGGTTTTAAAGTAATTGCTGGATTGAAAATGTCAGACTTTGGGAAAGTCTTAATCTTAGTATCTTCTATTTTTAGTATTTTTCTAAGAATATTATATTGTTTGGTAATTTTCGATCTCTATTTTCTTTTTCTAGCATGGGGATTTTATGGTTTTTCTAATTTGGTGGCCTCAGGGAAGCATAAAACTAAGTTGAGTGTTCCTGAGACGAGAATGCTTAGGAGGATGAGTGGCTTGACGCTTAAAGAGACAAAATGCGAAATGAATGTATGCATCAAAGGGTTAGTGTAGCTCTAGTGGCACACGAGATTAGAGAGTGGTTTAGTCACATTAAACGTTGATCGACTGCTGATCCGGTTAGGACAATAGATGTTTTAGATTCAACTTATGTTAAGAAAAGTAGAGATAGACCTAAAAATAACTGGGCATACTTTATAAAAATATCTTAATTTATAAAAATTAATTGAAAATATGACACTTAATAGGACACAACGGAGAAAAATGATTCATGTAGCCGACTCCAATTAGTGGGATAAAAGGCTTGTTGCTATTATTGTTGTTAGTGCTGGCGGCCTTCCCCTGCTATTTATCTTTAAAACGTGACTTATGAAATTGAAGTGGATTATTTTTTTTTTCTTTCTAAAATAGTTATATAGTTTCATAGCCATAATTCATGCTACTGTAGAGGTGGCTTAGTGTGGGACGTTGGTTGTTCTTTCGATGGTTTTATGGTTGTCCTTGGATAAGTGTGGAAGATGGAAATAGGATGCCACTCAAGCAGCTTCCTCACTCGAGTAAGTGCGGAAGTGGGAAAGACCATGGGTCTGGTTGCAGCTTTGCACGATTTCGCCGTCAAGGGTTTTGGATTTGCTTCCACATCAACAAACTTGGGCATGTACGATATCTAGTACTTCCATTCTTCTCTACCGATGTTTTCTTAGGCCGCATGTTTCTCTGCCGCTGGATCATTCTCTGACTTCCCTTTGTTGCACTCTTAAGCGACAATTGTGAGATAAAACCTGAAAAATGGTTGAGGAATTTTCATATGAAACACAATGTTACAATAGATGTTGATTGCAAGATCACACCTCCTTACAAGCACTAATTGGAAAATTTAAATCATGGGTCTTAAGATTAGAATTGGACTCTAGTTCCTGACTAAAAAGCTCATAACTCAATGTTGAAGATGACTGAACAAGGGGCAAAGGCTCAGTGAGGATATTACCTAAAGGGTTTGCAGTTCTTAGGCAATGTAATGGATTCGTAAACCCTTTCTTTTGAGTTATCTTTTGAAGCGAGTAGACAATATCAAATGGTACAAATATCGTAGTTTTTTTTTTTCTTCTTTATTATTCGTTGTAGGATCATAACCATCATGAGATGATATTATAAGAAGACTTGAATCATCTTCAATATTTAAAAGACTCTACCCAATTTACCCTGACATAATAGAGCTTAGATTTTTGTTGAACAATATAGATTAGGAGGCATTTTTTTTATAAATCTTATGTTTGAAAAAATTCCTGGAGAACAACAATCAAATCTTTGTTTCCCCCCCTTCAAAAATAAGGCCAAAAAATTGTTGTAATTAAAGAAAAAGGTGACATTTACGGTAATAATTTTTTTTAAAATAAAATCAAAATATTTATACCCCTTTTAAGTGGGAGCATAACCAACAAACACACATTTTTCTGTTCAAACTTAAAGCTTTCCTTGATTATGACTATAAATGCGAACAAATATTGTACTCCCAAATATCTTTAAAGCTAAAGAAGATGAGAGCTAATTTATTTCATAAGTTATGAAAGCATTAAGTGTTTTATAGTTTGAAATACTATTTGGTGTTCTATTTATGAGGATTGTAGCTGTAAGAACAACTTCACCGTAAATATATTTTCGCATGTTTTGTTGTTATTCATACATGAGTGGTTTTTTTTTTTCAGCCACACCATTTTATTGTGGAGTGTCGACATAAGAGTTTTGATGAATTATTAATTTTTTGAAGAGAAATTGACCCAAAATATGATTGAAATATACTTGATCATTATCATTCTATAATATTTGAATAGTTTTTTTAAATTGTATTTATATCATGGTTTAAAATTTTTTGAAAATTGCTTTCACTTTAGAATTTTCTTTTATTAAATAAATTCAAGTTAATCATGTGTGATTATCATTAAGTATTACGAACCAATTTTTATTTCAAAAATATATAAGAGTTTTACAAAGACCACAGATATCACAATGAATCAGAGTAAATTTTGTAGTTTGAAGTTTGGGGAGAAAAAGACACTGTGTTGCTTAGCAACTTGACAAACTTCACATTGAAAAGAGTATATTTTTGTTTTGAAATGAACTGGGAAACAAATATTTTAAATATTGAAAATTAGGTTGATCTAATCTATAATGTCATAACATAATATTTTTATCATTTTAAAAGATAGAATTTAAATAAGTATTTGACATTCTCTATTCGAGCCAAGTTCTTATTTAAAATAATAGAGTTCATCTTTTTCCTTAGCACACCCAATCATTCTTCCAGTGGTCAGTTCCTAAAACCCATAACAAAAATGATAGAAATTAAACTAATGGTTAAATGTAATTTTATAAATGGACAACAAGTTACAAGTTAAATTGAAAATATGAAGTACATCGTGAAGGGTTAATAATGGAGTGAGTCTGATAACTCCTATATCAGCAATTTCCATGAGTGAAACATTGGTAATCTTAATATTTTTATTATTCGCACAAGGTGTATATAACGAGAATACTTTAGTGCAACTAGGCATATGTTCAGCTACTCCATAATCAATTATCAAAGAATGAATAGAATTAGGAATAACACCTAATAACACAGTGGCCAGAGAGTTACTTTTTTTTACTAACAAGTGTGATTGAGTTGGATTTAATCTTAGAGTTTGAAATAATTTTTGCATGTGCTTCAGTCGTTCATTGGTGAAAAGGACTGCATCCAAGTTTGTAGAAGGCTCTTTAGTTTCGTCGGTAGTGGCTTGATAAGTTTGACCTTCTATTGGATTTTGATTTCTAATTCACAAGTTTACTATGAAGCATCGAAACATTTTTGCTTCGAATGTCATGATTTTTAATATCCGCACCACCATAGGCAGGGCAAAATGGTTTTAGAATTACTGGAACTAGTAGAAACGGTAGAATTTCTTCGGGTGTCGGCCATTGCTGACTTGTATGACATCATTAGAGGATAGAAGATGATGGGATTCTAGGTGGAAGGAGGTTGTTTTTGAGGAGAAATAGCTCTTGAAAAGAATGAGACATGGGAATTTGTTGATCTATCATTAGGGAAGACAAATGTTGGGGTGTAAATGGGTGTTTACAATCAAGTATAATTCTAATGGCTCTCTAAAATAGTATAAGGTTTGACTGGTTGCCAAGTAATTTTTCAGGCTCACGACGTTGATTATTGAGAGACATTCACCCCATTTGTAAAGCAAAATTCTATAAGAGTTCTTTTGTCATTGCAGTTAATCTTGATGAACCCTTGCAGCAGTCAGATGTAAAAAATGCAGGATGCACTTCTAGGATTTAGTGAAAATTTGACACAATGGTGTATAAACTAAAAAAACTCTTTATAGGGTTGAAACAGTCACCGGGATTGTACTTTGAAAATTTTACTCTGTTTGTTGAAGGTTTGGAGTATAGTCAAAGGTAAGGAGATCATACAATGTTCTTTAGGCATTCAAAGTATGAGAAGATAATCATGCTGATTGTTAATAATCTCACCGGAGATAATAAATATAAGATGAACCATTTGAAAACTTCACTCATCAGTTTTTGAGACTAAGGCCTTAGGATCTTCGAGCTATTTTTCTGGCATGGAGGTTGCTCGACTAAAAAAAGGGATTGTTGTTTCTCAACGGATATATGTTCTTGATCTTCTCAAAGAAATTGGGATGAGTGGGTGCATGCCTGTAGACTATTTGATCCCAATCAAAAATTGGGAGATAAGAAGGTATTCTAGTGAATACATTTCAATATCAAAAGTTGGTGGGAAAGTTAATATACATATCATATACACAACAATATATTGTCTTTGCTATGAGTTTAGCAAGTCAATTTGTGCACTTGTTCTATGAAAAACATCTTGAAACAGTTAATAGGATTATTAGATACCTAAAAAGTATACTAGACAATGACTTACTCTTTATGATGACACTACAAAATATTGAGGCATAAGTGATGCAAATTGGGGCATCTCAAGTATTGAGAAGAGATTGGCGTCTTGATACTTTATTTATATTTGGGGAAATAAAGTTACATTGTGAAGTAAGAAACAAAATGTGACTGCGATGAATAGTTTTGAGGCATAATATAGGGTTATGGCATATGGATTATGTGAGATATTATACAACAAAACAACAAACCTTATCCCACTAAGTGGGGTCGGCTATATGAATCATTTTTCTCCATTGCATCCTATTGAGTCTCATATTTTCATTTAATTCTAATAAATTAAGATCATATTTTATACAATATGCCCAAGTCTTTCTAGGCCTACCTCTGTCTTTCTTAACCTAAGTCGAATCTTCTAATGGGAACATCAGATGGTCGACATGTAATGTGACCGACCTTCTAAGATAACTCTCTCTAGTTTTGTCCGCCACTGGAGCTACACTAACTTTATCACTAATATATTATTTCACATTTTGTCTCTAAGTGTAAAGCCACTCATCCACCTAAGCATTCTGAACTCGACAATACTTAACTTAGTTTGATGCTTCTCTTTTAAAAGCCAACATTCAATGCCGTAGAGCGTTGCAGGTCTCACAACCATCTTATAAAATTTTCTTTTCAGTCTAAGCGATAATTTTCTATCACACAATAGGCTCGAAGTATTCCTCCACTTCAACCAACCAACTTGAATGCTACTAATAACTTCCTCACATATATCACCATCACTTTGAACAAAAGACCGGAGATATTTAAAGCATTCACATCTTTTAATAATTTGATCACCCATAGTTAATCTGTCACTAGAGCTACTACTACTAAAATTACATTCCATGTATTCAGTTTTAATTCTACTCAAACGAAGGCCTTTAGACTCCAATGTAGATACTCATAATTCAAGTTTTTTCTCTAGTCTTATCCACGAGAAGGATATCATCAGCGAAAAAGTATACACTAGGGTACGTCCTCCAGCAAATGTCCAGTAAGAGCATCCATAACTAAAGCAAAAAGCTATATGCTTAAAGCCGATCCCTGATGTAATTCAACTGAAATAAGAATATATTTGGTCAATCCTTCTCTTCAAACATAAGTAACAACTATAATATACATATCTTTATTGACTTGAATATAGGTCATATCAACATATTTCTTCTCTCGAACTCTCCAAAGGATATCTCTTAGAACCTTATCATAGGCTTTTTCTAAATCAATAAAAATCATATGTAGATCCTCCTTATTCTCTCTGAAGTTCTCCATCAAACTTCTCAATAAATGTATAGCTTCCATAGTAGGCCTACCTACATAAATCTAAATTGATAACGAGAAATCTTTGTAATACGTCTTAACCTATGATCAATTACTCTCTCCAAAATTTTAAAGTTTGACACATCAACTTAATTCCTCTATAATTTGCACACTCAGGTGCATCCCCTTCATTCCTAAAAATGGGCACCAAAATACTCTTTCTCCACTCCTCAGACATCTTTTTAGTTTTTAAAATAATATTAAAGAGTTTTAGTAAGCAATGAAACTCTTTAAATTTCCTATATATTTTACACTTCGATTGAGACATCATATGGTCCTACAGACCGTCCACCGTTGGTTTTCTTTAAAGCCTCCTCAACTTCTTTTTCACTAAATTGACAGTAAAGATGAAACATTTTATTATTATTAATGATATTAATATCATTAAGGTCGATCGTATTTTCAGAAATTTTATTGATAGATTTATCAAAATAACTCACTTACCTATGTTGAATATCTTTTCTTAAGAAAAACGTTTTTTAATTTTCATCTTTAATACACTTTACTTGAGTTAGATCTTTACTTTTATTTTCTCTTTGTTTGACTAATTTATACATATATTTTTCACCTTCTTTAATATCTAATATATTATAAAAATCACTAAAAGCAAAATTTTTAGCGTTACAGATTGTTCTCTTAGACTCCCTACAGTTCACTTTATATTTTTCCCAGTTCTCTAAGCTTTTATATTTAAACTTATTTTTATAACATAACTTTTTTTATTTTTTTCTTTTCTTGCACATTATTATTCCACTACTAACTATTTTTATTTATAGTAAATTTTTCTTTTGATACTCCAAGTACATATTTTGTCATTTTTTTCATAGCATTTGTTACATTTTCCCACATAGAATTTACTTACTTCATAAACATCCCAAATCTTGAAATCTTGAAGTTTACTCATCAAAATAGTTTTATCCGTGTCTTTTAAGTGCCCCCATCTAATTCTACGACAATGATTCCTAGTATTCTTTATTTTACAATTCATCTTAAAATTTAGAACTAATAATCTATTTTAGGTACTTAAATTCTCACTTGGAATGACCTTACAATTTTTACATTTTTGATGATCTCTTCTTCTCATAATAAAATAATCAATTTGTGTTTTATTATATTCATTTCTATAAGTAATAATATGTTTCTCTTTTATTGAATAAAATATTAACAATAATAAAAGCTTACGTTAAAGCAAAATTTAGTATGACTCTATCTTTTTCATTAATCACTCCAAAGCCGTAACCACTATGAATATATATCTAAAATCTTCTACCATTCTACTGACATGTTCATTTAAATTTCCTCTAATAAAAATTCTTTCTTGAAGAGGTATCATTTTTATTAAGTCTTTTAGGTCATTTCAGAATTTTTCTTTAAAGCCTATATCTATAACTACTTGAGGGGCATAAACACTTATAATATTAAAAATCTTAACACAACAACAATAACAACAAAGCTTTAATCCCACTAAGTGGGATTAGTTGCATGAATTCTTTTTCTTTATTGTGTCTGATTTAGTATCGTATTTTCATTTATTTCTAATAAATTAAGATCATTTTTTATACAATAAGCCCATGTCTTCTTAGGTCTACCTTTACCTTTCTCAATATAAGTCGAATCTACAACATCTACTCTCCTAATCAGATCATCAGATGGTCGATGTTTAATGTGACCAAACCATCTAAGGCGACTATCTAATTTTGTCTGTCACTGAAACTATACCAACCTTATCACGGATATATTCATCGCGCATTATGTCTCTAAGTGTAAAGCCACTCATCCACCTAATCATTCTCATCTCGGCAACACATAACTTAGTGTTATGCTTCTCATTTAAAGGCCAACATTTAGCACTATAGAGCATTGCAGGCCTCACCACCCTCTTATAAAATTTTTCTTTCATTCTAAGCGGTACTTTCCTATCACACAATAGACCCGAAGCATTCCATTTCAACCAACCAACTTGAATTCTGCTATTAACATCCCCATCTATATCACCATCGTTTTGAATAATAGATCCGAGATATCTAAATCGTTCACACCTTTTAATAATTCGATCACCCAAAGTTACACTTCTGTCACTAGAGCTGCTATTACTAAAATTATATTCCATGTATTCAATTTTAGTTCTACTCAAACGAAGACCTTTAGACTCTCCATAATTCAAGTTTTTCCTGGGCTTTCTCCCTTGTCTTATCCACGAGAAGGATATCATCAGCAAAAAACATACACCAAGTTACATCCTCCTGTGAATGTTCAGTAAGACCATCCATAACTGAAGTAAAGAGATGTGGGCTTAAAGCCGATCCCTGATGTAATCCAACAAAAATAGGAAATATTTGGTCAATCCTCTTTCAGTTCGAACACAAGTAACGACTCTAGTATACATATCTTTAATGACTTGAATATAAGTCATATCAACACCTTTCTTCTCAAGAACTCTCCAAAGGATATCTCTAGAAACCTTATTGTAAGTTTTTTCTAAAATAATAAAAATTAAATGTAGATCCTCCTTATTATCTCTGTACTTCTCCATCAAACCTCTCAATAAATGTATAGCTTCCATAGTAGTCCTGCCTGACATTAATCCAAATTGATTATGAGAAATCTTGGTAATATGTCTTAATTTATGTTCAATTATCCTCTCTCATAATTTCAAAGTATGACACATCAATTTAAATTCCTCTATAATTTGCACACTCGTGTATCCCCTTTATTCTTATAAATGAGGTTTAAAATACTCTTCCTCCACTCCTTAGGCATCTTTTTAGTTTTTAAAATATTATTAAAGAGTTTAGTAAGCCAAGAAACTCTCAAATCTCTTAAATATTTTAACACTTCAATTGGGATATCATCAAGTCCTATAGATTTTCAGCCCTTGGTCTTTTTTAAAGCCCCATCAACTTCTTTTTTACTAATGCGACGGTAAAAATGAAATGTTTTATTATTATTAACGATATTAAGATGATTAAGGTCGATCGTATTTTCATAAACTTCTTTAAAAAGTTTATCAAAATACCTCACCCACTTATGTTGAATATTTTTATCTAAGAAAAACACTTTGATTTTCATATTTAACACACTTTATTTGAGTTAAATCTTTATTTTTTTTCTCTTTGTTTGACTAGTTTATACATATATTTTTCACTCTGCTTTGTATCTAATCTATTATATAAGTTATTAAAGACATAATTTATAGCGTCACAGATTGTTCTTTTAGACTCCTTACGGATCATTTGATATTTTTCTCCGTTCTCTAAGTTTTTACATTTAAACCAATTTATAACAAAACTTCTTATATTTTATCTTTTCTTGCACATTATTATTATACCACCAACTATTTTTAGAAACTTTTGCTTTTGATTCTCCAAGTACATTTTTTGCCACTTCTTTAATAGTATTTATTACGATTTCCTACATAGTATTAGCTTCTTCATGAACATCCCAAATTTTTAAATCTTGAATTTTACTCATAAAAATAATTTTATTAGTGTCTTTTAAGTACCTCCATCTAATCCCACGATGATGAATCCTAGTATACTTTATTTACAACTCTTTATCTTAAAATCTAGAACTAATAATCGATGTTGTGTTTTTAAATTCTCACTTGGAATGACCTTACAATCTTTACAATCTCGCGTTCTCTTCTCATAAAAAAATAATTAATTTGTGTTTTATTAGATCCATTCTTATATGTAATAAAATTCTAATCTCCTTTTTTGAATAAGGTATTAGTAATAACCAAATCATACGCTAAAGCAAAATCTAATATGACTCTACCTTCTTTATTAATCGTTTACATACTCAGTAAATACTATGAATATTTACGAAATCTTATGTACATCTCTACGCGCATCGTCCATTTAAATATTTTCCAATAAAATTTTTTTCTTCAAGAGGTATCAAGTATTTTAGGTCTTCTAAGTTATTCCAAAATTTATCTTTAGAGCATATATCTAAACCTACTTGAGGAGTATAAACACTTATAATATTAAAAATCTTAAGTGCTACAATTTTATCTCCAACTCTAATAATTTTTACAAAATTATCTTTCATACTCTTATCTATAATTACACCTATACCATTTCTAGTTCTGACATTTACCAGAATACCAAAGTTTAAAACCTAAGTTATCAATCTCCTTAGCCTTTTCTCCAACCCATTTAGTTTCTTGAATACATAAGATATTTATCTTTCTATGAATCATAATATCAACTAATTCCATTAATTTATCATTGAGAGTAGTTATATTCCAAGATCTTATCCTAATATTAGTATTATGGACTAACTTCTTTACTCACATCCGTCCGTAATGTGGGAACCCTTACTTGACACTACACCCGGGCGCCGGTGTAGCGACCCTTGCACACTTTTCACTGTATTCAGGCCATACAAGGTGTCGTTTTTAGGGGATGCCCTATCACTTACACAATGATTAAAATTATTCATGTCATGATTTTTTTCGACAAGTTTTATACTGGCTGTTGACTACTTAACGAAACCCTCAACTTTTCACATACGAGCTTGGGACCGATAATGACAGTGTTATTAAAAATCTTAATATCAACGATAATTTTAAGGGCTATAATTTTATCTCGAATTCTATTATATTTTACAACATTTTCTTTCAAGCTCTTATCTATAATTACACCTACATCATTTCTAGTATGATTCCTACCTGAGTACCAAAGTTCAATATCTAAGTGATGAATCTCTATAGTCTTTTCTTCTACCTATTTAGTTTCTTTAATACCTAAGATATTTATCTTTCTGTGAATCATAATATCAATTAATTCCATTAATTTACCTGTGAGAGTACATATATTCCAATATCATATTCTAATTAGTTTTATGGACTAACTTTTTTACCCGCATCCGTCCGTAACATGAGAACCCTTACTTATTTGACACAACACCTGGGCGCCGGTGTAACAACCCTTGGACAATTTTCACCGTATTCAGGTCATACAGGGCATCACTTTGAGGGCACGCCCTAGCATTTACATAATGATCAAAAGAATTCATGTCATGATTTTTTGATAAATTTTATTTTGGCTGAAGAAAATTCTTGAAAAGCTTCGGATCTTGACGAACATGCCGACATAGTTGTACTGTGACAATAAAGATGCTATAAGGATTGCGGAAAATCCAGTGCAATATGATTGTCCAAAGCATATGGAGATTAACAAACACTTCATAAAAGAGAAGATTAATTGTGTAACTATTTACATGCCTTTTTTCTCGACCGTGCAACAAATAGATGATATATTTACCAAAGGACTTCTCTGGCTTAGTTGTGAGTTTTTGTAAGCTAGTTGGGCATGAATACGGTGAAACAATCTTTGAAACAATCTTTTGGGAGAGGAAAAAAGAGTATTTTGCATATTTTTCTTGGAAAATTTACATACATACCACTCAATTCCTATATATTTACGTATTTGACTCCTAAACTTCAATTTTTACGTATATGCCATCTTACCTATACATGAAAGGGTGTATTTTACTATTTAAAAGTTAAAATAGTGGTATTTTTTATGTGATAAAAAATATCTGGGTGGCATAAATGTAAAAAGTAGAGTTTAGGTGCTAGACGCATAAATACTTGGGAATTGGTTGGTATTTATGTAATGCCCCATTTTTTTATATTCAAATGATCTTCGGACTATTTTGGCATGTTTGTGTAATTATATATATATATATATATATATTCTGAAAATTTCTACTAAATAAATTGCGCTTTAACAATTTTGATCATCCATGGTCTAGAATCAGCTTTGCTTTTGAATTTAAAGCTTTTTTATACTTTTATTTCTTTTAATATTTTCAGTTTTTTAACCAATCGTTATTTAAATTCCACTGAGGTTTGAGATTTTATAGATTAAATGTGCTAAACATTTACTTGGATGCTTTGTTAGGGAGTTATTTTGAAAGAAAATGGCAAAGTTGGAGATGCAGAAAGGATGTTCATCCAGGCATGTCTTCCTTTGGCTTATCTGCAATTACATTATTTTAGTTCATCATTAGTTCTAATTGCACCAAACAACCCCTAAGTTTTCATTTTTACTTATATAACATTCCATATTTTGTAAAATTTAGCGCCTAATAAATACACCAAGAATTTTTTTGCGTTTTATTTGCGTTAGCACCGTTCTGGGGTTCCTGAAAAGTATACAAGGGTTAATTAAGTGTTGGGGATTTTTGTAGGATGGTAATAAGAGAATACTAAAGGGTAATGGTGATGATTTGGAGGGGGGAAGAAGCAATCGACCGGGTCCTGGGTGGAACTGTTTGGCAAAGTTGGTGAGGGCAGGGGGATGTAATTAACCGAGCTTGAGCGAATTCAGTGTCTATTCGTGTTTTGCTCATTTGAAATTTTTTGACTCAAAATAGACCCAAGAATAACATGTTCATGTTTGGCTCGATTCAAATTCTTTTGTTCGTATCTTGTGTTTAGGCTCGATATTAGCTCCAATGATTTAAATGATAATTAAATTTAATATTTTTTAAATACAAGATAAAAAATTATTATAAAAAAATTAAATTTTATTATTTATTTAATTATTTACACGAGTACCGCACCATTTTTATATATATTCATATATAACACCTAAAGTTTGCTATTTACATTTATAACATATTTGTATCATGAACTTATGCATGAAAATGTGTATTTTATTTTAAAAAAGTTAGTAAAAATGGTGTTTTTAATCTGATTTTCATAATTGGAGTGCTATATATGTAAATATGAAAGTCTAGCTGTTAGATATGTAACTACATAAGAATTGTGTGATATGTATGTAAATGTCCTCGTGTCTCAATTCATTTTACCTCTAACAAAATGCAAATGTAATCTTATTTTATCCAAAATGTATATATTCTCAATCAATACCATTTTTTTTTATTTAATTTTTTATTTAATATTTCATAATATTTTTATCTGAATATTATACCTTGATTAACTAGCAGGCAAGGTTCTTTGCTCCAGAGAAGGGAAAGGCACTTGTTGACAGGTATTCAAGGCAATAAATTCAGCCTCCAATAGTAACAGACTTGTGGCCATCTAATCCAAAGGTAAAATCTAAGAGCTTTTCTTTAATTCCTTCAAAATTAGTGTAAACTGAAGAATGCAAATTTTATTTATTTTTTGTTGATAAAATCAGTGTTATAGCATTTATTTTGGCAGAGTTTGAATTAGTTTGCATTATATGCATCTAATTTTCTTAGCACTTACAAGTTTTGAAGTGATCGAGGATTATTATCAAGGAAGAATTTTTTAAAGAAACATTTGAGAAAATAAAACTAATGAAGAGGCATTTTGAAACATATATTATCAAAGCGAGCGCCAGATAACTTCCTCTTTGGTTTTGTATATACTAGGGCTATAAACGAGCAACTCAGGCTTGGCTCGTGTTCAAGTCATGGAATTTGACTTTTTTTCAAAATTGAGCCGTGTTCAAAATTGCTCATGAACATGTTCTTCTCGAAATTGACTCGTTAAAATAAATTAGAAAAAATAGAGCTGCAACAATTTTGTGCAATAGAAGGCACAAAATTACATTACTACAGGAGATATTAAGATTCAAACTTTGATATAAATACAGCAACAACAACTACAAAAACAACAACAAAGCCTTAATCCCACTAAGTGCGGTCGGTTACATGAATCCTTTCCTCCATTGCGTCTTATTTAGTGCCATATTTTCATTTAATTCTAATAAATTGATATAATTTTTTATACAATAAGCCCAAGTCTTCTCAGGTCTACTTCTGTCTTTCTTAACATAAATCGAATCTAAAACATCTACGCTAATAATCAGATCATCATATGGTCGACGTATAATGTGACCAAACCATCGATGGCGACTCTCTCTAATTTTGTCCGTTAATGGAGCTACACCAACCCTACCACGGATATATTCATTTCGCAATTTGTCTATAATTGTAGAGCCACTGATCCACCTAATCATTCTCATCTCGGCAATGCTTAACTTAGTATTATGTTTCTCTTTTAAAGGCCAACATTCAACACCATAGAGCATTGTAGGTCTTACCACCATCTTATAAATTTTTCTTTTCAGTCTAAGCGGTACTTTTCTATCACGTAATAGGCCTGAAACTTTGATATAAATATATATAATATATTATTATACGAATAATACTTTCTTTATTTCTAGCTAAAACTAGTTGAACACAATCAAATAAAGAGCTGTTTGCGTTCGACTTGAAATTGACTTGTTAAAATTAACTAGAAAAAATAGATGTAGGGCGTTGGATTCAAACATGCCCCAATTTTGTGCAATAGAAGGCACATAACTATATAACCACACAAGATATTATGATTTATACTTAGATATAAATAGACATGATATGTTATTATATAAATAATATGTATAATTTCTTTATTTTGAGTAAAATGAATCGCACACGATTGAACTAAGGGTTGTTCGTGTTCGGTTTGTTTATAATTCGAGCTTAAAAAAATGTTTCGTCTTCAGCTTTTTTATTTAACGAATAATTCAAACATAAACTACTTAACGAGCCGAACACGAATTGTTTGTGAGTAAGCTTTTTTGACATCCCTAATACGAACAATTTTACATTGAACCTGATTTCTTCATGTGATTTGAATCGAAAAAACTGTTTGTGTAGTTTCTTGTATGAATGTTCGAACAAGAGATAATCTCTGGCAAGTGAGAATGACATAGGGAGAGGGCGAGTGAGATCGACGAGTAAGAGGGAGACGAAGCAAAAGAAGTTGATTTTTTTTGAAGGAATCTCAGTAATCATCAGAACGGTTAAGTGAATGATTAAATTTCCACTTTGTATTAATTATCGTTCTTTTAAATTATTTGTGTTAATTAGTTGATAAAATTTCAATAAAAATTATGTTTAAAAGGTTTAGATCATGAAGGCAATTGATGGATATGTATAAAATATTTATTTCATGGTAAGTTGCATAAACTTGATAACTCATTTAAAGAAGAAATATATTATCTTTAAATTTTTGGAATATGTGTTAAAGGATTGAAAGAAATGTGATGATCATCAAATGAAATGAATGAAATGTTATCAAAGGAGTCACCCTCTTATGATATTATTTGGAACGTTATTATACCGGTGCATGAAAATGAAATTGACAAAAAGAAATGAAAGATATTGTACCTTGATGGTTCTCCTGATATAACTTACTAAATACAATGTAAATGCAGGAATAAAAAAGATTTCTAAATATAAAAAGTATAAAGGTAAATGTGTGAAAGCCTTGTTAAATATTAAAGATCAATAAATATTCACTAAGTTAATGTTAAAATATTTTCTGTTGATTAAAAGTTTATTTCAAGAAAAATTCCATTGAATTAGGACTGACAAGAAAGAGTATGTCTATAGAAGTAGATCAATTGAAAATAAGTATCAAATAGTGCTGCTTATATATTTAATTCTTTTCTTCATAGTACTGTTGCACACTAGATGTTCTTATGTGTTTGGTTTGAATGATATCTTACATATTTTGGTTTAGTGACTCGTTTATGATTGGATGTTATTGTGGAAAAGTCATAAATATGTTCAAATTGTGTATTGTTATTACCTGATAAATTTGTCATAGAAATTTCAAGCTTCTAGGCTGGATCAATATACTAAATATTGTTCTACAAATATTGTTAAAATAGTTCAATAAAATCATATATATATATATATGGCTGTAAGCTATTATGCGAGCCTCCATCCACCCTCATGTGCCTAATTATTTGAGGACAGCTCTCACTATCGGCAAGTGATCACAGGGGGATTCGAACCCGTGACTTGAGGGAACTTACTCAGAGCTGCTATAACAACAGATCACTGTTGGCCGCACGCGCGCGCACACATATATGTATGTATGTATGTATATGTAACATATTTGTTTATGGTACTTTTGTTCTATGTTTCAATGTAGTTAAAAATAAAGTTATAAAGTAGTTTTAATTGATGCAAAGTTCTAGTGGGTCCCACAACTGCCTTGTGATGGTTGCTTGTCTTCAGGCTTCAGCAAATGTCTTGTGCTAACGCAAGCACATGCCTGCTGTAGCTTGTCTTCAACGAATGTCTTCAGCTACGTGCCTGCTGTAGCTTGTCTTCAACAAATGTCTTCAGCTACTGCATGCACATGCCAGTCTTGTAGGTCTCATAAATAATTAATGGCTTATATCACAGCCTTGAGAGCCAATAATTACAGCAACATACCAAACAAAAACAATGCGTGAGTCCTTTGTCCTCTGTATTTGAAGGTTGCGTAGTTTGATCATGTTAGGGGATGTTTGGTAGCATAGTTTTTATAGTATTTTGACATAGATTTAAGCTATCTCCAAATCTATGCCCCGTTAAATCGAAATTTCTTGCATTCCGTATATGTTTCTCTCGTTCCGTCTCTTTTACGACGTAAATCCAGATTTATCAAATTCGATTGTGGGGCGGATTTTAGGGATCTACTCCATCGTTGCTCGTGAGCTCCATCTCCGTCTGGATTTACTGGATTTGATAAATTTTATTTAACGTAAAACCAGCAGATTGCAGCCAAATACCGCTTTAAGATGCGATGACTTCCTCGATCTCTTGTACACTTCCTGTTGGCAAAAATTTTGGTGAATAATCTAGATGTAGCCTCTTACATGAAATCTAATGGCAAATTGGTTAGTTGAAATCATCTCCTTATAAAGTGTTAGTGTGCAACTACTAAATATGTGGCTATAAGTGATCTAGTCATCTGCTATTAGAGTTTGGCCATTGAATTCAGTGACCAATCACCTTCTCCATAAGTGATCAACAACACAATCCTTCATTCAATTTTCATACATTCACTAGACAAAACCATAAAGTGGCCATGTAGTAAGCACCAAACTGGAAGGATGAAGGTTCTTTTGGTTAATGATATACTTTAAAGATAGTATTTTGGGGCATTTACATGCATGCTACTCAATTCTTTCTTTATTTACATATCTTACACTTAAACATGTGTCGCGTATCCCGGTCTGTTGGTTGGCATCCACGTTATAAGACCTCTCAGGCAAAATATTACATCCGGACTACGCACGTAGAGTTACGTGTGGAGCCCAATACATGGGAGACCCGTGGAATCCCGTAATAACGCGCAATAACACGGGAATGACACGAATGAATATTCCTCGTGTTACTCCGCGGTTAGCGTTGTTTTGGGCGGAATAATACGGGAATAATGCGGAATAACACGGGGAATATTCCTTCGTGTTATTCCTGTGTTATTCTGCATTATTGTTGAGGCATCGTAACACCACCACAATAACACATCAAAACTACGCGGAATAACACGAGAATAACGCAGAATAACACGGGGGAAAATTACTGGTGTTACAATACTACCGTAATAACACATGAATAATGCAGAATAATACGGGGGTATTTTACCGGTGTTATAATACTACCACAATTACACATGAATAACGCGGAATAACACGGGGGAATATTTTGCCCTCAGGTCAAGGGTTTGAATCACCTCTAACACAAGTGGCCTTAAGGAGTAGGGTTGTAAACGAGCCGAGCTTGAGCGAGCTCAGGCTTGGCTCGTGTTCGGCTCGTTCGAAGTTAGCTCGGCTCGAAATCGGCTCGTGTTCGAAATGGCTCGTGAATGGTGCGTTCGTGTTCGGCTCGAATTAAATATTCTTGTTCGTGTTCGGCTTGTGTTCGCTCAAAATTGGCTCGTTAAAATTAATTGGAAAAATATATGTCTAGCGTCGGATTCAAACCGGGACCAATTGAATGGAAACAAGAAGCATAACCACGCTATCACAGAAGCAATTATGATTTAAACTTAAATATAAATATATATAATATATTAATATATAAATAATATATATATATATATATAAAATAAATTATTATATAAATAATTATAGGATTATTTTTTTATTTTGAGGCAATTCGAGCCGAACACGAGCGAACAAACGATTGTTCTTGTTCGGCTCATTAACATTTCGAGCTTAAAAATTTGTTTGTGTTCGGCTCGTTAGGCTTAACGAACGAGCCGAACACGAGCTACTTAACGAGCCGAACACGAGTTGTTCGCGAACAACAAGCCAAATTGCCAGTCCTATTAAGGAGGTGATACTCGAATTGTTAGACACGTTAGGGATGGCGGGAGGCTAGCCTTTGGCCAAATCTTACACCTAAACATTCAGTACATGTATACCACTCAAAGCTGGAAATTACATATAAAACGCCACAATCACCATCAGTGAAATAAGGTGTTACAAGTGTAAATATCAAAATTTGGGTGTTTGGTGTGTAAAAACATAAGATTTATGTGGTATGCATGTATATTTCCCTAGTATTTATAGAGTATTTACATTAGATCTTCATGTGTTATTATGGCAATTGAGTCATTATATATTGGCCATTATTGGTGAAGGTAATTTGAATTACCTTCATTGAATATCTTGAAGAAGTTGAGGTAATATACACGTCTCTTGATCGAAGTTGCTTGTGGTTTTCTTGCCTCGATACTTCTGCTTTTAAAATTCTCGTGTAAAATGAAGCTAAACTCTTAACATTGTGGCGCCTTTTGGTACGACGGATCAAACTTCAACTTTAAGTATGCTAATGCGAGAGCACTCTTGGATGTGTAATCTACTGGGAAGTTACACTAATTAGATCATATTGTGAGGCCATTAGGCCAATGCAGACTATCTCGACTATTACAAATGGTATCCGAGCGTTATAACCGTCTCTACGGTTATACTTAGAAGTCATATTAGGGTGTGAGCATCATGTGCGAAGGAAATAGGAAGAAGATGGAGTCGAGAATTCGTACGCAAGAAGAAGAAAAAAATTGCTTGCGGGAGATGCGAGCAATATTCGAGCTAAAGAGTAGAGCAGTCGTAGTCTCGTGCACAAGATTACACCGAACCGAGCACATTGAGGTCATGTTAGGGTTTATTTTTTGCTATATAAGCTATTTTGGATGATTGTGCATTAAAGGAGATAGTGAGGTAAGAAACACACAGCTTTGTGCACGAGTTCGAGCAACATTAGCGCGAACGAATCCATCGAAAGAAAGAAAATGTATGATTAGGGTTTTATTAATGTTTTTAGAATAATTAAAAAGTAATTGGATATGTTAAATGTTAATGTTATGTTTTATTAAATTAGGGATTGAAGTTGGATTAAGGTTAGGATTTTAATAATTAAGATAGGTTAATGTTTAAATTAAATAGAAATTACAAGTATTAAGTATTATTCTATGAGAGTGGCTATAAACAAAAATTATGAATTAACATCATATATATATATATATATATATATATATATATATATATATATATATATATATATATATATATATATATTAAGTTTTATATTTTGATTTGTTTGGTTAAATAAAGTTTAAAATTTTAGAAAAAATTGAACATCGAATATTAAGATTTTAAAAATTAAAAATCGAAACATAACTGAATTAATTAAAATATTATCAATTTATCATTATCAGTGTAGAATACGAAAAAAATATTTCGTCCGAGCGTCCATAAGTCCGGACGACCAACTATCGGTCGTCAAGTCGCTCGTAGATCACGTGTATGGCGATGCGGAGATCAGTAGTTGGTTGTCTGGACATGCATTTTTCTCGTAGAATATATCACCATTGTGCGTATTCATATTTTATTTTATCAAATGTCTTCGTTCGTAAACTCTAAACCGATCTATTATCATTACCATTCAATATAACTAAATTTTTCATCAAAGGACAATAATAATGAAACGATACATTATTTTATTATAGTTAAAAGTCTCATTTTTTTATATAAATATTGAAAATATAAAAAGGCATATAATTACATACTTACCCCACATAAATGATGTTACATATTTAACATATAAACTTTCATATTTACTTTCATAAAATATAATGTTTTAACGTCACATAAAATAATATCATCATTGTTATCTTTCTGAAAGTAAAATTACACGAAAAAAGATGTGCCAACGTTGATCCGGACAGAAGACTAAAAGCACCATTTATTCGATCGGATGTAGCCATCGAGCCAAGGCTGAAAACCGACCAAGCAAGTAAAAACACAAAAAGAACGAGCGAACAATTTAAGTTTGCACCAATTGAACTAAAGTAAAATATATAAGTTTTGAGCTTATTATTATAAGAAAGTCGAGCGAGCGCATCGACATACCTTCTTGTAGATTCTATCGTGAGAAAAAAGTCCAGTTCCTCAATATCACCAACCATACCATGAATGCTCCTCATATGAGACAAATAACATCAGTTCAACTTAGTCGATCAGATCGACCTGACCGAACTTAAACCAAACAAGCACCGCAAACCGAGTCAAATAGCAGGCGAGCAATAAGCTCATATATTTAACATACTTAAAATATCATCTACAAACGCCCGTTAAAGCAGGGGTAGAAATGTCCTATCATTATATTGTACCATCTTCCCTATTGTTAGGTATGGCTCATAAGGGGCAGATGTTGAGTGGAGCGAGCAAATCAGGGGACTTACGTTATGTGGCTTGAGTGTGTGGGGGCAACACCCCGAGGTTTAGTACATGGGTAATTTAGTAATTACATACTGTACTCAAAAGTTTCATTTTTTTGTTCATTTTTTTGCTCAGCTCCCAAGGACATAGACATCTTTGTCGAACCTCGTTAACTCTCTGTGTGTTCTTCTAGATATATGTCGGTTCTTGGGTTTCTTTGCCCTAAATCTCTCAACACCTATAAATAAAGATATCATTTTATTAGAGAGGGCACATAAACAAGATGTTTTATTGTTCGCTATATTCCACCTCTCTCTCTCTCTCTCTCTCCCTCACGCTCTATTCCTTAAGTGTGATTCACCGACAAACCAAAACTCAACAAAAATATATATTTTTTTTATGGATATGTTTATGACATCATCATATGGTTGTAAGTGTAAATATCTAACTACATAAGAATTGTGTGTTATATATCTAAATATCTCTTAAAAAAGGAACTTTTTGTAAAATATAAGGGTTGTTGATAGCACATCACACTTTCACTTTGCCTTGGAACCAAAGTCTCTCCTTTTTTCCCCATTACTCCATTAACACTTTAGTTCCAAGTACCCTTTTAATAATAATAATAATAATATATAAAATATAAGGGAAATTGACATATATATCTCACATTTCCTATTATTTACCTATTTAACCCCTAAAAGTTTATATTGATATATATGTAATATTTGGTGTCATAAATATTTGCATGAAAATGTTTATTTCACCTTTAAAATAGGTTTTGGTGTCAATTTTGATGTGATATTATAAATTTGATTGCTATTTTGTTTCATTTTTTTTTATAATTATTGTTACATTTTTGCCCCTCTTATTTAAAAAAATATAAAATGATAATTACATTCATATTAGATATGCAAATATTTATTTTTACAAGGGAAATAAAAGAGCTATCTACCAACTAAGGACATTGTCATGGCACCCAACTATGATATGACTATACCACCAAAACATTGCTTTTTTGGTCTATTGCATTTACTAAATTTACAAAAATAACATTAAAGTCCCAAAATGTAAATAACAAAATTACAAATTTATAGGCTAATTATGCTCAAACTCAATAGAATAAGGTATGGTATGCTATACATTCACTATATAAAAGCTTTACATTTTACTAACAATACTCACCATTTTTGCATCATTTCTTTACATTTTCACCCAAATATTAAAATTTGCAATAAAATCTTACTTAATATTTTTCATTTTTACCAAATTCATAATAGTTTCATCATGACACAAGTAGGCACATGAGTTTGTAGTTCAAAAAAAAATTTGTGGTAATTTTATAAATAGTAATATTTTGAGGGTGCAATGTGTAATTATCCCTTATATTTAATTCACCAGTGAACAAATTAGCCTTTACATACACTCTATCATGCCCTAATTTTTTTAATGTCTTTTGAGATTAAGTCCCAAAATACTTTCGATCAGTTTATAGAAGTATCAAAACAGTCTTCAAGTATTTTAAAATTGAGCTCTAGTAGCACTCTGTGAGAACTATTTCAAGCTCAATTAAAGGTGTCTGAAAACTATTTTGACACGTCTATAAACTCTAATTTAAGTGTGTGTTTGGGGCAGCGGTGCGGTGACTTACCACATTTTTTTCTGTCTGACTAAGTTACGTTTCGTCTGTTTTTTCAAAATGCTGCAACTAAAAGCTGTGTTTGGTCACTGGATTTAAGCTAAGTGCACCACAATTTTTTGATCAGCAGCTTCTTATACAGTAACTTCATAACTGTTTATTCAAATAACTACAGCTGTCACAATCCTCATATAAATAAAAAGATTTTTTTGGCACTTTATCTTTCAGTGGAAGATAAAGGAGAGGCATTTAGATATGCAGTAGAGAGAGAAAGTTTCAGAACACTAAACATTCTCCAACCATAGAGAGAGAGAGAGAGAGAGAGAGAGAGAGAGAGAGAGAGAGAGAGATGCAGGGAGTAGAGAGAGAACAGCAGCAGCGGGGTGTGAAGGATTCAGGGCAGATTAATGGGGAAGTGAGAGAAAATGAAGAGAGAGAAGAGGAGGAAATGCAGAGATCAGCACTCTCAGTATTCAGAGCGAAGGAAGAAGAGATTGAGAGGAAGAGATCTGAGGTTAGAGAGAGAGTTTTCTCTCAGCTGGGCAGAGTTGAGAAGGAATCCAAACGTTTGGCACAAATCCGAGCCGTAAGTTCAGCCTTTTTACTCCAATTATTTCGTCTTTAATTTAATTTGTTCGAAATATAAACGAGTCAAACACAAACGGTAGTATTTTTTAACGAGCGGAACACGAGTTGAGCCTGGACTCACTCGTGTTCGGCTCGTTTACACTCCTAATGACCTATCCTGGACATAACTTAATTCTGCCCATGCACTCAATTCACATGTATTTGCACATCTAACTTCTAATAAGAGGTGTAAACGAGCTGAACACGAGTGAGCCTCGTTTATATTTTGAGCCCAAAAAATGTGTTTGTGTTCGGCTCGTTTGCTTAACGAGCCGAACACGAGCTGTTCACGAACAAAGAGTCGTTTTGACAATCCTAATCACGTAACCATAAGATGTTAATGATTGGGGGCAAGATTTAGGAATTATAGTTTATTTTAAAACATCATTTGAATCTAATTTAATATTTTTTTAGTATATTTACTTAATTAATAACTTTAATTGATTATAAATCTTTTAATTTTTTAAAAAATACTACTCATTAATATATATAATTGAGGAATAGTATTTCGAGCCGAAACGAGCCCAACACGAACGAACAAATCTTTGTTCGTGCTCGGCTCGTTAAAGCTTGTTAACTGAGCGAACGAGTCAAACAAGAGCTTCTTAACGAGCCGAACACGAGTTATTTGCGAACAACGAGTCATTTTGACAACCCTACTCCTAATGTAAATATAAAAATAGGGGTTAAATATGCAAATACATAAGAAATATTTGGTATTTATGTAAAATAGGGGTTATAATATGGTATTATTTTGTAATTAAAATGGGTAAAATGATAGGAGCTGGATGGAATGGGTGACCCAACAAGAAAGGAAGTTGCAGCAATTAGGAAGAAGATTGACAGTGTTAATCAGCAGCTAAAGCCACTTGGACACAACTGCTTGAAGAAGGTTTACTTAATTAGTGATAATTTTTAATTAATAAATATTAATAATTTATTTTTGTTTATTTTAGTTGTTAATATATTTTTATTTAATTTAATTATAAAACATGTTTTTATTTATTTATTTATTTATTTATTTTTGTTATTTAAGGAGAAAGAATATAAAGATGCTGTTGATGCATTCAATGAGAAGAACAAAGAGAAGGCTCAATTAGTCAATAAATTAATGGAGGTAATTTTTTTTTTGTTAATACTTTTGTTATATATATATATATATATATATATATATATAAGGAAATCGATATTTGGCAGAGGCCTAAATATCAATTTCTATGCGTTCAGGGCCTATGTTGAGAACCCGCACCATGTGCATGTAAGACCCCCCACGCACCACGGCGGGGATCTAACCCTTCCCAGAGGGGACTTACAATGACCCCGCCACCAACTAGACAAGGAATGGGGCATACACACACACACACTCGTGGCTATTATACAAGCCCAGACCACACCTAATGCGCTTAACCACTCGAGTACCACCCCCACATATCATCAGTCGTCTGGGGGGATTCGAATCCCATATCAGAGGGGACTTATAACTGACAAAACCGATGCTTTACTAACTGATCTAGGAATGCGGTGCGCGCGCGCGCACACACACACAAAGTTTTGTTTTGTAATAGGTAAGCAAATGTGTTGGTTTGGATGAATTAGTTTTCAAATTGGCCAAAACAATTGCAACCGACATCCGAATTCTGAAAATTTGAATCGATCAAAATCTTAACGATACAAAAGTGTCTAAATTGAAATATAATTCAACTTAAATAATTCAGCTATGAACTAACTAAAATTTAGGGTTCGTTTGGGGCGGCTGTGTGGTTGACATCAAAAAATTGCCGCTGAAATCTGTATTTTCTCACCGGTCCTAGTAGATGCAGTGATAACTTTCTAGCACTAGTCTGACTTTCTTAAAAAAAAAATTTAATAATCACCGTAGCTTTTTAAACATCAGATTATTTTTCAATAAACTCTAAACAGACTCTTAGCTGTTAGTTTGAATTCAATTATAATCAAACATTAAGAATTACATATCATATATATAGAATATTGATTTAATTTTATAAATCATCCTTTTAATTTAATTTAATTTTTTTATTTTTCAATTCAATCAATTAAACATAAATTAAAATCAAACCAATAACCAAAAATAAAAAAAAATAAAAAAACCAAATAATGAGATTAAAAAACCAAAAAAAACAAAATACAATATTGAAAACAAACCGCAACGGTGAAAATTGTTCAATTAGATTCATTTTTTTCGGTTTTGATCGAATAATACAGACCTCTACATACGTATCACTCAATTCAAATGTACGAAAAAGTATATTTCACTTTATAAAAACTTAAAATGGTGACATATTTGATGTGATATGAAACATTTGGGCGGTATAAATGTTAAAAGCAAAATTTAATCGTTAAAAATGTAATTACATATGATTTAGTGGGTATATATGTAAAAATTTAAATGTGTTATTTATCTAATATATTATGAATTTTTTTTTTTACAGCTTGTGAGTGAGAGTGAGAGACTGAGGATGAAGAAGCTTGAGGAACTAAGCAAGACAATAGACTCTCTCCACTAATATGTGACCATAATCATTGAACTAATTATTCATGTATTGGGTGTATTTCTTCCAATTACCCCCCTAGAGATTTCAATAATTGCTTGCTTTAATTTGTTTGTTTTTGGCTTATTATTATTTTTATTTTTAGAGGGAAAAAAAAATATTGAAATTGGTTTGGAGTTATCCATATGAAGCTTTTGGTTCTTAGAAATGTTTTACAATAAGTTGTGAAAGGGGTTGTTAGATCAAGTTTGGGTCTGAATCGGGTTTGACCATAAGTTAATCTGGTCAAAACTGGTCAGTCTTCAACCCCATTGACTCATATGACTCACCTAACTCGTTTGAAGTAAGAACAAATATTTGATCTGTTCGGGTCAAGCTAAGGGTTCATTTGGGACAGCTTATTTGTTGTGGTAGTATTTTGAAAACACACCTGACCTGTTTGGGTAAACTGTGTTTTTACAGCTTATACGTTGTCAAAACGCTAAAAACTGTGAGCTTTCTGTCTGCAGTCTAGCTTTTCCAATGAAATAAAAAATTTTAATAGCTACCGCATCTAGCTTATCAGTAGATTATTCAATAAGCTGCAGCTTCCCCAAATAGACCCTAAGTTTGATCAAATTATTTAAACAGGTTGAGATTCTTAACCCGAACTCGACTCGAATATTATTTAGATATATTGTATAACACCTAGATATTCATATTTAGATTTATATAATACTCAAATGTTTAATATCACATGAAAAATATTATTTCTAGTTATCTTTTAAAAGTGAAATACATCCTTCGATATAAAGATTTATGGCACTAAAATGTTATAAATATAAACACGAAAGCTTAGTTGTTTAGATATGTAAATACATAATAATTGTGGAGTTTTTAAATAAAATTTCCAATTTTTTAATGTGTGCAATATTATTACATTTTAAACTTTAATTTTTACATATATACCAATTTATCTTTTCATGGAAAAAATATATATTTCTCATTTGAAAAGTTAAAATAATGATGTTTGGGCAGTTTGATCATATGTAAATACCTAAGAATTAGAAGGTATTTATGTAAATGTACCTAATAATGATGATGATGATGATGATGATGATGTTAATGATAGAGCTTAAAGTCTAAACTCTAAGAATGACACATCAAAAATAAAATATTATTAGCATAATAATCAAATATTTAATGTAATATTATGATAATAAAATCCTTAAGTTCTAATCAAGATGATATAAATCAAATTTCTTAAAGAAGAGGAATTTCTATAGTCTAATTAGCAAGCAAAAGTGATGGGACTTAAAGGGAAACTTCATGGTGTAATTTGTAATTAAGATGTTTTTTTTTCTAACTAAAAAAAAATTATGAATATTGAATTGAATGCTTAAAATAGAGCTTGAGTTGACCAAAAAAAGACCAAATTGTTGCTTAAAGTTATTTAGAGGGGTTTTTACCAAAATTTTATATTGTTTTATGTAAATTTTTATTATCAAAACAAACCTAAAATTACATATATATCCAAGTCTAACAAGTAAATTCAGTTTAGAAAAGAAAATTAAAAAAAAATATATATGATGTAAATTTAATTTCATTGGAGAGATCAGTTAATTGGTTCTAAAAATGATTCCTTGTATGCAGGAATGGACCAAGGATGGGTCCAAAGAGGGGCAATTGCCCCCCTTAAATTTAGATTTTTACTTATATTGAGAGTAATTTGATTTTTTGCCCCTCCTGAAATCTACTCAGTACCATAACTCCTCTTACGTTAGGCTTAGAGGAACAGTTTGCAACCCCCCTCTCCCTAATGAAAATAGAGGCCGGTTCCGCCCTTATCACTGTATGCTCGTTGCAGGCTTGAAATTTGTGGTGATAAAATGATAAATTTCATCCTATTTTTCGTACAATGATCTCGCACACATATAGATGAAGGATGAGTAAGGAGTCAAAATCTTTATCTGAAAAAACCCTGAAAGGGTAAAAATCAATGAAGCTTGACTGATTGTAACTTGCTTGTCTCTTCGAGTGGAGAACAACAACAGCAAAGCCTTAATCCCACTAAGTGGGGTCGGCTACATGAATCCTTTTTCTCCATTGCGTCCTATTTAGTGTCAAATTTTCGTTTAATTCTAATAAATTAAGATCATTTTTATGCAATAAGCCCAAATTTTCCTAGGTCTACCTCTGCCTTTCTTAACATAAGTTGTATCTAAAACATCTACTCTCCTAATCGGATCATCTAGTGGTCAATGTTTAATGTGACCAAACCATCTAAGGCGACTCTCTCTAATTTTATCTGTTACTGGTGCAACACTAACTCTATTATGGATATATTCATTTCACATTTTGTCTCTAAGTGTTAATCCACTCATCCACCTAATCATTCTCATCTCAACAACACTCAACATATCACTATGCTTCTCTTTTAAAGGCCAATATTCAAATATTATGCATGTCGTCTAGACATGCGGACGATTGCATGGATCATATCACGACTGCGTGGTATGCTCTACACTGTCAGCCGCACGTCTAGTTTACCCGACGTAATATTTTCTCGTTGAATCGATTGAAATATAAAACTTTCAATCACTAGACCAAGATGAATTGTACATACCTAACACTTGAAGTTTGCTAGTTATAGTTATAACATATTAAAGTCATAAGGAGGCTCGTCTTGCGAAGTTGTTTCCGCAAAACGATAATTTTTCAGTGTTTTCGATCGTATATGGCAATACCTGTTTTGAGGACGTGACTCATAAAGAAACTTTGCCGAACGGCGAAGCTCCTTGAAACAAGCCCATAATTGTGATGTCTCCAATAAACTTGCTTAGCTTAGATTATATGTATGAATTTCTATGAACATTATGTCATGTAATTTTGAATGTCATTGAAGAAATTAATAGAGTTTTGTGCTCATTTTGCAAGTAATAATTAAGTAGTTTTGGTGGCTTCTCCAGTCTAAATAAGTAATGGAAGATTTACATACATACCACTGAATTCCCATATATTTACATATTTAACCCCTAAAATTTCAATTTTTACACTCGTCCACCTTACATGCATGAAAATGTATATTTCATTTTTTAAAATGATGTTATTTTGGATGTGATATGAAAGATTTGGGTGGTATAAATGTAAAAAAAAAAAAAAAGTAGGTGTGTTAGAAATGTAAATACATAGGAATTGGGTGGTATGTATGTAAATTTCTTTTGTTATTTAATGATTATTATAGTTTTTTCCGAAAAGAAAATTATAAATCAACAAAAAATAACTAATAAATTCATCATTGACTAAATGATATTAATTAATCCCAATATAAATAAATAAATAAATAAATAATTAATTATTTAGGTGTTCAAATCAAAGATTTTTGTTGCATTTAATATTCTGTCATTAGTCAACAAACCTAAAAAATACAATCACAACTACAAGTGATCCTCAAATAAAATAGAAAGATTTACATGCATACCCTTCAAATCCCATGTATTTGCATATCTACCATCTAAACTATAACTTTTACATATATGCAACTTTACATATACCTGTGGCAAAACTTTGTTTTACCTGTTTTTTCAAAAAACTACAGTCAGAAGTTAAATTTTACAATGCGGTCTAGCTAAGTGTGGTGGCCACCAGAAAGCTATGGTCTGACTTTTTAAAAATAAAATAAATTTGTAATAGCCACCGACAGCTCTTTGAACAGTAATTTCTATTGCAGCACAATCACAGCTGTCTGATTCTTCAAACTGCTGCAATTGCTCCGAATAGATCCGTCGTGAGCTTGAAGTCCACTTTTCCACTTTGTTTTTCCTCTTTGCTCTTCACTAGGGCCGTCAAAACGGTTTGTTGTTCGCGAATAGCTCGTGTTCGTCTCGTGAAGAAGCTCGTGTTCGGCTCGTTCGCTAAGTTAATGAGCCTTAACGATGTTCGTTCGTGTTAGCTCATTTTGGCTTGAAATAGTATTCATCAAATATATATATATATATATATATATATATATATATATATATATATATATATATATATATATATATTGATGAGGATCATTTTTTTAAAAAATTAAAAAATTTACAGTCAATTAAAATTATTAATTAAGTAAATAGAATAAAAATTATTAAATTAGATTCAAATAATGTTTTAATGTAAACAATAAATCTTAAACATTTCCCCAACCCTTAATATCTTATGGTTACGTGATTAGGGTTGTCAAAAGGTCTCTTTGTTCGTGAATAGCTCGTGTTCGGCTCGTTAAGCAAATGAGCCGAACACGAACACACTTTCTATATAAACTAGCCGAACACGAGCTGAGCCTGGGCTCGCTCGTGTTCGACTCGTTTACACCCCTACTCTTCACTATTTCCCACCACAACTTTTGCTTTAAGCTAATAAGGTTACCACATAACCCACAATCAAATTAGAATCAAACTAATTATTTAATTAAGTATTATCACAAGTTTTAAAGTCTATAAACCCCCTCAAATTCAATGAATTTATTTTCATGTCCACAATAGGAAAAATTATGTAATTCTTTTTGAGGATCATATATTTATACCTTTATTTGTACTGGAGTATTTATGATATTTTACAAATGACAACTTGTAATCCCGTTTCCTTCTGGCTCGACTGCTAAGCTTAGTTGATTGCTCGATTGAGTCAGCTCGACTGGCTGAGCTCGGTCTGTAGGGTTTGGTGGTTTGGTTGGCTGACCCAACTTGGTTGACTGTTATCAATCTCTGGTAAGAAGTCTCTATTGGAGGATCGAAAATACTTTGTGAAATTGGCTCTCCACTACGAAAAAAAGTTATTTCATTGAGCTCGCTTTCTTGCAGTTTATGGTCCAAACACTCTCGCCTCGATTCTGATCTAATGGCTTGTACTTGTATTATTTAGTCGTTTCTTGTCTGTTTTTTTTTACTCGATCGGCTTTGGCCTAATTGACTTGATTTTTTCGGCTTGGTGGACCTCACGATCTCCGTTAAGTGTTGCTGAGACAAAAAAAAAATGCTTATGTGGATTATCAGCTTGACACATAAAGACAAAATGCGAAATAAATATATCTGTGATAGGGCTGGTGTAGCTCCAGCAGCAGACATGAAAAGAGAGAGTCGTCTTTAGATGGTTTGGTAACCTAAACATCAACAACATGATGATGTGGTTAGGAGAGTGGACGTTTTATATTCGACTTATGTTAAGGAAGACGAAGACAGACCTAAAAAGACTCGAACATGTTGTATGAGAAGTCAATATTTTATAATATCAAATGTCATTTTCTTTCTAAATAAGTAATAGAGAGCGGCAAGAAAGCTAACATAAATAGTATAATTTTGCAAGCAATTTGAAGGAGCTTGGTGGCTTCTTCTCCTTCTTAAATTATTTTGGTGAGCTCTTCATATCTTTGTAAATTGTTCATTACTCCTTTAGAGTCATTTACATAAACACCACATAATTCTCATATATTTACATATTTAATATCTAAACTTTGATATTTACATACATGCCCCTCAGATATTTACATTGAGGGATGAGATGATGGAATTTGACCAAATTTGATACTGTTGTTGTTCTGCCCCATGATGATGTAAAATCCAACATTTTTCGATTCAAAAAATGAGGTTGCACGTAAAAATGAGAATGAGTATTACGTCTGCACAGGACGTTTGTGCGGAGGAGAGCGGAACTCAGCCCAAAATTTCTTTTTCCAAAAACAGACAATATGGGCCCGTGCATAGGTGAGCTGAACATAAGCGAGCCCAGGCTCAGCTCGTGTTAGGTATGACTCATATACCTAATATGGAATTAATGTTGGAGCGGAGCGAGCGGATCTGGGGAGTTTATTATGTGGGTTGGGGGTGCGGGGCCAATGCCCCGCGGGTTACTAGAGGGGTAATTTGGTAATTATATATTATACTCCATGATTATAAATAGGTCCTGTTAGTAACCTCAGGACTTATGCGAAAGGTCGAATCGCGTATTCATACTTCTTTTCGAATAGTGAAAAGAAAGTCGCAGCTCTGCTCCCGAGGACGTAGGCATCTTTCGTCGAACCTCGTTAAATCTCTCTCGTGTTCTTCCGGATTGTGTCGATTCTTGTTTGCATTGCCCTAAATTTCTCAACAAGTGGTATCAGAGCGAGGTTTGAGGGCAGAGAATAATTTCGACGCTGGATTTGGAGATTTGGCAGAAGTTTTGCGGCGATTTGTGGCTTCGCGCAGGAAGGTGAATCGCGATCTTCGGTGACGAAGAGGGCAGCGGTTCGGCCAGAGACTCGGCGACGAAGCTGGCAGCAGGAGTTTGCGAAGGTGTTTCAGCAAAGGAGGTTCGCGAGCAAAGCAGTTCGGCGGAGCAGGCTTCTCGCGACGGTTTGGCGAAGATCTGCAGGCGAGTCACGGAGTTGGTTCGCGTGTAGGGTTGCGCGGCGGAAGGAGGCTTGACGGAGGCTGCGGGGAATCCAGGAATCAAAGAGGAATATTCCTCCGTTCTTGTTCTGGAAGGTTAATTAAGGACGTTTAATTAAAGGAACACCCTTCCTTCTGAAGGAGGCGGACAGGATCAAGGAAGGAATTAAGGGAAATCATACTTAATTAAGCCTTAATTAGCTTGGAAATCTTTCTGATGCAACAACAGCAAATTTCCATACTTAATTAAGCCTTATTGCTTCGGTACTTTTCTGGAAAATAAAGAATTGATTAAGGAAGTTTAATTAATTCCTTTGCTAATCTGGGAGAGTTGATTAAAGAAATTTTAATCAAGGAAGCTTAATTAAATATTTTCTGGTAGAAGAATTTGCAGAAAAGTTTGTTGCATGATCAATTTTCAGATGGCGATTTCTGGTACGAAATTCGAGGTGGTGAAGTTCGATGGAACTGGTAACTTCGGATTGTGGCAAACACGGGTGAAGGATTTGTTGGCACAACAAGGGATCCCGAAGGCTATGCGAACAACGAAACTAGATGCCATGGAGGATGAAGATTGGGAGGAATTGCAACAACGAGAGCAGCGAACCATACGATTATGTCCTGCAGACGAAGTTATGTACCACGTGATGAATCCGAAATCTCCGGGAGGTTTGGAAGAAATCGGAAGCTCGATTTATGGTGAAATCTCTGACGAACAAATTGTATCTGAAGCAAAAACTGTATGGGCTGAAGATGCATGAAGGTTCTGATCTGGCGCAGCACGTTAATGGTTTCAATCAGATAATCACAGATTTATCAAGGCTTGATGTGAATATTGAGGATGAAGACCGAGCGATGATTCTATTATGTTCGTTGCCTTCTTCCTATGAACACCTGGTGACTACTCTGACATATGGGAACGAAACTATCAAAGTTGATGAGATTCATCGCAGCATTGTTGGCTCATAACCAGCGGAAGCAGAATGCAGGGGAAAGCTCTCATGGCGACAGTTTATATGTTAAGGGTAAACAGGATCGTGGAAGGAAGAAAGAGAAGGAGGGTTCTGGAAGGCGAAATTCCAGATCCAAGTCTAAAGGCAAGAAGACGATTCGTTGCTACATGTGCAAGGAGCCAGGTCATATAAAGCGGGATTGTCCAAAGCTGAAGAAACAGACTGATGAGAAAGGTGATGTATCATCGAAGTCTGTGAATGTGGTGCAGAATGAAAATTCAGATGCCAGTGATGGTGATATGCTTTCAGTTTCAGCAACTCAGTTCATGGATGCATGTATTCTTGATTCAGGGTGTTCTTATCACATAACACCTAACAGGGAGTGGTTTACTTCATACGAGTCAACTAATTCGCTCGGTTTATCTTGGTGATGATAGATGCTCGCAATATTCGTTGGGATTAGAGAAGTCAGAATTAAGATGTCTGATGACACAGTTAGAATTTTATGTGATGTCGGACATATTCCGGATTTGAAGAAGAATCTGATTTCCTTGGGCACTCTACATCGATATAGTTTTATTCCTAAGGCAGATGAGGATATGGAAACCATCGGGATTGTTAAGGGTGCACTGACCGTGCTGAAAGGAAAGTTAATCTGCAGGTAATATCTACAACCGTTGGGGAATACGATTGTAGGTGGAGTTCATTCTGTTGAGTCGGATGATGATAGTACAAAGCTCGGCATATGCGTCCGGGTCATCTCGGTGAACGTGGGATGGCGGAATTGCATAAAAGGAATTTGTTGCATGGTGTGAAAAGCTGCAGTTGGAATTCGTAAGTTTTGTATTCTTGGAAAACGAGACGAGTGAGTTTTATGACCTGGAGAGCATAAAACTAAAGGGATTCTTGATTATGTACATTCGATGTATGGGGCCCTACCGGGGAAGCATCGGTGGGAGGATCTCGGTATTATGTTACCTTTATCGATGATTTTTCTAGGAAAGTTTGGGTGTATTTCTTGAAGCGAAATCGAAGTTTTCTCTAAATTCAAGTCGTGGAAAGGCGAGGTGGAGAACCAAGCCGGTAGAAAGATCGAGTATCCGAGATCCGATAATGGCACGAGTACACGGATTCGCGGCTTAAGAAGTTTTGCGAGGAGCATGGGATTCAGAGGCATTTTTCAGTTCGGAAGACACCGCAGCAGAATGGTGTTGCAGAAAGGATGAACAGGTCCTTAGCTGAGAGGGCAAGATGCTTGAGACTGAATGCAGGGCTTCCTAAAAACTTCTGGGCAGAGGCCGTGAATATGGCATGCTATCTCATCAATAGATCACCTCGGGCTTCATTAGGTGGCAAGGTTGCAGAAGAGGTATGGACGGAGTAATCCAGGTTATGTTTGATCACTTACGAATTTTTTGTTGTCCCGCCTATGTGCATGTACCGAAGATGAAAGATCGAAACTCGATCCAAAATCCAATAAGTGCATCTTTACTGGCTATAAGAAAGGTGTGAAAGGATTCAAGTTTTGGGATCCTATTGCAAAGAAGGCGGTGATCGATAGAGATGCGATCTTTGATGAGCAATCCATGTTGCAGCACAATCAAGACAAGGTGCCAGGGAACAGTTCCAGCTCGGAGACGATGCGAGATGGATCTAGAGCGGCGTTCGATAGCTAGTCCGAGAGAGTTGAAGGTTCGGATCCGACACCCGGTGATTCCATTCCGGATGATCCGCGGAATTATAATCTAGCCGGAGATGTACGTAGACGCACCAGTATAAGGCCTCATAGCAGATTGGGCTACGAAGACTTGGTCTCTTTTGCACTTCTCGCCGAGCAGTGACGATCCAGCCACTTTTCAAGGAGCTATTACCAACCAGGAGAAAGAGAAGTGGATGGGTGCAATGGTTGAGGAGATGGAGTCTTTGCAGAAGAATCACACTTGGGAGCTAGTTCAGCTTCCTGAGGGAAAGAAGACTATTGGATGCAAGTGGGTCTATAAAAGAAAACCAGCAGTATCAGAAAAAGAAGGGGAAAAGTTCAAGGCTCGATTGGTAGCAAATGGATTTTCTCAGCAGAAGGGGATAGATTATGATGAAATCTTCTCCCCGTAGTCGGACATACTTCAATCAGGGCGGTGCTTGCATTGGTAGCTATTTGGGATTAGCATCTGGAGCAAATGGATGTTAAAACTGCTTTCTTACATGGTGATTTGGAGGAGCAGATTTACATGGAGCAGCCGGAAGGGTTCAATCAACCTGGACAGGAGCATCTGGTTTGCAGGTTAAAGAAATCGTTGTATGGGTTGAAGCAGTCTCCGAGACAATGGTACAAGCGGTTCGACTCCTACATGATTCGGATTAGCACATGGGCGATGTGAGTATGATTGTTGTGTTTATGTTAAGGGCCTTGATGATGGTATATTTATTTTTCTGCTACTGTATGTTGATGATATTCTGATTGCTGCAAAGAATATGAATGATGTCAGTGGTTTGAAAGCTTTGTTAAGCCAGGAATTTGACATGAAAGATTTGGGTCCTACAAAGAGGATTCTTGTAATGGAGATTCAGCGGGATAGAGGCTCAAGACGATTGTGTCTATCTCAACGAGGCTATGTTGAGAAAGTGCTAGACAGGTTTTAGATGAGCAATGCTAAGCCTGTAAGCACTCCATTGGCAAATCATTTCAAGCTTTCTTCAGAACATTGTCCGAAGACAGATGAGGAAATCAAAGACATGGCAAAGGTTCCTTATGCCAGTGCAGTTGGCTACTTGATGTATGCAATGGTATGTACTCGTCCTGATTTGGCTCATGCTGTTAGTCAAGTCTGCAAATACATGTCTAAACCAGGAAGGCGACATCGGGAAGCGATCAAGTGGATTTTCGAGTATCCGAAGGGCACCGTAGGACATGGAATTATCTTTGGCGATCGACAGAATGACCCTTCGACTGTAGGGTACGTTGATTCGGACTATGCAGGTGATTTGGATGGCGGAAGGTCTACAATCGGGTATGTGTTTACTCTTGGTGGAGGGCCTATATGCTGGAAATCAACAGTTCAGTCTATTGTGGCATTATCTACAACTGAAGCAGAGTACATGGCAGTGGCTGAAGCTGCTAAAGAAGCTTTATGGCTTACTGGGCTAGTGAAGGAACTAGGCAAGGTAGAGTTCAGTTGCATTGTGATAGTCAGAGTGTTATTTATCTGGCTAAGAACCAGGTGTACCATGCGAGGACCAAGCACATTGATGTCAGGTATCACAAGATCAGAGAATTGATTTCTTCTGGTGAGATATCGTTGCGAAGGTTCATACTCGATGAGAATGCAAGTGATATGTCGACTAGCCGATTCATTATCAACAAGTTCTTGCATTGCTTGGACTTGTTGAACATTCACGCGTTGCTAGAGAAGCATGGTGGCCCAACCCACATTGGTGCATGAGAAACTCCCAGGTATTTTTTCTCCTAAGGGGCTGGATATTCGCCAAGGTGGAGATTTGTTAGGTATGGCTCATATACCTAATATGGAATTAATGTTGGAGCGGAGCGAGCGGATCTGGGGAGTTTATTATGTGGGTTGGGGGTGCGGGGCCAACGCCCCGCGGTTTAGTAGAGGGGTAATTTGGTAATTATATATTGTACTCTATGATTATAAATAGGTCCTGTTGTAACCCTAGGACTTATGCAAAAGGCTAAATCATGTATTCTGTACTCTTTTCTGAATAGTGAAAAGAAAGTCGCCGCTCTGCTCCCGAGGACGTGGCATCTTTGCCGAACCTCGTTAAATCTCTCTGTGTTCTTCTGGATTGTGTCGATTCTTGTTTGCATTGCCCTAAATTTCTCAACAGCTCGTGTTTTGGCTCGTTAAAAAATATCATTGTTTGTGGTCGGCATGTTTATATTTCGTACACAAAAAATATGTTCGTGTTCGGCTCGTTCTCTTAGCGAGCCGAACATGAGCTGTTCACGATTAAAGAGTCACTGTGATAACTCAAGTCGCACAGCTGTAGGATGTTAAGGGTTGAGGCAAGATTTAAATCTTTTTTTTTATATTACAATATTATTTAAATATTATTTAATTTATTTTTATTCTTTTTTTAATTAATAATTTTAATTACTTATAAATCTTTGTAGTCTTTGATATATATATATATATATATATATATATATATATATATATATATATATATATATATATATATATATATATATATAATTTGAGCAGTCGAACATGAACAATCAAATCTTTATTTGTATTCGACTCATTTATATTTCAAGCACAAAAAAATTATTCTTATTCGACTCGTTAACTTAACGAATGAATCAAACACGAGCTTCTTAACGAATCATAGACAAACTGTTCGTGTAGAACGAGTTGTTTTGACAGCCCATGTGATCATCTTTTATTCAGTCTGAGAGCGGGCGTGTTATGATGTATATATTATATGATATTGTAATACATCGTATCATTTCTTATACCACATAAAAAATATCATTATTATTAACTTTTTTTAAATAAAAATGTATCATTTTCATAATAATACAAAAATGTTACAAATGTAAATACCAAAAATATGTGGGTTAGATATGTAAATACAATAGAATTATGCGGACAATGTACAGCGCAAGAGTTAGATATGAAGTTGTTGAGCACAAAATCATATAGTCGGTGAGTACGCAATGAGTACATATCGCATATTTAAATAATAATTAAAATAATAATTAAAAAAAGGGCTGAGATTTGTTTATGAGGTCAAATTAGACTAATTAATAATTAGAGTCGTGCTTATGAATGTTAAGTGAGATTAGAGTCAAGCTATCAAATGATGATTCATTATGAGTTTTTATAATAATTTTAGTTGCTAATTATAGCTCTGTTAGGTATGGTTTATATACCAGATAAGTGACAGATCATTGGAGCGGAGTGTGTTTGTGGGGCGTGGACGTTGGCCCCGCGGTACGGTACATGAGTACTTTGTAATAACATATTGTACACTAGGGGATGTACTGTTTTTCGTGAAATCAAAAGTTGATGCTGCTATTCGCTCTTGAGGACGTAGCTTCTTGAATCTCGTTAAATCTCTGTGTTTGATCTTGATTGTTCGGTATTGATTCATGTGTATCTTTCTCCAAATTTGTCAACGAGCACTATCAATCTCAGTAATTTTACTTATTAAATTCAATTTCATTGAAGATATTACTTAAAAAAAGGACAATTTAGGTGTTATAAGTGCGATAACATTTTTGAAAACTCTGCCTAACCGTTTGATTCGTGCTTATTTGAAAACGTTGTCTGCTGTGTTTGGGTTTTTTACACTAAACACAGGCTGCGTGTCGACCTGCATGTCACGTTTTAGGATAAGCTGTTTTTCTTAAAACGCACAAGCTGCCTCAACAGGCCTTTATTTGACTATTCAGGACAGTTCAAGTAAAAAATATGACACTTGAAAATTTATGATTTCTTCACATGCTATCACCGCCTTCAAGAGTGCACAATAAATAGAGTTGTTTTATATAATATTATACAATTGGTTTCCATATCATTATTATAAATCAATATGTGAGAAATTTACATACATGCCCTTTAATTCCTATAAATTAACATATATAACACCTAAACTTATATTTTTACATATATACCACCTTATCTTTGCATAAAAAAATGTATTTTATTTTTCCAAAGTTAAAATAATGCAAAATTTAGGTGTTGGATATGTAAATACATAAAAATTGGGTGGTATAGCTGTAAATGTCCCAATAATATATTTATGATACATCCAAGCCACTTCCTTAGCTTACATTAATGGTATGTAATATATTATGCAACAGAGAATGTCGTTGAACAATCATATAGAATTAATGCTTATTTTGCACGCAATTTGAAGTACTTTGATGGCATCATCTCTAGAGATCAGCTTCTTATCTTTGTATTTTATTCATTATTTTTTATTAATTTTTATCAATTATTAGGTGTACAATACGAATTAGATGCGAATCGCCTACGTATATTGCTATATTTTTTGTGTGCGCTCTAGTCTTCCTTGTAGAAGAGCTCTGCAAATACGTGGTTGAGTATGCACTTGTATTTTACACGCATAGAAATACATGCATTATTCGTATCGTGAATGTCTTCTCTTCTTTTCTCGATGACTCAATTAAGATTGTGAAAGCTATTTCGTACATTGAAGCAAAAGAAGTGAAAGTTTAATGTTCAATCGTTTGATTAAGGATGAATCGAGGGATGGGCTGAATCAGTTCTCGAACGATGTTGAGTCGTTCGTGCAAGTGACATGTCAACTTCTGACTTACCTATTTGAGGCTATGTTTTGATGTGCACATTCGAAACACAGAAATCAAACATACTTAATGCATGATGATGTCAGTTATGATATATCGATATGGAGATGTGGAACCAATCATTTACGCTGGAGTTGATCATTCAATTAGTTCAGCTCCTTCAATGTTTTATGATCATCCAAGCAGATTTGTAGGAACAAGACTTCATTATCTGAGTCAAGTGGAGGAAGATCATTTAAACAACAAAGCTTATATGTTTTATGAATTATTGAATGCATCATAAAGACTGCTGTCCAAAGGTTGTACATCACATTTTGAGTTAAATGTAACTCTTAGAATATTGACAATTAAAACATAGTTTAACAAGTTCGAGAATGTTGTGCACTTTAGGGCGAACAAAACGCAGATACAGAAGAAGAACACAAAGATTTAACGAGGTTTGGCAAAGATGCCTACATCCTCTGGAGCAGAGCGGCGAATTCACTATTTCAGAGGAGTTACAAAGTTCGGTTTATACCCATAGGGTTACACATCTATTTATAGATAAAACCCACAGATAAATTACTAAAACGCCTTCGCTCCTCCAACCCTCTTTATTCCAAGAGCCTCCAAATTTTCGGTATATGAGCAGTACCTAACAAAGAACATCTTAATCAAGTTGCAAGATTACGAAAAAAAAAGACAAATCCCTAAAAAAATTTAGTGTCATAGACTTATACATAACGAAAAAAACTAGTCTCTAAGTTAAGTTTGAAATCAGAGATAGACAGACATATTATTTTATAAAGTCGATGCAACGTAGGCTCAGTAAAAATAAGATGCAGAAGAAAACTTCGTACAAGTGTCTCTTTCATTTTTCGCTTGTTCCACGTCTTCAAAGATTATTTACTTTTATGTGTACATATGAAATGTCGTCATAACAGATTGTACGATATTCTGTGTTTTTTTTAATATTTTTATTAGATGATTATTATAATGTTCTTTGATTCCATCATTATGTTAATGCAATGAGTTATCTTGCAAGTGATAGTGTTCAAAGGAGTTATAAATCAATAAAATATAGTGAATATAGTCATCATTGATTAAAGTATATTAATTACTCATTATTTATTGAATTTTAACTAACAAAATTGTTGTAGATTCTCTTTTAATGAATATTTTAATGTATCTATCATCAGTCAGCAATTCTCAAATAAAAATGGAAGATTTACAAATATACCACTCAATTCTTATGTATTTGCATATTTAATACCTAAAATGATATTTTTACATTTATACCGCTTTATCTATGCATGAAAATATGTAATTTACACTGTAAAGGTTATGATGGTGGTATTTTTAATGTCATATAAAAGAATTTAGTGGTTGAAATGTAAAAAAAAAAAAAACGTTCAGGTGTTATAGGTAAAAATATTTGCGTACGTAAAGTGTATGCAGGGTTGCATCTGTCATTCAATAGGAGGCCGCCACGCATATATTACCTCTATGTAACCTATCTGCAACCTATAAAAAAAATGAGATTACAGAGAGGTTACAGGCAGGTTACAAGGACGTTATACGGGTAAAACACGGAAATACCCCCAATACCCTTTAAATAATCTCTATGTAACATGGATGACGGACACAGCGCTGCGTACACTTTACGCATGCAAATTTTTTCCATCAGGGGGTGCATATCCAAAGGAAATGCGCCTCTATGGGGGCTCATACCTATTAAAATATAATATAATTAATAATATATAGTACATTAAATAACGTTATAAATATTATTATTATTTATTTTATACATTAAAAAATATTTAAATTAATTTCGACATTAATTAATAAATTTTAAGAAATTTTTAATTAAATAAAAAATAAAATTTAATTAATTAAATAAACTAAGAAAATTTGAAACTAGTAAAATTTGTTTAAAATTGAAATATTTACAAAATGAAATTAAATCAAATGACATAATATTTTTTTAAAAATACTATCTTCTTCTACGTTGGGGTGGAATAACGCCTGAGACGGATGTACATCGAGACAGTAGTCGTAGTGATCGGTAACACAGTTGATGTTCTTCAAGTTCTTCTTTAATATCAAACTCTCTCAATTGTGTCATTTGTAGCATCTTGTAGAATCCAGTAAATATGTTCATTGGGATTTGGGGGAGAATATACTTGTGATGTATCGAAATCCATGCCTATATGAAAAATAGACATATACATGAGAATATTTTGAAAATTTAAATTGAAGTCTTCACCACTAGTGGTTGTCCACTCTAGGTCAAATGATGGAACCTCAAATGCTGGTGATACTGCATATCCGGAGGGTCCTGCATTGTTGGATGTTTCTGCAAAGCTGGAGGGTCCTGCATAACCGAAGTGTCCCGCAAATACTGATTGGGCAGGATAAGCATCTGTCTCTAGATATTGTTGATCTTCTACATCTTGAAATGTAGATATTTATGTTACGCTAACAGAAGATCTTCTTGGAGCATCTTCTGTTGATCATCTTGCAGTGGAGAAAGATGACCGGCGTCGAGCATCAGAGGTTGATCTACGGGGCCATCTGGTCTAACGTTTGTGCCATGAGACATCCATGCTTCAAAATTATGTCAATCAGGCCGATCAAATACCGTATAATCAATATGCACTGATTCTTCTACTCTGCGTGATAAATCCAGAATCTCGTCGTAACATTGTTTTATTGAGCTAACACTTGCTCCACGATCCCCTCCATATCTCTCGACAATGTTTTTTGTACAAATAAGGAAATCCAGCTATACGTTTGGTAATTTTATATTTTTATTAGGTATTATAATAAAAAATAGTAGTAGCTATAATGGAATGCAAAAACTCAAAACTTACCACCATCCTCTCTCCTGGTGATCATGTGTAATAGGTTTCAGAAGACTAAGGGCCCATTTGGGGCGGCTTATAAGTGCGGCGGCGTTTTCAAAATGCCGCCGTACCGTTTGGTTTGCGCGTTTCAACTGCTTATTCAATAAGCCAGTTTTAAATTCTTTAAAGAAGTCGATCGCGGTAAGGGACCTGTGGTTTGGCTTATTAGCAGCTTATGAGAATAAGCAGGATAAGCAGCTTCTCTTTGAATAAGCTGGATAAGCATAAGCCGCCCCAAACGGACCCTTGGATGCATCGTTATGTAGAGCGAAGCCCGAGACCGATACTGTTGCAAATAAATAAACTATTCTTCTTCTCCGACTCCTTCTGCTGGGGTTATTGGCACAATAAAAGCCTGACGATTATTCCATAGCTCGATATATTTACTATGATATTGCTCCAAGTCTTACTTTACCTCGACTATCAACTCTTTGAAACCTTATTCGATGGGTTCAATTTTTATTGATTGGGTGCTTGAAAGCTGATGTATAACACGATCTGGAAAGTGCTACTCAACACACTTCTAGTTTGTTATTGGAACGCATGCAGTTCAAATGTCCATGCTCTCAAAACAAATGTCATGCAATAACGTAATAGTTACATCTATATATGGGGTCCAAATAACCTGTGGATGAGTTTAAATTAATTCTATTGTGTTCTCGTAATAAGAAGTATTACACGATAAAACCAAACATAAATAAACAATATAAAACTTCAAATTAATTTCATATAAAATTAAATTGTCCGTACCAGACTAACAATGATGTGTATAAGACAAGAGCAGCAATTCGACGCAACAAAATAATTTATGACAGTTTCGGGCAGCATTTCAATGCGTTGTTAATAATTCAAATATATTACGGACAACATTTCGACATAACATAAATAATTAAAAACTTAAAAAATTTACGGGCATAATAACGACGTGGGATATAAATTTATTAAAAAAAAGCACAATTTCACAACGTTGTACATAATTTAAAACAATGACGTGCATTATAACATCATATTACTCAAAATTAATGATGTAAATTACAACAAAAAAAAGGTTCTCAAATGATGCTTAAAAGGTTTAAAACTAGCTCTCATGGAGCAACCTTTTGTCAAAATTTGTATAAATTTGAATATGAGGGTTTCCAATTTTCTATGGGGTATTACATACATGATGCACCAAAAAATATACGCCTTTTACTATATGATTTTACTCATTTTTGGTGATATTACACGTTAAAAGTAAGATATTTTGTATGTTTTTTGGTTTTAAGAACAAAAATGGTGATTGGAGCAAAAAGAAGAAAAAACGGTGTAATTTGGAGCAAAAACGAGCAAGAAAGAAAATTTTGGCCTAACACCTTTCGATAAGTCTTTCTATGCTTAATCTCTTTTACACTTATTGCATATTTTTGAATGAGATTACACTTTAAAGAAATGTTGTTTTTATGCCTATTTTTTAGGGCTATCTGTTACGAATGCAACACAACTGAAACGAGACAAATCGGAGCTGAAACAGAGCCAAATGGAGCAAAATGGCAGAGCTGCGCAGGATGGGCGCCGGGGGCGCCCAAATCGGCGCCGGCGGCGCCAGAAGCCCGAGACCACGAAAATAGGGCACCGACAGCGCCCTATTCAGCGCCGGCGGCGCTCCGGACGGTTGGGATGCGAAATTGGGCGGTTTTTGGCCAAATACATTGAACATGGACGCTTTTTGGAAGGTTTCTTCATACACCTCTTGAGAAATTCATCCTTACTCTATTTTAAACTGAATTTGAAGCCAAAAAGAGAGGAGAAGTTAGAAAAACATAGAGAATGATTAGAGATCTTAGAATAGGAGTAGAAATGTAGATTTCTACCCTTTTGGAGAGATTCGAGAGGGGATTTTGAGAGAATTTGTAAGAGATTGTTCTAGCATTGCATGGATCGACGTGAGACTTTGTGGGAGAGATTTTCATCTTCTTTTCAAGGGGAAAAATCTAAGTATTGTGTTCTTCATTATCTTATGATTTTGTAAACACTTATTTTGTGGATTTGCTTTGAAATGAGTATTTCCGTTGTGTTTTCTTCGTGCTTTGTGATGTCTTTCTCTTATTCTTTCTTCTTATTTGGAAATAGTGGCATGAGAATATAATGTCATTGTTTCCATTCTACTTTTCTCTTGCAATGAGTATGATTCATGTTTAGGATATTATGATGCATGCAAGAAGAAGTTTTAATTATAAATGTGATGGTTTTTACTTGCACTTCATTTACATTACAATAAGGGCCCATTGCAGTGTTAAAATTCATTGTAATTGCATTGACCCGAAAGGGCGGTGTAATTCTCAACAAAGTGGAACCACATTCAATGTCCGTGAATGAATTGTGTAGTTCATGAGGATTGAGTGCAAATAAATAGGGAAATATGGTTTCATGGGTGTCAAATTGGAGGTTTCAGGGTGACAGGCTGAGATCCCCAATTTGGTCCTAAGTTTAGTAACTAAAGCGAGGGTTAGCTTCAGGTAAAGGGTGAGTGGGAGCTCCGTAGTGACAGTCAGTATCCTCCTAGCCTAGCCTTAGATTTAGTGACTGAACTTAGGATATGTCAATATTCTTTACATGCTTGTAAGAGGAGGTACTCTTTTAAGGGTACATAAGTATTTATGCTCCTATTTGGTACATGCAATATTTAATGCATTTCATTCTTTTACATTATCCAATTCATTACATGAGAATAGTAGTTTTTATTATCTCAAAAATTCACCAAACCAATTTATCCAAAAATGGTTATCTTTAGAAGTAATATTTGCATTTAGGAATAGTTAATATCCTTACATATAATCATCTGCATTTAGGAGTAGTTGTTATAAAAAATACTTATATCGATCCTCCAATCTAAGGTTGTTAGTAGTATACTAGAATTTGACTAAGAACCTCTTACCTCGCTTCTCTGTGGGATCGATAAACGAGACTCCATTAGAGCCCTGTATTACTTGATACGATACGTATACTTGTGTTTGAAATTTTGACTTTACAAAAATCATTATAAATATATAAATCTGAGGCCATAAATTCTTACATATAAAAAGTCGCATCAATACATACCAACCAAATTTCCGGGTGAGTCGAAATTCAAATCAATTTTCGAGCTAGACTCGCCTCCCGAACATCACTAGAGTTGTTAACGATCCAATTTGGAGCCAAGCTGAGGTCGACTCAAAATAGGCTCGAAAAAAATTCGAATCAACATTGTCTCATAGCTCGGCTCTTTTATTTTGATCCAAGCTAAAATTCAATTCAATTTTCGAGCGATTAAAGATCTTTGAGCTAAATTCACGGTCCTAATTATAGGAGCTACAACAAACATAAAATTTAATGATATCATTATAGTAATTTAGAAATCAAGACCTCACCAAGTGTGTGACTATATATTTTGGACGATTGAGTGAAGTTATCATAAACACACGCACATCGCATGACTAATGCGACTTTCATGTGCATGACTAGTTGAGTAGTAGATTGTATTCTTAATGCAATAGTTCAGTTTTAATTTTTTTACTCAATCGAACAAAAAAATTCCGACAAAAAAAATGAAAGCTCGCTCAAAACTGCCCTGACCCCCTCGAAGTGAGGCTGACCGAATCCATTCTTCTGCCCGAGAACGAAACGAAGCTTTCATCAAGTGGGTAAGGTAGGCGAGTCACTAAAACTTCACTTGAGACTGACGAAACAAAGCTAAGAAGTAGGATGATTGTTGATGTTCGTTCATAATCAAACTCCTGCTAACAACTAAATTTCAGTCTGTTCAAAATCGAACCGTTTAAACCGAATTAAATTTTGATTCGGTCGATCCGATGTTATCAAAATTTCAATTGGTTTGATTTTTCAGATTTCGGTTACAATCAATTTGGCGGCGTCGTCGTAACCTACCAAATGCTCACCTCTAGTTTTACCATATTGTTTAAAAATCATGTGTAAGTGCCATGAATGCGCTTTCTTGCCTTATTCCATTTGTGTATAAATCAATGAAGCCCTCATGTGGAAGGAGGAAAGTGTTCAGCTCAGTTTTCATTAAAAGGAGTTTCTATTTTTGAAGTCTAACGGCTAGCTTTGCCACATGCTTTTCATCTCCATGTATTTATTAGGCAGCTTGAGAGACGTCTTTCAAAGTCTGTCTCTTTCACGTCTGCACGTCTGGACGGTCAACCGCTAGACTTCAAGTCGCTCGACGCTGACTTGTATCGCGATGTGGCACCAGACGGATGGCCGTCCGGACGGAATATTTTCTCCTCTCTCTCCCCAGTGAGTAGAGTTATGGGAGAAACGAGAGATGGAATTTGACTTCATATGTCTATAAAAGTCACATAATTCTTATGTATTTATAGATATAACACATAAAGTTTGATATTTGCACTTATAAGAACTTCGTGTTACAAACCTATACATGAAAATGTGTATTTCACTTTAAAAAAAATAAAATAATGGTTTTTTTTTTCTGTGTTTTTAATAATTTGAGTGACATGCATATAAATATGAATGTTTTAAGTGTTAGATATGTAAATGCATTAAGGTTTTTTGGTACGTATGTAGGGCTGTCAAAAAAACTCGTTCGTGAACAACACGTGTTCAGTTCGTTCGTTAAGTAAACGAACCGAACACGAACAAATTGTGCAAGCACAAATTGTAAAAAAAAAATCATATAATTATTTATATAATAATATATTATAAATTTTATTTATATAATAATATATTATATATATTTATATCTAACTTTTAATCATAACAGTTGTTTGATAATATGTTTATGCATCTTCTTTTGCATAGATTTGGTCTAGATTTGAATCTAACACTCTACATTGATTTTTTTTTCCAATTCATTGTAACGAGCTAATTTCAAGCTGAACACAAACATAATGTTCACAAGCCAATTTTGAACATGAATCGATTTCAAACACAAACAATTTCGAAAGAGTCGAATACGACCCAAGACTGAGCTCGCTCAACCTTGGCTCGTTTACAACCCTCTCTGTATGAAAATGCTCCAAATTAAAACCATTCTTAAAGAGAAATGGGGGCGATGGCTTCAGGGTCTCGTTGGAGCAATTGCAACGATTTGAAAAAGCGATTGTGAAACTGTTGTGGAAGAAGCTATAGTTCAACATACTGCGGTGATTATTACAACTTCTTTTTATATATAAAAAAAAAAAGTCAGACCGCAACTTTCTAGCAGCGGTCACACAAAATCAATTTTGATGGCAAAATACAATTTTCAGATGCAATTTTTTGATAAACAGCTAAAACACAGTTTTGCAAAATACAATATTATAGAGATGCACTTATAATTCATTGAGATGCATTAAAGGAGATGCAATAAAATTTATAAAATTAGACCACTAAAATTTCAGTTATTTCAATCATCAATATATATAAGAGATTAAGATTATTTTCTACTTGAATAATTAATTATTTATTTTATATTTATGTGAATAGCTTTTCTCTTATTACATGGACAAATATTGCTAGGATTCTTTAGAAAAAAATACTTACTCTTATAAAATGAATTTTTTTAGGGCTGTGAATTTACCTCAAAGATTGTTAATCGCTCAAAAATCAATTGAATTTTAGCTTGGAACGAAATAAATGAGCCGAGTGATTAGCCGAAACTCGATCAAATTTTTTTTGAGTCGATTTCGAGCCATACATGAATTGGCTCGAACTGGCTTGAGATCTGCTTGTAGTATGTTACATATATTGATGCCAAGTAAAATTGAAAATAATGAGTCACGAGCCAATTTTGAACCGATTTTGAGTAAGAATGGACCCAAATAACTCAATTTGAGCCAGTCAGTTTAAATTTTGAGTTGGATCTAGCCGATTTCAAGCTGAAACAGATTCAAGTATCTCAATTTGAGCTAGCTGGTTTCGACTTCAAGCTAGATCGAGCTTGATACAATTTTAGAACTACTCAACTCGAAATTAAATATAATAAGCCACGAGTTGATTTTGACCCACACTAAATTTATTGAGCCAATTTCAAGCCAACCCTAACTCAGCTCAAAATAGGAAATTTCTAATAAAAATTGTTTACCTCGAAGATGACTCATGAGTCAGTCTTTTTCTAGATTTTCTCCTTTTTTTCTGATATAGGGCTGTGAACTTACCTCGAATATTGTTAATCGCTCTAAAATCGATTGAATTTTGGCTCAGATCGAAATGAAGTAGACCAACCGAAACTTTAGATCGAATTTTTTTGAATATGTGATCAACAAGTTGTTGACAAGTCATTCATTGGACCAAATCATACAACAAAATTAATTAGATAAATTAAGTGCACTATGTTTCACCACCTCAATATAAAGTTTTAATTATTATTATTTAGAGCATTCCATGGCTATAAATTTTCTATCAACTTAGGGCCCGTTTGGGATAGCTTATAACCGTTTGTTTCGCGCGTTTTTGAAAACGCTGTTTGCCGCGTTTGAGTTTTTTACACTAAACGCAGGCCGCGGATCGACCCCCGTGGTCGACTCTCGGGTCGCATTTCAGGATAAGTTGTTTATCCTGAAACGCACAAGCTGTTCCAAACAGACCCTTAGCAATCATTTTCATCACTAATAGAAAATTGAAGATGAACTTAAGCATAGCTCAAATCATGGGTCAATTAGATAAATTGCACGCAATTCTTATTTTCATGTGATGTTAAAATTTTGAATGTTATAAATATAAATATGAAAATATAGGCGTTAGATATGTAATTACATAAAAATTATACACACACACATGATGTGTACTCCAAAAACATAGCACAAATCTCAAAGCAATCATGCGACTAAAGACAGCAGCCAAACAATCAAAGCAACAGGGCAAAGGAGCAGCCGTTCAATGACCAACCGTTCTGTCAGATCAACAGACCCACGCTGTCTAGGGATTCAAACGACGGACCGCGCTTACGATCCAAGTTACCCAAATTTTTTTCAAGAGCGCCCGATCACAACTGCCCGATCTATTGGCTTTGCCTCAGCAAGAGCGATCACTACATAACCGGTCGCCATGGTCAACCGAACTAAAACACATTGATCTGCTAATGATTGTTGTACTGCACTTAAATGAAAACACAAAACTTGTATTAAATTAACACATTAACTGCATTAAGAGCATTTTTCATAATCTTTTCTTATTTTCTGTAATTGTACAAAGGACCCCCTATAAATAGGAAGTCTAAAGATGGATAAAGAAACTTTTTCCCCAAACTCCTCTCTTAAGAACTTTTTTTTTGTGTGCCCTTCTTTCTCTCTCATTCTCTCTTTCTCCTAGCTCCAACTCTCGAGCCGTGCTTTATCTGAAGAACAATTTTGAATTCCACACATATATACATACATATGTGGACGAAAATATGACACTCGATAGGACTCATCGTCGTAACCGTGATTGATTATTCATTTACCATCACACCTCAAAATAAAATAAAAAATAAAAAATATAATATTATTAAATTTTAATCAAATTATTTGACCCACTTATTGCTCTCCCACAACATTGCAATGCCTTCATTGTCAAATAACTTGTTGCCCAATCAAACCCCCTCCCTTCTTAGCTTAAAAGTCTATTGAAAGCCCCCCCACACATCACTCTCCCCATAAAACCTTATTCTAAGGAACAACTTCATAATTCTTTAAAAGAAATATAATTGGGCAGTTGGGGAATCGGATGGTTGGCCGTTGGCCATTCCCCTTCCCACTTTATCGTGTCCTTACCGCATACTTGTTTTATGCGGTCACTTTCTCCGGTCACCCTCTTTACACTCACCGCAGGTGACGGCACCACTCCTCTTCAAAAATCGCCCTTTAAAAACCCTACTCCGCCTCCCTCCTTCCCCCGAGCTCCAGAACTTCAGCTAATCTCTCTCTCTCTCTCTCTCTCTCTCTCTCTCTCTCTCTCTCTCTCTCTCTCTCTCTAGGAGGCAGCCATGGATGTGTTCAATGGTTTCCTGAGTGTGATCATGCATGTCTTGACCGCTGTGCTGCTTTTGATCTATCTCCCAATCTCGATGATTTGGAGACTGATAGCATTCGTCTTCGTTACTCCCTTCTGCAAAGAAGATGTCAGAGGAAAGGTGGTTCTGATAACCGGAGCTTCTTCCGGCATTGGTGAGGTCAGTAGTTTTGCTTATTATCAGCAGAGCAGCATTTGATCGATTTGTTTAGAGGGGGATTTGGTTGGGAGAAAAGGGGAATAAATTTGATCGAGAATTAAATTATTGATTATGACTGATTTGAAAGCTGTTGAATTATTTGACCCGTTTCTTTATGCTTGTTAATTATTTTATTAGTGGGGGGCGGTTGCTTATTTAATGCAGATGTTGAATATATCCTAAAGGTCTTTGTGCTTCCTGAAAAAAGAAGAGATAAATAATATTTTTAGTTGATTTGTTTATCAATTATAAGCTTTTTGAGGGCAATTTTTAGCAGATTTGTTTATTTTTGTGTTGCAATCCAAATCATAGTTTATCTTTTTGCTTCCATTAATTCTCAATATTTTAATCACAGCGCATTATTTTATGATTATTTTGATGTTAGATATATAAATAAAAAATATTTTTGGATAGGATGCATGATATATATAGATTTACATTGTAGATTTGAATTGTGTATATTGATTTGGAATGAATTTATTGTATGATTAGTCAACTAAAAATTTAAATTTGATTAATCTGAAATTCATGTTATTCAGATTTATTGTCCTGATATGAGAACATGTGAAGATCATTAATTACTTGCATCTTTTGTGCAGTAATAATTACTAAATTTAAAGTTGTAAACATATGAAAGCCATCTCTGCAATTTATTGGTTCATTTTGAACATGAGTTTATATACATATCTGACATCCTAAGTTCACTTTTTGCATGTTTACCATATCCAAATCTTTCTTATGACATAAAAAACCACTTTTTTTGATTTTTAAAGTGTGAATTACACTTTTTCATGCATAGGCAAAGTGGCATATGTATGTAGAAATGAAGATGAGGTGTTGATATGTAAATACATAGGAATTGAGCGGCATTTATGTAAATCTTCCTAATAATTCTGTTCATTTTTCCCAGCACAAATCTCTGCTAAACAGTCTACTTAGACTCCTAACTACCGCACTTGAATGTTGATTTGAAGAGTCTTAAATTCCTTATTTTGCTAAATGAAAATTACTATCATTTTTGTAATATTTTTACATAACCTTTAAATGCATTGCCACACATTTTTTCTTTTTAATTTTCTTTTAGAAAGATGAGTGTCAAAATATAAATTTAATATTAAAAAAAAAATCTTAAAATAAAAATTTTTATTATAATTTTAATTAAGTTAATTAGCATTTAAAGAAATGCCAAATTTATACATTATTTTATGTCCTAGCTGAACTTGATAAAGTATTTAAAGATATAAATAAGAACATGGGCCATTATCACTCATTCTACTTCATTAATTGTATCACATGCACCTGAAATCATTTATTGTTTCACCAAATAAGCTTGGAAGCATTTGGTACTTTATTCATACACCAACACCACAAGCCAATTAATTCCTTTATTTTATTTCATATATACATAAATTTAATGTTTTAGCAATGAAATTTCTAGAGCTTAATCAACATTTGAGCAACAAAATTATGAAAGATATTTATAATATTTTGATTGCACATGAGTTAATTCAAGCTCCCATTATAGTTGGAATTTGAATTTGCAAAGTTTGAAGAAAAGTGAATGGGATAAATTCGGATAGAGAAAGTAAAAGATTTAACATTTACGGATTGATTTTGTATGGTGTAATTCAATCATTAAATTTAATGTCTAATTTAATCTATATTAAAATTTTCCCGTAAGAACCATTCGATTAACTTGAATTAGGATTGATTCAAATTTCATAAACTCACGAGGAGAGTCATGGCTGATTTAGATTTGATTTGTTGGCTTTTCAAGATGGTTCGACGAGCCATTTATCGAGCAAAGCTCGAGCTCACTCGCTAGTTGTTTAGCTTAGTTACATCCCTAGAACATGCTAGGTAACAAATAAGCAATCATAATTGAAAGAATAAATGCCAATCTTATAAACCAAAAAATATGGAAATGTAAATGATTTTCATTTTTTTACCAAAATTTTAATTAGGCCTCCCTCAATAAAATCATGAATTTTAAAATGAAAAGCAACAAATTTATAAATCTTAGAACCCATACATGAAATTTATATAATTGGTATTTCCAAGTTTGTATTGGGGAATAAATGTAATGGGTGGATTAGGATTAGTTCGTCATTATAGGCTAATAGTATGAGTGAAGACTTTTGCGTTGATGATTTTTTTTGTTTGAAAGTTTAGATGCATGCCACACAATTCATACACATTTACATATCTAACACATAAATTTTAATATTTACATTTATAACAGTTAGGTGCCAAAAACCCATGGGCGAAAGATGCATTTCACATTTAAGAAGTTAATGATAGTGATACTTTTAATATGATGTTAAATATTTGAGTGTTATACATGTACATATTGAAGTTTTGGTTTTCGGTACGTAAATATATAAGAATTATGTGATATCTATGTAAATGTCCCCCCTTTTTTTCGAGCTATGAATTTTTATGTAATTTGGTATTCCTAAGAAGTTATGTTACGTCTGAATTGAAATTGGAAATCTCTAAGTTTGCAAAATTTATATTACTATTAGATTAAGTTCATGGCATCTTACATTTCTTTCTCAAAATATAAAATGTGATGGTGATATTTTTAATGTGATGTTAAAGATTTGAGGGGTATATATATAAATATGACTTTTTATGTGTTAGATATGTAAATACATAAGAATTATGTGGCATGTATGTAAATGGCCCGATTTTTCATCACAGGAACTGGCTTACCAATACGCAAGTAGAGGAGCCTTTCTGGTTCTCGTAGCCAGAAGAGAGCACGCTCTAAGAAATGTTGCTAAGGCTGCCATGGAGAAAGGCTCCCCAGACGTGTTAGCGATCAAAGCAGACATCTCCAGACAGTCAGAATGCAAGAGGGTCATTGATGAAGCCATTGCTCACTTCAACCAACGTAAAATTTTATTCAGGAAGATTTACATACATACCACTCAATTCCTATGTCTTTACATATCTAACATCTAAAATTCAATTTTTTACATACATACCACCATACCTATGCTTGAAAATGTGTATTTCACTTTTTAAAAGTTATAATAATGGTTTTTTTGAAGTGATTTTTAAGTTAAAAAATAAAGTTCAAATTTTGGGTAATATATATGTAAATACATAATAATTGTGTGATATCTATGTAATCTTTTATTGGCTTTATTAATTAATGGAAGATTTACATACACATCACTCAATTCCTATCTATTTACACATCTATCACTTAAACTTCAAGTTTTACGTTCATGTCACCTTATCTATGCATGAAAAAAAGGTGTATTTCAATTTTTTTAAATTATAACAGTGCGTCTTTTGATGTGATATAAAAGATTTGGATGGTAGGAATATAAAAAACAATGTTTTGGTGGTAGATATGTAAATACATAAGAATTGAGTGGTATGCATATAAATGTCCCTTAATCAATTACTACTCAATACTCTTCTTTTGTAATGCAGTGAATCATCTTGTTGTTAATGCTGGGCTTCTTTCCAGTTCTCTCTTTGAAGAGATCACTAATATATCTGCTTTCAACCAAGTTATGGTAAGCACACAGTATAAAAGTTCCTTTAGTTTGGATTCTGCTTTTGGTATTTCCAGACTGAAAATTTCTAATCAGAATTTGAAAATGAAAAATTCTAGTTTTGAAATATTCTATTAAATAAAACAATTGTCTTTCTTGTCTTACATATTCATTAATCAACATTAGAAGATCATAAAAATCTTTTAATTGTTTGTCTTAAGCTCTAATTTTCTTGCAAATTAACTATTTGACTCTTCACAGGATGTAAATTTCTGGGGTGCAGTATACACAACTTATTACGCTGTTCCACACTTGAAGAATAGCCGAGGCAATATTATTGTCTCAGCTTCAGTAGCTGGTCGTGTTCCTACTGCAAGAATGAGCTTTTATAATGTAAGGGAGAAAAACCCTTCACTTGTTTTTTTTTTTTTTTTTCCGGGCCTGTTTGGGGAGAAAATATTATGTGCGGGGCAGACCGCACTTCCAGGCGACAGTTCGGATACGGCTACGCCGCTGTGTATCGCACGTCTGCTCATCCGGACTGTCCTCTGGACGTGCGGTCGCCGCACATAATATTTGCTCCCTTTTGGGATAATTTTCTTACTATTTTGCCTTCTAGAAATAGGAAGCTGCTTTTTATAACTTGGTGTGGTAAAGGGTGACAATTGTAGTAAATGTGTCATACTACTTTTTAAAGAAATTTATTTATCTACCATATTCAAATAAGTTATTCCCCCTTTAATAGCTCTACAAACACCATTAGAAAAGGGGGCATTTACATACATACCCACCCAGTTCCTATGTATTTACATATCTAGCACCTGAACTTGTACTTTTTACATTTATACCATGCAAATGCTTCACATGAAATTAAAAGTACCACCATTTTAACTTTTAAATATTTCAAAGATGCGCGTGCGCACACAGATATATATATATATATATATATATATATATATATATATATATATATATATATATATATATATATATATATATAGATAGATATGCAAATACATAGGAATTGAGGGGTATGTATGTATTCATTCTTAAAAAGTTGTAGCTGCTCCAAACACAAGAAATTATTGCATGCGGACTCCGCACATAATGATTTTACCTCAAACAGACGCTCATTCTTCTTCTTCTTCTCCTCCTCCTCCTATATTTAAATGCTTAATTTTGATGATTAAATGTTTAATATTTCAATTTCACAGGCAAGCAAGGCTGCACTAATAAGATTCTACGAAACACTAAGAGCAGAATTTGGATCAGACATTCGCATCACTATACTGACACCAGGATATGTGGCTTCTGAGCTTACAAAGGGAAAATTTCTTCAAAAGGGAGGTGAAATTGAAGTCAGCGAGGAGATTAGAGATGTAAGTAAATTATAACTATATATCTAAATTTAGAATCATTTACTTAGTAAATTTGAGTTTAGTTTGAAGATAAAAAATCATGCCATTATGCCTCTAAGCTATTTGTTTGAGGGCTTTATTCTCATCCAAGAGGTCTTGGGATTGACATACGTGTGTGCCATTTATGCTTGAACTTTAGACATTTGAAAAAAAAAAGGAAAATTTACATAAATACCACTCAATTTTTATGTATCTACATATCTAGCAACTAGCATTTAATTTTTACATACATGCCACTTTACCTATGCATGGAAATGTGTATTTAACTTTTTACTAAGTTAAAATAGTGGTATTTTTTTATGTGATATGAAATAGTTGGGTGGTATAAATGTAAAAAATAATGCTTAGATGTTAGATATGTAAATACACACAGATTGGGATGCTTGTATGTAAGGGTGTGTTTAGGGGGCAAGCAGTATGGTGTGGTTTTGTAAAACTGTGTTTTGCTTGTTTTTTCAAAAAACTGCGGTGGAAGACCTTAATTTTGCAACTTGATTTGACTAAGTGTGGTTGGTGATTAGTAGAAATCTACTTTTTTTAAAAAAAAAAAAAATTGTAATAATCATCATAGTTTTTTGAACAACAGTTTCTCCTGCAGCTGTTTCATTGTTGCTTATTCAAACAGCTGCAGTTGCCCCCAACCGACCCTTAATGTCCTAAATACATAACAAACGGATTGATAATCCACCCAAATATTAAATCAATATGTTTGCTCAAATTGGAGTCAATCAGCTGACTAATAAAGCAAAATTGTAGTCAGACGAAACATGAACTTGAGCCGAGCTCGTGTTAGATCTTGCTAGCTCTGAGTTCAAACATCAAATTTTATGTGTTAGACATGTAAACACATAAGAATATTGTGATATATATCTAAACATCATTTACTTATGATGATCATCAACTGCGCAGCTTCAGGTTGGGCTCTTCCCAGTTGGTTACACAGACAAATTTGCAGAGGTAGTTGTGGAGAGTGCATGCAGAGGTGATGAGTATGTAACTTGGCCTTGTTGGTACAAACCATTCCATGCAATCATGTTCTTTGCACCAGAATTAATCAATCTGTATTCAAGAGCATTCTATCTCACCAAACCAGGTGTTGATTCCAGTAAGGCACTCAGCAGAAAAATCTTAGAGGTTACAGGTGCCAAAAAATTTCTATATCCACCCTCCATTAGATCATCCCCTTCTATGTTGGGTAACACAAAGAAGTAATTTTTTATTTTATTTTATTTTATAGTTATTATTTTTACATAAGGTATCAAAGGAATTAAAGGGGCTTTAGTTCAAAGCATTTTATATATGTGATTTTCTTTTGATCAAATGTGTTGAATAGTTTTGTGTGTGAAATTTGATGTGTAGATGATTTCCTATTTGTTTTGTAATTGATATTGTGCCCTCATTTTATAGATTAATGAAAAAATAAATTATTTGGAATAAATATTTTGTTTGTGAGAGAAACTTAATTGTGTATGGTGAAATGTTGCAATTTGTTTATTTATTTTTGTGGTTTGTTTGGCATAATTTGACATGAAAGTGCACATCATTTTCGTATCGTCAAATTTTAAAATATTTACCCGGAATGATTTGTTAAGATATTGGGTCTGTTTGGGGCAGTTGCAACTGTTTGTAGAAGCAACTATGAAGCTGTTGAAAAAGAAGATGTTAAAAAAACTGCGATGACTATTACATTTTTTTTTTTTTTTTTGAAAAGTTAGATGACAACTTTCTAGCAGCCAGCACATATAGTAATGTTCGGTGAGAATACAGTTTTTAGCTGCAGTTTTTTGAGAGCGTAGGCAAAACACAGATTTACCAAATAGAAAAACTGTGGTGCGGCACCACACTGTGACAACATTACCGCCTTAAACGCATCAATTAGATTCACATTGTACATGCCAATCACAGTTTTAAAATTTAATGTTTTAAAACCTTTTTGCTAATATTAAATTTAAATTTCTAAGGTTTACTAAAATTTAATATTTTAATTACTACTTTATTTAATTTTAAAATAATAAATAATATGTTTAAAATGAAATAAATAAAAAATATTTTTAAAATCTTAAACATAAAATAAAATCTCGAAAAGTCAAATTTTTTCCAAATTTGATTGAAGATTATGGATTGTATTTCTAATATTACTTTGAAAATGTGCTTGATTTAATAGAATAATGATAATTATTTGAAAACTTATTCCCGTATTTTTTTTCTATGCTTAATGTGATAGCCAAACAAATTCTAAGCTATTGCTGCACATTGGCAAAATGTTATAATAAATTTATTTGTTAATTATTTGTGGCTTAATAATTGAAGAGGGTTGTTTCTCTAAAATTATAAAATTAAGCCATGCATTTTGTAATTTATGATACATTATTTTAAAATATTTTTTTATTATATTATTTCCATATTTGGTGGATACAATAATTTTGATGCAAGCTAGAGTAGTAGATTATCATCTTAGCATGGTAAAAAGATTCAACACACACTTAAAAAGAGAAAGTAACTAATAATGACACAAAAATTTTAAAGTAAATCCTGAAAAGTGAATAATTACGAAGTCTGACTCAGCTGAAGAGTTTCACTATAAAAAAAATGGTTACAGTTGGAACCATTTGTCGCATAGGGCGAGAAATGGATACTAGATTTCCCAAATTACAGTGTCAATGTGCTGACGAATTTGTTGCTAGAAACGGATGACGATCGATAGTGATTGGTGTCGTTCAGTCAGTGGTGGTCGGCAAGCGGTGATCAACGGTTGCCGGTGGTGGATGATAGAGATTTGTGGTGATCGATGACTGTTTGCAGTAGTCAAAGGAGTTCAGTGGCAGTCGACGGTGATCGACGGCTGTTAACAGTGATCGATGACGGTCGGTAGTGGTTGACGGAGGTTGGTGATGATCAATGATGGTTAGCAATAGTGTGCTAGATTTCAATTCATTCTCAAAGCTTAAAGCTCTTCCACAAATTTCAAACTCTCATCCTCTCTCATGAGAGGGGTGAGACTCTATTTATAGTGTTCTGGTTACAATTAATGCATAAATATAAACTACTTTGATCAGACAGTCTGGAGAGCTTCCTTCGATTAGATGACGTTCGATTGACATTTGAGTGTTTTAACAATGTCAGAATTGAGCGATCTTTGGCTCGCTAGATTCATCTTGTCGAAATGCTCTATTTAACTATAAGTTTCATTATATTCGACAATTGTTCAACCTTCAAAATATATATAGAAAACTTTCAGGTGTGGTTTAATGACGTGATTTGAGTTTGATTTGACTCGGATAAGATCAATTTTGATATCATTTGATCTACCTTATTGAGTTGGTCAATTTGATTGTAAGTTGCTAAAATTAGAGATATGGATGACTTTTTATCAAGGTTTGAATATTTCTTGATCAAAAAGTTGCCTCAAAATCTGTTTCGTGCCTCGAGATTCATGTCGGTTGATGAAAATTTATTGGAGGTGATACTTTCTTAGGAATTATTTATCATTATTTAAGCCAATAATTCACCAAGTCCATAAAATATGCAATTAGACTTCGATTAAACTAGCTATCTAATTAATCTATGATAGAAAAACAATGGTCAATAATCATTATTATCTTTAAATTATAATAATTTGTTTAAGTTTGGCTTATAAAAATCACATTTGAAAATGATTTAATCATATAATTAAAAAGTATTAATCACTTCTAATCCAATCTAATAAAACAAGAGTGTAGATTAATAGAAAGAAATTTAACCCAATTATCAAATGGCAAGTGGGATAAATTTCACCATCGACATATATATATATATATATATATATATATATATATATATATATATATATATATATATATATATATATCAAAATGTACCCAAAGTGATCTGGGTAGAGCAGTTCTAAGTATGTCCCTCAGTCACGGTTCTAATCGCTCTCCGGCCACTGCACGGTAGTGAGGGCGTTACTTGAATGGTTAGAGCCATGAGAGTGGCTGAGGGCTCGTATCTGATCATTTTTTTACTATGAAAAAAAAAAGATCAAAATAGTTAATCTTAAGCTTCATAGGTGTCCAATTTCTATTAAAAAGACTCCAATGACATTACTCCTCACATTATTATACTATAAAAATATTATACTCTTAGTTTTGGCTTAAGTATTTTAAGGCAAATTAATTATGATTATACCCTTGAGCTTTGCATCTATTGCAATTTTTGAGATTAAATCATAGTATATAACAATTTGATAATGGCAGTAAATCTATATGAACAATGAATTTGAGCTCACTGACAACTTTTAAAATCAAGTAGGAGGGATAAAGTGAATGAAACATGGATAAAATTTCTTATGATAACAAATAAGATTTTAAGAAAATGAACCAAATGATAACAAAGTTGGTCTAACTCTGAGTCCAACCAAGTCCGTATCAAGCCATTAAAACACATTTCGAGGCTTTGGATCATTAAATGAATAAAAAAAGGAACTCTAAATTTGATATACTTATATTCAAATCGAGTGTCTAGACGAGAGAAATCTAAGAAGCCTAAGTTCTCTTTATTCTGAGGTCATCAATACCCTCAAATCATTAATAAAAACCTTATGGTCAAAATGGACAAATATGAGGGATATGATTAGGTAGTTGGAAAAATTATTCACCAAATAACTAAAATATCCTCCCCTAGAGCAAACAAATAGACCCCCTCTCTTCACTTGAGAGAAGTAGAAGGAATCAAATTCTAGGATTGTTCATGACTGAATACCCGACAATAACTTCCAGCCTCCATAGCCACTGACCACAATCGAACATTGCGTCTCATCCGCTACCGACCATCGCCCCCCCGCCCATTGCTCATCAGTGTTAGTGAACTTTATTGTGTAACGATGAATCCCAAATATTGTAAAACAAAGTAATCTGAAAATATTGTAGCAGAGTATCTCAATTGCGGCGTCACATATAAACACCAGATTACAGATCCAATGATAACTTCTAGCTAAAAATACTTTCAACTTTCGTACTCATAATACGATGAATTTCTTCAGATTCCTGAAGTATTATGTATATTGTGCATGCACTTCGTGTAGCTTTGTAACCCTTCTTTCCTGACCAAGACAAAATGTATATTTGTAATTACACGATTATAGTGGAATACTTTCTCTGGACCAAACTCTGCGATATTCTCTTTTCAGGTTTTTCCCTGTAAAGGAACTTGATGTCTTCTCATGTTATTTTTTAATCATCTGTGTGTGTGATAGATTTTCGTACAACATTGAGACGTAATATTATCATCTACCGCTGTGAATCTTCCAACACACAATAGTTTAGTGTCATATGGGGGAAATGAGTCCCGGTAGTAGATATTTGTACTTCTCTAAGCATGCTTTCAACCCAACGAGGAGATCGAAAGATTGATCCAACAAGAGTACTTGGACAAATTCATTCAAAGCAAGATCCCCATACCTCTAAATTTATTAGAATTTTTAAATGGCATTCAATAGAAAAATGCTTACTTTATTGCAAGTAATGAGGCAGCAATTATAATTAATCGCTTTTAAAAAACGCCAAAGTTATAAATGTCAATACAGCAATTATAATTTCCAGCTTAAGAAAAATGCCAATTTTATTGAAAGGAAAGCGATTATAATTAAAAATTTACCTAAATACCACTAAATTTCTACTTATTTACATATCTAACCCCTTAACTTTAATTTTTACATACATACTACCTCATCTATACATAGAAAGTATATAATGTGAATAAATCTACTAATTTCAAAAAACAATAATATGATGCACAAAAGATTAGCTAACTCTAAATTTGATGCGTGCTAGAAAATTCGCGGCAATAGACTAGTATATTGTCATTTTACGTGGTAAGAAGGTTCAACATACACTCAGAAAAGAAAAAATAACTAATAATGGTGTCATAAGTTTTTACGTGGAAAACACATCAATAGAAAAATCATGGGGCTTGACCCAGCCGAAAAGTTTCACTAGAAAAAGATGATTACAATTGAAATCACTCGTACCACAAGTAGGAAAGGGTTAATATGTTTCCCAAGTTACAACAAGAACGTCATTGATGAATTTGTTGCAAGGATCGGTGACGTCCGGTCAATAGTCGACGGTGGTAGATGGAGCTTGGTAGTGATTGACGACGGTCTGTGGTGATTGAGGGAGGTTGAGCATGATGTAAGACAATCAGTGGTGGTTGACAACAGTCAATAGTGGCCGACGACAATCAACAAAAGTCAATTATGGTCGGTGATGGTCGACGTAGGTCAGTGGTGGTCGACGATTGTTGGTGGTAGTGGTGTTAGACTTCAACTCCTCAAAGTTGCAAGCTCTTTCTCAGACCTTAAACTCTCCTCCCCCCTTATGAGAGGAGTGAGACTCTATTTATAATGTTTTGGGCGTAATTAATACAGAAATATGAACCACTTCAGTCGGATGATCCGTGGAGCTTCCTTCAATAGACGACGTTTGATGGACATTTGAGTGCCTTAACAATATGAGAATTGAGCAATCTTAGGCTCGCCGGATTTGTCTTCTCAAGACACTCAATTACACTATAGGCTTGTTAGATTCGACATTCATTCGACTTTCAAAATATGTCTGAAAAAACCTAAAAGTGATTTAATGACTTGATACGAGCTTGATTTGACCTGAATTAGACTAATTTTGATATCATTGAAAATGTCTGATTGAGCCAATCAATTTAACTATAAGATGACTTTTATCAAGATTTAAATATTTATTGCCCAAATGATTATCTCAAAATCTATATCATATATCGAGATTCATAATAGATAATAATAATTGGTAGAGCCCTACCAAAATTATTGAATACCAAAATTATTGAATGAACGGCACACGATCGCTAATAATCCCAAGAGTTTTTTGGCATGATTTTTTTTTTTCTTTTAAAATGTGCTTCCAATTTTCCCAAATTATGATGAATGCATAAAAGAGAATTTTCACTCATTATAACAACATTACTGTATTTGAACTTTATTTATTTTTTTAATATTTATTTCTACATCAAAACATGCATTCTATTTTATATTTGAGAAATTTATATACATACACACAATTTATATATATTTACACATCGTAAATTCATATATATATATATATATATATATATATATATATCAAACTTGAGTTGTTTTTAAAATTCTCTCAATTTTTTTATGCTGTGCTAAAGCTTGTACCGCATTCCCACATCTGCGAATCAGTTGTAAGTCCCCTCAGGTCGAGGGTTCGAATCTCCCATCTGGCCACAATCGCCTTATGAAATACTCTAATGGTTAGACAAATTAGGATGGGAGACTCGTATAATAGCCTCCCATCATTCTTTTCAAAATAATAATAATAATAAGTACGTTTATAAAATTAAAATTTGAGCTCGAGCACAATTCAAGCTTTTGTGTTTTGTTTAATCATAGTTAGTTATTTAACTACGAGTATAAAATAATCAAGTTATTATTGAACAAATTAATGAATTGAATTATTTAATTTCTATTTAAAAAGATATTTATTGAGCAAAATTAAAATTCAAAACTTATTTTCTAATAAAATAGAACTTTTTGAACAATGAGTAGAATGCTTTAATTATTTAGTTTCTAATCAAATGAGCCTTATCAAGTTTATAAATGAGTTATTTGTCCAACATAAAAAAATAATAATAAAAATTTTAAATGAACAAACAAGTAAATGAATAACTAAATGCTAATGCGATAGTGTATCAGGACTCCAATCACTGTATGACATATGTACAACCCGACTCACTATTTATTAAATTATTTAGTTTTTTTACTAAAAGAGTCGGACTGTTTGTGTCATACAGTGATTAGAATCCTGATATAATTTTGCATCAAGACTTCTAATGTAATAATTTTTTCCACAGCATGACACCAATACATAAATTTAGAATTTTTGTTTTTAAACAAATATCAAATATATAAATAAAAATAATTCAAATAAATAATTTAAAAAATAATAAGAATAAGAAAACACAACTCCATTTATTTCATTTATAACAAAAACCCCTCAGCCAACAAAGGACCAATACATGGATTTCTCCATCTCCACGCTTCCAAACCCTAAAGCCCTAAACTATAGATTCAACGGCCGATATCTTACACCAGCACATTGATCACAGCTAAAATCTCTAAATCCCTAGCAATGGATTTTAGAAGCAACAAGAGGGAAATCCTGCGGAGTTAACCAAGCATACCTAAATCTCACCAGCGCACCGGGAGGGATCGGCCGTCCGCCGCTGACGAGACACCGTTCTTCGTCGAGCGGTTTGATCGATCTCGGATCGACGGCTTCCACGCTGCTGAGGCCGTAGCAGCGAACCACAACCCTAGATTGCAGGCAATGGCAGAGATTGCTTACATGCACCTCGTACTCCGGTTTTCCTTCGACGATCCGACCGGTTCGAGACTGGCGGACGGAGATATCAGAGCTCCGGCAAGGGGCGGATCGAGCTCCGGCCATGGCGAGGAAGAGAGTTGCTAGGATTGAGAGGAGCTTGAGTGGTCTGGGCATGGTGGACCCGCTTTCTTCTGGTTCTTGGAATTAGGGTTTATCACTGGTTTTCTCTATGGAGATTTGGGGACGGAGGAGGGGGTTTTTATAGGAGGTGAGAGTTGGCATGAGGGATTTTGGGTTGTGGTATTTACATGTGTTACCCTCTACTATTATTTATTTACACATCCACCCAACTTTTGTTTTTATATACCAAAAGAAATATTTTCACATCACATTAAAGAATATTACTATTTTCGTTAAGTTAAATACAAGCAGAGCTACGAGCCAAAATTTTGAATCAAATTTTTGTCAAACCAATCCTAACTAGACTCGTAATTGAATCTTTAATAGCATAGTTAAATGCATCTTGTGATGCATAGTTAAGATAATATATATATCAGAAAAGAATGGTTGTGGTTATGGAAAAATTTTTACATCAGGACTCTGCACGTAGAGCTACATGAGGAGTCCTATAAAATCGCGCCACGTGGAGCGCGTTGCAAAAAAATAGCATTTGGCCAAAATAACACAGGAAATATTCTCTCTGTGTTATTCATGTGTTATTATGTGTTATTCAGGTGTTATTGTGTGTTATTCTGCTCCTAAAATATTTTTGGTGTTATAATAACACAATAACACATGAATAATATATGAATAACACACAATAACATATGAATAACACCGAGAGAATATTCCTTGTGCTATTCTATATTTTTTTTCCGACACGCGCCACATGTCGCGATGTTACTGGACTCCGCACGTAGCTCTACGTCCTGAGTCCTGATGTAAAAATTTTCCGTTGTTATGATAGGATCTCTTAGCCAATCTCATGTGTCTAACTACATATAGATTCAGACGGAATTAAACCCGTAAACCCATGAGACATACGCAAGACTGTACTACCAAAAAGTCACACTGACATATATATATTGAATTTAAGGGTTAGATGTGTAAAAACATAGGAGTTGAGGGGCATATATGTAAATCTTCGGGTTATTTAGATTTAAGTAGAAGCAAAATGGATCAAATTTAATTATTTGAGTAGTCATATTTAATTTTTTTATGATTATTATTTTTAAGGGAGTTATAGCCGTTTAGAGAAGGACGAGTGGGCCCCATTGCATGTGAGGGGTGGCGGTAATGGTGGGGGAGACATGGAAAAGGAAGAAGAGGCCAATTTAGGATAGGGTTGAAATATATTCTTTGAAATTAATAAATATTTTTCTTTTTCATTACAATATCAACAACACACTTAAAGTATATTTTTAATATACAAATCAATAAATAATATTCATACGATAAATTTTTAAATAAATAATATTCAAATTCATATTAAAGATCATACAGAACTTCAATTTCAGTAAACTTATGGACAAACTGACTGATTCGACAAGACGGACTCAATGACGCTAGAATTGATCAAATTCAAGTATGATCAAATCATTAAATCACTTGAGTGTCTTGACAACACGAATCCAACGAACCCAAGGTCACTCAATTCAGATATTGTTAAGGCAATCAAATGTTCACAAATATCATCCGATCAATGGAATCTCTTTTAATTGTTTGATGGAGTGGTCCAAATTAGGTCTCTCTTATACTATAAATAGAGTCATACCCCCTCCATAAAAAAGACCGAAATCTTGAACCGCATAAAACACGAAGCTTGGAGTAGAAGAAGTTTAGGTCTAATATGCTATACTGAATGTCCAAAAAACTCCACTGCTCACAATCGTCGATCACCGTCGACCACCGCTTATCGATTGTCATCCACAACCCCCTGCTTGTTGCAAGGAAACTCCTTACGCAGTCCTGACGTCGTCTAGAGGAACAACCAACCTTACAAAGTCTTTTGGACATTGGAAAATGGATTGAACAAGAACGTTCAAGTGTAATTTCTTCATAGAAATATGTACTTCGGTTATTGTTTATTACATAATTTTAGTTAAAATTCATATTTTGATTGTATTTTATTGTAGCTCTTAATTTGATGGAAATACAAAATTTTTTATTTTTTAAATTCATTTCTTTTACCTGTTTTTATAAATTCAACCTTTTTTGTGTTGAATTTCGAGCTAATTCAAGCTCTACTAAACAAAACTAATAAATTCAAACATTTCTGACTTGAAACATAAACACAATATTACCCAACAAATTCGAACACAAGCCAAATTTAAACATAATTATTTACAAAAAAAACCGAACACGAATAAAACATAAACTCGCTCGTGTCCGACTCATTTACGTCTGTAGTAGTTATCCTCGTTATCCACACTTGATTGTGAAAGGAACACTATTAAACTAGAAGAGTGAATTATTTAAGGTGGACAAACATAGTAACTCACAAAGAAAGGATTTTGATCCTCACACTGTCTTAAATATGTAAACAATGAAGTTTGGGAGTGAGATAAGTAAATATTATATTCTAATGTGCTATGTATATATTTAAATCCCCATTTTTTAAAATTTATTGTTTACATCCATACATATCAAAGTGTCGAACTTGATTATATATTTTGCATGTGACAAACTTTAAAACAAAATGCTAAATGAATATATTCACGATAGGATTTAGAGTGCCGTCTTATAGATGATTTGATCCCATTAAATGTAGACTATCTGATGATCTGATCAGGAGAGTAGATATTTTAGATTCGACTTATATTAATAAAGACAGAGGTGGACCTAAGAAATCTTTTGGGCATATTGTATAAAAAATGATCTTAACTTATTAGAATTAAATGAAAATACGACAAAATGGAGAAAAAGAATTCATGTAGCGGACCCCACTCTTTGCATTCCATGTGTAAACACAATTGCCTTATATGACTTGTTTTGGGAAATTTACAATATATACCTAAATTTTTAATACCCCAATTATTTTTATTTTTGTTTTCCTTAAAATAATGGGGCTTATTCAAAGGAGTAACATGGGGTGTTTGGAAGATAAGGTTCACTTCACATGGGGTTTGGTGATATGAGTGTGTGAGTCAGCAATAATGCATGTGAGGGAGGGGAGGGTTTGGGGGGGGAGAATATAAATAAATAATTAATTTAAGAAAATAATTAATTGGTCAGTGAGATCTAATGGAATAAATGTTTGTTAAATATTTGTATTATTTATGCATGTGTATGAGTTCTTGAAGGTTCTATAAAAAGATTTATTGGTTTGATAATGTTAAAAAATTAAATATATTTTTATAAAAAGGGGAGATGACAGTTTATTAATTATATTGAACATGTTTTTTTTTTTTTTTTTTTTATCTTCTATTTTTTTATATTGCATATGTTTGTAGAATTGGGTGGTTAACTTCTTTTTATATATATTTTATTTAAAGTAATGGCCATACACTATTATACGAGCCTCCAATCGCCCCTAATATGACTAACAATTCGAACACAACCTCCTTAAGGCTAACCGTGCCAGAGGCGATTCTAACCCCCAACCAAAGAGTCTTATGCTGAGGATGGCAACTAACAAACTGTGATACGCGACACATTTAACTTAAATTATATATATAATTTAATATTATGTCATTAAAATCATACATATGACTTAAACCAAACGATGCTACATACTACTATACGAGCCTAACCAACCGGCTTGAACCAAATCTAACATAGTCGACCTATCAATGATGGTCAGCAATGGCAATGATGACCACAAAAATTGTTCACGAACAAGCTTTACGGCCCTATTTGGCTCATTACACTTCAGGTTAAGTTTTTCGAAATCATATTTTAAGGTAATAATGAAATGCCCGAAAAGCGACCAAGTTTGAGAACTTTCAAAAGTGTCAAAAGAATCCCATTTATTTTAAATTAGAACTCTAACAATCTTCAATGAGGATTATTTAAGCCCAAATTTAAGTGTCAAAATTATTTGTGATACTTCTATAATTTATGAGACTGAAGTAACTTCATGTAAACTGAGGGGGACAATTTAGTATGCACATATATACTATTTCATGTTATTACAATGCAAAGTATATAATTAGGACCGAATGATGCAACATACTACTAGATGAACATAACCGACGAGCTTGGACCAAATCTACAATAGCTGATCAATCAATGATGGTCTGGCAACAACGAGCACATCTAATTCTAAAAAATGTAACTATGAACATACAAAAATCTAAAAAATAAGTGGAAAAGAGCATAAATTTGAAATGATTTGATAGCACTAATGTCATATTTTCTATCCATGAATCAATTCAACTACTTGCAAAAGAATAATTTGTGCTTAATTACACATACAATAAGTACATATTAAAATAATAATAATAATAATAATTGACAATATGGAAAGAACCATTCATACCAGAGATTCTCATTTTGCTTGGGCTTTTACTGCAACTCTATGTTATAACATCTGCCTCTGATTGTAGCAGATGTAACCATTCTAAAATAAAATCTCACATCAAGAATGTCATTTAGAATAAAACTATTATTCAATGTTTATAATGCTCATTATTTGATCTTATTATTTTGATTTATATGCTTAATTAATCATACTAACTAGTTTTTTTGTGACCTTTAGCTCTCTACATTGTGTCAGAACTCCAATCAGGACATGATACGTATATAAACAGACACCCAATTTAATATGTGAGTGAGCATGCATGTACACGTGACAGACCCTGATTGGAGTCCTGATACAAAATTTGATGCAAAAAATTTTCCTCATCATTTATGATATTGCAATAACTATTTAAAACAGTAGTCCAGTGTCGATAACAACATATTAGATGGTATCATAATAATTAGGGCTGTCAAAACGGCTCATTCGAGAACAGCTCGTATTCGGCTCGTTAAGAAGCTCGTATAGATGTATGTATGTATGTATAGATGTATGTATGTATGTATATATGTATATCTACACATATACATACATATACACACATATATTAATGAATAGTATTTTTAAAAAATTTAAAAGAATTAAGTAAATATAATAAAAGTTTTAAATTAGATTCAAATGATGTTTTAATATAAATTATAATTCTTAAATCTTGCTCCACCCTTAACATCTTATGGTTACGTGAGTAGGATTGTCAAAACGATTCTTTGTTCGTGAACAGCTCGTGTTCGGCTCATTAAGCAAATGAGCTGAACACGAACACACTTTTTGAGCTCGAAATATAAACGAGCCGAACACCAGCTGAGCCTTGGCTCACTCGTGTTCAGCTCGTTTACACCCCTAATAATAATAACAATACTTGGTAAACAAAATCACTAACAAAGATTTTCTATAGAAAGTTTACACAAATTACATCCAAATTTGACTATTTAGAAAACTAACACTGCAACCGAAGAAAAATAAATTAGGGAAATTTACATACCACAATTCTTTGTATTAACATATCTAACACCATGTTATTATAAACCTCTGCATAAAAATATAGTAAAATGCAAATAAAATGGTTTACAAATGTAATAATTAAGGTTTTGGTGTTAGACATGTAAATACGAAAGAAATACGGGGTATGTATGGGGTATGTACGGGGTATGTACGTAAATGCACCAATAAATTATAACAATAAATAAATAAATAAACAAATAAACATGTTAAGGGCCAAAACGCAAATGAAGATGATTAAATGGTAGTTCTATATATAGTTAAATTTCAAGGAAAACAAAAGTAAAAATTGCATTTCAAGCAGGGATGATTTTTTTAAGAGAAACTAAAACTTGTTTTGAAGCCAACTTTTTTGCTACCTTCTTGTTTATTGCTGTAGAAGTAGCTCTATGAACGCAACCAGCAGCATCGACTTCGACTGTAACCGTCGCTAAGCCGCCGGAGAAAACTGAAGAGAAGGACTGTGTGTATGATTTCTTGGAGCATAATTCTTCAAGCTCCCTAACAGGATGGATTTCCACTGTATCAGGGGTGACTAATGGCTCCAGCAATGGCCGGATGCTGTTCCAAACGATTTTTTCGTTACAGCCTGAGTCAAGATAGATCGCACCGGCAATTGACTCGATTACATCGGCTAATACCTGTAGATCAAATTGGGTGGGTGGGAGGTGAAATAGCTAAAAAAAATCAAAATGATAAATGAAAGCGGCACGAGAAAAATATACAAGTTAACTTACTTGATGGCTGTGTTGTTGCTGTTGTTATTGTAGATTTCACTATGATTTGATTTTAGAGAATACAATCCTAGTTTCTTTTATATAATATAACATGGCGACAAAATTTGATACGTACATTTACAACACTTTGATGTCATAGCATTTCACGTTTATAAAGCTGAAAATTGTAATATCTTTGGATGTGATATTAAAATTTTGAGTTGAAAATATGATGGAAATAATAAAAGAGCATTACTTCTCAAAACATAACATAACTACTCCCCAACTCCCCCAAAAAAATAATTAATAGCTTAAAAAAAAGTAAAAATTGCATTGAAAAAGTATTGCGTGAAATAATTTAACAAGCAATAAACATAAAATAAAAATAGGAATGCTTTACCTTGGGAAGAGCAACACCAGCTTCCCATCCACAAGATGATCCAGAAAAGGATCGAGAGATATTGTTAAGATAAAATGTCATATGTCTGTGCAACTCCGGTGATGCATGAAGAATGTGCTTGTTTAAGCCAACTTTAGCTGCAGCGTGCGCATAACAATCATTATTAACAGAAGCAGATCTGAGATCAGTCAATAATCCAGGTGTTGCTCGTGGATAACTATCATAAAAGTGCAAGGTTATCAGATAATCCAAAACAGCATCACCTAAAAACTCAAGTCTCTGCAACAGTAAAAGTTTGACGTTAGAATTTACTGAAACTTTATATATTCTAACAACAGTTATTCTATTACAACAACAACAACAACAACAAAGCCTTAATCCCACTAAGTGGGGTCGGCTACATGAATCCTTTTTCTCCATTGCGTCCTATATAGTGTCAAATTTTCGTTTAATTCTAATAAATTAAGATCATTTTTTATGCAATAAGCCCAAGTTTTCCTAGGTCTGCCTCTGCCTTTCTTAACATAAGTTGTATTTAAAACATCTACTCTCCTAATCGGATCATCAGGTGGTCGACGTCTAATGTGACCAAACCATCTAAGGCGACTCTCTCTAATTTTATCCGTCACAGGTGCAACTCCAACCCTTTTACGGATATATTCATTTCGCATTTTGTCTCTAAGTGTAAAGCCACTCATCCACCTAATCATTCTCATCTCAGCAACACTTAACTTAACATTATGCTTCTCTTTTAAAGGCCAACATTCAGCACCATAGAGCATTGAAGGTCTCACCACCATCTTATAAAATTTTCCTTTCAGCCTAAGCGGTACTTTTCTATCACACAATAGGCCGGACGCATTCCTCCACTTCAACCAACCAACCTGAATTCTACTATTAACATCCCCATCTATATCACCATCGCTTTGAACAATGGACCCGAGATATCTAAATCGTTCACACCTTTTAATAATTTGATCACCCAAAGTTACACTCCTGTCACTAGACCTACTATTACTAAAATTACATTCCATGTATTCAGTCTTAGTTCTACTCAAACGAAGACCTTTAGACTCCAATGTAGACCTCCATAATTCAAGTTTTTCCTGGACTTTTTCTCGTCTTATCCACAAGGAGGATATCATCAGCAAAAAGCATACACCAAGGTACATCCTCTTGTAAATGCCCAAGTAAGACCATCCATAAATAAAGCAAAAAGATATGGGCTTAAAGCGGATCCTTGATGTAAACCAACGAAATAGTAAAATACTTGGTCAATCCTCCTTCGGCTCGAACACATGTAACGACTCTAGCATACATATCTTTAATGACTTGAATATAAGTCATATCAACACCTTTCTTCTCAAGGACTCTCCAAAGAACATCTCTAGGAACCTTATCGTAAGCTTTTTCTAAATCAATAAAAATCAAATGTTGATCCTCCTTATTATCTTTGTACTTCTCCATCAAACCTCTCAATAAATATATAGCTTCCATGGTAGACCTGCCCGGCATAAATCCAAATTGATTATGAGAAATCTTCGTAATACGTCTTAACCTATGTTCAATTACCCTCTCCCATAATTTTAAAGTATGACACATCAATTTAATTCCTCTATAATTTGCACACTCTTGTGCATCTCCTTTATTCTTAAAAATGATGACCAAAATGCTCTTTCTCCACTCCTCAGGCATCCTTTTAGTTTTTAAAATAATATTAAAAAGTTTAGTAAGCCAGGAAATCCCCAAATCACCTAAACATTTCCACACTTCAATCGGGATATCATCGAGTCCTACGGACTTTCCCCTTGGTTTTCTTTAAAGCCTCATCAACTTCTTTTTACTAATGCGACGGTAAAAATGAAAAGCTTTTATTATTATTAACGATATTAAGATCACTAAGGTCAATCGTACTTTCAAGCATCATTAAAAAGTTTATCAAAATAACTCACCCACCTATGTTGAATATCTTTTTCTAAGAAAATGACTTTTCGATTTTCATCTTTAATACATTTTACTTGAGTTAAATCTTTACATTTCTTTCTCTTTGTTTGGCTAAGTATATACATATATTTTTCATCTTCCTTAAGATATCTAACATGTTATAAAGATCACTAAAAGCTGAATTTTTAGCGTCACGCATTATTCTTTACACTTCCTCGCGGCCGTTTTATATTTTTCCAGTTCTCTACGCTTTTACATTTAAACCAATTTTTATAAGACAACTTCTTATATTTTATCTTTTTTCGTACATTATTATTCCACCACCAACTATTTTTATTTATGAAACTTTTCTTTCGATTCTCCAAGACATCTTTACCAACTTGTTTAATAAGTATTAGTTAATATTTCCCACATAACATTCGCGTTTTCACGAACATCCCAAATATTTAAATCTTGAATTTTACTCATAAAAATAATTTTATTTGTGTCTTTTAGTGCTCCCATCTTATTCTACGATGTTGAATCCTAAGTATTCTTTATTTTACAACTCTTCATCTTAAAATCTGAACTAATAATCGATGTTCGGTACTTAATCGCTTCACTTGGAATAACCTTACAATCCTTACAATCTCGACGATCTCTTCTTCTCATAAGAAAATAATCAATTTGTGTTTTATTAGCATCCATTCTTATAAGTAATAAGACGCTCATCTCTTTCTTGAATAAAGTATTAGTAATAATCATATCATACGCTAAAGCAAAATCTAAAATCGTTCTACCTTCTTCATTAATCGCTCCATAACCGTAATATCTACTATGAATATTTCGAAATCTTCTACCACTCTACCGACACGTCCATTTAAATCTCCTCCAATAAAAATTTTTTCTTCGAGGAGTATCGATTGTATTAAGTCTTTTAGATCATTCCGAATTTATCTTTAGTATCTATATCTAAACCAACTTGATGAAGCATAAAGACTTATAATATTAAAAATCTTAAGTATCAATAATAATCTTAAGTCATTATAATTCTATCTCCAACTCTATTAATTTTGACAACATTATCTTTCAAACTCTTATCTATAATTACACCTACACCATTTCTAAGTACGACTCTTACCGAATACCATAATTTAAAACCTAAGTTATCAATCTCCTTAGCTTTTTCTCCAACACATTTAGTTTCTCGAATACATAGGATATTTATCTTTCTATGGATCATAATATCAACCAATTCCATTAGTTTACCATTAAGAGTACCTATATTCCGGGATCCTATCCTAATACTGAGTATCATCGACTAACTTCTTTAACCGCATCCGTCCAGTAATGTGGAACCTCGCTTACTTCGACACTACACCCGAGCGCCGGCGTAGCGGCCTCTGCACACTTTCCACTCGTATTCGAGCCATACATGTGCGTCGCTCTGAGGACGCCCCAACACTTACACAATGATCAAAAGAATTCATGTCATGATTTTTTTTTTCGACAAGTTTTACGCTGGCTGTCGACTACCTAACGCAACCCTCCACTTTTCACATCCGGGCTTGGGACCGGCAACGGTAGTGTTAACAGTTATTCTATTACATGAGAAGATAATTTACAAGCTAAAGTGAGCTAGAATATATCCTATAGGTAGCAAAAACAAAATAGGATAATTAAAGGAAAAGCTAATAGTGGCGTGTTTCACAACGTCCAACTACAATCAAGGTAACTACATAAGAATCTAGAATTGTCTGAGGGTATAATGTAAAAAAATTTAAAAGCCATTTTAGTCTGTAGAATTTATACTAGGATACATGCAATAGTCTTGACTAGCTCCATGCCAACAAGTCGCTTAAGCAAGTCTTTGGCCAAAAATTCATTTAAGTTTTCACAGACACCTCTATTACTTCTAGTTTTTGTCAAATGTTAGGGATCATCTTGATGATGACTTAATGGGGGTGCGTACATGCGGGAGAACTGCGATTCCATAGGATCGTGGAATCCCTTAATTTTGCAAGAATTCCCGTGAACACAGGAGTGTTGTGGTCGATGTTTCCTTAATTCATCGCGCTATTACTTCCTTTTTTTCCCCCTGATTTCCTTTAAATTCCTCTAGTTTCGAAGTAGGTCATTTGTTTTTAGATAACTATTTATATATTGTTATTTTTAATTTAAGAGACTTTTGCTTTTGATTTGTTTGTTATGGAGATTGTAATTTTTGGTTTCTATCCAATGGAGTGATATATCCTTTTACTTTTACAAATGAAGTGTCTATAACTTGTTCAGGAATAGGTCGTTCATCTCCTTGAACTCCGAACCATGCCATTTTGTCGTTCTCCTTTGTTTTTTTCAATCGGGATAGCCGTCGAGTGGGACATCCTTATACATATACATATTAAAATCACTACCTAGTTCAGAAAAAAAATAAAATCACTACCTAGTTCAATGTTGTACAGCTAATTCATCATTTTTCATCTTCCTCTTGAGAATGATGGGCAGTGCATTCTATATCAAAAATTTAAATGTATATATGGTATGCAACTATACGTGTACAAAATGCCACATCCTGCCTAAGAGCAAAAAGAGAGAATGATTCTCATGTATATGTTTCAAAATAAAGCTAACCATGTAAAGGCATCCAAGCACAAAAATGAATCATTATATTTTGTCAAATTTTGGGAAAAGATCTGTATTTCTTGCTCTCTCTCTCTAATGCAAAATATGAATACCTCAACAAGGAAAATGTTCAGAACAATAAGAAATATATAATAAAGAAAAATATAATTAGTGAAATATATTATGAGGAAACGAAATGAATTCCTTCTGAATAAGGCATGCGGGTTGACACTTTCCTACACTCCCCCTCAAGTTGGGATGTATGTATTGCACAAACCGAGCTTGAACTTTAGTTCGTCATGACTGACCTTTGGTAGTGCTTCGATGATAATATCAACGATATGAAATCGTGTCGGACATCATTGAGTTGAAAAATTTTATTGTTAACATTTTTTAAGATGATATATCAGTCAATCTCGATGTGTTTTATTCTACCTTGATGCACATGATTTTTGGCTATACTAATATATGCTTAGTTATCACTGAACATCTTAATTATTTCATTCGTCTCAACCTTAACTTCATTTAATAGCATTTTAATGCACATTCTCTCACATATATCTAGTTTTAGAGCATGATATTTAGATTCTGTAATACTCAGAGAAACAATAATTTGTATTTTATTTCTTCTCCATGTGACAAGATTTCTCAAGATGTATGGACAATATCCAATGGTTGACTTCTTATCAGTTACCTCACCTGCCCAACTAGCATCTGTGTATACCTCAATCTCACAGTTTTCAGATCTTTTGAAAATCATAACTACAAGTCATCTTCAAGTATTTTAGGATTCTTTATGTTGCTTTTAAATGATACTCATTTGAATTATTCATATATTGGCTTACTAAACTGGCTGAAAATGCAATGATAGGTCCTGTGTGTGATAGGTAAGGTAGTTTGCACACAAGATTTCAATATATTCCTTTGTCAACTAGATTATTTTCTTCACATAGGTTCAGCCTTTTATTAGATCTGCGAGCGTTTCAGTAGGTTCACACTCAAGCATGACAATTTCACTTAGCAGGTCTAAGATGTACTTCCTTTAAAATAAGACAATTCCCTTCTTAAGCCGAGTCATCTCCATTCACAAAAAATATCAAAGATTCCTGCGGTCTTTGATCTAAAATTCAATTGCAAATATCATTTTTATATGACAATTTCCGCTTAATCATGACCCATGCTAATATCACCTATATATACTATAAGAATAAGAACTTTTCCTCCACGATTAGATTTAACAATATATGATCAACTTGATACTGATGATATCCATATGTTTTCATTGTTTTAGCAAACATGTCAAACCAACTACATGCAAATTCCTTCAAGCCATAAAAACTCTTTAACTTGCAAACCAACCTATTATTTGACCTACTTTTCAAGCTCCAAGACATAATCATGTAGACTTTTTCATCTAGATCGCCATTCAAGAAGGCATACTTGGCATCAAATTAGTACAAAGAATGATCTTGATTTATTGCAAGGGATGGTAGAACCTGATCCGTTTTCAGTTTAGCAACATGTGTAAATATTTCCTAATAGTCAATTCTATATGATTGTGTGAAGCCCTTGGAAATTAGTCTAGCTTTGAATCTCTACATTTTCATCACCATTGTATTTGGCCATGAATATCCATTTACAAAATATAAGAATTCTTTAATTAAATAACTTTGTAAGTGTACATGTGTTATTCTTTTCGAGAGATTGATTTTCTTCCTCAACTACCTGTTTCCATGCTGGAACATCTAGAGCCATTTGGATAGAGTTGGGAACTGACATGCTATCAAGTTTGTCACAAAGGCCTTATAAGATGGTAGCAACTTACCATAAGCCACATCCTTTAATTGGATGACCAGTGCCCTCTCAAATATTATTCCTATGTATAATTGGTTGATTAAAGTCACCAACCGTCAGTGTAAGATAATCAGGAGTAATTCCTACCATTATGATTATCAAATAAAGGATGATATGGTTCTAGCACTCGATAGTCCTGGGTCTACATAGTATCCTACATATGTTCAATGGTCATTTTTCTTTTGGTATAGATATGAAATTCATGATCACCGGTGTCATGTTGAGGTGAAGTAGAGATAATTGGAACTATTTCTATAAAAGAGCTTGATACTTCAAGTGGAGCTGAATAAGATACATTATTTGATTCAGTTAAAAGAAAAAAGGACTTGATATCTTCAAAAAAATCCCAAATATGATATTTTCTCGAGTTCTCCAATTGAATTTTAGATTTGAGAGAATATGATTGCTTCTCAAAAAAGATGAATCCATGGAGTAATACAATTTTTTAGTAGATGGAGAGTAGCATTTGTACCATTTTTAATTAGAAGAGTAATCCAGTAAGATGCATCAGAGAGAGTTGGGATCAGATGATCCCGCAGCGAACCAAAATTTCAGCGTGATTATCAAATTCAAAAAGAAATCGTCTTTTTTTGACATATTTCTTATTTCTTTGTTTCTAATAAGAGTTATTTTTTTTATTAGAGACCAATTTATGTGTGATTTTTTTTTTTTGTTGGAGACTTTTTACGTATTATTTTTGTTTTGGAAACTTTATTATTCTGTTTTCCTTTTGAAAGTGATGTGTTTATATCTTACTTAAGATTAAGTGATGGATCCTCCTTACTGCCCTTATCTAGTCGTTTTTCCATTTGACCTTTGTTAGTTTGGACAGCCACCAAACATCCCCAATTTCTTTCCAAACGCGCCATCAAACTCCCATATTCTCATCCTCCTACACTCCAAAACCACCTCCCTGTTAATCCTCTTCCTAAACATCTTCTAAAAACCCTAGAAGAGTGTCAAAGTGAAGGGCTTTCAAAAATAGGCCTTGAAAGTTGCGCAAATGTGAGGTATCCCGTGACATTAACCAAATTTATTTTAAAAAAAATACTCATATGGCTAAAAAAACATTAAAGTACCATCGAACACACCTGATAGCATCTTGGAATATCTGACACCTGATATGATCCATGTGTTAATGCTTCCACTAGAAGTGATGGATGGCGGAATTCGTACTTAAGAAGCAACTGGAGATCATTTATATTCGCGTAAAATTCAGGATTTTGCAAAACAGGACTTCCAACAATTTTTTCTTCGTGGTCATTTATCTCCAAGCCTAACCACTTCAAATAAAATAATGTTTGCACTTCTCCAGCAGCAATAAGATACGTTCCTATTAAAGCCTCTACAGAATCAGCAATGACCTTACGTTTAATAAATCTTTTTCCAATACTATAAATATTTGGCAATGCCATAATAGAAGAGAAAGAGACTCTGCAATCGGAATTCTCGCCAGGGATTATCCATCGCTTGGGCTCAAACTCTTCCACGCGGATAAAACCCTGCAAGTTGAACAGAAATTTAGGAAGCTGGATAAAATTAAGAAAAAAAAATTAGGAAAAAATTGTTTAAGATAATTGAGAACTTCAACGGGATGATTAGGACTTAAAAGCATAACATCAAATGGACTGCTTAAGATACTGTGCAAATAAATAGTAAACAAGTACAAATAAACCCTAAGAAAACCTTGAGAACACGTAAGAAATTGCAAATTAATTATGATTCGAGCAACTAGTCTTGAACAGTAAATCAATTTTGATTCAAGTTCAAGTAAAGACTGGTTCACTTGAATTTAAGATTTTGCCGTCCTTGCACGCATCCACATTAACATTCTAAATTTATAGCACATTAACTTTTATTTTATTTTATTTTTTTTTCATGTAACAAAGCTTGTTATGAAACAGCTAGAAGCTTATATTAATTTTACAAAATTAAGAGAATAAATTATTTTATCAAACAAAGTGTCAAAAAAATCCCTTTACTATTTATATGGGGACATCTTACTCCCAAAATCTATAGAAGTGTCAAAATAGTCCTTAAACTTTTTTAATATATATAAAAATGCCAAATTAATCCTCAATCTTTTTTAATATGGGCTGCAATATTTCCAAAAAACAAAAAAATCTATTTTATGCTGCATTAAAAAAATATGGGGACTAAATTAGAACTTTTATGAACATTGGGACTTGGGCTAAATTAGAACTTTTATGAACAATGGGACTAAAATGGCTCTCTGCAAAGACTCAAGACAATTTTAACATTTTTCTCTTATTTCATGCACAATAATATCTTTAGCCAAAAGCTTTAAATTATATAAGTTTTATATCTATGACACAATGAACATGCAAATGTATGAATCACTGAAAAAGCTTTAAAATGATTGAGAGCAATTACAAGTCATTTTCGGCCAACATTTTTTTTACTTTGAAAAGAATATAAAATTTAATGATTTAGTTTAATATAAAAAGGTATATGATTTTGAAAATAGTTTTGAAAATAGTGTATTTTAATTTTGAAAAATGAGACCGCCTGGATCTCATTTGTCCAGTAATTTGCATAATCGTGTCTGGTGTCACAAATGATACACCTTCTCGAAAGTTAAGTGTATCCTGCAGCGGTAGACCCAATCATACAAACTAAAAGACTCGTGACATCCGTTCGATCTCGCGAACCTTTTATGCGCGACCGACAAGCTTCCCTACCTAAGTAAAAACTCAGGTAGGGTTTATTTTACCCGGTTCAAGCTTCCCTATAAAGCGCAAACCCCATAGTTAATTACATCTCAAATAATCCGGTGTCACTTGAGAAACTCTCGATAATGATCGGTGGTTCGTTTTCAAGACTCAGGGTTTAGGTTTTCACGGTAGGACGTGAAAAGCGAGTGGGAGTGGCTCGAATGGGAACGGTTATTTTCGTGAGTCCAAAGGAAAGAAAAGCGTAGGGGATGTCACGTATCCGAGGCGAACCCCAACGACTTCCCAACTATCCTACTCGTGCGGTCATTGCTGTGAGACGATGTTAATTAAACGTTTAATCTCGTCAATTTTATTATTTGGGACTTACACTCGCATAATATCCGATTATGCAAATAATCGCAGAGATAAGAGGGTTTGAGTCGTATCGTACGACGACCTCGAACCTAAAGCCGAGTTAGGACTTATGCTGCGCAACACTCGTCAGTACGTGGCCTAAAGTAGAGTGAGGGTTTACGCTGCACTGGCAAGTCTACCTCGAGCTCTATGTGTTATTTAAACTGAAAATTTTCTTGAAGAAGATCCTCTTGTTGCTCAATCCAAGCTCCTTCAGTGCCGTCTTCACTGAGTCGACTCCAAGCTTTCTTGAAATGCTAGATCCTAAGGTCTAAGGTTCAAATGGTTTTGTCAAGTGTGTTCCAATGTTTCGGGTTGTGTTGTTGTTTGCTTTTGTTTTGTTCTTTTTTGTTTTGGTTTCAGTTTCAGTTCAGGTTTGACATGCAGAATAAACAATTGCAGGTATATGAAAAATACTTGAAAAGTAAATTGCAGTGAAGTAGACTTCAGTAAAGTAAATTGCAGTAAATAAACTGTAAAAGCGTACCTGGGCATCTGCTACTGCCGCCAGATTTGTATTGCAAGCATGATATCATTCGCAGGAATTTTAAATAAACTTGCAGGAAAAGTAAACAGAGCGAGAAAACCGGACACGAAAGTCAGAAAATAAAAAAACGAGTCGTATAAGTCGCAAACAAAACTCGTAATCACATACGGAAGATCAAGACGAGTATAAGACATTGGAAAAGGTGGGAGCTCGGAATTGTGATCATGCTTTCCGACCTTGGATAAGAGTTACCAACCCGACGATCTAAGGAGGGTAGTTTCGACCTAATCCAAGCTGATTAACTATGACCTTTATATATTTTATAAGAAATATTCTTTGATTTTCATGCAAAAGTTGTTGTTTAAGTTTTTATGCAGAGTTCTTTTTAACAAGCAAAAGAGATTTTTATTTTTGTTTTTTGTAAATATTTTGTAAAGTAATATAGTCCACAGGTTAGTCACTCTAATCGTGCTAGGACTACTGACGACCTAAGATCGCCGGGGGAAACACTCTAACCAAGAGTCGGCGAATAGTACCATCGGCCCTTCCTCTCCCCTTATGGAGGTCCTCGAGTAGAGAGATACTATTCTAATTATCCCTCGTATCCCTCGTACAACACACATAAGCATTATTATCATCGCCTCGCCACCTGCATCTCGGACTCACACCGAGTCCGATGATCCATATGTGGCAAAACAAATGTCCCCACTGCGGTGAGGATTTGAGCGTAATGTTCAAGCTCAAATCTTGGTGCGATCGGGTTTTAATATCGGTTACGTCATTTTAGTGAATTCCACAATTGATTTAATTAAGGAAGGGTGAACCAAGCCTCAGCTGCATTCTCCGGTCCGTGTCTCGATCAGCCTGTGAGTTAGTGGTCGGTGCCTAGTTTCATCGTGCATTTGAAGGTTAGGTGGATGGGCTCTCACCTGTAGGTGTACTCCTAAGGTTTATGAAATTTATGTTGTGGGTTGGGTAAAGGAGGTTTCACCTAAGGCGTGCACCTAAGGTTTAGGAATTTTATGTTGTGAAGTAGGTGGGCGACTCTCACCTAGGGTGTGCTCCTAAGGTATAGAAAGCCTATGTTGAGGATTAGGTGGGTGACTCTCACCTAGGGTGTGCTCCTAAGGTATAGAAAGCCTATGCTGAGGATTAGGTGGGTGACTCTCACCTAGGGTGTCTACCTAAAACCCATGGAGTCTACCTGCTGGTTAGGTAAATGGGGTTCACCTAAGGTGTATACCGAAGACTCATGGAGCCAACACTCTAACTTGTGCTTGAAGTGACCAAGAGTGATTTACCTTCCCTAAGTTAAATCAGAAATTCCCCCTTTTTTTATGACTTAACCGTTTAACAAGGAAAATGAAACAAAAGAAAGGGAAAGGTCGGCCACTTTCGAAAATAACAAAAACCAAAGGGGAAAAAAACAAGTGTGCCGGCATAAAAACGTTTAATTAACAATAAAATGAAACCCAAAATAGTGAGCAAAAGAGCCCCTAAGATCAACTCTAAATCGCGTGTAAATGAGCATTTAAAAGCTACATAAATATCTCTAAAATCAGTGCGTAAAACGACCCCAAAATGTTACATTTAATACCTCCAAAACAGTGTCAACATTACATGAATCGCCTCAAATCAACCCACCAGAATACCTCAACACAGTATCAAAACAGTGTACAAATTGCCTCAAAATGATGTTTTCGACGTCTCCAAAACAGGGACTAAAACAGCCCCAACAATACTTTAAAGCGCTCCACATTAGCACTTTTAAAATTCCAAACGACACTTTTAAAATAGCCCGAAACAACAATTTTAGAAGCACCAAAATAGTTAAAACGAAAAGCCAAAACGATGCTATTTAGTGCTTCCAACCAGCAGTTTTTTAATAGCTATCTCACTAACAGCTTTCTACAGCAAATTTAAAACTTCAACACATCACTTATAAAATAAAAAAACAACTTTTAAAATTTCTCAAATCAGCATTCACATAAGCTCAAAACATCACTTTTAAACGTCCCAAAACCAGTTAGGAAAAATTAGCCCAACACAGTGTGTAATCTTGCCAAAACCAGTTAAAAAAAAAAATCAGCTCAAATCACAATCCATTGCTCGCATATGATCTTACTGATATACTTTAAAAAAAAAATAAAAAAATAAAAAAAAAATCAGAAGCATATTCATTTAATATTGATGTCAGATACTTCCATTCATGAAACATGCAAGCAACTAAAAAAAAAAAGCATATCAGACTATTTCTTTCTTATATGAAGCACATATCTGAGCAGATATTAGGAATAGTTCATGAACCATGTACCACAGCTAAGCCAACTAGAATAATGAATGCAAACATGCAGCAAAATGAAATGAACTCAGTACATGGCAAATATTAAAAAAAAATACAAGCTAGAATCTGCGGCAGGGCAATACCTGAACCTTACCTTTCTTCGGCACAACCAAGAGCACGACAATGATGGGAAATCGAGTGCGGAAAAGATCGCCGACGTGGAGGAGTTCACTGGCAAAGAGGAGAAGGGTTGGTTAGGTTTCACTGGTTGTGAGAGAAAATCGGCGCAGAGGAGGCAAGGCGAGCAAGCAGGTGAAGCAGGGAAGGTTTTCTGGGTGAGCGAGGAAGAGGGAGGCGGGCTGAGGTGGAGAGAGGGAGAGCAGGTCGTGCAGGAGCCGGAGATGGAGTCGAACGACTATTTGGCGCGGGAAGGAGGAGCAGGCGAGTGGAAGATGGTCGAATGGGGGGAAGCTTGGAGGCGAAATCGAGAGTTCTCTCGGTGCAGTGAGACGAGCAGGTAGGTCGAGGTCGAGGGCTTCAGGCGGCGGGGCTTCGAGCAGGCGTCTATTTGTCGCAGAAAGAGGAGCAGGGGTCTCAGTGTCGAGCAGGAGAGGCGAGCGGGAGGGAATCGAGAGAGGGAGGCGAGGTCGGCGGCTTCGGTGTGTAGCAGAGGAGACTCGAGCGGCCTCGATGCGGTGCAGAGGGGCAAAGTCGACAGTCGCAGGAGGGAGCTGTCTGAGTCGCGCGAGAGAGGCGCGGCGAGGGGAGGTGAAGAGAGGAGAGATGCGGGTCTCTGTGTCGAGGGGGAGAGATGGCGAGGCGAGCAGCTTCTGTTCGGTGCCGAGGCGAGGTCGGGAGCTGGGGAGGAAGATCTCGCGAGCAGGAGCTAACGTCGAATATCTTAAATCAAGCATCCCGCTTAAGCCGTTCCGTCGTTACAAGTAATAGGGCGCCAAATTAAATGATTTCCATGGAGGGACAGCTTTATTAAGTAAATATTAACTCTTAATTAAGTTTAATTGAGAGGGAATCAAGTGACTGATTTAAATTTAAAATTTTGAAATTTGAAATGGCCCTGACTCGTGTTCAGCCTATGTCGGGCTCAAATTGAACCCGGGCTGAGTCCGAACCCGTGCCTCGCTAATTAAAAAAAATGTGCATCGATTTCTGTGTCGTTTGCTCGCGTACAAAACCATAGCAATATGGGTATCCTTCCTAGCTAAAGTCGACGTCCCGGACGCATCCGTGTGGTCCGTTTCGTCATCCGAGGTCATTGGACAAGTTCGCCTACGGTCGGGCCAAAAAAGTGTCGAATTGTGATGTCTGTGAGTGCCGAGGTACTGGTGATTCCCCTAGGGGCTGCCCCTATTCATGTAGGAACTCGACTTCGAGTTTCACTTGTTCGGTCCTAATCAACTTAGCGCAATGCCGAGGATTTGGGACCGTTCATGTGAGGCTCGGAGGAGTGAGGAATTGGCTCGAATTTTCTAAGTGGTGTGGTCCCGTACTAGTCCTCTAAGATGGTCAATAAGGAACTCCTAAAGCTAGATCCTAGGGTCTAAGAGGAATATCCTAAGACCTCACTAAAATGAGATCAACAAGTCATCAAACATCATTAGCACACAGTCCAAAAGCTGTGCCATATATGTAATAAAACTTTATAAGAGAGCTAACAATAATGTCAAAGAAACATATAATAGCAAGCACATTTAATTGTAAATGGTGCATCAACCATTAATTATGCGTTAAATCATTAAGTTGTAGCAAAATAAGAATCAAATTTCAAAAAGAAGCCCTTCGAATAGTTCTCCTTGTAAGATATTGAGAACATAAATAAGATAAAGCATTCTCATAATTGGTTGTGAAAAGGAAATTTGAGCCTTCCTTGCACAAATCAAGAAGCCCTTCATTTCTTAGCAACATAAGGTTAAAAGAGATTTCTGGGAATATTACAAGTCAATAAAATTGTTCTATGTTGTTGGATCACGTGGAAGGAATATTAAAAACAATAATTTTCCTATTCAGTAACCACAACTACCACGTTATTATTTGATCAGAAGATCAATCAGCTCAATAACATTAGGGACAAGCCAAAAAGAAATAAATGTAAAGGAAGTCGTTTGAGAGAATCCTCACTGTTGACAAAAGTAATGGAGACAAAAATATTGCTATAGAGAAGAAAAAATTTCTAGAGTAACTCAGAAGAGGCCTTGAATAAATGCCTAATAGCCATGAGTTGAATGCCTAGGGAGACACCGAGGAGCTAGAAAGTTCAATGGGTCTCGATAAGTTCAATGGGTCTCGATAAGACACCAGAGAGACGAGCAACAGTGGATGATGCAGTATAACATTGTTACATGTGCATTTTCTTTGTAAATGAATTATTTTATGTCCTTTGTTGTGTAGGGTACTTCTTGTACTTTTGCATTGTGGTTTTGGGGGCTTAGGCCTTATTTAAAGGCACCAACACTTGTGGTTTCCTCAAATTTTAAAGTAAGATTTTTAAGTTTTTACTATTTTTGGATGAGGATTTCCGGTTTTAGGAGAGTGAGAGATGGAGTTTGCAATGGAGTAGGGGACACCACCACAATAGGCGGCCAAAATTCGGTATTAGAAATGAGAATTAAGCTTGAAGAATATTATATGTTTGAAAATCAATTTGGATTTCGGTTTAGGCCAAGATTGGATCGAAATAAGCAAGTTGAGCTATGACTTGAAAAAATAGATCAAATTTTTTCGAGCCATACAAGGATCATCTCAAATTGTTTTTTTTATTAATTTATAGTTTTTTCTATAGATGTCAAAATTTGCATAACAGGATTCTAAATCAAAATTTTAGGACGCACAGGTGAATTTGAGAAAATTATGGAGCACCATCCAAGAGAAGGTTTGCAATATCATCATCAAAGCAAGAATCACACAAGAATTTACAAGAATTCACAAGCTCTCTTTGAAGTGAAATAGAAATAAAATCTAAGTGGCAAAAGTCTGCTTGTTGAAGTTATCCATTATAGCTATAAACTTCAAGACATGTCATGCTAATTCCCAATAATGGCTAGAGAAGTTCCCTAGCTATGCCTACAGACAAAGGGATCAAAAGAGAGAAATCTAGGCTAGTATTTTGTCACAACCAACCTCCAAAATCAAACCAAATATCTGAAACATCTTCCTTCTCATCTAACCTCTGACATCTTTGACATAAGTATTTCTAGTGTCAACAATTTAAGTAAAAATATAAGCTATTTAAATCTGTAGATCAGTAAATAATCCTCAAAAACCATTGTAATTTCATAGTGAGCAAAATTATGGTAATTGGGAAAATAAATAATGCACAAAAAAATAAATGGATAAAGATATACCGACAGATTTTTGGTCCGCCCGAGCGTGCTTAAAACAGAATTTGAAATTATTTTTTTCCTTCTAGTTGTAAGTAATCCCTGGTGATAATGTTCATACATTTTAAAAAGATATCTGCTGGCCACATATTTAAGAAAAGAATCGCCAACTGTTTCCAAAGATTCCAATGAAAATTCTTCTCTGCACTTTTTCGTTGTGATTGCTTCGAGAACCTATATTAAAAGCCAAGAAGAAATAATGATCAGGGTGTTGATTATCAAACTCCCAAAAAATATGCAAGCATCCTTCTTCTCTCAAACATCAGAAGATAAAAGCTGAGGATAACAAAGCAAAAAAGAAAGGAACAATTGCTCAATCCCAAAAAAAATGACAAAAATAATAAAATAAAGTAAAACATATACCAAGGGCACGATAGTAAATTGAATGATAAGTGAGAATTACCCGTCTCATACATCCAAAACAATATTCGACAAAAGCCAAAATATCAACATGCCAATATATATTTATGAAGACGTGGTTGATAAAAAATTTCACATAGAAATACAGATCAGGTTCGAGTCCCGTAGAAATCATGAAAATTGTTGTTGTCCATCCCAAGCTATATATTTTTTAAGGAAAAACTTATAACTGACCATTGAAATGGGCACAGGAGATCAATTACATAGAACAACCAAAAGAATAAAATATATATAAAGAGAATTACAAAACAATTCATAACATGGAGTAAAGAAGAAAATATTCATCTGACCACTAAGTCACAAGTCAAGAATATCGAAGTCATTCCAGGAATTATTTCGTATTGCTCGAAACCTAATAAATCATAAAAATTGGAAAAAAAATAATTGGATTGTTCAATTCCTAGACTGACTAGAAAAAGGGATTGCAAACCTTTTCCATGTAATACTGACTTCTAAATAAATAAATAAATAAATAAAAATAATAAAATTAGGTGTCAGTTTACAGAGATGCGTGCGTATGAAGGTTATTTAGAGATTACGTGTCCCACCATTCCATGTATTCAGTTTTAGTTCTACTCAAACGAAGACCTTTAGACTCCAAAGAAGAGCTCTATAATTCAAGTTTTTCCTGGGCTCCTCGTCTTATCCACGAGGAAGAAAACATCAACAAAAAGCATACACCAAGGTACATCCTCGTGTAAATGTCCAGTAAGACCATCCATAAATAAAGCAAAAATATATGGGAGTTTGAGACATTTATATCCAAATTTTAGGAAAATCTACATAAGTCTTTTTGTATAGTGATTTAATTGTTTTTCCTAAATCTTTTTATATATGGCCTAACATAATTTTGGAGTCCAAAAAATTTTTGTAACTCTTTTGTATCTTCTATTTTATTATGAAATTCTAATACTTTTTTAGAAATATGAACTAATGATTGTTTTCTAATTTTGTGTTAATTACGCCAAATATTTCATAGTCTAAATATTTCAAAGGAGCACTTCTGAACAATATCAGGAAAGGAAATGGATATAATGTTAATTTTGAACATATAAAAGGGAAAAATAATTTTCTTACAAATTTCCTTTCTAGGGCTATCAAAAGTCCCAAAAAAGATTTGAAATTCGGATTTCAAACCTCTATAATTAGTATTTCACAAGAAATATAATTAAAATTTTTTTTAGCGAGATAAATGAAAAATGGAAAAATACTTACAATACCAGGAAATGAAATGTATATAATGTTAATTTTGAACATATTAAAGGAAAAATAATTTTCTTACAAATTTCCTTTCTAGGGCTATAAAAAGTCCCAAAAAAGATTTGAAATTCGAATTTCAAACTTCCATAATTGGTATTTCACAAGAAATATCATCAATATTTTTTTCAGCGAGATAAATGAAAAATGGAAAAATACTTTTACAAACCTAGAAAACATTAAAAACATAGGAATATAACCAAGAATTGTGTTTACTTTTAATATTCTACAAGAAAAATGTAGAAAATATATAATTCAAAAACAGGTTAAAAAACAACCTTATAAATTTTGTAAGAATATTTACACAACTCAAAACTTCCCAGAGAAATTACATAGAGAAATAAATGTCCAGAGATATAATGTTAATTTTGAACATATTAAAGGAAAAATAATTTTCTTACAAATTTCCTTTCTAGGGCTATAAAAAGTCCCAAAAAAGATTTGAAATTCGGATTTCAAACCTCCATAATTGGTATTTCACAAGAAATATCATCAATATTTTTTTCAGCGAGATAAATGAAAAATGGAAAAATACTTATACAAACCTAGAAAACATTAAAAACATAGGAATATAACCAAGAATTGTGTTTACTTTTAATATTCTACAAGAAAAATGTAGAAAATATATAATTCAAAAACAGGTTAAAAAACAATCTTATAAATTTTGTAAGAATATTTACACAACTCAAAACTTCCTAGAGAAATTATATAGAGAAATAAATGTCCTTGGAAGGTCAAGAAGAACAACATATTGAAAAAATAGAAAGATTAAGAAACCAAATACTAAAAAATATCATTGCTATATTTGTGGATCTCCTAATCATTTAGCAAATCAAGGTAATAAGAGAAATCATAATAAAACTAGAAGTTTGTTAATTCAAGGATTAGAATATGATATAGTATTATATCTTCAAATGAATCAAATGACACAATTTATAGTATAACAAATGAAGATTCTGAATGCTCGATACTATTTCAGGGTTGCCGCGGGTTTCCGTTTAACGAGATCTACCCGTTAAAAGGCTCGTATAGATCTGAAATAATTCTTACTAAAATACCTTTTAGTTTTCTAATTAATTCGGAGAAATCTCTATGTGGATTTCTATCGATTCTATCTTTTAATTCTCTCATTATTTCTCCTATTTCTTTGTCCAAGTGGCTCTTAAGTATTTCTAAAATTTCTACTTCTTGTGTTATTTCTATTAATTCTTTAACTATATTTGCCTTTATCAGTAAAATAATAATTTCTAATTCTCTAATTTTTTTAGGTAATCCTATTGCCATTATAATTTTGAGTTTAAAATTTTCTTAATAATGAGTAAAAATGTTCTTATAGATGGGAAAAATGTTCTTTCCAGTAGGTTGAGCATGTCTGAAACAACTTTTCTTGGATACCGCTTACTCTATGAGCTCAAATATAAACATGTTCTCTTCTTCTGAATTCATTTATTTTATAAAAAGAATTGGAATAACATACACCAGTAAATTCCTATCTAGGTTTAGAGATGATGAACAGTAATTTGCACTGAACGGCACACAGGCTTATAGCGGGACTTACAGCATAGCTTCATCATTCCATACCATAAAGAGTCTGGTCATAGAGGTTATTAGCCAGTTTTTTACTTATAAACTTTATCAAATTTTAGAAAACAGAGGTCTATATTTGTTCGAGAGGTATTAAGTACTCACAAAAAGGCATAATGGAAATTCAAAACATATTTATTAAGATAAAAACTTATAGTGGATATACACCCTTCTTTCTTTCGCACACTGGACTCACTTCCTTGTTTTTTCAATCTTTCTTCCTTGTTTCTCTTGCTCTCTCCTTTTTTGTTCTTTACTCACTTCATACCTTTCCTATTTATAAGCAAAAAGAAAGAAAAACTATGAGCTTAAAACCGCTCTAGCCCCTGGTTTTTACACAGTAGTTACAATAATTAAAGAGTAGAATAATTAAAGTAGATTCCAATACAACGTGTAGATGCCATGAGTGCTTTACATGCTCCACCATTGCTAATGTTTTTGATATTTCTTTTTCATTAATTAGATGCTCTGCCATATTATTGATAATACTCTATTATTGGTTATATAATCTGATGCTTTGCTTGCTAGTGCTCCGGTTGTCGATTCTGATACTTTTGCTAGTGTTGTTTCTTCGTTTAGGGTTCCATGGCATTGTGTAAATTGTGAATTGCTATATCATCTAAACTTTCAAGCCATTGTTATTCATAAGCTTCATCATTCTGACTTGGTTCCAGAGTTAATCTCTGATATACTGTGATAAAATCTCATGTTTTCTTGATAGAATATGGATTAATAGCTTTGATATGTTCAAGTAGATTAAATTCATGATAATAAAACTCGAACTAGAATATTTTTCCTTTAATTAATTTTTCATGGAGGAATATTATGTCTCTGTCTTGATATACCAAATGAGTGTTGAATAAGGGTAATGTGAATCTTTCATGAAGACTGGCTATTTGATAGATTCGGTGATGAGCTAATATTTCTTCGGCTGTCGTTGGATCAATAACTTCATGATCTTCTTCATCCTTTTGCCAAGCTTTAAAATATTTCAGAGTTTTATGATCTCTATTATATGCTTTGATCCATCCATTAGATTCTCGTAGTAGGGACCAACAGATTTAATGAGCAAAGTAACTGATGTCGTTTCGTTTTCTTAAAATACAGGTCATATGATTCTTCGTAGCTCGGGATGATAAAATCCTGATATTTAAATGTCTAAATTTTCTTCTCTACTAATAATAACTTTTACTAATAATCTGTAACTCATTAGATCTTGTACGTCCCATTTTGAAATTTTTCTACAATATGCTAAATGTAAAAAAAATAGTTATTATATGAAAATCTGCTTTACAGAAATAAAATGAACAAATTTTTGTAGTTATTATTTTTTGTGATACATATGATAGCCCGTGTATTAGCTCATTTAATCCATATGAGAAAATTATTTCTCTAAAACATTATATCATATCATTTTATCTATTAGTTTTTATTATTTTAAAAAAATTATCTTTTATTGCTTCCGGCATTTCCAGCATACCCCGAAGATATAGAAGATTATACCAAAATAAATAAATTAAATTTAGAACAAACAAATACATAAATAACGGTAGCAAAAAATTACCCAAACTATCCCACTTTTTTAATATCTGTAAATGCAAAAATGACTTTAGAAGATAAATCAGAAATAATTGTACAAGCAATAATAGATAGTGGAAGTACTACATCAGTAATAACAAAAAACTTGTTACCCAAAAATTTTAAAAGCTATCATCCAACAATTACAACCACATATTTAGTAGGAGACCAAACATTAAATTTTGATAAATGTTTAATGAACAGTCAAATACAACTGGGTTCTTAAAGCTCCCTATAGAGGCTAGCTTCTATAGTTAATTACCTCTCAAATGACCGAAGCCACCTAAGAGAACTCTCGATGATGATCGAAGGTTTTTGTCTTCATGAATTCAAAGCTTAGAGTTTTCAAGGTTGGACATAAAAAAATCAAGTCAGAATAGGACCAAATATATACACTTTATTTCTGGAATCAAATGAAAGAAAAGTATGTGATGTCACAGATCCCGAGGAAAACCTCGGTGACTTACAAAACTATCATATTGTTTGACTTTAAATTTTAGAAACAAATTTATTTAAATTTCAGTCAAGCCAATTATTAATTATAAGAATTACACTTGCATAATATTCGTTATGCAAATGACCTAGAAGATAGGAGGGTTGACGTCGTATCGGACGGCGACTTCAAAATCCTAAGACGAATTAGGGCTTTAGATTGCACAACATGGCTGTGAAAATGTCTAAAAAATAAGGTGAGGATTTATGTCGTAACAGACGGACTACCTCGAAGTCCTATGACTTGTCATTTACTAAGAAAAATATTTAGCTGGTGTAGACTTGTTTTGCTTTTGTAGATTGTCTTTCCTCCTCCGTCCGCTGCATCTTCGTCGTGCTGCCCACAAAGTTTTGCTCCTAAAGAAATTTCTGCAGCAGGATGAACCAAGTAATAAAACCTCAGGTACGTAGCCTACACCACCGCCCAAATGCTGTAGCCAATAAACTAGATTTTAGAGGATAAGAGGAGACGTTTCTTCTTAATTAAATCGAGGTCCCCACTGTACCGCTTCGCTCGCCACTTCCCCCTGCACCACCTGCTCGCCACTGCCTCTGTAAGTTTGCCTCCACCCTCCTACAAACTTCACACTTGATTTCTTACACATTTCTAGAATATTTGGATAGATGACAGACTTTTCTATTTATAAACATGGGCTGAAAACTGCTTTCGCCCCTGGTATTTTACATAGTGGATACTCTTTATAAAGTAGATAATTTAGTTTTGCTGGAAACTAGATTCCTTAGATATTATTTGCAAATGTTTTTCATAGTGGATATCCTTTATCATAAAGTAATGACTAGATTCCTTCCTAGTGCTCCATGTAGTTGGATTTATGGTGTCATAAAGTAGATGCTCTACTGCTAAGTTTCCATGGCATTATCGATATTCTGAATTGCTATGTCCTCTAAGCTTTCAACCCATCTTTGCTCATAATCTTCATTATCATTTTGACTGGTTTCTGAGGTTAACCTCAGATGGATTGTTGAGAAATCTCCAATTCTTTTGACAGAATGTGGATTGATATCTTTAATATGCTCCATTATATTGAACTCATGATGATAAAATTTAAACCTGAATATTTTCGGAAAACAGAAGTTTATATTTAATATATAGAAAAATTACGTATCCATGAAAAATTATCCGACCTAGCTCCCCTACGGGGAGGAACTATCAACTACTCACAAAAATACATGATAGAAAATCAAAACATTTATTACGATAAAGAAAACTTACAGAAAAACACACTTTAAACTCTGACCAATGAGATATCACACTCTTAAAAACTTCACACTTGATTTCTTACACACTTCTAGGACACTTAGATAGATGACAGACTCTTCTAATTATAGGGAGAAAGAAAGAAGAAAACCATGGGCTGAAAACTGCTTTCGCCCCTGTTTTTTTACATAGTGAATATTTTTTTAAAAGTAGATACTTTTTGTTTTGCTGGAAAGTAGATGCCTTAGATATTATTTGCAAATGTTTTTCATAGTGGATGTCCTTTATCATAAAGTAATGACTAAATTTCTTCCTAGTGCTCCATGAAGTTGGATTTCTGGTGTCATAAAGTAAGTGCTATACTGCTAAGTTTCCATGGCATCATTGATATTCTAAATTGATATGTCGTCTAAGCTTTCAAGTCATATTTGCTCATAAGCTTCATCATCATTTTGACTGGCTTCAAGATTAACCTCTGATGGATTGTGAGAAAATCTTCAATTCTTTTGACAGAATGTAGAATGATATCTTTAATATGCTCCGTTATATTGAACTCATGATGATACAATTTAAACCTGAATATTTTCCCTTTAATTGATCTCTCGTGGAGAAAAATTATAAGATCTTTATCTTGATAAACCATGTGAGTATGAAATAAAGGCCTTGTAAATCCTTCTTGAAGTCTCGCAATTTGATAGATTCGATAATGGGCTAATGATTCTTCAGCCATTGATAAATCAATTTCTTCACGAGGCACTTCATCACTTTGTCATGCTTTAAAAAATCTTGAAACCTTCACGATTTCTATTAAATGTTGGACCCGTCCATCAGGTTTAAATTTTATTATCATGAGTTCAATATAATGGAGCATATTAAAGATATCAATCCACATTCTGTCAAAAGAATTGGAGATTTTCTCGCAATCCATCAGAGATTAACCCAGAAGCCGATCAAAATGATGATGAAGCTCTTGAGCAAAGATGACTTGAAAGCTTAGACGACATAGCAATTCAAAATATCGATAATACCATGGAAACTTAGCAGCACAACATCTACTTTATGGCACTAGAAATCCAACTGCATGGAGCACTATGAAGGAATCCAATCAAAATGACATCCACTATAAAAATATTTGCAAATAATATCCAAGGCATCTACTTTCCAACAAAACAAAAGTATCAACTTTATAAAAAGTATCCACTATGTAAAAATCAAGGGCGAAAACAGTTTTCAGCCCATGGTTTTCTTCTTTCTTTCTCCCTATCAATAGAAGAGTTTGACATATATCCAAGTATCCTAGAAGTGTGTAAGAAATCAACTGTGAAGTTTGTAAGAGTGTGATATCTCCTTGGTCAGAGTTTGAAGTGTGTCTTTCTGTAAGTTTTTCTTTACTATAATAAATGTTTTGATTTTCTATCATGTATTTTTGTGAGTAGTAGATAGTTCGTCCCCGTAGGGGAGCTAGGTCGGATAATTTTTCATGGATACGTAATTTTCTATATATCAAATATAGACCTCTATTTTCCAAGTACAGATAAAGTTGATTTCGTAAGAACCTCTATGACCAAAATCTTTGTTGCTTGGATTGATGTTATCGCACTATAAGTCCTGTCATAAGTCTGTGTGGCGTTTAGGGCATCAAATCCAAATCTAAAAAAATTTACTGGTATATGTTATCCTACGTTTCTGATGAAAGGAATTGAGCCAGAAAAAGATAAATATTTTTACATAAAAAAAAATCTTAAATATTCTAAATGGATGAAATTCTAAGAAGTCAAAAAGCAATAAAAATTATTGGAAAATTTTATTAAAAAATTTCTTAGAAAAACTAAAAGAAGTCAAAAATAATTTTATAAATGAAGAGAAGATATCTAAAGTAAGATCATTAGTGCACGAAATGATAGAATTAGAAGAAACATGGTCGTGGTTTTACGAAAAAAATTTAGACAACAAGAAACTTGAATTTTAATGGTTGTAGGATTACCAGAAGAAATTATAAGACAACAAATGATAATTTTACCTATAAAAACAAATATAGTCAAAGAATTAATAGAAAAAACGGGTAGAGATGACATTTTATAAATACTTAGAGATAATTAGAGATAATCTAGATAGTGAAATAGAAGAAATATTTAAAGAATTAAAAGAAAGAATTAACAATTATCTGCATAAAAATTATAGAGATTTAATCAGAAAATTAGAAAAGATTTTAATAAAACTTATAGATGAATTGTACGAGTCTCTTTACGGGTAGATCTCGTTGAATGGAAACCCGCATCCACACCGAAAATGGTATTAGAGCCTAAAGATAAACATGAGTTTTTATGATAATAAAACTTGAAATTGAATATTTTTTCTTTAATTAATTTTAATTTTGACTAATTATGAAACTTTTACAGGTGCATGTCGACCTCCCGAATTGCAAAATTTGTGCTCGCGAATGTGCAAATCGTGGATAAGGCAACCCTAAGATTTAATAGTCTTATGAAGACTCCTTTTGAGTTTTCTCATGTCAGTTTCAACCTCCTAAGTGCTAGAAATCAAAAACCACACATGCGGAACTTCAAAAGAGTAAAAAAATAATTTGGATTTCTAAAATGAGGTGGGTCCCACTGCTAAGGTTCTAGGATGGTCAAATGGAGAATCCTACGGCTAGATCCTAAATCCTAATAGAAGAAACTAGACATCACCAAAAATAAGGTCAACACATACATGTGAATGTACATTTTAATAGATTTCAAATTAAAATGAAATATAAATGTTTAAGTCATACATGATTATCCTCACAAGGTACTGGCATGGGATGCAATGTATTAGTGCACGTTAAAGAATATATAAAAGGTGGTTGTCGGCCGCTTAAGAGCTGCGTCTCTTTTTTTTAATTTAATGGATATATGTATATTAGTTTTGAATATAAGATTTTTAAATTTTAAAATAAAATATTAGAATGAGAAAGGACGGATCTCATTCGTTTAGCAGTTTGGATGAACGAGCGTAATATCGCGAGTAACGCATCTATTCCGAAGAATAGACACCCTACTCGACAATATCGCTCGATCAAATGAACCACAGAATTCATGACATCTGTTCAGTCCATAACCTTTATGTGGATCGACAAATTCCCTATTTAATACAGAAGGAATTAAACGGGGTTTATATTATACTGGGTCTTTAAAACTCCATATAGAGGCAAACCCCTATAGTTAATTACCCCTCAAACGACCGAAGTCGCTTGAAAGAACTCTCGATTTAGATCGCGAGTTTCTATCTTCATGAATTCAAAAGGTAGGGTTTTCAACGAAATTTGGTAGTAGGAAATCCAATAGGTGAAAGGCGCAATGTGGAACAGTTATTTCTGGAGTTAAAGAGAGAAGGGTAGGGGATGTCACAGATCTCGAGGAGGACCTCGAGGACGTCCCAGACTATCCTATGGTTGGGCTTTAAATTTTGGAAAGAGATTTATTTTAATTTCAATCCCGCAAATTAATTATAAGAATTACGTTTGCAAAATGTTCTGATTATGCAAACTACCTGAAAGATAGGAGGGCTTACGTCGTATCAGACGACAACCTTGGAAACCTAAGCGAGTTAGGGCTTATATCGCACATGAGGGCTGTGCAAAAGCCTAAAAGAACAGGTGAGGATTTATGTCGCGCTAGGCGAACTACCTCGAAGTCCAGGGTCATTATTGAAACTAAAGAATGGGGTTTTCATTGAGGCCGACACGGGTTTCATTGAAGAAGATGGCCGTCTTGCCCACCGTGCTCCAAGCTCACGTCGTAGCGAGGAATCACGGTTTAGATTTAAATTCTTAAGTTAAAGTGAGCATGCAAGTTGTTTATTATTTTTATTGCAAGTGAGTGTGTACTGTCAGTGGCATGAGTAGAAAGAAAGCGATAGAACGGGAGCGTGTTATAGCAAGTTTAAACAATGAGACATGTCATGCTAAACGAGAGTATACTAAGCTATGCAGGAAGTAGACGTCTTATAACGAGTAAAACGTGCTTGAGCGAGGAGAAAGTACGGGAAATGTAAGACATGCTAAGCGAAGATAAAGTACGGGAAGTGTAAAACATGCTAGCAAGATATATGTATCGAAAGTGTAAAACATGCTAAACGAGTATATGTACTTGAAAGTGTAAAACATGCTTAGCGAGTATAACGATAAGAAAAGTAAAGATCATCGCGGGAGATCATGTATGTTTTCATTATCCTCGGCGTCTTATTACATTGTTTATCGTTATTTTTATATATATTTTTCTTATTTCATATGATAGATTTGTCGATACTAAAAGAGCATGAGTAGAAGTAATAAGTTAAAACAACCTAGCTAAACGAAGTGCTTATGGTGTGTACAAAGAAAGTAAAGTACGAAAACTCAAGAAGTAAAAACGAAAGAAACGGCGAGAAAGTCGAAGAAAATCACGAGAAGAAAACCAAGAAAGTCGGGAAAGAAAGAAAAGAAACGTCATGTGAAAACTCCGAGAAAACCACAAACGAAAACAAAACAAAACCGTGAAAACCGCAAAAGCACGTGAGAAAACCCACGAGACGACCCGCTAAACTCATGGCGAACCATAAGAAAGCCATGGCCTCCGGAAAGAAAGACCCGTAAGCACGGTGGTGTTTCGGACTCGGAGTCGTGCTAATGTCCGGACTCGAGTGCCGACTACTAGACCGACTTTCGCGGAAGCGCGATCTAATCCGACTCGAATAACTAACCGTGGACCTTTATAAATTTTCACACATTTCATTTTTGGCTTTCATGCAAGCAAGATCATAGTAAGTAAAGTTTGTGTAGTAGTGGAGGTAATTTTGTATTTTTCGAATATATGTATTTTTTGTTTTAAAACATTTCGATCACTCGGGTTGACTATCCTAATAGGACTAGTGCCTACGAACATTAGATCGTCGATAGTAGAAACCCCGAGGACGGTCGAACGGTTCCGTGATTCTCGCTATACTCTGCTGCAGTCTCGAGTCGGGCGGCCTCATTCTATGATTCTCGTAATTTTTCTCGTTTTGCGATCTCATCCATGTCCCCACCGCACTTACGGCACTGTCGATGGCCTCATATATAATCCAAGGAGGTTATATATGCACGCCTACACGTCCCCCGTAGTGTGTGCTTTGAGCAAGAAATAAGGTGAAACTAGGGAAGAGAGGTCAAGGAAAGGAGGACGGAAAGCGGCTCACTTAACACATTCGAAAAGAAGTGAGTCGATTTCCAATAATCGGAAAACACGTAAGTCACCCTGGACTCCCGATCGACCTCACATATCCTAGAAAAAGGACCTAAAGGCACATCGACGCTCTCGGAGAGGGTGAGGACTAGACCCCTAGGAACGCACTCCCTTTTCCCAAATAACTGTAAAATCAAGAAAAACATAAAAAGAAAGCCACTGCTCGAGTGTTAGACTCCAGGCCACTAAACTAAGAGTGCTATCACAAAATTCCAAAACTTTGTCATTTTTAAATTCAAAATCCAACTTCCATTTAAATCCACCATTTCCATAAGTATCATGAGCATAAAATCCATCCATACAATCCACTAGCAGCCTCACAGCTAGGCCAACAAAACAAGGGAAAGCTCTCAGCTAAAGCTACAAAAGCAAGGGGAAGCTCACCTCAAATTAATTTTCAATCCACCAAGCAGGGTATAACAAAGATGCATATTACTCAATCATACTCTTCCATAAACAAGCCAAAGGGGGAACTCAGACAACAGCCTCAAGAGTCCTATTTCAGCACTTAACAAAGGCTAGAATCAGGCCATAACAAGGCATAACAGCATTCACCACACAGCTGAAACCGCGGCCCAACATGAAGTCGAGCCTAGCTCCTCACAGGGACTCTCGGGTAAGGCTAGAAAAGAGGAGGAAAGCTCACGGGTAAGACCAGAAAAGGGAGCCAACTTTACTTCATAACAACCCATGAATGAGGCTCGAACCATACACAACCAAGCCTCTCCACATAGCCAATCCTACGGCCCAAGACAAGGTCGAAGGGAGAAGCCACAACGAAGTAAAATCGAGCCTACACGAGGCTTAAATCCGAGCCACCAAAAGTCCGAGCACAAAGCTTTAGCAAGCCACTAAAAGCCGACATCAAACCAAACCCAAGGCTAAGTAATCAAGCCTTCACAAAGATTGAAAAGCCGAGGCATCACGAGCCAAAACCGAGGCCTCCATTCGGCCAAAACAAAGCACAACAAGTCTAAACCGAGCCCAAAGAAAGCCAAACCGAATACGAGAAAACAAAAACCGAATACAGGAAAGCCAAAACCGCACCCAACTTAAGGGAATAAGCATTCTCTACCCCTTAATACATCAAAATAGAAGGTCACCATATATTTCAGATAAGAATAAGCATAGAACTTTTCCAAACTTGAAGTAAATTTCTCCATAACATGCCTTTTGATAAGGAAAAGCTAGAAGGAAGCCAGAAATGAGGCCCACATGTTTACAAGGCCCGAGTGAATCCCCCACCATTTCATGCAAAACAAACTCACATGTAAAGCCACGTATTTTGATTTTGATCTTCATCTTGATCATAAGGAAGAAGGAAGATATCAACATACCAATCCGTTGTTGTTTTGAAGCAAAGAATCAACTCCAACTTTAAAACATATTCATGCTTGAATATTTATCATGCTTGAGCAATAAACCCCCCAAATGAAATTATAATAACGAGCTAGCATGTCATTAGAAAGAAAAGAGGAGGAACTATCATTTAAGCAAGCATACAAGTTATACCTCCATTTTATTTCACTATAAGCGAGTAAAAAGAAATTCCCTCCAATCTATGTGCAAGACTACACAAGCATGCCACTTAAAGATGAAAAGCGAGAAATTATCATCTCAAGCAATCAAGAAAACCATTCCACGGCATACAAACACCAGCACGAAGCAATGAACGGGGAGGGCCGAACCAATCGGCAAGAATCACGGCCTCCCTGGGCTAGACCGAGAGGAAGAGAGGAGAAGAAGAGGGTTACCAGTTAATGTAGAACACCCCAAGGAATATGAAACCCTAAGCTTTGAACCAGCAGCACCTCCCCACCTCCACAGGAATAATCGGCCAGCCCTAGAGAGCTACCCAAGTGGGGTTTAAATAGCCAGAGAAACAGAAAAGAGGGCAAGCCAAGCTCACCCAAAGCCATCGTCACTCACCTGGAGTCAACAACTACAAAGGGACGGGTCGCACCCGTCACCAGAACCCACGCACGCAGGAGAGGATTGAGAGGAGGAGGAAGAGGCATTGGGAAGTAGAGAAGAACTTCCCCAATTATGCTAAGGAGACTGGCTTAACTGAGGCCAATGCTCGAAGAGGAAAGCCCCCGGTATCGAGGAGGAGCTCGAGCAGAGCGTCCCGCAACGTCACCTCCCATGGCGTGAAGAGGAGAAGGCTTCGTACAACGGGACGAGACTAGAGAGAGAGAAGAAGCCCAGTCGAACCAAGCTAGGGCGAGAGGAGCACACCCGCGGGAAAGAAATGGCGAATGGCGCCAGGCGAGTGCGGGGGGGAGAGATAGGAGGCGGGTGCGTGAGTTAGGGATATAGGATTTTAAGATTTTTTTTTTAAATAAAATAAAACTCATTTTATTAAGTTTCGTCGAATTTTCGCGTCGCGAACTCGTGCTCGAAAACGTAGCAAGCTATATGTCTTTCCCAAGCAAATTTGATGTCCCGGATGCAACGGCGCAGTCTGTTTCGCGATCCGAGGTCGTTCGGAGAACCTCGTCACCGGTCGAGTAGAAAGTGTGTCAAATCTGATCTCGTCAAAATTCTGACCTTGATGTCGCTCGTTCTGACATTCTGACCCTGATCTTGATCCGTTGCGGAGAATTTGAAGACGTCGAGGCCGTGGCTCTAGGAATTTGTGCTCGATATTGCAGAAAATGTGCACGAGGCTATCCTAAGGTCCAGTGGTCCTATAGGAACTCAATTTGGAGTCCTAACGCCAATTCCAACCTACCTGTTGTGAGCTAGAGGTCAGGAATTTCGTCCGGGATTCCAAAAGAGTGTCGAAGTGGTTTCGAGCATTCTAAAAACGAGGTGGGCCCATTGCTAAGAATCTAAGATCGTCGGGGAAGCTCCTAAAGTTAGAACCCTAAATCCTAGGAGGAAAACTAAACCTCAACAAAAGTGAGGTCAACAGTGGTCTTCAAGTGCAATTTTAGGGTACCTTCGGATAAGGGGAAAATCCTGTTATGACTAATAAAAATGTTAAAATAACAAATACTTAGAGTGATACAAGAACAGATAAAATTAAAATAAAAGTTTAAAGTTTTATAAAACAATGAGCATCATTTTCTTTTGGTCATTTATGCATTGCATAAGCATCATAATTCAATGCATATAAACATTATAATTACTCACTAAGTCAAACTTATAGTTCAAATTACTATTTTCTTTCAAACAAAAAAACATTTCAGATTGATACGTCTGGTAGGAGAGATTTGATTTACAAGAAGAATACTGCAACTAATAAATATTAACTATGATGTGTGTAGTTTCTTTTTATTGTTTCCTTCATATAGCCGACCATCCCGCCAGCTGGTTCAACCAGTTTCCAAAGCTTGCATCTAGCCTTCAAAGCCAGTCTCCTGGAGTTGAAGATGTTTCATGACCTGTTGTGTAAAAACATTATACTTCTTTCAATGGTCATATAACTGTTATGTCAGAAGAACATAAAAAAATTTGCCTCAAATGCTACAAGTGGTCCTCTGAATTGATGTACACCAATATGTCAATAAAGTTTATAACCACAAATTTTGCAATGAAGGCTCTAAAAACCTTGTTCATTAGTAGCATGAAAGTACTAAGAGTATTGGACAGTCCAAAGGGCATGAATGTTCACTCATACAAAACATTATACTTCTTTCAATGGTCATATAACTGTTATGTCAGAAGAACGTAAAAAAATTTGCCTCAAATGCTACAAGTGGTCCTCTGAATTGATGTACACCAATATGTCAATAAAGTTCATAACCACAAATTTTGCAATGAAGGCTCTAAAAACCTTGTCCATTAGTAGCATGAAAGTACTAAGAGTATTGGACAGTCCAAAGGGCATGAATGTTCACTCATACAATCCATCTCGTATTTTAAAACATATCTCACTCATCCCCTGGTCTCATCTTGATATTGTAGTACCACTCAAAACAATTTAGCAAAAAACAAAACATTGACCCCATGTAGCTAATTAAGCAGATCATCCAATCACACAATAGGCCTGATGCATGCATCTGCTTCAACCAACCAACTCGAATTCTACTAATGACATCTCCATTTATATCACCATCACTTTGAAAAATAGACTCAAGATAACTAAAACGATCTCAACTTTTAATGATTTTATCACTCTGCCACCGACCTACTACTAATAAAATTACATTCAATGTACTTAGTTTTAGATCTACTCAAATGAATACCAATAGACTCGAATGTTGACATCTATAATTCAAGTTATTCCTGAATATTTTCTCTAAACTTGTCCACAAGAGTGATATTATCAGTGAAAAGCATACACCAAGCTAAATCCTCTTGTAAATTTACAGCAAGAGCATCCATAACCATAGCAAAAAGATATGTAAAGTCGATCTTTGATGTAATCCAACTAAGATTAAAAAAAAAAAATTAGTTAATCCTCCCTCTGTTCGAACACAACTAACAACTCTAGCATACATATCTCTGAGGACTTGAATATAAATCATATTAACACCATTCCTTTATAGAGCTCTCCAAAGTACTTCTCTTGAAATTTTATCGTAATTTTTCTATAAATCAATAAAAATCATATGTAGATCTTCTTAATCTCTCTATACTTGGGGCGGGAATTGTCTCTCCCGTACCTCCCGTCCTTGTCCCTATTCGATTATTTACATAGTGGAATTCATTTCTATTCTATTTCATTTCTTTCTAGATCCTTCCTATTCTATCTACGGTCTATTATATGTTTGTTTTGTCTTTGTTTAGAATACAATTTTCTATTGTTGTTGAATCTAGATTTCTGTCGTCGGGTTTTCCCCTAAGGGTAGTATCCGACGGCAAAAAAGTATTCCGGTTGTAACTCGTCTGAGGTAGTGACAATCTATGCTCATTTCATATATTCCTGCTGACTTCCAATCCACCGCAGTCCTCCTATTTGTTGTCTTCGTCCTCCAGCGCCACCTTGCAGGCCACTCCTTCCTTAGACAACTTCCTATTCGCTGTCTCTATCCTCCAACACCTCCCTATATGCCCCAATTTCCTTCGGCCCCATCCTGAAAATCGATCCCTCCTCCAGCATCTTCCTGTAGGCTGCTCCTTCCTCCGGCATCTTCCTGCATACCACTCCTTCCTCTGGCAACTTCCTGCAAGCCGCTTCGTCCTCCAGCATCGTCCAACAGGCCGCCCTTCCTCCAGCATTCCTCCAACAAGCCGCTCTTCCTCTAACTTTCCTCATACAGGAAGCACGACCTCCTACACTTGCCAGACAGACCATCTGCCCATCAACTCCATCCAGCATCGTCACCACCTTCTACCAGCCCACTTCTAGTAGACTGTCACTGCTTCCTGTTCACTCCAACATTGTCGCAACTCCCTAATCTTATCCAGACCTGCTGCACTTCCCTAGAGGGTCGTTTATGTGTTATGTATTGTTTTTAGTCTTATTTTGATGAGTCGTCATCGTGTCTTATTGAATTCAGTAATAATATTTATTTTTCTCTTATAGTTTGAGTTAACTCTCGTATTACTCCCAAACCTCAAAAATATTTTCATTTCAATTGGAATATATTTTCCACCCTTAGTTTTCTTTGAAGTTTTCTTAACTTTCTTTTTACTAATGTGACGGTAAAAATGTATAATAAAGAAAAAAATAGAATGGAGGCATGCAACTATGATTGCAAACAAAGTTAATACCAATTACAGTGTGCGACTAAGAATCAAGAAAGTGCATTGAGTTCTCAATAATGTTTGTTCCGAGGTTAGGTGTAGAAAAATAATAAAGGCCCGTTTTTTAATTTATAAATTAAAGCTTTAAAATTACATAAAGCCTAACTTTTTAGTCATGTGCCTCTTACAAATTACACAAAGGCTCGCCTCACCCTCACTAAGGCATAAGCCTCATTATTGTAAAATTTTATTTAATGAGTGGAACAATTTAGTAGCTATATTGATTTCAATAAAACTAATCTAATTATCAAATTTAAAGCCTAGATAACAAAAACAAGACATTTACTATATGCACCGCCCAGAATGATTATTAAATCAATGATGATGCTAGCCGTAAAAATATTGAAGCCAATTTAATGATGGAAAGCACCTTCAATGGACTAATTGCTGTAGATTCCGTGCAACGTTTCAACTGTCTGTTCTTTAAGCTTGCTGCAAGAAGTATGCACTGAAATCGGTGCATGACTGAAGGAATGAAAGCAAACGTCCACAGAGTATTTATAGAGATACGTGACATCAAAACTATACAGATTTCTGCTGGCAATTCAACAGCTCCGTGGCCCGATGCTGAACATTGAAGGAAAGATTGGTTCAGAAAGAAGATATAGGTTAGAATGAAGCCAGTAAAAACCAAAAAGCATGGCGCAATCACGCTTCTTACGCAAAAATAAAACTAAAAAATAAAAAACACAAAATATACAGATGAATTCTTTATCCGAAAACCACATGTTAAAAATAGAAAAAAGATAAAAAAAGATGAATTATCATAAATAGTATAAAACTTTAATAATGTAAATGAAAAACTTCGTTGAATCTAATTGATGTGAAGATCCGAGTTCACGGCTGAAGGAGTGCAAACATTATATTACGAAGATTTTCTTGTCTTTTTTTAAAGGATATTTGTCATGAGGGTTGTTCAACATTGTTCGTCACAATCAGAGAAATTGGATTTGTAGTCCAACTTAATTGTAAGAACAAAATTAACCAAATATGCTAAAATTTTGATCATGTATTCACGACGTTGACCTCCACAACAAAAAAAAGCAAAAGCGAATGCTTTGTCCAACAAGACCAATTTAAAACGCATCAAGACAATGAATCCTTCTCGTATTTATTTTCTATTTTTACAAGTTAGCTTGTAATTTTCTTTCCATTATGGATATTTCCGATTTCTTTGGTTTTTCATTAGGTTATCTTCTCAAGGGAAATTTATATAGGTTGTATTTCGCTTTTGAAATTTTCAACTATGCTGATTGTATGAATTGATAAACGTTTCTCTGAATTCTACTCTCCGGAGTTGTCTCATCTTTCGTTATGTAAGCGGTGTATCTGTATCTCGCTTAGGAATGGGCAGTGGAACCTCCTTGCTACATGATCTTGCCGTTTCTCCATTCAAACTGCTGATTTCAGCCATGATAGCGGTTGGTGCAATCAATCATTATGTCCGACAGCAGATTTCTCTCTACAGTCCCTTTAAAACAACATCGACACACATATTAGCATCCACTAATTATTCCACAACTACCTTCCCTCTAAATCCACTCCCATAATACCATCTAGGATCCCTAAAATGACATCATCTGGTATCAACGCAATAACCAAAAATAAATTTTAGCAAGTGTTGATCCGAAGCATCTCGACAGTTTTGTCTTTAACAGACGAGAGTCCATTCGAAGCAAAAGTAAAGAAGCGAACCAGCTGAGAAAACGAGGGTGGGAGTCGGAAAAAGAAGAGAGGAAGAAGAAGGTGAGGTCGAGTGGAGGTAACTCATGTGCGGGTGGCAGCGGAACGTCTTTATAAAGGGGAAAGACTAATGATTTCTGAAGAGAGAAGCCAGCGATCAAAGAAGAAGAAAGACTTAATCGAGCGGCTCCAACATGAAATAGAAAGAGGAGGACATTATGTGTTGCCTCTGTGCGGGACAAGGACGATTAGCTTCCATATTTGAGCATAAGAAAAGAAAGGAGAGAGAATCAGGTGCAGGAGATATGAGGAGTGCCGTCACTTGCGAAAGGAAGCTCTACATACAAGTTCTAGCAGAAAAAAAAGAGATGAGGCCGTGAATGATGCATCTATGTACAAAGGAGAGGAGGAGGAGCAGAAGTGTAAGAGAAGGATTGAGTTGTGCAACATCAATCATGATTTGTGCGAGGAAGATAGTCGAACCAAATCGAAGAGAAATGATTCTTGCGTGCGGGTAAGAGGGAGGTAGAACAAAGGTTGTGTTTTTTCAGGACAAGGTTAATTTCTTTATTTTGTGAATTTTACGTTTAATTGAAATGAATTAATTATTTTTTTATCAAATAATAAACAAAGTTTAGAAAACAAAAAAAAAGAAAGCATGATATTTTAAGGGTTGGATCGAGAATAGTTGGATACTTGGCAGGTTATTTTAGTTCACTAATTAAATCGTTATATTAAATTTTACTGTTTAATATTAGTGAATATAAATTGTCAAGTACTTGAATTAAAGAACAAAAGAGATTGCGGTCAGTTTTTGTGCAAAAAAAGTAGATAAGAGGAAAGATCGAGTTTTTTTTTTTTTTAACTTATTAATGAAAATTTTCATTTGTTAGTATTTAATTATCATGAAATGTAAAACATGATTTCTAGGCAAAACAACAAATTTATTAGCACCCTTACTTTTAAGCTATGGTGGCTTTGTTTCTTCTAGATCGATTCATTAATTATTACTTAAAATTAATTGAATTAATTTACTATAAGTTATACACTAATTTAGATGTTGATCATCTCATTGTGATGAATATATAATTTTAGAAATATTAATATTATGTGAATGAATGATGATATGGACTACACAGTATGTTCGCATATGCATGATTAACGTGATATTCATCACTTTATAGTACTAGTCTGCCTAAAGCTAAGGTACTTAGTATATGTTAATGAAAAAGAATGTTGATATTGATGTACATTAAACGATATAACTTTAGATGATGCTCCTACAATGAGTGTAAATAAAATAATATTTTGAAATACGTTTGATCGATCATATTCGTAAATATAAATTATCAAAAATTCTTATATCGATTTATTAAAAGCTTTAACTAACATGTCTATTATTTCTTTTTCATTGTGTTGCAATAGTTTAAAAAAAGTATTCACTAATTGTTGTAGCTCCTTTTGTTTTAAATTAAACTTTCAAGTTTAATCATTTGATTATATAGAATAATAGAGAGGGGAATATTGCAGAAGAAGTGGAGAACCTAAATTAAGATAAACTTCTTAATTGTTTAATTAATTTTTAAAATCAGTAGTGATTCTTTCATTTTTTTTATGAAATTATCAAACATTAACTATATAAAATTAAAAATAGAAAAAAAAGAATTTAGATTATCATCGTCCAACCGTCGGCTTCTTCTTGAATAATTCTAAGTCCCGGGTCGATTCGGAACAAGATCATTAATTGGGAGAAGAAGAAAAATGAGATGCAGAGGAAGCATCAACCCCACTATCACCAGCACACATTATTGAACCTCCACCACCTACAGTAAAGGAAACTGTCAGTGGAGTTCACGGAAGAGTTTGAGCAGCTTATTTTGAAATGTAAGCTCACAAAGCCGTATACCATAATAATAACCAATTTAAAAAATTAAATTAACTTAAATATATATAAAAAAATCAATTATGACATTTTATTTCACAAAAACTGTTCAGAGGGAAGCCACACTCGAGATAGACTCCAGTAATGGCTTTTCTCTCATTTTCTCCAAATCCACATGAAATCAAGAGTGAGAAAGATAGAGGGAGCGTGAGAGACCGAGAGAGTGAGGTAGAGGAAGAGGCTGGAGGAGAAGTAGAGGAAGGAGGAAGAGGATAAGTGCAACTTAACTGTGATTGATTCCTTCCATTCCCTTGAGTGTACAAGCATGACAAGGACTCAAATGGCTCTGTCAAGATCCATGGCAGCACATGACACGAGGAAGAAGAAGAATAAACTTGATTAGGTACCTAGAGAGCTTGAGGGGCTCACCCAAGCTTTTCCCTTGTGCAATTGACAATTCCTCAATCGTATGAGCGCAGAAGGGAAAGGAGACGAAGCTATGGGTTTTGCTTGTACGCATCAGTTGAGGATTTTGGTGCCCTAGCTCTTTTGCATAGAGAAAAAGAGGTGCGAGCCATTTTTTACCTCTCCTACGGCTTGTAAAGGCTCGACTGAGAGCTTGGGAAGGAAGAGGGAGACTCCTGGGAGATCTGCATGTGTGACGGGAGATCGACCGAACCTTTATTTGTGCGATTCGAAAAGTTAGGCAAGCAAAGGAACGGTAAGTAAATATCTAACTTTGTTTAAAATTTATTATTTTAAGAATTAAAATTTAATTTAAATATCCAAATGTGCAACTAAATTGTATTTGAATTATTTAAAGGTAAATGTTGACGAGGCTAAAGCAGGACAAAAACTTGTCAAGGAGAAGAAATTGTACTATAAGTTTAATTTTAATAATGGTTAATTTCATAATTAAGGAGTGTTAACATGAAATAAAGAACTCAAAATTTAAAAAAGGAATTAGAAATGAATTACTATTAAATTTAAGTATGCTTAAACGAAAATTTTAAGTAGCGATAAGATAAAAAATTAAATTTGATAATTCTACAAATATATGAATATATGTTTAAATAACCTTAATTGCTAATATTTCTTATAGGAAAATAGTCATAGACTAGAAGAATCACAAGGACTACATGTACAAGTACCGTGGAGTGCAAGCTTAAAGGTATAGTGAGTTAACTTTATTTTTTGCCGCTTGTAATTATTTTAAATATATATATATACGAACTGGATGTAACTTTAAATTTTACAAATAGAATAGTTATTTTGTGTTCTGAATTTTTTTTAAATGAAACTGTTAGATATTTTTTTCCGTCCGACCGTCAATTACCGCCTTAGTAATTCCAAACTTTCAAGCTGGATAGTGACAATCACATTATAGCCACATATTTTCAAAGGCTTCAAGCCATCCCATCAGCAATGTTATCCATCTACACGTATAAGTCGTTGGATAATGTTCAGACAATGGTATTAGAGGTGAAGATACAACAGAAGAAAATCAGCAGACCGCCTTCATTCAGACAGTCACCCGCGATGAGATAAGCTAGTACGAGTAAACTTGAAAAGGATGTCAAAACTGTCCAGAAAGATAATAGAGTTGAAAAGAGTGGTAAGAAGAACGAGAATAGCAATACACCCAACATAGTGCCCCACAAGGAAGTGTTTCAGATGTCATGGGTTTGGATACATTGCTTCTAGTTTCCCTAAAACCAAATTTATTTTCTTCATTGAGCGGGAGGTAGTAGAAGTGGACAATGGTACCAAAGACATCAAAGATAGCGAGGATGTGCCCAAGTACCAGCTTCCAATAAATAAAGGAGAGAGGCTTGTTGTTCGATAAATAATCAAGAGTGAGGTTACGAGAGAGTTGCAATAGTTTTGCAACAACATCTTTCACATCAGTCGAGCTATAAAGGGAAAGGTGTGCAGCATTATCATCGATGAAAGCAGAAGCAAGAATGCAACGTCTACACAAATGATGGATAAGTTGAGTCTTACTACTAACAAAAATTTTGAACCATATTTTCTGACTTGGTTTAAGAAAGAGAATAGGGATAATATTAAGAGGAGATGTGTTGTGGAGTTTTCTGTTGAGAACCATCTGCAGAATCAAGTGTGCTGTGATGTGTTCATGCATGCATATCACTTTCTGTTGGGAAGATCATGACAGTTTGACCACAAGGCACTACATGATGGGTTAAAGAACGCCTACATGTTCACAACGGATAAATAACAACATTCTAGGTGCTCTTGCCAGCAAAGAGACACCCTAGGTGCTCTTGCCAGCAAAGAGACACCAGTGGGATTAATTTAGGTGATATTAGAGGATAGTGAGATGGAAGAGTCCATATCAGACACAAGGCAGGCACTATGGAAAGAAGTTCAGGATATCCTGACCTACAGCTTACCGCTTGGGCTAACACCGTTAGGAGGGGTTTGGTATGTCTTCACTTCAAAAAGATGAGCCAATCTTGGGCTACTTGTGGAAGACAATGCAGAGTAGACTTGGCGTGAAGTTCCTTCTGGGTTCAACAAGGAGCGCATAGATGGTTGGATAGCAGAGATGGTCATTTGAAACTTATGAACCCTTCGCAAGGGTCCTGGGGGACAGTGCATCGGAAAGTGGGATCCAAGTACTTCTATATTTGCAGTAGAAGATCCTCCAACCCCTGGAGAGAGAAGCTTTGATGAATGAGGTCGAAACTCACTCAACTTGAAAGACTGATATATATATATATACACCGTGGTAATTGTACAATCTAGTCCACTGCCCGACGTTGCTGAAGGTTCCACTATCCCCAAGTGCAATATGTAAACTACTCAGCCTCCATAAAATGCTCAAGATGTAGGTCCTCTACTTCCTACTATGGCAACTCTGTTTGTGGGAGCAGATGAAACATTTCATATTTCACCTACCCTAGAACCTATCATTGATGTAACAGTTGGCAATCTTGTGGTAAAGTGTCATGCCCTACATGTCGCCCAACTTCAAGTCCAACATTCTACCCTAAGTTAGATTTCTACGGCGGCCCTACCACCAAATCAAATCGAGCAAGTTGTTACTGTTAGTCAGACACAAAGGGATCATGATGTGCAACAACCTACACATGTCTGACAATTTTTGGCCCAATACACTGATCAGATGAGTCAATCTTCGAATAAGGAATGACAAGTTTACACATACAGGAAGAAGAACAAGAATGAAGGTCTAATAGAACTCAGGAACTAAATGGATGATATATTAGTTTTTTCGGGTAGTGGCAGAAAACTTAACCATTTGTTAGCTGACTCCCTTCCTAAAACAAGAGGCGGAGGTAAGGCTACATTAGGTCGTTCTTAAGCTCCCTGAATCTGCGAGTGTTGGCAGAATTTTGGCGGAAAATTTTCATCCCAACGTTTTAATCTTGATTTTTGGGTATACATGTATTTTTCTGGGACCTTGACGACTGTTGTATAACGGGTGGTTAGAGTGCTAGTTTGGGCTCTCTCATCCAATCTATCTGTACATTTTTTTAACATATTAGCTCTTGGGCTTTTTTAATATATATATATAGAGAGAGAGAGAGAGAAAAGAGCAACTCATGGCTCCCTACAAATTGATATGAAAATGAAAGAGTACATAAATAGGGGAAAGGAAAATCCCCATTCAAACAACAAAATTAAGGCAAGAAAACTCCTAGAGGTGCTTGATATCACAATACAACTCCACACAATAAAGTAAAAACTCAGATTCCAAACAAGCAGCTCAGTAAAAGTTCCCACATATCCTAAGATGAGGGGCATCAAGTTGACAGTTCCCTATATGATTTCTAAACACTCCTCCAACCCCAGCTCCCCTAAAAGAAAAACTACCATCAATATTGACTTTGACTAGATGTTCAGTAGGAGGAGTTCACATCACCTTGAGGATCTTTGGAAGATTCTGCCTCTCAGGGATGGGGAGGGCAAAAACATTAATAATCTTGTTGTGCTGAATCAGTTTATGTAGGAAAGTAATATAATTTCTGCCAATGACATCCACTTTGAGAGCCTTATCTTCAAAGGTGGTCTGGGTTCTTCCCATCCAAATAAACCAGAAAATTACAAGAGAGATTGCATCCACCCTTGCCTTCTGCCAGCACTCCCAGCATTGTAGAGGGTTATCCCACTGCAGATGCATAAGGTTCAGGCAGTGTTGTCTAGTGATATAATTCCAAACCTGCCGAGAAAATTTACAGTTGAAGAACAAATTCCTCATCTTCCTTACACAGTCGACAGCATGAAGGGCCCCTCAAGCCTTTCAGTTTGACTTATCATCAGTAGGTATAATTTTATGAAAAATTTTCCAACAGAAGAAAGACATGGATGGGGAGAGATGTCTATTCCAGATGAAATCTCCCCAAGGAATCATGTCACAACGGTACAACTTTGCATGATAGCTTTAGAAAGGCTCTGGTTATTATAAGTTTGCCAAATCACCTTGTCGTTTATGCTTCTGTTGAATGGTAGAGTGGAAATTAACTTGACAGAAGATTCTTGCAGGATGGAATTAAGAAAAGGAAATAACCAGTTGTACCCCACCCAACAATCAGCCACAAGAAGATTTGGATTCGGAGTTATCGATAAGGGGGCTAAGCCGGTCGTTTGGACACCGATCGTCCAATCAGAAATGTACCTCCCTATCTCCAAGCTCCCATAGATACATTTGATCAGCTTCTTACCTAACCTGGAGCATCTTAACCAATAGTTTAGAGCCACCAAGCTTTCTAATTACAAGTGAAGGGTGAACATCCTTGCAATATTTCCCCTTCATATATTTGGCCCACAAAGATTGCCGAGATCTGAATTTAACCCAGAGTTTGCACGAGTTGACATGTAACACTTGCTTGAGCCCTTTGAAGCCTAGACCACCGACTCGGGTGGGTTTGGCCACTTTCTCGCCAAGATGCCCGGTGAAGCTGCTCGTCTTTGGCCGACCAAAGGAATACGTTGAAAGTTTTTCTAGCTGAAGCTGTGTTTTTCTTCATGTTTGTCATTTGGAGATTATAAGAGGGGAAAGTAGTTAGAATACCCATAAGTAAAGTTATTCTGCCTCCATTAGATAAGAAAGAATGGGTCCACAGCTAGCAAGTTGGGTAGAAATTTTCCTGACGATTTCAGCAAATTAAACTTGCTTTACTCTGCCAGTAAGCAAGAATACCCCTAAATATTTCAGAGGCAGTTGAGAGCAAGAGATACCAGTATAATCTAGGATCCATTGCCTACTGTTGAGGTTACTTTTTTTAATAAACACTATGAAACACTTTCCAGGGTCGAACCACATCCTGCGACAAACTTTAGACCAATACACCGATCGGATGAGCCAATTTTCGAATGAGGAATGACAGGTTTACACATACAGGATGAAGATGAATAATGAAAGTCTACTAGAACTCAGGAACTAAATGGATGATATACTAATTTTTTCGGGTAGTGACAGAAAACTTAACCATTTGTTAGCTGACTCCCTTCCTAAAACAAGAAGCAGAGGTAAGCTACATTGGGTCGAACATAAGCTCTCTGAATCTGTGAGTGTTGGCAGAATTTTGGCGGAAAATTTTCATCCCAACGTTTTAATCTTGATTTTTGGGTATACATGTATTTTTCTGGGACCTTGACGAATGTTGTATAACGGGTGGTTAGAGTGCTAGTTTGGGCCCTCTCATCCAACCTATCTATACATTTTTTTAACATATTAGCTCTTGAGCTTTTTTAATATATATATATATATATATATTGAGAAAAGAGCAACTCATGGCTCCCTACAAGTTGATACGAAAATGAAAGAGTACAGAAATAGGGGAAAGGAAAATCCCCATTCAAACAACAAGATTAAGGCAAGAAAACTCCTAGAGGTACTTGCAATCACAATACAATTCCACACAATAAAGTAAAAACTCAGATTCCAAACAAGCAGCTCAGTAAAAGTTCCCACATATCCTAAGATGAGGGGCATCAAGTTGACAGTTCCCTAGATGATTTCTAAACACTCCTCCAACCCCAGCTCCCTTAAAAGAAAAAACTACCATCAATATTGACTTTGACTAGATGTTCAGTAGGAGGAGTTCACATCACCTTGAGGATCTTTGGAAGATTCTGCCTCTCAGGGATGGGGAGGGCAAAAACATTAATAATCTTGTTGTGCTGAATCAGTTTATGTAGGAAAGTAATATAATTTCTGCCAATGACATCTACTTTGAGAGCCTCATCTTCGAAGGTGGTCTGGTTTCTTCCCATCCAAATATACCAGGCAATTACAAGAGGGATTGCATCCACCCTTGCCTTCTGCCAGCACTCCCAGCATTGTAGAAGGTTATCCCACTGCAGATGCATAAGGTTCAGGCAGTGCTGTCTAGTGATATAATTCCAAACCTGCTAAGAAACATTACAGTTGAAGAACAAATTCCTCATCTTCCTTACACAGTCGGCAGCATGAAGGGCCCCTCAAGCCTTTCAGTTTGACTTATCATCAGTGGGTATAATTTTATGAAAAATTTTCCAGCAGAAGAAAGACATGGATGGGGAGAGATGTCTATTCCAGATGAAATCTCCCCAAGGAATCATGTCACAACGGTACAACTTTGCATGATAGCTTTAGAAAGGCTGCGGTTATTATAAGTTTGCCAAATCACCTTGTCGTTTATGCTTCGTTGAATGGTAGAGTGGAAATTAACTTGACGAGAAGATTCTTGCGGGATGGAATTAAGAAGAGGAAATGACCG